>MCGE01000002.1:0-1255550 GCA_002105175.1 Absidia repens
TATATATATACCTTCAGTTATAAATGTTTATCATACAGAGATAACTATAAAGTAGTAAAAGCAAGAAAAGGGTTGTAAAAGGGAGCTGGCTGAAGTGTACAATTGAAACACCGCTTGCATGAAAGAATTTTTTTTTCATGTCATTTTGTTGATTAGACTCTCCGAGGTACAAGGTTTCATTTTTAGAACAAGTCTATAAACAACAGATGGGGGAAAGCATCCCATTCATAATAAAATGACGATGAACGATCCCTGGGCCCTTCTTTATTTCCATAAAACCTGATTATATACAAACCTGCCTAGTATCATCATCACTAAGACTATCCTTATCACTATCAGTCAGTTCCTCAGCAATAACAATAACAAAAAAAAACAAAAAAAAAAACAAAAGATTGCTAATGCGCCAAATCAAAAGAAGAAAATGGCTTAAAATTTATATTTTGCTTAGTACAGTAAAGTATACATATATAAACATACACAATACACCATTTTATATATAGAACAAAAAAATGTACTTGTGAAGAGAAAATGAGGAACAGATCAAACTTGAATACAAACATTCATTTTTTTATTTATAAATCCCGACATAAATAGCAAAGGTGTTTTTTTTTTTTTTTCTTTTTCTTTTTGTTTTTTATTTTATTTCATTTTTTTTTTTAAAAAAAAGCGTCTTTTTTTTTTATAACATAACATACCTTGGATACAACAGCCAAAAACAAAATATGCTTTTAATTACAGAAGCTGATCAATACATGGGCTATTCTATTGCCTGCCATCTCGGTCGTTTTGCTGCACTTCGCTCCAACATCCGGCTTATGTGTCAAACCAAAAAAACCTGTCTGAATTTTGAAAAGAAAGGGATGGATGTGCAAGTGGTCGATTATACGCATCCTCATCATCTGTCTTTGGCACTTCGTGGCGTGGATCATATCATTCTGGCCATTGGCCATGACCACAACAGAGTCGATATGGCTAAACGACTCATTCAAATGGCCGTTCAGTCTGGTATTCAATCCATTATCGTGATTTCTCATGTCGGTGCCGTCTCTCCTTATCATGATTCCTTGAAACAGTATGCTGAAATTGAACAATTGGTGATTGATACTGAATGTCAATGGACCATCCTCAGGTAAGAAGAAGAAGAAGAAGAAACCCCCCCCCATTTTCCTTTTTTTTTCTTGAAAATATTAAACTTCTCACTCTCTCTACCTTCTTTTTTTTTTGCGATCCTATATAATAATAGGCCTGATTGGGTAAATCAAAATTTCCATCTTTGGGCCCCTTTTATTGAAAAACACCGCCATTTACCCTTACCCGTTCCGGATGATGCCGAAATGTGCCCGATTGATATTACTGATATATGCAAGGTGGTTGAACAATTGGTCACGCATCAACAGCAGCAAGTTGGTGGTAAGATGGAGGAAGCAAGGAAATGGAAATCGGCATTGAATGATGAACATGATGGTCAAGTGTATACTTTGACAGGCTCACAAACCGCCAGTCCAAAAGCCATGGTGCAAATGTTGTCACAAGCAACAGGCTACACAAAAATGGAATACAAATGGACTCGACCCATGGATTTGGCCTACTATTTTGAAGAATTGAAACGGGATATCTGGTTTGATGCTCGTCTGAAGCAAGAAAATGCTCAAATATACCATGATGATTTCACCACTTTCAATTACCGCTCAAAGGCATTTGCTGCTCCTTCACGTAAGTTTTTTTTTTTTTTTTTTTTTTTAGAAAATTAGGCATTGAGGTAAGACTGACAACATTTTTTTTTTTTTTTGATATCGCAGGTACCCAAATACAAACAATGCTAGACTATTTTGATTGGATCCATAAAACATCAAGCAGTATCGTTGTCCCACATGCTCCTATGATTACTTCGCTGCCTTGTCGCCCTCTGCGCAAGTTTTTCCAAGAAAATGCAAACACATTCAAACCTAGAGTATAGTCATATAGTAGTGGTAGTATTAGTAGTCAGTCGTATATATATATAGTATATACAGTATAGTATAGTATAGTATAGTAATAATGTCGTTATATAGTTAGCAGTCCTCTCCCCTCCCTTCCTTCTTTCCGTCACGCACACCTTTTTTTGGTTATGATATGAATAAAATAATTTTTGATTCTATGATATATATGTAAAATGATGCTGTTGCTGTTGTTATTGATGATGATGATGATGATATACTAAAAATATAACCTCCGCCCTCTATAAATTTGGCTGATGCTTAGTCACTAGCACAATCAAGAGGATGCCCACTTTTTCCAAAAACACATCGAGTATGTCCATACCTTTCAATCGTCCCAAGAAAAAAAAAAAGCAATGATAACAAATTCCTATCATGCATATTTTTTCTCTGTAGCTTTCCTCTGTCGTTTATTCAAACATCCCTTGCCCCCAATTCCCCAATAAAAGACAAGACATTATTCATATGTATATTGTGAAAAAAAAAAAAAAGAATTGAAAGATCCATTTCTTTTAAGGTTTTTTATTAAGTTTTTTGTGTTTTTTGTTTTCCAAGTATAATATATAAAAAAAATCAACCTTGCTACAATCCAAACTACTACAAAACTAATATGATTACACTACAAAGAAAAAGAGAGATGATGAGAGGGTTTGTCAACAGTGAAGTTTATATATATTTATATATGTAAATGTATTTAATACTTACTGGCATATTTTCTAGTCCAATCTCTAGCAGTGGCTTCATAACGAGCACGGTCGGTCTTGTAAATATGGGCAAGTTCAGGTACAAGTGGGTCTATAAATTCAAGAAAGAAAACGGTGTCATGAGTATACACATATATGTCCATGATGGTGATAAGGAGAAGGAGGAGGAGAATTTATATAATGAAGCCAAAAAAAAAAAAAAAAAAAAAAAAAAAAAAAAAGCTTACCATCAGGGTTGGGGTCAGTGAGTAGAGAGCAAACGGACAATAGAACTAGAAAGAAAGACAAAGAAAAAAGAGAGCGGAGTTATTAGCGGACATGAGGAGAGAGGGGGGCGAAAGAATCAACCACTGACAATGGTGTATGTGGTGATGGCGCTATATTTTTTTTGGTATATATTTTACCCTTGGAAATAGTGAGAGCTGGAGACCATTGGTCCTTCAAGATATCAAGACAGATGCTACCATTGCTGTTAATGTTGGGGTGATAAATCTTGGTGGTGAAGTTGATCTAGAAACAAAATATATATTAGTCAGATATTCCCTTCCTAACAACGGAAAAAGATTTTTTGTTTTTTTTGTGTTTTTGGTCCCGCAGTCGCCCCATCCTCATCCTGCCCCCCCCTTTTCCCTCTTCTCTCAAAGTATCCCAGGCCAGGACAGTTCCCGCATTTCTTACCTTAGGAGGCTTGAAGGGATAATCAGTAGGGAAATGGATAGATAAAAAGAAAACACCACCTTGGTAAGGACTATCTTCCTATTAATATAAATGTGTATAAATAATCAATCAAAACAATAATAATAACAATAACAATGACAAATATAAAAGCCTTACAGGACCCATAATGGTAGCTTGCCAGTGGAACATATCATCACCAATAGGTCCAGCAGAGCAAGATGAAGGAGGGTCTCGTTCGAGATCTTTCAATTCCTAAGAACAAGACAAAAGCAAACCGGTTAGTTCTTACACATCTATGTCCACATCGTACTGTCAAATCCTCTCTCTCCCGCATGGCCTTTGTTCTTTTTTTCATAGATGATAAAAAACTTGATGTGGCAAAAAGTAGAGTTCACAAATTATCCTTCACAACCAAATCAACCTTCATCATCATCGAAGAAAAAAAAGAACAGAGGCCATCTATTTCACCCACAAGCCAACTTTTTTTTTTCCTTTATCCTTTTTTGTTTCTAATCTTTTTATCATCATCATATATCAAGCACACACACATACACTCAGATATAGGAATGGATATTGTTCGTTTTCTGTGTCTTCTTTCTCTTACCTTATGAATACGTTTCATAGCCATTTTGTAAAATTGTCAAGTTATTTGATTGATTGGGAGGGGGAAAAATAAAGTGTAGAAAAAAAAAGAAAAAGAAAAAAAAGAAAAAAAGCGAGAGACCAATTACTTTTTCAATGAGCTCCCTCAGCAAAAAATCAATTGAATGTCCGCCACAAAAGTCGGTCGCTGGGCTCTTCTCGCTCTCTCCCTTTTTTGATGTCACAGGTTGAAGGTTTGAAATTTTCTCTTCCCAAAAAAAAAAAAACGCCGCTCTCCAAGCAGGAAACTTTTTTTTTTTTTTTTTTTCCTTCCTGCCTTCATGGATCCTCTTGCTTTGACTCCACCCGTCTTGTCAAGTTTTCAAATCACAAAATCATTTAATACCAATCAAGCATCATTGACTTCTTTATCCTTTGACGATACCGGTGATCTATGTATCACATCGGCCCAAGACGATAGTCTAAATGTCTACGATTGCAAAGAAGGAAGGTAAACCCCCCCTCCCCTCCCCTCCAAACCTTTTTTCCGCAACTTGAGGCTGTATTTTTGATCGACTTTTTTTTTTTTTTCCCTTTGATATTCCACTTTCGCCTTACTATTGTTTGGATAGGTTACGGACAACGCTATTTAGTAAACGATATGGTACTGGACTGACTCGATTTACTCATCAAGCGAGTGGGATTCTCCATGCCTCGACGAAAGAAGACGGTAATATCATTAGCTAGCTCCCTATAGAATAGTGATTAGGGTGGGGGGAGCATGTTGCCCGGCGAAATCTTTGTTGTGAAGCCACTCACTCCACTTTTTTTATTTCCCTTTTTATTACCATAGACTCCTTGCGATACTTATCTCTACACGACAACAAGTATATTCGGTACTTCCAAGGACACAAGGATAGGTAATAAAAAAAAAAACCTGGACGGTTATCTCAGCTTCTATATAGTAAGTGAGAGGGGAGGGATGGGGGATTAAAATAGTAACTGCAATAAATCAAAAATATGCGCATGACAAACTAACCAAGCCCAATTTTTTTGTATTTGGTTTCGGCATAGAGTGATTTCTTTGGAAATATCGCCTTTAGATGATCAGCTTATTTCGGCGTCTTTAGATGGCACTGTCCGACTGTGGGATTTACGCTCCCCTATTTGCGAGGTAAAAAAAAAATGACTTGGTTTTTTACAAATCGAAGCATGCAACAAAGAAAAAAAACTTACTTTTTTTTTCTCAAGGGATTGATCAATACCAACGGTCGACCTATTGCAGCCATTGATAATGCTGGCCTGGTATTCGGTGTAGGCTTGAATTCCGAGGTCCTTCGACTTTACGATATTCGATCTTTTGATACCGTAAGTAAAAATGATATCACATAGATAAAAAAAAAAAAAGAGAACCATGACTGATAAAAAAAGGGCGGATGGACGATGTCATCTATGTTTTTCTTTTTGTCCTCTCTTTATAGGGTCCTTTTGCTACTTGGGCCATCCCTGATTATAGACCATTTCACACGACGACGACTTCGACGACCAAGCCTTATTGGACAAGTCTCAAGTTTACCAATGACGGTCAACATATCATCATCGCCACATCCACAGGCACCCATTACGTCGTCCATGCATTTGAGGGCCATGTGGTTAAACGATTATCGGGACCGGACGCTTACATCAACCTCCACTACGCGGACGCAGACGCCTTGTCACCATCGTCGCCTTCTCCAAGTTGTGGTGAGGAAATCAGTGTGTCACCGGATGCAAGATATGTATTTTCTGGTGGTACGCGGGATGGTGTCGTGCGTGTATGGGACCTATTGAAAGATGTGAATGTCGAGGACAGCTTGTTGCCACCTCCCGCGGCCTCCGATTGTGTCCATTACCCAATTGTGGAACTGCAATCTCATTCTAGTACTGCGGCGACACATCCATCTTCAACAAAAACCGGTATCAATGTGCTTGGATTCAACCCTGCTTTGATGATGATGGTCTCTGGTGGAAAGGAATTGGTAAGTCATGAACAAAGAAAAAAAAAAAAACTTAGAATGATAGTGCCGGAAGATGGTTGATTATGTTTGCTAACCTCCCCCACCCCGCCTTTCTTTACATATATATGGTATTAGGACTTTTGGCAACCTATTGATATTAGTTCTTAAACGATGATCATCTCATACCTTCTATTGCATTTTGCTCATACTTATCACTTACACCCTTTGCCTTTTCCTCCCATTCTTTGTATAGTTTTTTGTGCTTTATTTAGTTATTCCATTCATTCCTCCAATATATAGATAGAATAAAATTATGTTTACCATTTTTGCAATTCCTTTACTCACATTTTTTGATCTTAATGTTATATATGTTGGGGTTATCACCATTATACGTCTGGTTTTTTGGGATGCGAGGGAAATGGGCGTCGGGGGGTGAGGAGGGGTGAACGTGTAGCATTGTTTTTTTGTCATTTTGCATGGATGCGGAAAAGAAGGGGAAGGAGAAGAACAGTCAGTTATTTAATGTACAAAAGACACAGCTTTTTAAGAAATAATTATGGAATGAGGACTTTTTTTTCTACATGTTTGATCAAGTGGCATCAATACTGACTTGATAAGCATACTCTGTTTGCCTCAAAAAAAAAAAATTTATATAGTACGCAATGTGCTTTTATGTTGAGTCCATAAAAAAGACATGCTTTTTATTAGAGAGTGGATACAAACAGCGGTGAGGATCAATGCTATTCTAAAGGGAAAGAGGGGATATTGTGTAAGAGGTATATACTATGAATAGTGTATAAGGGATAACAGAAGTATGAATGGTGTATAAGGGATAACAGAAGACATGATTTTTACTATAGCGTAGGTATAATCAGCCGTGAAAATCAATATAGCTCTAAAGGGAAAGAGCAGATACTATGTAAGAGACAAGTACTGTGAATAGTGTATAAGGGATAACAGAAGACGCATGTTATTGAAGCAGAAACATAACCATAGTCAGCGGTTGTGAACACACTAATCTAAATGGATGGGGAACTGACGGACACGATATGGGAGAGAATATAAAAAAAAGAAATACTAAACGTTAAAAAACAAGACACATTCTATTCAATAGCATATCTAAACTATGATAACTAACACTATAATAAATTGATAAAGGCTTCCATAATACTAATCTGCATGGAGACTGATCTAATGATCGGCCTAAATCCCAAATCCAAAATGAAAGGGTTTCCCCAGGCATGTTTGTATTGCATTTTTAAAATGCTCCTGATTCAAGTTCTATCCACTATTACAAGATCACCACTACCTCATTAAAATTCCAATGATAATGTTCTGTAGGAAAAAAAAAAAAAATAGATAATCATGTGGGCGGAGTATGAATATCCCGCCGGCTGCTCCTTTACCACTCGGACAAATTTGGTTCAATTAGCTAGAAAAAATCTTTTTAAGATTGATTCGAACACGGGGACTGCGGAGTTCAAAGCATCATCATGAACTGCAGCAGATGGATCTTATGACCAGCCAAATCCTTCCTATCGATATCATGTTTGAACAGAAAATCATTTTAACAATCAATCGTTACTTGACGTCAATAGACTCAAGCCATTTTCACTTACTAACAGTAACATAGCCCACACTTCCAAGCAGGTGACAGCCACCATTTTCTAGAAAAAAATGTCGGTCGTTCAAAACAGGGTATCCCCTCATAGTTGCATGAGCTGGTGTGACATCCACCCTACATCACACTAACCAACCTACTCTTTTTTTTTCAATAACTCAGTTACAAAATATTTTCATCTTGCCATTGATCAAACAAAACTCTCAGTCACTTCCAAAACGGTCGCCAATAAGTCATCCCACGCAACGCAACTCCAGCATGTTTTCTACATGTTTTTGTCCCCTGAATCATTTGAATTCCAAAAAAGCTCTAACAGAGCTAATAGGTTTATTATAGATCAAAAAAAAAAAAAAAAAGGAGGAGGAGGAGGAATAATAAGACAATAACAATAAGTAGTAGTAAGGTATAAAAAGTAATAAGGGAAATGAGGAGAAAGAGGAAGGGGAGGAATATAATAATGATATCATAAAATAAGACTAATCGTCATTGACGAGTTGATCATATCCGTCTATATAGAATAAAATAAAATAAAAATACCAAGAGTCAAATTCAATATTCATATTTCTGTTTTATATAGCATAGAACTTACATGCACAAATGCCTTCCATATAGCATGCCAAGACAATTCCAGAAGCCACTTGAGAGACAGGATGAGTAAATCTATATACATATTAAAAAAAACAAAGATTAGTCTGTTAGTATATGGTCTTTTTTTTTGTGAGAGCATAACTGATCAATTCGCATTATTATTAATATTATTGTGTACCTTGTGAAAAACGCCAACATATAAAAGATCTGCCAATGATGTAAATGTAACGAGGCACGAGAAGTATAAGGGTTATGAAGAGGTTGGTTTGCTTCCACGTCAGAAGGTTGATCTGTATCACCATGTTGAGGCGGAGGTGGAGACGCATTGGAACCACTGCCACCCTCGTTATCATCATGATCATCTTGTGTCTTTTCATCATGCTGTTGTTGCGGATCATTTGACGATACATTGGCAGCCTGGGAATGTGGACGGCGACGACGTTGCTGGCGAGCCACAGACCAACCATGATACTTTGTACGCATCCAATTATTGTTCACTTCCTTGATCAACAGAATCGCCAGCACCAAAAAGAAGATGGGAATCAATAAAGCACAGACATAATAGGCAACAAATGGAAGTGTTAAAGTCGAAGCCAAGTAAATATGGAACGCAGCAAACGCCAAAATGATCCTAAAAAAAAAGAAGTAAAAAAAAAAATTGAAATCAGAAAGGGAGGATGGAACGAGAAACTGGGACGGATGGTGTGTGTGTGTATGTGTTTTTTTTTTCTTACGCTAAAGCAGTCAAAAAGACGACCCACATTCCCATAGGCCAGTTCCGGATATTAGGCAACGACGTCTTTGTAAAGGGAAGTTCGGCGATCCAGCCATAACCAAACAGTGCAGGATAAAAAGCCACCACGGTGATCCAGCTGAAACAGTGGGAGTAGTTGCCAAACACGAAAAGAATCACCCCATAACTACATCCACAAAACACATCACTCCAATGACGTGCGGCTGTTTTGGTATTCAGTTCCCAGTTGTAGTGGTGGGCAACATATCGATATAAAGGATAGGGTACAAAGAAGAAGGCTAGCATAAAATAAAGGTACACCAACGGGTTGAAGGAGAACAAGGCAGTCTCCGATACCTTGGGTGGATCTGAAAAATCTAATACTGTTCCAGAAGCATCTGAGTTCATGGTTGACCAATATTAAATATGGGTGATGTAGAGAGAAAAGAAAAGAGATGTCAGTTGAGAAGAAGGAAATAGAAGGAAAAGAAGAACGAAAAAGGAGGAGATCAAAAAAACAAATATTTATTTTAGACTCACGCATTTCTACCTCCCCTCCCCCCTTTTTTTTGTGCTTGGGATCCAGCATGCAGTTTTATTTACCTTACTGTACTATATACTGTACACACAAAAAAAAAACAAAGTTATCTTTACGGTCAAAAATATATCATGATTATTTTTGTCGTCATGTTCATCATTGTTGATTGAGCGGCAATAACCAAAAAGGTTGCTTGTTCCTTTAGCAGAATCATGCACGAAAAAGAAAAAATTGATCCCCCGGTAATAAATTTTTTGTGTTGGGTGTCGATCGTTGCCATGCTGTTTCAATGGAGTCACAATCTGATCTACCGAAATAAACATACTATTGCATAACACAAAAACCACATATCCAAATCAATCATGGAGGATCCATTATCCCCTCTCCCACACACACACCTTTTCACTAAACTGACATGTAGAAAGTCAAACTAAGGATTTTATTCAAAGAATATGTGTGATAAAGATATAAAAAAAATAGACTACGACTACGACTACGATTAATGATAGAGCTACAAGGTGGTCGCTGTCAGCATTTCCTTTTCCAGTTTAGAAGAGACCTACAGTTTTACAAAAAAAAAAAAAAAAGGTCAGCATAGTTTTTGTTGTATTTTGCATACACACACACATATATATACATGTAGCCTTACTTCTTTCCCAACCAAGTTGGACACCAGAGTTAATGCAAATAAAAAGGCAGTACCAGGGCCACGACTCGTCACCAAATTTCCATCCACTACAACCCGATCTTCAGAGTAATCATAATCTAAACGAAATATACCAAACATCAGTTTCATGTTCTCCCACCTTTTTGGTTAGGCCTTACAATTTGACAGCTCCTCCTTGAATGCTGGATAAGATGTCGCTTTTCGACCTTGACCAATATTTGCAGCCTTGGCTGCAATAGTACCTAACAAAAAAAAAAAAAAAAAAAAAAAGGATATTTAGTGACTCCAGTCATCGTTTGAGTTGGTAGCTTGATTTACCTGCACAAATAAAGGCAACATGCTTTTGCTTGTCGTAAAAAGAAGAAAGGATTTGTTTCACCGTGGTATTATCACGCAGCGTTTCAGCACCTTTCAGGCCACCAGGAATCACTGCTAAATCATAGTCCGCCTAAATATATATATAAAAAGTAAATGGTCGTTGGTATGCGCCACACACATACACTCAAAAGCGCTTCTTCTTTTTTTACCCAGTCATTCAATGATGATGCTTCCAGTGCTGAATCCGGTACAATCTTCACCCCACGACTACATTCGGCATAACCAACATGGCCGAGTTCAACACCCACCACTTGGACTTTCACATTGGCACGCCGAAGGACATCCACTATACACAAAAGAGAGACACATTGGTTGTCGATATTGGTTCCCTCCTTTTGGTTGCTGTTATTTTGACCTACCAACAATAGTGAACTCCATTTCTTCGGTTCCGTTGGCAATAAACACAATAGCTGACACCATATTTGAAAAAAGTTTGAAAAAAAGAAACGCTTACAAAAAACAGCAAAAAAAAAAAGCGAGTTAGAATGTTTTATGTTGAATGTCCGACCTACTGGCAAAAAAAAAAAGGTCTCTTGGGCTCCTCAGAATCAACATGTTCTAAAATATTCTCACCCTTTTTTTTTTTTTTGCTGTTTTTTGCAATACATAAATAAAAGAGATACCATACTTAATTGTAACGGCTCAAGTACGGATTTGGATGGAATGGGGTCTCCATGGCTGGCTGGCTGGCTGCCTGTCATTTTGCGTTTTTCATCGGGTCGTCATTGCTCACAATAGAATCCGCCCTGCCATCGATTGGGCTCTTATTTTTTGGAGAGAGAGGGTCTGTGTGCGGGAAAAATCAAATAACGGATGGATATTGATGCATCTGCCATTTAGGGTCGCGTCCCCCTCCCACCCCGCCCTTCTTGGAGATATCCAACTGAATTTTCGTTCAAATTGTTAATTGTGTTTCCCTTTTTTTTTTTTTTTTTTTTTTTTTTTTTTTACCCATTATTATGCCATCATCCAATGAATATATATTATATAGTATAATATAAAACTCCTTGCTTTATTGATATGGTTATGATGAAGCCACATACGTGCACACACATACACAATACCTTTTTGTAGCGGGTTCTAGGTCTCCCATTGTAGCGGCGATCGTTTTGAAAGCCCCGTTTAAAGCATGATATGCAAAAATTAAAAAGAGCATTTTCTCCGTCGTCTCATTTCTGTATCTGCGTCCTGTCCTTACCATTTCTATATAAGAATGTTTGCACCTATGCTCCTTAATTTACTGCCTATGGCGTGTATTCACCACCACGGTCGTTATTGGGGGGGGGTTCTCTATACTGTTTGAATAGTGAAGTGGACACTGACATAAGAAATCACATGAGTGGAGTCAGGGACGGAAGTTTAATATGTATGGCAGTGTGATAGCAAGAAAGCAAGTGGAAAAAAAAGGTTTTGCGGTGCAGTATAATACAGTACTGCACTGTACAGTACAGTACATCGGCGGCTACGCTCATGATACAGTCCCCGTTTCATTCGTCTCCTAGTAGTCGATTCAGGAATAAATCCACGTTTGATATGTCAAGTGACCTAAAACTGTAAATCAATCAGTCTCTGGGTACCCCTTCCTCTCCCCCTACCCTCTTCCCTTGACGGATGGGCAAGCTGTTTTTAATACGTGAGCTACAGAGCGGTTGTGTTTGATAAGACACCCAAAAAATAAAATTACCAAACAATACTGCTTGTTATATTATGGTTCAGAGTATGTTAATAAAATAAAAAAAAGTATATTTTATTGAGCATATCAATAAATACTATGATAAAGGAATGGGGGGGTCATTCATTGTGACAAAGTGGATCTTATCTAATGGTGGTCACATGAGAGAAAAAGCCTATTGGGAAGTCTGAAAAATGGTCAACACTAATCTACAATCAAAGATTGTATAAAAAAAAAAACAGCGGGGCATGGGATTTATTGTATAGTATAGTATGCAGGACTTGAGAAAGTCTAGAAGGATTTCTTTTAGTGAAGTACAACAACAACCAACATCAATCCAATAGGGGAGGGAGTAGTAATGAAGGAATCAATTGTACAAATCATGAGAGACACTCGTAAGTCATTTTCATTGAAGTCATTAAAAGAGAGATATGTTTTATTTAGTTGTAGAAACAAGCTATGGATAAACAAGTACTAAATTAAGCTAATGAAGTCCATCAAAGAAGCTAACTAATAGTATCTCCAGATCCTAGATCCAAAATGAAAGGGTTTCCCCATGCATGTTGTCATCCCTGAGCTGAACACCCATTTAAACTAGTCATGATACTAATCTAGATCCAACATAACCCCATGGAAGTTGAATGGTGAAGAAAAAAAACAAGGAAGAAAAAGAAAGAGAGCCGAAAAAAAAAGTTGGAGTAAATAAATATTCACGTGGGCGGGAGTTGAAACTGGGATTTTTTTTAGATGGCCCCATCCGTCGAATTTTTCATTTTTTTCTATCCTCCAAAAAAATCATGAAGGTTGGGAATCTCGCTGTATTTGACTTTGACTGGTAAAAAGATAAAAGAAATGAGGTACATAATGATATTATAGTCTATTAACAAAATATACATCGTGGGGTGGGGGGTTATGTAGGTCTTTGATTGAACAAGATAGTGACCAATGGACTATTGCCAAATTATCCGAAGATGTATTGCAAAAGTACATGGGTAAAAGAAAGGAAGTTCAGTGGACTGATTTGGTGTAAGTGAATCAAGAGCAAAAGGGAATAGAGAGCGAGGCAGGTGTGGGGAGGAGAGGTTGAATAGCGGTTATTGATTGAACCAACACTTTCATCCTTATGATGATGTGATATAGGGATCAGGCAATATGCGAACTTCAGGACAATGGTATAACTTTGAAACAGTTTGAGCAAGTGCTTGGAACAATCCCTTTTGTAAGTATTTTGTTGCTACCCTGATACCCGTTGAAAAAAGCTGACTGGGTACATATCTTGATATATATATATTAACCTCTGCTTTTTTTTAACATTTAAGACTCCAGTTATGATAGCAACTCTACGAGCATTGAAGGAACATGGGACTAGAATATTGATTCTCTCAGACGCCAATACATTTTATATTGAAACCATTTTGAAGGTAGATATTTACACTGACTCTATTACATGTTGCTTATTTATTTTATTTGGAATTAGGCCTATGATGTCCATGATCTGATAGATGACGTTATTACCAACCCTGCCTACTTTGATGAGAAGAATCGACTTCGCGTTAACCGCCGTATCCTTGCTTCCTCTCCTCCTCATCAATGTCCTCGAACATGTGCCGTAAATATTTGTAAAGGTAACGAAGAAAAAGACAACACAAATACGATTAGGGTTCAAACTTTGTTGTTGTTTGATATGACTATATGGTTTGTTTGTTTTTATAGGCCAAGAATTGGATACTTATATCAAGGCACATGGACCATTTGAAAAGGTCATGTATGTTGGTGATGGCAAGGTAAAATAAAATAAAAAAAAAGATGGGCTGTCCATTTTGCTGTATTTACTTTTTTTTTTAATATAGAATGATTATTGCCCTGGTTTATACCTTCGGGAAGGCGATCGAATGTTCGTTCGCTCTGGGAAAGCTTTGGCTAGATATCTTGAAGATCAGCAAGTGGTGGCTGCCATTAAAGCAAAAATCACCTATTGGGACTCTTCGAATGTTGTTGCAATGGCTGTAGATTCTGAATTGTTATAGATCAACCCTTCCCCTTTCCTCTAGAATTAGATTTAAATTTGTATTACTTGACATTTATTTTTTGCACCATAAAGATTACTATGTTGATTGACTTTGTTCACTAATCAAATTGCTGGATACAATTTTTGTTTTCTGTGTAAAATGTTTTTGATTCGCATTACTATACTGATCCCCAATCTTCACGTCCCTTATTTTCTCATCATACACGCATATAATCGATTCATCTACACATACTGCAAGAGTACACCCTTTATTTATTTATTTATTTTTGCCAAACTATACAATAAAATCAAGCATTTATTATAAAAATGATCTGATCAATATTCCAATGCGAAAAAACCAAAAATCAACTGTTTTATTTTCAACATATAAAACTACAATCATTAATATCTACGGGTACTAAAACACTACATCCTATTATGTACTAAACTAAACAAAGGCCAATTCACGAATACGGTTTGGTGCAAAATCATCCTTGTATTTGTCCCATAGTGCTTGCACGCCATTCATATACTGAGCATGCAATTCTTGGACCACTTGATCTTTCATGTCGTCGGATACATTGGAAGGTGGCTCAATAGGAGTACCAACTAGATAAATAAAAAAAAAACATCCCCCTCATTTTTATCAGCCTATCCCCGTCCTCCACCTTCATCTTCATCAACAATAACAACAATAACGAACTTACAAACAACATTCATAGGTTTTCGATGTGGCATCAGACCAATATCATCTAATCATATTCCACACACACACACACACCCAAAAAAAAAAAAAAAAGGATCAGTGAACGCAGTAAAAACTCTTTTATGTTTTTTTTTTTTTTCTAAGCTGCTTACAATTGAAGATCCCTCGACCATGGAACAGAGGCATGGTGAAGCCCAAGATCGCTTGCATTTTTTTCTGTAGTCCCCATACCCAAGTGCCTTGTTCACTTTTGACTTGATCATAGATATCGTTTTCCCCGAACGACAAGACAGGCACCAAGCAGGCGCCTGTTTCCACGGCGATCTTGACAAACCCAAAGCGTTTGGAAAGCGTCAAATCCACCACCCCTGGATACGCCTGAAGCGATTCCGTGGCACCACCAACCACAATCGCAATCGATCTGCCCGGAGGTCCTTGGGTCAATACATATTTGCATGATCGCCGAGACACCGAACAGATGCCTAAGGAGAGCAAATAATCACGATGAAATGGCATCTTAAAATTCGAATGTAACGTCATCAAACTAGTGTCAATGCCCGGAAACTGCGCACTGAACCCATTGCCTTCCGTCGCAAACGTGATGACTGCCCCATACGCTAAAATCCCATGAGGATGATACCTATTTAATACGTATATATTTATATATGACCGGTGGAGTGAGTATACATCTAACAAAAAAAAAAAAAAAGTAGATTGTGTTTTTTCGTTACCCGAAAAGATAATGTTTGCTTGGATCCAAATCAGCTTCCTGCAACAAAAAAAAAAAAAAAAAAAAAAAAGAGAGAGAGAGAGGTTGGTGTTGTTGTTGTTGTTGAGTCGTCCCTGCTGTTTTACACACACACACACATACACACACAGATTTTATATATTTTTTTTACCTTGATGATATTGACGGGGAAATAAGCAGCAAAATAATCCCAAAACTTGAGTCGTCGTACCCAATCTAATCGCCGACCACCACGTTCCGGCGCTTGGTCTTTCCACATCCAGATAGTGTAAGCAATCAACAGGGGCCAAAGAAAGGGTAAGGTCCAAAGAAAGATAAACAAGCCAATCACCAGTGATGGTTCGATACCATAGACAAGCGTTGCCAAGGTTTGCAACCGTCGTTCAAGAGGCACATGGAGAGGCGCCATCCGGATAAATGGAGCCGTGGTTGTTGTTGAAGTGGACTGCTGGTCTAGACTTGGAGGTTTCATTGAAGACACTGGAGGAGGCGTTGATGGTGTAGACGGTGGTGGGGTTGTATTTTTATAGGTATCCATAGGTGATGAAGAGGTATCTGTTGTCTCTTTTGCTACTTCTGACATTTTTTTTTAATAGCAACAGAAAAAGCTGAAAAGAAACAAACAGCGCCGTTTGAATTTGTCAGATTTTATATTATATTTGGGGTTGAAGACCAAAAAAAAAAAAAAAACCTTAAATGCCCGCACAGTCGTAATAATACTAGATGGAATTGCAATGACAGGCTGAGCATGGATATATAAGATTTTTTCAATGGTACCACCTTGTTGTTGTTTTGGGAGGGCGTAGAGTGATGAGCTTATATATAATAAAAAGGCACTAAAAGGAAAAAAAAAAAAAAAAAAAAAAAAAAGACATCAACAGCAATGATATGATAAAAATAAAAATAAACCCATTCAGACAGCATTAACATAGATAATGATAACTGAAAAAATATAAAAATGAGAAGCATAGTTTATTTGTAAATGTAAAAAATTAAATAAGGGGAGCGATTGGAATTATAGGGGAGATAGTAATCTATGTCAATGAGATAAAGAAGAAAAAAAGAAATATACACAATAAGGGGAGAAGGAGAATGAGGAGGAGGAGGAGCAGAAGGGATATAAAACTACAAGTTGTACGTCTACCGACCAGATGGATGATGGGTTTTCTTGGATAGAAGGTGGGTTTTTTCTGTAGGTGTCATGGTGGTTGGTGCTGTTTTCGTTGTTGTATGACTTGACCCCCCTTGTTCTTCATCATTGCTATCGATACTGTTGTCATTGTCATCTAATTGAGGGATGGCTGCATAATAAGACGTAGGTGTCGGTTGCTGGTCCTGGAATTCTTGTTGAACCACCGTTTCCTCTTGCACTTGGGCACCATGATGACCCCAGCTCGTTGCCCTCCACGATAATAAAAGCACCCCAGAGATAGTAATCGTTACACCAAGCATGACGAGAAGGAGCTGCCACCAAAAGAGTCGGTTCCATTGATTGTAATAAACAAGACCATTGAAGAGACAAGAAACATTAAACGCACAAGACGACAATGGAATCAAAATCACCGTATCGCATAACCGAAGACCCTTATTCAAATAATAGAGCTATTTAAGTAACAAAAAAAAAAAAAAAACCATGCAGTCAATATTAGTACCAGAATATCATAGAAGAAAAATGAAACAATGATCAAGTCATGTGGACGTAATTTTTTGGAAGAAGAAAAAACTAACCTGAAGAATAGCCGTAACGACCATCATAATCAAAAGAATCCAAGTAAGGGCATATTGCAGTTGATTCATTTTGAACACCACCGTCAAAATAATCAATTCAATCCCACTTTTGGCAAATAACATACTTTGGCTACTGATATTCCCAGCAATGACACCGAAACTATATATAATAATATAAAGTACACAAGTCAAGTCAGAAAAAAAAAAAAAAAAAAAGACATAGGTCATCTTGCAGATCATGCTTACCTGATACCAATACACATCTTGAAATCAGCAGGATTGATCCATTGACCCAACCACTTGCCACTTTCTTGAAAACCTGATTTTTCAATCCGATTGAAAATGGCTTCCGCATAATGACTGAGTAAAACGGTAGTAACGATAAAGGTTTCCAATACACTAAAGTAAGCGATAAAGGCCGGTCGTTTATATAATCGAATCAAATCGTCAATGTCATGATCAGGTTCAGGAATCACACCAAAGAGACCAACCAATAAAGCACCAACAACAATAAGCAAAGTACCTAAAAAGAGAGAGTCGATGATAAAATGATATTAAAAATCCCATTCCACGTTGTTGTTTTTTCTGACCCTCTTTTGACAATTGGATGATGTTTTTTTGTTCAAACGATGATTCTCTTCCATAGTAGAGATAATAATGATAATAATAATACCCACCCATCCCCCCCATCCCCTTCCTTCTCCTCCTTTTTTTTTTTTTCTTCGTTTCCTTTCAGCCAAAAGAAAAGCTCCTATTTTTATTTTTTTTATTTTTTATTTTTTACCTATAATACTTCGTTTTGAGAAAGGATCACCTAGTACAATCCGGGCAGCAATAGCATTAAATACGAGACCCATAGCACCAATAGGAGCCAAGATAACAATTGGTAAATAGCCAATGGAAAACACCGAGCCAATGATGTTCGCCGCCAAGTACGTAGCAAACCCAGCTACCCACATGGGCCGCTTCACAGAAGGTTTCCGTAGCTCCACCGGATAAACTTGGTCATTCAGAATATGCGATTTGCGTTGGAACGCCATGGCAAACGATTGAATAAGATTGGTGCAAAACGATACCCCAATACCGATCCAGAATTCTTTGCCGTACCCTGTTTGGTCATCACCTGCACTGATCGTATAGATGCCACTGGTGGAGCTGATGCTGGAGGTGCTGTTGTTAATCGTATTGCTGAACAGGCCATGATCAAATGATAGGACTGGAGAAAAAGACATGATAAAAATATAAAAAAAAATTCGACTGATTTCTTTATATATATATATATATATATGTCCAAAGGAAGTGGTAGATAACGAAGGAAAAAGTGGTATTATGTATGTATGTATATATATATTTATATATATGATAAAAGACTACAAAAGTAAATAATGTGGTGAGGGTGAGGGTCGTCAAGTCTAATATAGATATATAGATATATATACAATAAAAAAAATTGAAAAAAAAGGGAAGAAAAAGAAAAAGGAAAGAGAGACAAAAAAGAAGAAGGAATGAAAGACCGACGGCACAGCTTTTTATAAATTAAAACGAGGAAATTTTTTTTTTTTTTGCAACTAAAACAAAAGGGTAATATTATGTGGGTTCGTTGGTGGACTTCCCACGTGACATTCTCCATTTCATTTATCCGTTTGATTGACTGGTACCCTTTTAGTAGTACTGGGTAATAATACCCTTCCCTTAATATTTTTTTTTAGGGAGAAATGGCTCTCTTTAATGGGTGTGGTTGGTCTCAATTGTTCCGAATTTAGAAATTCGAAAGTAATTGATAGTCCGCCCACCCATCGGTTTTTTTTTTTGGGCTGGTGCTTGACAAGCTTTTTTCTTCTTCTTTTTCATCCCACTTTTTTTTTTGGTTACCATGGCTTCTACTACCTACTTTCATACAGTCTCTCGCTCTTATACCGATGTCGAAACCTCCAAGGGGGTAGATACTGATCAATTCCTTGAAGCCACGGAAGGTGTGGTGAAATTGTTTGGTAAGGGTTTTATTTCTGTTTCTCATCTCGTGTCTTTTTTTTGGGGGGGCGTGGCCGTTACTGATCCCAATATTTTTTTTGTCATGAATAGATTCTCTTGGCTCAAGTGCGTTTACCGTTGTTCAAAACGATATGAATGGGAACATCAAGGTAAAAGGGAGAGAGACTATTAATGTCGAGTGTGAAAGTAGGTGGGGGCGACCTAGTGATGTTGTTGGGATGAACGATCCTCATAATTATTACTATTATTTTGGAATATAGAAAATCCGAACTCGTTACTTATCGAATCCTACAGCCAATGATACCTTGGAAAATCTTGTGGCCAACGAAGCCAATGAAAAGAAACGTGTTGCTACAGAAGGTTTATTATGGTTGATTCGTGGATTGGATTTTACTGCTCAAGCTTTACGTCGCAGTCTTTCTGATCAAGCCGAAGAATTGACCGTCTCCTTTACCAAATCATATGAAGCAACATTGAAGAAGTTCCATGGGTATCTTGTACGCCCTGTCTTTAGTGTAAGTGTTTTGGGAGAGGAGGGGATCCCAAAGTGGGAATGGTGATGCTGCTGCTGCTACAATCATAGTCACTCATTATTTTTATTTTTATTTTATTTTTTCCTTAGTTGGCTATGAAGGCATGCCCTTACCGAAAGGACTTTTATGCAAAGATCAACGTACAAAATGAGGAAGATAAGACTGTCATGTCTGGTTGGTTGGCTGCCTTGGAAGCCATCATTGCTACCATTCAAGCTGTCTTTGTGGCTCACCCTGAATACATCAAAGGCATGTAAATCCTTGAACGCACAACCCCCTTTTAGCATATAATTATTATCTTGTTGTCTCTCGCACTTATATAATAAACAAAAAAAATACCTTACACATTTTATCTATTATCATTTTTTTATGCCTCTCCTCCCTCCCCTTCTTGCTTATTGGTGCTACACTGTAGAATAGAAACATCCACATTTATTTATACTATAAATAGCTTTTACTATATATCGGTTTGGAACTCATCACAAACCCACTAGCGTAGAATAATAGAGTTGATTTAACTGCTTTTGATATTTATTGAATAAAAACAAAAAAAAAAATATTACATATATTAACCAAATTTAAAAACAAAATGGGATGGGTTACAGGGTGAAAAAAAGGGGAGAACATGACAGTTTTCTTTTTCTTTTTTTTTTTTTTTTTTTGGTCAGGGCACCCATATCATAAAAAAGGTAAAACTCGTTTCTATATGAGAATGATGATGATGATGATTGCCCGATTCCAACATCGTCATCATCGACCGTCTGATAGGTGGGCCGAAACCCCGCTCTTGGACTGATCGACTTGGCGCAGAAAAGATGGGACCATGCAAGGAGTGAATGCCAAAAAAAATAAAGGGGGGGATGGGGTTGCTATGTAAAAATTGAATAATGGATAAGCTACCAGCATGAACTTGACGTGTGGGGCATGTGTTGGGGAGTATATTCTCAGGCTTTTTAATAAAATATGAAGGATTAAAAATCTGTCATATTGAAAACTAAAAATAAAAAATAATAAAAAAAAAGCAAAGAGAGACATACACAATACAATATTCGATACTATACACACATAAAGATCTATCAATATAAAGAGGTAATAAAAATATGATATTTATTCTTTGGTAAATAAAGAGGTGGGGGTGATCTTGATTCATACACACGTACAAAAAAAAAGATGTCAAAGTCAGGCATAGATAAAGAGGGAATAAAGAGACATTGGGATTTTATTGATAGATGAAACATAAAGCGAAAGAAAGAGTACATAGAAAAAAAAAAGAAAAAACTATATCTAAAAGATCTAACAGTCTATCCTTCATTTCCATTCATCATCATCATCGTCGTCATCATCAGCATGGGCTTGAGTTCTTCTTGCGCGTATCTAGATGACATTGAAAGGGCAGACTTAGTTTCGAAATGATCACAGCCTTTTTTATTTTTCTATACTTACAGCGTCTGCCAGGGAGGTGGCTTGCGAGTTGACAGCAGGAGGCGAAATGCCAGGCCCTCCTCCAGGGCGAGATGGGATTTGAGGTTTGGTAGGAATCGATGGTTTGGGAGAGATAAAGGGTCGACCGCCGCCATCGCCACTGTTCCGTGGCGCCGACGCCGTTTGTGTTTTCCAGGCAGGGACACCGGTGCTGTTCGCTGTGGGTGGAGGTCGTCGAGCTGGTGCAGGTGGTGGTGGCGGTGCGGATCTTGATGCAGGTGGTGGTGTGTATTCTTCTAGATAATTACTTGGCACCCAGCCTTCTTTTCCTTGGTACTGTGCTAGCCACCAACCTAACAAAAAAAAAAAATCAAATGAATGGGTTGCCTTTTTTTAGGGGGAGAGAAGCGAAGGACTTACCATTTTCATCCTTTTCCACAATGCCAAGGATATCTCCTTTCTGGAAAGTGACTTCACCCTCTTCAGCTGACTGGAATGGATAGATGGCCTTGTATTGAGGGAGAGCTGGTTTGGCAGGAGGTGGAGGGGGTGATTTGATGCTTTGAGGAGGTGGAGGAGGAGGAGGAGCCGCACGACGTTGCTGAGATCCAGTCCCGGGCATGCCACTCAAACGATTGCCGACGTTTGTTGAAGGTGGAATAGATGGTCGTGCTGATTGAATAGAAGAGGCGCCGAGGGTAGGAGGAGCAGGTGGGGTGGGTCGACTGTTGGTAGCGGCCGGCATACCCATGGGCGGAGGGCGACTGGTGGTTGGAAGTGCAGGCGCAGGTCGGCCACCCATATTTGAAGACGGTTGATAGCTAGATCGTTGTTGATTCATAGGTGCAGGAGCAGATCTTGTTTGTTGGTTTCTTCCTCCGTTCATGGATGCTTTTGTACCGATAAGACCAGCCGATTCTATTGGTAATTAATAGTACATCCATTAGTGACCTTTTGCTATTGCTACGTTTTTCTTTTCTTACCACTGGATGCAGGTGCACCTGAAGGCACACGGACAACATGACTTTTGTAAACATCATCACGTGGGACAGTTTCATCTTTGACAAACTTCATGGTAACGGGTTTTCCTCCTTTTTTGCTGTATTGTATTTGCTGTTCGACATTCAATGTGATTTTGCCATTGGATTGTTGCACAAGATGAGCCGCCAATTCAGTTTTGAATATACATGAAAGAATAACATCGCCATCGGGTGAGCCGTTCACATGTAAAACGATCCAATCGTCACGGAGAGTTGATGTGCTAAGATTTTGAATAGAGCTGAAAGGGAACACTTTTTCGTCCATCATTTGTAAAGATCCGCCAGATTTTGTTGTTACAAGAATATGCACATTTTGGTTTGTCTAAATTTCAAAATAAAAAAAAATATTAGAATGACATTCTATACAGTAGTATTACTACCCCTCTGTTCTTTTTTACTTACGATAACAATAGTACGAGGACTAGGTACACTTGATCGCATAGCTCTTGGCACTAACATACTACAACGCATGCTGAAAACAACCTCTTCGTTTCCTATGCACAAAAAAAGGCGAGTGAGTTTATTTATTTTTCCCTTGCTAACCCATGATTTCCATTACCTTGTAAATTGATTGTATTTCTGATCATTCCACCAACTCCAGAGCCATTAGTGACATCCAAATAATCACCAGCAAATCGACGTTGACTAACCAAAGAAAAGCGGCGACGTTCCTTACGATGACCCAGTAATTGATTCCCATAGTCCCGTAATTGCAAGTGCCCGATGCTGTGTTTGTTGAGTCGCCAGAATCGTTGAATCCGGGTAGCCATATTATGCCAATACTTGTCACGAAGATCTTCCAATGCAAAGATCTAATAGATAGACAGAAAAAAAAGTCAGTACCTGTCGTTCATTTGGTCATATTATCAATCAACATTTTATTATGTCTAATTACCGTTTCAGGGCGCCTAATAAAGATCTTGGAAGTACCCATTTGCCAATCCGTTGCGGCGATGTTGTTGTGTTTCAGAATTTCTTCACATCCACTACGGGCATCACCAGACCAAATATAATCACCAGCATACCCAGTGGTGGGGCACAAAAGGTAAAACCGTTCAACAAATTTTTCAAATGTCTATATATAAATAGTTTTTTTTAAAAAAAAATAAAAAAAAAGAATCAATACAGTATTCCTTTTGCCATGCATTCATTTTTTTTTTTTTGTCTAGTTCTTACAGTTCGATAAGCAAACCCAGCTCTTCGCACCCGAATGTTTTCACATAAACCCAGATATTGAATTTGATGGAGCACGCGTTTCTGATCATATTCTTTGGAGCTTTTACTGTCATTTGGCTTGATGGTTCGTACATAACTAGGGTGACATTGCATCAGTTTGGTGACCAGAGCATTACACGAGGCTTTGATTTTGTCGCTTGCTGTTGGAGGGCGTTTCTTCGAGTTGGGATCGACACGTTCCGAGAAGAGGGTTTGGGAGATAAACGAGTTTCCAGAGGATGCACACAAGTCCAGTAAATCCTTCAACAGCGAATCCTTGTTCTTGTCCGTCAATCCTTCCACATTGTACATCACATCACCAGCATAATGTCGAATCAGGAATTTGTTGCCACGAGATTCAAAATGTTGGTTGCTTGAGAGGAAGCCCAGTCGTTGAGTAAAGGAGCTATCGGCAGCAGAGGGGTCGGCATGCGCAGTGGCACAGGCATCATTCAAAGCGGCAAAAATACCAGGAGGTCGTTTTTCTTCGATCAAATCACACACTACCTTGTTGTTGAAGAATTTAATAGGTGTCCATTCAATTTGTTCCTTAACATATTCATCTTGTTCGGCCTTGAGCGTCAGTTCGATAAAAATTTGCTGCAGCTTTTCGTTGACGTAGTTGATGCAAAGTTGTTCAAAGCTGTTATCGTCAAAGATTTCAAATCCATAGATATCCAACACGCCCACCACACAGTTAACTTGTCCTTGTGCTTGAAGCGACACATTCACACGAGCCACAATCCATTCAAACAATCGTTCATATAAGGCTTTCGACAAGGCGTCGCGTACGGACACGGCTTGAATCATGTTGAGAGGTACTTCGTATACGCTTCCTATCAATATCAAACCGCAAAAGAAAAAGGGAAATGTGAGCAGGAAAGGCTGAGGTTCAGAAGCTTACTTGTATTTGTTTTCTACGTACCTCTACGCCCACCGCGCTGAGTTTCCATTACACGCACAGTCAAAGCTTTGTAAAGAGCTTCTGAATCAACTTCAAGCAAATAGGCGATAAAGTTCACCACTACATGAAAAATAAAAATCATCTAGTCAATTGTCTTTTCTTTCTTTTCTTTTTCCCTCCATTTCTTTCTCACTTACCATCCATATCTGTAATAATAGCATGGCCTTCTTCGTTTTCCGAGAATACAACATTTCCTAGCCAGAGGATACTTGCCAAGGTTTGGAAGATAGTATCCTGTTCCGATTTCTGAAGTCCGATAATTCCCATAGCATTCTATATTAAAAAATAAAGTCAGTACCCTATCATCCTGACCGATCCTCTTTGCTATTTCATCTTACCAGTGTTTCTTGATACTCTTTGACGTCATCCATTCCATCCACATTCAAGCAATTACTCTTACTTGTATACAAAAAGCTTTCAGGTCCTTGCAATCCGAATTGTTCTATTAAAAATAAAACCGGTCAGCGTCCTACCATTATTCTCTTCCTTTCTCTCACATTCCTATTTTGGAACTAATGTACCTTTGTATTCTTGAGGAGCCGCTTTTGTCAGTTGATAAAAGATATGAAAGTTTCGTTCGTTTTCAATTTGTCCAACAACACGATTCTATTATAAAACAAAAGATCAGTACATCATTTTTTACACTGATGGTCATGCCCTCCCCATCCCCCAATTGATTTGTGTGTGTGTGTGTGTATTTTGATTATTGTTACCTTTTCTAACAAGTAATTTGTAATGATAGCACCGATAGGTTCACCTTGAGGATTGAATTGGATTTCCAAGTATTTTCCCTAATAACAAAATCAATCAATAAGAGGGGTTCATTTGCCCACTTGTTTCTATAGCACTTACATGACGACTGGAGTTATTGTTTCGCAACGTCTTTGCACACCCAAAACTTTCCAATAATGGATTTGTCGCCAACACCATGTCCTTTGTCTTTTGAATAGCCGAACTTTTACCACCAGAGACAGCTGCAATATACTGCATGATGCGTTTCGCTGCTTCAGTTTTCCCAGCCCCAGATTCCCCACTAATAATAATACATTGATTTTCCTTGTATCCGTTCATATGGTGATACGCCGCTTCCGCAATGGCAAAGACATGTGGTGGCATCTATTCAAGTCATCGTGAAAAAGGTCAACTATTTGTGTTTTGCTCTATGTGTGCGGGTTCTTTCTTACTTCCAACAGGTTCTTTCCTTGGTAGCTTGCAAGAATGTCTTCGCTATAGATGCCCAGATCCCGGAAAGGATTCACACTAATAAGCACGTGTCCGATATAGGTCTAAAAATTAATAAAAAAAAAAAAAAAAAAAAAAAAACGAGGTCAGTTGTATATTTTTTCCATATCATCCCTTGTTCAGATATATATGATGACTTTACATAGATGTCTGCGTTTTGCCACCTTTTCATCAAGTTGTCATTGATAGCTTCGTTCGTAATCTTGCTAAGCAGCGTCATGTCTGATACACCCACTTGTTTCTTCTTGGCACTGTCTTTCCAGTCCGCCCGAGCTGGGCGCTTTGCTGTGATGGCTTTCTTTCCAAATTTCTATCATTCATCCAACACAAAATGTTAGCCACAAGTCACCAGCATTCTTTTTTTATATACCACCATGGGTTTATGTATGTTTACCTTCATGATGGAATTCTTTTTGGAAATAAATAACCAAGTGATAAAGAGAAAGAGAGGAAAAGAAAAATAGAAAGAAATCTAATATTTCATATCAATTTGGAACATGGCCGATTTCAATCTCCGATGCAAAAAAAAATTCATTGTCATTCATTCGCGTCTTTTTCCACTCTTTTTTTTTTTCTCTTTTGTTGTCTTTTTTTTTTTTTTTTTTTCACTCTTTTTATTTTTTCACTTTTTTTATCAATCTTACTTTTATTCCTTTTTTTTTCTCTGAATACTCAAAACACAAGACATGGTAATCAAGTAGAAAAATAAGATGACTTTTGTACAATAGGATATTTTTTTTTATCGCTCACGCTACTTCATCCTTTTTTATTTATTTTGCGTGTGTTTTTCTTTTCTAGGCTGATCGACCAAGCGACATTAATAAGTCTGACGGACAATCCAGGGATGAACGAAAGGAACCCAAACAACCTACTGTATCACAGTCAGCTCGTGCTGGTCTTCAAGTAAGTTTGTTTTCTTTTTTTTTTTTTTCTTTTTTTTAAGGCTGTAGTTGCGTGTGTATGTTTTTTTTGACGGTAAATTTTGACGGTGGTCTTTTTTGTTTATTATTAGTTTCCTGTAGGTCGTATTCATCGATACTTGAAGAATAAAAGCCGCAACAATGCCCGTGTGAGTGCAAAGGCTGCCTGTTACACTGCAGCGATTCTTGAATATCTCACTGCTGAAGTATTGGAACTTGCTGGCAATGCTACCAAGGATTTGAAGGTGAAACGTATTACTCCTCGACATTTACAACTGGCTATTCGCGGTGATGAAGAATTGGACGCTCTTATCAAGGCTACTATCGCTGGGGGTGGTGTTTTGCCTCATATTCACAAAAATCTTATTGACAATACAAAATTGGGCAAGGCCAAGTCTGGCAAGAAGGCTTAAAAAATAAAATGAATCATTTAGTGTATAGCCCATTATTCTTAGTTTACTACACTATCCATCAATCATTCCTTACCGTATATATAAACCCCATTCTCTCTCTCTTTTTTTTTTTTTTTTTTTTTTTTTCTGTCCCCTTTTATCACACTTATCTTCAGTATTATCTTTCACCCTACGATTCTTTTTTTATGCGCGAATGAATAAAATTTGAAAAAAGTGGGGTCCGAAAAGCAGTCTATATACAATAAAATCTCTATTTTTTTATTTTTTTTTACTTCTCTTCCGCCTTTTTTTTTTTTTTTTGGAGATCATGGAAATATTGAAAAAGGATTTTGTTGCTTCTTTACCTACTATTCGTGAAACTCTCTTGGATGCTGACTTTATCTCCATTGATGCTGAATTCAGTGGTAAAAAAATAAACACACACTTACACACGTTCTTGTTCCTTTTTGTATGTTCATTGTTCCTTTTTTTTTGATCTACAGGACTCTCAACACCCGATGTTAGATTTAACAATGCAGACGATGCTCAGTACCGATACAACAAGGTCAGACAACATATACAAGCTTTTATGATTGTCCAGTATGGTGTTTGTGCTTTCAAAAAAACGGAGACGGGTTATGTCGCGAAGCCATTCAACTTCTATGTCTTTGGTGGTGATACGGATAATGTGTCCAGCAATCGCAACTTTTTATCCAACGCCAGCAGTCTCTCCTTTTTACGCTCCAACAACTTTGATTTCAACAAGCTCATTGACGAGGGTATTCCTTTTTACAACTACACAGAAGAAAGTGGTCTATACACAACAAGTGGTGGACGGGATGTCATTTCACGACATAATATTGTAGACGGTAAGGACAAAAAAACGCGGGGATCAACTATTACACAAGAAACTATACTGACTCTCACTACAATACGTGTTTGTTTGTTTTTTTCGGCGGGGGTGGGGAATGATCTCATAGAATCGACCTTGAATAAAGCGAACAAAGGATTTTTGGATCACCTGCGGCAAATCCTAGCGAGTTGGTTACAGAATGGCACAGCAAAACCTTTACTGGTATCCCCCAATAATGTCAGTCAACGAAAGCTTGTATATCAAGAACTACAAAATGGGTAAGGAAGGGGGGGGACATCTATATATATATATATATATATATATATGTGCATCAATGGAGAAAGAAAGGACTCATTTTTTACTTATTCGGGTAGACCTTATGGTGGATTTTTGAAGGCATCGTCAAGAGATACACGACACATGGAAATCATCAGAGTACCGGACGAAAAACGCTTTGTGAAAACATCCAAGGTATTTATAAAATTACTAAATATGACATGCTAGCCTTTTTTTTTTTTTTTTTTTACTGAATCGACTTCATAAACATTTGTATTTTTATATATAGTCACCAGACCTCAACTTTCGACACGTTATTGAAGCCATCAAGGATGCCAATTGCCCAGTAGTGATTCATAATGGAATGTATGATATCTGCCACACGGTGGATCAATTTTGGCAACACTTACCCGATCAAGTGCTTGACTTCAAAACTGTAGTGAATGATATGTGGAGCAAGTAAGCACCCTAAGTACCCTAAGTACTTTTAGAATGGTCGTCACCCTCCCCCTTTTTTTTTGAGAAAATACTGACTCTTTCTTTATTATGTTATTATTATTATTATTATAGTTTGGTTGATACAAAATACATGGCTGAATTCCATCCAATCCTTCGAGTAAGTAAAAAACCAACCGAAGCAGAGGAAGGAGGGTTGATCTGCTACTTTTTATACTAACTTTTTCTTTTAAAAATTTTTTTATTAGAACTGCTTCAGCTCTTCAGTTTTGGGAACATTGTTCGAGACAGTAGAAGAAGAATTAAAAAAAGGTGGACATACTATTCGTAAGTTTATATAGGATGAATTGGAGGAGAGAAGGAAGGCCAATGCTAACAAAATGGTTTATATGGGTTCAGGGATGGGGATGGATTTGATCGGTATTCAGTGAATGGAAGTCCTGAATCATGTCACGAAGCTGGCTACGATGCCTATATGACCGGTATAATATATCTTGGATTCGTCTACTTTGTCAAGGAGAAAGAAGGTAAAAGAAAAGAATTAAAACTGGAGGATTAGGTAAATCATGGCATGCTCAACAGATGTGTGTGTTTTTTTGTAGAAGAAAATCAAGCGAAATTGGACAGTAACGCATTAACAACCCAAGAAAAGCCTGGATCACCGTCATCACCATCATCATCAACCACAACAAAAGACCCAATATTTATGGATGCTTCTGTCACACCGTATTACAACAGAATATTCCTCATGCGGTGCGATATTCCATATATTGACTTGCAAGGTCAAGAAACTGCAGGTAAAGCGGCTAGTCCTCTCCTTCTTATGCATGTATGCATCCTTTAACTCATTGACTTTTTTTGATGTGGGTTCTCTTCTCTGTAACAATTTTTAGTTGGCAATATTCAAAAAAACCGATTCTTTTTGAGCAACATTCCAACGGGCTTGACATACCATGGCATTGAAAAACTCTATCCTGATATACAACCCACGAATCTCTCTTGGAACAATGACAACTCGGCTTGGATCACCATTAGACACACAGACAAGATTGATTTGGTAAAACTGGGTATATTGGGGACTGAAGCTGTGCGTGAATTTGTCCATGGCTCTCGTCAAGAAGAAGGTGCTGCTTGCCACATTACATCCCAAGCGGCTGATATGGAACTGTTATCTGGCGAACAATGGGAAGCTCTTCAAGCTAAAGCCTCCAAGGAATCTCCTAGAACTACTACTACTACTACTACTACTACTACGATTGCTGCTGTTGCTGCTGCTCCCGTTATTCCAACAGGTGGATCAAGCTATGACGGTAATTTAAAGAAAAATAGTAGAAGAGAAGTGGGGGTGTAGAGGGAACGTAACATAACGATACTGACACACATACACACACTGCTTCGTTTTTAAATTTTAGATCTTGATATTCCACTTCCACCCAGCTTTACAACCAACAAGCGCGAACACTCCCCACCTACCAGTGAAGAAAAGGATGCCAAAAGGACAAAAAACTGAACAAACCAACAAACGACCATATGTGAAACTCCTTCATTTAGAACTAGCTACTTTATCTGATCCATTTGCAAATATATATATCTATGCATGCCCTCTTTATATATATATTACTATTAAACGATAATAAAATTGTCTCCATTCCATTTACATTGTTTATTTTTTCATCCCTCTTGACTTCTTTTTTTTTTGGGATGCCCCACAATTGAATATCAAATAATAAAAATCATTTACTCCTTTCATTCCATTATCTTGAATTTGAAAATGTTGTTATCTTTATTGCCATGTCTTCTTTGATTCCAACCCTCCCCATGCCCTTCATTTTACCTTACCAGATTTTTGCCGGCAAGGTTCGACACACTCTCATTTTCCACCTCTCTTGGCAAAAAAAAAAAAAAAAAAAAAAAAAAACGTCTAATAGACATGCTGTACGAAGTCTAAGGAAGACAAAAGAGAACTGTCTTTTTATTGAAGCACAACAATGGTCAATGCTCATCCACAAAAGGATGGTTCTAAGAAACCCCCGGGATCTAATTGCACACAAGACAGGAAAAGAGAATAATGGGGATATTTTTCATTGAAGGATGTAGAAAAGAGACATGTTTTATTCAGATGTGGATACAAAACTAACACTAAGCTAAGCTGATGAAGGCTGCCAAAAAACCAACTAATGATGCCTTCAGATCCTAGATCCAAAATGAAAGGGTTTCCCCCATGCATCTTGTAATCCCTGAGCTGAAACCCCTTCTAGACTAAACCTGATCCTAATCTATGTCCACAAAAAACTCAATGAAGTTGAATGGTGAAGAAAAAAAAAAAAACGAAAAAAGAAAAAGAAAGCGAAAAAAATAAAAAAAGGGCGAAATTATAAATTCACGTGGGCGGGGATTGAAATGGTTTCTGTGGTGCTTTTGTGGGATTGTGCTGCTGGTGGATCACTACAATGGCTTATGTTTCAATTAAGACAAGGTGCAATTTTTTATGAATGATGGGAAACTGAAATTTAAGGCGACATTTACATATTTTTGAGGCGCCTGTTATGATTTTTGGGACGATGCAGATTAAAATAAAAACGAAGGTGGGCTTATTTTTAGACGCTCTAAAAGAAAAAAAAAAAAAAATTGAGATGAGCAGCTGCAAACCTCTCCCCAGGAACTTACATTAGCTATCATGTATTAAGATGATTCCAAATCATGTTATCTTAGTAGAAGTGCGAATGGTAGATACTGGAATAATCCCAGTTATATTAGATTTTAGCTGCCAAAAAAAAAACTCCCATGAAATCCCATGCTATTATTCTGATGGTCGTTTTTGTTATTGGTTCACATAGTACTCTAATCTCCCTTTTTTCTTTTTTTCTACTGGCTGATAAAAAAAAAATCTGGATTAGTTATCACCGTCATCTTCTTTCAAGCGTGTAAATCTATCAAATTTGTGCCATTAACAACATTCAGCACAATATATTTTTGGCCGCAAAAACTCCCATGAAACTTCATGCTATTATGTTGACGATCGTTGATAAATGAATCTGGATCAGTTCTCATGACACCTTACATTCTCAGTTTATTCTACCTTTGTCTCAATCTAAAGTTAATAAACTGTAAGAAGGGATGAACGCATTAAAAAAAAAATAAGCAGAGTGATGGGAGCATAAAAAATGCAATCGTTGTAGTGCATTAGAACGGTTTTTTGAGGAGAAAGCACTTGTTCAGTCACAATCGACCTAGACCAGCTTTTTTTGCCCTACATTATATATCCTTGAAAATAAGATGACATTCTCTTGTTCAAAGTTATGAGTAAAAAAAAAAAGCCAAACTCCAAAATCCAATAAAAAAGTGCGTTTTGTGTCAAGCTGGATCATTACCAAGGTAAACCTATGAGATGTTGAAGATAACATATATATATCATAGAGGGGAGGAGGCGGAGGGAGATAGATACAATTCATAACATGATAGAAGTAAAGACAAAAAGACGAAGACTACAGTGAGTACTCCTTTCTTTATTTCACTTCTCAATTTGAAGAAAGGGTCATATGTCATCTAACTAATAAATCAGCTTCATCCCGCATTTTTTTTTTCGGAATTTGGGAGTGCTAAGTGGAGAGTATTCCGAGACTTGTCTATTTTTCCGCCCCCTTTCATACCACACAGACAACACACACATACACGCACAATTCCCCCCTGCCCCCTTCTTTCAAATTTGCATAGCAGCAATAAGAAAACCCGTTTTGTACATTGTAATATATGCATGAGTTTATTCAAAAGAAGACGAAAAAGAAGGTAGTATAGTAATAACAATAATGATAATATATAATAGAATAAAATAGGATTAAACTATACATAAGAAAAAGAAAAAAGAAAGATGAAGATACTATATAAAGATAAATAAAGGGGTGGGAGGCAAAAACAGTTTGATGCTGTTGTTGTTGTTTGATTTGGTGCTGGTGGTGTAGAAATAGGAGGTAAACGAAGCCAGAATCGAATGACTTTATTTTTTTTGGGGGGGTCTCCTTGATCCAACCCATCAGAAACCCACAGGCACAAAACAGACACAGACATACGCACACACAGACACACACAGACGCACACAAAAGTAATAAAAAAAAAGTCACTTCCCTCAGAAAGAAGGTATATCAAAAAAAAAAAAAAAAAAAAAAAAAAAAAAAAAAAGGTTATGGAATAAAAATATAATAATAATATAATATATACTAGATAATAAGATAGGGATAAAAATAAAAATAAAAAAGGAATAATAGAATATAATGTACTGTATGGAATTTGGAATGGGGCATGCGGATTCACTATGATAAAGGAGGATCATCCATAATCATGTCATTCCCAGTAGGGGATCTTCTCTGCTGTTGTTGTTGAGACGAAGCAAATGGGCCGGGAGAGAATGGTTGTTGTTGCTGCTGTTGTTGTTGTTGGTCAAACATGGCGTTTTTATGCTGATGATGAGGATGATAGTAAGACGTCGATGGTGTCGATGGCGGCGGACCCTGATGAGTATGGTGGGCACCCGAATTGGTCGCCGTCATTGTATCGATATGCGAAGGAGGCGGAGGACTGGTGGTGTGGGAGGATGGTAAAGGTGGTGGCGGATACATAAATAATGGATTCGTGTGACTAGTTCTTGTATCAGCTGGAGGTATATCCGAAGCCCGTTGCTGTGTTGACATATCCATCATGGTTCTATACATCTCTGGTTGTTGTCGACGAGTCGGCTGCGTCGTAGTACTGGAAGTACTGTTGTTGTTGTTGTTGTCGGGTGGTCCTGGTATTAATGATGGGTGATCAAAAAAAGGCATGTCATTTGTATCCACATTGGCCGAAGATGGATGATTGCTGTTGTTACTGTTGTTGCTGCTGCTGTTGCTGTTACTGCTGTTGTTGTTGTTGTTGTTGTTGCTATACTGTGAATTGAAGGATTGCATCGAATAAACGTGGGCCGCTTGTTGCAACGGCATCCCGGTCCCACTCCCTCCACCGAAAGGATGATGATGATGTTGTTGTTGCTGTTGCTGTTGATTATAAGAGGACGACGGCATCAAAAATTGTTGCTGCTGCTGCTGCTGAGGGTTATCGGACGTCGAGGATACTTGCTGGAAAACGTTCGGTGCAGTGGTGGAGGTAGCAGAGGTTGACGTAGTAGAAGAAGAGTGTGGTTGTTGTGACGAGGCTGATGATGGTCGTTGTTGCTGGAAATTGGATGCTACCGATGAAACTGACGACGAGCTTGGTGAGGCCAGAGAATAAAACGAAGGGTTGTTGAACGGTAATGCTTGTTGGGGATGAGGGCTAGTGGCATCAATCATACCAGAAGGTGATGACAAAGAATCCCCAAAAGAGAGTCGATGTGGATGTTGCGCTTGTTGTTGGTTTTGTAGTTGTTGCTGTTGCTGTTGCTGTTGCTGCTGTTGTTGCTGTTGCTGTTGCTGTTGTTGTATTTGCTGATGGGACGACGAAGATTCCGACATGGATCGAGAATGCTGGGGTCGGACATACAATGTAAATGGAGGAACATAAACCATGTGAGTTCCTTTTGGATGTTGCTGCTGTTGCTGTTGCTGTTGAGGGGACGATTGTGGTGGTGGGGATGCGGCATCCAATAGCATGGATTTTCGTTTTTTTGTTGGCGCACCAGGTGATTCTTCCAATTCCATTTTGACCAAACTTGATGATGAGGCGTCAGAAGATAATGAAGAGCGATGATGATGTAAGGTAGCAGGCAAAGATTGTTGTTGCTGTTGTTGTTGCTGTTGGTTGTATCCGGCAGGGAATTTTTCAGAAGTTCGTGACATAAGATAGTTGTGATGCTGATCCGAATCCATTGTGATTTGATCCAGAGGGATGTCGACCAATGAAGAAAGTCCATCCGGGGCCAAGCGTGAGAGGTGATAAAAATGATCGAAGATACGCACCATATCAGCCTCGACATTAACAAACCAATCATCATTTGCAGCAACGACAGAGCATAGTTTTGCTGACAAAAACAAGAGTCGTTGGACACGATCGACGACGTCCCGTTGCCTGATTCGTTTGCGTTCTTCAGTAAGCCGGTTGTAAAAGCGTCGCTCGTTCCAGGTGATGTCAGGGAATCGTTGTTTGACAATATCACGAATTTCATGAGTTTGCATACGTTGTCGAGCAAGTTGAATAATAAATGAGTTGACTTCAGCAGGCCAAGTCTTGATCATATCCTTTGGATCCATCATTTCATGATTGTGTTCGTACGCTGTCGGACTGGATGATTTCCTGAATTCCCATAGGCCTTGATTGTTTTCCGACAATACCACTCGCCATCGACAATCACACCGTTTGGAAGGTCGTTTTCTTTGTGGAGTTGGTTTCGGTTTACGTTGCGAATCAGGAAGTCCTTCACGAGAGCAATAGACATATATATTCTATGTATCATAGTAACAAAGAAAAGAAAGGCGGAGAATGAGTAAAAAAGAGTGATATTTTCCTTTTCTATACAATCTACCGTTTCATTCTCCACACCCCATCAATCCCCTCTCCGCTCATTCTTCTGTTGTCCGTTTTGTCCACTAACTTACCCTATTAGCACTGGCTTCTTGTTTAACAGTAAACCCAAATTCCGCACACGCATGACGGCAAAATTCAACCGCCGAGTGACTATCAGGAAATGCTTGTTGTAAGAGTTGTTCATAAAGTGGTTCCATCTAAGGTCATAAAAACAATAAAAGGATATTCAATTTAGTACTCATGTCATTCAAAGGGTTCTATTTGTGAGTTATATAAATTCATTCACTTACTGCTTCACGACTTCCAGACAATAGACCTTGTTGAGCTTGAGTCGTCGGATCTTCTTGTTGCGTCATTGTTGTAAAAAGATGATCAAATTCTTTCGTTGTTTGACTGGCAGGTTAACTCGTTACCACCGAGGTATTTCTTCGCTCTACTGTATTGTTGGTTTTTGTATGTTTGAGATCAGAGCAGACCTTAATCCATCAATGACACCGAGGCACGATAGATCAGATAAAGGAGAAGGGTTTTCGAGATGATCAACAAGTTAACTGAAGACGGAAAGGAAAAGGAAAAGAAGAAGAAAAGGAAGAAAAGAAAAGTGAAAGAAAAAAAAAAAAAGAAGGGAGAGAGAGCGAAAAAAAAAAGACTTTTTTCTGTTTTGGTGTCGTGACAATAGAAAAAGGGGGTAAAAAAAGAGTGAGCAAGGGAAAAAAAAAATTAGAGTGTCCCGCCGCCCAAAAGGAAAAACCCCAATAACTGAATGGAGGGAGTATCATTAAAATGACAGACATCAAGAATGAGTTGGATAGCTTTCAAATCCACACATTTGGAAAGTTTGTATATATAGAAAGAAAGAAGAAACAGGAAAGAAGAAGGATAGGGATTTTCGTGTGTGTAGTGAAGAATGCAGGGCCAAGAGAGAAGTGATCCGATAACCTATACAGCGCAAGTGGAGAGTTATTATGGTAGGGAGAAAAATAAGCGGTGTATCTCTGATTTAGAGTGCAAACATAAAGTCACTACATATAAACAAAAGTAAGGGAGAAAGAGTCTTATTAAGGAGTAGTCAACAAAAGAAAGGGAGGAAAATCAAACTAAATCAAATGTATCTATTTCAAGCTATTTACAATTAAATATGACATTTCAGCAATGCAAATGCCCAATGACCTACTCCCTGTGCTACCAATAATAACATACACTCTCCTACTTTTTCGCGCTTTTTTTAAGTTGTCGCCACATTTTACAGGGAGCAGATTTCGAGACAATAATGCAGGATTATCATCTCAACTTGTCTCTCTCCAATAATGAAATCTTGCTTTCGCCTGTTTATTTAAAAATCCAAGCCCATTTGACACATGTACTCCGCTTCTCGTGTATTTCACGCGGACATCCTACTGATATAAAAATAAAAAATAAATAAACAAAAATAAAAAAAAACAAAAATGGGAAAATGTTAACTCTTTTTTGTTGCGTTGTGCTCCAACGTCCACTGTTTCCAAAATTGTTCAAATTTCAGTTCCGCACACTAAAAAAAAAAAAAAAAAAAACTACCCTCTCTCTTTCTCTCTTTTTTTTTGGATTATGCCAAAACTAAAATACAAGTCCAAACACAAATCGTCATCCAAGAAAAAGAAGCACCATAGTGATCAACGTCATCGTCATCATCATCATCATCACCATTCTCAAAGACATTATTCCCCACCGACTATCTATGATGACGACAACCAAGGCAGCGTCCCTCCCACCCAAGCGTTCAAAACAACAGAAGAACAAGAATGGCGAGAAAAACTCTTTGAAGCCATGGTCGACGATGAAGATCCCTTTTACACCTTTTATAATGAAACCAATACCAGCAGTAGCAACTACTCGGATCCTCATCACATGACCGACGATGCTTATGCAGACTATATGAATCAAGGCATGTATCGTAAACGCCATGCCGACGAAATAGCACAACAGGAAGCAAGACGTCAAGCCAAGGCCAAACGACGACAGGAAAAGGAACAGGCACAAAGGAAAATGGAACAAGAACAAGAAGAGCATCAGCAATTCATGGAAAAGATACGACAACAAGATCGACAACGACGATTGGAGCGGGACCGTCAAGCCTACAAACAACAATGGGACCGTATTCTCTTACTGCAGCAACAACCAAAACAACAACAACAAGAAGAAGGTACAACGATGCATCGCCGTCACGATGTGCCTTGGCCAGTACTCGGATCGCATCGCATCACAAGGGAGAATGTACGGGCATTTTTAGTCGATCATACAACAAAGGAACTGCGACAAGAACAACTACGGTACCACCCGGATAAGTTTATGACACGTATTCGGTTGATATTCAAGGGCTCGGACGACGACATGGATTGGATTCGGCGAAAGGACAATGAAGTCTCTGGTTGGTTGAATGAACTCTGGGCTGAACGAAATGGATCATGACATCTTTTTTTTTTTTTTTTTTTCTTTATTGGCATTCACTTTTTTTCTCTCCCTTTTTAATTATTCGTTGCATCTAGTAGTATAGTCATCATCAGTAGCATCATCACCCTATTTTACTTACTGAAATAGTATATATCATCATCACCCATAGAATAGTCTTCATTCATGTATATAGTATATCATTATCTAATAAAAATCATCATTCATCATTATAATATAGTTTGTTTTATTGTATAGAAAAAAAAAAGAATATGTATATATATGAAATGATCAAAAGGAAAAGTGAATAATACAACAAATATGGGGATAGGCGGAAAAGAGTAGGGATAATAAGTAATGGTGTCTGTATAGCTATGTGAGGCGAGCGCCTATAGGGGGGGGGATGGATATGTAATCTAACAAAAAAATAAAATAAAAAACTACTACTACTACTACTACTACTACTACTACTTCTACTATTAATCGTCTTGTACCAATCGCCAAATGCGAACCATACCATCATCACCTACAGAGGCAAGCCAATCGCCATGCGTTTCATTTGGGAACCAGCTTACGCAGTTGATATCATGAACACCATGAGCATCGTTTATCGTCGCCACTGATGACCATGTAGGAGCATTTCCATCCAAGTTTTCTTCATCCTTTTCAAATATCCGTAAAGAATTGTCACCACTAGCACTGGCAATATGATTATGCACCTTGGACCAAGACACTGAATAAACACATCGATCATGCATGCCTGATAATGTACACACTGTTTTCCATACTGCTTCACCATTGGGTGTTGCTATTCCTTCTGCATTGTTGGGCGAATACATTTTCCAGATACGTAATGTTTGGTCGTCGGATCCCGAGACTATGTGATGTGATGTAAAAAAAAAAAAAAAAAAAAAAAGAACCCTCATTTCAATATCACTGATTTCCATCTATATGAACATACTTTTTTTTTTTCCTTTTACCTATATGATCACCATCTGCATTGAAATCAATGGACCATACAGTCGATGAGTGTCCTTGTAAAGTATCAGCACAATACCAATCATCTTCATCTTCTTTCCAAATTTTTATAGTATCATCATAACTTGCTGAGGCCAACACTTCTTGCTTGGGATGCCATGCTACCATCTTGACATCTTGCGTATGTTCTTGTAATACACTTAGACATTCAAAATCATTGTCCGATTCAACTATAACGAAAAAAAGAGAACATGAGTAAGAAGCAAAAGACACAGATATATATATGCATTTTACCTTCCCAAATCCATACACTTTTATCTCTACTACAAGTGGCCAAGAGAGCCCCTGTAGAAGACCAGGCCACTGATTTGATTTCATTTTCATGTCCTTCAAGTGTCGCCACGCATTCCCAGTCCTTTTCACGAGCGTCGTGTTCCCAAATCCCAGTAGTAGCATCAAAACTGGCGGTTGCCATTTCATTCCCTGTAGGTGACCAAGCAACGCTACGTACGGTTCGTTTGTGTGCACCTTCTAAAGTATCAATACATTGCCATTGGGTAAAATCGTTGTGTGAGGCGGGTGTCCAGAGTCGTACTGTCTTGTCCCCTGAACACGTCGCTAGAATCGTCTTTGTAGGGTGCCACGAAGCTTGCCACACACGATCTTGATGTCCTATTTATCCACCAAAGAGAACGAGAGAGAGAGAGAAAGAGTTAAAATAAGAATCGTGTGCGACAAAACATGATTGAAATTATCTATTCCAATATAAAAATATAGAAACAAAAGAAAGAAAAAAGCAAGGGTCTACTACCTTCTAAGGTTGCTAATAATTCAAGGCGGGGCATTCTTGTCGAAAGATAAGGGAAAGGAGAGTGATAGAAAAAAATAAAAAAAATGTTGACTATTTTTTTTTTCCAGATGTTCAACTCGTAAGCGAGTAAAAAAAAAATCAGCGGGGATGGAAAATGGTTCATGGTCAACCAATCATTCCATTATCTCGTTTGATATGTCAAAACAGTCATCTGCTGCAAGTGGATTTTATCATCTATCTACCATCAGCTGTTATATATATAACGTCTCGCCTGGGACGTTGATATTTGTTGAAGCAATTCCCTGATTTAAGCGTACAAAAAGGAAAAAATCCACAACAGAAGTTGAAGTGGCCAAAAATCGAAAACGCTTGGGCGAAATCAGAAGGGGGGGTAGGGAGTTTTGCCAGTTTTGAGTGAAGGACAAAGATACTTCCAATGACCTTGAACATATTTTTTTTTTAATTAAATTGAATATAAGCCGGGATATGGTGGAATAAATGGTCACTTTGCTTGTTTATGTTTACTGCTCATCGCTTCCTTGCTATCGTTTTAACAGTGGAAGTGGAATGGTTGCAAAAACTTTATTCTATAAAACGAGCTCTTTCTACACAATTCATCTAAAAAATGTTGAACAAAGCGTCGTTTTGTTCTGTACTACCCGATGTATTTAGATCACTATACAGAATAAACTCCATTACTTTATGCCCCCATGCCATAAAAGTAAGTAAACGTTAAAAATGTTATTAGTGATGTGATGTAGTAGGTTGGTACCTTAAAGGTGTCCCCAGGTTTCAATGCGTTGGCTCACACACACGGAAAATTAGTAACAGCCCGCTAGATGATGATTGGCCGATAATCCTACCTTGCCCAAAATCTTATATTTCACACAATCCAAAACTTTATCTCTCTTTTTTTCTTTTTTAACTTTTTTTTTTTTTTTTTTGACAAACAGTTATTATAGTAATATGGTCGCGTCATCACCTGCTACTAGTGAATCTCCCAAGAAACTCATGATATGTATCGACCGTGGAGGAACATTTACTGATTGTATTGGGTTTAGAGGAACGCCGGGTCAACCTGATTATGAAGAATTCGTGGTCAAGCTCCTATCTGAAGACCCCTCAAACTATAAAGACGCTCCAACTGAAGGTATTCGTCGTATCTTGGAACTGGCCACGAAAAAACAACATCCTCGGCAACACGATGTTCCTACAACCTTACTTGGTAAGAACCTCACCCCCCCCGTCTCACTTTCAATATGAATCCAAGTTTAAAATTAACCATACTATCTTGGTTTTTGTTTTTTTTTATATGGGGTGTGACATTATATAGGGAGTGTCAGAATGGGTACCACTGTGGCAACGAATGCACTGTTGGAACGAAAAGGTGAACGGTGTGCACTATTGATTACGAAAGGCTTCAAGGATCTATTGACTATTGGTAAGGCTTATCGTACAGAATATACTGCGAAAAAAAAAATTGCATCATTAATGCATGTTCTATGTGCGGGGAAATCCACTCTATAGGGAATCAATCTCGACCAAAGATTTTCGATCTTTCAGTTACAAAACCCGATGTACTTCATCAAAGTGTAGTTGAAGTGGACGAAAGGTAAAAAATAAGGGCAAAGACTTCATGGATGGTTTGTTTGTTTTTTTTCTCACGGGACTCTTTGATGCTAAAATGATAGGGTCGTATTACTCAATTCTGCCGCCTCCTCAGAAGTGGTGGATCCGCTTTCCTTATCAAAAGAAGCTTCATCGTCGATCGTACAAGGTGTATCCGGTGATTGGATTCGTGTACTTCAAAAGCCAGGTAAAAAACAAAAGTCCTCTTTCTCCCTTCCCCGCCGTGCTTTGATCTCATCCTTTTTATTCATGTGGGGTGTGTGTGTTGGTTTGTTTAGATATGGACAATGTCAAGAAACAATTACAAGGACTCTACAATGATGGTTATAAAAGCATTGCTGTGTGTTTGATGCATTCTTATACTTTCCCTGGTAATGTAGTTCAAGCGGCGAACAAAGTTTAATCTTGTGTTCTTTTCCACTCATCTTCCCCACATTTTTTTAATATTTTATAGATCATGAACGACTCATTGGTGATTTGGCAAAATCGATTGGGTTTGAACATATCTCTTTATCTCATCAAGTCATGCCTATGGTCAAGATTGTTCCACGCGGTACCTCTGCTGATGCTGATGCTTATCTCACTCCCTGTATTCAAAAATACATTCAAGGTTTTACCAGTGGGTTTGATGATGGTTTCGAAAATGGATCGACGCAGTTGCAATTTATGCAAAGTGATGGTGGCCTAGGTAGGGTTGGTTTTTTTTTTCGGGGACTTGACCCAAAAAAACCCCCACCCTCTTCCTCAATGAACTTAACTTTTTTTTTTTTTTTAGTCCCTGTTAGTCACTTTTCTGGTTTCCGTGCCATCTTATCTGGACCTGCTGGTGGTGTGGTGGGGTACGCGTTGACAAGTTTCGAGTCTGAATTAGATCGTACGCCAGTAATTGGTTTTGATATGGGTGGAACAAGTACCGATGTCTCTCGTTATGATGGCTACTATGAACATGTATTTGAAACAACCACTGCCGGTGTTACTATTCAAGCCCCTCAATTGGATATCAATACCGTTGCTGCCGGAGGTGGCTCTATGCTCTTTTTCGAAAATGGCATGTTTGTTGTTGGCCCACAGGTAAAAAATAAATAAAACACTGAAAAAGTGATTTTCTGTATGCGTTGGCACGTACTTACATTGGAATTTTTGGGTATATATATAGAGTGCTGGTGCTCATCCAGGTCCTGCTTGCTATCGTAAAGGAGGTCCCTTGGCAGTGTCTGATGCAAACTTGTTTTTGGGCCGACTGTTACCTGACTACTTCCCCAAAATATTTGGCCCGAACGAAAACGAATCCTTGGATGTGGCTGTGGTGAAAGAAAAATTCTCTCAATTGGCCAGTGAAATCAATCAATCCACTGGAGAATCAAAATCGCTGGACGAAATTGTTTATGGGTTTATCAAGGTGGCGAATGAAACCATGTGTCGTCCCATTCGTGCGTTGACGGAGGCGAAAGGTCATGATACAAGCAACCATGTTTTAGCAGTCTTTGGTGGTGCTGGTGGTCAACATGGTAATAATAATATAAAAGAAAAAAAGAAGGAGGGACTGGGTAAGTTAACATTTTTATTATTGTCATTTTTGTTTAGCTTGTGGTATCGCTCGCAATTTGGGAATCAGCAAAATCGTCTTATACCGTCACTCCTCCATTCTTTCCGCGTTTGGGCTTGCTTTGGCTGACGTGGTACATGAAGTCCAAGAACCATGTGCTGAAATTCTCGGTGATGATTCTCTTCCAGTTTTACAAAAACGGGTCGCAGCTCTGGTCAAATCGTGCAACGACGAATTAAAACGACAAGGCTTTGACGATTCTCTCTTATCTACCGAAGTATACCTCAATTTACGCTATGATGGTACGGATTGCGCTCTGATGACCCTTCAACCTACGGACGATGATGGTGCTGGTAACTGGGACTTTGAAAAGGCATTCACTCGTCTTTATAAGCAAGAATTTGGTTTTTCTTTATCCGATCGAGCCATCGTGGTAGATGATATTCGTGTGCGTGGCATTGGCAAAACAATGAATCAGCAAGATCTGACGCCTGGAAAAGAAATCATGGATTATCAACAGAACAAGTCGATGCATGCGGTGGATGCTGCGAAGGAACAATCTAGTGTTGCCTCTGTTTACTTTGAATCTACTGGTCGACTCGATGATGTGCCCGTCTATACCTTATCCAAGATCTCTCCTGGGTCCAAAATCGATGGCCCGGCTATGATTATTGATGCGACAGCTACTGTGGTGGTCGAACCTGCTTGCTCTGCCCTGATCACTTCGCAGCATATCACCATTACTGTTGGAAAGGGGGAAAAGAAAAAAGTCACTACAAAGCTGGAACCTATCCAATTGTCTATCTTCTCTCACCGATTTATGTCTATCGCCGAACAAATGGGTCGAACTTTGCAGAAGACAGCAATCAGTACAAACATCAAGGAACGTTTAGGTAAGAAGAAGAAAAAAATTGGTGTCTTGGTCTGTCTGTACTAACTGTGACTTGACATACATATATATATTAATGATAGACTTCTCATGTGCCTTGTTTGGAGCTGATGGTGGTCTGGTAGCCAATGCACCCCATATTCCTGTCCATCTTGGAGCTCTCAGCCATGCAGTGACTTACCAAATGAATTATTACAAGGATAATCTCTACGAAGGTGATGTTATCATGACAAATCATCCTGCTGCTGGTGGCTCTCATTTACCTGGTAATCTTTTCGAAAGAAAGGAAAAATAGATACAAGTTTATAATGTGCGAAACAATGCTCATGTGTTTCTTTTTTATTTATTTCCTTAGATATTACCATTATTACCCCTGTATTCCATCAAAAAAAGATTGTCTTCTTTGTTGCTTCACGTGGTCATCATGCGGATATTGGTGGTATTTCACCTGGTAATAATATACTAGATACATATATATAAAAAATTCATTATCAAGGGGGCAATATCTAACTAATTTTATTTATCTCACCTTAGGATCCATGCCTCCTCACTCAAAGGAATTGTATCAAGAAGGTGCGGCTATAAAGTCCTTCAAGATTGTATCAGCCGGTGAATTCGATGGTGCTGGTTTAAAGAAGCATTTATATGACATTCCTGGATCTTACCCTGGTTGCTCTGGTACAAGACTTTTACAAGACAATATCTCAGGTAAGTAAAAGAAGAAAAGAACTCACAAAGCTAATAACAAAAATTTCACCATGAAACGATTGATTGATTGATGGATTGATTTTTTTTTGTCACGGACTTCTATAGATCTCAAGGCACAAATTGCTGCGAACCAAAAGGGCATCACTCTTGTGGAACGATTGATTGAAGAATACTCTCTGGATGTTGTCCAAGCATACATGTTGCATATCCGCCGTAATGCCGAAACTGCCGTACGTACCTTACTCAAACAAGTCGCCAAGGAACATCGTGGGCAATTACTACAGGGACAAGACGCCATGGATGATGGGACCTTGATCAAGCTCAGTGTCAAGATCAATGAACAAGACGGTAGTGCGGTATTTGACTTTGCGGGAACTGGACCTGAGGTTTATGGCAATACGAATACGCCCGAAAGTGTATGTCACAGTGCGATCATCTACTGCATTCGATGTTTGGTCGATCAAAATATTCCATTGAACTCGGGATGTCTGGAGCCCATTGATATCCGTATCCCACCAAGCTCCATTCTTAGCCCTTCAGAATCATGTGCTGTGGTTGGTGGCAATGTCCTGACAAGTCAACGCATCTGTGATGTCGTCTTCAAAACATTCAATGCTTGTGCCGCCAGTCAAGGCTGTTGCAACAATCTGACGTTTGGAAAAGGCGCCAAGGATGATAAGAACGGGTGGGGTTATTACGAGACAATTGCTGGTAAGTGAAAGTCTCAATGATGAGAGGGGGGGGGAGAGAATCTGATGTCCTTTTTTCTTTTGATAGGTGGTAGTGGCGCTGGCCCTGACTGGAATGGACAAAGTGGCGTACATACTGTAAGTGAATTTCCGAAGCATTTAACATATGACACTGAATGGCAATCCTCACATCCATTTTTTTTTCTGGCTCCTATAGCATATGACGAACACTCGAATCACTGACCCTGAAATCCTTGAAAAACGTTACCCTGTGGTTTTACGTGAATTCTCTATTCGTGAAGGTAATACATTTTTCTTCGAGGGGGGGAGGAAAAAGCCAACTTTTTTTTTTTTTTACTGATTATCTTCATTTTGTTCTCTTCAGGTTCGGGCGGCTCTGGAAAAAATAAGGGTGGTGATGGTGTGATTCGAGACATTGAATTCTTGGAATCGGGAATTCAAGTGTCGATTTTGTCTGAACGCAGAGTCTTTCATCCCTATGGTATGGCAGGTGGGCAAGAGGCAGAGGCTGGCATGAATTTGTGGATCCGTAAAAACGACCAAGGAAAAGATGCGGCGCCTACGACGGTTTTGAATCTCTCGGGTAAAAATTCGGCTCCTTTCAACAAAGGCGATCGTATTGTCATTCAAACGCCTGGTGGTGGTGGTTATGGCGCTCAACAAGATCAACAGCAGTCAACAACTCGACGTTCGGATTATCATTCTTATGTCAAGGCCAGCGGTTCCCTAGGTGCCTACAAGGATATGTCTGAAAGTGCCTAGAATTTTTAGCACTTGGTGTACTAGTTTAGTTTCTTATATCTTGGGTGTTATTTTACTTTTTGAAAATAAAAAAGCAATTTGTATTGTATATCTTTATAAAATGATCTCATTATTTTGTGTTCTTTTGTGTTGTTGTTTGCGGTCATTGCATAGATGAACATCTTCAAATAGTTTTTTGACAGCTGGTTTTTTTTTTTCGGTGATATATGATAAAGATCAATACATGCATACAAGAATTATCATATCTTCTTCTTTTTTTCTGCCCCTTTTTTCTACAATACGTTGGTGTGTCCTACAGTACACCACACAGCTTCCTTTTTTGGGGGGCCACAGTTCCAGCCAAAATTTTGCCCGACCATGCTTGCAACAACAACAACAACAACAACAAAAAAAAAAAAAAAAAAAAAAAAACGGGATAATGATAAGCTGATTTATTAATAAGATTACTTTCAAATTTATAAGGGAATAAAAGCATTGTATTGTAGTCTCCTTACCTGTATTACGCTATGAAATTTTTGTGAGAAATCTGATCTAGGTCGACTGTAATTCAACAAGTGCTTTCTCTCCAACCTCTCCAATGCGCTTCAACTTTTACATTTCGATGCTCCTACCACTGCTTATTTTCCTGTGTTTTTATTACTTCTTATTTTATTATACCATTTATTTGAAAATTTCACATCCCAATCTCACTAGAACCATTGCAGAAAATACTTCAAATGCCGCCCACGTGGAATTTTTGTTTTGCCATTTTTCCCCTCTTTTTCTTTTTCTTCCTTTCTTTTTTTCTTCACCATTCAACTTCCATCGGATAATGGTGATCTTAGATTAGTGTCAGGACTAGTTTAGAAGGGATTTCAGATCAGGGATGACAACATGCATGGGGAAACCCTTTCATTTTGGATTGAAGATTTAGAACCAATCGTTAGATGACCTTTGAGATCCTCTAATAGCTTAGTTCCGTTTTAGTTTGACCATAGTTTGTATCTACAATTGAATAAAATATGTCTCTTTTCACATGCTTCAACAAAAAACGATGCATTAGGTTCCTTCATGTCTTGTGTACTACATTCCTTTGTTGCTTCCATCTTCCCATTGTGATTGGTGTAGACCGTCAGTTGTTGTGCTTCAATAGCAGATGTGTCCCCTCCGATCTTTATTACGTATTGTGCAATTATTAGATAGCTTTTTACGACCACGCTTTTAGATTAGTGCTGATCATTCTTCTGATCTTCTGTTAGTCTCCCACAAGTCATATACTACATCCATTAGATTCCCTTCATTTCCATTAGCGTTCTTATAACATTGAACCTCCCGTCTTTAGTTTAGTACCTATCAAGATACATCAATAAAATATTCCTTTTTGATCAGTTAACCATTATATGACCAATACGATAATAGAGAAATGCCGCTATTGCTGATCTTTTGTGAGTGCCGTATCAAGCACCTGCTTTCTAGTTCGTCCAACCTTGTCCACTTCTGCTTACCCCACCCTCTCCCCCCTCCCCTCACTTCAGAGTCTAGGTGACTGATGAGCAGTCCTGGGCCATTTCATACGAAATGTGGGCATATGGTTGCTCTATTAATCAATTACTCATGAGCCTAGACCATGCCACCATTGAATGCTCCCTATAAACCATGATAATCTCCGCTTGATCAAACATACTGTATACACCAATCGGTTCATTATTTTTTTGTTTTGCTTTTTTACGTATGACATAACAATGATAATAAAAAAAACCCTCCTCCCCCACTTCCCAGTCGAGATGTCGTCCCCTGAATATGGTGAGTATCTAATCTCATTCCCTCAAAACCTATACTTCGACGACGACGACAACAACAACAACAACAACAACAACAACAACAACCCCTGTTGGCACACAATAGACCTTTTTTTTTTTTTGTTCTTTGCAAGTGGTGGAATGTTTAAATCCTTTCTTTTTTGGAATTAGGAGTGTATAATGAGACTGTCCCGAACCTTCCCCCTTTATGCTGACAACTATCTAACTGAAACATACCGGTCCCAGCAATTATGATTCTACCACATATACTGATCAAAAACCATAATATAGTAGCATATTAATATAACCATCCATTTTATTTCTTTAAACCAATAAAACAACAAAAAAACAGCGATAAAAAAAAAAAAAAAAAGATATAGTAAAAAACTAAATGTGTAAATCTAAACTAATCTACTGTTCTAATCCAAAGGAATCCAATCCACAGGGTTCTTGAGTACTTCTTCCAAATTTTCTTCAGGAGACCCAGCTTCGACTTCATGCATGTATTCCCATCGAGCAGTCAAAGGCAAGGACATCAGAATGGCTTCAATACGAGCGCCAGGAGTTTGTAAGCCGAATTTGGTTCCACGATCCCACACCAAGTTGAATTCCACATAGCGGCCACGACGAATTTGTTGCCAGTCCTTCATTTGGGGGGTAAACTTCATGTTCATACGTTTCTTGACGATGGGCAAGTAAGACTGCGTAAACCGGTTTCCCATTTCCTTGACAAAACTAAAGACTTCTTCGGCAGGCTTGTCGTCCAGGTCATCAAAGAAGATCCCACCAATACCACGCGATTCACCACGATGTTTGTTGTAGAAGTACTTGTCGCACCATTGTTTGAAGTTGGCATAGTATTTGGTGTCGTACTTGTCACAGCCGTCCTTGAGCACTTGATGGAAATGGATACAATCGTCTTCAAACAAGTAACTGGGCGTCAGGTCGGACCCACCACCAAACCACCACATCTTGGGGCTGCCATCTTCGTTTTCGATTTCAAAGTACCGATAGTTCATGTGCACAGTTGGGGCATTGGGGTTGCGAGGATGGATCACAAGGGAAATACCCGCGGCAAAGAACGGGACAGGCCCGTCGGCTGAGATGTCCTTACCACGGTCATGACGCATTTGTTCCACTGCCGCCTTGGGGAGTTGCCCATACACAATCGAAATCCCAACACCAGCCTTTTCAAAGAGGTTGCCGTCTTGGAGCACACAAGTGATACCTTCACCGCCTTCCTGTCGTTGCCAGGTCGTGCGTGTAAATGTCTTGCCATCTAACTGTTCCATGTCGTTCACAATACGGTTTTGAAGACCTTTGACAAACGCTTCCATTCGTAAACGCATAGGATCGCTGTCTGTAATAGGTCCTTCAGTGCGCTAGGAGTTAAAAAAAAACACAGGGTGAGTAAGGATACGAAGATAGTTGACGCCTATAGTAATTATCTTACACGTTGTTTGTCATCATTAGCAGCATCGCAGTGAGTCTATTGATTACCAAAAAAAAAAAAAGACAAGGATCAGTTTGACACAAGGATAACAACAGTCAGAAATTTCCTCCGATAGGTTAAAAGAAAAAAGAAATAGTTATTACCTCGTCAGCCAAAAACACAGAAGCCAAGGCAGTGGCGGCAAAAGCAGCAGTGGCAGCATAAGCACCAACCTTGGATCGTCGATTCATTTGGTTAGCACCAGCAACTTGACTAGTAGAATAGAGGCGAGGAAGCCTGTTACGAAATGAAAAAGTGTTAGTCCAAGGCTCTAATTTTTTATATATACAGTATCTTAGCACATAATAAAATACTTACACATTTGAGCTACGGATAGGAAGGATACGGCTAGTGGAGCGTACTATAATAATAATATCATATATACATAAAAGAAAAAAAGGTTTCAATGAGTATAAGATTTGTAAGAGTAAAAAACATAACTATTTGGCAAGGCCCATTGAGTCAAAACTAGAGAGAATGGATATATATATATATAAAAACTAATTAAGAAGGAATAGAACATACATGAAGGCACTGATCGAAGAGAGCGTGCAAGCAACATTATAAGAGAATGACAAGATCACTAGAATAAAAGAATAAAAAATTATAAAATAGAAGTGAAACAGAAGAAATGGAAGAAAAAACAAGAAAAGCGCGTGGTCGGGATTTGAATCAAATCTACGGTTCAACAAGTCCCTAGTTGCGTCAAGAAAAAAAAAAAATCGACTATCTTTATCATGCACATTAATCTAATATAAATCCCACAAATAAAGCTACGTCATATAATATAACCAACTTTATTCCTCCTGTCCCAAAAATTCACCGTCCTACTCCTTCCTCCACCCCATTTTTAGTGAACTTGATTGATAAAATGAGCACACTACTTTCTAGAGTCCTTGAGTTGATGGTCAGCTTTCCAAACCTGAGTGCTTTTAGTCGATTCTCAGGTCAAACTAATAGAGTATCGCTGTTGTTGTTGATTGCTATTTCTTCAGAATAAAGGTATGAAAATATGAATGGTTGTGGATGTCCCTGAGTCCAATCAAAAAGCTATTTCATTTGTCAGATTTTGCAACCAATAAAAACCCTATATCATAGAATGAACGCACATCATTGTAATAAAGGTATCTTTGTATTATTATTATTGATACTATTTTTTTTTATTCAAAATCAAAACAAAAACAAGGTCTAATCTATAAAACTACATGATATAGGACTATCCTAGGTGTGGGTAGGGCGATTTCAGTAATTGCTATTTTGTCGATCATAGTTGGCACCGCTGGCTTTTCGTAGTTTGGTCATGATATCTTGTTCATCCAAATCCGTCAATTGAGAAGCAGGAACTTCGATATGGTAGTTGCGCAAAACATTCTTGACTTCAGCAATTTGAATACTGAGCTTGGCCCGGCGCATCACACCTACAGAGGCACTATAAATCACAAAATCAAATCAATCACCATTTAGTTTTCTATGTATATATATATATATATATTCTCTTTTTTAATGTTCAACATACCCACACCAAGGGACAAGAATAAACTTGATACGATGAGAATATCTATAAATGTCAATTAAAAAAAAAAAAAAAAAAAAAAAAAAAAGAGAGAGAGAGAGAAGCTTGTCAGTTCATTTCACTATGACTATCATTTTTTCGTTTTTCCTTTACTCATCATTGCTTAGATTCAGACGGACATAACCCCAGCCAGCCACATCAGGTTGAAGATGATCAACAAATTCGCCAAATCCACCAGAACCAGAACCAGACACCTGGAGACGGTCAGGTTTGCCAGCAGCAAAGTCGAAGAATGCCCAGTTTGTTTCACTTTTATCATCACGGACGTCTTCATAAAGATCGGCAATGGTGGGATCACTAACGTTCAATGACATGTTTTGTGTGTATATGAGTTGATGTCCAAATGAAAAGGTGGGTAAAATATATATTCAAAAAGAAATAGATGAAAGAGAAAAAAAAAAAGTTACAAATTTCCTTCGAAAGAAATCTATGGGCGGGGAATGAAATCCATCAGGTCGAGCCACACAATTTCAGTATATCAAAAAAATCAAACATATAACTGTTATATCCAACCCGACAGCCTTACTGTCTTGATCGTGATAGTAAACATAGCATTTTTTCTCACCTGTTGTAATAATCGATACGACATGAAAATATTGCGCGTGTTTTACAAAAAAAAAAAAAAAGAAGCAGAAACAAATAGTCGAGCCAGTGAATGCGATTGAATATGTATAATTATGGTCGTTTTTCATAAACCCGCACTTGCGAAGAGATCATTTCAAATGTTTAAAAAAAAAACAAGCAAACCGACAACACCTAAATTTCACAAACTATATCGGGACTGTCGAACCCTAACAATAATGAATCAATTCAATTCGGACATTAAATCAAATCAACTCATTCGTTATAATTGAACTTACTATGGCGTTATTCAGTCAATGCATTTAAAACTTGAAGGAAGAGTAGTATAAATTACTCCACAAAAAAAAGTAATAATATTAGTCACTCGAAGAAATAATTCCCCTGAACGGACTTTGAATCCACGAATCTTTTTTTTTTTTTTACTTTTATTATACAACTGGTTGAAGTTAACCCTAAAAAGTTCTGGTGCTCACTCTATAAAAATATAAAACCCCTACAAAAACACATCCAAGATACAAGCCAATACACAAAAATAACCACAGCAAGGCATATCATGGAAAAACAAAGTGAGGAATGGCAACAGAGCATGTATAATATAGCATTGAAAGATTGGATATTGCCTTAAAAAGCAATTTTGGCAGCACCTGGGTACTTCTTTGAAAGATTACAAGAGGTTCGCTTGCAACTCCGCCCAAAAGTTATGGTAAAAAAACAAAAGAAGAAGCTCTCAGACGGGGAATTGAACCCCGGTCTCCCGCGTGACAGGCGGGATACTAACCACTATACTATCTAAGATTTCATGTCAAGAAAACTGCTTGCCGCTATATGTGTCTATTGCTGAACGGAAACCATGTGATTATATACTCCAATCTGTAGTCGTTTAGCCTTCTACTTCCCTCATTTTGTTTCGATAACTTTTGTTTTAACCCAACACATATATCAACCTATCATCGATCCATCGATCCATCGGTCCGTCCATTGATATATATGCTTTTTTCTATATTTTTAGATCATGCAAATGTTATCATTCCATAATTCGTAATTCAGACCCCGAATATCCTCTAGACAAATTATTCATCATCCGTATATTTGACATATCCACTTACACCAACACATTAGTATAAATAAGAATCAAAATAAAGAATCATATAAAACTTTCACAATACTTGATGACAAGTGTTTTCTTTATTACAAAATACAATACATACAAATTTAAGCATTGGGCAAATATATGAGTAAAATGAGGTAGAGCTTTATTTTTTGAATAAATAAGAGTACTATATAAAATGTATGTCAAATAATGTAAACTATATTCTAAGAATAAAATGAATGGACGGGCGTGGAGTTGCGGGGGCTGGGTGGGGGACAAGTTTAAAAAGAATTAATGTAACGCAGCTAATATCGTTTAACTCTTCCAACCTAAAAAAAAAAAAAAAAAAAAAAAAAAAAAAAAAAAAAAAAAGTGAGCAGGCACATCGATATCATCATCTTATATAAATATATTCATTATTCTCTGTGATCATACCAGAATTCATTTGCATCAATGTCAATACGGCGTCCATGGGGTATTCCTGTTTGTTGTTACTGTCGGTGACCTCTTTTTGATCTTCGTCAGTCATCGTCTGATCATTTGGTGCTGTGTCGCTTCCATTTCCGCTAGACTGGCCAGTGCTATCTTTGTCCTTGTCCGTTTCCTTTTCCGTATGATTTTCTGTAGATACAATAAATTCATCTGTTTCCATAGCTGTAGTTGGTGGTAATGATAATGATGTTGATGATGATGACGATGAGGGTTCCTGTGTTGCCGTAGCTGGTTCTGATATGGTTGTTGGTAAATTTGATGATGTCGTCGTGCCACTGTCCATGTGCTCAGTGTCTTTTGATGTCGCCTGTTGTTGCTGTGATGATGATGATAATGATGATGACTGACCAGTAGAGGATTCGGCCATATTACCACCGTGTTGACTATAATCCATAGTTGGATGGGAAGGCAGTTTGCTATTGGTAAGAGCCTATGACAAAAAGAGAGAGAGAGAGAGAAAAAAAAAAAGAGGAGGTAAATGATAAGTTCTGATCTGTGATAGAACACTATTAATGTTTTACCAGGTTCAATTGTTCCAATAAGTGGCGTTGCAAATCGGAGGGTATTTCTAAAAGCTTTGAAGCATCGAATACAGAAGGATAGGCTGCCAAGGATTGAGCAAGTTCATCGACGGCGTTTTGTTGCAATAGAGTTGTCTGAGGTACACTGAGCACATTATCTACTACGTCCTTTCGTCGTTCCTTTTCTTGTCGTTTTTCACGTCGTTTCTCGAATTCGTCCTTCGCCCAGCGTTCTTTGGTCTCAGTGTCTTCGTTGCCAAATAGTTTACTTGCGCGTTTGTTCACCCTGCACCGGAGGTCGTTGTCTTTATCTACAGCAAAGCCGAAAAAAAGGAGGGCGGTCAAAAATGACATAAAATAGACTGTATAAGTGTAGTTGTATGTTTAGTTGACTTACTTCGTTCTACGTTGTGTATCCGCCATTTCTTCTTCCTTTCCCGGTTGGCAACTCGAATGCTTTCTCGTTTCGCTTTTTCGGCATCGCATAGCTCTGGTTGTGGCTGTGTTTGTAGTTGCTGGTGCGGCTGTGTTTGCTGTTGCTGCTGCTGCTGCTGTTGTTGTTGCTGTTGTTGTTGATATTGTGCATAGATGGTAGCGGATGAAGGAGAAGGAACACCTGCAGCCGCTGCCATGGCTGCCGCCGCAGCTGCCATGAGAGGATTCAATCCGTGACTGTCTTGGGCCAGCATAGCTTCATAGAATTGCTGTTGATATGCTTGCCCACTAAAAACTGGTCGAGTGGGACTACTACTAGTCACAGCGGTGGAGGGACTACTTTGTTCACTATTTGCGGTGGTGGTGGTACTAGTCATAGCTGTGACGCTTTCGGAGGTCGAGGGTGTTACTGTCGTTGATTCGTTTTCCGTTTTTACATAAGGGACACCATCTTCGTTCTTTAAATCTTCGTTCACCTTGGTATCCATTCCATCGACCATTTGTTTGCGATTAGTGATAAAAAAAAAATGAAAAATGAAAAATGAAAAAATATCCCAATCAACCAAAGGACGGCGTTTCAAATTCACAGTGGAAGGATTTTGAGCCAATAAAAATCAAGGACCTCGCTTCGCTTGAAAAAAACTTTTTCAGAGTAGTAAGTTCTAAACAATGTGTATGAATCATACTACGCAAGTAGAAATTGCCCACTGCCTCGCACTAAAACCATATACCGACTGAAATGACCTTAAATATTCGTTGATGCATCGGCAGAGATTATCAAGCCAGATTTCCACTGTATCCTAACTAGCTTAGGCCAGCGGTTCGAGACTATTTTTTTTTATCATCACTGACAGTGATGCCCCTGCATCTACGAAATATATGGATTTCCTTTTTCGCACCCCAAAACCAACACTTTTTAGCGCCCACTACATCCAACACTTTGTCACCTTCCATCGTAGCCAATACTTTTCAGCAACAACTATAGTCAACACTTTTCTGCGTTCAATTCTCAGTTCTTGCCTTTCCCAACCAGTCATAAGAGCAGTTCTCTTTTAGGAACCTGAGTCAGTACTTTTTTTCTCAACTTGTCCAATTCCCTTTAAGAAAAGAGGAAAAAAAAAAAAAAAGGGTGATAGAGCTCGCATACTCCGCATAAAAAGTAATAGAACAGCATGGACACAAAAATGTAAAAAGCGGTAAAACAATAGGATTTTATTTCAATATAATAGCTATTCTACATACTAATAAAACTATCGCTAATATATCTAATCTACAGTGTATATGTTATTTCTATAAAGTGTCATATAAGCAGTATGAAAGCAAACCAGCAAGTTGTTTGATTATATACAGTGTCACTTAGCAAAAAGAAGCCACCTATCCCAAAATCCATAATCGCTTTGTTCACCAACGTAGATGTCACCAGTAACTCGCCGATCCATTCCAGAATCACTGAATGACCACTGGAGCCCACCGACAAGTCACCATTCCCTACCAGAAACATATTATCAAGCAGTCAGCCTTATCTATAAAGAAATACAAGCATAAATAGACCTTACCATTCATCACAAATAATTTGAAATGTACTAGATCTAGATCAAAATTGAAAAGGTCTCCCAATGCCCTTTGTCATTCCCTTTTTCAAAACCCTCTAATCCTAATAAAAAATCCCACTCCAAGATCACCAGACCCTTGGAGGCCATCAATGTGGAAACAACAAGGAGAGAAAAAAATTAGGAAAGCAAAACCTTTAAAGATCCAATTGAAATTCCGCCTTTCCGTCAAAGCATTTTTGGCAGTGAGACAAAAATTGCCTGGCAAGCAAACGTATGCAAAAAGAAAGAAAAATCAAAATCAAACGAAGACAAAATTACATGTACGAATTATAATGAAACGGTCTTTATTATTCAAAAAAAAAAGAAAAAAGAAAAGTGGACATCATAAAGATTTTTAACTCCAAAATGTAATGAAATTGGTCGCGTATGATTGTGGGTGTGCTATAATCACAAAATGTAACAGGTCCTTTTCAAACGATAGTGGGTGATTTTATTTGAGTACGTTCCCTTTGTTGCTAGTTAATACAAATGGTTGAACCTTGACTTAAAAATTCTAGAGCGCACGCAATGCCAAAACAAAAAATCATAAAAACGTAACCTCCTTACTCTCTTATAGTAAAATAATCCAGCCATAACAACATCGGTAGGATGTTGGAAAACAATGATTTCCTGAATGCCATTATGATATCAGCGCGGCCGTTGGCTGGGCGATGAAGGAGGTGCGTCTTTATTCGTTATCTTTATTTCCTTTATACATATAGTCATTTTTTTTATATCTATCTTTTTATATTATTCCACATATACTTATCACATTGAATCCGTACATCATCCATTACCTCCACGTCACGAGTTCCCCACCCCCTACATATAGCTTATTCCTTGATTTTTGAAATTAATAATACATTCCCACCTTTCCTCATAATTCCAAAGTCTTTAGTTAGATCTTTTTCTCATTTTTTCCTTGGAGTTAGTAATTTGGAGATACCTCAAAATATCAATAAAAAAAAAACTAGAGGTACCTCCAAAGACCTAAAGAAAAAGTAAACGCAATGTGTTCAGTTCAGCAAACGCTACGCTGGTGGTATGTACATCCCGAGTTGATAAATATGAACGATAAAGCGGGGATAATGGCTATGTTTGATTTTAAGTGACTTAGAACTGTGAAGCACATCACACCCTAGCATCATTTACCTGATCAGTCGAATACGAATATGGCTATCTTTGATAGTACGTAGTCCAATGCCGCCAACCTGGTCTTCGGACTCATAACGAGAAAAAAGTGGTCATACTGGGTAAACTAATAAGCAAGTGCATAATACAACACTTAAAAAACAGTTATAAAAAAACATTGCTCACTATACGATGTGTCAGAAGAAGTAGAAGGGATACATTTTATTGAAGTATATTGGTATACACTAATAGATATTAAAAGTAAAGACGGGGGTTCATTGCAACAACGGATTTGATGACAAGATCTATTACAGGAAGATTGAGGGAGATTAATGTGGGATATAAAAAATAGCTAACACTATATTAAAGGGAAAATTGTAAAAAGGGTCTATGTACTATACATTCAGGCAGGAGAAAGACCAGAGGATATTCATTTATTGAAGTATAACAATACATCTAAGGGCGATGTTAAAAAAGGATCCCTTACATAAAACAAATCATTAAATATGTATGGGACATTTTTTCATCGACACAAGTAAAATGAGACATATTTTATTCAGATGTAGATACAAATTATGGACAAACTAAGCTAATGAAGACCCCAAAAAACTATCTAATGGTTCCAGAGCCTAGATCCAAAATGAAAGGGTTTCCCCATGCATGTTATAATCCCTGAGCTGAAACCTCCTCTACACTAGTCCTGACACTATTCCAAGTTCATCATAGCCCCAAAAAAGTTGAAATGGGGAAGAAAAGAAGAAGAGGAAAAAGAAGAGGAAAAAAATAGAGACGGAAAAAGAGGAGTAAACAAAAAAAAAAAAACCCCCACCACGTGGGCGGGGTTTTAACGTTTTAGTAAACGCTTAGTGCCTGCAGGCCCAGCCGCTCCCCCCAGAAAAAAAGTGCCCTATACATTATCTCGGGGAGGGGTGTTCAATTATCAGTCGCATGTTGAACCAATAGAGGTACCTCCAAAGTTTGCTAAAATTTATCTAAAATATCGGCGCCTTTTTTTTCTTTTGACTTTTTATTTATTTCTACTTTGAAATACTTTATCACAAACGTCTTTTTTTTTTTGACTCTAAAGTCTTAATTTGTTTTTCTGATTCCTACCTTGGTTTACGGAAATTGACTACTGTATATCGTTTTATTTTATCACATTTGAATACTTTATTCTACCTTGCAAGTGTTCAATTTATTTATTTTTGGTTATTTCTCAATCGAAAAATAATTACCCCTGGGCGAACTTTTGATACCGTTTTACTCTGGTTTTTTATCTATAACACTAAAAAGGTCGTGTCGATGTCGTTTGAATCAATCTTTTGGACATCGCTGGTCTTGTCTCCCTTTTATTTTTCTTTTTAAGCCTTTGTAGCTACAATCGGGTGAACTCCATCCTAAAAGTTCTGGTGTCGAGGATCGGCCTGAGGCCGCTCCCAACAACAGTGAACCTGCAGCCGCCTTTGCAATTTTAGTGATTAAAGACACGACTGTACTACCCTCTGACCATCTCTGACCTTGAACCACAACATGCTCGAGCTAAAGTTCGATCTCGAACTACTCTGTCGATTTTTTTCTTGGTGAACTCGAACGACCACTATACTTTGACCACCTCTTGCTTTCGACCACCCTTTATTTTTTTAGTATAAATAACCCACTTTTTTTATTTTCCTTTTTATTTTTTTCTTTAGTTTTTCTTATCAGTTTTCTCAATCAACAAATAAAACTTAGTACAAAGGTTATTTATTATACCACCAAATTATCTACTGTTTCTATTGGATCATAGAAACCTCCTTTTATTTTTGACTACAAGTCCTCTTTTTTATTTTTACTGTGTGTTATACACTTATTTTTATTGAACCAACAAAGGTCAATACTTTTTATTTTTATTTTATTTTACTCTTACAAGTTTATTTTTTATAAACTTTCTCTACAGTTGGACTTTATCTACAAAAGTTCTGGTGCTCACTACTCTCAATTCTATTTTTATCCGAATCAGGAACATGATATTTCAAATTCCGCCCAAGGAACAAATTTATTTTCAAGTTCTAAACAAGCAAAAGCTATACTAAAGGATAGCTCAAGACATCCTACTCAACCCAAAAAAATATAAAAACCTACAAAAACAAATCCCAGTTACGACCTAACAACCAAAATTAGCCATAATAATACACTCCTTTGAAGGTTCCAAGAGGTTCACTTGCAACTCCGCCCAAAAGTTATGGCAAAAAAGCAAAAGAAGAAGCTCTCAGACGGGGAATTGAACCCCGGTCTCCCGCGTGACAGGCGGGGATACTAACCACTATACTATCTAAGATTTCATGTCAAGAAAACTGCTTGCCGTTATATGTGTCTATTGCTAACCGAAAACCATGTGATTATATATCTTTAAATCAAGCAAAAATATTCATACTCGTTATTTGTTTCAAGAATTAATTAATATTTAAGATTACCTCGTGCCGACGAGCAATGCATTAACACCGTAAACTGAAATGACTACACATTTCAGTTTACGGTGTTAATACATTCCCGTTTTCTTGGGAAATTTTCCCCTGATAGCATTTCAAATTCCGCACATCTGATTTTTCTTTTAATCCATTTTTTATTTTTTCGCTCTCCTTCTTTTCATTTTCATTTTTTCCTTCCATTTTTCTTTCTCACTGTAGCTTCCATGGAGCTATGGTGATCTTATGTTTGTTCTAGGTCTAGTTTAGAAGGGATTTCAGATTAAGGATTACAAGGTGTATGGGAAACCCCTTTCATTTTGGATATAGGATTTCCCCCATCGGAAGTCAACACTTTTTGGAGCCTTCATTATCTTAGTTTAGTATTAGTTCGTCATAGTTTACATAGGTTGCGCCCATATCTGAATAAAATATGTCTCTTTTTACTTGCATTAATAAAGTATGACCCATTAGGCTCTTTCGTTTGTATAATAGAACCCCCCTTTTTTTTACTGCTGTTCCTTCCTTTGATTAGTGTTGACCGTCGTCATGCTTCAATGATAATTGACCATTTTACCCTTTATCATGTATTGTATGTACAGTGTACTAGTCCCCGTTTTACCAATATCCATATCTCCCTTTAGTCGACCTCACGTTACCTTCAATAGATAGATACCTTATTACAATTGAACCACACACACGAAGTTTAGTATCTGTCATATTCCTTTTTTTAAAAAAACAAGCCTTTTATTAACCATCCTGTGACTTATGGCATAGCGGGCAAAGCAGCTATTGTGGCTACTCCGTGAGTGTACTATCAACTACCTACGAACAACTTCAAAAACCATAAAAATGATGGCGGTGTATGTTGTTGGGAGGGTTTTTTTTTTTTTTTTTTTTTTTTTGCCCAAATTACATCGTCGATGCGGTAGAGTGACTATATACAGCTTTTAGACTCTATTGAATTCCAATTCACCGCTTGAAAAGTCATATGAAAGGTCGTTTACGTGGAATCACCTTCTCTGGGCACTTACGCGTCGTCTCGCTTAGTAGCCCTCATTCGGCGTTTAAAAATGATATAAACGGACGGCACTCGCTATAAATCACTTCAAGACTCGTCTTTCTTTCTCTTTTTTCTTTAACAAATTATAATGGCAGGGGAACCAGTTAAAGTGTATTTATACGATTTATCTCAGGGAATGGCAAAGCAAATGTCAATGTCTCTTACTGGGAAACAAATTGGTAAAGCCTTTTTTTCTTTTCATCACTTGGAATAAAATGGATCAACTCATTCATCTTTCGTTGTTTTACATGTACAATAGATGGTATATGGCATACATCTGTTGTTGCGTATGGGCAAGAATTCTATTTCGGTCAAGGCATTCTAGTCGATCAACCAGGTAAAAATTCATGTTTTGTCTGTCTCTCTCTCTTTCTCTCCTTACCTGATAGCTTATTGACGTCTCTTTTGATCATTATATTGACCCACTTCAAATAAAGGTACCACACACCATGGACAGCCACTTGAAGTCATTGATATGGGTATGACCTTTCTGCCTTTGGAGGTATTCCTGGAGTACATAGATAGCCAACGCTCGGTGTATACGTAAGTCAATGACAAAAAAAAAAAAAAAAGGCGGCAGGAGATCTTTGGTCACTAACCATACCACTTTTGCGTCGATAGGGCTGAGAAGTACCATCTTCTTGATTTCAACTGCAATACTTTCAGCAACGACGTTTGCCAATTTTTGACTGGATCCAGCATTCCTAATCACATCACTGATTTGCCTAGCGAATTTCTGCGCACGTAAGTCATACCCTTAGCCGTATCAATATCTATATATATATTTAGCTCACACAACAAATTTGGCTTTTATGTAGTCCATTTGGACAATCTCTGTTACCAATGATCGAAAACATGTTTGGACAATCGAACCTACGATCAACAACCACACCATCCACTGCTCCTCCTAGTGCATCCGGCTCGACGCCAGCGCTTACACCTACACCAAATGCAGATTCTCTGGCCATGCTACAAGGTGTGTCCTCTGCTGCGCTCTCTGGTGCCCCTTCATCTGTCTCACAGCAATCGGTCCAAAAGGCCGATAACCTGGCGTCTTTAGATCGATCCATCAATGCGTATACTGCGGTCGCTGTCTTTTTTACTTCTGCCGGCTGTCCACCCTGCCGCGTCATCAAACCTGAATTCGAACAACTGATCAAAGATAAAAATCAAGGCACATCCTCTCTTCGTATTCTTGGTGTGATTGTAGATACTTCCATCGCCTTTGATGCTGGTGCAAAATATCAAGTCAGGGCCACTCCTACGTTTATGTTTTTCCATAAAGGTGAAAAGGTAAATATATTTCCACGGCTTTTTTTTTTGTTTCCATCAATGTATTCAACAATTTCTTTTTTTTCCTGTGAACGGGGTTATCTTTCTTTTTTTTGGGGGGGTGGGGGACGTTGTAGGTATCTGAATTCCGTGGTGCCAATCATGCAGAATTAAAGAGTTCGGTTGATTTGTTATTATTTACTGCTTATCCACGTACGTCAAAGAAAAGATATTGAAAGTCGATATATATGTATATACTCAAGCATATTTTTCTATTTAAATATAGCTCATCCTCATCGAACGCTTCATTTACGCCAAGTATGCAATGCCACCAACGCACCTATTTTATACGACAACATTGGTAAACTCGATCTGATCACTGGTAAACTGTTGACTTACTTGAAGGAAGATGGAATTGAGATGACTGAGCAACAAACCAAGACGTTGGATACAGCGAAGAAAGTGCTGATTGAAAAACAAGGCGTACTGAACATGGATGATTGGCAAAACCTGATGAGTAAGTCGAGAGAAAAAGAAAATGGTGAGGGTGCATTGCTGATGATATTTTGATCTGAATTTTTTTTCTTTTTCTTTTTTTTTATTTGAATTATTTTAGCCACATTGACGGAGAAACTCACAACGGAACACCAATTCCCATTACTCGACATATTTCGATCACTGGTCTTAACCAAGGACGCTGGAAATTTTTATACCTCAAACTGTAAGTAAAGGAAAAAGAAAAATCAATACAAAAAAAAAAAAAAAACGGCCGCTTAAGAATATTATATATATCATATATAGGTGCCGGTATTGCGCATCTGATGGACACGGTACAGAAAGAGGATGCCAAAGGCACAGAAACACCGAAAGCAACATGGATGATGATTCTTCGATTGGCATGCAACTTATTCACACATCATGTCCTTGTCACTACCTATTTTACATCGCATCTCGCTTCGTCTCATCGCCAGCAACTGACTCAACTTTTGGTGACCAGCCTGCTCGCCCAGGATACACAGGTACGACAAACGGCAGCATCACTTGCATTTAACTGTAGCACCACGGTGATGGCAGAGCGATTACAAAAGGAACAGAACTCTGGCAATGGTGGTGATATCGGTGTGGCGGAACAAGAAGACGATGATTGGCAAGTGGAGGTGATCAGTGCGGTGATGGATGCCCTGGTCAAGGAAACCGAGCAAGATATCACTCATCGCTTATTGGCATGCATTGCGAAATTCCTATTCTTGGCCCCTGCCGATAGCTCTTTGCCTGATCTTCTCTCAGCTCTGGATATTACAAGTGTGTTGGATAACAAGAAGAAAAATGCTATCATTAGTAGTACCTCAGTTTTAGAATTAGCTCGGGATATCAGTATGATGGTGAAAAAAAGTGTTGTTTAATTATCCCGTTGTCTCCCTTCCCACTCCACCCAAAAAATAGATACATATATTATTCCCTCCTCCTTTCTCCCTCATATTTATTTTTTTTATTCTGTCCTTTTTTATGATTACTATTTATTCCATTAATAAAATACTCTTGTTTTGAAAATCAAAAGACTTTATGCTATGTTTGGGAATTATGTTGATAGTTATGATAGCTAAGAATTTTACACCGTGTGTTGATGGTTGTGTTCAAATTGGATAATCGACTATACTATGTCATAAAAACAAAACCAGGCGGTAGGGAAACTGTTAGGTCGTAAAAAAGGAAAATTTATGGAGGTTTTTTTTTTTTTTTAATTTTTGACTATAATGACTGTGTCAGCCAGAAATCAGGGGGAGAGGGGAATTGCTTTAAATTATAGCGGCGGCAGCACTCATGGTACCGACGACCTGAAGAGCAATCAACACTAAACTAAAGGGGAAGACTGTAAAAAAAGATCTGATGTATTGTACGATACATGAGAAAGGTTAAATGAATGTCGTAGATTGAAGTATATCAATGGCTAACATTAGTCAAAAGTAGTGATGATAGTAAAAAAAATAAATAGATCTATTGCATGGTAGTAAAAGAGAGATCGATTGCACAAGACATGAGAGAAACTAATGGGACGTTTTTAATTGAAGAATGCAAAAAAAAGAGACTTATTTTATTCAGATATAGATACAAGCTATGACACACTAACATTAAACTGAGCCAAGGAAGACTCCAAAGCACACTAAAGGTGGTCCAGATCTTGAATCCAAAATGAAAGGGGTTTCCCATGCATCTTGTAATCCCTGATCTGAAAACCTTTCTAAACTAGTCCTGATGCCAGTCTGAGTTCAATATAACCTTGTAAAGCTACAATGATGAGGAAGAAAAGAAAACGGGAAGAAAAAATAAAATAAAACCAGGCGAAATATACAACCACGTGTGCGGGATTTGAAATGTGCCTAGCGTCTCTATTGAGATTCTTTTTACAGGGCCCTTAGGGTGAGGGTTCTCAATGACCACATTTTTTTTAGGCGTAATGTCCTAATTGTGTGCGCCTTGTTGCACCATTATTTCACGACTATTCTAGTTTTGTATATATTCCACAGCAAAAGCAGAAAACAAAAAACGAACTCTTAACGTATACCCGCCCCTATACACACAAAATATAGATTGAAATTGAATCAGATACCAAAGTGATAGCCGTTTTATTTTATTTCATATAAACGATGAGGGGATAGAATAAAAAAATTATACCAAATAAATGGGAAGATGATAAAAAAAGGGGGAGGGGGGGGGACTAATAATATAAAAAGAAAAAGAATAAAAATGGGATGAAAATATAAAAAGACAAGATAATAGACTACAACAACCACCTATTAATTCTATAAAGTAAATCAAACCAAGACGGACAGTAATAATAAACTATAAGAAGGGGAAGGGGAGGGGGATAACACAAATATATAAATTTAAAAACACAGATGCTAAACTAGTTCTACAAGAAACGACCCAATTCACTAGATCCAATATTGAGTTCGGGTGATTGAGCATTCAAGGCACGTAAAAGTTCGATTAATTGGGCACGAGTAGCTTCGGTCAGTTGTTCTTCATCCGCTAACACGGCAGCAAAGACTTGAAGGAATTGAGGAATATGAGCAAAGACCTAGAGTCCAAAATAGAACACACATTAGTTTCCTTCTTATTAGCATTTATATCTTTTGTTATTGAACTTACAAATGCATTGTTGGATCGGAACAATTGGAAGAGACAGTTGAAGACAGGTTCGTTTTCAGCAAAATCAGCCTTCAAAGGAAGAGCGCCGGTAAACACAGGTAAGACTTGGTCGAGAGGCATGGCATCAGGATGGGCAAGAATGAGTCGAGCAACGGCACCAGTGGCATTATCGGTAGTGTTGACCAATGCTTGATCTTGGAATAAAGGATGGAGAGCCGATAAAATAGCGGCGTATTGTCTATAAAACAAAAATAAAAATGAGCCTTACCATTCCTCCCCCTTCTCATCTCTGCAACTTGATAGTATATGTGTGCACTTACGAGCTGAGATCAATTTGCGAGTGAGTGACAAGCATTCCCAAAGCAAAGGCAGCATTGCTTCTAACAGTTTGGTCTTCATCTTCACAAGCCTTGGTGAAGAGTTGCAATAAACGTTCGCTGTGAGGAGTGACTGCTGACTTGACACCAGTAATACATTCACCTAAACAGCCAATAGCCATGGATCGTTCAGAGGATGCCTTTGTCTTTTTCTAATTTATGTATCGAAAAAGAAAATTACCGTTAACACCCAACCACTTTTTTTTTTTTTTTTTTTTTTTTTGCATTCATTCGACTAACTTACGTAATATTTGGAAATCAAAGGCAAGAAGACATCAAAGTAAGATGAGTATCCTTCACCGAGCACTTCACAGAGAGCAGCGACCAAATCAGCAGCGGCACCAATCAATAAAGATTCGGATTCCGCTTCTTCGTCTTCGTCCACAAAGTCATCTTCATCGAAGGCTTGTTGACAAACTGATTTCTTTTCGAAAACGTCCAAAACATAACGAGAGATTTCTTCCACATCTATTGTATAAAACCAAAAAAAAAAGACTAAGTTCCCAATCTTTTCCTTTTCTTATAAACAAGATAGATCAACTTACGTTCACTAATGATAGAGGGACCCATCAACTTGAGAGCTTGAATCAATTCTTGACAGATTTGAACAACCACCATACGATCATCTTCATCCTTCCACATCAACAAAATACTAGGCACCACCAAAGAAGTCATGTTGGCGACATTTTCATCGACGGGATAGCTGACAGGCAAGCCAGCAACCCAATCACCATGGTCAGCAAGCATATAGAAAGTCTTGAGGAAGCTGAACAAACTACCAGTCACAGCCTTACGGACACCATCAAACAAGTGGAAGGACAATTCGGTCAAATCTTGAACGGCGGATTCTACATAGGGCAAAAAGTGAGAGCGGGTGTTTTCAAAGAGTTCACCAAGAGCATCGGCAGCAAATTCCTTTTCGTCAGCAATGGCAGAGTTGAAGTTGAATGCGCTAAAGTCATCTTCGTCATCTTCACCATCACCCAAAGTCAAATCGATTTCAGAGTCCAAGCCAGGTTCGTTCTTTTCTTCGGCTTTGCAGGAAGCAAGAATAGGTGGCATGATGGTGGGTAAATAAGGAGCAAATTCTTCGCCAAACACACGGGCAAGAATAGAGAAGAAGGCGTAAGAGCATTCACGAAGACGGGGAGAATCGAGTTGCAGTTGTTCGATGGCCAAGTTCATCAAATCTTGGGTGACAGGACGGAACAGATCAGCACCAACGGCTTCAGCAATGGCACCAGCAGAATCAGTCGCCACACCACGAAGCAAAGTGTCATCGGCAGTTTCCTTGAGAGACATCAAATGACGGATGCGAGGTAAGACTTCACCAAAGTAAGGTTGGAAGGCTTCACCAGCAGCATGGGCACCACTACCAATGGCAGCCATCACAGTGGCCTTTGTTTCGGTTTGACTGGCATTGTCCAAAAGGAACAAGAGCTTTTCCATCAGCATGGGCAAGTATTGTAACACATCGGTACTCAGTCCTTCCAAAATGGCATCCAAAGCGTTGCAAGCATGTTTGGTGACTTCGGGGTTGGAATCGCTCATGAGATTGAAGACAAGAGGTAAAAGAACTTGGTGATGTTCAGAGATTTCTGCTGCCAATTCTTCGGCCAAGCAGCCCAACGCCATACATGCAGCACGACGGACAATGATTTCGGGGTCTTGAAGTCCGGAGCAAACCAGAGGCAAAAGTTCGTTCATCTTGGGGCTCATGTATTCGGCACATCCTTCAATAATCACAGCAAAGGCCATCATGGAAGCTTTACGGTAGTTGGGATCGGGGTTTTGCATGTAGGACAAGACAAGGGGCATCACAATAGGGAATACTTGTTGTGGAGGCATGTTGGACGCAAGAGCATTGAGAACCTTGTAAGAAAGCTATACAATGGAGAGAAAAAAAAACAATAATCCATTAGATGGGCGTTTGATTTCGTGTTACTTTTTCTCTCTCTTCTCATTCAACTTACGCGGGAGGGCGAGTCTTCATCAACATCTTCAGGATCAGCTTCAGTTCCAATAGGCATCAATTGTTCCACAATATAACCAACGAGTTTGAGACTGCGGATCTTATTTTGTTTACTATAAAGTATAAATAACAAATAAGTATCGTGATGATATATAAATATATATATATAATACAAGTGTTGATAAATATACTTACTAAACAGCAGCCCACATCAAGAAGGACAATGCCATAACACGGAGAGCGTCATCTAATTCGCGGTTGGCTCCAATAGTCAAGAAGAAACGAATAAGTTCAGCCAAATGGTTTGACAAGAGAGGAGCATCCTATAAATAATAATCAGAGTAACAACAAACAGGGTCAAAATATCATGCCTTTTTTTTTTAGTTCGTATTCTTTAACGCAACTTACCAACATCAATAAAGTATCAAAGACTTCAAAGATCTTGCTGGCGTTTTCTTCATCATTATCATTCAAACATTGTTCCAAAACGTTGACAGTGGCGGGAATCATATCACAGAATAATTTCTATACAATACCACATTTCATGTAAGTTCATATTACCACTGCTATTCAGGCTAAGATCCTACTATCCCCTTTATACTTACAATATTTTGCTTGTCTTCAGCATCGATGAATTCAGCCAATTTGCCCAAAGTCCTAACCAAAAAGAAGAATAAGGTTCATATTGTGTTTGTTCCAGTTGCAATCGTATATAAAAACTTACAAGACAGTGGTGACACGGACGTTCTTGCTTTCGGGATCCACAATAGTTTTGGAAAAGAGATCAAAAAGAGGAGCAGTGTGGTTCATGAAGAAATCAGCAATGACTTCAAAAAGGGTGTAAAGACAATAAGTACCGACTTCACGATGGATGGCGTTATCGCTGGCACAGGCTTGATTCAAAAAGGCCAATAAGTCAGGCCATTTGTTTTCAGGCATATCCACACGAGCAATAGAGGAGATCACACGAGCTACAGAGTGACGAACCAGTTCTCTATCAAATAGTTCATTAGCTTCCGTGCACACATTCATCCAGTTTGTTCTCTACCCGACTTACTGTTGTTCATTTAAGACAATCTGTAAAAGTTGACCACGAATAGATACCTTGGTAGCTTCAGCTACTTCCAACCACCATTTGGAAATACGCTTTCGAAGTTCAACAGCAGCCAATTGACGCACCTGGAAATGTGGAGAACGAGTAATGACTTCAACCAAGCCAGGAACACAGTCAGGTGAGGAATAAACCTGAGAGTTCAAAGTTGAGGTAGCCTATACAATAAATAAAATAAATAAATAAACCAAGATCGTATCCAAGAAACAAAATCATTGTAAAAAAACAACAACAAGTGGGTGTTTTTTTTCAAACTCACGTTTCTGATAGTGTCAGAATCTTGGGCAGTTGCCAACTTGGTCAACAGTTCATCTAAGTTTGCAACAAAAGCCTATGGTAAAAAACACGAAGATTCAGTTAGTATCTATGTAACCGATGTAGATTGATTAGTCTTACCTCCATACTGCTAGTGGATTTTTTTTCTTAAAAAAGTGAATTCAAAGAAAGAAAGAAAAAAAAAATTAGAGAAAAAAAAAACAAGAATCGACATCAAAAATTTTTTGCGCTGTTGCTGTTGTGCCACCAGCGGATATTGAAAAAATAGGACGGGACAGCCAAAAAAGCCCATGTCAACCAGAGAGAAATCAAGCAAAAACGTCTTTTAAGTATAATAGACGACAAGTAAAATAAATACTATTGAATTTAGTCAAACACATTGAGTATAAAACATGTGAAACTGATATACTGTAAACAATTTTCCAGCAGTGATGTGTTTGTTTTACAAATGGAGGAAAGGACCTGAAAAACTGACACGCGAGACCAAGGTCGTACAAGTTTTTTTTGCTCATCATCCAAAACTTTTTTTTACTCGAAAAAAAAAACTCCCCTCCCTACAGATATACAATTGTAGAATATATTAACCAAGCTACGTCATAAACTATATAATGTATTGAGCGGTGTTTCCATCATCGTCTTAATTTTATTTCGAGCATGAAAAAAGAAAAGTAAAGATTGCATAAATCAAATAAAGTTTCTTTATGTATCGATGTTAGTTGAATAATGAATCTTGTTAACTATACAAATATTCACTGATTTCTTGGTTGTAGGCGTCTGATAGTGATTTTTGGCTCATTCTAACGGTATCTCCTTTTTCCCCCATTTTTTTGGACGAAAAAGTTCACGTGGATTTACGAATTTGGAATTCCGCCTCGCTCACTCACTTTAATTGGCATTTCTGAGGTCTTTTTTTTCTGATTTATAGTACTCTTTTCATTTTCTCCCCTCACATTTCTTTTTTCGCAGACAAGTTTCCACTATTCAGCATTTTATTTGAATGTTTAGCTGGCTACAACCTTGGAAGACTACAACTACCACCAAAGCACAACAACAGAAACAGCAGCCAAAACACAAGGTCTTTCAGCAATATCACCATGTACACTTATCCTCCACTTCTCTTCCTCTCTCTGAAAAAGTTATGATCTCTCCAAAATCCATTGCCATTGCCAAAAAAACGGCGGTCCACGTTTCGGGCGACGACAACTCTAGTATTTATCATCAGCAACACAACAACAATAGTCATGATCCATCTTCAGTGACCACCTCTTCGGCTGCTTCCATTGCTTTATCCGTAGAACTGGTGAAAAAACAACAGCAACTTGGGCTTACTGATTCAACAACCCCTACTACTATGTCATCAAAACCAATAGATCAGCCCTCTTCAAATACAAGCATAGTGAGCACAAAGTCATTGCTGTCTTCATCACCAACATCGATATCTCCTCCTAAGCAGCCTCAGCAAGCACCACCATTACCAGCACCAATACCAGCCCTAAAAAAGCGATCTAGTTCCACTACAACCCGAACTTCAACAAGTACATCCTCTTCTGCTCGACTACCTCCTGCTGTTATGCATCCATCCCCTAAGCGGACAGCAACCCGATTCTCCACCAGCGTATCAGCAAACGGAGATATCGCATTTGAAACTCATATCATGGAGCCACAATCACCACCAACTAATGCATCTTCTTCAGGTTTGCCGACCAACAACAGTGATCAACAACAACAGCAGCAGCAGCACCATGAATCACCAACAGAAAATGTATCCATGATATCCATCTCTCTGGCTGAAAAACATTTGATGGATATGATTCAACCACTTCCACCACCAATGTCAGCATCATCAAGCACCTTGACCACTGACGCAATGGATGAATCTCCTGACCTGCAGCAATCGGAACAACAACAACAACAACAACAGCAGCAGCAGCAGCAGCAGCAACAGCAGCAGGAAGGACTGACCCAAAAGAAGCAGCAGCCTCTTTCGGACTCATCATCATCATCACCTGACCAAGTCAGCCTCACGAATGAAGACATTATTCAACATAACGACGTGGACCAACAAAATCAAATAGAGCCGCCCATGCCCCAACAACAATTGGAAGCACAGACAATTCAGCAAAAACAAGGAGAAGGCAATAGATTTTGGTCTTGGTTACTCCTCTCCCCTCCACCCTCCAAATCATCCAATCAAAAGCAAGCATCCACTGCACCCATCGAAACAAACTGCGACAATTCTGCCAATGAAAATCATCCTCTGGAGCATCATTCACATCAGGATAGGATAGACCGGAACGACATCAATATCAACGATCGATCTTCATCACCACAACCTCCACCACCACCGCCACCATCATCAATGTCTTCTGCGCCACCTACCATTTACTCCTCCTCCTCAATTGTATCACCTGTGACCAATACCAACAAGAAAGGACCCAGGATTAACCATGTTTTGCCATTATTCCGATCTCAGTACCATGTGCCACCATCATCATCAACATCACCACCACCATCAGCATCCACAACAGGTCCAGGAAATACCAATAGCAACAACGGCGGCAGCAATGGCAGCAGCAACCTGTTTGACAAGGCAATGGAATCGATTCATCAATTCATTCAACAAGCCTCCGGCAAATCCAGCAACGATCGAGTTATTTTGACGGATCCCGATTCTTGGAAACAACAGATGAAAGCACGATTTGCTCGATTGATCGATGACATGAAATCCGATCCACAGGGTCTGGCAGGTAAAAAAGTGGTGGTGGTGGGTGTCCATGGTTGGTTCCCAATGAAGGTAATAGAGATTTGACAAAAAACAAAGAATTCCCATCCCATTTATCTAATATATTTATATCTATCTGTATTAGTTGGTCCGTAGCATGATTGGTGAACCGACAGGCACATCGGTCAAATTCTGTGAACAAATGGTGGCGGCAGTGAAGAAATATTTTGAACAAGAACATGGACTCTTTTTGGGTGAATCAGTGACGATCACTAGTGTCCCTCTCGAAGGCGAAGGCAAAGTGGAGGATCGGGTGAACAAGTTGTATACCAATCTGATCAATCACTCAACATGGTTGGAGGCAGTCTCATCGGCAGATATTATCTTGTGGGCGACTCATTCTCAAGGTACACCTGTCTCAGCCATGCTGCTTCATCGGTTGTTGGAAAGGGGCCATATTCATACACATCGCCAATCCGTGGGTATGCTTGCCATGGCAGGTATCTCGCATGGTCCATTCCCAGTATTGAAAGGAAGTTTGATTGTCAAGGTAAAGAAATCACAGCTCCACACACAGACACACACAAAAAAAAAAAAAAAAAAAAAGCGAATCCTGAATTGATGAATTGTGTTTTTTCTTATATATTTATAATATAGTACTTTGAGGCAGATGCGGCCCGGGAACTCTTTGAATTCATGGACTCTGAAAGTGACATTTCGAAAAAATTCCGTGCGTCGTTGGCGTATATGATGCAAAGGGGGATCAAGTTGACATTGGTGGGCTCTATGCAAGACCAGGTGGTGCCACTTTACTCTGCGATCATCTCGGCCATCAGTCATCCCAACATTGTGCGATCTGTTTACATTGATGGTCACATTTTTACACAAGAAAACGATTTTATCATCAATCTGATCACGTTTGCTTTGGGTCTCCGCAATGCAGGACTCTCTGATCATGGGCTACTGACACATCTGAGCGAAGTCTTGGCAGGAAGCTTATATGCACTGGAAGGGGGTCATTCCACCATCTATGAAGAACTGGATGTCTATTATTTGGCAGTACAGCATTTATTTGAAACGGATCCTTTGGGAAAAGCAGTACTGATCAACAGCATGGACAACAACGACACGCTGGCCACCTCCACCACCACCAATAACGAAGCCAAACTTAAACCTTTCCAAGCCAAATCCATCAAAAACCCTTATTACCTTCCTTGGGCAATGCGTGGCATTTGTGAAGACCAAGCAATCCTGAACAATGCCATCTGGACAAAACAATTGGACGAACTGCGGGAGTTATTCGACAGATGGGAACCAACAACGCCAAAACTTCGATCGGTGAAAATTCGTTTAGAACCATTTACTCTTCCCCTTTTATAACAACCCCTTCTCTCTCTCTCTTTTTTTTTTTTTTTTTAGTTTATTACCACTTAGCCATCATTACTACGAAACTACTATTATTACTACTATTTACATAGATTTATATACCATTTTTTACCCTCCCCCCGGTTCTCCCTTGTGTATCAACTTATTCATTAGCATTCCCTTTTATTATTTATTTATCTACATATCTTCAATAAACAACCTCCTCCTTGATGTAATTTTTTTTTTTTGACATAATCGTGACAATTTACATGCATGGTTAAAATGAAATTTTTTTTTTGTTTTCTGATTTCATTCATGTTATGTATGCTTACCCCTTTTTTTTGGGATGTTTTAGCCACAGGGCCACCATCGTTGAATCGCCGATATGTCTCGGTCGCCGACCAATTCAAAAGCAAAAAACGCCTGTTCAATAGGCTGGGGTGGGTGTTCCCACATCGGGGATGCGCGGGTCGGGTAGGGCGAAAAAGGGGGGGGGTGACTGGCGGCGATGCAAAAAAAAAAAAAAGATGACAAAAAAAGCTTGCGCGTCCCCCCTTTTTTTCGTTCTTTCGCATAGTCTTTTTTTTTTTTTTTTTTTTTTTAACCACACAAAACAAACACCATGGCCGATAGATATAGTTTCTCATTGACAACCTTCTCACCTTCAGGCAAGCTCGTCCAAATTGAATATGCTTTGAATGCCGTTTCTCAAGGTGTGACTAGTGTTGGTATCAAAGGTAAGACAACTCATGTCAAGAAGAGGACGAGGCTCGTTTATTGTTCTAGAAACGCAAAAAACTCACGACTTGGGACTCTATGTATTTTTTTTTTTTTTTTTTTTTTTAGCCAACAACGGTATTGTGATTGCTACAGAAAAAAAGTCAGCGTCTAGTTTGGTAGATGACTCGACACTTGAAAAAGTGGTCATGGTATCCGCAAATATTGGTATGATCTATTCAGGGATGGGCCCTGATTTCCGTGTGTTGGTGGCCAAGGCTCGAAAGGCGGCGCAAGAATACAAACGTGTGTATATGGAAGAACCTCCTACTCGAATTCTAGTGCAAGAAGTGGCAGGTGTGATGCAAGAATATACTCAAAGCGGGTAAAATGATTTTCAAGAAACAAGTGTTTTGGTTATATACGACGTGGTGCTGAATAGAGTGAGTGACTGATCACATCTATTTTTTTTTTTTTTTTAAATTTGATAGTGGTGTCCGTCCATTTGGTGTATCTCTTTTGATTGCAGGTTACGATGAAGTGGATGGACCTACTTTATATCAGGTGGATCCTTCTGGTTCTTACTGGGCTTGGAAAGCAAGTGCCATCGGCAAGAACATGATCAATGCAAAGACTTTTTTGGAAAAAAGGTAAGGAACAACCCGGAAATGGATAGATATGAAACGGAAGAGAGTTGATGACTTGTTTTCTTCATCTATAGATACAACGACGAAATGGAATTGGAAGATGCAGTCCACACAGCTATTTTGACAGTAAGAAAAGCAAAGGATCGAATGCAGGCTTTTTTGTTTTTGTTTTTGACTAATGTATGCTCACTTTTGTTTTATCCTTGATTTAGCTAAAAGAAGGATTTGAAGGACAAATGACTGAAAATAGTCTGGAAATTGGAATTATTGGAGAGGGCACCATCGGTGTACATGGTGGTGAAAGAAAATCGATGCCTTTATTTAGGAAATTGACTTTGAACGAAGTACGTGATTATTTAGCCAATATTGCTTGAAATGAAAATGAACCAATAAAAAAAATCTTGCTGTTGTATATTTTTTTTGTGTCTCCTTTCTTTTATATTGTCTTGATTGTCTTCGAAAGAAAAAGAAAAAGGGGTGGGATGGGTGGGTGGTGGGGAGGGGGTAGAGAAAAGAGGGGTGATGGTGGTGCTACTGTATTGTATTAGCGAACGTCACGTTATTTGAAATCATGGAAACAGTGCGTCTTGTGCTGTATTGGGTGGATGTATTGCATAATTTGGACAAAAGTAAACATTTTTGAATTTCCTCCTTTTTCTTCCCTTTCTATTTTTTTTTTATCCCTTCTTTACCTTTTTTTCTTATCTTTTTTTTTTTTTTTTTTTTTTTTTTTTTTCATTCTTCACTATTTATCAACATTACTTATTGTTATTTCATACTCTTCTTTCATGTGGGCATCACAGCACTTTGTGACCGTATTAGCCAATACCATTCAGCCTACTGATCATTCCACTTCGACATTTGCTCCCGTCTTTGACAAACCGCTCCCAGCAACTCCTTTTACGGAATCAGATCCTGACATTACGTGCTTCCATACAATGAACGCCAAAGAATTGCCTTCTCATCCACAATTGACGTTCCCACTTGATCAGGTACGATGCCATACCTTTTTTTTTATTTTTTTTTTTACTTTTTTCTGTGCGCCCTTTCCATACATATTCGTTTTCTGACTTGAAGTATTATTTTATTTACTTAGGAACCCATTGTTATTGCAGTCATTGGTCAACGTTTTATTGGAAAATCATGCATGATACAGTACGGATTCCCTCAAGGCTTTTCATATCAGCTTAGGAACATCTCCACAGGTAAAAGTGTGACAGCGACAAAGAAATAGAACTACGATGACTTAATTGAGCTTTTTTTTCTTTGTTGTCAAATCCTCGTTGACTTTCATCTGCTACTGGGTTTTTAGGTATCCGACAACATTCTTACATGGTCCAAATCCATAGAGAACCAATCCCGCGTCGGGTCATCTTTTTGGAAATGGATCATATGCTGAAGGTAAGTCCAAGTGCCTTACGTGAACACATGTATGGGGTCCTTGCTCCAATTCTCCACCATCACACACATTCATTAGACTCCGATTTTGGTATATAGGATGACGATCTGGCAATGTCTATTCATGCTGCATTGATTTGTTACGATGTTACACAGCGACTATCGATGAATGGTGTACCTGATCTTTTAAGTAAGTCTTTCGATTTTTTTTTCTTAAGGGGCGGGGAGGAGACTCAATATATATATATATATATTTATATATATAAGTATATATGTATACATTTTATTCACATCAATCTTTCTTACTTTTTTTTTTTTTTTTTTTTTTTACCTTTCTATACTTTATCAAGGTTTATATCATTCTCAACAACTTCCTACTTATTTACTCGGATTAAACTCTGATTCGGCTTCAATTCGACAAGTGGATTATACTTTCGGCGAACAACTAGCTCAGCGTTTTGGAGTCCCATTTTACGAAATGAAGACGAACGACATTTTCACTGCACATCACATGTTTATGAATCTACTACGTCAATGTATCAACATGAACAACAATCGAACAAACTCTTCATCTCCTGTCATTTGCCAACCAACAACAACAACTCCGCCAGCAACCACACCTGTCGTAAATGACGATGATGATACCAATATAAAAATGGCTTCTAGTACTACCATGATAGACGTGGTCAATCAACAGCACCCGGTCGAAAACAACAACAATCACCATGACGATAATCAGGTCCGCCATCTCCACCACCACCAAAGAATGCCACCAATGACTTCGAAATCCGAACATAATGCCGCTCTTCCTGCCGATTTGGCCTCTGGTGATCCCGCTGTGGATGACAATGCTATTTGGCCGTATCTTGGCTTTGTTTATGCTCCTACCACCACCACCATCGCTACTAATACTACTGCTGTTGCCGCTGCTGCTGCTGATGCTGATGTTTCAACAACGACACATGATCTTCCTATGGCTACTCCTCCTTTCGACTCACCACATGACAAGCCGCTCTCATCCTCATCGACTGACAATTTTCCAAGGTACCGGAGGGGTTCCAAAGATAGTGGGTAAGAATGGTTAACCACAAAAAAAAAAAAAGCTTTACTTACATTTTGGAACTCCTTTTTCTAGTGATTCACTCGGTACTGGGCTCTCAGTAGATGCAATTATTGACCGGTTGACCACTCCTGGTATGGGACGAAGTGGTATGTATACCTTTCATACATAAATATATGAATACCATGTATTTCGATTACTGACGTGTTGTTATATTCTTTTCATTTTATTGTAGATGAGTTGATGACTCCTATTTTTATTATCTTTTTCCGAAAATTCATGAGTCCTTATGAGTTGGTGCAAGTGCTTATTAGAAGGTAACAACAACATTGATGTTCTACTTGGATTATTAATCATGATTTCTTTTCCGTCTACGTGTATATAGGTTTGAAAATGATCTTTGTATGCCGTCAATACCCACTCCACTCCAACAAAAGTAAACTACTCACTATTTTTTATTTTATTTTATAAAAGTAAACATATACTAATCATACTCAAATAGGGTTACTTCAGTGCTTATCAGTTGGATGACTGACTATTGGAGTGATTTTTATCATCGACAAACTCGGAACCAGCTCCATCTCTTTCTTGGTCGTCTCTCAGCATTGTTATTATCCACCACATTATCAACCTCATCACTGCAATCTCTCCTTGAAAAGCTATACCCGCTCTCGCTTCAACCTGTACCAAACTTTGATCCTGACGACACTTGGGGTAGAAAAGATATTGACACCCTCGCTATTGACCACAGCAAGAAAAAGGACAGCGGATACATCTCTTCTTATCTTGGTGCAAGTTACTCGTCTTTGATGCCAGAGTCATTAGCAAGTGATGTTCAACCATTGGGCGATTATATTTGGTCAAGGCAGTCTAGTGCTACCGGACTTGCCGCGTTTCCCGCCACCCATCATTCATCACCACTGCCGCCACAACAACGCCCTGCCAATCACTCCTCCTCGTCAATGACAACTTCTGCCAAACTCTACACATCCTCCTCCTTATTGGACCCACCTGTTGCTACTCCTGATTATTTTAGTGGATCCATATCAACACCCATCATTCCGCCAGCCACCCCAACAAGCAGGATACACGTATCTCCTTCCATCTCCTCACCTCCTTCACCACCTAATACAAGCTCTGGATCAACAACACCTGCTTCAGTAACCAATAGTGGATGTAAAAACAAAACATTGATGCAAACCACTGACAAAACAGACAGGACAACAACTGCAACTTCATCACCCTCCTCCTCCTCCTCCAATGCAAGTTTGACTCGTCCTGAATTTGCTGGTGGCCTCATTCAATTTGTTTCACCCATGCCTCAAGCGTCTTTTCCAGCAAATAGTATTGGTACATCAGCAACAACCGTACTGCAACCAATGACAGGACCAAAATGTCGGTCTCGATCGCCTAATACTTTCGCCATGAAAATATCTCCATCACCACCACTGAACCACCGCCCCTATTATCCAACAGGTTTTGCAGCTCCACAATCACCATTCTCCACTATGACCGCTCCCTTGGATGCTGATATTTATGGAAGCAATATATCAGCAGGGTATATGCATCAACCAGTGACGAATCAACAACAACAACATCAACAACCAGCGACAATGGCTCCCTTATCTACGCAGCCATCCATTGATCCACATTCTGTCAAGTCCAATACCAAGTTTTTCTTATCAATATCCAATCAAGAAATGGCTGAACAATTGACTTGGATTGATGCCGAACTCTTTAGAAAAATCAAGGTAATAATAAATCCAAAAAAAAAAAGAGTATGGGAGTAACAGAAAGGGGACATCTTGGGGTTTGGGGGGGGTGACGACTGGAGGGACGAAGTTAATGGACTGAATATGTTTATCTAAGAACCTCCTCCTTTTTTTTTTTTTTTTTTTGTTTTAGTCGAGAGAATTTGTCCGGATGATCTGGGCTAACAACGACACTGCTGCTACTACTACTCTGCCCAGGCAGTCCAAGCGCCCCAACTCGATGGCATCGTTTTCGTCTGAAGAACAAGACGATCTACATTCCATAGACCAATCAGCAGTAAGGACAAAAAGTGGCCTCTTGGCTTCTATTTCTCACTGGAACTTCTTATCGGCGTTGGTGACTAGCATGATTGTTACACAAGCTAAATTGGGCAAGCGCGTGGCTCTGCTTGAAAAATTCATGACAATAGCTGTGGTAAATGAACAAAATGATGTGATATATTTTTATATTATGCTAATTACTCTTTTTTTTTTTTTTTTTTTTTTTTGGGGGGGGTACGAATGGGATGATAGGCACTACGGGATCTCAACAATTATAATTCACTCATGGCCATTCTTGCTGGCGTCAATAATGCGGCGATTCTAAGGATGAAACATACACAAGAAGCCATCAAGAAAAAGAAAATATATAAACGATTCCAAAGCTTGGAGAAACTGATGAGCTCGGACAGGTAAGCCAAGAAAAAAGAAAGGATTTTGTTATCATTGGATTTTCCTCCTTGGAATGGAGGTTTCATGGGGAGGTTTTAATATTTTATACATACAATTTAGATCTTATGCGTCTTATCGAATTGCTCTCAAAGCACACACGACATGCCCGTCTATTCCTTACTTGTAAGTTTTCTCTCCATTAGTTGATTATATATTTTACATTATGTATCTCATTTATTTAAAAACACATTGAATCTATTTTTAGGGGAATCCTCAGTCAAGATCTGATCGCCTTGGATGAAGCCAACAAGAATATGAAAAGTGATGGCACCATTCATTGGGACAAGTTTAGGCTCATGGGTGACTCTATTATGACAATCATTAAGTTCCAACAACAACGACCAAGTGACAACATCATGCCTGACAAAGCGGTGCTGAACTGGATTGCTAATTGCAGGATATTATCAGAAGAGGTAAAAAGGAATACCATGGAGGCTTTTTTTTCTTTTTAACACTCAAACACAACCCTCTACTCCATTTTTTTCTAATATGTATATATAGGAACAATACACACAATCTATGAAAAATGAACCAAGGTTGAAGGCAAAAAGTACAACCCGCCTACGTGATCTTTGGTTCCGGATCTAGTTCCCCTGCGCCTTTCTAGCTATAGTGACCCCACCTGCCCCCTTTTTTTGTACTACCAATTATTCCTTGTTTTTTTTTGATACAATCATCTTTAATACCTTTTTTTTTTATAACCTCCACATACCACTCTCCATATACATAGTTTACATCCACACCTTTGAAAAAAAAATTCTGTACAAAATAAAACCTACAAATATTTGATCCATACATATTATTGATATATTTATTGCCGACTCTACATGTAGACACATTGTACCTTACATCCCTTATCCTCTTTTTTTATAATTTTTTTTGTATTCGTTGTTGACAAAATATATCTTATGCAAAATAAAACTTATCCACTTTTGACATCATTTATATATATATATATATCAGTTTCGAGCCAAAAAAATCTATTTTATTAACATAATTGATACAAAACAAACAAAATAAACAAATAAACAAACAAAAATAATAATAATAGGGGTAACTAATCTATGTCTATTCTAAGCTATTATCAGTGATCAGGAAGGAGGACTTGATGGCGTGTTGACCTGACGCATGTTGAGATTCAGTCTGGAAGTTTCCATATATTTACCAAACAATGACCAATGTGGAGCATCCGCAAAATCACCATCACTGGCCAGATAAGCTGGCAACGTACCTTCTACGATCCTAGGCACACCTAAAAAAAAAAAAAAAAAAAGAGGTGATGTCAATGAATTATGTTAGATTTCCTTAAACACATAATCCGTCCCCCCCCTCGTTTTTTTTTAAAATAATACCATGAAATGACCGACGGCAAGGTTTGGCCATAGCAATGATATCCCCACTTTGCAAATACAGTGCCACGGGTTTTGTATTTCGATCCGGGCCACCCAGCAAGTAAATACATGCATTACCAAGACTACAATCAACCCACCCCCCGCCGGCGAAAAATAAAATATTAGGTCACTTTTGGCTTTTCATCATTTTGCATCATTTTTTTTTCTTCTTCTTCTATACCTGATAGAGATCAAAGGGGCATCCATATTGAGTTCACTTCGATCGACATGACCCATCAGGGTATCCCGGTACTGGTAATAATTGACGACACCCGCTTCAGCTTGATAATCTTTGCCCTGATAGGTATTGGTCCATTTGCCTTCGGGATCACCGACGTTTTCGATGGCCGTGACCACACCCTTGACCAACGAGCCCACCGCCGTGGGCACTGGATACCGCCGGTCCATATGATACGTGCGTGTCGGCCAGTGGTAATGGTACCCCAATGTGATCCATCGTAATCGTCGAATGAGATCCGACGTCGGTAGTAACGGCACCGTGCTTGCTGCTGGTGGGTCAGCTTTCACCACATCCATGTCGGGTTTAAAGTCATCATCGCATGCTTTCAATGGGATCGCTAATGTCCGTTGTTGTTGTTGTTGTTGTTGTTGTTGTTGACTGTCGAGGTCGTCGCTATCATCATCGTCATCATCATCGTCGTCGTCGTCGCCATTTTCGCTAGTATTGGATTGTTTCTTTGGTATATAGTAACTAGAATCATCCATAGGTATTGTTCCGTTTTGTTCTTGTTCGAATAAAGGCCATAGCCCCGTCGCTGGGACTTCATAATGTGTATGGAGATTAGATGTATTTGGTGCTTGTGGGTAGTCGCATAAACACTGTTGAATCAAATGACGTTGCGCTTCAGGTGTAAAGGGATTGGGTATAATAATGAGACCTACAAAGAAAAAAAAAAGTCAAATCGTTGCAATGAGTACAAAATGCGACAGTGTGAGGAAAGGGGCAGGGAATTTCCACATTGCATATCTGTCATTCTCACCTGGTAACTCCTTCAACACATAAGCTTCCTTGGATCGTTGTTCCCAGGCTGAATCAGTGGCACCGAAATAGGAAGAGAGTGATCGTAAATCATGAGCCAATTCGATTGGTGCAAGTTGATCAGGGCATGGGCGGCTGGATGGATAAATGACATCAGAATAATCAGGAGGAGGTGTTCGAGATTTGAAGTTGCGTTCTGCGTATCGAAATGGAGTTTGGTTGACATATGTTGTTGGATCCCTTTTCTTTTCGGCCATTTCCCTCGCCTGTCTTGCCCGTGCCTTCAATTGCCTATTCGAGAGTGCTGGCGGCGATGGTTGCATGACAATAAAATAAAAAGAGGAAGAAGATGGGGGTTTGTTTTAAAAAAATGATTCGAGAGAGATAATAAAAAAAATATGTTTGTGAAGGGCGGTGGGTTGAAAGCCCGATGTTTTTTTATTGAGGTGTGGATTCAGGCGGGGAAGGGGTAGCATAACTGTAACTATAAAATGCAACTTTGAGTACTAAAGCAAACATAGCATGAGCACCAAGTATAACAAGAAGAAGGATACGGGATGTTTTGGCATCAGTACGTGATATCACTGCATAAAGATTCTTCACCAAAAAGTAGCCTAATAAAAATGGATGCGTGAGACTCACCAAAAGGTACAACCTTCTCAATGCATTCCAACCTTACCTGTAAGCGCAAAGGCAATGCCAACAAAAACCCATCTGGCAATATCATATGGAATAACACATAGTACCTATTTGTAGGAAAGAATAACGTTCAGAATAATCCAACATTCCAGTTATTTAAACCCACTAGTTTTGTTCCTTACCGAGACAGGCACCCACACAGTTAAGCCATATCCATAATAATCAATGATCTCCAATAAAGAAGGTTGACAGCCAAAGTATTTTGTAGACGCCCATACTAACACTGGACACAGAAACGCATATATATAGACCACAAACACTGCATAGCTCAATTGTCGGAAATCGTATAAATGTTCGACACCCACAATGTAAGCCGCCAAGGAGCCCGCCAAGGAAGAGCAGACAAATACCGCAAAAACAACCGTTGTGGCAATCCAAAAAGGACCATACAAATCAGGATGATGATTCAGTGTATCCTCTGCAAAATCGCCTACCGGATAAAGCGTCTTTAAGCATCGTTCCACTACCTACGATAATAATAAGACAAACAATAGAGATGGTTTGGTCAAACTCAGTGATACCCTTGGCAACAAAAAATTGGAAAAAAAAAACCTCCCTTATGACTTACTTGTGAGGTATCCACATCAAAATATCGAGCGTAGTAGTCCAAGGACCAGAGAGGTTTGCTTGATCCATTGTTACTTGATTGTTGTTCCGTGTTATAAAAGTTGGCAGTGTTTGATGGAGTTGAGAGTGGAGGTGCTAAACACAAAAATACACATCAAATAAGGGAATGTAGACTGATAACGTGAAGAGTCAAATACGTACCTCCGGTGGATTTGCTATTGGTATTACTGGTATCATTGGTAAAATCTATAAAAGTAGAAAGTATTCATTAGTATCATCCTTATTGTATGTGATTCTATTCCAGTAGCTATTTTACCTTGAAATTCTAACCCGTCGCTTTCTATGGTGGTTGGCTGTAAATCATATTAGAGTTAATACTTTCTATAATAATATTGTTTCCACTTTTACCTGAGTGTAAGCACCACCTGCGCCACCATCTTCCATATCAACAAGGACATTGTATTGATTTTTGCCAGACATTGGAGTGATAAAAACGAAAAGAAAAAGGGGAGCCAGTGCCATTATGACAAAAAAGTCAAGAATTTCTTTTTAAAGACCGACGCACTTGGCTGCCGCGCTGCAAACATGGTAACATTAGTGTGGGTATCTCTGGAAAATAAGAAATTTTGTCGTTTGTACTATGTAATATCAATATAACCATGTTAATAACATACTAAAAAAATATTTCAAACGTTATATATAGGTGAAAAAACAACACTTCTGCATGACTCATACAATTTTCTAAAAAAGCGGTACTTGAATTATTTTGCACTACTCGGAGCGCTTTTACTTTTATTTCTTTTTGTGCTTTTTTTTTTTTTTTTTTTTTTTTTTTTACGCTCTTTTTTAATATCTTGATCGAATATTGAATCCAGACACCTATCCTTTTTGTTGTCAATAAGTAAGAACAAGTGAAAAGGGGTGCTAGTATGAAGCAAGGGTGGATAATGGTATAGCCGTTCAACTAATCCTGATTTGTTATTGAATTCCTTTCTTTAGATTCGTGCATAATCATTCATACAGTTTCTTTACTTCTTATTGGTGGTATTCTCTCTATTGACAAGAAAGACGACAAACAAAGCACTCTGTCTTTATCAACACTCGCATATTCATAGCTCCTCGATATCTGACACTTGAATATAAAGCATACGCTCTCACACTCAAATCTTTTTTTTTTTTCTTCTTGGAATCAACTTGATCACTTATGCCATCTACCGAAACGTCATCTGACTGGGAACTGTCAGCTTCCGGTGCCTATTGGATCTATGCCCAACCTTTGGAAAAATCCGACAATGATGATCGCGACTATCGTTTAATCAAATTGGCAAACAATAGCTTACAAGTTTTATTGGTACACGACAAGGACACCGATAAATCAAGTGCTGCTCTCGATGTTCATGTTGGTCATCTCAGCGATCCAGTAAATGGGAAAAGAATTATATACTAAAGAGGAAAACGGATGGTTATCATGCAGGTAGCTCACTTACTTCTTTTTCTTTTTACTTCTGCGTTCTAGGTGGAATTGCAAGGATTGGCTCATTTTTGTGAACACTTGTTATTCATGGGCACTGAAAAATATCCCAAAGAAAATGATTACAATCAATACTTATCGGAACATTCAGGCTTCTCCAATGCATTCACTGGGGTGGAAGATACAAACTACTATTTTGAAGTGGGTCACGACTACTTGGAAGGTGCCTTGGACCGATTTGCTCAATTCTTTATCAGCCCTTTATTCTCTGATACATGTACCGAACGTGAACTGAAGGCGGTGGACTCTGGTAAACTATTCAATGTATGCATAAAACCTTCACTAACTTTTCTTCTTCATTTCTACCGTAGAACATAAAAAGAATAGACAGCAAGACAGTTGGCGTATGTTCCAGTTGGAAAAATCACTCAGCAACCCTGACCACCCGTACTGCCACTTTGGTACTGGTAGCTTGGAAACACTTTACGAACAGCCAAAACAACTTGGTATCGATATCCGTGATGAATTACTGAAATTCCACGACAATTACTATTCTGCCAATATCATGAAGCTTTGTATTTTCGGTCGAGGTAGGAATGTTTTTTAATTAGAAATGACGATTATGCCCTATGAATTATATTTTATTAACTTGTACTCTTTATAGAATCATTGGATACATTGACTGATTGGGCGGTGGACAAATTCAAAGATGTGCGAAATAAGAATATTGATCCTCCTAGCTTCGATGGACATCCACTCACTGAAAAAGAACTCAAGGTAAGTCAAGTCAATACCATCGTGAATTACAGAAAACATCAAACATCTTCACACCTTTGACGACCTTTATTTAAACTTTTTAGAAACAAATATTCATCAAGCCCGTCAAGGATGTCCGCTCTCTTGAAATGACATTTCCGTTCCCGGACCAACGTCCTTTATATGAAGTTCAGGTAACGAGAGCGTCAATTCGATATGAAAAATGGGTATACTAAAAAAAGAAAATATGCATTATCCATTTTAGCCTGGACGGTATATTTCTCACTTGATTGGACACGAAGGCAAAGGATCCATTCTATCACTACTCAAGAAACATCACTGGGCTAATTATCTACAAGTTGGTACTATTCATGGTGGCATTGGCTTTGAATTTCTTCGTATTAGCGTCGACTTGACAGAAGAAGGACTGGGTAATTTTTTATTGAAGAAGAGGTGAGGAAGGGTTCAAGTAGAAAGTAGCGATCGACTGACTGATTGTTTTGATTATGTATTAGCAAATTATGAAAAGGTGGTGCTGGTGATATTCAAATATATCGATCTTCTCAAGAAACAAGGAGTGCAGGAATCCATTTTCCGTGAAGTGCAATCTTTAGCTTCATTAGCCTTCCGGTTCAAGGAAAAGTATCCGCCATCTCAATATACTTCTCGCCTCACTGGGTTGATGCAACACAACTATCCTCCTCAATATATCCTCAGTGGTCCTAGTTTGATCCGTGACTATGATCCCCATCTTATTCAAGAAAACCTCAATTGGCTTGGTCCTGACAATTTCCGGATCATGTTGGCAAGTCAAACTCCTCCAAACGGTGTCTCTTTCACGAAGCGCGAAAAATGGTACGATACAGAATACGAAGTAATCGATTTCAACTCTTCTTTGATTGACGTAAGAAAAAAAAGAATAGAAGCGTGGAATCCCTTTCTTATCACTCAATATTGCCCCCCCCCTCATCTTTTTTTTTACATTAGACTTTAAAAACTTTGGAAGCTGACCCTGAACTTCAATTACCTGAACCTAATGCTTTTGTCCCTACCAATTTTGAAACCAACAAAATGGATATCGCAGAACCCATCAAGAAACCCGAACTTGTTGAAAACAACTCCCGTATTCGTTTGTGGTACAAGAAGGATGACACCTTTTGGGTACCAAGGGCCAATGTGTGGATCCTATTTAGAAATCCTTTGGCCTATGCGACTCCTTCCAATTGCGTGAAAACAAGGTAATAGTCTATCTCAATGATTTTGGTGACATCTAAAAGAAAATATGAACAATCGTCAACTAACTTGCCATATTCTTTTTTATTTTATTTTATAAATGACCATTGATGAATACATTAGGCTCTTTACTGACATATTGGAAGATGCTTTGAATGAATATGCGTATGATGCCGAAGTAGCTGGTTTGTGTTACAATATCGAAAATCAACTCGACGGAATGCTTGTAAGTGACCAAAAAAAAATATTCAATGTTAGTCATAATGCTTTGTCTCACGGCTTTAATTGTATTGTAGCTTGCCGTTGGTGGTTACAACGACAAATTAGCCCTGCTTTTGGAAACTGTGATCCGCAAAATGTGTGATATCAAAATTGACAAGGAACGGTTTACACTACTCAAGGACCAACTCCGTCGCTCTTACAAGAACTTTGCCCTGGAGCCGCCATATCAACATGCCCTTTACTATTTATCGTACTTTACTCAAGACAAAATGTGGACCACAGAAGAAAAGCTCAAGGAATTGGATGCTATCACTGCAGAAGATATTCAAGCCTTCTACCCTACCATTTTGGCCAATTTACATTTAGAAGCGCTGGTCCATGGAAATATGCTGAAAGAAGAGGCTCAAAAGCTACTGAAGTCGGTGGTAGATATCTTGAATCCAAAGGAACTCCTGCGTAGTCAATTGATTGGTCATCGAAGTTTGGTTATTCCTAAAGGTAAGCCATTTAATTCAATGTATATATATGTATATATGTATATATATAAAGAATACAAGTATATAACGATCGCTCTTTTTCTTTTTGACCAACTTCTCGTCAGGTACAAAATGGGTATATCAGCGCAAAGTGGATGATCCTCATAATGTCAACTCTGGCATCGAATACTTGATTCAAGTCGGTAATGTAACACAGGTGGATCTCCGTGCTCGTCTAAGCTTGTTGGCCCAAATTGCTCAGGAGCCATGCTTTGATCAACTACGTACAAAGGAGCAATTAGGTAAGAAAAATCTCTCTATCTTAGGCCAAAAAAAAAAAAAAAGGTAATTATTAATATTATGTTTTTTCTTTCTTCGATCTTAATAGGCTACTTGGTGTTTAGTGGTGTCCGAAAACAAACTGGATCTATGGGAATGCGTTTTATTATACAAAGCGAAAGGGACACTGTATATCTAGAAAACCGAATCGAAGACTTTTTGGAAAAGCTACAGTTGCTGGTGGAAGGTATGTCCGAAAAAGAATACAACGCTCAAGTGCAATCCCTCATCTCGAAAAAATTGGAAAAGGATAAGAATCTTGGACAAGAAGGTGGAAAGTACTGGGCCCATATCCATTCTGGCTACTATGAATTCGATCAAGGTAAATATCTTGATGACACATAAGTGATGGTATTCTTTTTTCTAGTATCTGATTATTATTATTTTGCGTTCTGTAGTTGACAATGATGTCAAAGAACTCAAACTAGTCACCAAGGAATCATTATTAGAATTTGTGGCAAAGTACATCAATCCATCATCGGCCAACATTCGAAAACTCTCAGTACACATCCAATCGCAAAAAGTACCTTCTACAACACCGGCAGCAGCTGCAGCAGCATCCAAAAAATACCAGGTCGACATCGAATCGCTTCATACATGCTTGGTGGCTCAGGGCGTGACTCGACTCAGCATTGATGATCTTCGCTCCGCAGTAGAACAAGGTGATTCGGGTGAGTCGTCCATCCAATCGATGTTACGTGAAATGTTGATTGATGAAACCAAGGCGGAGGAAGCTGAAATCGAAGCCATGATGGCGAAATTGGTGGCGGCCATGCAAATGACAAATGGAAACAGCAATGGTACGATCAATGGCTCCTTTGTGACAGTGGACAGCAAGAAAACAGCACGGCGATTATCTCAAGTCAATGGTACCAATGGGGACAGCAACAATGGTCAAATCACTCCTCCTGATCGTGATCACACCAAACTTCCCGAGGGCAATGTGGTCATTCAAGACGCGACATTATTCAAGATCAAGATGGAACTTAGTCCGGCGGCTGCTCCTGTGATCGAATTTTGAACCCCCCCCACCCCGCTCCCACCCTTCTTTCATACACACTTTTGCATTCTGACCCTCCCCTTTCCTCTCTTGTTTCATCCATTCGTTAGTTACATCCCCACATCCTTTTAGGTTTACTGTACTAGTTTTAATGTCCTCTATAATCAACTTCTTGACATCTTCCCCCCTCTATTTATTTATATATTACCCATGGGTTTATAGTTACATGTAGTATCGTTTTATATATATATATATATTGAATAAAATACACTATTTGAAACCTATATCTTGCTTTTGAACCAAAAATCATTATTTGGAAGTGCTCTGATAGCGATCTATGATCTCATATTTTCATATCAAATTTTGAAGATGACGGATGAATCAGGCTATGTGTATGGGGAAAAAATAGGGCAATTCTCATTTTACTATCATAGCATTTCCAAAAAAGATAAAATAAAAAAAGAAAGGATCTACTGGGCGTTAGGGAGAGGTTGCTGAGGTGTGGTAGGCTCATTACACTCTACTCTTTGATTCCTTTACAGAGTGAGTTTTTTTTTTTTTTTTTTTTTTTTTTTTTTTTTTTTTTTTTACGGCATCGTTGCGGTGCAGCAGTATCAGCAGCAGTATCAGCAGCAGTATCAGCAAGCAGCAGCAGCAGTAGTAGTAGTTTTAACAGAATAATTGGGCACACATTGTGGGAGCCGGGCTAGGCGGCATTTTAAAATGCATGAATCCTTGAGTGTGGCTTCGCTTCTCAAATGTAGAGGCGGCGCTCTCTGCCTCTTTTTTTTTTTTTTTATTCTTCTTTTCTCCCTCGATACACCAAACATGGCCGACGAATCCAAACTATGCCACGACACCAAACTTCCCAGGGTAAGCATCCATTTGCTGATGAACTTGCTACCACCACCGAATATACAGTAAATAGTATTTGAAATAGGATCAGTTCTCAACATTATCTTTTCTTTTATAAACTAGAAACGATTCTTTCGACAACGAGCTCATGCTAACCCATTCTCTGATCACAATCTGGACTAGTACGTATATATTACTTTTATTAGTGAAAAACAACAACAACAGCAACAACGAATGGTATGACTTGAGTCGTTCTTATTTTTTTTTTTTTTTTTTTTTTTTTTGTCTATGTAATATTATTATTATTATTATTATTATTATTTTATTTAGTCCAGCACATCCTTCTGACATGGATTGGAGCAGCCATTACCCCGAGTACGCTCATGACAAGACCAAGAAAATCGAATTTGCGGATATTGGGTGCGGTTACGGTGGATTGATGATTGCATTGGCACCCCTATTTCCCGATACGTTGATGATGGGCATGGAAATTCGCGTCAAGGTGCAGGATTATGTGTATCAACGGATCAAGGCGTTACGCGACACGCATGCCGACACCAAGGGCTATCAAAACGTCTCCATCATGCGAATGAATGCTATGAAATTCCTGCCCAACTTTTTTGAAAAGGCTCAGCTGTCGAAAATCTTCTTTCTTTTCCCGGATCCTCACTTTAAACAACGGAAACACAAAGCCAGAATCATCAGGTAAATAAGGCAAAAAAAAAAAAAAAAGGAGGTGAGTTGGGGAAGTTGGAGGGAATGACGAACTGATCATTTGCTTATTTTTTTCGGTGCGTGTATCTTATTGTAGTCCTACATTATTGGCGGAATATGCTTATGCCTTGAAAGTGGGTGGGATTCTTTATACTATTACTGATGTCAAGGATTTACATTTATGGATGGTAAAGCATTTGGATGGTCATCCGTTGTTTGAAAGGATTCCTGATGATGAATGTGTAAGTATACTGACGTATGTGTATGTGCATGGAACGATGGTTTACTAAAATTTAATACTTATGCTATAGGAACAAGATCCCGTAGTGGAACATGTCCGAACTGCGACTGAAGAAGGCAAAAAGGTGGCAAGAAATCAAGGCGATAAGTTCTTGGCCTGTTACAGACGGATTGAAGACCCTTTAGCATAGTTATCTGTTTTTTTGTAGTGCACTCTATTTTTTATATATATTGTATTTGTATATCATTCCTAATAAACATCACCGAATAAAAATATTAGCAGAAATATTTTGTTTATACATACGAATTGTATAGTATGGGGGATGATGATGATGATATGGACCGGGTTGTGCAAGATCGAGAATTAATTAGGGTATCGTGCAGTTCAGCCAAAACGTAAAAAAAGGTGAATCCTACGCAAAATGTTAAGGATATGTATTTATTTTACTGGACAATGAAACGTTTAAACATACATACAGTATGATAGTGAAAGTGAAACGGGGCAAGTGTATCTTGGTGGGGTATAATTTGTTTTTATAAATTTTTTATTTCTATATAATGATTCATAAAGAACTAGAGAAGGCTGTCTGTAAAAATATAAAGGGACATCAAAATATACGATAAATAAAAGACCTTTTCTTTTTTTTATTGAAACGATTTGATAAAGAGGAGGAGGAGGGAAACTAATCTAACAAAGAATACGGAGGAAAAGAGAAAATGGGGGGAGGGGGGGGACCAAAAAAAACTATTTTCATTTTTAGATGACAACAGACCAATCGCTTTCCTTATCACCATATTGAATATCCATGATTTCATCGTTGAAGCGTCTGGTATAAGGACCAGCTTGAGAGGTAGGGTCTTTGGGATCCAAGGGAATGGACAAATCTTCACCAAGGTATTCAATGGTCTTGATGGGGCTGACAATACAAGCAGTACCGGCACCAAACATTTCCACCACACGATCTTGCTTGATGGCATCACGTAATTGAGGCATGGTCATTTTACGTTCAGTCACCTTGAATTCATTCCATCCACGGGCCAACGAAAGGATCGAGTCACGCGTCACACCTGGCAAAATCGAACCGTCCAAAGGAGGTGTCACCAATTCCAATTCGTTGCTTTCGTTTTTCCATAATATGAACAAGTTCATGGTACCGACTTCGGTCAATTGATGATCATCTATGTCCAAGAAAAAAATATACGTTCATTCATTTGAATTAAATTGAGTTGGAGCGTGCTCTATTCCCCCCCGCTTGTCTTCCCTCCCCCTCCCCCCTGACTTACCACCAAACAACCACAAGTTTTGTTGATATCCGGCCTTGGCAGCCATACGTTGAGGCAATAATCCAGGGGCGTAGTTACCGCCAATCTTGGCATCACCGGTACCACGAGGCCAGGCACGCACGTATTCGGTAGTCGCCATGAGTTTGACAGCAGCAAATCCAGTCTTGTAGTAAGGTCCAACAGGACAACCAATGACAAACAATTTGGCATTGGAGGGAGCATTGACACCAAGCGCCTCTTGAGTACCAATCATGGTAGGACGCAAGTACAATGAATAACCACGGTCATTGGGAATCCATCGGTCATCCAATTTGGCGTATTCCTTGATGAGTTTGATCAATTCATCCCCTTCAAATTGCTACCACCATCATCACCATCCAAAAAAATAAATAAGTAAAGACCCCAGCCTACAGACACACACACTTTCAAAAAAAAAAAAAAAAAAACTTACAGGAAGTGCAATACGAGCAGTGGATCGATTCATACGGGCCATGTTCATGTCAGGACGGAAAAGACGTGTGTTACCCTTCTTGTCCTTGTAAGCCTTCATACCTTCAAAACACTATCAAAAGGGGACACAAGGTTCAATTTCATCTGTATCTATCCACAGCCACACACATACCATCTACAGGTGTTTGTGTGTGTGATATTTTTTTTTGGAGGGACTTACTTCCGAAGCGTAATGGAAGACAACGGCACTAGGAGCCAACGACAAGTTTCCATAAGGGCGAATTTCAGGTGCCAACCAACCTTCTTGTTCATTCCAATCAGCAGTGATCCTATTACCAAAGCGTGTTTAGTAGTCAAGTTCATTCATCTATTCACTGGGGAGCATGCCCTAATCCCCCCCCCCTCGCACTCACTTACATGTGATCGGTAAACGTATGACCGAAAAGAAGATCCTTGTTAGCCACCAAAGGTTTCAAGGCTTGTGACTTTGTCACTTTGACTTTGCTTGCCTACAACCAAAAAAAAAAAGCGCATTCCCGCCCTCTTGGTTAGTTTTATCCATGACCTTTTTTTTTTTTTTTTTGGCGTCTCTTACGTCCAAACCAGCAAGGGTGGAGTTGAAGCGTCTAGTGTGTTGAGTGAGAGACTGACGGAGATATCTTGAGGCAAACATGAGAGTGAGAGAGAAGGGTGAATGAAAAAAAGAAAAACGAAAGAAAAAGAAAAAAAAAATTGGTGGGGGGTGTCTTTTTTTTTTTTTTTATGACATATTTTCCACCCGTAATTGCGGAGATGAAGTTCAACAGGTCCACCATCTTGGAATTTTTCCCACGAAACATCAAAGTTTAAAGAAGAAAAAAAAAAAAGAGAGTTCATACTGACACATACACACTTCCACCTTTCAGTCTTGCATAAAAATGAGTTGTTGTTCTTTATTTCCCCTTCCCCTCCTAGGTGAACTCGATTTCCTTTTCCTTTTAATGTCAAATAAAACCCACCCACATTGGTTGGAGACTTCCCAAAAATAAGCGATGAATCATCGTTACAATGCAAGCCTATCCACCAACCACAGCCGTCCATTTTATCGATTTTTAAAACCGCGCTGACAAAAAGGCATTATCTGCTATGACTCTTGTCTGTCGATCCCCTCATCAGGTCAATAAAAAAAATATACAATCGTTTGTAAAAAGACATGCTTCTAATATAAAGAAGACTTTTTTTTTTTATTATTGAGAAAATAAAATAAAATAACATGGGGGAGTACGATATATAAACAAGAGAGAGAGTACCAAAAAAAAAAAAAAAAAAAAAAGAGAAGCTACCATATGATACACATAAAAATACATAAAGGGAAAAAAAAGGGGGAGGGGGGAAAGGCCATAAATAATAACGATAATAGAATCAATAAATAAATAAATAAAATAAATAGGAAAAAGGAGCCCAACCCATTCAAAAAAGTAACTAGGAGAGCGATGCACCAGGCACGGAAGCACTTCGATGATGATGGGACACTGGCGTCGTGGACCTACGCGGTGTTGGCGGCGGCGTTGTAGTAGTAGTTGTTGTTGTCATTGTCAGATGCTGATGATGATGATGATGATGCGCCGTGGTGGTGGTATTCGCCAATGGAGACGACGACACTTTTGACAATCGTGGAGGTAACGTCGCTTCATCCAAGCAATCATCGCTACTTTTCCGCCATGGCCACAACGAGCCTACCAAGGATCGCCGTAACGTCGTCGTCTGATGAGGCGCGTTGGTGTTGTCATCGTATAAGGAAGAGATCGATGGGCTTTTCGGAAAATCGTCGGCATCCCATGTACTCCGGCCACCGCCACTACTACTACTGGATGTGGTCATACTGAGCATACTATCCGGGTGGTTGAGGAGTCCACTATTGTAACTATTGGTGCGTGCAAGTCCCCCAGTGGCGCGTCGTGGAGCTTCACGAAGTTGACTGAGTTCATCAATGATCTTCTCGTTCACCCATGGTCGCATCAATAAGTAATGTGTGATCCGTTGCTGTTCGACCGCTACGCTATCGTGTTGCTGTTGTTGATCCACATCGCCAAAGACCGCCGCGGCGGCCCCCACAGCAGCCGTCATCGTCGTGCTGGTATTGGTGCTTCCAGGGCTGGTGCCGCTGCTGTTGCTGCTACTAGTGTCCGTAGAGAAACAATACCCGAGTGGGTCCGACGTGGTGGATTGATTGGTGAGTGTGGTTTGCAATGGTGTTGTGGTAAAATAATTGGAATGTTGCGCGGGGATGTCCAACGTCGGTGTGCTTGTGATTGTTGTAACCGGTGTCGAGGGGGATGAAGGTGTTTTCATCGGTGTATAGTAATGTTGTAACGCCTGTGCCTGCCGAGAAAAGAACCCATTCTTTTTTTTGATATAATGCGCTGGTGGGCGAAGACTGTAAGGTGGTGCCCGTTGGAATGTGCGTACCCAGTTGAGAATATCGACGGCGCGAGGATCATCCGCAGTGGTTGATTTGGCAGTCAAAACATAAGTCATATCATGGATCAGGACACCTAGGAATGGTACAATGGGTTGGTGGAGTGGACGATTGTTGGGGACGAGGGTACGAATGTGTTGGCGGTAGCGACTATAGTTATCGGCTTCAGACATGAGTGCAGTCAGGACCTCGAGACGATTCATGCGTTTCTTGGGTATGCATTCCCAGGTACGTTTGAGACGTTGGACAGGTGGTGTTCCCAGTGCCGACACAATGGCCTTCAAGGTTTGATAGTTGTTCAGGGCAAGACATTGGGTAGCGATCTTGATCCAGCGGTGGACGACTTCGGCACGATGCGATGCTTCCTGAGGGAGTAAGATGCCATGCTCAATGGAGCGTGTCAAGTAATTGAAAAAATCCGTCGACGCCACAATGTTGGGATGCGGTTGTTTGGCAATGGCACGGTGTTGTTGTAATGCCTCGGGAGGAATGGCTCGGAAGATGGCGGATTCAATCAAGGTCAGCTGGTATGCCATGAGTTGTGGAGAAAAGGCTAAAAGCGTCGGCACTGTCATAGCACTCATATACACTGTTCGTACATTATTCAAAAGTCGTCGGACTGTTGCTATGGAGGCGGAATGTTGTTCATGATCGAGTCTACTGGACGTTTGTTGTTGTGCTAATAACGAGTCTAGTTGTTGTTGAAGTTGTCGGTGCATGCCAAGCAAGGGGGGAGCCGGTATGTTGGGTACATAAAAATCAGTGGTGCATGTCGGAGAGATTGGTAGCGCCATACTTTCACCAGTGTTTGTCTGAGCCGGAACAAGATCATAGGGATCAATCACCAAATAAGAAGCATCGTCCGTGCCACCAGTTGGATTTGTAATAAGAGTAGTAGTAGAAGGTGCTGATGAACGGTCCGGTTGTTGTATCCTTCGTTGTGGTAATGGAAGTGGGTCTATAATGTACAAAATATAAAAAACATGTGTTCAATAAAAAATAAAGTAAAATGAAAAAAGAGTGATATGCCTTTTTTGGAATACTTACATGATGGTTTTTCGGTGCTGGTGGATTTGAGTGCATTCATGATGGATTCTTCTTCGTCATCTTCCTCTTCCTCGTCGTCCATATAAGGTATAGTGTGTTGTCGGTCCGCAAAGGTGACTGAAGAGTTTGCCCGTGATCGTCTTGGTGTCATCATTATTGTTCCTTCATGTGTTGTTGTTGGTGTTGCTTGTATAGGTGTAACTGAGACAGGTAGTGGTGGTGGCGATTCCGACTGATATTTTAATGATGATATATGGCGAGATGTTGAAGGGGTAGGCGACGAAAGATCGGTGGTCACAATCGCCAGCGAAGGAGGAGGTGGGACGGGTCGTTTGTTGGCAGAGGATTTGGGTTTTGGCGGGACAAGTGGTTTTGGAGGTAAGGGAGGCGGTGCAGAGGTCTTGTGAATAAAAGAAGTCGTTTGGATAACAATATGTTCAAGTTGTGTGAGACTGGAGCGTATAGTGGAGAGTAGCTTGTCATAATCTGCAGGTGTGGATACAATTGCTAATCAGAATAAAAACAGGGTTCACTTAGTCAAGCTCTTTTCCTCGTGGTGCTTGTGTATCTATGTGTGTGAGCACGCTTTTTTCTTCATACGTACTTTGATGGACAAACTTGACACCGTAAAGTTGTTGCGTGGATAGTTCGACGGTATTGATAAATTTTATATAAGCATCCTAAATAACAGTAAAGAAAAGGGATCTTTATGTAAGTGACAAATAATAGCATGTAAAAGCGTAGGTTACCTTTGTGAGACCATTTTCAAGTAACTGTGCTGCTTCCGTATATAACAGTTGTATGTCCATGACGGCAGTTGGATCATGTACTTCCAAAGGTATATATTGTTAGAGTTCCCAAAAATGAATAAGAATAAGAAGAAGGAAGAAAAAGAAAAAAAAGTAAAACCCCAGAGAGAAACCTACAATAGGCAAAAAAGAAAGAGAGGTAAAAAATGATGGAGTTGGAAAAAATCTCGTTTTCTGGGAACCTCAACTCACGATTTAATTCAAGGACCGCCAGTGAGTGTGTGTATTTTTTTTTTGCTCCTTGAGTTTCACTCGTATTATTTATCTGGATTAGTTTTGATTATATGGAAACGAAACGTTTGGACTTGGTAGTTGCAGGGTCTAGATATTTATCTATTGTTGGTGATTGCATCGACACTATTGGAAGGAATGGCAAACCAGCCACCATGCCGTTATCTTATCATCAAAATCGGGTGGACAGGGACAAAAGCAACTGTTATCATATTACATTTGCCCACAATCTTGAATTAAAGAAATATATGAATGAACACGATATTCCGAAAAAACAACGATCAAAGCACTTGTGGAAGATGATCAAGTCGTTGGTGGAAAATTTTGGCGATCCTAGTCAAGATTGGGAATTACCCGTGGACTTTGGCCTTGGTCGACTGGAAGAAAAACTACCGGAAATCGCCCCCACCAACGAAAAGGAGAACGGCACCAACAACAAAGAGGACGACTCCACCATGACTCAACAACAACCCCTAAAGACGCATGTCAGCTATTTTCGAGTTATTCATTGGCCTTTTGGACAAAAACTTCGGGCACATTTTGGTTTACCACCCACCCACTTCCATGTCACAGTTGGTTTTGATCCTAAAGACATCCATTCACCCAAAGGACCCAATACATTATTACTTAAAGACGGTTTGAATGAAAATTTGATTCAACGCTGGGTGAAGACGGCCCTGGATTATCCTGACCAAACTATTTTTTTACACCGACTCTATGATTGTTTGATTCTATCTGACCGAAAAGAATTAGCAGGTAATTTACAAAGAAGAACCGAAAAAAAAAGGAATGTATGATCTAACTTGATGTTTCTGCATTGATTGATAGAACCTTGGTTACATCTTCTCCAAACATCAACACCACAAATAGACCGAAGTTCATCCGAAGAAACTTCTCCTTGCACATGATTGGTGGACCTGTGGCACCTTAGATTTTAGTTTGTTAGCATTAAGATTTATATTTTTATAGTTTATGGTTTATAGTTAGATAGCCTGTCTTTTTTAGTTTAGAATACCCCATCTTCTCATCACATTCCAATGAAGATAAACCAAATAAAGAAATATTTTGTATCTTTTCTTTTTGGACTTTGTTCCCTTTATCAACCATTGTCGTGATATCATAGGTTGAATTCATTTGTCTTTTGATCCCCAACACAAAAATACCAATCCCTTTCTTGTTTTACGTAAACCATGCGATCACCATCATTGATCAGTCAAAAAGGAAATTTTTAAAACAACTATATATTTTTATTGATTGTAGATAAAAAAAGAAAGAGAGATATATACGTATAAGGCATTGAAGGTATGTACAGATAAGAAGAAAGAAAAAATAGATCACTAGCTAGGAAAAAAAAAAAAAAGGAGAGGGGACTATAATCAAAATGAAGGTATAACTATGTATATGGTAAGAGGTGTAATAAAAAAAAAGGGGGGAAGGATAAACTAAGCCATGGAAGGGTTTGGCTTTTTGAAAGAATCGCGGACTTGATCATCTTCAAAGAATTCGTTCAGCAAAATCCCGCTTTTTCCAGTCAAGAGTTCCAAATCGCGAGTGACTTCAAAGCGTTTCTTCTTTTGTTGCAGTCCCCACATTTCCAACAAAAAGCCAACATGGTCATTGTTGCCAACACTGTCATATAAGATTTGTCGTAAAGTCGAGAGATCCATTCGGTTCACGGCATGGTCGCGTTGCAACCCCAAGAACATACGTTGACTGACTTCGTGCAAGGTTAAAAGTTGAGGACCAGTAATCTTGTAAACGTCCCCTGCATGGCGAGCCGTAGGCGAATGAGCAATGTATCCAACCGCACGTGCAATGTCCTCCAAGTTGCATGATTCCACCGTGTAGTCCAGATTATCCAATAAAGGGAAAGCGTCATGTTCTGCCACATAATGCCGGAATACCATAAGGTGTTGATGTAAGATCCCAGGGTAACGTAAAATGGTCACGCGCTCCTTGTTGAGTTGCTGCAAGAGATACGTTTCAATGGCCATGAATTGAAAATGGAAAGAGGGGTGGAATTGGCACATGTTGTTGTTATTATTGTTGGGTGTCGTCATTGTGTCCGTGGAGGTATCAGTGCCCATAAAAGGGAAGGGATCCTTGGGTGAAAAGGGAGTCAAAAAGATAATATGATCCACATTAGCCTCCTTGGCTGCATCAATAAATCTAATAAAAAAAAATGATAATACAAAAATAAAACAGATGCGTAAGTTATTTGTCGTAAATGTGTTTGAGGTAGGTTTGTTTTGTAAATAAATATATATATACATGCTACTTACGTTTTTCCAAATTGAAGAATATTGTTTCGAGTCATACGATCATTGAGAGGATCAATCAGCAAACATAACTTGGCAACACCTTGAAGAGCTTCGGTTGCTTTATGTGGTTCGCTAAAGATATCAAAAGCCACCGCCTTGGCACCCATGCTTTCGAGAGTTTGAGCCCGAGCCGTGGTAGCGTCGGCTAGACCACCATAAATGGGATACTCGGGAAGATGCTTGTGTTGACTAGGCAGGTGAATCAATTGTTGAGCAATGGCAAGACCTTTGTCTCCATCAGCACCAGTAACAAAAATGGGTCCTTTACCAATATTCTTGGTCATTATTTTTAAGGGTAATAAAGTAGTGAAGAAGTAAAATAGAAAAAAAAAAATTAAAAGTAAAAAAAAAGGTATTAAAAAAAAAAGGGACCAAAAAAGTTTTTATGTATTTTATATCAGCGAGCCGAGAGATAACTGGAAGGGATTTCATTGGTGAGCATCATTTCCAATCATTTAAAGTCAAAATTTTTAGTCAACCAATCAAAATTTATATGCTTGCCAAATGCTCTACAGGGCGAGAAAAAAGTCACTCCCCTCACCAAAGAAAAAAAAAAAAAGACTTGCGTCTTCTCACCTTTTCGCTCCCCTTGAAACCTTTTTTTTTATTATCACTTTTTATCACTATGGCCTCTGAAAACAAAAAAGCCTTGGTATTCTCCATTTTGGAATTCTTACAAAAATCTTGCACTGACGGTACTATTGCTGCTGATGATTCTGAAGGCATTGAAGGTAATTCAAAAAAGAAAAAAAGCACTCTTCTTGAGGAACAACATGCTCATTTCGCGACATTTTCTATTTTCATTCAATAGTGGCCATGCAATGCATTGGCGAAGCTTTTGGTGTGGATCCCTCGGATGAAGCTCAGCAAGAAACCTATAGCACAAAGCCCGCCAATTTGTTGTCCATCTTTGAAGTGTACTTGAAGACAAAGTCAAAGTCAAAGGGTCCTGTAAGTGTATTTGATGATGACGATATTCTGATCGCCCATGGCAATTCATCACTCTTTCTTTTTTTGTATTTGCAAAACGCATAGTCCCCTGCCGCTGCTGCCACTTCTTCTCAACGTAAGTCATTCAGCCTATTAATATAAATGTCCTTTTTTGTGTCTGACTCCTATTTTTTTATACATATTGTCATAATAGCTGTACGTACTTGAACACACTACAAACTTGAACACACATACACACAAAACATGTCAACAGTTTTTTTTACTCCCTCTCTCTTTTTTTTCTTCTTCTTTTACTTAGAAGGAACTTTCTGAAGAAGACAAGGCCAAGGCCGAAGAATTGAAGGCTGCTGGTAACCGACAAGTCGCTGAACGCAACTACCCTGAGGCCATTCGTCTTTACACCGAAGCCATCGCCTTGAATGGAAACCAAGCTGTCTACTATGCCAATCGGTAAGTCCCGCAAGGGCCAAAAAAAAAAAGGAGGGAAGGAGAGTGCGATGATTTATCATTATAATCATATACTCAAAACACTTTTTCGTGCTATTCTTTTTTTTATAGTGCTGCTGCTTATAGTCAACAAGGAGATCATCAAAAGGCGGTGAATGATGCCAAGAAGGCCACAGAAATTGATCCTAAGTATAGCAAGGCTTACAGTCGAATGGGGTAAGTCTCGTAAAAAAAAACAACAACAGTCATTAATGCGAAGAGGCCGAGAATCTCGCCATGAAAACTTAGATGCTGAACATTCATTTTATATATAGACATGCTTATTTCTGTTTGGAAAAATATGCCGATGCCATCACTGCTTACGAACAAGGTTTGGAATTGGATCCCAACAATGCCACCCTCAAATCATCTTTGGCTACTGCCAAGTCTAAGGTCAGTGGAGGTCAAAGTGTCGAACGATCTGTAGGTGGTGAAGGTGCTACTGGTGCTGGTGCGGGTGCTGGTGCTGGAGGTGCGGGTGGTATGCCTGATCTTGGCTCTTTATTGAACAATCCTGCTTTAATGGGTATGGCTCAACAAATGATGCAATCCGGTGCTCTTGATCAATTCATGAATAACCCCGATATGGCTAGAATGTAAGTTCTTTGCTTCCTCCCCCCACAAAGAATGCTTCATTGATTGATTGACTGACTGACTGACTGACTTGACATATGGCTTTTTTTTTTTTATGAATTAGGGCACAACAAATGATGGGTGGAGGAGGAGGTGGACTCGCTGAAATGATGAATAACCCCGAAATGATGAACATGTAAGCTTGTATTTGGATTGAGCAAATGTGTGTGAGATTCTCACCTTTTTGATTTGATTTATTATTTAAAGGGCACGTAATATGATGGGTGGCGGCGGTGCTGGTGCGGGAAACAACAACAACAACAACAACAATAACAACAATGGAGATGGTCAATAAATGTGAATGGGTTTAGAATAACAGTCTTTATTATACATAGTTATATCTTATATCAATAAAAAAAGCTATATTTTTGGTCACATTGATGATATCGTTGTTTTTAAGGTGGACGGTGTTTAAAAGTTTATGATTTTGGAACTTGGCTGTGGGGATTTTTCTTCTTTTTTTTGTCTCTTTCATTTTTACATTTACAATTATACCCTTTCTCTATGTCAGCGTCCTTACCATACCTTATTCACTTACGATTCAATCAAGCTTTGATTATCGTTCGCTCTATACCAGAACAAGAAGTGGGACTGCAACCAATACCATCTGATCGGCTCAAGTTCTATGGATTCTACAAACAAGCAACATTTGGAGAATGCAACACTCCCAAACCTTCTTCAAGAAATGTGGTGGAATATGCAAAATGGTAAGATTCAAGGTTATCTTTTATGAACAAGAGACTCTTTATTTATATTTGTGTTTATGTATTATAGGAAAGCTTGGTATCGAGTCAGACACCATAGCTGTATGGAGGCAAAGAACCTGTATGTGAACGCGCTAGTGGAACTTTTGGTAGAGGTATGCATTTGCAAATGAAAGAAATAACAGCAGCAGTCGATGCTAACAACATTGAAAACCTTATATATCCATATACATAGTTTATCAACCGATACCCAAATAATCAACATCATGAATTTGCAAAGCAAGCCCTTCAGAGTCTGGAATTCAATGCAGCCACCGCATCTGAGAGTAAGTGTATATACATGAGATAAAAGTACATAAATTATGCACTTTATATCAATTGGCACCGGATTGTTTTCTGATTATTTCCCTCGTAGGTACTGATTATGCAAGAGGATCGGCACTCGTCATTCCAGAAAACCATGGCTCTTTCATCCAACAGCTACCCCACGATACCACCACATCATCCTACTTCACCAATAGCTCATGGAATAGCAAATATCCCTCGTTACAAACCTCTACAGCACCTTCATCGGTTACCACATGCAACAACAACGACCCGCGGACACCCATCTTATCACCTCAGCTATATACTCGGAAACCGGCCACGCATTCCAATACAATGCTGTCTAAGGTGATGGACAGAGTAAACCCCCCTGCAGCATCAGCAGCAGCGACGGCAACAACAGACGCTACAGCAGATCAGTACAGGATTTCATCATCAACCACAACAACGACAGCAACGACATCATCCTCGTCAAGTAAAAAGAAACAAACAGCGGATGACCACCAACGGGCATTATTATTATCAGAACGAAATACATTGGAAAAGCTCCATACAGAAATCACAGCTTTGGCGGAACAAATGAATCAACTAGGACAGGATGTACGAACTCAACAGCAAAGCGCATCTGGGATGAAACGCCACAACTATGTGATCAAGCTTGGATGGCGGCTGGTGAAAACATTGCTGAGGCATCTTTTGGTGAATATATTAATGACCGGGTTTGTCTTTTGGATCCTGTGGCACCAACAATCGCCTACTGCTCATGCCATGATTGATTTTTTGACTCCTCATATCAGAGCCCTCGTCCGTTCCTCTTTGAAAAAAATCCTGTTTTGGAAACTGACGGTGTAGTTTTATAGAGTGGCGTACTGATTAGTATATATGTATGTGTATGCATATTTGTATTATTTTTTTATATTTATTACTTTAGCTTCTAGTACCATTAGTTTATCTCCCACCTTTCTCTTGCCTTTATACTGCATCGTTTTTTTACAAATTGTGCTCTAATATTGAAATTAAAGACAAAAATAAAATAAAATTTGACCATTTACTCCTTCCCCTTGCCCCGTTTTATTTGTTATGATTGTGGAATGTGATTGGTACTGCGATGATGTTATGGGTTATATAATACGATGAAACATGAAGCTTGCTTCAAATTGGGTATTTTTATTTTATTTTACTTTGTATGTGTTACGTTTTTATTTATTTTTTATTTTTTATCTTTTTATTTTTTACTTTTATCGTCATATTTGAATTTACGAATGACAGCATAACAAATAAGACAACAGTTTGCTTATTTATCAATTATTTGTATGCTGTTTTTATAGAATCTAGGTCTGTGTTTGGTTGGTTCCTTAACGTCATGTACTGTTTCCTAAGAGAATTCACTATACAGCCCAACAACAACGGACTTTGAAAAAAGACAATTGAACCTCCTGGTATTATTCATTAATTAATATATTTGACTGGATTGGAAGTGTATTACCATCATGTCAATCGTATGATCCGTATCCTTATTATGAAAATGAAGAGAAGAAGTATGACCATTATTTTTTCATGAATGATACTTCCAGTTGACAATGTCATGTTACTTCTGAATTTTCTGCAATGTCACTTTTGATCTCAGAAATCCGAGGAGAACAACATCAGCACTATAAACTTAAATGGCACGGAAAAATAGAATACATTTGTTACTTTCTTCTTTTTTTCCTCTCTCATTTTTTCCATATTTCCACTATTTCTTTTTATTGTCATGCTTATAATACCAATTTTTTTCTTCTTGCTATCTACCATGGCACCTTTCTTATCTGCTGCCTCTTGTCCAGATTATACAGCGTAAGATAAAAAATAAAAATAAAAAGCATGAATCTATTTAAACCCCGCCGACTCAAATTATGATGGTGATAATAGGTACGCAAGATCATTTCATGGTCCAGCTAGTGCAGGACCATTACAATTGCCTTTCCAAAGGCCCACTGATATATGTCGCACATTTAAAAGCAAAGTGATTGATAATGTGATAGAATCTATTGCATCTAAAGTAAGACTTTTTTGTTTGATTAAAAAAAAAAAAAAAAAAAAAGGCGTGATGACCCTCCTTTCTATTTCTCCTTAATAACATTGATACCCTTTTTTTTATGTATGCGGGCTAAAAATAATAATAAAGATAGCCAATGCAGACCTTGCCAGGTTATTCACCAATAGCTATCCAAATACATTGGACACAACTATTAGCCAAACAAGTTGCCTGACACCCTCCGACCAATGCCACCCATTGTCATTTATCATCACTGGGGATATCAATGCTATGTGGCTACGAGACTCTGTCAATCAGCTTTTACCCTACCTGAACTATGCTAGTCAAGATTTCAGTCTCAAACGGCTTTTCCTCGGCGCCATTTACATGCAGTCCCATTTCATCTCGATCGATCCTTATGCCAACGCATTCCATCCTCCGCAAGACATTCAACAATGGGCAAAGATGCAACATCCCAATCCTTTTGAACATCAATCACGTTCACCGGGATCAACGCCCGCCGTGTATGAATATAAATGGGAAATCGATTCGCTCGCTTCATTTTTCAGCCTCTCGTACCAATATTGGCAACACACCGAGGATGACTCCTTTGTCGATTCACCTATATGGATCAATGCCGTCGAAAAAGTCATACAAACGTTACAAAATGAACAACATGGGACCTTTGATCCAAACACAGGTACTACTACAGAAAAAAAAAAATTACCCTCTCTGATTTTTCAAAGACCGCCCCTGACTTGCCATCTGATCTTGATGTTTTTAATATATATATATATATATTTAAAAAAAAAAAATAGGTCAAGTATTACCAGTTGATGAAATTTTTAAACAGAACACCGACCGACCAACCGAAACACAATTTCAAGATGGTCGTGGCCAACCCATTCAAAGGACAGGGATGGTTCGCACCCTCTTCAGACCCTCGGATGATGCATGCGTTTACCCCTTTTTTGTGCCTGGCAATGCTATGATGTCTGTCGAATTGCACCACGTCAGTCAACTTTTACAGAAAAAAAATGCCACTCTCGCCGACCAAGCCGCATCCCTTTCCAAAGAAATCCGCGATGCGATTTTTAAGTATGCAGTGGTGGAATTGCCAGATCATGGAAAAGTCTTTGCATGTATGTTTTTTTTCAACTACCAGCACCATCACATACAAAAAAAAAAAAAAAAAAAAAAAAAACTACAAATTATTCATGCGCTTTTTTTTTTTTTTTTTTTTTTTTTTCATTGGGTTGATGTAGATGAAGTAGATGGATATGGTTCTCAACTTATCATGGATGATGCCAATGTACCCTCCTTATTATCTTTACCCCTTTTGGGATTTATCGATCAAAATGATACCATTTATCAAAACACCCGACGCTTGGTTTTATCAAAGTCCAACCCTTATTACTATGAAGGGCCCAACATGGCTGGTATTGGCGGACCTCATGTACCTTTGAATTATGCTTGGCCCATGTCACAAATTGTTAGAGTAAGTGGTTTGTTGAAGCAGAGATATGTCATATAGAAAAAAAAAAAAAAAAAAAAAAAAAGCAAACTAATGCCCTCCGTCTTCCTTCTTTTTTTCTTGAATGTGCATTGTAGATCTTGACCTCTGATAATGATGATGAAATTAAATCCACTCTTGATATACTTTTAAGATCAACGGATAAAACAGGCTTGATCCATGAGTCTGTCAACGTATTTAAAAGTAAGTAATGGCCCACTAACCCCCCCCGCCCGTCGTCATCATCTCATACCGCGCCCTTTTTTTTTTCTATGCTAGCTCCGAAAGGACAAGACTCTTACAGCCGATCATGGTTTGCATGGGCCAATGGATTATTTGGTCAAGCCATTTTGAAAATCAATCAAGAAAAACCACATTTACTTACATAAACATCCCCATAGGCGATGTTTTATTCCTACTCTTTAATTTGCCAGAATATAATAAACACTCTATCGCTCTGCTGGAGCCATGACAAATCATCAACTTATTCGGGTATGAGGGGGGAGAGGCGAAAGATTGGATGAGACGACTGTGGTTGTATGACATTTTTGATGGGCAATCCCTCTCGCCTTGCTTGGAGAGGATACTCATAAAATAGGCGTACGAACAATTTTTCTCACTATATAATGGGTCACAGGATGGGTAAATAAAGAAGGGCAAAGTTTTATTTGAAGCTGTATGGGTAAATTACTAAACTAAATTCGCCAGGGTTCATTGTAACAAAGGATTTATTGGAAGGCAGTAAGCGGGAGACAATGAGGTGATCTGAAAAATGGGCAACGCTAATCTAGAGGGGTGATTGTAAAAAGGGATCTATCATACTGTGTAAGGCAAGCAAGACCTGAGAATCACGAAAAGGGTATCGTTTATTAAAGTACGACAACATTCAACACGAATCAAAATGGGGTGATGGTAATAAAAAAGGAAACAAATGTATTAAACATGAAAGAGACTAATGGGACATTTTTCACTGAAGAAAGTAAAAGAGACCTGTTTTATTGAAATATTATTCAAATATAGATTCAAAACTATGACAAACTAACACTAAACTAAGCTAATGAAAGCTTCAAAAAGCCAGCTAATGGTGGTTCTAAATCTTCAATCCAAAATGAAAGAGTTTCCCCATGCAAGTTGTAATCCCTGAACTGAAACCCCTTCTAAACTAGTCCTGATTCTAATCTAGGTCCAATATAAGCCCACGGAAGTTGAATGGTGAAGAAAAAAAAAAGAAAAAGAAAGAGAGCGGAAAAAAAAAATTGAGAGTAAATAAAACTTGAAAATCACGTTGGCGGAATCTGAAACCCACCAGGGAAATCTCCCCTGTTTTCTTCGAACATGGTGATTTCCCTTTTTCTGTTTTCAACAATCAACAGCCATCAGATATTATGAACATGGTGACTCTGTCTTTTTGTTTGAAGTTATTTCCATCATTTGACATTGGCAGTACGGGGGCACCCTTCTCATGATTTCAACCTTCACGATGACTTTGAACATTCCCCTCCCTCCCTTTTCAGTTAATTTAGTTTTCCATATACCGTAGAATAGCTTACCCCTCCACTTTAGAATAATTTATCACTCACTGTAGAATAGCATACACCCACTGTCCCACCCGAAATAGCTTACTCTATTATATTATGTTTATTTCACAATAAAAATAATTATGTAGTATTTTTTTATTGAAGTATAATCATGATTATGAACACTATACTAACGGGGCAATACTAACAAGTGGTCTATTGTATAAGGCATGAAGGAGAATAGGGAAAGAGGGTGATCTGAAGAATAATCAATACAAATTTAATGGAATTATGCTAAAAAGAGGTATATCATATAATGAAAGGGAGGGAGGGAGAGAGAGAGAGAGAGAGAGAGAGAGAGAAAGATTCGGTAAATATGTTGGAAGAGTGGAAAATCAAAGTCATTGACAGATCAGATCCGAAGAGTAAGTATCTTGTCCAAATAATCAACCAATTTTCCTGGTGCCAGTCAAACTCTGTAAGGTATTTCCCCTGTCATTCACTGAATACCTGACACCTTTGTAGTCAAAAAAACTAAATTGTACTTGACACTATTCACTGATCCAATGTAAATTATAAAAGAGATAACGAAAGTCCCAACAAATTGTAAAATGTAAAAAATTCTAACTTTATTAATATATATCATAACAAAATAAACTTTAAGAAAAAAAGGTGTATCTAAAACTATAAACATGTAGGGGGGGAAGGAAGGTCTATCTATCGTCTTGGCTTTCTTCGGAGGTACACGAGTGCCATGACGGTAAAGATATTGAAGAATAAGAAGAGCAAAAGAATACCAAAATTCCTCCATTTGTTTACTGATGCCCATGAGTAATTTGTTTCAAAGAATTCTTCGCCGGTGGAGTAAAGACAGTAGCCACATTGATCGGGTTGCATTGCGCTAGGATTGTCGATGTAGCCTGTTGTAGGTGTAGATCCATTGAAGAAGGCTTGGGTGTATTGCCCACAGGTTTGACCGGGAGGAGGTGTAAATTTGATCAAGTCGGAGGGAGTGCATCTGATTTGGACGTTTTCCATTTCATTCACGGTCAAGCCTTCAATATAATAATGGAAAGGATCCACCCAGTACATCCAACTGCTCCAAAAGCGGGGCATTGCAGATGGTAATTGCATCAAACCACAGAAAAGCACCAAGGTTGACATGATCAAAGGATTGAGCACACTTGCCACAGTGCCAGAGACGGCGATACCAGCAATGATGTAACCCAAAGTGGCACTCCATACAGTGATGGTGGAAAAGACGAGATAAAAGTAACCAACAGCTTCAGAAGTATTTTTCATACCCGAGGTCCAGTACAATGCAAACATAAAGATAGCAGAATAGAATAAAACTAAAAAAAAAAAAAAAAAAAAAAAAAAAAAAAAGGAGGTGTCAGTTTATATATTTATATAAATGTCATAAAGCCTGCACGGTTCAACGTCTTTTATACTTACTGTAAGGGACTTCAACTAACACAGCAGAGATTGACCAAGGCAGCCAAGAGTAATATCGGGAAGCGTATTCGCGTTGGAAGTAAATACGTTCCATCATGAATTTAGGTTGCGCAAGAATAATAATGGTGAAGGCCATAACAAAGGTGGTGAAGAGTGCGAATAGTTTGTTTTGAAGGTCAGAGGTCGAATGGCCAAGCTTCCAGTAAGTAAAACCCTGTTAAAAATGGACCCAAAATGATTAGATTCCGTTACTTCCTCAAGTTTTTTTTTTTTTTTCTTTTCTGTGACGGGTACTTACTGTAATGATACCAACAAAGAGAATGTTGAGGAAACGTCCTACGTTGTACTCAGGAGATCGCCAGTAAGATAAAGCCATACGTTTGTGTACCAAAACAAATTGAGTCCAAAGAGAAGTAGCATAAGTTTCAGCCTTTCGAGCAGGTTGCAGATCAGCCGTTTGATGGATTTGTTCCAATTCTTGCTCCAAAGCCTTGGCTTCCTTGGATTTGGCCCAGATATCACCCCAGTTCTTGGTTGCTTTGCCCGCGGTACCAGCACCCACCACTTCAAGAATGTATTCGGCAGGATTGGCTTCAGGATGACATACAGGTCCACCGTTTTGTTCAAAGTAATCGATCATCACACGTGCATCGGGACCAATGGGACCATAATAGGCGGTCTTGCCACCACGGACCAGCAACAATAAATGGTCGAAATGATCAAAGAGGATAGCTGAGGGTTGATGAATGGTACAAAGCACAGGCCAACCAGCGTCTGCCAATTTTCGGATGAATCGAATAATGTTGAAGGAGGATTGAGCATCCAAACCAGAAGTGGGTTCGTCCAAAAACAATAATTGAGGCTTGCCAACCAATTCCATACCAATAGTCAATCGCTTGCGTTCTTCCACAGAGATACCAAAGCCAGTTTCAACTTCACCAATTTGAGCATCAGCAATATCTTCCATTTCCAACAGTTGCAAGATGGTTTCCACATAGTCGTCCTTTTCTTTACGGGGTACTTCAGGGGATTGACGCAAATAAGCCGAGAATCGCAAAGCTTCACGTACAGTGACAGCAGGTTGATGCACATCCATTTGTTCACAGTATCCAGTAATACGTTCAAAATCTGTCATCAGTGTTTCACCATTGAGATACATACGACCGTCCACTTTACCAATGGTTTTGCGACGAGCCAAGACATCCAAAAGTGTCGTTTTACCAGCACCAGAGGAACCCATCAGAGCAGTCAGATGACCAGGTTTCACAATGCCACTGATATCGTTGAGAAGTTGAATATTGCCACCTTTGACAGGGACAGTGTAGTCGACATGATGCCATGAGAATGTGGTCCCAGTAGAGATACCTTCCATGCTGTTGATCACTTGAGCTTGGCGTTGTCGTCGCGCATCTTCTTCTTCAGGTGTGCGTTGCTTGGGAGATTTTCCAGGGAGATAAAGACGTGTCAAAGTGCTGGATCGACCCACTGCGCTGAAGTCCATGGCCAATGCTGTGATGGCTGTGAAGAATAAGAAGAATGCCACCACCACTACAAAGTCAGGCGCCCATAATTCTGAGGGCTTGTAGGACAGTCCAGATAGTAAATAGTTGTCACCTAGGACGCTTGATTCACCAGGAATACCACCAGCCATGGTACATGTCTTGTAATTCCAATCATTATAATCTAAGTACAAGAGATCGCTCGTTTAGTTCCGACATATACATTCAATCTAAAAATCAGATGGAAAAAAAAAACCAGCTTACCAGGTCCATATGGAACAGAATTGCCAGGGCCTTCACATGAGTAAACTTGACCTTTCATTTCATTAACCAATAAAGCCTTTGTGCCATATGCGAGTGGGTTCATCCAGTAAATCCTGTAAGATCATTGAATCAATGAATGAATGAGTATTAATTGTTTTTTTTTTTTTTTGGCGGGGCGGGGAACTGGGAAATTCAACTTACCAGAATAACCAAGGATGCATTTTCTCGTAAGACACAATATAACCGGTGTAATTGTAAAAAACAATGATGATTACCGAAGAGAGTTGAGTGGACAAAAAGAAGGAGGAAGTGATAGCACCGAAGAAACGGAAGAAGCCAATGGTAGACATGTTGATGAAGAACATCACAATAAAATATGTAAAGAATCGTCCAGCACTCAAGTTCAGTCCCATCATAAAGTAACTACAGATTTCGAAAAGCAAAACTATAGAAAGAGAAAGAGTTCGTTATTATCATATTTTATCTATTTCAAGTCCCCGGTCCACCCTTTTTTTATTTTATTTTTCTAATACATATAATATTTACCTTGGGCCACAGCAAATGGTATATCAAGTAAAACTTGTGAGATATAGAAAGCAGAGGGACGGTAGAGTGCAAACTGTTTGTGTTTTTCCAACACTGGACGACCCATCATGAATCGTACCAATTCCGATTGAGAAACAAATGAGTTGAAGATTACTGAAAAGAAGATTGCACCAGCACGAGAGAAGGCACCAGTTCCATTGAGAGGGTTCATATAAAAGCAGGAGGCTGTGATCAGACCTTGGATCAAGATGGTACCATAGCGAGAGAGTAAGGCTTCCTTATCCGTAATGAGCAAATGATACTGTCGAATGGTGAGAGCCTTGACTTGTTGATAAAAGGAGGCAGTATAAGGAGCACTGCGAGAGGCACGCTTTTGATGTTCTTGATCGACAGCTTGGCGGAATTGGTCGGCTTGTTGGTCAGATGCGATTTGTTGTTCAAATGCGTCGAGTTCGTTCATCATGTTGCTGTACATCTTGGATTCAAGGTAGCGTTGTTCAAAGGCTTGTGCTGTGAGTGGGACGGTCGATTCGTGGCCAGGCTTAATTTCGCGTTCCAAGGGATTGCAGAGTCCAGTCAAAAAGTCAGGTGTTGATTTGCGTGGAGGGCAGTAGAATCCCAAGTCTTCAAAATATTCTCTGGCTTCACCCACAGGTCCAAAATAGAGACAGCGACCTTCATCCAAAAGCAAGACCTTGTCGAATGTATTGAAGATAGAGTTGGAGGCTTGATACAAAGTTGCAATGGTTGTTTTGTTGAAGACGTCAGTCATGATACGAAGAGAGCGCACATAGTCCAAAGCAGAAGCGGCATCCAGTCCACGAGTAGAACAATCCCAGCAGTTGATAGAGCTTGAAGTGGTCATTTGTTCCGCAATGGAGAGTCGTTTTCGTTCACCACCAGATAAACCACGCACAAAGGCATTTCCAACCATAGTATCCATTTGTTTCGTAAGCCCCAGCATGTTTCCAAGCATGTAGAGAATCTTGTTGACGAATTCACCTTTGCTTTCTTCAGGCAAACGCTTTCCTGGTGTCTTTGTACGGAGGGCGAATTGCAAGGTTTGTTTGGCGGTCAGAGTAGGAAAGTGGAGATCTTCTTCTTCATTGTAGCACACTTGGCCTTGGAAGTCATGAGCAAACGTGTCAGGATCAATGCCACCATAACTAACGGTGCCATTCACGTCTGTAAAGTTGCCGCGCATGTTTGCTATTACCTTGAGAAGAGATGTACAGCCAGAGCCAGGTCGACCAAGCACCAAAAGCATTTCACCATTTTTGCAGAATCCACTGAGTTTGTGAAGAATTGTTTTTTTGTTGCCGCTTAGTCCAATGCCAAGGTATTTCCACACCTTGAGTATGTCACCAATAAAGTTGAATACAGTTGGAATAGTGTGAGCATCAGCAGCAAGACCCTTTTTTTATCATAGGAGAGGAAGAGAGAGAAAAATAAGTAAAAGAGCTGTGAAAGGCGTGATATTTTTTTTCTTACCTTGACTTCTAAATCCCGCCAGGTTACACCAAGATGTTTGGGCAGTTGCCCTGATTCTCCATTATCGTTTGACATGCCGTTCAAAAATTGATCCAGATTAAAATCATCGTCGGTAATACCTTCTTCTAGTTTGCTTGTATGACCAGTATTTAACCGACTGATTCGGCTCAATTCCTTCTTCAAGTCATGATATTCTTCCACAGCAGCTAAGTTATATTACGAAATAGTGTAATTGATGAGTTATATAGTAAAAAATAATTACGTTCGTTTGTATTTTTCAGCATTACCATCTACATCTACCCGATTGGCATCAGGTTCACCATAGTTGTTGTTTGGTTGGTAGCTGTCGTCAATAGCTGTATCAGTAGATAAATCATCCTGCATTTTTTGTTCTTCGTGTGCTGTATTGTTGGGTCTATGATTGTTTGATCGTTCAGTCATTTTTTAGGGTATAATAAAAATCAATGTTGTAATAATAATAATAAATATAGTAAGTGTAATAAAATAAAATAAAAAATTGTCAAATCAAAGAATCGGTATTTTTATATAAAATCGAGAATCTCGATAACGGTGTTTTAAAAAGGGTATTGGGGTCTTTGCACTACATGACTAGATTTATAATGCTGCCTGGCGTATATGGTATCACATGAACAAAGTTTTAATCTCATGTAGGCGGATTATAACGCCATATATTACTAATGTTCTCAATCATCAAGCAAAACACTGAATTACCCTACATACACCGCGTTTCGCGTCCATACTTGCCTGAATTTCTTTTTCGTTTGTCAGTTTCGGCAACTTTTATTCCACCCCGTATGCTTCACTTTTCTTACTCATATCAGAATAAAATAAATTTGCACATTTCACCATTTTATGAATATTTGGTCTATCTTTTGATGCTTAGTAGGTATATGTATCATAGGATAGCTTTTCAGAAACAATTGCATCATTGGGTACTATCATTTTGTTGTTATTGTTGTTGTTTTACTAGTATGTACGTGTAGATCAGAAAATTCAAACCACCATTATTGTTTACTTGTTTCGATTCGGCACAATTTCTTCCATAGTACTGACTAAGCTGGTCGGGAATTCAAATTTTGACAGATCATCAAACAACTCTTGCGCTTCTCCGAATGCCATGCCTGACCACAATGCTTTTATCACGCCTATGTAAATCTAATATCATGTCACTCAATGATCCAATATTATTTGCAAAACATCATAGAGGCAGTGGGGATGAATTGGGATGTTAACTACCTTTACACATGAAAAAAAAAAAAATACATTTGCCAAAATTAACCCTGTATCACAAAAAAAAAAAATCTCAAAAGTGCCACAAGCAATGAACTGATAGCCACTACCGACCCTCAATCACTTAGAAATCAATTCATTATTCATCATTTCAGTCGGTAACTTTATGCCGTTCCCGGTACGATGTCGCAGTTCTAACTTTATATACATTTGAAACATCGCCCACCCAAGTTGTTTTTCAGGACAATGCGAATATCCAAATGCCCCGCCAATCGAAAGCAAGGGCAACCTTTTTTTTTCAAAAGGGAATCGACAGAATTTCTACCATTTTTGGAATTTTGCAAAAACTAAAAAGTAAAAGTCATTGCAATATTCAAATGGCTCATCGGATCGACATTTTTAGAGCAATGAGGGAAGCTGAACTATCATTGGCGGATCCAACGACCTTCGGCACATAAGGAAATCAGGGTCTTCTAGCAGTTAGTCCTGATTAGTTTTAGTATATCAGTGTTGCTGAAAATAAATAAATATTGTCTTTTATTTTTTAATATTTGTCTGTCATATTGGTTTGTGGAATTGTTTCAAAGGTGACATTGGGAAAGGCTAGGTGAACGGGAAATCTGGGATTTAAGAATCTCTCATCCTTTCCGACAAACATTAATTGGACTTTTGTCAATTGAAATATAAGGGGGGCTTCAGGTTGCCGATGTGGCATTTATGTATCATGCCTCTTTTTTTTTTCTTTTTGCAAGTCCACCACATTCTGCATTTTGCGTATGTGTAGGAACAAAAAAAAGCAGTTGCGTCAGTGTTGGGATATTTAAAATGCCGCCCACGTGAATGTTTATTTTCGCCCATTATTTACTTTTTCGCTCCCTTTCTTTTCAATTTCTTTTTTTACTTCTGTTTTTTCTCACCATTCAACTTCAATGAGGATATGTTGGACTTAGAATAGTTTCAGGGCTAGTTTAAAAGTGTTTTCAGCTCAGGGATTACAAGATGCATGGGGAAACCTTTTTATTTTGATCTAGGATCTGAGGGCACCATTCGTTGGCTTTTTTGAAACCTTCATTAGCTTAGCCTCGTATTATTTTGTCCATAGTTTGTTTCTACATCTGAATAAAATATGTCTCTTTTTATTTGCTTTAATAAAAAAAAATGTCCCTTTAGTCTCTCTCATGTCTTGTGGGCAATAAATCCGTTTTGACTACCATCTTTTCTTTTGGTTACTGTTACCCGTTGTTATGTTTTAATCAAATTTATCCCATTAGTCTTTCTCATACATTTTATATGTGAGGCCCCTTTTTACAGTCAATCTTTTAAATTGTTTTGACGTATCTGATTCCACACTAGTTTCCTCCATACTACATTAGATCCCTTTGTAACAATGAACCCTGTGCATTTAGTTTATTATTTCATTATGCTGCAATAAACTATGCCCCTTTTTTTTTATTACCCACCCACTGAATCATCAGATAATGAACAATGTCACTATTGTATCTATTTTGTCAGCGTCCTATCAAACATGTACTTTCTAGTTCACTCACTATGACTAAACCCTGCCCTTCCCAGAGCTTGCGTAAGCGATTGCTCGACAGTTATAGACCATTATCCTAGTCCTGATCGACCGACTATATAAATAAATCAATGTCATGTATGCAGCCGCCGCAATAGAGTATTTTCCCCTGCTTTCTAATTTTTCTCTATTATAACTCCTGCCCGTTCCGCAGGCTTAGTGGCCTTGCGACTGGTTGACGGTTTCTACGTCACTCAATATCATAAGTAGCCCTATTCACACTCTAATATTATATTGATCAATCTAGGCCGTACCGCCAGTATAACCTCCACTATGCTAGACATGCTGTATACATTAGCTATTACCACTATTATTATTTTGTATATTATACAATAAAAAATAACAATATGTTAACCCCCTCTCAAAAAAGGTGTCCCTGACGTCTCCTCCCATTCCGTCATACGCATAATTCAATGCCATCCAAATAAAACGAAGATAATATTTTTTTCAATGTTTACGCAATACATAACAAAAGGTTAAAAAAAAAGCAGAAGTATTTTATTATTGAGAAAAACAAAGATGACTTATGAATTGATGATTTGGGAGGTAAAAAGGAATGTTCCTTGGTTAAAAGTAAAGATGATAAACTACAATGATGAGGGGAGATGATAATAATGAAAATAAAATACGTGTAATAAATATAAAAAAAAATCAAAACTATAAACTAGTAAGAGAGTCTACTAAAATCTATCGTCTAGGCTTTCTTCGAAGATAAACCAAAACAACCACAGCAAAGATATTGAAGACGAGGTAGAGCAAGAGAATACCGAAGTTCCTCCATTTTGAAGCTGAGGACCAATCATAGTTTGTTTCAAAGAATTCTTCTCCCGTCGAGTAAAGGCAATATCCGCATTGATCGGGTTGCATGGCATTGGGGTTGTCGATATAGCCAGTGGCAGGGGTGGATCCATTAAAGAAAGCAGCCGTGTACTGTCCACAGGTTTGGCCAGGAGGGGGTGTAAATCGGATCAAGTCAGAGGGTGTACAATTGATTTGAACATGCTCCATTTCATTCACCGTCAAGCCTTCAATATAATAGTGGAATGGATCGAGCCAGTACATCCAGCTGCTCCAGAAGCGAGGCATCGCAGATGGTAGTTGCATCAAACCGCAGAAGAGAACAAGAATCGACATGATCAATGGGTTCAGCACACCGGCCAAGGTAGGTGATTCACACAGCGTTGCAATAATGTAGCCCAATGTAGCACTCCACACAGTGATGGTGGCAAACACAATGTAAAAGTAACCGCCCGCTTCAGGAGTGTTCTTCATACCCGAGGTCCAATAGAAGGATACCATGAACATACATGCATACAAGAGAACTATCAGCGAAAAGAAGAAAAAAGAAAGTGAATACAATGTTCCTCTCTCTCTCAAAAAAGTGAGCAATAACCATTTTGGACTTACTGTATGGGACTTCGACTAGCACGACAGAAATACTCCAAGGGAGCCAAGAGTAGTACCGGGAGGCGTATTCACGTCGGAAATAAATTCGTTCGGTCATGAATTTGGGCTGCGCAAGAATAATAATGGTGAATGCCATAATAAAGGTGGTAAAGAGGGCAAAAAGCTTGTTTTGCAAGTCAGATGAAGAGTGACCGAGTTTCCAGTATGTAAAACCCTACACAGATAAATCCAAAAAGAAAGAAAAAAAGAGTGAGTTACCTTGCCTGTCTTTGATTTTCTCTCTCGCTAATATAAACTTACTGTAATAATGGCAGTTATCAGAATGTTGAGGAAACGTCCTACGTTGTACTCAGGAGATCGCCAGTAAGATAAAGCCATACGTTTGTGTACCAAAACAAATTGAGTCCAAAGAGAAGTAGCATAAGTTTCAGCCTTTCGGGCAGGTTGCAGATCAGCCGTCTGATGGATTTGTTCCAATTCTTGCTCCAAAGCCTTGGCTTCCTTAGATTCGGCCCAGATATCACCCCAGTTCTTGGTTACTTTGCCCGCGGTACCAGCACCCACCACTTCAAGAATGTATTCGGCAGGATTGGCTTCAGGATGACATGCAGGTCCACCGTTTTGTTCAAAGTAGTCGATCATCACACGTGCATCAGGGCCTATTTCACCATAATAGGCCGTCTTGCCACCACGGACCAGCAGCAATAAATGGTCGAAATGATCAAAGAGGATAGCTGAGGGTTGATGAATGGTACAAAGCACAGGCCAACCAGCGTCTGCCAATTTTCGGATGAATCGAATAATGTTGAAGGAGGATTGAGCATCCAAACCAGAAGTGGGTTCGTCCAAAAACAATAATTGAGGCTTGCCAACCAATTCCATACCAATAGTCAATCGCTTGCGTTCTTCCACAGAGATACCAAATCCAGTTTCAACTTCACCAATTTGAGCATCAGCAATATCTTCCATTTCCAATAATTGCAAGATGGTTTCCACATAGTCGTCCTTTTCTTGGCGGGGTACTTCAGGGGATTGACGCAAATAAGCCGAGAAACGCAAAGCTTCACGCACAGTACCAGCAGGTTGATGCACATCCATTTGTTCACAGTATCCAGTAATACGTTCGAAGTCCGTCATCAGTGTTTCACCATTGAGATACATACGACCGTCCACTTTACCAATGGTTTTGCGACGAGCCAAGACATCTAAAAGCGTAGTTTTACCGGCACCAGAGGAACCCATCAGAGCAGTCAGATGACCAGGTTTCACAATGCCACTGATATCGTTGAGAAGTTGAATATTGCCACCTTTGACAGGGACAGTGTAGTCGACATGATGCCATGAGAATGTGGTTCCGGTAGAGATACCTTCCATATTGTTAATTACTTGAGCTTGGCGTTGTCGTCGCGCATCTTCTTCTTCAGGTGTACGTTCTTTGGGAGATTTTCCAGGGAGATAAAGACGAGTCAACGTGCTAGATCGGCCCGCAGATTTCCAGTCCATAGTCAATGCGGTCACCACAGTGAAGAATAAAAAGAATGCCACCACCACGACAAAATCGGGTGCCCAGAGTTCGGAAGCGTTGTATGATAATGCAGACGACAAGTAGCTGGTGCCTTGGACAGTTGATTCACCGGGAACACCCCCAGCCATCGTACATGTTTTGTAATTCCAATCAGTATAATCTATGGCAACACAAGGAAAAATGGAAAGAATAATAATAAAAATAAAAAAAAAAAGGTCAAATTTCAGATACATGTTGCGTTTTTTGCTTGCTTTCCTTCACTTACCAGGACCGTATGGGATAGAGTTACCAGGACCTTCACATGAATAAACTTGACCTTCCATTTCATTGATCAATAAAGCTTTGGTGCCATAAGCAAGAGGGTTCATCCAGTAAATCCTATATAATGATAAAATTGAGAAAGAATTGAGTTTGTTGTACTTTACTGTTCATTCGTTATTACGATTATTGATGTTTACTTACCAGAACAACCAAGGATGCATTTTTTGGTAGGAGATGATGTAACCGGTATAATTGTAAAATGTGATGATGACGGCTGAACTGAGCTGTGTGGCAACAAAGAAAGAGGGTGAGATGGCACCAAAGAATCGGAAAAAGCCAATAGTAGTCATGTTGATGAAGAACATCACCAGGAAGTAGGTGAAGAATCTTCCAGCATCCATATTCAGTCCCATCATAAAGTAGGTGCAAATTTCGAATAAAAGAACTATAAAACAATCATGTAAATAAGGGAGCTACTCATATCCTGTTTTGAAATATAATAGTTACCTTGGGTCACTGCGAATGGTATATCCAGCAAAACCTGAGCAATATAAAAGGCAGAGGGTCTATAGAGAGCAAAGTGTTGATGTTTTTCCAAGATCGGGCGACCCATCATGAATGCCACCAATTCAGACTGAGACACAAATGAGTTGAAAATAACCGAGAAGAAAATAGCACCAGCACGAGAGAAGGCACCAGTGCCATTGAGAGGATTCATGTAAAAGCAAGAAGCTGTGATCAGACCTTGGATCAAGATGGTCCCATAGCGAGAAATCAACGCTTCCCGGTCAGAGGTAATCAAATGATATTGTCGAATGGTGAGAGCCTTGACTTGTTGATAGAAGGACGATGTGTAAGGGGACTTGCGAGAGGCACGCTTTTGATGTTCTTGATCGACTGCTTGGCGGAATTGGTCGGCTTGTTGGTCAGCTGCGATTTGTTGTTCAAATGCGTCGAGTTCGTTCATCATGTTGCTGTGCATCTTGGATTCAAGATAGCGTTGTTCAAAGGCTTGTGCTGTGAGTGGGACGGTCGATTCGTGGCCAGGCTTAATTTCGCGTTCCAAGGGATTGCAGAGACCAGTCAAAAAGTCAGGTGTTGATTTGCGTGGAGGGCAGTAGAAACCCAAATCTTCAAAATATTCTCTGGCTTCACCCACAGGTCCAAAATAGAGACAGCGACCTTCATCCAAAAGCAAGACCTTGTCGAATGTGTTGAAAATGGTGTTGGAGGCTTGGTACAAGGTGGATATCGTGGTCTTGTTGAAAACGTCAGTCATGATACGAAGAGAGCGTACATAGTCCAAAGCAGAAGCAGCATCCAGTCCACGAGTAGAACAATCCCAGCAGTTGATCGAGCTTGAAGTGGTCATGTGTTCGGCAATGGAGAGTCGTTTTCGTTCACCACCAGATAAACCACGCACAAAGGCATTTCCAACCATAGTGTTCATTTGTTTCGTAAGCCCCAGCATGTTTCCAAGCATGTAGAGAATCTTGTTGACGAATTCACCTTTGCTTTCTTCAGGCAAACGCTTTCCTGGTGTCTTTGTACGGAGGGCAAATTGCAAGGTTTGTTTGGCGGTCAGAGTAGGAAAGTGGAGATCTTCTTCTTCATTGTAGCACACTTGGCCTTGGAAGTCATGAGCAAACGTGTCAGGATCAATGCCACCATAACTAACGGTACCATTCACGTCTGTAAAGCTGGATCGCATATTCGCCAGTACCTTGAGAAGAGATGTACAACCAGCGCCAGGTCGACCAAGTACTAAAAGCATTTCACCATTTTTGCAGAATCCACTGAGTTTGTGAAGAATTGTTTTCTTGTTGCTACTTAGTCCAATACCAAAGTACTTCCACACCTGAAGCATGTCAACAATAAAACTGAGGTTGGTCGAAATAGTATGAGCATCAGCAGCTAGACCCTGTATAATAATAATTAATAAGAAAGAGAAGAAAATAAGTAAAAGCAGCGGGCGTTTTTTTATGTACTCTTTTTTGCTGACCTTGACTTCTAAATCCCGCCAAGTTACACCAAGATGTTTTGGGAGTTGCCCTGATTCGCCATTATCGTTTGACATGCCTTTCAAAAATTGATCCAGGTCGAAGTCATCACTTGTTGCACCTTGCTCCAATTTGCTTGGGTTTCCAGAAGCGCGACTCATTCGACTTAATTCTTTTTTCAAATCATGATATTCTTCCTTCGCAGCTAAAAAGTGAAAAAAGAAGAAGAGAAATGATCTGTTATATGTGCTATTTTTTACTTTTGTTAAATATACGATTGAAGCTTACCATGAATATCAATACGACTTCCATCAGATTCACCATATGTATGTTTCTCTTCATATGCTTCTTGAACTGCAGTACTAATAGAGGCATTGTCACTGTATTGTCGTTGTTGTTGTGGTTGATCTCGGTTCTGATTTATCCATGTCTCGGTTGATATCGTTTTTTCTTGGTCGATCATTGATGATAAAGATAAAAAAAAAAAAAAAAAAAAAAAAAGTAAAAGAGAAAGAAAAAGTGAAGAAACTAAAGAAGAAAAGATAGAATGGATTGAATTTACAGATTTTATATTTATAGCTATAAAAAGAAAAAAACTTTCTGATCCCCGCATCCTAAAAAGGTATTATGCTTACGCTTTCAGAGCGTATTGAATATTCTAAATATTGCATCTCAGTGTATTTCAGATTGATCTCAGCCAATGATTATGATACTGTAAAAAATTTCGGAATTGATTCCTTGGATTAATAATCGCATTTTTAGAGGGCGAACCACGTTGATTACTGTTATACGCCTGTAGCATAGTAATTATGTTGGATGAAAAAATTTGAGATGCTGACTGATCCTGTTATTGTTTTGTTTTGATTTTCTCAAATGAAACATCAGATTAACAGGAGCTACCTCCCAATCCAGTTTTTTTTTTTTTTTTTTTTTTTTTTTTTTTTTTGAAGAAAGAACATGATATTAAGGAGAAAAACAAAGAACAGAATTCTCCGTAATGAAAGTTTTATACATTACAGTCCATGTTTGTGTCCGAGTGGCGGGTACTGATTAACTCATTCCATTCCATTCCTTACTGCATTGTTTTGAAAGGCAACGGCAATTTCGATTACTCTATCTCTGACTAAGTCTTGCTTTGACTGGGGAAGGGGTAATCTTTCTCCATGATAAGCTTTGATCCCGATACTCTGGAATAAATCTGATTTAGTGTAACATGGGCGCGGTATACCCTGATCTATGGATTTCGTCCCAGTTGTTGAATTCAACTTGTAACACCGACCCTTAAATCAACACGAGCAGCTATTGATCCATACATGAACAATATTATAATAATAATGATCAAGTGGCTAACTAAGACTAAAAATAATATAAAACATAGAAAGAATATGGCATTGTAGTCATTCACGTTGATGATGAAAAGAAGGTTTTTTTATTCAAGTAATAATAATGATATATAAATGTATGTAGAGTAAAGGGAAATGGTGACAAAATAGAGAATATATGATACAGATAAAAAGATAATGCTACGGTGGAGGAGTGAGGGAGAAGTGGGAGATCATTCTAAAATCAACACCGAAGAATGACCTTTTTCAGTCATATCGCCGTCATTCCTGCCCTCCAAAGCATAAGGTGGTGGTGAAGATATGGCCTGTTTTTCCTTGGACGTTGATTTTCCCAACTTGGAAGATGGTTTAGAATTGTTGAGGACAATAACATTGGAATGAGTGGGGTCCATGGCCATCCGAGGATCAAAACCGCCATGAGCGCCATCATACGGGGCAAATCCACCAGCACCCATTGGATTCATCATTGGATCCATCATTCGACTACCAGCCATAGCATGTCGTAAAGTCGCTGGCTGGAATGCACTGTATGATTTCTTGATAGAAAAGGAATAAAAACAGATCGCCCAATAAGCCTATGTATGTATCATCGTAAAAAAGGAATCAGTTCAAGCCACACACGCATATATATATATACACAACTTACATAAAAAATAATTATCGTAATCAAAGATAACATCCCAAATTTCAATTCACCTTCCCAAGTACGTTGACAGTTATAAAGATCAGCAGAGAAATTGATACTTGTCGCATTGGTGTTTGGAATCGATTTCACCCCGTCCTCTAATGCACCCGATGCTGATTGAATACACCAAGTCTTGTACTCGTCTTGAATGACAATAAAGATGATCACATTGACCAAAGCGTCGACAAGCAATATAAATACACCTATTGATATCCACATCGCCATATGGGACACATAGTACCAATTATTCTGCAAAATGACAAGTGAGTGAGCTGTGCATGAACGATGCAGATGCTGTTGTTTGACTTACGTGAAAGATGGTGAGTATACCAAATGCGGCTACTATAGCAAAAAAGAGATTAGCAGTTCCAAAAACAAGAATGGCAGCATCCGACATGTATGAAAAGAAGGCTATAGGAGAAAAGATTGTGAGTGTCTCTAATTATTTTTATTATTACTAGCAGAGGAGTGGAGGAGAAACTTACGGCTTTTGTGTTGGAAGGAGATGGCGGCAAAATATAAAGATAATCCCTACATAAAAAACCAAAAGAGTAAGCCAGTATTTGAGTACTCGTTTACGTGTTGCTATTGTCAAATAATGTTTACCACCCAGACAAGACAAGAGATCATGGCACCTGCCCGTAAATGAATACAGCCACAGCATTTTCGAAGAACAGGTGAGCTGGAATGTAAGTATCGGACACGGTATTCAGGTCGAAAGATCCGAAGAAAGTCAGGATAAAACATGCTTTGTCAAAATAATAAAGAAAGACAAAATAAAAAAGAAGAAAAAGAGAGAGAAGGAAACAAAATAAAAAATAAAAAAATAAAACAACAACAAAAAAAGGGTTTGTGTTTTGGTTAGCGTTTCCTTTTTTAGCAGTTCCGCCTGGCTGCAAGCATGTTTTTTTTTTTTATTCCAAACTATGATATTTATGCATCTCATTGTAAAATTGGCCCATATTGTACATATACTACTGTATATCACAATGTCTAAATCACTCCTACCACTATACATGCCTCCCATAACGTGACCCTATCCTTCCCCACAAAATCCGAGATATCAATAAAAAGAGAGTTGTTTGGGTCAAGAATGAATTTTTTTTTATTCTTTATTTATTTGATGATAAAAAGATAATAGATGAATGGATGATGATAATGATGATGATAATGATTAATGATGATAATACTAACTAATAATACAAAACTAAAACTAATACACATGTTCTTCGGTGGCGGCCATTTCTTGGACTTCTTCCTTCTTCTTTTGTCGGCGTTCGCGGAACGATCGGTAAACGTCCCTGAATCCATCCCAGCCACGAAGAATTTGGTAAAGTAGAATGGCAACATACGTAGGAAGACCAATGCCATCTAATTGGAAGTTGCCCCAATTGAGTGTTGTTTGCATCGAAGCACCAAGTACCACTGTCCAAGGCAAAAAGAGAACATTGTCAATATTCTGGCGAAGATGTATTATTCCCCCAATCGTATTCTTTTTGTTTTATTACCTGGAATACCAGCCACCAATAAATTACGAGTGTCTTTGAAATCAACTTGATTCTCCACCCAAATTCTAGCACCAGATACAGTGATTAAACTAAACAGGATGATAGATAATCCTCCAAAAACACCAGACGGGATCGTATGGATGGCTAAATAATAAGGATCAGTATCAAATGACTTGTTATTCTTAATATTAATCTGTCTTCCTTACCTGCACCAAACTTTTGAATGAAGCCCAAGAAGATAGCAATGACTGCTGCTACAAGGAAAATCAAGGTAGAGAAGACATTGGTCACAGCCATCACACCACTATCATAGAAAGAAAAAAATAAGTATGACATTTAAGGAATACAAGGGTTCATTCTACTTACATGTTTTCACTATAGGTCGTTTCACCAGGTCCACCAGCTGCTGCTGAGACAATGGTAGCCACAGCATCACCCAATAAAGTCCGTCCGACATATCTACACTCGTCAAAAAAAAAAAAAAAAGACATGAGTCATCTGCTATCAAATATTCTCCCCCCCCTTTATCCTCCTCCCGTGACTTACTTGTTCAATGGCGTGTTAGCCATGGCACTAATGGCTTTGACATGACCCAAGTTTTCGGCCACCAAAACAATACACACGGGCACAATCACACTGATGGCTTGGGCTTCAAAAACAGGTTTAGTAAAAGTAGGAGCGGCAAACCATGAGGCAGAATAGACTTCGGTATAATCAATGTTGGGACCAGATCCGGCGAAACCAGCACCCATTGCGATCAAGTAACTGATGACCATACCGACAAGAATAGGGATCCGTTTGAACAACCCAGGGGCATAGACACTTGTCAATGCAATGATCATGACAGTTGTAAAAGCCATCTATTAAATAAAAGCCATCATCAGTTTTTCAGTCTCCCGCATGATGTTGTTTCTTTTGTTGCTTACCCAACCATCAAAGGAAGTGGCCGTTGCATTTTGAAAAGCAGAGGTAGATAAATGAATGCCGATGGTCATCACCACAGCACCTGTGACGACGGGAGGCAAAAGCACTTCGACCCATCCATGACCCAAAAAGATCACCAACACGGCAATGGCAAGATAGACAAGACCACACACAAGAATACCACCGGCAGCGACGTTGACGTTAGGATTCATGCCAGCAGTAGGAGAATACGAGTAGCCAGTGGCTGAAGCCACCACACCAATAAACCCAAAACTAGACCCAACGTAACTAGGTACGCGACCCCCCGTGATGATATAAAAGATGATCGTGCCAATACCAGAAAAGAATAGCGCAGCTAGAATCATATAATGCAAAGATGGTGTTTATGTTTTTTTAGTGTGTTTTTTCTTATTTCCTGGTGTATTATTTTTGAGCGCTTACTGTTGGTATCGAATCCCATCATCATCGGTGCTATTAGAGAGTAAAAAGAGCTGTCAGTTGACTATTTTTTTTTATTCCCCGCGTATCAATTTTTTCGGGTACTTACCAATCACAGTTGATCCAAACATTGCCAGAACATGCTGAACACCCATTAAAATACACTCATACGCTTTGGGTCTTTCTTCAATATAAACAACACCTAAGGAAAAGAGTCAAGTAAGTACATACTGTCTATTTTCTTATACGTATATATGTCAAGTTTCTGATCCCAGGGGAGAGGTTTGGTGACTTTTACCTTTTGGTTTGACGGTGTACCTTGGGAAGTAGTTCAGAAGAGTGGATTTCGACCAGAAAGGAGAGGTATTGTTGGTGGTGACAGGATCGGCCAAGTCATGACAAAAGTCTTCGGCTTTAATAGAATCATCGAATGCTTGTTTCTCCATCATATCTGATAAAAAAGGACGAGGAACCAGATTTACCAGAATGAGGAGAAAAAGAAAAAGAGAAGCTGGAATTGTTGTGGAGATAAAAAAATTTTATACTTCCTCTTTTTTTTTTTGAACGCCAGCCAATCACCGATTTGTTTTAAACACCGCGTGTCCCTTTGCAACGCTAATCCGAAAAAAGAAAAAGACCGGTATAGTTTATCAGTCATACGATGGTCCTACCCAAACATCGTTTCCATGAAAGACATCAGTTTATAAAAAGATCAACAACTTCCCATTTTGATATACATTTCAACTAGGACAAAAACACTCACTGAAGATCGCGTCCTCCGACTCACCCCCCCACACGCACACAAAAAAACCAGGTTCTATGGCGCCGTGCCACAGACGAGATTCGTTAATAGGGATGGTTGAGTGTATAGAGGGCTATCTTTGATATCAAGTGACCAAGCGTAGATAACAATTTCACAAGGCGGTTTTGGACTAAAAGTAAACATAGTGGGTGAGCTAGAAAGCATATATGTTAGAATGAGACTCTCAAAATATCCACAACAACGGCTTTGGTTGCAATCGAATTGTTCAAAGAAAGGCGTATAAAAAAAATATATTTTTATTAAAGCATATTGGTAAATAGTGAAACTAATGGGAGGGAGTTCATTGCAACGAAAGATTTAATGGGAGGATATTTTAAGAAAAGCATGAGGGAGAGATTAATTTAAGGTATGAAGAATGCTCAACATTAATCTTGAGGGACAAATGTAAAATGGGAGCTAATACACTGTCGTGTACAAAGCGGGAGAAAGTCTAAAGGGACATCAGATATTAAATCACAACAACGGTCAATGGTCATCGAAATGGGTGTGACATCAGTTTGAAAAAAAAAAGGATCTGTTAGAAGCAAAACATGAAAGAGACTAATGAGATATTGTTTTTTGAAGCCGGTAAAATGAGAGATGTTTTATTCAGATGTAGGTACAAACTAATACAAACTAAAACTAAAACTAATGGGGCTACAAAAAGTCAACTAATGGTGGTCATGAATCCTGAATATCAAAATGAAAGGGTTTCCCCATGCAACTTGTAATTCCTGGGCTGAAAACTTTTCTAAACTAGTCATGACACTAATCTAAGTCCAACAGGGGGGGGGGAAATGAAAAGAAAGGAAGCGAAAAAAAATAAAAAAAAATATTCACGTGGGCGGGATTTAAATTCCTCCCTTTTTTTTTCTTTCGACAGTCAAACACCTTGCAACCGCCATCATTCAGCAACGACAGCAATGTGACTTTATCTTGTTCTAAAGCAAGTCAACGCTATACAGCTCCGACGACAAGATGACTTTGGACTCCATATGTCATTCCTCACTATCAACTGGCCAGGTAGACTTTTGCCATCAAGTCAATTGATTCAGCTATTCATTTCCACGACATATAGAGTTAGCCATAGTCCCTTCCTCCTTTCCACATCGTACCAGTTATAGCTATCTCTTTTGTCCCCCCCTCCCAATTTTTAGTACTAAAATTAAATTGAATAAATAAAAGTGATGCTGTCAATACATTTTATTGCCTGGTTGCGTATGTGATGTCTTTATCTATTCTCATTATTTTTTTTATTCGTTTGGAAAGATGGTTGGGAGTTGTAGCGGGTATTATTAACGTTTGTTAATGGTTTAGACAGCTCCTAGAGGAATAATCTAGAATTTTTGTTTTGTTTTTAGACTCTACCTCTTTAACATAGTACCCACCACCTATGATGTTTTAGTATTAGACGTGGCCCAAGAATAGGCGTACCATATGATTGATATTATGTCGCAAAGTCGTTTACAGAGAAAATCCCCTACAACTTAATCGTTCGCAGACTCCGCCCACATCTATCTAATTCATTTCTTTTTCATGTCATAACCTTAACAAGTCATAATTATCCCGTAACCCATACTATTATTAGATTATTGTATATCTCTCATACATATGATACAATGATCCGTGGACAGAAAATTGGAGATAGACCCTCGAAATGTTGGAATCCATGACGGTGAAAAGTTTAATATGGAAATATACGTGTCATAAAATCATGCGTATAAATTTGGGATGGATTATTTGCTCACGTAACTAATACATTTACCAGCAAAATCGTTTTTGGCATGTGGTACTTCGAAGTAGGGGAGGCGGTATCCTCGAACTATGCCCTTGTCAAGCGCGGGCATTATCGGCATTTAAAATAATCAAACGATAAAAAAAATCACCCCACTTCCATTATGTGAATTTCATTCTTATTTCTATGAACAACAAGAGACTTCTTCTCAGCACATTACTCATCATTATTTTATCAATACTCGCACGACGTTATTTCTCTACCACTACTAGTAATTTGCCTATCATGACGCCAACATCAACCATTGCTATTGTAGGCGGTGGTCTTGCTGGGTTATCAGCCGCGCTTGAAGCTTTTGACCAAGCCAACAAACATAAAACCCATGCTACTCCTCCCAAGATCATTCTGTTGGAAAAAGAAAAAAATATCGGGTAAAGTAAAGAAACAGAGCTTTTTGCATGCACGAACAAGACACGTCCTTACACATTTGTTCCTTCTTTCTTATACTGTAGTGGCAATTCAATGAAGGCTTCGTCAGGTATCAATGCCGTTGAACCCAAGAATAACGACACTATGGATGACTTTTACCAAGACACAATACAAGCTGGGCATGGACAACCTGAATTGGTTCGGAAACTGGTCCAAGAGTCACCGTCTGCACTGGCATGGTTGACAGAAGCTGGTGTGGATCTCTCTGTGGTCTCTCAATGTGGCGGTCACTCTCGCGCGCGTACACATCGCTGTCCTCCTGGTCCCAATGGCATGCCAGTTCCTGTAGGTTTCAAACTAGTGGATACGTTGAAGAAACGTGCACAACAGCTCGGCATTGACATGCAAACCAACGCCCGCGTCACCTCACTCCTTTTAAATAATCACAACAGCAACCAATCTCCTTCGTCTTATTGGACACTGACCATCAATGGGGATACAGAACTCAAGGCAGATAGCTTGGTGTTGACCAGTGGTGGGTTCGGTGGCCAAATTCATGCATCCATGGAAAACAACATACCGACATTATTGAAGGAATATGCACCGCAATGGGTGGATCGGGCAACGACGAATGGACCGTGGGCCAATGGGGATGGTGTGCGATTAGGCCTGGCGCTAGGGGCGGCGACCATCGATATGGACCAGGTGCAAATTCATCCTACCGGTTTTGTGGATCCCTCCGACCCTGATGCCATGACCAAATTCTTAGCTCCCGAAGCGCTACGTGCTTATGGTGGTATCCTGTTGAATGCACAGGGTCAGCGATTTGTGAATGAATTGACGACAAGGGACAAGTTGACCCAGGCGATCTTGGCACAAACCCACAACGACGGTAATGGCGGACCGGTCGTCATCTATTTGGTTTTATCCGAACAAGCCGCAAAAGACTTTGGGGCATCCACACTTGGGTTTTATGCAAAAAAAGGCTTGGTGCAAGAAATCAAACGGGACGACAACCAAACAGCTAATGAGGATGTGACCTTGACACTGGCGCGTGCTATGGGCTTGGACGATGCGACAACACTCACAATGACCTTCAAGGATTATGATGGATACACAGAAAAAGATCCTTTTGGCAAGACCCGGTTCCCTAGTAAAATGCTGACATCTCCTGGTTACTGGCTGGCTCGCATCACGCCATGTGTGCATTATACTATGGGTGGCTTGAAAATTAACACAGACGCTCAAATCTTATCGAAAGACAATGAAACTCCCATACCAGGTAAATAAACATTTAAAAAAAAAGATCGTCCCAAAGAATCGATTCTAATTTATTTTTATTTATGTATATATCTTAGGTCTTTTTGGTGCTGGCGAAGTAACAGGTGGTGTACACGGCTCCAATCGCTTGGCTGGGAACTCTCTTTTGGAGTGTGTTGTGTATGGAAGAACGGCTGGTTGTCAAGCCTACCAGCATTTAGTCCGGTGAACTTTTTGATAGTATATTGCCTTATATTCCCTTTAGTTAGCGTTTATTGATTTATACAATAAAAAATATAGTTAAAAAACGACTGTCCATCCACAATTGTCTCCTCCGCCCCCCTATTTTATTTTATTTTTTGAAGGTACGAAATTGATTGACTAGCATATGAAAAAAGTGAATAAATGTCCGTCTGTGCGGCATTCCAACTTGGACAGAGCTGCTACTTCATTCTGGCTTTTCATTGGTCAACTCCGATTTATACCAACTGGACTTTGTCATCATTTTTTTCCTTTCCCCACACTCAACTTTTTCTTTTCCCTTACATTTCTTTTTTCTTTTCTCTTTTTCTCTCTTTATTTCCCCTCCCTCCCTCCCTCTCTCTATATATCACCAATGCGCGAAGAACTTATTAGCTCGGCCATCAATTTTTTGAATGATCCCAAGGTGCAAACTGCCGCACTTACCAAGAAGGTTTCGTTTTTAGAATCCAAAGGCATGACAGCGGAAGAAATTGAAGAAGCCATGGCAAGAGCAAGTGGAAAGGCCCCATCTACTTCATCAGCTACGACTACTACAGGTCAATCTTATACACAACCCAACGGATTGGTCTTACAAACCTCGCCTCCTCCTATTCCTACTCGTCCTCGTTATGATTGGCGTGACCTCTTTATTGCAGCTGTTCTTGCTGGTGGTGTTAGTTACGGTGTTTGGACATTGGCCAAGGTAATATAATAAAAGAAGGATGCATAGCGGTGGCAGTAGTAGTAGTAGTAGTAGCGTAAGAATGATAGAGGAGCGAGTATACTGATACCCATCTTTCTATTTTCGAATAGCGTGTGTTTGGTCCATGGTTCAAGGTGCCTACACAAAAGGAACTGGAAGAAGACAAGGAAAAAATGGATGATCAATTCCAAGCAGGTAAACTAACGTCTCAATGAACGAATAAATAGGGTCTCCCTTTAACATCATTCTTTTTTTTTATGTATGTAGTGGAAGACTCACTCAAAGAAATTAAAACACAAACAAACGAAGCCCTTGATTCAGTATCGGAACAATCCAAAAAGGTGGAAGAATCATTGACAAGCTTGGAAACCGTACTCAAGGACTTGAAGGATGGTGATGAACAACGTGATGAAGAATTCAAAAATGTCAAAGAAGAAGTGGAATCATTGAAAGAATTGGTACCCAAGGTAAAAAAAGAAAAAGAAAAAAAGAATGGATAATGGGTGGGGCGGGGAGGGAGTCATATATTGGATTGGATATAACCCTTTCTCTATTTTTAATGATGATCATTAGATGCTGGACCGCAACAAGGATGCCCAAAGTGCTGTACTGAACGATCTTCAAAATGAAATCAAGTCTCTTAAATCTCTTCTTTTGAGTCGTCGAGCACCAGGATCGTCTTTACTTGAGCAGGGATCAAGTAATACTGCCCCTGCCCCTGCCTCTCCATCAACCTCAACTACACCTACCACTGCTGCTGCCGCTACTCCCACCACTGCCACTGAAGGTCTCTCTCCTCGTCTATCTGCTGCTTTCAATTCCTCTTCGGCTCGTCCTGGTATCCCCGCCTGGCAAATGGCCGCGGCAAACAAATCTTCCTCTTCTTCCTCTTCCTCCACTGATAACAAATCCGCCACTGAACCTGCCTCCGCTGCTTCCTCCTCCTCCTCCTCTTCTTAGTTAATTTAGTTTTATTATTGTATAGACACCCCTTCCCTCCACTTATTGTATGTAATAAAAGCAAATTGATACACCTTTTTTTATTTTAGTTTAAACACCGACAGTGGCTTACCCGAAAAAGTAAAAAGTCCTTTTCATTTTTTCTTTTTTTTTTTTTTGGTTTGACCCCTTTTAAATTTTTATTTTATTTTTATCCAATATGGTTAGGTAAGAAGGATGATAGATCTATTTTTTTTTTTTTGATTGACTTGTCATATAAATATATAAATGGAACTGACTTTACTTTTTTGGGGGTGGATATATTTGCTATATGATAGTTTCCAGTGTGAAGGCTGTGGTGATATTGTCAAAAAACCAAAGTGCAAGGTTCATCGATGCCGGGCCCCTTTTACTTGTATCGATTGCCATCAAACCTTCAATGGTACTAGTTACATGTCTCACAACCAATGCATGACCGAAGATCAAAAATACCAAAAAGGATATAAACCACCAACAGTAAGTAAACAAGGAAGCATGGTGCGGGTGAGTGGCAGAACTTGCGACTCACTCTATTTGTATGATTTTTTTTTTCTTTAGAAAAAGCAACAACAAGCCAAGTCCACACCTGCTGCAGCTCCTACACAACCTACTGGTCTTATTGCTCAATTAGAAAAGAAGAAGGAAGAAACCGATAAGAAACGTAGTTTGGAAGAAGAAGAAAACGCCAAGGTGGAAGGACAAGGTAGTAGCGATAGCAACAACAAGAAGGCTAAGCTCGATACCAAAAAGAAGGCCAAAAAGGACAAGAAAAAGACCAAGTCGTTATCAGAATGGTCTGTGGATGAATTGGATTCGAATGAAAATAAGCAAATGGAATTGGCTTTACAGTATGTTTTAAAGAAGGATCAGGTAAGAGGACAATCGAAAAAAAAAGCAAACAGCTGGGAGAACAAAAAAAAAATTCATGGCTTATGATTGGTTTCATATTTATGTAGAAGGATCATTCGATCGAACATCTTCGTGAACAAGTGGTATTGTTGATCTCCTCCCATCCCAAATCACCCAAGGATATCAAGTCAGCTGCGCTCAAGTCCAAATTTGATCAAGTGGTTGGTTTGACCTTCAATACCAAGAAGAACAAGATCGCATATACTTTTATTAAAAACTAGTTTATATAATATATATATCTGATAGAACCCATTTTCGCTAGATTTTATTATTATTATATATCTGTCTTGTATTCATCATCCTCATTTTTATCATTTGTCTTTCTATAATAAAATATTATGCATTTATTTTTTTTCGACGTCTTTTATATTACAATTGATTGAAATCATATATATATGTATATATATATACATAAAGAAAAAGTCAAGTGTACCTATTTTGCAAATCTGCCACTTGGCTGTTACTATTTGCCTCTTTGACCCCATCACCACATACATATACAAATATAGCGGAGGTCTGCATGAACGCAAATAAACTTTCTTTATTGCAATTTGTTTATATTTTCAACCATCCTACAATCCACTTTCAAAAAAAAAAAGTCTTCTGAGAGTCAGAGAGGAGAGGGAAAGGTTATTGACGTGCGAATTTTTGATGAAATTAGATTCCCCAACTACTTACACGCTGTGTATATACAGTATAGTACGTCTAGTCTAGTGGAATATACGCTAGCAACGCGGTCTAGGTTGATTCATACGAATGGCAGAGCAGGAATAAAGTTACATTTCATATTTTATTTTATTTTTCAAGTGACCTGGAACCGTCAACCAATTGCTAGGTCCCTGGAAGTGGGAGGGGGAGAACAATGACTCATCATGAGACAAGTGAATAATAGGATTCTCACAAAGCAGCTACAAATACCGAACATGGTCTATTATTTGACGAGTCAGAGTTATGGTTAATAAAAAGGACATTTTTTTTTATTAAAATATATTGGTAAATTCTGAAAACGAAAGGGAAGGGGTTCATTTGCAACAAGAAATTTATTGGGGGAGGAGGATCAATTGGAGGAAGCATGAGGGCGACTAATGTGATATTTGAAGGAAGGTCAGCATTAGTCTAAAGGGGAATATTGTAAAATAGAAGGCTAATAAACTACACATGACTCGAGAATAAACTATACATGGAATGAGGAAGACGAAAGGTACATCTTTTATTTGAAGCATAATAATAGTCAGCACTAATCAAAGTGAAAAGTGTTGGCAGTAGCAAAGGGATCTATTGCACAAAGACATGACATGCACTTTAAGATATTTTGTATTGAAGCAAGTAAAAAGAGACATGTTTTATTCAGATGTAGAAGCAAACTATGGACAAATTAATACTAAACAATCTAATCATGGCCTCCAACGGGCCAACTAATAGTGGTCCTAATTCCTAGATCCAAAATGAAAGGGTTTCCCCATGCATCTTGTAACCCTTGAGCTGAAAACGCTTCTAAACTAGTCCTGATACTATTCTAATTCGAACATGATCCCATAAAAGTTGAATGGTGAAGAAAAAATAAAAGGAAGAAAAAAAAAAAGAGCGCGACAAAAAAAATGGGAGTAAATAAAAAGTTCACGTGGGCGGGATGTGAAAATGGCCTCTCACGACTCTCACTGAACTGCCCACCCCTCCCCCCCCAAAAAAAATCACATACAGATACATAAAATAAAGACATTTTTATTTTCTTAAAATAAATCACTCGCCCAAATAAAACACCGAAGGCAAGAATACTTATCCAAATGCTAATCTAATATCCTTCTACCATGGGTACTTTGATAGGACGTTTGTCACGTTTGGGTCTTGTCAAGATCGCTTCAGAGGCGTGCCAATGCAGTGGGAGATGGAACCGGCATGAGGGGGAGAGAAGATCGGCATCGAATTGCCAATGGGATTGTTGAATCTGAATACATTTTGCCAAAGACGTCACACAGCCTTGATTAGGTTTGACAGAATTGAGGGTGTGGCGATAATCATCATCATTGTTTGAGGACGAGGTCGGACGGAGTAACTGGGCCACACTGGCCGCGGCACTTACTGCTAACGGTTGAAGAGCATATCCACCTAACCGCCAAAAAAAAAAGAGGGGGGGAAAGGGTTAACCTGTGTTCGAGACCACTACTCTTTTTTTGCTTTCGTTTTTTTTTTTTTTTGCGAGGTAATACCTTCTAATGTCAATACCAATTTTCCATCACATAATTCTTGTGCCAAATCCATCACCAACTTGGTCATGAGCGAGAAGCCTCTTGGTGTCACTATATAACCACCCAACTGAAGACGCAAAAAAAAAAAAGGTCAACTTCTTTCCATCTGCTTTTTTTTGGGGGAGAGAGGAAGGGTGGCATGCTTACATTTTCCGGATGTCCTGCAGCCGCATCAAATCCAGCCGATACAAAAATCTAGAGAAGAGGGAGGGAGAGGAGGAGGGGGGGTTAGAATATGGTGAGTGTTTCTTTTTGTGAGCGGGATGGTTGATTGCTTACCATATCAGGGTTAAATTGTCTTGCTATGGGCACAATGATGTGATAAAACGCAGCAACAAATTCAGGATCACCCATAGGTCCTAACAAGAAAAAAAAAGGGGGTGGAGGCATGAGTCACCAACGTTCTTCCTCCATCCAAATAGGATTATTATTATTTTTTTTTTTACGTACTGGATTGACTGTCATCATCGCTGAGTGCAATATTCACGTTTCTGCCCACCCCGTCACCCACCCCACATTCATCCGGCGCACCTGTGTGGGGATAAAACTCGCCATGGTCCCATCGATGAATCGAGATATAAAGTACGTTTGGGTGGTCGTAAAAGATCTTTTGTGTTCCATTGCCATGACTAGATTCAAAATAAAAATAAAAACAAAAGAGGTGAGTTTCCAGTTTGCGCCGCGGACTACTCATTAAAAAAAAAAAAACTTACTGTATGTCCCTACAGAAAGCAAAAAAAAAAAAAAAAAAAAAAAAGGCGGGGATGAGAGTCATGTCAACTATTTAATATCACTATCCATTCTTACCAATCAATGATCAGGATTTTCTTTATTTGCGTTGGGTACTTGTCCAAGGTAGATAACGCTGCTACCGCCACATTGTTGAAGAAACAAAATCCCATAGCTGCATCGTCTTCGGCATGATGACCTAAAATGAACAAAATAAAAATAAATAAATAAATAAAAAAAAAGGCACCAGCGACACAATCATGCTTTTTGAGGGGGGGGGGAGGGGATGGGCTAAAAAAAAATTACCTGGAGGTCGGACCAATGCAAATCCGTTATGTAATTGACCTTGGACAATGGCATCAACCAAAGTAATCAAGGAACCCGCCGCCACTTTTGCCGAGACGCTTGAATGAGATGGATGAAAGGTAGTATCAACGGCAATGCCTAATTCCCCACAAGCCATTTGACATACCAAATCTGGAGGATACGTGAGTTTGACATTCATTGGTGTTGTAGCACTAGTAGTGGTACTGGTGGTGGTAATGTTTTCATCATTTGGAAGTAGACGGTTGCGATGAGAAGGTAAAAGATAACCATCTTGGGTGGTTGCTGTTGTTGTTTCTGTTGTTACTACACCGCCGCCGATGCCACGTAGGGTTTTTGGAGGCGGGGTCGGATTCAATAATGCAGCAATGGACGTAACTTTCATGATCTCTTTGTTGCCTTCTTGTTCAGGAGGTGTATAATTGTGAATATGTTGTATTGTGTGTGCTTTCGATAATTCCGAGGGTGTCGCTTCTCGACCATGTAAATGTTTGACGTAACGTAAAATCCTAACACAGAAATAGAAAGAAAGAAAAAGGGAGAGAGAGAGAAAGATGAATATTTGAGGAAGATCATAAAGTAAAGAAGTTGTGAATGTTACCTTTCATTGTGTAATTGTTGTAGAATAGAGGATAATCGATCGGGACGTTCAGGATGAGCAAATTCTTTCGAGTGACAAGGACAGCTATGCAGTGCCATACGTCGATCTTGTACCAACCCTGTGTGATGCCTTGCTTTGGTTCCTTCCTGTGTATAGTAAAAGGTGGCATAATCTTTCCAAGATAGAGGGCTTTCCCGGCCTTTGGGTCCATACTTTCCACCGCCTTGATCGTCGCCGTCGCCTTTTTCATCCTGCAAATGCGGCCATTGTCGCTGCTGATGCTGATTGGGGTCGTCTATCTGTTGTAGCGATTCTTTTCTCCTTCTTTTAGTGGATGCCGTTAATGCGTTGATGGAGGAATGCTGTCTATTTGGTTTTGATATGTTGTTGTTGGCAAGAGGACGTCGTATGTCGGAGAGGTGAATCCAGTCGGCTTGATCAGGCGGGAAACCTTCATAATGAATAAATATCAAAGAATCATCCATTTCCACAATACGTGCACGATAAAAATCCCCTAGATCCTGTTTCCAAGCATCTACTTGCATCCCCATGCGGATCATGCTGGTTGTCATGGGGACTGATGGGGTTAATGAGAAACATATATTTGAAAAAAAAAAACACATAGTAAGTGGGTGGAGCTATTTTTGATATTGTTGTTTCATATTTGCTATAATATCATCCTTACCATTCGATAAAACTTGTCCTTTTCGGAAATAACCACCCTGAGCATGAGTTTCCTGGTCATATTGATTTTTTTGTTTGGTTTGTGAGAGGAAGAAGGGGGAGTGCTGGAGGATTTCAAAGGTCGACCCCGGCGGGATTTTAAAATTGAAGGTGGAGAATTTGTTGAGGTTGGTGATGTTAATGGTGCCGATGCTGGTGAAGAAGTGGACTGCTGCGGTGATGATGATGTTGGAGAATGCAATTTTTTTAGTGATCGTACTGCTGTTGATGATGGTGATGGTGATTGCTTATTTGTGCTGCTACGAGTGATCATCAATCGAGGAGGAGTCAAAGGTGAAGAGGATGATCGTAATGCCATAGGTTCATAAGTAACCTAAATTCAATCAAAGGATGATGTAATAAAAAGCAAGTATTATGTGAGTAATGATGGTTATATAATCTGTAGACGATCAGGATGAGGAAGATAGTAGGTAACAGTAGCAGCATCATTTATCTTTTTTCATCACCTTCCTTGTACTTTTTGCTCATCAAATGAGAATCAAATGATCACAATAAAGTACAAGACAAAGCAAAATCAAAGCTACGATACTGATCCCACCTCTCAAACGAAATATCTCACCCCTCCCTTCCTTTGATACCTTTTTCTTTTCTTTTCTTTGCTTACCATAATATAGATAATTGAAAATGCCTTTCAATAGGATGAGAGAGTGAGAGAAGGTATGTGAGTATGTGTGATGATGATGATAATTGAATAAAATTGGTCTTTTTTTTTAAAGAAAAAAAAAACTGGTCTATAATAAATGAAAAAGATAACAATAGATAATATTACAAAACAATGGAAACGGAGAAGAAAGAGAAAGAAATGAATAGGATGAAAGGAAAAAAAATTTAAACATTTGGACGGCAGCACAGGTGGATTTAACCCCCGACCAAAGAAGGCTCTAATATATATTTAACGATATCACACCTTTCTCCTCAGCTAAAAAGGAATATAAAGAATGATGAAGCTTGGAATTGGTATTGACTACAATAAACATTGCCATTAGGAGGATGAAGAGAGGAGAGGTCTAAGATAGTGATGATAGCATTGACTAGCGGACCAGCCATTGATATGACCCTGGCTGTACTAAATCAATGTTTCTGTAAATAATATACCTAGCAATGATGATAATGAAATAAAGAGGCAATTGTAACAGTGTAAATCATTTACAAACAGGATTTTTTATTCAATAATATAAGGAAAATTTTCTAAATTGATAAACTAAGGAAGAGGGCAGAGACTACTAAAATAAAAAATAAAAACAAACCTAAAATCTACGCAATGATTTCCAAGTCCTGATGTCGATCCTTAGAATAGACGTCCTTGTATTTGTCATATATATCAATCAATTCCTTTATGTAACGTTCTTGTACTTCCAGCAATTGCTCCTTGGTAGGTTCTGCTTGGTCTTTTTCCAGTTTGGGGACTGCTATAGGCCTTCCGACTACGTAAAAAAAAAAAAAAATTAGATAAAAAATTGTCGGTCCTTTTATTTCATTACCTATGATAGTCACCGGTTTTCGGTAAGGCACCAATCCAAAATCATCTACACATTAAAAATAGTGAATAGCACATTTATATCCAAAATTATATTTTCTGTCCCCACCCACCCCTTACAATTGAAAATTCCTCGAGCATGAAACAAGGGAAAGGAGATGCCACAGATTTGTTTCACCCAGGATCGCAGTGTTTGGCCGAGAGAACCACCCATAGATTGAGATTGATGATACATGTCAGCTTCACCAAACGAGAAAACAGGGACCAAAGTAGCGTTATGACGGATAGCCAAGCGAATAAATCCCAGACGTTTTTTCAAGATGAGTTGGTTGGTACCAGGTTGAGCTACCAAAGCTTCAGTAGCCCCACCTACTACAATAGCTAACGACAGACCAGAGGAGCTGAGCACATGGTCACAAGAAGCGCGCGAAATGGAGCACAACCCCATGCTGAGCAGGAGGTCGCGGTATAAGGGAACCATAAAGGTAACCGGTAAAGTAGCCAGGCGTGTGTTGATACCCGGAAATAGTCTTGAGAATCCACTGGCTTCGGTGCCAAATGTTGTCAATGGACCAAAGCATGCAATACCGTGGGGATGACATCCAAAAATATACCGGCAGCTTGGGTCTAAGTTTTGTTCCTTTCAAGGGGGAAAAAAACAAAGTGGGTGCATGAATATCTGTTATATATGTATCTGTGTCTGTGTGTTTGAGTTTGGTACTATATTATTACCTTGATAATTTGGATTGGAAAAAAATCCACAATATGCTTCCAAAGCGACCACTCTCGTACCCATGGAAATGGCCGTCCGCCTTCAACAGGCGCACGATCCAAAAGGAGATAAGCCAGATACAATATTGCCAAAGGGAACCAAAACGGACGTGTCCAAAACCATAAAAAGAGCCCCATTAGATAAAACGATGATGTCAACCATACAATCACTGATCCCATTTGCAAGCGTCGTTCCCAGGGAATGCTGAGAGGGGCGGTGATCAACGAAGCTTCAGGTACATTCAAATCGTCCTGGTCCAAACTATTGTTGTGGTGATTTGTTTTCGTAAGAGCAGCAGTTGTCAATGAAATGGTTTCGGGTATCACTTTTTTGGTCGTTGTTATCATAATAGTAGAATTTAATTTAAAGATACAAAAAGGCCAAAAAAGAAGGGAAAAAAAAGGGTGGCTCACAGCGAAAAAAAGTCAATAAGAATAAATAAAAATCAAGGGGAAAATCATTATATAATAAGTGAAACATCCGTTCTCATCATGCCAGTCACCCTCCCCCCCATAACAATAATAATAATAACAAAAACAACTTGGGGTCCCGTACCTGAATCAATCATTCCTACCATTCAAATATCAATATAACCTAAAAGAATAGTTGATACAGCAATACGTTTCCCACTGATCACCCCACGTGATTGACTTACATAGACAAGTTTAAATGGCCGATAACTTGAGGGGTGTAGCTGGCCAATGATCATCCATTAACTTTCTTGGCGCGAATTCATGCATTTCTGGCAAAATCCAGCAAAATCCAGACTAATTTAGTGTCATAGAGAAAAAAAAAAACACACACACAAAGTGACAAACATTTATGTACTGCACCGTGTCTACGCAAAATAAAAATTTTGAGACATGTCACTCAATGCAGCAGAATGACCACAAAAAAAAAAAAAAAATGAATACGGTGGCCAGATTTATGAAATTCAAATACCGGATGATAAAAATAAAAATCGAATTTTGGAAAAATAATGATATGATACGAGATGCCATCATGGTTTCAATGAAATGATGTGATTCCCATATCGTATTCATATCAGGTATCACAAAAGAGCCATCGGAACTCGCCACAGAATGATATGATAACACATGAAAAAAAGAAGCTGCATAATGAAGAGAAAACATACCTCTTTATTATACATAGAGCACATTCATCCGTTTACAGAAGATGGATAATAACAATAAAAGAAAAACAGATAAAGAAAATGATGTCATGGAAAGACAATGAAAATCATGTTTCTTTTTTTGGAGAGTTCCAGGCAAGTCGGCGTCTGCCACGTCGGGGTTTTCATTCGGCTCTTTTCCCCCAAAAAGAATGTTCATCCCTCCTTCTACTTTTTATTGTATCATCTCCTCCCCCCATCCCCTTTCCATGGCTTATATCGAAAGAGGACAAATCGTTGGCTCATTATATATAAATTATAATTTTTATTGTTTTTTTTTATTATATGGAAATGGTAGTGATAAAAAAGAGACAGGGGGAAAACGTCGTGGAAGGGGAAAGAAAAAAAGGGGGGTTTGCGAAGCGGGGATTGAAACCAAGTGCGGTGTGAGTGAAACCCAAAATCCAATGGACCAGCCTTTTTCTTTTCTTTTGCTCTCTTTTCTCTTTCATTCTCTTTTTTTTTTCTCACCTCTTTTTTTTTCCCTTACTTTCTTCTTGATTTCTCTTTTCTTCTTCTTCAGATATTACTACTATCAACAAATTCTTTACAAAATGATGACCTTTGAAGATATTGTTGATATGGACTGGTTGGATTCTCATTCAGTCAAGGGCGAGCCTATGGATTTATTTCCTAATGACTACGTTGATTTCAATCATTATCTCTCCAACGATTTACTATCACCAAAGCCCGAAGTCGTTTCCTCTCCTCCACCTTTACTCATGGCATCTCCACCACCATCTGGTATGCTGACTCCCACAACGGCAACTTCGTGCTCAGCAGCTGCTGCTTTAGCTGCGGCGACCACGACCCCTCCTCCGCCTCTCACTTTTCCCACTACTGAACAAATCAAACAACTTATCGAACTTGCCAAACACCAACTCGCTTTAAGAGCCTCACAAACCAATGTCAACAACACCTCCTCCACCGATAACACCTCTCCATCCTCCTCAGCATCTAACGATAACGACCCATGCAACAAATCGCAAACAGCATCTTCATCAGACGCCGCAGTGACTGCAGTCGAATCTCCTACTTCGCCATCTGCTTCCATCTTGCAGCTCATCTCGCCAATACCAACCTGTTTGGAAACAATACCAATTTACCTGATACTGTTTCTCCTGAATCATTGATGAAGCCACTACACACAACAACACCAACCCAGCACCAGCACCAGCTAACAACCTTGATCAAGACGGAGCAAGACGGGACTGTACCTTCCCTTTCTCGGTCATCTTCACCGCCATCTTTGATATCCGATGACAACAACAACGATCTGGCCATTCCCATGGACATAGAAGAAAAAGTACCATCAAGGACCACCACCATCAACAACAAAAACAACAACAAAAAGCATCATCTTCATCGTCTTCCTTAATCAACAACAACAACACCGCCACCAGTCGACGTGATTCTTTATTAGGGGATGATATCGGGACTTTGGAAGCCTATGCCGAATCTGATGGCATTGATATCAAAAAATTAACGCCAAAGGAACGTCGACAATTACGAAACAAGATTTCTGCACGCAACTTTCGAGTACGAAGAAAAGGTAAAGCAATAGATATGAGAGAAAAGAAAAAAAAACGAGGACTAGCATAAAGAGACCAAAAAAAAAAAAAAAAACTAACCATGACCCATGTTTGTTTATTATTATTTGTTTATAGAATATATCACCACGTTGGAACAACAGGTCAATGATCACAAAAAACACGCCGACAGTTTAGCTGAACAACTTGGAAGAATGGAAGGTGAAAACAAACAATTACGCCAAGAGGTGGATACTCTCAAACGACAAAATCTTTTGTTACAACAACAGCAACAGCAATAGTATCATGGGTCGTTGTGGTATGGTTTGCCTCTTTATTCGTCGTTTACTTTCTTTTTTTTTTTTCTTCTTCGCCCCTCTCTTTCCCCCTCCCTCCCGTTCTCTTTTGATGAAACATTTTGTTTTCGTTCTTTGCCAAGAATGGAAATCCCCTACTTTTCCTTCCTCCCCCCCTCCCCCCTTACCTTTATGTGTGTACCACTCCATTGATATGCACCTGCATCTTCTTTATCTCTCTTTCTTGTTTCTCTCCTTAGTCTATAGTATAGTATAGTCCCATCATTATCATCATTTAAAAAGACAAAAAAAAAAAAAAAAAATACATACATACCCACATCCCACTCGACATTTTTATATTTTGATTCTCCCCCATCGCACACAGTTCCCCCCCCTGACCCCTTCTTTTTTTATATAGTATTATTATCTTTCCCCCTCTCTCTCTCTCTCTCTATTCTTTGTATATATTACATTTGAAAATAAACAATAAAATTGAATCATTTCTGTTTTTTATATCACATGATTTGATCTGTCTCTCTTGTTTTCTTCATCAATGAATTATTATTTTTTTTGTATGATCATAATATCTAACAATTGACCATACATCACGTACTTCCTACTTTTTAGTGTCATCTATTCAACATCAATATATAAATATATATATAAAACAATGGTTCTTTATTCAGTTTGAGTTATAAAAAATAAAATCACTAACTATAATAAAACAATATTGGGAATGTTTGTGTGTGTGTCTAATCTAAAATGGAGGTGGTGGAGGATATTGCGATTGAAGAGGATGGTGAAGTTGATAGGATGGGTAATATGGCGAAGAATGTTGTTGAAGATGATGATGATGATGATGAAATTGTTGTTGTTGCTGTTGCTGCTGCTGTTGCTGTGAGAGTGATTGATAAGAGAGCGATGGTAAACCCGATGACGACGACGAGGAGGAGGAGGATTGCATTTCTTGTCGATACCCAGCAAATAAATCTTGATTACCAAACCCAGCCGTCAGCCAATGGTGAGAAGAAGAGGAAGGAGTGGGGTCGCCGCCACCTGCTGCCGCTGCTGCTGCTGCTGCTACACAACTCAGGTCATGGTGATTGGGTGGTGTCATCGTCGCCGAAACAAGTGTTGGTGTGGTTGGTTTTTGATTACTGGATGTTGATGTCGAGGTATTGGTGTTGGTGGCAGTAGAAGTAGCCGTAGCATTCATAGGAGGAGGAGGAGCTGCAGAAGAACCCACAACGCCCATTAATAACGAATTGATCGGTGAAGAGCTAGACGAGGATGTCGATGAAGAATGCTGCTGTTGTTGCTGTTGGTATTGTTTGACTTGGTGTTCCAATTGTTGAATATAGCGTTGCATTTCTTTCCTTTCCACTTGTTGATGTTCATACCATTGCCATGTCTGCTGCTGCTGTTCCTTGATCTTGTCCATGTATTGCTGTTGCATTGTTGTCATGTCTTGCTGTAAGGTCTTCATTTTCATGTCCATTTGTTGCTTTTCTTGCTGCCACTGTTGTACCAATGCTTCCATTTCTTTCTTTTCTACATGCTCATCATCCTTCGGCTGATCTATAGCTGGAGCTGGAAGTGATGTTGGTTCCAATATCTTCAATGGTGTTGCTGGCGAGGATTGTGGACTGGCAGTAGCGGGTGTTTTAGGTGTTGTTGTCACTGGTTCTTTCAATGCCACCTTTGTTCCTTCACTAATGTATATAAAAAAAAAAGTTGATGAGTTGTTGCTTCATTTATTTACAATACCTTCTTTCGCTCTATCATACCTTTTTTGATTTGCTGATGAAGAATGAGGTTCCTTGGCCACCGCCGCCTTTGTCGCTGGTGATGATGGGGACGAGACACGTGTTTCCTTGGCTACCGTTGCCTTCGTCGCTGGTAATGATGTTGATGCTGATTGAGATTCCTTGACTGTTGCTGGTACTACTGCTTGTAATGACGACGACGATGATGATGATGATGATTCCAAAGTCGACGTTTTTGAGCTGAGCTTGTCTGCCTTGGTAGTAGTTGCACCGGGTATATTGCCGTTTTTCTTTGGTGTTGATATATTAGCGGATGTCGTGCTGCTGTTGTTTGATGGTGCTTTTGGAGTTGAGGATGATGTTTTTGTTTTCTTCAACGACGTTGCATTGGATTTGTTTGACGATGCAGTGTTGTTGGTGGTGGTTGACGTCGTTAAAGGAGGAGGAGGAACATAAGTGGATGCTGGTGAAGGTGGAATGGTCAGCACTTTGTTCTTTTTGATTGGTATCTGCGGTGATGATGGTGATTTGTCTGACGAGGTCGACGGTTGTGCTGTTGTCATCGGCAGAGGTGGTGGGAGTTGTATTGACTTTGCAGTTGCTATTGTTGCTGAAGAGGAGGTCGTTGATGTAGAGGTAGAAGAGGGAACATCGACATGAGTTGCTGCTGCCACCGGCTCATCATCATTTTTGTTGTCGTTGTTGTCATCTATATCCGTCGTCGTATTCACTGATGCTGATGCCATAGCCGTCGCCGCCTTTTTCTTCTTGTTCTTCTTCTTCTTTTTGCTGAGTCCACCTGTGTCCGATTTCCCATTGTTGCCGATATGCGCATTGAGGTTGCCATTAACATTGTCACCATCACCGCCGCTGACGCCACCATTGCCACCATCAGGAACGCCCATGGATTTGAGTAGCATTGCTTGTCGTTTCAGAGCCAGATTTTCACCTTGAATACGCATTCCTTCCTTTAGAAACAGTTTCCCCAAAATCCCAGCCAATTCCCTCCGGCCGACCTGGACACCTTCTTCATATTGCAGCACAATGGATTGTCGACGTTTGACCAAAGGACGATGTGATTCAATAAACCGCTTGACTTCTGTTTCAATGATCATGGCCTCCATCACCTCGCCTTCTTGCATCAAAGCACCCAAGCATACCAGGCTGAACTTGCAAAACAGGGTTTCCGGGAAAATCTTCTGCGTGACTTCATATCGAAAGAATTGGCGTAGAGCTGTATAACCTGATTCCAACCGCTTCACACGTTTCCTGAATTCCTTGTGTTGTATCTTGTCCATCCTTGATTTCAACCCGCCGCCGCCACCATTTTCCGCTGTTGTTGTTGTTGATGATGATGATGATGATGGTGATGGTGGTGCTGTGTATGTTTTTTTGAGTTCCTGCACACTTGTGATATATTCATCCACACGATCCGCCATGGCATGTTGAATCCGATCAATGGCTTCGTCCACTTCCTTCGTCGAATGTAACCCCTTGAGAGACTGTGATACTGCCTTGCAATTTTCAGCGTTGCCCTTGTCCCGTTCTTCATGCGTCGCCATGCGTTCTGCCATGTGTTGAATCGTCGGACCCACCAAATCCCACAAATCTTGAATCAATTGCCCAATCTGGACCAACCGCGGATTAACAAAATCATTCAGAAACGACTGCACATGTTTGATCAAATCGTCCAAATACCCATTCACCATATCAATCGTTTCCGCCATAGACGTGGAGGTATGCTGCTGCCATAACGTGGTGAATGTTCCCAGATCCTGTTTTTCCACAAATGCATCCACCGTCGCTTGGCACTGTTGTCCCATCAATCGATTCCGCTGTTCCTCCAAATGCCCAATTGACTTAAAAAATCCAGGATGGTTGCCAAGATACCGTCAGCCGTTTATCCATCGCGGCCAAGACCTGTGTGGTGATGGTCTGGAGGTCATCGTTCAGCATTTGTCGATCCAATTCCAAGTCAGCAGGGGAAGGGTCATCTGGTTTGGTGTGTAGGCAGGTCGGTTGCGTGTGAGATAATAAAATGTCCCCTGTCAGATTTTTCAATAAATGGAACCCTTCCGATGGTAAACAAAGTGCTTGCCGTTCGATGATGAGTGGATCCAGGAGTTGCGCGGGTGCCTTGAGATCGTCGTCCAGTGGGATATGGTCCGGAAATGGGTTGAATTGCACAGGTTCAAAGATGGACGGAAGACCGGATAAACTGCTGGGAAGAGATTGCCAAAGTACACAAGCTTGAATAATGTCCTGTGTTAACGTAGGTGTTGTTGTATTAGTATTGGCGGTTGCTGTTGATGTATGTGGATCCTTCTTCCTGTTGTTGCTGTTGCTGCCACCATGTGTTGCCGTAGTGTCATTGCCATCGTCGTCTTCATCCTCTTCGTCATCATCATCCACAGTTGATTTGGCTTCCAATAACTTTTCGAATTGTTCAGATAACTTGGGCGATCGTTCTTTCCGTTTGGATTCACAAGGTGGTTGTAACATGCAGATGGTATAATGGCCAGTTGACATAACACCGACATCACTGTTGTGCGCTGAAGGTTGATAGGCTTGCATATCTTCTTGAGTTTTGGCATTCCATACAAAGTGTTCTTGTAGATATATTGAGCCCATTCCCGGCAATAAAAACTTCGGCTGATGGGATCGCAAGCTCGAAACCGTCCGAGTTCCTTGGAAACCACGTTTTGTTCAATCCGTAAAACTTCAATTGGTGTTTCCATATGGCTTTGCTGTGATTGTAGTGACTATTGACGTTGTTGTTATAAATAGGTGTATAATAATAACAAGTCGAAGTGTGTGCGTGTGTATAATAAATAGATAAATTTCAATAAATATTGCAGATATCAATTTTATCTATGGATATGTGATTGTTAAAATATTAAAAAACAAAAAAGGAAGAAAAAATAGTTGAAAAAAACACTTTTTCAAATCAACTAATTTTATACTCCGCAGCCAACGGTGCGTTTCATTCTGTTTTGTATAATGAAAAAAGCCAACAAATAAGTCTGTGTTTATAGTAACATAAGATGAAAATGTATCTACATGCCCTACTTTAAGATTGCTTTGTGGCCACGTAACGAAAAAGTGGGGGAGGGGTCCCTCGCTGTCAACGTCTCAAAAACAAAAAAAAATCTGCTGGGAGGCAGAACGAGAATGAAAATTTTGGGTACCTTGAAAGGGAGAAACAGAAGCTACATTTTAGGCACCTTCATGATATATTGGAAATGCTAGGTCATTTGGGAAGAGTCTGACAGTTTAGGAACTGGGAGCATTTATTGTATGGATGCCCTCTACTCCTCTGCGTTAAGCGGCGTCGGATGTTTAAATTATCTTTTTTTTTTTTTGGAAACCAAAAAGACCAGATTTTCCCCCTTCGCTTTTGATCATCTTTTTTTCTTTGATTTAACATGAATACTGTAAATAAACGCAAAGTAGATCTGTGGGAGGACGAATGGGAAAAGCAAGCTGATATTGGCTCAAGGTAAGTAGAAAACGTGCCAAAAAGAGAAGAAGAAAAAAGGCTTGGGCTATATGTATATACTTCGCGCTCAACCCTATGTTTTTATTTTAGTCAACGGGATCCACCTAACAAAGCGGCTACTTACACTGCAATACTTGAACAACAACACGAAGACCTCAGGTAAAAGGGAAAGAAGGAGAAAATACGGACCTGTTTTCCCTTCAACACATCAGCAGTGCCTAATGACCACACATACTGAACCTCGGTCCATTCTCTTTCTTTGTCACTTATTAGTCAAACCTGCGCCAATTTAGAATCAACGCTGGCTTTACTCACAACTAAGCTAAATGGATTGCAATCAACATTATCGGAAGAACAGGCCAAATCGGAAGTCAGGAGGCAACAGGTAAACTTGAATAGTTCAAACTTTTGCTTTTGACTTGACCTCACTTCTCACATTCACGCTTTTGGTCTTCCCCTCTTTTGTAGCACCAACAAAAACTAGCAAAATCTATTGAAAGGGCTATGACGAATTATATGCAAAAACAGAGTGGTAAGAAAGCTATGGGATTGTGCAAATGCATAGAGACACGAGTTGAGGGAACTTACACATACCTTTTTTTTTTATGCTCTTGTATTTTAGGTTGTCTCGGCACACTGCATGAAAACCAATTGGACCTTGACAGACTTCTGTATCAACATCAAATCTTATCGACTACCTTGAATAAACTTGAAGCTCATTATGAAGCCTCTTTACCCTCATTGAATCCAATCCAATCAAAGGTATGAAAATGAAAATAAATTGTGTCTATGCGTCTCAACGGTATGCCATTATTATATACCAATAGGAACTCCCTGAGAATGGATTGAGCGACAACAAAAAACGATTACAAGATGTATTACGGGTTGCCAAGTTAGTAGCTGTGTAAGTGATTTTATTCTACCAAAGATATGGTGTGTGTATTCTGTACCAACTCATTCATTTATGCTTATCATTTTATCAAGGCATAATCGACTGGAAGAGCGTTACATGAAAGCAAAAGCCGACACCAAAGCATACCAGGCGGGTTCTCAAGTATTGGAAAAGGAAATCAAAAAGATCAATGGTCTCCCTCAAATTGTCCCAATTTTGAAGTAAGGAACGGAACACTTTTTTATTTTGGAGGGGGATGGGGGGGGGGCATTCAAAAGATGATTGGATTATTTATTTACTTGGTTTTGTAGATCAACCACCGAATCACATTTGAAGGAAATCTCAAATCACCAACAGTGTCAGGCAAACTTACCTTTGGCTGACATGATTCGGCGGCTGGGTGATCTTCGCATCCGAACTCCATTGACCGCCTCCATTCAAACAAAGCAAAATCAGCATCTACACCAAACCGCGACTCGACTTAAAAAGGTAGGCAATCCCGCCAGTCAATCGACTTTTTCATTCAACTTATCATATTTGAAATATATATACATATAGATTTACCGAGGATTATTACGGCAAAGGTCGAATCAGCAAATGTTGACCTACAGCTATGAAGTTGAAATGAAACATCTCCTCTCTTATAAGCATGCCCTGCTAGCATACCAACTCGATTTATCGAAGGATCAAGAAAATGGCGCCTTCTCTCATGGCGAGGTACGATGTTTTTTTTTATTTTCTCAAAAACATATACTAGTATAGAAACGGGAATAATTTTATATTTCTATTTTGTTTAGGATTCTGACGAACGTGGGGAACAACAAGCTGTGGATACTATGGGTCGCATAAAAGAACTCTTGGTCACCTATCAATATAAGCAGCGGAAGTCGAATCATCACCATCAGGCACCACTCGACCCACAGATCGATATTACACAAATGACCGATGATCAAGTGGTCAAGGCAATTGAAAAACTGGTAGCCTATGAAACTCAATGGAACAAACAATGGTCAGAGGATGTCAACGATAATCTGGATGCTATCCATCTCCTGTAAGAAATGAACCCAAAAAAAAAAAAAAAAAAGTGGGTTGCATTGTCACTGACTCTTATTTTATGTAAACAGGGATAAATCAAAGCAAGATCTAGCAAGAACTTTGTTTGGTGACTCGGCAACGAGACAAACACTGAACATCAAACCAAAGGTAAGATATTTGACACCACCACCCCTCAACTTGGTTGACGTATTCTTTTCTATCTAATTATAGGCATACGATGATATGCAATGGATGTTGGAAACTATGGTGAACGATCTTCGGAATCAAGCTGATCAGTTAGAAAATGAAGTAAGAGAAAAAAAAATTGTCGCCTATGATCATTCATCCTCTTACATCTTTTCTCTTTATATATATATACAATAGAGCAAGGTCGATGATCAACTTTTCCGGGAACGACGCTCTTTTGTCTCGTTATTCTTCACCGACCCCTTCACTTTTGAATCTAAAATGGATGAACATCTGGATAGTTTAGCACCTAGGGATAGTATATTTGATTCTCTGTACTGACTTAGTTTAGTTATTATCTTGAATAAATCCTGTAATTTTTTTTTTATATATCATACATGAGTATCTTGATGTTGTTGTTATATCGTTGGGTGGGCGAGTTTGTATTTATAAGCTTAGAGAAATTCGTTCATATGATTGTACAGATGCTAACTTGCACAAAGGGTAGCTTCAAACTGGTTTTGGGATGTAGGAAATGACGATTAGGCACAAAAAAAAATCGAGCTGGATATATACTGTATGTCTAGAGTGGGGTGTGTTACGGTGGCGGTACGGTTTAGGTTGATTGCTATGAAAGGCAGAGCAGGAAATACTGCCGCGTTTCATATAAAGTAACCTAGAAACTGACAACCAGTTACAGGGTTTTTAAGAATGGGGAAGTAAAGGGAGGACGGGGAAGAATTAGTCATAGAAAGGGAAGTCTGAAAGCAAGGGGGAAATACTCTATAGCTGCGGCTACATATATGGTATGATCTAGATTTATTTGTATGATTGGTCGAGTATGAATAGAGTCATCTCTCATAGTAAGCGACGTATAACGGCCAACCCGTCGCTAGGGCTATGGGGGGGAGTCATAATGGATGAAACTAGAAAGAAAACATTTGATAGGATACTCACAAAACAACTGCAATAGGTACATTGATAAAAAGATATATTTTTATTGACACTGAACTGAATGCGTGGGGCATACTTTAACAAGGGGTACAATGAAGGAATCTAATGAAGTTGACTTGAGAAAGACTATTGTGAAATTTAAAGAATGACTATAACTAATCTAAAGGGGAAAAAGGGTAAAATGGAGGCTGATATATTGTTCAGGGCTTGAGAAATACGAAAGAGACAATTGTTATTGTGAATCAGAGCAACGGTCAACACTAATCAAAAAGAGTGATCGCAGTAAACAAAGAATCTATTTGCACAAAACATGAGAGAGACAAATGGGACATTTTCAATAAAGGAAATAAAAATAAAACATATTTTATTCAGGTGTATATACATTCTATGGATAAACTAAGCTAATGGTAGCGCCAAAAAAACCAACTTATGGTGGTTCTAAATCCTGAATCCAAAATGAAAGGGTTTCCCCATGCATCTTGTAATCCCTGTTCTGAAAACCCTTCTAAACTAGTCCTGACACTAATCTAAACTCACCATAACCTCAGCGAAGTCAAATGATGAAGAAAAGAACGAAGGGAAAAAAGCAAATTGAAAAAAAAAGCATGCGGATCCTACTAAAAAAAATTCACGTGTGCGGGTTTTGAAAATCGATTCAAAAATTACTTTGTTACTGTGTGGCTGAACGACAAAAAAAAAATGATGTTTTGTGAGTGTATTTTGGTGGGAGTATGGTTTTTACTTAATATCAAACATAGAAAGCATCAACCTTCTCTAGTTATACTAATTCCAACGTTAATTTATACTGATATTGACGCAAAATGATTTGCCGGTGTTCATGCTGGGCTTAAAGGTTTGTGCATTTGTTTTTAGGACACAGGGAGCCTTTAAAACCAAAAAAAAATTCATGGCAGCTTTTTGTTTGAAAATAAACGCCCGAAGAAGCAATGAAGGAAATGACCCTCGGTGTCTTTTTATAAACAGCAAAGTCTACTAAAGTAAAAGAAATACTTGTAATAAAAAATATATGGTTATCAATGAATAAAATTAAGGTAATGTGGTAGAGTTAACTGCAGGAACATTAATGAGAAGATTGGGTCGATGCAAATCGTTTTTTGATTTGGTATTGACCATTGTCAAATAAGGGGGCACGCTTCTTTCAACATCCGCCTTTTTTTGCACAAATCGGAATTGTCGGTGACTGTTCTCACCCTGGTTTTTTATAATTTTTTTTTTTTTGTTCCCCTTTATTCTCTCTTTTCCCTTTTTTTTTTTCTTTTGACATTTTTGTACATTCCATTCTAACCATGTTTGCGTTGAAGACTGCCACCAACAAAGCTATTCTTCCTGCTACCCGCATCGCCTCTCGTCGTTGTGCCTCCACTGTTTCTTCTCGATCAGGTAAGCATGTACTGTCTTTTTTTTTTTTTTTGGTTCCTTTGATTTTGACACGTCTGTTTCTTTCTACAGCTTTTGTGTCTGCTCGTACTGCTTTGACCCATGGAAACAACGTTGTAAGTTTAGATCGTATGTTTTTAGTTGATATTTAGTTTTCGGTATATATTCATGTTTATTTATTGTTGTTTATAGACCTCTAACTTGATTAAGCAAGCTTATGTGTCCTCCGCCCCTTCTCGTTTCTTGAATTTCGGTAAGTTTCCGTTTTTTACAGATCATGAATCATATTTCTACATGAGAGGAGGAGATACTGATCAGGGGAAGTGTTATTTCTTGTATGATAGGTCGTCGTACTTTTGCTAGTGACGCCGGTGGCAAGTTCAGCCGTGGCAAGCCTCACGTCAACATTGGTACTATTGGTCACGTCGATCACGGTAAGACCACCTTGACTGCTGCAATCACCAAGACATTGGCCACTGCTGGTGGTGCCGAATTCATGGATTACAACCAAATCGACAAGGCTCCTGAAGAAAAGGCTCGTGGTATCACCATCTCCACTGCTCACGTCGAATACGAAACTGAAAACCGCCATTACGCTCACGTTGATTGCCCCGGTCACGCTGATTACATCAAGAACATGATTACTGGTGCCGCTCAAATGGATGGTGCTATTATTGTGGTGTCAGCCACCGATGGTCAAATGCCTCAAACTCGTGAACATTTGTTGTTGTCTCGTCAAGTAGGTGTACAAAACTTGGTGGTCTTTATCAACAAGGTGGATGCTGTTGATGATGAAGAAATGTTGGAATTGGTAGAAATGGAAATGCGTGATCTCCTCTCCGAATATGGTTACGATGGTGAAGCTACTCCTATCATTAAGGGTTCCGCTTTGGCTGCTCTCGAAGGACGTGATCCCGAAATTGGTGAAAAGGCTATTCTTGAATTGATGGCTGCTGTTGATTCTCATGTGCCCAACCCCGTCCGTGATCTTGACAAGCCCTTCTTGATGCCCATTGAAGGTAAGGATACATAATACGGAAATGTATTTGTTTTTTTAGGATGATGATACTAATTTAATGATGTATATCTTTAGATGTGTTCTCTATCTCTGGTCGTGGTACTGTTGCTACTGGCCGTGTTGAACGTGGTTTTATCACCAAGGGATCTGAAGTTGAAATTGTCGGTATGGGACCTACCATCAAGACCACTTTGACTGGTGTTGAAATGTTCCGTAAGGAATTGGATCGTGGTGAAGCTGGTGACAACATGGGTGCTTTATTGCGTGGTATCAAGCGTGAACAAATCCGTCGTGGTCAAGTGATGTGTGCTCCTGGCTCTGTCAAATCCCACAAGAAGTTCATGGCTCAACTCTATATCTTGACCAAGGATGAAGGTGGTCGCCACACTCCCTTTGTGAACAACTACCGTCCTCAAATGTTTGTCCGTACTACCGATGTCACTGTCAGCTTGACTCACCCCGAAGGTACTGAAGACCCTGAAGACAAGCTTATCATGCCCGGTGACAATGTTGAAATGCAATGTGAATTGGTTCATGATGTTGCTCTTGAAGAAGGTCAACGTTTCACTATCCGTGAAGGTGGTAAGACTGTTGGTACTGGTGTGGTCACCAAGGTTCAAGAATAATTTGGCTTTACCTGTCCCTCTTCTCTCCTTCATACACCCTTCTCTTCATACAGTAGTAATATAGTCTTTACCCCTCTCCCGAAAAAAAAGGTTATATATTTATTTAGCTTTACTTTCTCATCTTGTTATTTATTTTATTTTTTATCATCATTATATGTACATTTCCAATCAATAAAAAATATTTATAAAGGCAGTCAAAAAGAACGCATTAAAAGTGGTACGAAATAGATGACAATGGTATCACATATTGATTGTTTGTGTATTGTTTTTTTTCAAATATCAACAATATTGCGTATGTGTGTATGTACGAGCACCTGTATTTTTATTGAAAAAGATGTGTGGGGTAGGGGTCGTTAGGTGATTTCTGTAGGTTACAATAAAACCTCCCTTTAATAAAAAAAAAAAAGTTGGAAATTTTTTTGAATGTCTTGGCTCAGGAATGGGTTTGAGCGGGCTTTTCTTAGTTTTATTTCTTTTTGATCATCTGATTCCGATTTGATTCCAAAAAGGTGATCCTCTCTTACCTCCCCCTTTTTTCTTATTGTCTTTCCCTTTTGTTTTTCTTTGTATTCCATTTCAATCCCTTTATATTTATAAACTCCCTTTGTCTCTATTTCCTTTTTGTATAACTTGGTGCCTGCTCTTTTGAATCAACAGTCATACGTCTAGTCAGTTACCCAATGCTAGGTAAGACCATCAACACGCTTTATATGGCAACTGATATTGATTGCTATATTATTATGATTTTCTTTTAGATTCTACACTCGAACCTCCTAGTAGTACGCTTGATGATCAACCTCAAGATTGGAACGATGTTTTTCTCAATGATTCGCAAAATATAGTGATCTCCTTTCCAGAGGAGACCAATCAGGACAACGCTTCTCTTTATGGACCGTCTTCTTTTGGTACCGTTTTAGAGGATATGGTGGGCGATGACGATAGCAACAATATGGACTGGATGAATGAAGAACTGCAACAGACACCCTTTCATGGTAAGCGAAGAGAAGAGGTGTCGGGCACTAGGTATACTCACTCATTTTTTCATCATACCGTAGCCGACTCTTGGGATTCCAATCACCTTTATATAACCGATGGCTCTATGACTTGTTTAGAAAAACTTCAAATGTTTAGCAACAGCACCCGTATACAGCATAGGTAAGGATAGTATACATATATAAAAAAAGGGGGACTGGGCTAAAGGGACTGATATCGTAACGCATACTTTTGCTCTCAATTGTACCTTAGAATCATGGTAGCAAGTGAACTATTGGCCTCTTTAGAAACTGTCATCAATATAGAAGAAGCTATTCAATACTTTTTACCTATCTTCCACAAAGTCGCTGCCGATACTGATCCTAGCGTGCGTGAAATTTTGGCAAATGATATTAGCGGAATCATTCTTTACTTTTTTAAACACGCTCCACCTGCTTTACTATCGACACAACAACAACAATCATCATCATCATCATCATCATCATCATCATCATCATCATCATCATCATCATCACCATCACCATCATCATCATCATCATCACCATCATCACCATCACCATCACTATCGTCATTACCATCAACATCAGTACCAAATCCGTCATCTCCGTCCTTATTATCACCACCGTCATCAGAGTCTTCAACAGTAACGGCAACCATTTCGACCCCCGCTGAACTCACATCCTCACGTTATTGTGCTTCTAAACCTACAATACCCTCTCAACTCTTCTCTTTCACTCTTATTGAATTGTTACTGGATCAGAACACAACCATCTCCTCACCAAGTCAGCAGGGCATTGTAGCGATTGCGGAATATTTGGTATCAGCGGCATCATTCAATGGGAATGAACAACTATTCTTATTATTAGATCAAGAAATCGTACAAGGTGTAATTATGAAAATGTATTCTCTGGTGGAAGGGAAGGAGCGGCGGAATATGCAACAACGTACCTTCACCCCAACAAGCACTATTGGGGTAGCATCGGAAGACGCTTCTTATATCGACCATGGGGAACTTCATCTATCGAAAATGGCATGTCTCTCGGTAATAAAAAAAAAAGGCACATCATTTTGAAAATAAGACATACTGATTTTTTTGGTTTTACGTTTAATTTTTCTTTTTAGTTAATATCAGCGCTGGCGCAATTTCTTGGACGTGAATGCTGTACTGTTGATTGTTTACCTATTATTGAGAACTTGGCAAAGGATGGTTTATTCTACGTACGAAAGGAGGCTGTGCTTGCTGTTGGAACTATCGTCGATTGTATTGATCCTACCGTTGCTGCTAATCGTCTGGTAAATCATACAGATAAAAAAAAAGGGGGTGGACTTTAAGGGCGGTTTGTGTCAACTTGATTTTTCTACTTTTGTTTCAATTAGATACCCTTGTACCATTATTTCATTGGCGATCCTACGTGGCATGTCCGAAACGCGTGTATCATGATGCTGCCTGCTCTGTGTGATGTCTTGCCCTATGAAGAAAAATGTCAATTAGCAATTACCAGTGTCAACGTCTTTATGAACGACTCATCCCCTACCGTACGTTTTACTTTGGCCGAAGTCACTGGTGAAGTGATTTCAAAATTCTTGCCTCCTGATTGGGAAACCACTGGTCAACCCGGAAAGGTAAGAAAAAACGGACGCCAGGGGTGGGAACAGGGGGTTACAAATATTATGCAGCAGTCTGTCTGACTTTTTTTTTTTTTTTTGATGTGGAAAACCAGGTTCCTGAATCCATTGTCAACTTTTTTTTATCACTTGGAGACAACACCCATCATCAACCTACTGCACAACATCCCATTGAAAATGAATGCACGTTGGTGTGTGCCCACAATTTCCCTGCGGTACTATTGACAGCTGGTGCTGTGTATTGGGATTCACTCTTCCGGGAAAAGTATATGCGCTTAGCCAAGGATCACCAAGTCAAAGCGCGGTCCAGTTTTGCTCATTCTTTACATGTGATCGCAAGGATCATTGGCCCAGCACGAACAGTCAGTGATTTGGTACACATCTTTGCACTCTATCTCATGGATGTTGATCAAGTCAAGTCTGGTGTGATGGAACATTTGGCGTCTTTTTTGGAAGCAATGGATGCTGAGGATCGGTGTGAGTACTTGCCTGTGCTGATGGAAATCTGGGAAGGTGTAGCCACAAGTCGTCCTTTTCGCGAAATTCTGGTATGCCAGTTGATTCACATCACTCCCCTTTGTACCTTGAATCAGTTTGTTGAACACCTCTTGCCACTTGTATTATGTGCTTGCCAAGATGAAGTTGCCATCATTCGTGATACTGGTGCTCAAGTGGTAATGGACAAATAAAAATAATCGAAAAAAAAATAGGATGACTGACCTTTTTATTTATATATATATATATATATATAGTTTACTGCCGTCCTGGAACTATTCAAAAAAGATGGAAACGAAGCTGCTTCTTCCATTGTTCAACTTGTCAATGGTCTCCATTTGTTAGTAGAATCACCAAGTTATCGCCAACGACTTTTGTAAGTACACAGTAGGATAAACGTGGATTTGATTGTATATTAACTAGTACTATGATGGGTCGCGGATGATAGGTTTGCAAATATTGGAAATACTCTGCTGTTAAATGGGTTATCGTTGCATGGGTTTATTACCTATTTATTGGACCAGCTTCTTTGTCTTACCAATGATAAGGTGGTTAATGTCCGAATTGCTGCTTCGCGCTGTGTTGCTACTCTGTTCTGCAAAGGTAATTCACCATTATCCTAGAGGAGAAGAAGAAAATGAGACTAATGGTATTTTTCTTTTCGCGATCCAGTATCTACGTCTCGCATACGCTCTCAACAACACCTCGTTCTTCATCACCAAAAATTAATGACGGCCGTAGAGCAACTTTGTTTAGATCAAGATATAGATATACGTTTACATATGGACGTTGTAACAAAGCAGATCACATCAATGACCAGTAGGCCATCATCAGCGAACATGATAATTGTCCAAAATCACCAACATCAGTATCAACAGCAGCAGCAGCAGCAGCACCAACATCAAATGGAAGATCTTTTGACGGAATTGCCCTCACCGCCTTGTTCTCCCAATGCAATAAAAACCCCACCCACCTCGTTATCCATTTAGTATAGTCACACCTTCCCCTCCTTTAGGTATTCATCCTATTATGTATTATTCATTGTATAAATATCAAAAATAAAATAAATATTGTATTATTCAAGTGTATATTCATTATTGGTTGTGTTTTTTTTATGCTGTCTTTATTCATCAATGCAGGCATTACCGATCCCGGCTTGGCCATACACCCAACCCGTTTTTATTTACCCATTAAATGACTTCCTAAGTTTGCTGAGATTTAGATAAGTGACTCAGATGACTTCTTACATATCTAATAATCTTTCTCTTATTATATATATATATTGATAAACACTGTGATGAAACTTATCACTGTTATAACTCGTTTATCTTTTGAACATTTGTCTTTGTTAAGTGGGGTAGGATTTGTAGTAATAAAAATAACGAGAATAAAAATAAACGAGATTTCGATATGGTTTTATTTTGTGCTGACCATCCCGTTATTTATAAGAAAAGCGGTGTTTGTATTGAGTAACGTGAAACTAGTGCTTATCATCCAGATGCCCCATTTAGATACTTGTTACGTATGTTCAGGAATTATCGTGACCAATTATTCCCATGGTCGTCCTTAATCCGTCTTTTATTATTCTGTTCATACTCAGATGGGTAGGTGTATTATTTCTGACACCACATCATCCCCCTCCAGTCTATTTGACGTCGTTCTGTAATTGTGGGGTGAAGGAATATTTCATCTAGAGACTACATCTGTAAGTTTTTTAGGGTATCTTAATTTTTATGCGCATTCTTGTAGTTCATATTTCCATTTCATTGTTTTCAGCAAGCGTTGTTTATTTATTTATAAGTTGTTTTTCTTGAGTAGTTGTCAATTCATTAATTCATGCAAATCCTTGCAAGGAATCGTGATCAGCGATCCTTGTCGGAGTTTCTGTGCATTTCCTTCCAGGAACGTCTTCCTTTCATTATTTTTTATTTCTAGTCGACTTTCTAGTTGTTTTACTCTTCTTCTTTGCTAGCCATGCTTCCCTTTCGGCATTTCTTTTACGCTGTTCTGCTTGCCTCGCTTTTTCTTTTTCTCTTTCTGCATTTTCCATTTCTATTGCCATTCTTTTTCTGACCTGATTTCCCAGAAATATCTGTACATCATTAGAGTCTAGTGCTTCTTCTTTTTCCCAAGTAGCATCTTCTATTTCCAAACCTCTCCATTTTACTTTATATTCTTTTTCTTGAGAATTACCTCTTTCTTCCAAGATTTCTTCAAGTACTAGACGCATATCTTTTTCTAGATCAGGATCTTCTGAGATGGTTTTCAGTGCGCTGGGTGGGTAATGTTTATTCAACCTATTACCGTCCATATTTTCTAATACGTACGCACCTCCGTTGTTTTTCCTAATGACTTTGTACGGTCCTGTATATCTTGGCTCATTTTTCTTATTTCTTTTTGCAGTGAGTAATCCTACTAGTGATCCAGGCTTAAAATCCTTAATTCTGTGTTTCCTGTCAAATTGCCTTTGTGCAGTTTCTCTGACTTCTTTTGTTCTTTGTACTATTGCTGGTATCACTATGTCAGCCATATCTTTTATTCTGCGACTTACTTCCAGTCGTCCTTCTAGTACTGATTCTTCTTCTGTCAGTAACGTCTTATCCTTTGCATTATTATAGTCTTTGAATGTATTTAATTTTCTTGCGAACATGAGTGCAAATGGTGCAGAATTTGTCAAATTCACTGGTTGTGCATTCATGGCTAATTGTACTGCTGGAAGATATTGATCCCAATCTTCTCCTTTACCAACCATTTCTTTTGCTAAGGTTTCTTTTGTTATTTTGACTTTATTTTCTGCTACTCCATTTCCTCTAGGGTGATATGCAGATATTAACCGATGATCGATTTTATTTGTCTTGGTGATTTGTTTGATTGTGCTGTTTACAAACTCCGTCCCATTGTCAGACTGTAATGTTTTTGGAAATCCAAAGGTACAAAATATCTCGACCAGTTTTTCACCAATGGTTTGCGAAGTCTTATCTGGTATTGCTTTAAGTAGTGTATACTTAGTGCAAACATCTACCATCACCATAATAAATGTATTTCCCTTATGCGTCAGATCCATAGGTCCAGCTAAATCTATGGCCCAATGATCGCCTGGCATTGTTGCTGTAATTGATGCCAAAGGATTGTATCCTTTTCTGACTATATTATATTGCATGCAAGCTTTACAATTTCTGACAATATTCAAAGCATCTTCTCTTATATTTGGCCAGTGTATGCCGTCTGCATGTATTGCTCTTTCCATGGCTACTGCACCAAAGTGTCCGAATGCATGTTGTTTATGTAAAATTTGTTTCCTTTTTTCCAAATTGTCTATCAAATTTACTTCAACTTCTTCTGGTTGTTTTAAATGTTGCGCTACATGTAGAGCTGTTGTTCTGTGATATAAATTTACCAATTTTGTTCTTTCTTCAATTGGTGGTGTGAAATGGTCATCATAATTTCCTGCCATTTTTTCTAATCTTTTGGCGCTATATTGTTTTTTTATGGTTGGCTGATCCGACTCATCCCCTCCAGTTCTTTTTCCACAGAGAAAAGACGAGATAAAGCATCAGGCAACACATTATCCATACCCGGGATATGCGCCACAGTAAAGTTATATTGTAAAATAATTTCTAGCCAATTGATAATCATAGGATTAGCAATTTTCTGCGTGTGTATGTATGTCAAGGCCCGATGATCCGTAAACAAAGTAAAAGGATTGCCCCACAAAAATTTATGAAATTTATGTAAAGCAAAAACAATAGCTAGTAATTCCCTTTTAGTTGTACTATAATTGCGTTCTGAAGCTGAGAGCGCTCTTGCAAAGAATCCTAGATGCATGATCTTTTTCTCAATAACTTGAAAAAGCACAGCACCTATGCCTGTATTCGATGCATCTGTAGCGATATAATAAGGAGCATTCACATGGGGGTATTTGATGACAGGGGCTAGCGTGAGTATATGCTTCAAGTCATTAAATGATTTTTCCTGAGCCTGTGACCATAAACCTGTGAGAGTCTTTGCCTTTCTCAATTTATCCAAAGGTGCTGTCAATACCGACACCTTGGGAATATGATCTCTAAAATAATTTACGACACCTAGAAATTTTTCAATATCATTACCGGTCTTCGGTACTGGCCAGTTTTGTACGTTGGTAACTTTGCGTTTGTCCAAAGATAAACCTTTTTCTGATACGCAAAAACCTAATAAATGTACAGTGCGTTGAGCAAAGTGACATTTATCGGGATTCAAAATTAAATTAACCTCAGTCAATTTATCAATGACACATTTAACATGTTCAGCATGTCGATCCATGTCCTGGGAATATACTACAATGTCATCTATAAATGAAGTAGCAAAATCCATATGTTCTAATATTAATGCCGTGACTCTTTGAAACTTAGATGACAAAGGCTTGAGTCCAAATGGGCATCCCTGGAACATATATTGTATTCCTCTGTGCGTGAATGTTGTCTTGTGTTGATCCCGTGGTTCAATTTTAAATCGATGGAAAGCAGTTTTCAGATCCAAAGTTGAAAAAACTTTCGCATTATTTAAAGTTCCAAAAATATCCCTGATCAAAGGTAAAGGATATTTATCATCTGGTAACAGATTATTAATGTGACGTGGATCCAGGCATGGTCTTTTACGACTTTTCTTGCCATCAGCATCTTTTTTCGGCGCCAGTGTCAATGGACTATTCCATTGGTTATTCACAGATGCCTTAATAACTGTTCCTTCTTCTAGCCAATTACTTACGGCTTCGTCTACTAATGGCATGAGTTTATCTGGTAGAGGATATTGTCTTCTGTAGCATGTCTGTCCTTCTGGAGTGTTCAATGATACTACACTTTCTGGTATCGTACAGAATGATTTTTTATCAATGGCCTGATTCAAATCGATGCTCTGCTGAATTTTAGAAAAAAATAATTTTTGATCCAATTCAGTTCCCGCCGGTGATTCATCTGGTTTGGGTATGTCTGACTCTAAGCTATCATCAAATGTAAAATGATTTCTATCGTTAAATGATACAGCTAATCCTGTTATAAACATTCCTAGTTTTCCAAACAAATCAGTGCCTATAACACATTGATATTCATTGTTCGCATTATCCGCATACTGCATAGCTTCAAATCTATGTTTATGTTTTTTGCCATTATATCTGATATTCAACACTTCTGTGTAACCTAATCTTTTTAATTGTGGAGTCGATGCTAGAGTTATAAGACCTTCAGCCTTTTGTACAACAAAATTTTTATTAACCAAAAAACTGTGACTAATACTACTGAAATTTGAGCCAGTATCTACCAAGGCATATAGGCAATTGTTTTCTATAATAATAGGAACAATAAATGAGTCATCGTCTAGTTTTGCCTCTTCAGTATTTTTCTTAGTCATCTTACATTGCATGTTGTCTTTCCTGTCAATCTCCATGGCATTCCAATCTACTGAGCCATCCAGCGCAACTAAGTCTTCTACGACTTCTTCACGGAGTTTTCTTTCCACTTCTTCCTTGATTCTGGCTCTATACGCCAGTCTTCCTTCTGCTGTGGAGCATTCATCATCAGAGGGGCTTGCTTCCATCGGTACTTCTTCTTGTACCGGGGCCTTTTCCTTGCGTCGTGCCATACGCATCTTGAATTCCCTGTTGTGCTGGTTACGGTGGTCCACGTATTCTTGGCACTTGTGTCCAGGTGCCCACTTGCTTTTGCAATGGAAGCATAGACTTTCCCTACGACATCTTTGCTTTTCTTCGGATTCACCGGAGTAATCCCTCTTCTTGAATGTTTGGTTCTTGTCCTGTCTGCGTGGTGCAGGTCGGATTCGTCCTCCAGCTTCATGACCGTGGCTGTTGTGGCCAAAATGTCTTCTTTGGCTGTTTCGTCGGCCAGCATCACGAGATCCCTCAGCTGGGTATCCCCTACCATTCATCTTGGTTGGCGTGGCGTACTTACTATTCATCAAGCCGCCATATCCCAGGACACCTTGCTTGCCCACACAAAGAATGGGAGCCACTTCTGCCAAGAATGCCACATTCATCGGTGGTCTTACTTCGCTTCCAGTGCTAGCGTTAGACAGTCGGATCTTGTCCGAAAAATCACCATAGCAGTCATCCATGATTTGTAACAGAATGTTGCCATACGTCACTGAGTCGGGTACCACAGCGTCACGCATCCGCATTCTGAAACGATCGATGAAATCAACCGGTTCTTCACCTGTACGGGGTGTCATACTCATCAGTTGCTGGAGATACACCGCTTCCATGCGTTCACCTTTGTATTTCCTGATCACCATCTGCTTGGCTTCTGACCACGAAAATTTCTTGCCCATGATACTTTGCTGGTACCAAGTGGTCTTGTCATTTGAGTGCATAACAGCATTGATAAGACAAGCTTCCCAATGCTTTTCCAAATCGAGCCCATTCTGATTCACTACAATCATTTCGAAGGTAGTCAAGAATCGGTCAATATTCTCATGCACAATATTGCCCTCTTGTACGTCCACATCTCCAGGGAGCTGCAACAAGGGGATGTTTCTGGGGATAACAACCTTTTCATCCTGGTTTTTCTTTCCCGTTTGTTCCCTTTCTTCCTTCATTTCCTTTAATTGCTCACGCAACTTCAGGGTCTTGGCATGCAACTCGTCATAACGTTGCTGTTCGCCTTCATTGTTCATGGCATCGTGCATTTCAACCAATGTACGTGCATACGTCTTTCTGGTTGCTGCAATGCTTTTATCCAGCAAAGACAACAAAACTTCTTCAGACACATCATCTTCATTTTCCAATGAAACATCATCTAGTTTCACTTCACCAGTGGCCAAACTGCCCTGGTCGCACTCCATTTCATCATAAGGAGTGACAGCTTCTACTTCTTGAGCTGATTTCTTGTTTTGAATAGTATAAACCATGATAAAATATTCGTTTAAAAAAATGTTAAGTGGGGTAGGATTTGTAGTAATAAAAATAACGAGAATAAAAATAAACGAGATTTCGATATGGTTTTATTTTGTGCTGACCATCCCGTTATTTATAAGAAAAGCGGTGTTTGTATTGAGTAACGTGAAACTAGTGCTTATCATCCAGATGCCCCATTTAGATACTTGTTACGTATGTTCAGGAATTATCGTGACCAATTATTCCCATGGTCGTCCTTAATCCGTCTTTTATTATTCTGTTCATACTCAGATGGGTAGGTGTATTATTTCTGACACCACAGTCTTCCACTCTCTTTTTTCAAACTAGTGACACTGTCGCATTCTGGTGGCGAAGACCACTGAGGGTGAAATCTACATTGCTGTCACATTGTCATCCAAAGGGAACGGTGGCGAATAAAGTCACTCAGAATCATTTGCAAAGGACTTCAGCGCATGTTGTTATTATAGAAATTATTGTGATATCCACTTCCACTACCTTTTTGAATAAAAACCGTCTTATTTTTATCGCTCAGTTGCTTTTACCTTCTTTTGTTTTTGTGTTTTTTGCCTTTGTTTTTTTATCTATATATGTATATTTGATCGCTGTCGAGAAAAAAAAAATCCACCATCATAGGCGACCCCCCCCCAAAAAAACAGAAGTTTTGCCTTTTATGGCCCGACATCAATAAAAAATGCCACATCATAGAGATACAGAAAAAAAAACCCCCCACTGTACGTACAGTACGGTGCACGTCATCTAGAGTGGCTATTCTTCTAGAACCTGTTGCATTATTTATACCACATTTGACCCATATCTTATTATACATATAAAAATAAAAAATAAAAAACTTTGCTCAATATATTACTGGCCTGATAGTAGAGGTTTGATGGTTACAAAGAAAAAGAAGATATATTTTATTGAAGCATAAGCATAGACCGCGGAAGTCAACAGCAATCAAGGAATCTAATGGAGCTAGTATGAGGAAAACTAAGGGGAGACCTGGAAAACGATAAGCATCAAGCTAAATGGGCAATTGTTAAAAGGGAGCTATATATTGTAAAAGGTGTGAAATATCCTACAGGCTACCCGCTATTGAATTGCAACAACCGTCAACACTAATCTACTGGGGAAGGAGGAGGAGGAAAAGAGAGCTCCCTTAGAAGACATGAGAGAGACTGATGAAACATTTTTCATTAAAGCATGGAAGAAGAGATGTATTTTATTAAATATAGATTCAAACTATAGACAAACTAACACTAAAATCTGACTAATGAAGACTCCAAAAAGCTAGCTAATGGATGGTTCCAAATCTTGAATTCAAAATGAAAGGGTTTCCCCATGCATCTTATAATCCCTGAGCTGAAAACCCTTCTAAACTAGTCCTGACACTATTCTAAGTCCAAAATAACCCCGTGGAAGTTGACTGATGAAGAAAAAATGAAGCAAAGAAAAAGAAAAAAAAAAAAAAAAAAAAAAGACGAGTGAAGGAAAATGAAAAATTCATGTAGGCGGCGGTTGAAATATTTTCTGTGACCTCCGACTGGACTGCAGTTCATGACCATTTTCCCACGTTCCCTTCACCATCATATTGAGGTTTTAGTGTCAAATGAAATAAAATATTTTTTGAATTTCCCATGCGACCCTCTTTTTTTACGTTCTTTGTGAAGTGTACCCTATCTTTCCGAAGGAAACATTTGAAAATCGGATGTGGACAGACTTGGTACTGAACGAGCTGCAAGCAATAATCACAAACGCATACCAGATGATAGCATAGCAAGAAACATAACATTAAAAAAAAATTGAATTCAAGGTTGCTCAAAACAATAAAACGTTTAATATTTCAGTTGGAGCCCCTCCCTCTACATTTACTTTCTACAGCTAAAAAAACAAAAACAATTGCTTACGTTAAGGCCTTGGGAAAAACAATGGTACCTGATTGCCATATTTAGTATCAGCGCTGCTGTTGGCTGGGCGATGGAGTATGTGTCTTTACACATATAGTTATCTCTTTATTTTAATCTTTTTATATTTTATTATTTATCCACGTTATATAGTGACTTTAAATCCGTACATCACCCATTACTTTTTATTCAAAAATAATTACCCCTGGACGGACTTTGAATAATAAAATCAATTTTATTTCTTTCACTTTCTCTTTACAACTGGTTGAACTTCACCCTAAAAAGTTTTGGTGCTCACTCTATAAAAATTAAAAAACTACAAAAACAAACACAAGTTATGACCTAGTAACCAAAATTAGCCGCAACAAGACTCAAAAAAAAACAAATTTAGCCCTAACAACACCCAAGTTAGAAGCCCTTACCAAAAAATTAGCCATAACAATATATTCAAGACACAATTGGCAAAAAAGACGTGTTCATTTTGAACAAAAGCAAAAGATATAGCCCTACGGGGGGCTCGAACCCCCGACCTTAGGATTAAAAGTCCCACGCTCTACCGACTGAGCTAGCAGGGCTCCGATGAAAACTTTTTTTAAATGGGTCTTATGAATCTCTTTACCAATTTGCCACGTGGGCCGGTACATCTTTCGGAAAGGACATTGATTGGTGGAACAATTAAAAACAACTGCTAATTTTGTAAAAGAACCCCCTTGATCGACAGACGCGCACAAATATCAAAAAAAGCATAAACAAGAAGTATATAGTTTGTTTTTCAATCTTTTTTTTTTTATTACAAAAAAAAAAAACAAAAAAATTATCATCATCATCATCATCAAAGCAAAGCAAAACATCAAAAGTAAAATACAATAAAGGATAAGAAATAAAGAAAGAGAAGTAAAACTACATGCGAAGAATACGAAGGAGGAGGAGGCGGGGGGGGATAACTATATAATGGTGAGGATTCAGGAGGCATGATTATCATACGCCATAATCGTCATTTCTCTTGTTGCCTACAGGATTGTTGCTGTTACTGTTGTTATTGTTGATTTCCAAGAGCCGGTTGCCACTTTCCCGATGAGATCCGGTGGTATTGCTGGTATACATAAACGTCTCATCGTCTTCGATATCGTGGTGGTGATGGTGATCGCGGGACGCGCCGTTTACATTGGGAAGAGGAAGAAGGCCATCTTGATGATAGAATCGATGATGGAAGGGTTGTTGACAACTTTCATGACCAAGCGCAGGATGGTATTGACGATAGGCAAAAAACGCACAAGCAGCACCGAGAAGCCCACCAATGAAAACGTCTTGCCAATGATGTCTTGAGTCTCTTGTTCGAGTAATGGCGACAAGTAAAGCACCAATGACAGGAAAGACAAAAGTAAACCCTTTGTATGCATGCTATAGAAAATGACAATAGAGTGAGATTCAACCTACACACATTCAAAACCCCCTCTCCCCCCTCCCGAAAGCTTTTTCTTACCCCACGTTCATCAAACAACCGGAGCTTCCCAGCGAAATAAAGAGCAAGATAGCCAAGACCAGCAAATGAAACTATTTGAATCATAAAAATGAATGAATATCATATCCGCACACACTTATATATATTTCTTCCCACTTCTACTCCTTCTTTCAATAATTCAATAAAACATTCCAACCGAACTTACAAGAAGAATGGCCACTTGGGAAAGACTTGAATGCATCTCTCATGATATGTTCTTCCATAGGTGTTGTGCAGATAGTGTAGTTGGAGAGTCCAAGGGGAGGGTCAGTAACGGTAGGATCTGGTTGACATCTTGACAGCATATCCGGCCTGGGTCTGCCTACGGTAACTTTGATAGCTTGAGTAAATACCACGCTAAGACCAAGAGCAAGACATAAACCAAGGACACCACTATGAAAGTCATGAAGGCTTTTCTTGTATCCAAGTGAAATGCCAGCAATAATTAAGAAGGGAGCCACGAAACAGATAATCTAAACAACAAAGAATGTGGGAAGGGAGACGAGGAATCAGTTATGTCATTGATAGATAAGATAAATAAATGCAAATCCCCCCTGCCGCCCAAAGTTTTACTTACACCCAAAGCCCATACAGGCACTTCTTCATGCTCTGTATAAGTGAACATGATGGTTTTGTCAGTAACAGAGAATTCCCGGTGAAAGGGGGCTGCCTTGTCAAGAGCAAAAAAACCGGCCGTCATGATGATCACTAACAGCCAATCGTTCAAGTACGAGTAAATGAGTCGTCTTGTGTTCGGATGTCGCCAGTCAATACCGCCCATAATGTAAACAATAGATTGAAATAAAGGGAAAGAGAAGGAGAAAAAGGGGGGCCTGTATTGATGTTGGTGCTGATGAGGAGGAAACTCTTTTAAGTAAAAAAAAAAAAAAAAAAAAAAAGCGGAGAAAAGGAAGAGGGTTAAAAGGAGAGGAACCATTTTTTTTTTTTTTCAAAATGGTCGGATATTCAGACGCCGATCATTTTTTGATCAAAAAAGCCAAGACAAAATAAATATAGGATTTGCACAACATGAAACCAGCCTAATCACTGTGAAAGGATAGGGATTTTTTTTATTTGATAAAAAAAAAAAAAAAAGGAGAGAATAAAAGAGATAGGGAACAAAAAAGAAACCATGGGAAGAAGGTTCGTGTAAAGTGGGGGGGGGGAAGGAGGGTAAAAAGTCTATTGCTAAGGTCCTAGGAGTGCCGCCTGAATTTTTTTTTTTTTTTTTTTTTTTTTTTTTGCATCGTCTCTTTTGTTCTCGCATACACACCACATTGTTCGTTGTTGCAATTTCTGCAAGCTGAGCCATGGCCTTTCATTCAAAGGGTAACACAAAGTTTGCGCCACTTCCAAAACCGTTCTTGTTCGCCGCCAGTTTACCTGTCAATTGATTCATATACTTTATCTATTAATATCCTATTTACAAACGTTGTTTTTTTCACCTTCCTTCTTCTCCTTTTTACCTTTGAGTCATTCCGTTTAGGAATTTGATGGAGATCAGCTCGACATGTAGTACAGCCAAGGCCGCTAAAAAAGGAGAAAATGGATGATGGCTTGAACAATCATCATTCCAAAGTAACTAAGTGCATGCATTGTAATATATACCATCGTCCCAATATCAATTCATAGTCAAACCATACCAAAGTGTTTTGGAGATAAAAACAGATAGTGGGAGATTCCTTGGGGAAGTTTGTATTCATAAATCGAACCAGGTCCATTGATGATGGTGGTGTTTTCACCTATGAATGCATTCTTGTTTACTACAATGCCAAAAAAGAGACATGAGTACTGTATTTTGCATAGACACATACCCAAAAATGGGTACGGTTGTTCTTTTCTTTCGTTACCACGTGATTAATGAAGTTGACATGACTTCATCCCAGCAAAGATAAGCACATACAGATTCAACGCGCCTGGTGTTATACATAATTGCAAGTTAGAAAGACAACCATAGGGATGACCACCGGTCATTCAATATATGAGCTACAGCTTTTTTTTTTTAAAGAAGAGGAGTAAATACGTTTGCTATGTTAATTGTCATTCATTTGGTTTACTTACCGTCAATATTCTTTGCAGGTTTCTGTGACTCTTAAAGGAAGAGCCCAGCGGTCAGTGAGTTGAAGAAGTCATTTTTAGCTTGAATCTGACCTGTGACCGGAGTTTGGAAAGGTGTATACAAAATGAGGAGTCCTACATACCTTCCAAAATAATAATAATAATCAATGGCACTGGACCATACATAGTTCTGTAGTATCTGCCTTTCAAATATCAACCAAATGCATTTATAATATACCTTTTCGCACCGTGATCAATGATCATCCCGGAATCCTAAACCGATTCAGGTTCACGGGACCAATAATAGTGAGAAGAATGTTCATGCAAGATAAATCACACCGTTTTCTTTTTTCAATGCGTCCGATAGGATAGTAAAAATAGGCGCTAACAGGAGTATTGGCTTCCTTGTCGCTTGAGACGTAAAAAAAAAAAAAAACCAACAAAAAAACGGTTGATTTTTGCGTATATGAGTTGCACAGGGCGATATGGGTCTAAAGAAGGGCGCTGTCTCGAAATTCCACGGTAAGACGACGATATGGTGGGGGTAACTGTACTGTATTGTTCCACATATATGCTAGGCTGCTGCGTGGTAGGGATCAGAAGGTTGGCTGATTGTTCATAATGTAAGGATTTGCTGAAAAGAACGTGAAGTGTGTAAAGATGGCGCAGAAAGGAATTGTCATGAGGGCATTGCTGTCCATGCTCAGCGTTTTTTTGTGTAGTAGACTAGTGTGAGAATATAGTGGTACAACTCTCATTGTGTTTGTTTACAAGTAAAAAAAGAGAAAGAGAAGGAGAGAGGGAAAAATAGCAGTAGCTGTTCACGAATTAAGGTCCGCTTTTTTTTTTTTTTTGGAACTCACAATGTTTAACCTGGGGGCTAGCAAGTACTTTGGGTATGCTTTCTTAATTCACCACTTTACAATCACCTAATTTGTGCCAATGTTGTTGATGCTTATATTTTTATTCAACCACTCTACCCGGTTCCTGTCCTGATACTCTAAACTATTTCTGTCAAAAGCCCTGAGCTTCCTCTGGAATTTTTCAAGCCCCGGTAATACAGGCATGATTTTTAAGGGCGAGTTTTAAGTCATTGGACCAAAAAAAGGGAACGTAGACAAAATTTGTATCAGGTACTGGTAGAGTATGGAGAGGTATTTGCATTAGATAGACATATAGATTATTGGCAACTTTTATCAGTTTTTTGAGTGAAAATAGCAGGCTAGCAAAATTTTGGGCGTTTTGGTTGGGCAGAGTCACTTTAGGTTTGGGGCAGATCATCAGGGAAAGCCAAGGGTTCTTTCTTACTTTTTGCTTTTCTCCTGTAAAATTCAATCACCGACAAGCACAAAAATGACAACTGGAAAAGGGAGACAGCCACACAAAGCACTCCTTTTTTCTTTTTTTTTTTCTGGGCTTTTTTTCCTTCCTTCCTTTGTTTCCCTACTCTTTTTTTTTAATTCTTTTTTTTTTACTTCCTTAATTTTTATATCAACTTGGTACTGATGGGGTCTGGTATTTCTCGCTTACAAAAGAAAAACACATCACAACAGTGTAACGACAAGACGATCGGCACAGATAGTATGGATCGCGCCTCGTCTTTTACTACTTGTTCAGGCCAATCTTCCGATCTCAAATGTCAGTCTGTAGAAAATGCAACGTATTGGCTACCCAAATCATATGAAGAACAAGATCGTTTAATGGGCGTAAGTGTTTACGTTATTTCCTTGGACAACTGGGAATTATTAGCAGGCGGACAGGCAGGCACTAACATGGATATCTTTTCTCTCATTTTCTTTGGCTGGAAATATAGCAACACTTTGCGTTGAAGGAATCATTTGGAGGGTAAGTATCTACTACCAAAAAAAATTAAATAAAAAGGGGGACTGATATTAGATGAGGGGAAAAAGATTAGAAGGGGAGGAGGAAAGGATACAAACGGAGGTTAGGTTGAGGAGACAAGAGATTATAGTAGATGGACGGGCTATTTGTTACTGATATGACCAAACAACAACCAACTCATTGTCTTTTTATATTTATAGAAACGTGTTACAAAATGCAAAACAGGTCACACCGCTGGAAGATGGCGCACAAATACTAGATGTAAGTGCAAGTATACAATAAGAAAGGCACCACAAACACTTGACTCACTATTTTTATTATTATTGAATATAGATCGGCTGTGGTCCAGGATCTTGGTGTTTGGTAATAATCGACGCAAAATAATCTTTTATAGTTAAAGCTTATCAATCAACTGTTTTTTCAATATACAGGAGATGGCTACTGAATATCCCAATTGTGAAGTGTATGGAATTGATATCCATGCCTTTTATCCACAAACTATCCGCCCGCCCAATTCTGTCTTTATGCTGGCCGATGCATTAGAAGGTTTGCCATTCCACGATGAAATGTTTGATCTGGTACAAATTCGACTCATGGTGGCTGCCATCAAGGTAGAAGAATGGCCCAAGCTAATTGTGGAAGCTTTACGTGTATTGAAACCTGGTGGAGTACTACAAATGATTGAACCAGATTATCGGGTAAATGAAAGAATGATGGGACTAGAATGAAGCGGTGCAGGAGAATGGATTTCTGATTTTTTTTTTTTTTTTAGGATTCTGGTGGAGGAGCTTCACAATTGTTGATCCGTACTGGTAAGTCAGAAAAAAAGAAAAAAGAAAAAAGGATTGTCATAATCTCATATAATTGTTTTTTTTTTGGGGGTGGAATAGTCATTCGGTTATGTGAAGAAAAAGGACAAGATCCCCATATTGGTAGCCGCTTGGAACAACTCATGTCTGATGCTGGCTTGATGATTATGGATTCCATTTCTTCAATATTGGACCATGCTGATAACGGTAAACTCGTCTCTGAATGGACGTATGATTGGAAACTATTTGCGACCACCTCTCGATCGATATTGGAACCAGCCATGGGCATAACAGGCGACAAGTACTCGTACTTTTTAAAACAAATCGAACCGTCTATGTGTCAATCTCATTTCAAGACGTATGGCCATGCTGTCTCTGGACGAAAAACAATGACCTCTTCTTGAAAAAAAAGAACGTTAAATGTGTGTGTGTGTGTGTTTAGGACCACGTTGCTGTATTATAATTATCCTCTTTCTGCCTCCCCCCCCTCCCCTCTTATTTTTTATATGAATAGTTTTATTCCTAGTACTATTATTATCTATATTATTATACCCATATCAAATAAAATATGATTTATTAGTATCCCCCTTTTTTTATGACTGAATTTTATGTATGTGCTGGTGTAATTTGTTGGAAACGTGTCAGATTTTAAGGCAGTATACGTGACTGAAAATAAATGATTTTTGTGTTCCTGTCAAAATACTGTGTGTGTGTGTGTGTTTTGTTATTATAAGTCATATATGTAAATATATAACAAATGATTTAGTAATACATGGGTTGACTTTGCAATTGATTTGCTTTAATAGCGGCAGTTTGCGTTGCTAAAAAATGTTCAATGACAACATCGCATTAAGCACAAGCTAGCCTAAAAAGGCACGTGAAGTTTGAAACGGAAATTGAAAAAAATCTACAACGTAACAGCTCACTTCCTTCCCTTTATCTTTCTGTTTTTTTTTTTTTCTTTCTTTCTCTTTCCTTTCTCTTCTTCTTTGTTTTTTTATTTTTATTTTTTACTTTGTTAATTCATCAACCCCAATGACCATTTATTACACTTTAACTTTCGGTATTCTCGTTATTGAGGTAAGTATAAACAAAGCGACGGAATAAGATATACCGATTGCATCGCGTTTTAACACGTATCATTCAACCCGACTCGTTTTCTTCTTCTTTGCCTTTATTTAGATGCTCATGTTTGGTATCCTTGTAGTAAGTTTAAGAATAAATAGAAACAACAGCATTGTGTCTGTATATAGGTTTTAATATTCAACCGCTTCATCTTCTAGCTTCCTTTACCTTCCCACTGGCGCCGAGCCATGTTGAAGTTTGTGTCTACGTCTCCTCTTGTAAGTGCTCGTCGGTGTATGTGTGCATTTTTCGCCCATGGCTCACTAGTAATTGTTTATTCATTAGGTTGCGCAAGCTCTTTATGTTTTGAAAATTGTGTTCGGGTAAGTTCGAAATAGTTTATACATAGTGTGAATGACAGAGAAATACCATATGTTGACTAATTGTTTTTCTTTCCTTTTACCCCTTTTCCCGAAAATAATAGATTTATTTTTGTCCTCTTTATCGGTAAGTACTGAGTCCTTGTCTCCCACAAATGCATGATTGGTAACTAAATTTCATTTTTGATATTATGGATAGATACCGTGAACCGTTTACAACGTATTGACGTCTCGGAAGAAGGTGAACAACGCACTGCACATGATTATAGTTATGAAGCAAACTTGAAGGCCAACAAATTCTATGCTCAGCGTAATTTGTATTTGACTGGATTTACTCTCTTTTTGTCTTTGTAAGTGTTAAAATCGTAACTGTCAAGGGCAGGTTTTTTTTTTAACATTATTTCGGGCATTGCTTTTTGTTTCGGTAGGATTTTGGAACGCACCAGTACTTTAGTCATTCAAATGTTGAAGCGTGAAGAAGAACTTGAAAATGCCAAGCAAGAAGTAAGTCCAAACTACACTCCCTTCCTCACTCCTTCCAACTTACCCCCCACTCCTTTTTCTCTATGTAGCATGTTTCTGCAGGAAAGGACCAACAACGTTTGATTGATATTGAAAATGACTACAAGAAACAAATTGATACACTGACCAAAGAAAACAAGGCATTGAAGGCGGAACAACGTGATTTCGAAACACTCAAGAAACAAGTCGGACAACAATCTGCAGAATACAATCGATTGGCCGATGAACGAAATGCTTTGGAACGTACTGCCAGTGGTCAAAAGGACGAAGCCAAGAAATCCATTTGAAGAAACTCCTCAAAAAAAAAATAGATACAATTCCCTCCCCTTCTCCCCCTTTTAGCATAGTTTTATATCTTTTCTTATATCTTGAATAAAAAACAGACACTTGTCGTTCATTGCTTTCAACAAACACTTGCCCTGGAAATATTTAGAACTCAGCACTCAATGAAATAAAAATTCCTCTTGCTGCCTTTTTATTTTTATTTTTGTTACTGAATATCATGTCCAAATACGCCACGTTACCCGATATTGTAAGTCTTTATTGAATGTTTAAATGAATGTTCATGTGAACTCAACTGTTACTTCCTTTTTAATAGGATGATCAACCGGATGTCTATGAAACTTCGGACGATATAGAACAAGCTCAACACTACACTAATGACAATGATGATGACCTGGTAAAAGAAAAAAGAAGTCCATGTCTTGACCAAGACATAAGATGACATTCTCATCACGTTTTTTATTATTAGTCTAATGATAATGGTGATAGTGAACATTTGGATCGAGCGCGTATTTCTCACCAGGAAGCCAGCGATCGGTTTAGAAACAGTGTCGTGGATTCCAATAATACTGGTAAGCTACATATTTGATGTACGGAAAAGCGAACCAAGCACTCAAACGTCACTTTTTTTCTCTCTCACTTTCTCACTCTCTTGTGGCTATAGATTTTTCGGATCAATTGACTCGAAGAAAGAAGGCCATGTATCGCACCTATGTCCGTCGTCGTCCTCTTGAAACCAACGAATACGAAATCTTACCAAAGGAAATGGAGTTGGAAGAAACACAGTTACAGAAATTCCGCAGACTCACCTTCGAAGTCCAAGAATTAAGTCAGGCTTTAGACAATGAAAAGGTAAACCCCCCAGTCCCCATCATCCATCTATGTATGCATTTTTTTTAAAAAAGCTTTTGTATTATCATCCCCCGCCACACCTAACTATTAGGACGATGAAGAAAAGTCAAAAGACGACAAAGCTATCTCACATGCCGAACTCGTATCTCAGATTACCTATTTACAAAATGATTTGGGGCGACTTCATCATCGCATCATGGATTCCGACTCTTCACCTCTCGATCATGGCCAATCGGGAACAGCAACAACCTATGGCAAACGCGTGGATGAAGCAAAGTCTTTGATCAAGCAGTTGGAAGCGTATAAGGCCATGGCATCTTCCCCATCACCCAATCCCGATGACCCTGCCACTGCTACCACGACCAATGAAACGAAGGATACAAATGGTGATGTAAGTGACTAATGTTGTTAGAAAATCATATAGAGGTAAATGGCTGATTTTTTTTTTTCCCGTCTAGGTGGTCACTTACGAACTCTATTATACACCAGAAACAATCAAGGCGCAACAACAAGGAAGAGTCGTGGATATCGATGACCGGATTGCAAAGATTGAAAAACTTGTCGGCACATCATCTGGTCAAGGTTTTGATTCCATTGTAAGGCACCCTTACAATATACACATGACCTTTTTTTTTTTTTGCCCTATCTCATACCCTCTTCGTTTTTTTTTTAATAGCCTCCCAATTTTACAACCACGTCTCTTATTCATTCATTATCCAAACTCGAACAACAAATCACTTTACTTGCACAACCACGACATTTGGATACAGTGGCACGACGTATCAAGGTACTCAACAGTGAATTGGACCGACTCCATGAATTGAAATCCGGTGGCAATACTGGTCCTACTGGTCGAAAGGATCTTGGGTATGGTGGTCTTTCTGGCTTACCTGGCTCAACAACAACAACTTCAGCTTCAGTGGCAGCAGGGGGTCTGGGTGACAACAATAAAGACGATCAACACGGCCTTTCCAATGATGCAGAAGAAAAAGTGACCCATTTATTTGCCACGATGGAAAAAGTGGATCCCTTGTTGAATTTGACTCCGGCTTTATTGACCCGGCTCAAGGCATTACAGGGGTTGCATACCGAAGCAGCTACCTTTGGTCGATCGGTCAAGGTCATCTCTGAAGAACAAACACGAATGACTGAGGAAATCAAGAGCTTGGATACCACATGTGAATTGGTAAGTTCTATACATAAAAAAAGAGGACACATTACATGGTCTTTCCTTCCTTCATCTGATTCCTCCTTTTTTTTTTTTTTTTTTTGGAACATAGTTGACGAAAAGCTTGAAAGACAATGAAGATTTGATCAATAAAAACGTTGGTGTGATTGATTCGCGAATGACTGATCTGGTGCAACGCATGGAAGCCCTGGCCTCGACATCTATCCCCCCTTCATCCTAGTTTTTAGATTCTAGTTTATTATAATATTTTATTTACTTCATCTATTTATTCCTGAAATATATTCCAATTTTTTTATGTTTTTATTTATATCTATATCTATATATATATATAACGTTATCATGAAAATAGTTTTTATTGATGTTGTTGAATATGCTATGTATGCGTACAGTGAATTATGGACGGGATGGGGGGAAGACACAGTTTTTTGAGTCAATGAAACCAAAGTGATTTGCATGAACTTTCTCAAGTGGAATAAAGTATCAGGGGAAGCCCAGAAGCATAACATTTAGTATGTGGTCTTGCGGTGAAGACGAGGGAGGGGGGGACATGGGACATGGGAATCGGGCAAAAAAGGACCAAGTGCTCCATATTCAATGATGGCTTATCAGAAATATTTGATATACATATTTATTTGCGATGACGTTGGGTTTTCTTTACACGATTTCGAAGTGGGCATAGGACAGCCCACATATGGTGTTGTATTGACACTCAAAAAAATCGCATCTCGGTCCTTGATCGGAGATGGAATTATAACAAAGATTTTGTCTTTCAAAAAAAAAAAAGTGGGATGTCCGCTTTTTTTTTCTTTCTTCGGTCAAAAATCATCTTTTTTGCTTTTTCACGGTCATGGATGCTTTACCTACTCAACGGCAGGCATCGTCAGGTGGCGTTCTAGCATCGTTGGCACAAAACTCTCCGTCATCATCGTCTTCCTTGGGACCTTCCAACAGGGATCAACAAATCGAAAAGCTGCTCAAGGAAGTGAAACAACTGAAGCAACGAGTGGATGTGATGGATAAGGAAAATATTGCGTTGAAGAAAAGTATCTACGATCTATCTGCTCGATATGCTGCGTCTATATCTCAAGGTGGGCTGAATTATCGACCTGGACCCTTTTTTATGGATCCTATCAACACAACCAATACCAACAGTGGTGTGATTACGAAAGCACAAGAAATTCTCACTAAAGCTGTACAACAAGCTGGTGGTGATATCGATTCTCTACAAGCAGGTAATAATAGCAAATACAACGAACGAGTTGGAATATCTATACATACATATATATATATATTAAACGGAACTCCTGATTTCTCTTATTGTATTAGCTGGTGGATACCATGATACCCGTGATGGCAAGGCCTTCCAAATGCGATACGATCTCAAGGTATGTCATGTTACCTAGTAGTTGTTATTGCTGTTGTTGTCTAGAAAAATCAATATATGTCTCCCTCAGTTTACTTATTCTTTATTATGGTTTAGGGTCATACTGGTGCGGTTTATTGTGTGGAATTTTCTCCAAATGGTGAGCTTTTGGCTTCGGGATCGTTTGATAAGACCGTTCGACTATGGGAAGTCAAAGAAAGTCAAAAAGAGGTAAGATGAAGCAGTACTAAAAACAATCTTACCCAGAAAAAGATCGATTAAGCATCAAACGAATACGCTTTCTTCTTTTTGATGGTGATGGTTTAGGTACTATGTTTAAAAGCCCATACGCTCAATGTATCTGATCTGGCTTGGACGCCTGATTCGACTTCCCTTTTATCAGGATCTTACGATGAAACTTGCAAAACGTGGGATACTCAAACAGGCAAACTATTGAACAATACTGAAACCGAAGGCTTCGTACAATGTGTATCATGGGATTTTATGGGTAAGATCAGTCGCTCCTCCAAGGGTGTCTTAAAGGATAGATAGAGAGGGGAGTACTGACTAACTAGAGCATTGTCATTTTTGAATCGTTTATAGAAAACTCGGTGTTTTATTATGGTACTTCACGGAAAATCCTTGCTATGGTGGATACAAAAGCCGATTCTACGCCTATTATTATAAGAAATGATGCCATGGTCAATACGCTTTATGCCTCCAGGGATGGCATCCATGTGATCACTGGAGATGCTAATGGTATACTGAAAGTATGGGATATGAGAACTAGTAAGTAAAAAGAGACAACATGTTAGTTGGCAAGGTCAGTAGCAGTTTAACTTATTGTTGTCTTTTTTTAGGAATGTGTATCTCTGCAACTGAAAACGATCAAGATAAAATGCCCATCACTCATATTTCTATTGGCAAAAGACGAACGGATGCTTCAAGGCGGGCAGGTAAGGAAAAGAAAAAGGAATAATTATTCGAGAGTGATAAACTGAAAAGGTAATTGACGTCAAATACTTTTTTGTTTTTGTTTTAGTGGATGACTATGATGAACCTCGATATATGGCTGTGAATAGCTATGATAACCGTAAGGAACAATAGGATATTTGTGGAAAAAAAGAAAGGTATAGCAGTAACTCATCTTGAATTCTTATTGGAAAATAGTACTACGAGTTTACGATAGAGGAATGGATCCACCAAAATCAAAATTACGCCAAGTACATGCTCTCAAAGGATTTACCAACCGAAATTGGCCAGTTAAAAGTTCATTTTACTGTGGAAGTGAATGTAAGTCCATATATATATATATATAAAGTGAATAAACATACTATATACTAATTATTATTGTTACTATTATTAGACAACTCCTCCATCAAAAGTCGACCATCAACTACTAGCAATGATTATGGGGACCCTGATATTGCATCAACGCCCAGTGATTACTTGACAGAATTGGCGGAACCGAAGGAAGAAAAAAGTGTCTTATTGGCAACTGGCAGTGCTGATCCATACGCTTATCTGTACAATGTGGGAGAGGTAAGGCAAAAGGTTGCGAACAAAATGATCACGGGTTAACCTCCTTTTTTTTTTTTCTGGTGTAGGATCGAGCGGAATTAATGCAAAGATTGGAAGGCCATACTGATCGTGTGTACGCTGTCAACTTCCATCCTACTGAACCTATTTTGGCAAGTGGGTCCGCTGACTTTACTGTAAAAATATGGGGACCCACTTGGCGAAACAAGAAGAAAATTATCTTATAGTAGCAGTAGCAGTAGTATTGGTAGTAGATATAGATGTAGACAGTAATTTTTATTGATTGTATATAGTTTATGTTGTCCAAATTTATATTTGGACTCCGCCTTTTTTTACCCTCTTATTCAATAAAAATTCGATTCTTTTCTCTCTCTTCTCTTTTGTCTTTCTCATTGCAAACATAATGGGGAAAATCGATCTGACTCCTCAATCAAAACTTACCAACACGTTGTCTGAAAATACTTTGGCGGCTGTCCCCTACAATGTACGTAACATCCTATTGTCTCCTGCATCACCACAGGGGCGCGCGAATTCTGACACTATACCATTGTTTGCTATCAGTGATTCTTCTTCAACAACGTCAACACATAAAAAAACCAATGTAACGCCGTCAATCCTTAACATCTCCAAAAGTGCAGTGGGTCCCTCGCAGGCTAGCTTGACAAGCCAAACACCGCACTCACAATACATGGATGAAACGCGCAGTACAACTAGCCACTTGGTAGCTGCCTCTTCAGGATACAAGCGTCAAAAGCCAATGGACCCCTCAGGCAGTCCTCCTCAATCTCAACGCACAGCATTACCATTTGGGAAAAGCCAAACAAAGCCAACAAGTAGCCAACGTGCTCCACCACGAACAAGTCTAATCACACAAAATGCAACTATTATGGCTATTACTGAAGGATGCGGTGTCGCTACAGAGGTTGGCATCTGCTACATACACTTACCAAGCAGTGAATGTACCATGGCTCAGGTAATGATGGAAAAAAAAACGCACTCAAACGATGTTATGAAATTTTGACTCTAATAACTTGGTTTTTTAATGCAATATTAGATTTCCGACCTTCAAACATTCAGCAAGACCATGCTCAAAATATATCTCGCGAACCCGGCTAAGGTAAAAGCAAAAAAAAAAAGGTATATATCCATCGCTCCGATTCAGATTTTTAATATTGAATCAATATATAGATATTGGTGACAGCCTCTCCTACTACAAGTCCTATGACTAAACTCATGCAATTGGTTGAAAAACACTTTCCACGAATCGAACTTATGTCTTTGCCTCGAAGAGAATTTAACGATGAAGAAGGTGAGGAATAAAAAAACAATTAACTAAAGGATATATTTTGCTCACCTTGACTTATTTTATAGGTCTTCAATTTATCAAAAAATTTGGAATCGAAGAAAGTGTAACGTCATTATTACGCGTGATCTCTGCAAAGTAAGTCCATAAAGTGGGTGACGAAAAAAAAAAAAAAAAGAAATTTGTTGACACACTTTGAAATTTCCCTTTAGGTACTACTGTCTGGCAGCTACATCTGCACTCTTCAAGTATCTCGAAGGTCGTGATGGACGGGCGTTTTGTGAACATACGCTCAAGTTTGTATATGATACCGTGGAAGGTAATAGACCAAAAAAATTAAGTAGCACTCAAACCTAACTAACCCATCATATTTTTTATTATTACAATATATAACCCACTTTTGATGATACTAGGAACAATGATGATAGGTAATGCTTGTCCCTGCAGTGAAATGAATTATGTGTGAGTGTGTGCGTGTGCGTTCATCATTCTCACTTAAATCCTTTTTATTATTTATATATATTATCAGATGCCATCTCAGCGAAAAACCTTGAATTGATCAACAACCTGTCAAAAGCGAACAACAAGGAAACTTTATTCGGTACCATGAATCATACAACTACACCTATGGGTGCCCGACTTTTACGAACTACCATCTTACAGCCTTGCACTGACACTGACATTATCAATGCACGATTGGACGCGGTAGAGGAATTGTTGAAGAAGGAAAGCGAATTTTTCTCTTTGAAATCAAGCCTTAAACACCTCATGGATCTAGATCATGTCATCTCCACCATCACCAAAATGCCTCGCTTTCCTCGTGACCTGTCATCGCGGCAAATGGCGTCCATTCATGCAGCTGAATCACATATCAACCATATCATCGCTCTCAAAAATGCTTTGAAAACAATCCTCCAGGTCTCCCAAACTCTTGAATCATACAATGATGACCCGCTTTTGCAAAAAATTGGTCAGGTAAGTATATCATCATGTTGGTAAAAAAAAATCGACTTGGGATATTAGTGTGAGCATATCTGACACTTACTTTTTTTTTTTTTTTTTTTTTTTTTTTTTTTGGCATTATAGATTATGGCTCACGAAGATTTAGGTACACAGAGTAGGATGACAGAGATGTCGCACCTGTATTTTTGTATATTATTCTTATTTTTATAATAGGTAAATATCGGCAGCTCATACAAGAAACAATCAATGAGGATATTGGATATGAAAAAACAAGTCTTGGGACTCGGAATCAGCGGTGTTACGCAATCAAGGTAAATGCAACCAAGTAGTACCAATCGATGACTTACGTTTCTCCCTTTGAAAATTAATAGGCAGGCGTCAACGGTTTATTGGATGTAGCTCGACAGACATATAAAGAGGTGATTGAAGATATATATGACACTGCCACTGAATACTGTGGTAAGTTCAAAAAAAAAAAAAAAAAAAAGGTAGCTAGTCATGCATATCTAATATTGACGTTTTATTTTGTACAGATACTTTTGAACTGAGCCTGAAGTTACAGTTTGACAATGAACGAAAATTCTATTTGACGCTTCCTGCAGATCAGTCCGATATGAGCTTGCCATCCATATTCATCAACGTCTCCAAAAAGAAGAAAATCATCACCTTTACTTCTCTCGAACTTGTAAGTAAAAAAAAAAAAAAAAAAAGGCAAATAGTTTGTGAAGTGACCTTCAATTTTTTTTTTTAAAAACGCCCTAGCTGCAGAAGAATAGTCGTGTGGAGGAAGCATTGACTGAAATATATATGATGTCTGACAGGTAAAATGCACAAATAGGAAGTACTACGATACCTAAGCTACTTGACTAAAATGGTTCTGGTTCTATAGATCCGTTGGTGAAATATTGCAGCGCTTCCAAAGTGGTATTCACATCTTTTACAAGGTGTCAGAATCAATTTCATTGCTTGACCTTCTCCTTTCTTTTGCCACTGGATGTACACTCTCAGAAAGAAGTAAGTGTTCAAAAAAAGAAAAACATTAAGAGCAGACGATTTTTCCTTTCTGATGCTTACACCCATTATTATTATTATAATGTTACTTCATGGTGTATACATTAACAGCTAGACCTGAATTCACTGGCACACTTGCAATCAAGTCTGGAAGACATCCCGTCTTGGACTCTATCGCCACTGTCGACACAATCCCAAATGATACCTTCGCCTCACTCTCCAGCACATTTCAATTTGTGACAGGGCCAAACATGAGCGGAAAATCCACGTATATCAAGCAAATCGCCCTTTTAACAATCATGGCGCAGACTGGTTCATTGTAAGTACCCAAGAAGAATAGTATGCCTTTTTACCGACTTTTTTTTTTTTCTTTTTTTTTTTTTTGGTTTCTTGAAAATAGCGTACCGGCAGAATATGCATCATTCAAAATCGTCAATCAGGTAACAATACATAATTGGTACTTGGTTACAATGCTTATTTTTTTTTTTTTTTTTTTTTTTTTTTTAGATACTCACAAGATTGGCAAACGACACTAACTTTAGCACTTCGTATTTTATGGCAGAAATGCAAGAGATGGCTTATATCTTGCAACATGTGACAAACTCTAGCTTGGTGATTATAGATGAGCTTGGACGTGGTAGGCCAAAAAAAAAAAAAAAAGATGTATTATGAAATTAATGCGTTTATCCACTAAATTATAGGTGCCTCGCGTTTGGATTCCTTAAGTATTGCAACAGCTATATCTGAAGAGCTGATACAATCAAAGGTAAATTAAATCGAATGCAGGAATGGAAGAGATATTGACCTTTTTTTATTCTTGACTGTTAGGCCCAATGTTTTTTCGCTACTCACTTAATTGAAATGGCTTCCAATCTCGAAATGCATCCAAGTGTTGTAAATCTTCAGCTATCGATAGAAACGGTAAATAAATGTTTACAGAGCAACAAGTGAAAAAAAAAAAACTTGAAAACTGACTCACTAATTGTTTTTTTTTCCTTAGCACTTGGTATCATCTACTATCTCCTTTCCATATACAGTGAAAGATGGCATATCAACAACCCGTCATTATGGTAGAAATAAAAAAACCAGCGCTGCACATCCTTAATGATTTCTTATATGCTTGGTGTTTTTAATTGTAGGCATTCTTGCGGCACAATACATGGGATTACCAAAAAGTATTCTGGACTATGCAACCTCTGTCGCTGAAAAGGTACGTATATATTATATATTCATTGAAGATTTAGGCTCAGGGTGGGTGGGGGACAAACAGGATATACTTTTATTCACTGAACTGTGTGTGTGTGTGTGTGTGTGTGTGTGTGCACGTTTAGCTGGACCAAATTGACGCTTCGAAAACAGATGATTCAAAAACTACCGATAGCCATCGTTACAAAATGTTGAATTGGGTAAAGGATATAAAAAAAAAAAGGAAAAAATAAGTTGTGATATTTACTACGCTTTGCTGTACTCCTACTTCAGTTTGCCGATAAGTTGCTCCAAATCTCCCGTGCTTCCCAAGTTGGATCTGATCATGATGGACAACTCCAATACCTCCAAACTCGCCTCGCTGAACAACTCCATTAGTATATAGTCATTCCCCCCAATTCCCCTTTCTACAAATGCTTCACACTCTTATTTTACTCCCCTAGCTTTAGAATATTCATGTTATAAATATTATTATCTATTATGCTAATACAAAATAAAGACTATTCAATACCATCAAAGCTTTGTCTTCCTTCTTTTTATTTTTTATTATTATTATACCACATGGGAAAAATAATAAAACAGACAAATAAATAACGACCTGGAAGTATACAATATGACCATTCCAGCGACGGCAACGCTGGTGCTATGGTCTAGATTGCTAGATATGAATAGTTGAGAAGGAATTGGGTCACATATCATATTAGGTGACCTAGAACCATCAATCGCTTACTAGACATTTGGTGAATATGTGTGTGTATGTGTGTGTGTATGTGTGTGTGTATGTGTGTGTGTGTACATCTAAGCTGGAAAGTAGTTGCAAAATGTTCCATAGTAATGACTACACATGCTGTGCATAGATTTTTATATATAGATATATGGTGGGTCAAACAGGACTATGGTCAACTTTGATTCTAAGTGATCTAAATCTGACAACCGGTGTTTTTCTAGGGTCGAGAGGAGGGGGGAGGGAAGTCGGGAGAGAAAGTGGTCATACTGGGTGAGCTAAAATGTATGTGTTTGGTAGGACGCTCACAAAACAGTTACAATAACGATATTTATTCGCTATCTCTGAGGGGTTAGAGAATGACTAATAATAAAAAAAGAACATATTTTACGTTGAAGCAAGCATATTGACAGATATTATAAACTAAAAACGAAAGGCTCATTGTAAACAAGGGATTGAGTAGAAGGATGGTTTATTGAAGGAGGCATGAGGCAAACTAATGTAACGTTTAAAGAATGTTCAACACTAATCTAAAGGGGCAATTGTAAAAATGGGATCTAGTCTACTGTACATATCACGAGAGACACGAAAGGGACATCTGTTATTGAATCACAACAACGATCAACACTCATAAAAAAAAAAAGGGATGATGGTAGCAAGAAAGGGATCTATTGTGAAAAACATGAGGGAGACTAGTTAGGATATTTTTTCCTTGAAGAAAGTAAAAAAAAATAAAATAAGATATACATAGTTTATTCAGATGTAGATACAAAGCAATCATAAACGAAGCTAATGGAGGCTCCACAAAAGCCCAGCTAATGGAGATCCAAAATCCTGAATCCAAAATGAAAGGGTTTCCCCATGCATCTTGTAATCCCTGAGCTGAAAACACTTCTAAACTAGTTCTGGCACTAATCTAAGTCCATCAGAACACCATAGGAGTCACAATTGCGAAGGATTAAAGAAAACAAAGAAAGAGAGCGAAAAAAATAAAAAATAAAAAGTGCGTGGCAAATAAAAAGCCACGTGGGCGGAATTTGAATTATGTTTTTTTTTGGGAAGGGAGACACACAAAACACAGCATATAAAACAAATATCATCAATGATTTTACTGTAAAAATATATAATATCAAAAAAACAAAACAAAATCAACACTATACTATAGTATAAAAAACTAAAATGGAGCAGGGCCACCAGGAGGAGATCGAATGAGATTCCATTTAGTATCATAATCCTTCCACAGAGTCCATGACAAATCCTTCGCATATATATCCGCACGTACAGCCCACATCGTTCGAAGATCCTTGACCGTATCAGATGTCACAGAGGTCGCATCCATATATGCCTTGATAGCTTTGAGTGCCAATCCATATCTTCCGGCTTGTCGTTCGCGTTTGACTTGCACCAACACAGAAATGATATCGCTTGACGTATCATCACCACCACCTTCCTTTGATGTCCAGAGAGCCAAATGATCCACTTCCTTTTGTAGTTGTTGTTCATAGTCCTGTCCTTCCCCGATGACCGCCACAAGTGCAGCCACACGGTGTTGGAGCGCCTTGATCAAATGTTGTTTCTTTTTGTCATTGGTCTTGCGTAATTGCTTTGCCGTCTCCGATTCCGTCGAGTCTGGTTTGGGTCGCATGTAGAATTGCACCAGTTCCGGTTCATTGATTTGTGTCAACACCTTTTCTGATAATGCCATGATATCGTCCTGTTGCGCTTTGGTGAAATCACCGCCACCATTCTTGTCGCCACCGACTAATCCAGTCAATGCATCCGTTTGATTCCCGCCTTTCATAGTCCATACAGATTCCATTTTATAGTTCAAAAGCGTCAAGTCGTTGGCGTGTTCCGATTCCAATTTAGCAAGGAGAGTATCATAGGCCGTGGTTTTCTTGTCCAATTTCTTGAGAGCACCAATTTGTAAGTCCATGATAGAATCAGCAAGTTCTTGACTGATGATTTCATCCGATTTTTTGTTGCCAGAAGATGACGCTGACGATGTTTCTTCAGCTGCAGGAGACGGTGGGATCATATATAATGCTTTGTAGCTGCCACCATCAACAGATTTCGATTGGAACGACAAAGTACCTACAAGAGCATCGCCGGGTTTTGCATTGGAAGGGAGCCACGAGTTCTTGGACGGTGCAGCAATGTACAAGACATTTTGATCGCCACGTTCCAAAATGATTTTGTTGGCAATAGTAGATTTGTCAGAGGTGAAAGCTTCAGAAAATTTGCGATATGTGTTGAAAGTCACTGTCTTGCTGGCCTCAAAGTCGAGTTCACAAACTGTCTCCTTGAGTTTTTCAAGCACACCATGCTTTTCAGTAAGTAATTGCAGTTGGATCGTGTAATCACCCTTAGCATTCAGCTTGATTTTGTGTCGATAGACGTCCAAATGTCCGACAACCTTGTGATTCGCATCATAGACTATGGAAAAAAAAGAGTCTGTGTAAGTCTATTTTGTGGGTTGCGTTTTTCTTTCTTCTTTCTTACCAATGCCAAAAACACCTGCCAGATAATGCTCATAAAGTTGATCCATCACATTAGCGAAGTAGGGGGTGACCGAAGAATTGGCCTCTGCCTTGAATTTGTAAGTGAGAACCAGTTCATACAATGTCTTGGTGTCGGGCAATGAATTACGATCAGGGTGTAGCGGAGCAATGACTGCGTTTGTGGGTCGAGTGTATTTGCGTAAAGTATCTAAATCAGAGCAATTCTAAAATGTGAGTAGAAAGCATAGACACAAATCCCATTGTTTTTTAATTTACCAAATGAGACTTTGATATCGACAGCGGGTTCTCGACGTACAGGGGCGGCAATATCTAAACGGGTTATTTCTTGATCCAATTTCACAACACCATTGCCAATAGCAAGATTGCCAGCGACTTGTACACCATGGAATTCCAAATTGAGCTCCACCGAGTGCTTTCCAAGTCCAGACCAAAATTGGGCTAAAGCAACCTATATAGTATATCGTGTAGATATATAATGTGAGTGTGTCATAATTCACATATACCTTCACTCCTCCATCGTTTATCTTTACCTCCAAATTGAGACCACCACGGACAGCAAAACGCTTAACAATGACTTGATCACCGGTTTTAGGATCGCCATAGGAGCCCGAGCCAAGCAAGAAGGTATAAGTTTGCTTATTCTTTTGACTTTTGTTTGGCACAAGTTGAAGCAGGTGGAGCATAAAGCGAGCAGGGCTTGTTGCAGAAGCAGCATTCACACGGAGGGTCAATTCACAATCAGTTGCACCTTCCGGAACATGGACAAAGCGGCGGATAATGTCACCAGGGCCATATTCGACTTTTTGGTAAGTAAGGGAGCCATTATCCGCATTGACAGGCTTGACCACGGAAACAGGCACGCGGAAAAGAGGACCACGTTCAGGGTTGGCAGTATCGTATCCAAGCACTTCACCATAATGGAATTCGTTTTCACCAAGTATCGTAGGGTCCACCTTGATTTGGAAAGAATTGCCTTTTCGAATAAAAAAAAAAAGGTTGAGTTTACATATATATATATTTTTGCAGTACAAATTTGTACTCAGCTTTTAGAATTCTTACCTCCAGAGTGCATGTACAAAAAGTCGGGTGCAGTGATCCATGATTGAGTTGAAACCAAAGCTAGGCGAGCATCATAGTCAAACTTGGCACGGTTGTATTCCGGGTTTTCAGGATCTTTTTCGCCCATAAAAGTAGGTTTGATTTGTGTGGTGATATACTGTACTTGACTGACTTCTTCTTGTTCACGCAGATAGATACCACGTTGTGAGCCGCGCTTGTTAACAGCCACCTGTTAGAAACAGAAGGAAAAAGGTCAGCACTGTTGGATGTGTTTGCTATATCTGTTTCCCACTTACTCTAAACAGAATATCCAAATCCTTATGATCTTGGTACGATTCAAGATATTCCCAAGATTTGTCAACTTGAATAAAGCCAACACCAAGAGGGTCTTTCACATCTTTTCCTGTTTGCACAATGGCGTTCTTCAGTCTATACGGTGTGTATGGCATTTTTTCACCTTTCAATGCAGACACCAAGAGAGCAATACAGCCACATGCATTTGGGCTGAAGAAAAATCATTGACGTTAATAAGGGTCCTTATCAATATCTTCCCTTCTCTTTCGCCTATATTACCTTGACATACTGGTACCATTCATCAAATCCAACTTGTTCAAACCATAAACCGGAACACAAGTGATGGCACTACCTGGAGCATAAATGTCAACACCATGATAACCATCAGTAGAGGGGCCACGAGAGGACCACGTATAAGGGCATTCAGCAACAGATTCCAATAGGGCGTATTCGGCTTGCATCTGAGCGTGCTTGACATAGGCACCAACGGTGATGAAACTGGCATGCATACCAGCAGGAGCACCAATAGAGCTGAAACATGGTCCATCGTTACCGGCGCTAGTGACAAAAATACAGCCAGCCTTGCCAATAGCTTCATCAGCGAGCAACTTGATAAAATGGCCATCTACTGGGGAGCTACTTGATTCACCAAAGGACATATTGGCCAAGTCGACCTTGTTTATTGCTAAATGGGCAGCAGCACGAGTGATACCGGGACCAGTTTCCATTGAATCAAGACGAGCATCTCCAATTCTGAGAGACACAATTTGAGCACCAGGAGCAACCTACACCATAATAAATGTAATTTCAAGTTCATTTATTTGTAATTCTCCCATGTTTCCCCTCCAATAAAAAGGAATAGTAGAACTTACGCCATTCAAAGTAGGATCATCGGGGAAGTTGGCAGCAGTAATACCAGCCACATGAGTACCATGAGTACCAGACAAAGTAACAATGCTAAAGTAATATACAAAGCAACGTCGTTTTAGTGTTTGTCCCTTCATTTCTTTGTTTCATCCTTATTTACCTGAGAATGTTTCCATCTTCATAAATATTGACCGAAAAATTGAGTAAATCTTCTTCACCAAAAGTATGATACTTGAGTTCTTTGCGATAGTCAGTCAAAGCAGGTTGACCTAAATAAAATAAACCATTATAACCATTAGTACCGTGAATGATACGTATTGTACTTCCCCCGTCCCCGTCTCTCTTCTCACTTTTTGAACACTCTACCTCTCAAGTCACCAGTTTCCTTGACATCAACCACAGCACGCCAGTCTTGACCGTCAAAGAAGACTACGCAATCCAAAAGTACACCAGGATCTTCATAATCATCCATCAGAGATTTCAGCTGTTCCACACGAGCCTCTAGATCATCGCGTTCCTTCAAAAGGGCTTCTTCGGTCACATCTGTATGTTTCTTCTTGAAATCAGCCAATCGAGTTTGTGCTTCACCAATCAAGTGAGCCTGCTTGACTTCAAAATTTTGTCGGCGTTCCTAAATAAAAAAAAACAATAAGGGAAATCCAACGTGATACATGACAATGAGAACAAAAAAACCTCCTTTTATAATGTCATCGAAAACAAAAACGGATTTTCTTACCGATTTTAGTCTTGATATCAATTCCGAAGGAAAAAGTTCATAGGCGCGTTTCAAACCAATGCGGTAGTCCCCCGAAGGATTTTTCCATTTTGGATCCAATATCAAGGTACGGCCACTAAGACCTTCAATCACAGATACATTTTCACCATTGATTTCCTTTGAGATGGCTTTCACGATGGTCGATGTTTTGACATCACCTAATAAAAAAAAAAAAAGAAAAAAGAAATCGGCATATCAACTACTGACTATATACTTATAAAGATATACCACTGCCTTTTTCGCCTGTGTTTACCTCCTCCAGTACAGTCCACCAAATCAACAATCTTGGGTTTACCGTCAGTAGTAACCTATTAGTATACAGAGAGAAATAGTATAAGCATGGACGCATATTAATTGCTAAGACAAAAAAAAAAAGGAAGCTATTTTTACCTGCATGCCTAGATACCAATGGAGTTCAAACCGAGATGCGTTCATTAGCAAAACAATATAGCCTTACATGTAACTTTTTCTTTCTTTTTCGTAATAAACTTACCAGCAGCACCAGGATCCACACCTAAAAGTAATGGCAAAAGTAGAAAAAAAAAAAAGGTCCAATGAGAATGATACATAAACAGTGTACGTTTTTGTATTTTACCAGTATCTAGAATAGCTATCACAGTGTTTCTACCATCATGAGTGGGGTACTTTTTAACGAAGCTAGCAGCTTGTGTATCTTGCTTGGGCATCAAACCGTGAGACGGGTATTCATTAATAGGCTTTGCAAGTAAAGGCATAATAAATAGAGGGGGGGGGAGGGGATTGTAAAAAAAAAAAAAAAGAAAGAAAAGAAAAAGAATGATAACGCGTCTTTGTCGAACAATTTGCATCCCCATAAACGACTGGTCAATTTAAAACCCGACATACATGGAAGAATTACTGCCAATGATATTTTCGCCTTGGGGTGTACAACCCTTTTTTTTTAATAAATTGTCGCACGCCGAATGGTGACAGAAGAAAAAAAAAACAAAGCTCCATATCTGGGGTATTCATTCATGTCCATGGCCCATCCCCACCCCTCAAAGAAATCGGGCGAAACAGAAATAAAATTCATCGCCATGGCAAAATGGCCTGGGCCAATGGCAAGCCATTTCCCAGTGCCCATCCTCCACTGTATTTCTAAAGAAAATCATACTATGACTCTTGGCCTAAAGATCCGAGTTTAAATTGCCCGTGGTTTTTAGGAAGAGCCAAATACATCATCACTGGTTTCCTATTTCTATCTATTTATTTTTTATGATGCTGATCCGTTTATAACCCTTGTTTTTTTTTTGCCTTCTTTTGTTTGGCTTGACCATCTGCAGTCGACCCACCAGTTCCTAATCCCTGATACTCGACGTTGGCATATCTGCAAGTCCGTAATATGATACAACGTTTGCACTTTTGTCCCCTCCCTTCCCATCCCAATTATCATCTAAGCTTTTCAGCCTGAACACTCCCATCTAGCTAGCACCTTATCACACAATCAGTACTTTTTTTTTCTATCTATCCCATCGTCATCATCATATGATTTCCCTGTCAAAACCTGTATCTTAATTGCCCCCAACAACAACATCATCATCAAATCCAGACTCATTTTTCCCTACCTCTTAAAGACTACAAAGTACTAGAATATGGGGCTTAATTTTTTTTTTATTATAATTAATTTTGTCAAAAAAGGAAATAATAAAAAAAAACGAAGATGGAATAAAAAATATACTAAAAACTATACTAGATATCACTATCACTAAGGATGAGGAGGAGGGGAATTCAAACCATGCATGGTGCCCGAGATTCGCCTCAATGTCGCCTCCCGTTTAGATGTGTTTCCAGAAGACGACGAGCTAATGGAATCTATCATATATAAAAAGAAGATGATGATTGGGTGAGTAGAATAGATACAAAAAAAAAAAAAAAGAGGGCAATTTTTTTTTAATTTTTATCCATCAGTGATTACTTGATCTAGACCTTGGCGTTCTCACGTCACCTGGAATATATTGAGGACCAACAGGCGAATGCATGGATACAAGATCATGATGCGATGGAGGTGGCACTGGCGAGGTAAGGGTACCATCCAATTGCAAAGGAGGAATAGAACTGTATCCCCCACCAGTTTTTTCGGATGCTACTGATCGTTGTGATGATGTTGATGTTGACCGTTTAGCCTAAAGATAAGACTTTAGCATATATATATATATATATATTTGGGGGGGGGAAGGAAATCTATCAGTGCTTACCCTAGCTTGTCTACCAGGCGATGGTGGAATCGATCTAAAAACAGCGGGTATACTAAAAAGAAACAAACAAAAAACAAGATGTAAATAAATAACGCATCAGTCATCATCCATTTCATAGGGTTACCCTTCATCCAGAGGAATATCATCTGTAGGCATATTGTATTGTTTTCGAAATTGGACAAGTTCTCCTTTGTATTTGTTGCATTGTTGAGTTTTGAGAAGAACTAGAGACAAAATGGAGTCCAGAAAAAAAAAAGAAGGAAATACGTCTTATCATTTGCATGCAAATCTATTCTTTTACTTACATTCCCTTTCCATGTCACTGGACTTGTTTTTCAAAGTTGTCATTTCAGCCAATAACATTTCGATCATAGATGAGGAAGGATCGTTGTAAACAGATGAGGAGCTGCTAGCACTGGGCACATTCCATTTCTTTGCACTAAAGTATTGAGAAAAAGAGAAAACATGCAATTGATTAGTTTAGTTTTTTTTTTTTTTTTTTTTACCTAAGAGCAGGTGATGGATGCGTGGTGAAGGCCGGACTGGTACCTGGGGTCACGTCTTGAAGGATCGATCTTGGCGAAGAAACGGTGGATTTGGGTTTTTGCTGTGCCCTGAGAGCATCCAGTTGCTTTTGTAGTTTGTTGACAATAAATTCTTGTTCTTGCTCCAAAGCGTTTTCCATATCGATTTTTTCCTTTTGTAACTATAATAAAAATTAGGAGTGAGCGACTGCGCCTACCATACACACACGCACACACTCATATATATATATATATATAAATGTACTTACACGATTGAGCTTCTTTTGCAACATGTTTGTCATATACTCTTCCTCTTGTTCCACTTGCACCAGTAATTCGCTTTTTTCCTTTTTGAGTCCAGTGATACGTTTGAGCAGTTTGTTCGAGATATATTCTTCCTCTTGTTCCGCCAACGCCGTCATGTTCACTGTCAGCTGTTTGAGTGTTTGATTGTCGTGTTGCAATATGTTGACGTGCCCATGTTCCATTTCCACGTTGAACTCGAGTTTTTTGATTTGTGTTTGTTGCTGTCGACACTGTTCGAAAAGACGTTGGACGTGTTGCTTCAGTTGTTGTTGATCGTTCGTAGACAAGAGGGTACTCATTTCATCGTTCCTGTTTTACAACAAAAAAACAAACCAACCATTAATGTACTTCCCTCAGTTTTCCTTTCCTTCCTTTCCCTATCTCCTTGACTTACTTTTGATTGCCTTCAGTTATCCCTAGACTCTTTTCAAACTTTTGAGCCCGAGATTCCAAGTCAGCTTCCATGAGTGTCTTAGTTTTTCGAGCCTATATCCAACAATGTAAAGAGTATAGAGTAGCTGTAAATAAAAAACCAAGTCTCATCTCATTGTAAGAAAGTAGTACCTTTTCCAGTTGTTCGCGTATCGAGTGGTTTAATGCCTTTTCGTTTTGATGAAGTTCCCGCAACAATGCTACATTCTATCCCAACCCCGCAACAAAAAGAAACACAGATAGATAAAATGCATATCAATACTTGGATTGATATAAAAGACATAGAAGACTTTACCTCTTCATCCACCTTGATTTTATCGATAGATTGAGGTTCTGTTGAAGTATTTTCAGGATCCATATCGAATTGAATTGTTCAGAAAAAAAAAAAAAAAAAAAAAAAGAGAGGGATCAGCAGTTGACGCACCGGTAAGGCACCCCGAGAGAGGAGCGGCATTTTAATAATTTTGCACAGGATTCATTTTCATCAGCAGACAAAAAAGGAGCGTCAAGGCCTTGAAGACTTCGATCAGAAACAAACTTTAATTTTCATAATAATAGAGGATATGTTGCCAATACAATGCAGTACACTACAAAATAAAACTATACATTACATACAGACAATATATACTCTATATATATATATGGTCTGAAAAAGAGACACAAAAGGGGGTGGGGGAGGATGGAATGCAGAAATGCTTAAAAAGGGAAAAAGAAGGGATAGGCATGAAGTTGAACCAATCGATGAATTTCTTTTTCCCTTTCGATTTACATGCAAAAGGGTGAACCTTATATATATAAAAAAAAGAGTGTGTGTTTGTTTGACAATGCTTGATCCTTTTGGTCTACTTACTGAAATATGATGTTCTTTGAACCAATCATTGGTTTTTCCGGTTTCTGCAAGAATATTTAAAAACCCCAGATCATTGATTTTTTTATGTTATCTCTTTCACTTTTATTCTATTCTTCATCACTTTTTTTTTCTCCTAAAAAGTTATACCCTATATATATAATAATATATTTTTTTATTTTTTGAATCTTTATTATACATAAAATGTCTGCTATTCCTATGGAAACTTCATCAAGTATTGTTGATCAATATGGATCACTCAAAGGAAAAGTTGCTGTTGGTAAGTTTTTTTTTTATTATTATTATTCGCTTTGGTTACATATAAATTAATCCTTTTTTTTTTTTTGAATAGTGACTGGAGGTGCAAGAGGTCTTGGTTATGAAATGATGCGCTCATTAGCGGAAAGTGGTGCTTCTGTTGCTTGCATTGATCTTTTGGCTGAAACCGGAGCGGAATCGGTGGCTCTTATTGAAAAAGAATGTCAAGTCAAAGCATCAAGTTGGGGGTGTGATGTTACCAATGATGAAGAAGTTTCGATGCTATTTGATCAAATTGTACAACATCATGGTGGGTTGGATGTTTTGGTGACTGCAGCTGGAATCAATCAAGTATGCCCAGCAATTGATTACACCGCGGCAAGTTTCAGAAAAATCTTCGATGTTAATGTCAGTGGTACCTTCTTCTGTACCCAACAAGCGGCAAAGTAAGCTCTTTTTTTTTTTTTTTTTTTTTTTTTTTTCAAAGTGACTAATTCATTTTTATTTTTTTATGAACATATTAGACATATGATAAAATTGGGAACTGGTGGATCTATTATCACTGTGGCTTCTATGTCAGCACATATCACCAATACCCCTCAAAACCATGCTCCTTATAATGCCACCAAAGCAGCCGTTCTACAACTGACCAAATCATTAGCGTGTGAATGGGCGCCTCATAACATCCGTGTTACTGCCATTTCTCCTGGTTATTTTGATACTGCCATGAACCGACAAGTCCTTGCCCAACAAGGTGAAGAGGGTACCAAGATGCGTGATTACTGGGAACAACACACTCCAATGGGTCGAATGGGTGCTCCTCATGAATTAAAAGGTGCAGTTGTATTTTTAGCTTCTGATGCTTCAACTTTTGTCACTGGTACTGAGATCACTGTCGATGGTGGTTACACCGCTTGGTGAAGACGCCCTCTCTCTCTTTTTTTACAGTGCTTTCATTTAGTTTATTATACATATCATTCATCGTTTTATAAGTCTTTTTGAAATATATATTTATATATTACACACACATATATTGTAGCTTCATTTCTTCATTTAGTATAGTTGTCATCAGTAATAAAATCCTATTTTTTTTTTTTAAAAATAAGTAGTGGTCGATCAATTTTATTTTCCAAAGTCCGTCTGACAATGACCTTTTTTGGAAGGGTTCCAAAATTCCCACCTCTTTCCTTTTGTTTTTATCCAGAAACAAACGACTACCATCCTTCTTTGGCTCCTGTAAGAGTAGTCTCATACCCCTGTTCATAAAGTTTATTAGACCCCACCCTCTGTTTACAGTATTATGTAGATTTTATTTGTACTTGTTTTTGGCTTGACAACTCATCCTGCATGCAAACACAAACTTCATTAATTGATTAGAACCACAACTAGTGTAAGCGAAAAAAACGGCAAACAGCAAATAGGAATCAGCGCGAATCACTTCCAACTTTATTTGTACCCTTTTCTACACACTCGGTGACCATACTGCAAAAAGGATCACTGTGACGGATATCCCTAAGTAAATAGAACCTTTATTTTATGCACCACTCGGAACTCCCTATTTATTACTTTTTCTGTATGTATCATAGTGCCAAAAGAGCTATACGCGTGAGTGGCGACGATGCCCTCCATTGATCAAGATTGTCACCACCTTTGGTGTAATTAATATTAATAATATGATCCATCAAGCAAACGAGAAAGCCTGGATTCGGTACGTGGGCTAATGAAACAACAAGGACTCGACTTGGCGACAATGCAATGCATTGTTGGCTGCCATTAGTATAGAATAGTTTAGTTAGTAGTTAGTTTATATACATAGCTGGGTAGTTAGTTTGTAGTTTAGGCACTTTCTTATTTTGTCAAATCAATTTACCATTAAAATATAAATCTCCAAAATTATCTTTTTGATATCTTTTGATTTCTCCACATTTAATTTTCCATAGGGAATGCTTTGTCATGGTGGCGCTTCCAATCATCGTTCGTTACTTGTCTGGTAAATTTACCGGGGAAAAAAACCACTAGGGTGAAAAAAAAAGCTCCGCGTATAGGGGTCCTTCTCATTTTTACCATTCGATCACGGAAGGATGCAGTTGATGGTGGGAAGGCGGGAGAGAGATATTAAGAGCCATATTTCTAGTAATAAGATGAAGGATAGTGTAATATGTCATTTTGTAGTTAGATCAAAGTTAGGGACCATTACAACATACCCATCAAGTCGAGTGAACGGCGATCTTTTAGACTTGATTCCAGAAAAAACGAAAAGACTCCCCGCGGAATCCCCTGTGAAATTGGGGTTGAAACCCTTTCCCATTTTTACCCGCCAAGGCAATTTGCTGAATAATCCTTTCGCTGGGAGTAACGGGGTTTTAAAAAAACCCAGCATATTTTTTATAATTAGGCGCCTTTTTTTTTTTTTAATTTCTCCTTTTCTTTCTTCCCATTCCATATACTCTCTTCTATTATCAATTAAATATATACATAATGTCCAACCAAGTCAATGTCGGTGTTGTCGGTTTCGGTAAGCACTCCTTGACGTGCCACACTCCCGTGTTTTATGCGACAATATGACTCACTCAAATTTATGTTTCTTTCTCTATCATTGAATAGGAATGTCATCGCGTACTTTCCATTGCCCCTTGATTGTATCTTCACCTCACCTCAATCTCGCTGCTGTTGTTGAACGTCATGATACCAAAAGTCAAAAGGCTTATCCTGGCATTCAAACGGTGAAGAGCACTGATGAATTATTCGGCCTCGATCACGTCGACTTAGTTGTCATCACTACCCCTAACGATTCTCACTTCAAACTTGCCAAGGAAGCTATGGAAAAGGGAAAGCATGGTAAGTAGATTAGAGAGACAGAATGTATAGAATCAGATGAAGTAGGAGGTCAGGCATGGTGTGGGGTCATAGTAGTTCTCACGGACTCTTATTTTCCTTTTTAAATTTTATATAGTGGTTGTGGAAAAGCCTTTTACTGTGACTTCTCAAGAGGCCGAAATCCTTGTGCAAGTGGCCAAAGAAACCAACAAGATTTGCAGTGTATATCAAAACAGACGATGGGACGGTGACTTTTTGACAGTCAAGAAGCTTTTGGAGAATGGTCATTTGGGTCGTTTGGTAGAATTCGAATCCCACTTTGATCGTTTCCGAAACTTTAGCAAGAATGGCTGGCGTGAACAAGAAGGTCAATTAGGCTCCGGTATGCTTTATGATTTGGGTGCTCATTTGATTGATCAAGGTAAAATAGAACCCCCCCGCCCCTCTCGAAAATAGAAAGGAGAAAGAGATATTCAACCTTTTTTTTTTTTTTTTGTAGCACTCACTTTGTTTGGTGTTCCCAAAAGCATTTATGCCACCATCAGCAATCAACGACAATTACAAGGCACCAATGTGGATGATGACTTTACGATTATTCTGACATATGAAAACAACATGAAAGCCATCCTACGAAGCAGCATGTTGGCTCGTCAACAACCTGTGCTACGATTCTCATTGCGGGGCATGAATGGGTCTTTCGTCAAACATCACTTGGACGTACAGGAAGATCAATTGAAAGCAGGTGTCTTGCCCGCACATGGTGGCTACGGTGTGGAATCACAACAACAATGGGGTTTGATCAATACGGATATGGCTGGTGGTGTTCACGTGGTCGGCCATGTCGAAACCGAAAAGGGCGATTATCTGTCTTTCTACAACAACGTTGGCCAAGCCGTTCTGGAAAACAACCCCGCTCATTTGGCTGTCAAACCTGAACATGGTCTCTTATGCATTCGTTTGATTGAATTGGCGCAACAATCTAGTGATGAAAATCGCACCATCTTCTTTTAGTTTGGTGGAGCTATTGGGGTTAGTTCTGATGTAGCTTCATACAGTATACGGTAGATCTTATTATGTATTGTAGTGTAAGGTAGTGTAATGTAGTGTAGTTTACTTGTTTGTTTATTTACTTTTTTTTTTTTTTTTTATGATGGTCAATAATAATAATAAAAAAAAAAATCCTGTATACTGTTGTATTGTATGATATATTATTGTATTTGATGATTGACGGCAATTGGATCGGATCATATCCGATATTTATTGGTCTTCGACTCCCGTGTCTTTTTAGATTTGTTGATCCTTCTAAATTAGGTAGCTGTGATATGTTGTTTTAGAAAAGAAAAAGAAAATAGTTACATCTGTGCTTCATATATTATGTACATCAAATAAAATAAATATACATTGAGAAAGAAAAGAAATCTCAGGGTAGGAAAGGCAGGGCAGGAAGAGGAGTGGACTTTTTTTGTTTTGTTTTGTGAAATAAAAAAAAATAGTGTAAGGTTGGGGCATGATCCTTTTGAAAAATATAATCTTTCTTCGGATGATTTTGGTGACTATAGGAGGAAGCGGGTGTCACCCGAAAAATATAGAAAGTGACCAAGGAGGCGGTCAACGATGATGATTCCTGTTCATTTTTCAAAATCAGATGATTATCCAAGAAGGGTGAAATGTCAGTGGGGAGTGAATCAACTGGTCCCCCATGGCTCTTTGTTTTTTCTTTGTTTTTTTTTGTTTCTTTTTTCGCTTACGCGTATACAACGGCGGATAATGTATAGTTATGGAAGGATACCACCCGGTCTCCGATGTCCTAGATTATTATATACATCAAGCGGCATGCTGTCGTCATGGTGGCCGGCAGGGCGGAGATGAATTATCCTGGGGATTGTAGTACCACCACTGAGTTCATTTCTCCAGTTGACGGATCCCACCATGTGTTTTATCATCTGGATCGGATATATCATCACATCAGCCCATACATTTTGAGTGATACTACTGTACCTGTACCTGTACATGTATCTGTGTTTGTAACTGGAGCTGCATAGTTCAGTACAATCACAATCTCGTACAGCAACGTCGTAGTATGAATAACAGCGAGTATTTTAATGCAACCAAAGAATGATATACAATTAAGGTCCGTAAGGTTAATGATTTAAATTCTAATGTTCTGACTATAACAAAATGCACGGTCTTTAGACTTCATTGTTTTTGTGCTTCTTTTGACGGGTACAACATCGGTGCGAGTGACAAAAGGTCGGGAAGGGGGAGTTTAGGTAAAAAAAAAAAAAAAATTGAGTTGGTGGGGAGTTTTGGGTTTGTGTATTCAATATGATTTGAAAATGGATGCATATCATCATGCTTTCACATATGGTAAAAACATAATAATAAATAAATAGTTGGGATAGCTTTTTGCATGTTTCAACGTAGACATTTACTTTTCTGGCGTATTTTTTTTTGTATGTATTTTATTATTTATTTTTCATGTGGTCTTTGATTGGCTGCTTTTCTATTTTAAACTGTTCAGTTCAAAATCTATTTCACAACCTACCTCTCCTCCCCCTTTTTTTTCTTTCTTTTCTTTTTCTTTTCTCTCACTTTTTTTTTTCTTTCTTTCCCCACAACTTTATACCTTCTTCTTTTTGGACATTCCTTCAATAGCCTTTTTTTTTTTTTTTTTATACATATTTACTGCATTCATTCAACATACACCTCCATACTTCACTTCTCCAATGACCTCATTAGTAACTCAGTTTGTCCAACAATATTCTCGTCGTGTTTTTGGGAAGAAACACAAATCAAACCGATCAACATCCCGTTGTACACTATCGTCCATGTCATCACCAACCTTATCATCAACACTTTCGCGTGGAGGAGCAACCACAACCACAACTACAACAACGTCTTCCTCGTACTCTTCCTCGACTTCTTCCTCTTCTTCTTCTTGTTTATCTACTTGTTCAGCTTCAACCACGGGTGCATTATTCGATCGTGCTCTTCAAGTCCTTTATGGTCATTATTGCCCATTGAACCGTCCTCTCGCCATCCGAATTTTACAACACTTGTGCGACCAACATCGTGAATCATCATCGTCGTTTACTTCATTATCAACAACACATCAAATGACCATTGGTGCTGCTCAAGCGATCCTGGGCTTTTGTTATGAATTTGGACTGGGGATCAAAATCTGTTTCAAAAAGGCGGAACATCATTATATTGTGGCCACCACCATTTTGACCAACATGAACACTGACCATCAGATCCCCGCTTTGGCCGCCCTGACTCATGATTCGCTCTTGGTCATGATGTATCAAGCATGTCTGGTAGCTGTAGCAAGATTGGCATTTTTACGAAAATACGGTCGGCCTGGGATTCACATGGATCGATGTGAAGCTGATCGATATGAATCTATTTTACTACAACAACAACAACAACAACAACAAGGGCACAGCAACAATGATGGTGATGGTGATGGTGTAGCGTTGGCGTGGTTCCGTCATGCTGCTGTGGTGTACAGATGTGCTGCCAGTCAATACTGCCTCGGTGTGTGTTACCATGATGGCGTTGGGGTGAACAAGGATGAAAACGAAGCTTTTCGGTGGTACAAACTCAGTGCCGATCAAGGCAACTGTCGCGGCCAAGGCATTTTGGGCTACTGTTATGGTGAGGGCTTTGGTGTGGTCAAAGATGAAGTCGAAGCCATGCGATGGTACCGATTGGCGGCTGAACAAGACGAAACGGTGGCGATCTACAATGTGGGGTATTGCTATGAAGAAGGCATTGGGCTCGAAAAGGATGTTGTCAAAGCCGTGGACTGGTATCGCCGTTCTGCTGAACAAGGCAATGCGTTTGCTCAAAATGCCCTCGGCTATTGCTATGAAGATGGGATCGGTGTTGCCAAGGATTTGAAAACGGCTGCTACCTGGTATCAACGCTCGGCAGATCAAGGTTACCCCTGGGCGCAATGCAATCTCGGCTATTGTCATCAGAATGGAATAGGTGCCGAAAAGGATTCCGCTCAAGGTGCTTTCTGGTATCGCAAGGCTGCTCTGCAAGGTCATGCCCGTGCTCAACACAACCTGGGCTTTTGCTATCAAAATGGCATTGGCGTTGATCAGGATCAACGAGAAGCTGTGCATTGGTATCAACAATCCGCCGATCAAGGCAATATCTTTGCTTATCACTCTTTGGGCTACTGCTATCAAAATGGAATTGGTAAAACTTTCATCTTTCTTCTTCAGAACTTTCCTTTCAATTTTAAATTAATTTTTTTTTTTTTTTTTTTTTTTTTATGTATAGGACTTGAAAAAGATGAACGAAAAGCGGTGTATTGGTACTATCTCTCTGCGGAGCAACATCATGCGCCGGCGCAATTATCTCTTGGCTTTTGTTATCGAAATGGTGTTGGTGTGAAGAAAAACTCAAGGGAAGCTGTGAAGTGGTTTAAACGCTCGGCGGAACAAGGCAATGCATTGGCCCAAAACTCACTTGGTTTTTGCTATGAAGAAGGTCTTGGGGTGAAAAAGGACAGTATCAAGGCTGTTTTCTGGTACCACAAGTCTGCACGTCAACACAATCCTTGGGCTCAATGCAATTTGGGTTTCTGTTATGCAAACGGCATTGGTATTACTCGTGATCATTCTCAGGCGGTCTTTTGGTATCAGCAGGCAGCAAAACAAAATCATGCAAGGGCTCAAGACAAATTGGGGATTCATCTACAAACTGGTTTGGGGGTACTTCAAAGTATGACACTGGCATTCAAGTACTTTTTACTTTCCGCACAACAAGGTCAAGTCTCCGCTCAATACCATTTAGCTCTATGCTATGAAAAAGGCATGGGTGTTCAAGCCGATTTACAAGAAGCTTTGATTTGGTATGAAAAGGCCGCTACAGTAAGTTGTTGTTTTTTTTTTGGACAGGAAGCGGTATATATAACAAAACGAACGTAATTCTCACTTTTTTTTTCATTAGTCTGGTTGTCGAAATTCTCAAGAACGATTACGGCGGTTATTATTACGCTATTGCTTGGAAAACGCCTCCATTGCCAATTCAATTCAAAATACCATCGACAATTGCACCATACATCCATCTTCACAACCTAGGCATTGGATCTCTGGATTTGCTGCTGCTGCTGCTTGAAAATACCATTTATATCTTTTATATATACATATACATATATAGTTTTATCTTATTTTTTTTATTGCATACCATATTCTCTTTGTATTTTTTTTTTGTTTGTTTGTCCTACTTCTTTGTTTCTCTCTCTCTCTTTTTTATTTATTTATCTTGTTTTTAGTTTATATACACATTCCAAAAAATAATACCTTAGTTCATTTTAGACCACACACACACATGCACACACGCACACACTTCTCGAAAAATAAAATTACAAACATTGACTGACCCATGATATTGATTTGAAATCCAGATTCTCATTCATGCCAGCCTACTGGCAAAAAAGGGGATGTCTTTTTTTTTTCTTTGATGGGGGTGTATGTATGTACCAAGAGTGTCTTTTTGAAGGGATGGGTTGGACGCATTCAATTTAGTGGTTAATTTCTTGTGACCCAACCATTTGAATGTGTGTAGGAAAAAAAAAATCAAGGCACACTTCCAACCTTTCGTGTGGCCTATTGATACTCCGACTTCTATGAACTGGATTTCTTTTCTCCTTCTTTTTCTTCTTCTTCTTTTCTCTTTATTAATGACTTCATTGGCGTGCTGATGATCTTGGATTAGTATTAGAATGTGAATCAGGGGCATTTTCAAAAATGCAATACAAATAGGCATGGGGATGCCCTCTCATTTTGAAATCGTGGTTTGGGGGACCATTGTTAGATTTAGATTCATCTTGACTTGTGGGGTATTATGGAACCCACTTTATTAGTTGTCATTGATTATATATACGTCTAAATAAAATATGTCTTATCTCTATATAATATTATTGCATTGCGTGTTTGTTGAATGGGCCCACCGCTTTTTACCACATTTTCGTTCAAGACATCAAATGTCTACAGTACTTTGAAGTTCGTCAGCAAATCGCAGGAAATCCGCTAGACTTGTCTAAACGAAATATGGGAGCTGATATACTGCCAAAAGGCATGAGAAAGAGTAAGGGGACATTGGTTATTGAAGTACAAGAACGATCAGCGCTAATCAAAAGAGGCGATGGTAGTAAAAGTAGAATACCTATCGCACCAAGCATGAAAGAAACTAGTGGAACATTTTTTCATTGAAGTGTGTAAAACAGAGACATAATTTATTCAAATGTAGATACTAACTATAGACAAACTAACTCGAAATTAAAGCTAATGATTACTTCAAAAGTTAGTTAATAGTGGTTCTAAATCCTGGATCCAAAAGGAAAGGGTTTGCCCATGCATCTTGTAACATCTGAGCTGAAACCCATTTTAAACTAGTTCTAACACTAATCTAAGTCCAACATCACCTTAAAAAAGGAATGAGAGAGCGAAAAAAAAGGGAAGCGATAAAAATTCACGTGTGCGGCATTTGAAATATTTTCTTCTTTTCCGTGGCCCAGCCCGAACGAATATTCGCAATTTCTTATGCGCTAATATTTTTTTTTTTATTCTTTCTTTTCTTTTCCCCCTACCTACGTTTTTGCTTATTATGGCCTTTGCTATCCCTGTCCTTATTGGTGCGCCCATTGGTTATTTTACATGGAGTCTCGTTTGCAAACATGTTGATTACCAAGTAGCTAAACTATGCTATGATGATAATATCCCTTCCACTCAAAAAGGTAAAAAAAAGTAATCGAAGCACAAATTCAAAAAAAAAAAATCCAAATAATGACAAACGCGCCATGTTGCTAATGGGACTCTCTCTTTTTCTGTTCGTTTTTAGACGGTTCACCATTGACAATGACGCAACAACTTGAGTATTATCCTCCACGATCAATGACAATGTCGATGGTAGGGTCGGTGGCATCATGTGGTGTTCTAGGCAAAACAATGTTCCCGGCAGCTACTCGCCATCGACTCTTCTTTGCAAAAGCACCTCCACACGCCAACATTAGGATCGAAACACTGAAACTGGGAATGGAATTACTGGTACGAAGTGGGATTGTATTTTATGGGACTGCTGTGGGTGGTGCTGTTACTGGACGCCTTGCTGTTGCTAGTGTTGGTACTAAATCATGAAAAACGATCGACTGGACTGGATTTGTATAGAACTAATAGTAGTAGTAGTAGTAGTAGTAGCAGCAGTGATAGTGACTGGTAGCTATTTAGATTCCTCTTTTTTATTAGTGTAGTTTATACCATTGTTATACATCAAATAAAGCTTATTTTTTCCCTTCTTTCTTCTTTTTTAATGTTTCTGTTTTTATTGGGGGGAATTTAAAGGAATGTTGATGTGTCTTGGGGGAAAAAGCTGATACAGTATGTTAAATTGTTAAAGATGGTTCAAAGTGAATGATACTTGGCGCATACCTATAAGCTGATATTGCGTTGGGGCAATTTCCATTGGATGTCCTTTCTCTGTAGACGTGTGGGGGAGCTCTTTTATGCAGAATTACACTGTATGTTTACTTTTGGGTAAGGGACTCGTCAACGGATTTTTCGATTGTCTGATATTTCGAGTAGGATTGGAGATAGGGTTGATTTTTTTAATGTTAGAATATGGTGAGTGGGATTTTAAAGAGAAATTGGGAATAAAATGGAAAGAGTGTAGTGCGAATATGAATCGTGTGTCTTTAGTAAATGGGGCATTGATCCGAAATACATACGTTGTTTAATTCAAGCATATTCAAATCACCTCTAAATACGAGATAATACGAGATAGGGCATAATGAAATTGAACTACGATTTACATACACTTGGACCACCTGAAAAATATTTTTGACTGGTTGAATTGCGGACTGTAAATTGCCCGTGATTTTTCGTAAAAAGGCGAAGTTGGTGGGTCATGAAATTCTTTCTCTATTCTCCCCTTTTAGATCTCCAAACCAAGCTCCCGTGTTGCTTTCTCATGAGTTTCAGTGTTGCGCTACCACATGAAGCTTTGAAAGGTAACGAGAACGCTGAAAAAATTGTTTCCTAGTCATATCTGTGTATCTCATGCTTTTTTTATGTCTTCGTTACAGCGTTTGGTTATGGTTTAGAAGCATTGAACAAGTTTGGTGATGAAGTTAACATTGATGCCAAAAAAGAACAGGTAATCCCAAATACATATATTTTATTTTATGCATTATTTATGTTACTGACAATATATTATCGTTCTTCAGCTCATTCTTTGGACAGTGAACTCGTCTATCACAGGACAGGTTGTTCTCCGCATGTCGCCAAAACTATTTGAAAAGTATACGATCAGACCCTCTGCTGACACTGGAAGTACTACCACTTCTTGCCGACTATTGTTAAAAGTAAGTCGTCTTTTCCTCACTCCGTATGTCTGCGTCTCACACTCTTTTATATTTTGGGTAGACATTACTGAAAGTCTTTAAAAGCAACCAACATCGATCGAGTAGCATCAAACAATGTGAGCTAAAGTTGAACGGAGGACCCGCGACAAGTCGAACTACTGGAGGATTGAATGGCCCGGAACACCGTCTTTATCTCAAATTTATGTATGAAAATGGTAAGAAAAGAAATTAGTACAATAGGTAAATAGTATAACATGGTACTGACGAGAATGGATTAGGCATGACCAAAACGAATTCTTTGTGGTATACAGATACAGATATATCTCGACCACTCTTCTCCAAGAACTTGCCCTATTCATTTATCATTGATCCTGGTGTCTTCTTTGACTGCATTGCTCTTATGGATAATCGTATTCAAGACCTCTCCTTTTTGTTTACGCCTAGCCGTGTCATTATCAAGACATTTTGGGATCCTTCCATTGGCAATAACAGTAAGTTCTATATCATATATAGCTTCGCTATCAACTCACTCTTCTTACTTATATATATATTTTCATATTAGGTAATAGGCCAATGCAAAGTCAATTCAAGATCCCAAGCCATGATTTCACCTATTACAATGTGAACACGGAACTTGTATTGACATTCAGCATGAAAGAATTCAAAGTAAGTAAACCTGCATTAGGTAAATCAAAAGTGACAGGGAATTGATGGTTTTATATTTATCATAGACGGCAGTTACTTATGGGATTGACACATGCGATATGCTACATGCTCAATTTGAAGAACCTGGCAAGTAAGTTGAAAGCTGGATGGAAAAAAAAGGGGGGGTGGGGGAAACGGGAGAAATCAAAGAGCCGTTTTTTTTTAACGTCTATTTTATATATTATAGGCCTCTCATATTTACCGTCGAACAGCGAGGATTCGTGATCGCTGATTTTGCATTGATGACATTTGCAAGTAATGAAGGAATCACACAATCAAGTGGATTGACCATGAACAATAATTCAATCACAACGGAAAATAGTAGTAAGAACAAGAATGAAAATTTTAGGCAAATGTGTTGTTTCCTATTGTAACTTTTTTCTTTCATTTTTTTTTAGTGCTTTCTGTATCAAAAAACTCATCGGCTAATATACAACAAGATCAAAGACCTGGACCATCATCTACTTCAAGAGAACACCGATACTCTTCACCAACCCGTTCAACCTCAACATCACGACGTGAACAATCAATGCCTCCGCAATTGAACCACAGTCCTTCTTTAGAAATGTTGCCACCCTCTTTTGAACAACAAAAAAGAACAATAAAACGGAATTCGCCTGATGACAGTAATGATCCATTATTCCCCTTTGGATCCCCTTCGGCATCATCAAGTAAAGTACCACAGTCATCAACTCCACACCAAAGACAACCGCCACAACAGCACCATCGGCAACCCCAACCCCAACAACACCACATTCATCATCATCAGCATGAACAACCTACGACTACTACTCGTCAGGTCAACACTAGTGATAATGACGCAACAACTGATGATGAAGAAGAAATGTTTCTAGTGGATCCAAATCAACCCAAGGTACAGAACCATGCACATATACCCCCTCTACTAAAATAAATAAAAACACATAGTACTAACTGTCTTACCTTTTTTTCATCGATAGGCGAAACGAAGATTCTTCTCTGATTGACAATACCCCATCTCAATAACTTTATAGTTTGATCGCTTAGAATAGACTCTTCTCCCGTTTTATATTGCATACATACACCCCATATTTTTATCTACATATACACATACACTGTCTTTTATACACAAATCTTTCTTCCGTTAATAAAAAAAGAGTACGATTGTACACTTGTATCAATATGCAGATATTTCTTTTTATTGTGATGAAGGATAAGTTGTATTTTTTTTCTTTTTGCGACGGGGATTTTTATTATTCTAAACAAGATCTACTACTGTAAGGGTTATCACTAGGGTGGACACTAAAAATATCACGACAGGTCATTCAACAAGGTTTACGTACAATATGCAAGCCAACAAAAAGAAGACAAAATCAACCATCCCACACTTGATTAATTGTAAAAAAAAATAGATGTTATGATAATAAATTGGATTTTATTTTTATTGAATGATGATGAATAAAAAGGAGCAAGAAACTAGTTTTTTATATATATATCTATGTATATAAAAGGGGAAGGGGAATACAATGTGAAGCCAAAAAAAAAAAAGAGAGAAAACTGTACCAGCAGTAAAATAGGGAATCTAAAAAAGTCTATAGGAATATAAGGGTAAGTGTTTGTATGAGAGTACCTGTATGAATGAAAAAGAGTAGGGGCCGGGGGGGGGAGGTGATGGCAACAGGGGCGAAGGAGGGGGGTAGGGGAAGAGGGGCAAAAAAGACAAAAAGAAAATTATGATGGTTGTTATTGAGAGGTACCGTAAAGAGCAGCCACGACAATGATGACGATGACAAGAATCACGCTGAAGCCAATAGAGAAATACCGATTCAGTTGTTGCCACCGTGTTGCCATTTTGCCACCACGTTCAGGTCGTTTTGGCCAAAAGGCACCTACCCACCAAAGAGGAGGAAAGATAAAGCCAAACAAGAATAAAACAGCACCTATCGAGGCAATCCCGTCATCATGGTCCCATGCCCACCAAGGTCGTTTTTCGTGCCCATGCTCTTCATGCTGTTGAGGATCATGGTGCGCTAAAGAAGATTCACCATGGCGATCTAAGTCCGTTTTGATGGCTGCCCACAAAGTGCTTGGCTCGTTCCTCTCCATATCAACAATATCCATCTGGTGCTTTTCTTCGTTGCCAAAGTGGTTGTCTGGTCGATGATGATCATCGGTTGCTGTTTTATCAAGGTGTGACTTTAAAACAGGCGCATCTTGTTGAAATTGGCGATCAATATAGTTATGGAAGGACGAGTCTGGTGCCTGAGGTGGCTGAAAGACAACAGCATTGTTGGGTAATGATGACACGAGGGGAGGTGGAGGTGGAGTGGAAGCATCGGTCATAGGAGACGAGGCTCGTTTATTCAGTAATTCAACCCGAGAATTTCGAGAAGATTGATGCGAAAGTGGTGTGGGTGAGCGAAGAAGGTTTTCGGTCAGTTGATATGCGTGTTGTTGTTCCATGATATGTTAGAAAAACATATAATATTATAAATATATGTATATATACAAGTCGAAGATAACGAATGGAAGGGGTGTGAGGCAAAAAAGAAAAAAACAAAAAGAGAGAAAGCGAGGAAAAATTCTTGAAAAATATAATAAAAAGGTGGCGACAGTTACACAAGGTTGATTAAATTACAAACGGGAGGAGTCCCGCTCCCCCTTCTTACACCTTCCCCCTCGTGTCAAATACTGTATTTATAATATCAGTGCAGCGTAATGCTATGCTAGACGAGTACATTACAGTACAGTACATTAGAATACACGCAGTAGGATGATGATATGACGATATACTGTAGACTTTATTATCGCGAAAAAGTGATATTATATTCGTCGAACTGTCAAATACAATTGCAAACTGTGGTTATTTCTTCATTAATGGGTCACCATTTGTCATGCTCTTGAAATTATGCATAGAAAATGTAAAGAAGCTCTTTAGAAGCATACGGTAATATATAGTTGGTGAGGCTGGGACATTGTCACATCCCAAGAACAGCAGATATAAAGCTACAAGACTACTCCGAAATATGGGACATCTGAAACGAAGTTTTTTTCTTGCACCTTGTTTTTTATTTTTATCTTTTGCCTGCAATTGATTGACCGATACCAGGAAATGAGAGGTTCGATAACAGGCTAGTATCACGAAGAGGCACAGCCCACTTAATGACGGTGTCTGATCTAGTTGGAAAAGGCTCAAGTCACGAAGATCTGGCTCAGCACACTCGCCTAACCTGATAATTTTAGACAGATGCTTGGAAATATGTATTACTGCGCAAATTAGGTTGAAAAACTCATACGTATGTACGCCTTGGCCCTCTTAGTCAGTTGTATATGATACGATACCAGCAGATATGAAAAACCACGGCAAGCCAATCTGGAATAAGACTCAGATGATAAAACGGGGCAACAATGGGAGCAAAGTCATAATAATAATGATAACGATGCTACAGTATAAACAAAGACAATGGAATGGATGTCTTGACAAAATCGTGTGATGACGGTTTGAAGGTAAGTCGGAAAAAAGAGTGGCGTTTTCAAATAAGGACAATAGGGTGCTCAGTTACAAAGCGTTTTTTTTTTTTTTTTTTTTTTTTTTTTTGTAGCATGATATCAAATGGGGAGTAATATGCAAAGTTTGTTACTAGCGTAGTTTATGTTCATACATCAGTATAATGTCATTATCATCTGTGTTTTACATGTAAAACAATAGAAACCTATTATTACCATTTATTGATCATTTCTACATTGTGTTACATGGACGCGAAACTTAAATGGTCCTACCGCTTCCTGACTGGCTGAGCCGAAAGGGCTTTTACTCTTTTTTTTTTTTTTGCTACAAAATTTCCTCATTTTTCATTTTCTCCACCTTTTCCTTTTTTTATTTTTATTCTTTTATACCAACAAGTTATTATTTTTTACCATGCACAGCTTACACTCTATGACCCACCGCTTGAAAACCAAGATTATCCATGGTGTTCATGATCTTACTGGTTATCTTTTGGAAGAAGGGAGCCCTGAAGAAGAAGAAAACGAAGTAGCTGCGCTTGCACAAAGTCATCGTCATGCTTCCTTTGCTCCAGTACGCCATAATGCCAAAGTGAAATATTTTGTGGATGGTCATGACTATTGCTGGTAATTTAGCGTTATTGACACGATCCCCTGGCCCTTCAGTTACTCACATATATATCTTGTTTTTATTTCAAATAGGGCTGTTTCTGAAGCTATTGAGCATGCTAAGGAATCAATCTTTATTGAAGACTGGTGGCTCGTAAGTATTGAAAAGAGCAACATTAATATCAAAGGAAACGGTTAGGTCGGTATACTGACAGTAGCCATTTCTATATATTGTCATTTGTCATGGTGTGCTCTTCTCGGTGTTCTTTATCCTTTTTTTTTTTTTTTTTTTTTTAGTCTCCAGAACTGGTACGGTATTCAGATAAAATCATTTTTGTTGCAATGGCTACTGTACTTACCAGTTATTTTTTTTTGTTACTAGTATCTTCGCCGGCCTCCATCCAAGTACCCAGAATACCGACTTGATGCTCTCCTGAAACGCAAAGCTGAACAAGGTGTCAAGATCTTCATTGTTGTTTATAAGGTAAGTAAAGCTTATACTACTGTTACCATTATAGTTAAAATCTTAATTTACCTTATTTTAGGAAGTCAAGCAAGCCATGACATTAGATAGCCGATACACCAAGGATGCATTACAAGGTCAACACCCCAATATTGTCGGTAAGTGAAAATAAATACATACACACATGCATACGCACGTAATTATCCATTACTAAAATCTGATTCCTCAACTTACCTGCTATAGTGCTTAGACATCCTGATCATGATGTCGGAGGTACCTACTTTTGGTCTCATCATGAAAAGTTTGTAGTGATCGACAATCAAATTGCGTTTTTGGGCGGTATTGATCTTTGCTATGGACGTTGGGACACGCATAGTCATCCTTTGGCGGATTGCCATGGTGGTGAACCTGGATTGGAAATGTTCCCTGGTCAAGATTATAGTGATGCTCGTGTGCGTGATTTTGAAGATGGTAAGAAATGGGAAAAAAAAAAAAAAAAAAACCAAGGAGAATGCAGAATACACTGGGAACGTGATTGACCTTTTTTTTTCGCTTCAATCAAATAGTGAAAAACTGGGATCGAATGTTGATTGACAAGACTACTATTCCGCGTATGCCTTGGCATGACATGTCACTTTGTGTGGTAAGAAATGCTAATAGAAGAAAAGTGAGGGAAGGACAGAATATTAATCAGTGTCATTGTATTATATTCTACATTGTATTCGTTACTCTATAGATCGGAGAACCGGTATTGGACGTGGTAAAGCAAAAAATTTACACAACGGCATTCGCATGATCTTGATTTTAATTTTTAATTTTTTTTTTAGGCACGGCATTTCTGTGATCGATGGAATTTCGTCAAAAGTGTTAAAGCATTTGATAAATCCAAAGTCCCCTTCTTACAACCTCCTCTTGGTGGATTCAGTCACCGCCAAACATTGAAATCACCTATTTCTGAAGGTCTTATGCGGTCAAGATCAACCCGATTCCGTCATGGCACCCGTGGTATCCATGGTACTTGTCGTGCTCAAGTCCTTCGTAGCAGTGCCAGCTGGAGTTCTGGTATCCCTTTGGAGGTACGTAGTAAATATAATATGGAATATTGGGCATAACGGAGACCAGTTATTAATTGTCTTTGATATATAAATATGTAGCACTCCATTCAATCAGCTTACATATCAGCCATTACTGAAGCTCGTCATTATGTCTATATTGAAAACCAGTTTTTCAGTAAGTCATTAAAAGTTACGAAATGCCAATAATAATAGTCATACTCACATATGTTGCTGATGCCATATAGTCACCACCACTGAAGACGACTCGAACTATATTATCAAGAATCAAATTGGTGCTGCCATTGTCAATCGTATTATCCGCGCTCATGAAGAAAATGAAAAATTCAAGATGTTTATTATTATACCACTGTTACCTGCCTTCCCTGCCGATTTATCCACCAAAGCAGCTCGTGATGCCAAGTATGTGTGTGTGTGTGTGTGTGTGTGTGTGTGTGTGTGTGTGCTTTACGAAATTGGGAGGAGATAATAATGTACTGACTCGTTCACTCTTTTTTTTTTCTTTATCAATAGGGCCGTTATGCACTACCAATATACGTCCATTTGCAGAGGTAGCAAAAGCATCTTTGAAAAACTACGACGAGCAGGTGTGGATCCCGAAAACTATATTCGATTTTACAGTTTACGAAGCTACGACAGAATTCATCGAAAGAAATTGGAAGAAATGTTGGCGCGCGCTGCTGGCTACTCTGCCTCTTTGTCATCCCTGATGGAAGCCGATGTGGATAGTACTCGTATTCCTGGAACGTCTGAACAACATGCTGAACACTCCTTCGACATTGCCGCTGACTCTATTTCCAGTCATGCCATGAAAGGTGGAAATTTGCACGACGAACCCTGGATCACGGATACTAGATTTACTACCCACAGACACGAACACATGGATAAATTGGAAGCTTCATCGTATGTTACCGAAGAATTATATGTCCATGCCAAACTTTTGATTGCTGATGGTATGGTTTAAAGGAAAATTGAAGCACCTTCAAAAAAAAAAACTCACTACTAACGACTGTCTTTACTTTATTTATTTGTATAATTATTTATATAGACCGACTTGTGATTATGGGATCAGCAAATCTGAACGATCGATCTCAATGTGGTGATCGTGATAGCGAAATTGCAATGCTTGTACAAGATCAAGATTATATTCCATCAGAAATGAACGGGCAATCAGTAAGTATTCGTAAGGAGGAAGGAATGAATCAATGCCAACATGGTTATTTATTTATTTATTTTATATTTTGACAAAAAAATTAAATTAGTTTGAAGCATCACGATTTGCAGCTACCTTGCGACGTAAACTTTGGAAAGAACACTTGGGTCTACTTCCACATCAACATTTGGATGACGTGAATCCAGCCATGTTACCCTTACCCATTCCTCAATTAGATGAAACAGGCACCGAAGAAGATCGACTCGTGATGGATCCTCTGCATGACGACACGTTGGCCTTGTGGAACTCGACTGCCAGAACAAATACTGAAGCCTTCCGACAAGTATTCCATTGTGTTCCCGATGACAATGGTAAACTTTTTTGATCAATGTGAATATGTATTGATTCTCTATACTGACCCTTCGCCCCCCCTAATTTTTTTTTTTTTTTGGGATTTAGTACGGAATTATGAGCAATACAAAGCGTTCTATCCGGAACCAACAATGATCAACATAGGCCATGTGTGGAATCCTGAAATGACAACACAAGAAATTCGATCTCACCTTGGGCATATCAGAGGACATTTGGTGGAATTCCCCTGTCGCTTTTTGGAAGAAGAAGACCTCAAGGCTGATGCTCTGACGCTTACTCTCGAATTGTATACATGATTGGATTATTTAGTAATTTATGTAGTTTATTAATAATGTAGTATTATTTATAGTTTTATTTAGTATTTAGTATTAGCGTCGTAGTGTATGTATATTTATTCTTTTGCAAAATAAAAATGCCAGTTTCACCAATTTGCTCAGCACTTTTTTTGAATTCAGGAACTCCGACTTTTTTTCGAAGCATGGGCCATATTTGTAGAGAAAGGGGAGGGGTGTGATGAAATCATATGCCCCAACTCTCTCTCTCTCTCTTCATACTTTACCATTTTGATCCAATAGTTTTTTTTATCTTCTCCCTTCCTTTTTTTTTTTTTACACACTTTTAACTCTATGCCTCGATTTTATCCTATAGTATCTTCTCTTGTTCGACCCCAGCCTTGTCAACAAGCCATTGGCCGCAGCTGTCTTCGACCTCTCTTTGCTGCGCATCGATATTTTTCCACTAGCAGCCAGCATCGTGTCCATCACTATACAAGAACCAACAAATCCACCAATTCCACCAATGACTACCAATATGATCAGCGGTACCAATATTATGAACAAGTTACCGAAAACACTGTCCTCAGCTCTTTTCCTCGTCCCAACTTGAATCCCACTCTTCATTATACACTCTTCACCACCTCGTGTGACACTTCCTCTAACTCCAACGCATCGAAAAAAAAGTGCAAACACTGCCATGGTCCCCACATGACTGAAAATTGTCCATGTTAGCTTACTATTCTCTCTTTCTCTCAACTGGCTTTGCCTCGTCCCCCCCCATTCCCCTCAACACACAGCCGACCCGATATGCCACAGACATACATTCCCTTTGTCATCATCACTACCATCCGAAAAAAAAAATATTCCCCATTTTTTTGTTTATAGAGTAGTTAAACTTTGTCTTCCACTTTTTTTTATTCAATAAAGAATCCCATTATCATCATACCCATATCTATATCTACAGTAGTGCGTGTGTATCATATATATCGGTTTTTACGGAATTCAGTGTCTTCCAGCAAATATTAATTCTTCTTGCCCAAAGTGTACATTTGATGCGTGATATTGAGTCAGATCCAAAAAAAAAAAAAAAAAAAAAAAAAAAATAGGGGTATCTTCCCGAATTTCGCCCTGTATTGTCGTCAAATCCCGCCACGCCATCCGTACCCATAACCAAATACAAAAAAAAAGTGTATATATGCAAAAGTCAAACTTTATTTGTGATAAATGAAAATAAAAATAAAAAGATGATAATAATGGCACTAAAACATGGGGGGGGATGAAGTATAATGGAAGAAGATAGAGAATGTGAAAAAGTGTTAAAAAGATCGAGCAGGCGGGGGGAGGGTGATAAATAAACTACAATAAAAAGAAATCTATAGATAAAGGGAGGCAGCGAAAATAATGTCCCGATGGATTCTGTTGATACCTATTAGTTGAAAAAAAAAAAAGTAGCGTCAGTATATGTCGTCCTGAATTTTTTCTTTTTAATTACCTTCAGAGAATTTATTTTCCAATTCGGTATTTCCAATACTTTTCGCTGCTGAAGCCATTTGACGCAACAATTCTTCCAAACGTCTAAAGATACGGATAAGAGAACCTTCATAGACATCAGTCATTTTACAGATTTGGGAGAATTTGGCACCTTGACACCAAGCAAACACCACGTCCATCAATTCGGGTTTGAATTTGGCGACATAAGCTTCTTCATCCAATACCATTTTGCATTCAATGGATACCTTGGCGATCCTTCGCGCCGTTTCTTGCATTAATCGTAAAGGTCCCGCCAAATCTTCTTGTAATTTCGCAGCCTGGTCCACCTTTTCATCAAAGACAAAGCAACTAAGGAGTGCCACACATTGATCCACCTTCAAATCGTTGAAAACACCTTGGAAGATCATTTCCGTCAGTAACAGTTCGTCCCCAGTACTGATTTCACATGCTACACGACCCTTCATTTCCACTACATCTGCCACAGTTGTAAATCCAAGTCTAATGGTAAAACGGAACAAGATATTGGGTTAAAACTTATCATCTTATCTTTTTCTTTTCTTTTCACTTACCTTCGCATCACTCGTTTTCGACTCTTGAGTTCATCCAATTGGACAATAGACTGAGCATCCGCGATCTTGCGTTTGATATTCTTGATTTCGGTAGATACTTTCATTTTGGATTCATAAGCATCATAAAGTGTAGATAATTCATCAGATTCAGCAAGTGGATGAGCTGTCATTTGCTTTTCCAAAATCACAATTTTCTGTGGATAGACATAAAAGAAAGATTTAAGTACCTGCTCCTACTTCTTTTCGCTCCATCTTTTTTTTTTTCCAAGAAACAAAAAACAAACAAACAAACTTACGTTCACCAATTTCTTGAAAGCGGGGTCAGTAATACCCATGTTTTGAACAGGATCCAAAAGAGGTAGTTCATTACCAAAACGTTTGTGGACTTCCTTGATAGATTTCTGTACTGAGAGTCGACCATCACGTCCTTTGATATCGTTGGGAAGTTTCAATCGGATATGACTGATGCCTTGAATTGTGTTGAGTAGGACAGGAACAACAATCATGGAGCTTCCTGTATCAGTAGGTTTGGCAGGATAAATACCAACGGAGCGACCTTGGGCATCCTTGGAGAGCGAGCTTTCGGTGGAACAGCTGAGCAGCACGTCCAAAATATAGTAGGTGGCATTTGGGTCATCCTTGGGCTTTGAGCGGTCAATAGCACGATTGTAGTTCACCACAGCACCCCATCCGAAATCCGCATCATTGTGTTTGATATGTACTAAGCGTCCAGGTTGCATGAATGGTAGACAATAGGTGGGATGCGTAATGACTTCCCGGATGTTTTCCGCAAACACATCGATTTGTTGACGGCATTCGTAGTAGGATTTGATGTCGTCTTCGTTTTCAATATTGATTTCATTCTTCTTTTGTTCCAACTCCAAGAGTTCTAAAAAATAGATACATTATATGTAAGTTCGACGGTGCTTTTTGTTCGATGCGTTATTGGCCATTCTTTGGGTCACTTACGTTTTTCGAATTGAGGAATGTTGGCATCATTTTGGAAAGTGTAAAAACAACGTTCCAGCATGTATTCAGGACTGACACCTTCCACACGAAGAAGATTGAGGACCATGTTGTAACTGAGATGGAACGCAGAGTTCATACGATCAGATTCACCCTATAATAAAAATCCATCACTTATTAGTATTTGCCATTACTCCCAAGTATGTTTTGGTTCTTACCTTGACCATTCCTTTGGCAACAGCTGGTTCCATCTTTGAATCAATCATCATAATGACAACACCACGTTCATCTAGACCACGACGACCAGCACGACCTGACATTTGAATATATTCACCAGAGGTCACCTATTAACAGATAGAATAATAAATTGCAAGAGTAAGAATCGAGTTATCACATCATATATATATATATATATATGTGTGTGTATAATTACCCATCGTAACGATTTGCCATCATATTTTTGGACACTTGTAAACACTACAGTCTTAGCAGGCATGTTCAAACCAATGGAGAAGGTTTCAGTAGCAAACAAGACTTTCAAAAGATTTTCCTGGAAGAGTACTTCGATGGTTTCTTTCATGATTGGCAGGAGACCACCATGATGGACACCGATACCACGCTTAAGTAAAGGTAAAAGTTGTTGGATTTGAGGAAGTTCACGGTCATCTTCGCTAAGGGACGAGATAGCATTGTTGAAGACTTGAGTCACCATGTCGCTTTCATTGGCTATTATATAAATACATAGATTGAGGGTTTTGTTAGCTCCTATCTATTTTGTTGTGTTGTTTACTTGATTCAATAAAATGATTTTTTTTTTTTTTTTGCACTTACAATCATTGAAATCCAATTTTGATAGTTGAAGAGCATTGGCTTCACATTCCTTTTTCGAGAAACTGAATACAATAACAGGATGGTAGTTTTTCATCATGATCATCTTGATAATACGATAGATATCCGAGGGACCATCATTGGCACCACCTTTTGCAGTTTTGGGTCCTTTCTTGCCACGGCCACCACGAGCCATTGTACCACTAGGATCATCCCCTTGACTATCACTAAGAGCCGCAATAGCACGCGTAAAGTTGTCTTCACGGAACACACTCTTTTCGTCCACCACCAAATGAATACCTTCACCACCAGCAGGGAATAAGTAATGTTGTAAAGGTGTAGGTCGGAAATCGGTATAGACAATATGGCATGGTTGTTCATGAATCTTGCAAATCCATTCAGCAAATTCCATAGCATTTGGAATGGTGGCAGATAAAAACACATAACGGACGGCGTGAGGTAATAAAATAATAGATTCTTCCCAAACCACACCACGTTCTAAAAAGAAAATAAACAAACAGTAAGTCATCATCCAATGCACTCTATTCATTGCTCTTTTTTTTTTTTTTTTTACATACCAGAATCACGCATATAATGGATTTCATCATATACCACCCAGGCCACTTCACGGATGATTTCAGAACCACGGTACAACATGGAGCGCAAAATTTCAGTGGTCATTACCAGACAAGAAGCTTCAGGGTTGATGGTCACATCACCAGTCATCAATCCCACATCACCAAATTCTTCAGTAAATTCACGGAATTTTTGATTAGATAAAGCCTAAATAATCGAAGGGATCAGTCAGTTTCTGTTCAAAAAAAAAAAACAAAAAAACATGCAGTTTTTTTTTCTTACCTTGATAGGAGACGTATAGATAACACGTTGCTTATTTTTCAGACACTGTGCAATTGCATATTCAGCCACCACTGTCTTACCAGCAGAAGTATGCGCAGATACCAAGACAGATTCGTTACGTTCGATAGAGGAGACAGCGACACGTTGGAAAGGATCAAGCGTGAAAGGATAAGATCGAGCTGGATCGGCAGGTGGAACGTGTTGTGAGATGGGTTTGTAGTCGTAGTTCAAAGGAAGAGCGACTTGATGGCGAACCTAAAAAAAAAAAGAAAGCGGTGAGCATGTGGAGAAAAATACACAACGAAAGTTTATAATATCCATACCTGATGGTTGAGAACAAGTTGGGATTCTTCAGTAGCCGTCGATGCTTGTAAACCAGCAACATTGGTGACCTGTCTAGTGGATTCTTCTTCAAAGGAATCAGCTACAATGGGTTGAGCATGAGTGGCATCTTCGGCACGGAGTCGCTTGATCTCGCTTTCTTCAGTGGAATCTTCGGGTGGAGAGGTTGCATCATGAGATCGTTTGTTGCTGTCGGTTGTTACAGGTGATGCGGGTGGGAGTTCTGTGTCAGAGTCATCAAAGTCATCAAATTGATCGTCTGTTGCCTTTCCCTGAAAGACGTTGAAGAGAGCATCAGAATTGTCCTCGTCAAACATGGTTCTTTTTTTTTAAAAAAAAAATTGAAGGCAAAAACGAAAACGCAAAAAAGCAAAAAAAAAAAATTTGAGGAACGCTGGAGACTGATAGATTTTCAATGCCGGTCACAGAAACTCACCAATGGAAATCGGCGTTTCAAATAAAAGGCATCCAAAGACTTTTTATCTTCACAAACGAAACTATGATGTCCTCCTGATATGACTCTACAAAAGAAAAAAAAGATAATAAATGATACGTAGCATTTTTGATACATGCGACTTCATGAGTAATTTATCCTATGACTGACAATCTTTTTATATACGTATATGTGTCCCCGGTTAAGAAAACGATGACTACATCTGCGGCTAGAGTTTATTTTGTATGATCAAAGACGTTCTTTGTACAGACTTTTACTTTATATACATCCTATTCAAATAGTATTTATCACTTTTTTTATATTGCTTGTCCTTCTACAATCCCTCCATGTTTTATTTGTATACGCATCCCTTCAGGCAGTAATGCAAAGCCTTCCTGTGCCTGGATTTCTATATATTTCAATCCCCGCCAGCCCCGCAAAAAAAAGAGAAATTCCCAGAATCGAAGAATCCGATCAGAAGACAACAGAAAAAGAAATAAAATACAACTTTTTATTATTGAATATGGGACATGTTCTAAACTACAATACAAGTGGTATATATATAAATATAATAATAAACTACATCCATCGAGTAATCCAAAAGATGGCTAAGTAATCCCGGTCGGTGTATCCATCATTCAGCCATCCCGGATCTAAACTGCACAAAGCCTTAAAAAAAAAAACGGCGTGTCTAACTTATTGTTGATAAAGAGGAGCGGCCATTGTTATTATCGTTCGTCGCTACATGTGGTGCATTGTTGTTGCGGATCTTGTCCATGGCTTCTTGGTCATAAAGATGGACAAAGCTGGGATAGCCAAAGTGGTCACGCATGTAGTCTTGGCGGCTATGATGTCCAGATGCCGGAAACGCATTGGGCAAGTGTTGTTGTCGGCTGAAAAGAGTGAGAGATGTAAGCGACGGACATGTTTGGACAAGGCGACACACACCACCGGGAGACAGAGCAGAAGGAGGAGCAGCATCCGCATCAGCAACAATAACGTCCACGCCGACATGCTTGAGACGACCCGGTAGCAGCACGCCTGCCATGGCTTCCAAGGACCGGTCAGACAATGATCCACCGCACAGATGAAGATGCTTGAGTTGACGATGTGATTTCATAAAGGCAATCACATTCGCATCCGTCATATCCGAGAACCCATCGATAACCAAATGAATCAAGTCCGGCCATATGTTGCTGCTGCTGTTGTTGTTGTTGATAAGACTAAAAAAGGGCTGTTGGTTTTGTTGACTTGTCATCATCGGGTGGTACCGAGTTGCAATCTCCAAATGGGTCAAGTGAGAAAACCGGGTCAGGTCCAGTACCGTATTGTCCGTCCATTGTGAGAAGCAGGTCATACCGAAGATAAGTCTTTCCAGTAGCGGAGAAGCGCGAAGGAGTATGGCTATCGTATCAGCGGGTAAATCATGGCGGCGGGTACTGATATCAAATCGACGGAGTTGGTGGCAGTGTTGAGGCAATGCTTGGATGAGTGCTGAAGTGGATGTACATGAGCGTAGACGGAGTGATGTGAGGTTGTGGCCGTGCTGAACTAACGGAAGGAACCCAGTATCGGTAATGCGTGAGGCATCCCATAAGTCGAATTGTTCCAAAAGATCAACATGAGGCATCAGACGTAAAAGCATTGTGTCGGTCCATTCGAAGTTGCGGAGCTGCAAGCGTCGTATATACTGTCCCACGGGCTGATATGCCTCTACGACACAATCGATAAGCTTATGAGCAGTGGCATCATCATCTATCTTGAGTGTTCGCCAAAATACAGGAGCCGTCGTTGTATAAAAGCGCTTGTTGATAAGTGTACAAGTGGAAAGATCTTGTTGTTCAGGGACATGAGCAACAATCAATGACTGGATTTCAGCAGGAAGATGACCTAGATTGGGCATATGTGGCAAAGAAGAAAGAGAAGAAGGGAAAGGGGACACAGAAAATTGTTCAAGACCCGACAACCAAAAAAACAAAAAGATACGAATTTTTATTGGTCAGATGAAAAATAAAATATAATAAAAGAACGCATAAATGATAAGAGTGAACTATACAATGTCCGCCAAAGGAAGAGAAGCTAAACCGTTGTCATTAGGAAAGTTGATTGTCTGTAGTAAAATAAATGTTTTGTCGTTTTTCATCCTTTCATGTTCAGTCGTTTTCGTCTTCTTCAGGACGATGTGAGGCAAATCGAATATCGTCAAGAGCTTCTTGATCCAAATAATTCGCCCGATCGACCCAAAGCTGTGTACTGTATGGATCCCACTCCGGATTAGAGCGCAGTCTACGGGCTTCAAGGAGATCATCCACCATGATATTACAATAAGCAAGTTCCACACCATGTCAGTAGAGGACACCCCAGGGTCAGTCGTCGGACACCATGAAGTGTCAAGCCATCATTGACGGACACATCGACTTTGGTAACACCAGGCTGGAAGGAAGCGATAGTATCCAAGGTGACATCACTGAGCTTCCCATACCTCAACTCCAGATGCTTGAGACTAAGGAAGGTTTTAACCACAGGAAGCACAATCGCGTCGCTAGCACTTTCGTCATTCAAGGTGAATGAAGTCAGGTGAGGCTAACAAGGAGAGCCGTTTGTTTCAGATGTTGCAATAACCTGGCCAAGCAGGCCAAGCGGCTGGCCATATATTGAAAAAGTGCTTCAAACCAAGTAATACAGTCAAATCCAGTGTTGTTTTATTTGATTTCCGCTTTTCTAAAATATATTCACAACGGAGTATATAGTTTACAAGTTTCTGCAGTGGGCAGTCGACAATCGCCGAGTAAGTTTCGGGTCGTAAGTCAGGTTTGAATATCAATTGGAGTTCGGTCAATTGTTGGCAATACTGACCCATGGCACGAAAGGATGGTTGAGTAATTGGATAGTGTAGCATAGCGAGTGAAGTGAGGTTGGGGCTATAGTATCCAAGTTGCTGCATACTCTTATCGGATATCTGTCGGCCGGAATTCAATTCAATGTTCGCAGAAGCCGTGCACGGGGCATCAAACTGAGAAGTGTCTCGTCGGTCCACTGGAAAGACACGAAACACACCTTGCGTATGTACCGTCCCACCGAATATTATGCTTTATATAGTCTGTTAAAGAAGCGATCCGCAGCGTGTTCGTTTTCGCAAATGGTTATTCGCCACAGCAAAGGGTTGAATATCACATAAAATTGGATGTTGACCAGTGTATAAGCATGGAGAACTTCTTGGCTAACGAGGTCGGCAATCAGTTATATAGTTTCAGAAGGAAGATCAGCACAATTGCTAATGAGGGAAAAAACAACAACAGAAGCACTTATATAAGTTGCGTACCAGAAAATTTCAAGCCATTTCAAATTCCGCCCACGTGAATATTTATTTTCGCCTGCTTTTATTTTTTCGCCCTCTTTTGTTTCTTTTTCTTTTCATTCTTCATTTTTTTCTTCATCATTTAACTCCATTGAGGTTATAGGAATCTTAGATTAGAGTCATGGCTAGTTTAGAAGGGTTTTCAGATCAGAGATGTCAAAATGCATGGGGAACCCTTTCATTTTGGATTCAGGATTTAACACCACCTTTAGTTGGCTTATTAAAGTCTTCATTAGCTTAATTTAGTGTTAGCTTGTCCATAGTTCAAATCTATACTCGAATAAAACATGTATCTTCTTACTTGCTTTAATAAAAGAAAAAGTTCCTTTAGTCTCTTTCATGTCTTGTGCACCAGATTCATTTATTTACCAGGGCATTTTTTAGATTTCTGATGACCATCGCTGTGCTTCACTACAAAATATCCCTTACTCAATCTCATTCATTGTACAATATATTAGCAAACTTTTTCTTTAGATTAGTGGCGACTGTGCTTTTAGATCTCACATTAGTCTCGGTCATGCTTTCTTCACGAGATCCTTCTACTAGATCCCATATGGCGACGAACTCCCCCCACCCCACATCTTCAGTGTTAGTCTCTTCCAATATGTTTCAATAAAATATGTCTTTTTATCAACCATTCTCTGACCCATCGTATAGTAAGCAATACAACTATTTTAACTGTTTTGTGAGTGTCCTACAAAACACATATTTACGAGTACACCCTCTGATCATTCCCACTTGCTAAAGTTTCAGGGAGGTCTTAAACCATTTGGTACTATTAAAGATAGTCATGTGTCTGCTCAGCCAATTAGATTAAAGAAGCTAGATTGCACTGTGTGTGTACCCATTGCTATATAGCATTTTGCATAGCTTTCTAGCTTATCTATGACTATATGCCCCATCACCCTGATATCAAGTAGATTTTTTTATTTTTATTTTTTATTTTGAAAACGTGAGAATGCTTTATAAAGTATTGGAACAGTGAAGGTTTATTGCTGTTCTTGGTGAGCTATACCAGGCGCTAATGACGTCTTTTTTTTTTTGTGGACACAGCGTAAAATTATATGTGTGAGTGGTGACGGGAATATGAGTAATGATTAATATGAAGGATATTTTTGTGTAATGCCAAATGTGTGAATCTATATGACATAACTACATAAACTGTAAATAAAAATTGATGTGATTGACATGTGAAACCCAGGCACCTTAGAGAAAGTCACCACAACTAAGATATGACATGGTATTTCAGACACAAATTTTTATTTTATTGCAACAAAGAGGGACAAGACAATTTTATTTAAAAGTACATAACTAATATATAAGTAATCTATTGATACAACCACTAACAGTAAACTAATCCAAATAACTATCATTAATACTAATACTACCTAATTTGTCCCAAAGAGAGCGCGGAAGTGATCCCCTACAACAATTGGTGACAGTAATAAAACAGCAATGAATTTTAAAAAAAAAAGTGAGTATGATGAAACTTGATTATTCTATATAAGAAAACTAAGAAACCTACCTAATGCAACCATACAGAACGTTTGCCACATACCAAGTCCAATACGAGGAACAGTACCGCGATAGAAACCTTTGAAGCCGTTGTTTTGGTGGATCCATTTTGCAGCCTTCACAATGGTCATTTTTTCAGGCCTGCCTGGGGCTTTCACTTGACTTTGTAACTCGACTCTAATCACCTCGATTGGTTGGTTCCAACAAGATAATGCACCTCCCAACATAGATGCGAGCGCCTTATCAACACCCGTCAATCGTTTGGTTGCATCGGCACCTTCCCCATATCGTGCCTTGGCGATGGATTCTTGAGCAAATCGAGTAATACCAAATCGAGACGCCCAATTGGTACATTGACGGACAGCTACATAATTTAGTTATGGAAATTGAGAATATAAAGAGAGAAAGAGAAAGAGAGAGAGAGAGGATGGGTTTTATCATTATTATGGTTATTTTGGAAGAAAAGAAAAAGACAGAGAGAGAAAGAGAGAAACTTACCTACTGCATTCACACCTTTGTTGATTCCAGCAATGCCTTCGCGCTTAAAGATGTCGCCAGCAATTTTAAATGTTGATTCCTTAACAGCTGATTTGTGTCGCGTCACTTCCACGGTTTTCATAAAGGTACAAAATCCCATGGTCGAGTAAGCTTGAGCAATCCCACCAGCCATTCCACCAATAATGCCAGCCTAAGTTAGAAAAAACAACAACAGACAGAACCATAGAAACGAATTACGTGAGTGCTCTGTGTCTTCACACATATATCCCCCACTCCCCTCAGCCCATTCCATGGCCACAGTATTGTACCCAATCCAACTCCCTATATTCCTTGATTGTTGGTTCTTTTTTTTTTTTACCATAAAGGGCGAAGCACCAGCAACAGTAGCACGGTATTCAAATTCAGAAGCAGTAAATAAGAGAACAGCACCTTTGGTAGCACCTTCAATCCATGCCCAGGGAATCAGGCCTTGATAAAAACCAGCCAGCTTGCCACGACTATACACTGATGACAACGCCTGTCCGAGAGATTGGCCACGATTCGCTGCTAGTTGTGTTTTCACCACTTCAAAAGGTTGACCTAGAGTAGATACCTCGAACAAGTTCAAACCTATATATTTCATCAAGTAGGGGAAAAAAAAAAGGTGAGTTTCACGGATGAGATAAGGGTATTTTTTTTTTTTAAAAAAAAAACAAAAAAAAACTCACTTGCACCAATGGCTAGATTTGTATATGACACTGGCTTTTTTTCAGCATGAGCGTGTTGAGTGGGGGAAGGGGCAGGGGCAAGGGCAGCCATAATGAATTGAGAAGTAAAAAAGAAGAGAAAAAGACCAGGAAAAAAAAAAAAAAAAGGGTGGGTCCTGATTTTATTATAAGGGGGAGGGTCCGCGTCTTCATACTTTTTTCCCACCCACCCCCAAAAATCATGCCATGCCTGCGGAGGTTCAAAATTCATCAACCCAAAAAAGTCGAAGACAATAATAATGATACTAAGAAACATGTAAGCTTTATTCAATAAAAATAATAAAAGTAATAATAGTTATAAGACAAAAAAAAAAAAAAACAACAACAGCATATAAGGCAATGTGCTATACCCTATAAGCCCGCCTATCATGGTGTTGAAAATAGGGCTGATTCGGACCACTACCAAAACTGTGGTGTCTTCGGAGTGGTTTACGATGGTGTTCCTGTAATACATGTGCTGATGTGGGTCGCTGCTGTTGCTGCTGGTAGTAGATGGAATGAGGTGCTGGTGGATTATGAAAACGATGATGATAGATCCTAGCCCTTTGTTGTTGTTGTTGTTGTTGTTGCTGCTGCTGTTGGATAGAGGAGCGTCGCCTTCTTGGTGGTGGTGGTGACGGTATATGAGACCAATAATCATCATACATCATTGCTTTGGGTTGAGAATGTCGCCAAGGAGGTCCTCCTCGATTGAGATACATATCTTCATCTTCGTCCTCGTCTTCTTCGTCATCTCCATAATCAGGACTTTCAAGATAAGGTAAGCGCTGTTGTGTAAAGGCACTGCTATTATGGTAGCTGTCATCAGAGAGATCGTCATCCTCATCGTCATCATCATCAGGTGTACTTTGCTTATATCGAGTATATCGTTGGCATTGGTTCCGGTCCATGGGCGCAAAGAGCAAAAGTCCATTACCGTTATGGTGACTACCACAGTTGGGATGGTAGTATCGACCCAACGCGGCGTCACCATTGTGCTGTCCAGGAACGTAAGAGTGATAGGCATTGTAATAATCCATTGAACTGTATGCATCTTCATCATCATTGTCTTCATCCGCTTCACAGTCGCCGTTATCGTCGTCGTCGTCGTCGTCGTCGTCGCTATCATTGTCGTCTATGTAAGAAGGCGTTGATCGTTGATGGGATACAAAAGAGTGGAATGAAGACCGATTGATGTCGTCGGTGATAGAGATAGGAGGTGGTCTTTTCTGTGATGGGGGTGGTGGTAGACTTGAAAGTTCGTCGATCTTGGCTTGGTTGTCTTGAATCCTTTGTAGCATTTGTTGTTCCAATTGGCGATGTTCCTCCTCCCTCCGGGCCCATGCTTGGCGTTCACGTTCAAAATCCATCACTTGCTGCTGCAATAGGTTCACTAAAATAAATAAAAAGATAAAAATCTAGTTCAGTCCATTGGTCACATGAAAAAAAAACGAAAAAGAATGGAAGAAAAACTGACTTACCATGAATGAGATCGTCTGATGATTTTACAGGCTTTTCCGGATCTTCGGCAATCAGTGTTTTTTCGGCTTGATCAGCATTCAGAATGCGCCAGGTTGGCGGCATTGCTTTTTTGGGTGTGGGCATATGAAAGCTAGAAGAGTCACGGGGCGATGGTGGTGATGTCAGAAGAGGCATTGTTTTTGTTGTTGTTTGGACGGTTGCCGCTGCTGATGCTACTGCTGGTGCTGCTGGTGCTGGTGCTAATGCTGGTAAAGACTGTGCCACATTTCCGACTGTAGTGATAATGGGTGGTGTTTTATTCCTAATAGTCAGGGGCGCGTTGGTAGTGATAGAAGGGACCTGTCTAATAGGTAAGGGTGAAGGCTGCAGTCGTTTGGGCATGCGAGGATAACCTACAAAATCCAATATATCAGAGGGTGACTTGGCACGACAAAGAAGAGGGGGAAATGGAGGAGCAAGGATCTCTGCAGTTTGCACATTATCAGACGAAGACCCTTGAGCGTCCTTTCTGCGTAGTTTTTGTTTCGCCTTAAAGAATTGGTATAAGGTCATGGAGTACTAGTTAAGTAAAAGAAAGAAAAAGAGAGTGAAAGAAAGAGAAGAGAGAGTTAGTAAATAAATGAAGATATATATATATATGTATTGAAACAAGTGTTTTTGTTTAAAACCGGTATTACCTTTTTCACCAAAGTTGAAAACAACCATCCCATCTAAAAACGGATCGTCCCTGTCACACGACCTGTCCACCATAAATCCCAGATATGTATGCACAAATGTACTGTACTGTACTGTAATTTCCCATTGTGAAGGGAGCATTCCCTTTTTTAAATATCGTAATCTGTTTCTGATCCATCAGACTAATAATAATAATAATAATAATAGTAATAACAAAAATATAAATATAAATAAAAGAGGAACATGAGCAAAAATAACATCATTGATATAAATCACTTCAACACATATTCAAATCCCGCACGTGTTCGTTTGAATACACATAAAATATACAGGTTTTTATTAAAAAATAATAATAATGATGATGATGATGATATAAACACTACTATAATCTATTCCATTCTAATCCTAGTTTTGATTGAATGCCACCTTCATGAATGACAAATTCACAGCCTCGCCTTGGTTGCCAGGGCGAGAATTCCAAGAGCAAAACCCGCTTTGTATGTTGCCCATCCAGCAATAAGGATCTTGCCATTCGTATCCTCGTTGTCACCGACGTAGACCATGTCAATCCAAGAATAGGTTTCTTTGCCAGTGATTGAATAAACATGCCCATGGTAGTGGTATGATCCCCTTCCAAAGTAATATCCAACCAGTCATCCATACTTGAAGCCAAGGCATGCTCTTGACGACCACCACCGTTGATATTGGGTATCCTTTCGTTCACAATGGTGTCTGATACTTGATTCACCACCACAATGGCTACCTTATGCTTGGAAGCCAATTTCTTGAGCCGCACACCCAAATCACTGATTTCTTGTAAGGAATCGAATTGCGCTTGCCTAGAAGAAGGTTGGTGGTCAGCAGTACCGCCACTACCTCCTCCTCCTCCTCCACATCCACGATACGCCGAGCCAATCGAATCGATCACCACCAGACGGATATTCTTATTTCTTTCCAAAAGCACAGGGAGCTGATACGCAATGGTTCGATAAAATTCTTCGGTTGTTGGTACGTACATCGTGTGAATCGATTGTGTCAATGCATTGGGTGTCCTATTGTACTCTTTGCCAAACCATGTCGCTAGTTGAAGACAACGACTCGTTGAAAATTTCCCTTCGTTATATAGATACACAGATTCTACGAAAACAAAAGTCAGATATATATAGATATGTATACATTTTTAGTCAAGGCTCTCTCCAAATACACACATACACACTCACACTTACCTCCCCCAAGTCCACCCAGTTCTTTGGGTTTTTGGACAGTGAAACAGACTTGAAGACATAGTTGTGTTTTCCCAGAAGAGCTATCGTGACCAAAAATCGTGTTAGTCCGTTCGACAAGACGAAAATTCGACCTGTGCTGTTTTCTTACCTTTCACCAACCACTTCTGTTATTGAGCCCAGGGGTATACCTTTACCAAGAATATCATCAATGTGAGGATCATGACAAGTCAAGTACTGATTCTTCTCTAGTTCCAAAATATTCGATTGTCGCTTTTCTATCGGATAGAGTTCAGCAGCAGCAGCATGATAGAGTTGGTTGAGTTGAATGGGTGGGATGGGTAAAAGACGAGAAGCTTCTGAAGGGAGCATTTCCAAAAGTGAGCCTGGATCGTCAATACTATCTATTTTTATTATTATTATTAGTATTAACGGTCAATGTTTTTAGTTTCCTGATAAGAAGTTCCCTTTTTTCGTTTTCTTGTTCTTACGTTTCTCTAAGGCATCCTGAATATTGAATTGCTTGACTAGTTTTTCCATAAGAGTGAAGAAGAAAAAAAAAGAATGTGGCGGTGTTTTTTTATGTTTTTTTCATTTTATTTTTTGCGCCCAAAGGGAGCCTGTCGCGTCGCTCTTTCTTTTCCCGACCTCTGCATAATAATTTCTCCTCAGCCGAATTTTTCTCCGTTTTTATCTTTTTTTTTTCATTTTCTCCCTCTCGTTTTTTTCTCATTCTCACATATAAATCATAATGGCTTCAAGGGGTGATTATATTAGCATAGACACAGGTATATTTCAATACTTCCTTCTTCTTCCCTTTACTCACACTCCACACACACACTCATCTCTTTCTTTATTTTATGGATAACAACGACAAAATAGAACCACCAGAGTCAACTGTAGACCCTCAACTGGAAGCAAACCTTGTTAGAAAGCTGGACACTCGACTTCTTCCTTTTTTATCTTTTATGTATCTCTTTTCCTCATTGGACCGCTCTAGTTTAGGTAAGACAGTGAAGACAAAACATGAAATATACTAGTAGTACCTAACTGCAAGGGTTATACGATAGGAAACGCTGTCTTGGACAACTTTGAAGAAGATGTTCATATCACACCTGATCAATTCAATGCCTGTGTTACAATCTTTTATGCAAGTCAGCTATCAGCTGTGAAATGGCGGTTTAGATAACGTTTTTACTGATCGTTTATAATTTATTAGGTTGGGTTCATTATCTTTCAAATTCCAAGCAATATCTTACTGAAACGGTTCACAGCAAAACGATGGTCAGCCCATGAATTAATTAATCAAAAATCAAAAGTCATGATTATTTACCTGCTTGTCTTTTTTATTTATTTATCATAGGCTTCCATTTTTGATGTTTGTGTGGGGAGCCATTGCAACACTGCATGCGACTGCTTCAGGTTATATTCAGTTGATGACAATGCGCTTCTTCTTGGGTGTGTTTGAATCGGGCTTCTTTCCAGGTAAGAAAAAAAAAAAAGACCAAAACAATAGATGCAACACTTAATATATTAAATTATAGGTGTCATTTACTTTCTTACATTGTTTTACAAGAGAAGTGAAATGGTATGAAACTCAATCTAACATTGATGCGATGATATACTAACTTGAAATTGCAATTTAGGCTACTCGAATTGCTTTGTTTTGGGGATCAACGGTAGCTGCGCATGCTTTTGGTAAATTTTGGCAAAACCAAAGATGAAAGCAAGAGTTGAAATGATGGACCTATTCTTTCTTTTTCTTGTTGATAGCTGGAATTTTGGCTTATGGTATCCTACAATTACGAGGATCTAGTGGATTGACTGGATGGCAGGTAAAAACTAAATAAGCATATACATATAGAAAACAGAAACGGAGACCGATCAAAACCCCACCCACCCACCAACCTTGCATTTTTGTATTTCATTTATTGTAGTGGCTTTTCTTGATCGAAGGCCTTCCTACCATGGTGGTGGCCATCATTGCAGCGTATGGAGAATGAATATAATACAAACAAATAGGCCACATGAAATTATTGATTTCCCCCTCCTATTTTAGATTTTATCTACCAACATCTCCTGACACTTGGCCGATGCTTACCGAAGAAGAACGCATGATAGCGGTTTATCGTCTTGAGTCTAGTCAGCAACACTATACCCTAGATGACTTGGATGCCTCAAACAAAAAGCAAGCATATAAGGCTTTTACCGATTGGAAAGTATGGATGTGGATGCTCATGTTTTTCTGTGGAAGTGTGCCAAATACAAGCGTATCAAAGTAAGTCCCTCTTCTCCTCCATTATTCCTGTTTATAAAGAAATAATCTGATAACCCAAGTTTTTATTTTATTTTTTTCTATATAGTTTCCTTCCTACCATTGTCAAAGGAATGGGCTATGATAACAAGCTCTCTGCCAATTTGATGTCAGGTAAATGTACCCTTACGATTATGTAGATGGGGAGGGGGATTTCATGCAAGTTGATATTTATTTATTTTTTACTATGTAGCTCCACCGTATTTGTGTGCTGTAGGCGTGGTAAGGACAATTTACATATAGGTGGGAAAGCCGGTATGGATGCTAATTTTTTTTTCTTTTTTTTTTTTACTATTATTATTTTGGAATAGATGATCATATGTGCTTATTCTTCTGATCGAATGAATGAACGTGCCTATCATGCCATTGTGGGCGCTCTCGTCTGTTTGATTGGATATATTCTTTTGATCTCACTGGTGCAACGGTCCTTCCTTTATGCCGGTGTTTGTATTGCTGTCTCTGGTATATTTGTCATCAATCCTATTGTCAATGCCTGGCTTACAAGTAACATTGCTCCAGATATGAAGAAAAGTGTGGCAACGGCAATGGCTGTTAGTGCGAATAATGCGGCGGGTCTTGTGGGCTCAAATATATACCGATCGTCTGATTCTCCACGATATTGTAAGTCCTCTATGCGTTGTGTGTTTTTTATCAATGGATCCATTCACCTCCTTACTTTTTTTTTTTTTTTTTTTTTTTTTTGGTAGTATTCGGACATACCATAAATATTATTTTTTTATCTTGCTTTGTGGCTTTAGCAATGCTTCAACGTTTCCTTTTAGTCCGAGCCAATAGAAAGAAAACATTCAAGGCGGCTGAAGGAAATGATGGCGACAATCTTTTGGGTGATGAATCTTTGGAATTTATGTACCGTTTGTAGTATAGTGGTAGTGGTAGTTTTTATTATATATCATGTTATTTAGTTTTGTTTTAATAAATTATTCATAGCTACGGCTTTATATATATATATATATATATATATTAATGACTTGTTTTTTAAATGTGGAAGGAACTGATCTCTGAAGTGAGCTGTGTGTGTTAGGGAGGGTGATTACTGATTCAAGGGCCATCGATGTTTCCCCTTTTTGTGCTAGTAATATACCTTGAATGACCGTAATAGTGGCTACTCTTCATTTATTTATAGTGATTTTGATATAGAACGGCATTTGAAGCCTGATCTTGGTTGTTGATGGTACTGTACTTTAAGGAAATGGAAAAAAATCGCGATGGGAAATAATTCAAACGCCGCCCACGTGTATTTTTTATTTACTCTCAATTTTTCCCCCGCCTCTCTCTCTTTTCTTTTTTCTTTTTCTTTCCTTCATTCTTCACAATTGCTGCAAATAGAGACTATTTTAGACTTAGATTAGTGTTAAGACTAGTTTAGAAGGGGTTTCCGCTCAGGGATGACAAGATGCATGGGGAAACTCTTTCATTTGGATTCAGGATTTGGGACCACCATCAGTTGGCGTTTTAGAGCCTTCAATAGCTTTCGTTTAGTGTTAGTTTGTCCATAGCCCGTATCTACAGCTGGATAAAATATGTTGTTGTTTTTGTACTAGCTTCAATGAAAAAGTGTATCATCAGTCTCTCATGTCTTGTCCAGTGTAGTAGATCTTTTTTTAGTGCCGCTCCTTTAGGTTGATGTTGACTGTTGTTGTGTCTCAATAAAAGATATCCCCCTTTAGCATTTCTCACGATTTGCACTTTACTTTCTATTAGACCCCCCCATTTTACCACTGTCTTCATAGATTAATTTTTGACCATTCTTCAGAACTCTTAATGATCTCACCCATGCTACATCCATTAGATCCCTTGTTACAATGGCCCCGCGCTCTTAGTTAGTTTCTACCACATTCCTTCAAATAAATTATGCCCTTTTTATTATCAATCTTCTGACCCCATTATAGAATGGGCAAAAGCCGTTATTATGGCTATTTTGTGAGTGTCCTATCAACCACCTGTTTTTTATCCACTAAAACTACTTCCCCTTGAGAGCCCCCGCCCCGACGACTGATTTGCGGTTCTGTCACTTAATATGAAACATGACCTTATTCCAGCTCCACCATTCAAATGAATCAACCTACTCCATGCCATCAACGTATATTTCCCTAATAGCATGCAGTAACTAGTGCATAACCCCGGTTTAAATGACAAACAAGTTCAATAGTATCAGCATTGTAAAAGTAAGAAAAAATAAAAATAGGCTCAATAGAGCACAAAAGTTTATTGTACGTTTTCAAAAAAAAAAAAAAAAAAAAAAAAAAAAAGAAGGGTAAAATAAATGTAGTCATAAAAGATGGATATAATATGCCGGGCAATCAGATTGTAATAATATAATAAAAGACTAAACTAAATCAAAAATGTGCAAAGAGGGGATTACTACTATTGGTTATGAGATACATCACGAGAGCTGGGTTCTGTCAGTTCCAAGAAGCCATGTCCAGATTGTGCTTGTGGATGGTGCTGTGAATGATTGGTAGAAGAGCCAATGCGAGTGATGGCAGCGGTGATGGATCCGTTCCGGGTAATAGCTTTGGCTGCTGCTTCTGATGATTTGCGTCGTTGTAAGGTAGTGTGATACAAGGCATTGTCGCGGGGCATGGTTTTTTCGAAAAAGAGATCTGGATTTGTGCATGCTCCCAATGCACGTCGCATTTGTGTAGTGATGAGATTGAGTCCCAATTTGTAACTAACAAAAAAAAAAAGTGTCAGTTTGGTGCTAGATCGTCTTTTTTTGGGGGAGAGCAGGGGAGGAGCTTACCTTGCATTCATCCATCCAAATCCTTCACGAGGTACATATTTGAAGTCAACTCCGACATTGCCATATTCCACTTGCACTTGATGGGACAAACTGACCACGTCATATTTTTCTGGTACAACCCATTAAAATCGACAAAGGATTTGGTAATTCTATAAAAAATAAAAGATAATGAGTTTCCACGCCGATTAAAACCGCCTCTCACCCCCCCCTCTGTCATTGTCAATCACCAGACTCCCCCCCCACTTACGTGTATAACCAGCGATAAGCAAGGCGTCGAGCCACATCCACCTTGCCATAGTTTTCAAACGCACGCCACGCCATGATTTGATGAGGTGCCCAACCAAAAGGAAAATCCCATTGACGATTTGGTCGATCCAAGGAGGTGACGCCGCGGGATTCTTCGGTACCAGAGACCAATCCACCCAGGACTTCGAACTTCGACAAGCCATGTGTGGTCATTGCATCAGCCTGTTCCGCACTCGCACATCTTGCCCACATTGCCCAAAACGAGGTCACCGTGTCGTAGGTACTTTGTTCTTCTTTGACGGTATCGTAATCATAGTAGAGCCCCTTTTCTTTATTCCACAGGTATCGATCTATGTTTTGTTGTCGCCGTTGCGCACGCAGTTTCCACTCGACAGAGTATTGCTTGACATCATTGTAATCCAACAGGTCACCATCCAGAATGTCGTCAATGGCTTCGGCGATATCCGTCTCATACTTGTACAGTAACGAGTTGAGGTCAATGGTGGCTAAATTGGCACAACGTTTTTCGTAACGGTAGGTGGTGTCGTGGCCCGATTCTCGTACAGCGCGATCATGTAAAAAGTAATCGTCCAGTGCTGGTTCCAAGATGGTTCTGTCATTGTACTGCTGCATGTAAGCTTCCACTGTAATGCCAGCCTTAATTGCATAGGGTTCAATCACATGGTCAAAGTGGGAGGCTTCTGTTTCAGGAGGGATACCAATACCATCGGGACGGAAGCGAGAGAGTTGTGTCTTGGGATCCAATCGGGGACTACTCATCCATACCGTGTGATATTCCTTGATGGCAGCTTGAAGACTTGTACGAAGCCAGTTCTTGTTTTCCTCTTCCGTGTCGGGCGAGAGCCGTTCATACACCCGGAGCGCCATATCCGTCAAAAAGGGAGGCTGTGATCGAGAAAGGTAATAAGACCGGTTGGCATTCAGAATCTTCCCATAGTACCTGATTTGGTATACAAAGTTGTCCACCATGTTTTTTGCCAGTTGGATGCGATCGTCCGCCAATAGGCCTAGAGCAATAAAGTACGAGTCCCAACCATACATTTCATTGAATCGTCCACCTGGTACAACAAAAGGAACGCCGCGCATAATGGTCGTAGGCTTGCCATCATCTGTCGTCGTCGTGGTTGGATCCACAGTATGCTTTTCCATCGCCAAAGTCAAAATCCCCGGTCGATCGTTGATAGACTTGACAAATTCAGGTGTGATGTACTGAGGTAGTCGTTCCACTTGTAACTTGAGATGCTGCCTTGATTCCGCCACTTGCTTGTAATATTGGTATACCTCTTCTTCTTCCCATGGAATATAAATGCGAGGATTGTGATCGGCTTGTCGGTTCTTGGGATCTGTGCAAATAATTTCTAGCCCTTCGGCATCAATTCGTCGTGTCAATCCATCCCAGAAGCTGTGCTTGATCATGCGTGCTAATCTATCCACCGGGTTTTCATTCAAACGAGCTTCATCCAATACAATGTGTTTGCGTCCATAATCATCTGCCAAGGCCAGTTCTTGTAACAAGTTGGACAACATGTATCTACGGGTGTTATGGAAGATATGGTTACTCACAGCCAGTCTTTCCCGGTCGTCCCTGTTAGTCCAGTCGAATTCTTCTTAATATCACTTACGTGCCACGAATTTCAAACTTTCGGAACCCACCAGAATCAGCCGTGCCAACAGTAAAGGATTTAGGTCCCAGGTCATTGACCGTAATTTGGAAGTCGCCGTCAGTATCTTCTTGTTCCACCAGAATACGTTGTGTTTCCTTGACATCAATTAGAAACTTCCGTGCCTTGTTTTTGTCATCTGTGTCAATGAGTAAAAGGAAGCATGGATCAAGATCAATAAACGTTCCGCTACCACTCTTCATTCATTCAAGCCCATCCCTCTATTTTTTTCAATTCGTACCATGAGAGGCTCTTCGTCTACGAGAAATGGCATCATCCTTTGAAGATTTGTTGTAATCCTAAAAGCCAAAAGAAACAAAAAAGGGGAAATGGTTAGTGTCAACGTCATACTGACCACAAAAATCTGTAATATGTGAGTATTTTGCCTTGAATGTTTTCAACCGGCTGACAGCCCCGCCAGAATTGTAGCCAGTGGTATAGTACGTACTAGGAGGTGCATGGACATCGACTTGTTGATCAGCAGCAATGTGAATAGTCGATTGCATATGGTAAAGAGTATTATGAAAAAAAGAGAAAAAGAAAGAGAAGAAGAAGAAAAAATAAAAGGAAAAAGAAGGGAAAGGGAAAAAATAAAAAAAGGGAGAATAAAAAAAAAATAAAAAAAGAAAAAAAAAATAGTTTTTGCTATAAAAACTACCTGCATACTTGCGATTAAGGCATTTCATTGGTTCACCAATGTTAATGCTTGATAGGTTACACACCGACACATCAAATAAAGCAAGAACGAAGAGCAAACACTGAAGAGATCATCTCCATGGCTCAAATTTCGTCATCATCTTATTTTTGTTTCAGTGTATATTATCTTTTTTATTTCTCCACAAATGTATATCATAGCAATGAACTTGTTTTTTTTTGTTTTTTTTATTTGATTATTCCAAAAAGCGACCTTTGTACGATTACAATTCAAAAAAAGGGGACGGAAGAGGGAAGGAGCTGTATTCCTTGATTTGCCTTCTTTGGAATTTCCAGAGTTTGGGGTACGCATATAAATAAAATACAGTATACCATTTTATAAAAAATGATAAGCATCTTGATGATCTTGTTTTTTTTTTTCAGTCATCTAAAATCCTGAACTGGAACATATGTAGAAAAATAAAACACCACCAAATAAGGGAGTCGACCCCTCTTCCTCCCCAATGTTTAGAGAACGAGTTTAGTATGGTATCATACATACATGCAATACAGTATGATATCATTATCATTTTCGACATTCATCACATATGATACATACATATGATACTGGATGAGCTGGCTTATATATTTACTGCGCTGACAACAAAATTTGATTTGTTTTTGTTGTTTATCATACTGTATCATATGACCATCTATATATATTTTACATTGCCCTTTTTTGTATGAATCTTTCACTGTAATATTATACATACTGTATATACTGATTTGCAAAGCGGGGAGGACGGGGGTGGTAAAACCACGCGGTCATAATGGTATGTCGGCGCCAGTACAGATCGTTGAAATTAAAGTCGAACTATATTTTCAGTATGTACATCAAAAAAAAAAAAAAAAAATTCTGTATGCAGAGCAACAAAAACCTAGGGGCAAAAATACCTTCCTCGGAAGTTATAATTAATTCCTCGGATAATTTCAGTGGGATGTGGGCCTTGGAAGTAATTGATACTATTTGATAGTAAATCTGGCTCGGTAGGTGCTACTCTACAAAATAAATAAATAAAATCGTTGCTTGACACAATTGAGGAAAGAAGGCTTTTTTGTAAACTTGCGTGTCGGTCCGAAGGAAGACAATCGGATTCAAGTATTTCCCGTTTGACAGAATTCTTTACAAAATAAAATAAGAAGGTCAAGCTATTCCGACGTTTGATACAGTGGTGTTCAAAGGAAAAGTAGAAGGGCGGGTATTCCTCCTCTTACAGAAAAACGGATGATGCCTCCAGAGGGCGCACGGATCGACCAGTCATCTTCCCAAAAACAACATACTTGAATTATTAGTTCATCCTTGTCTTTTTTTTAATAGTCCCAAAGTTACTTAATACTAGTTCGTTGATCAGCAAGATGAGGAATTCGATCAAAGAGGGGAAGGTGTTGTCACTTGCATTCATTGGCTGGCCAAATGCATGTGACGGAATTTCAATTAACATTACCCTTTTTTGAAACAGCGTTTTTTTTTGTATGCAGCCCGAACCCCGCCTGCCCTTTTTGGACTAGGTAACATACTAAGACGATTATTTTGTATGTGACATAAGTGTCGAATAAAATTGCTTATCTCAGAGGAAGCGGTTAATCCAAGGGGTGGAGAAATTTGTTGACTCATTATTATTGGTGACTCTTTTTGCAATGGTGCCGTTTATATTTGATACCGAATGACTTTCTAAACATATGGTATAAGTGACCCTAAGTACTTCTTACATATGTAAATATATAAATATATTCTAATACAATTTCTCCTTTTAATCATAGGAAATATTTTAAGCAATCTACCATATTTTGACACACTTTTTCTCTTCCCACAAAAAAAAAATTGCAAACCCAACCCTCACAAAAGAGAGTAAAAAATCATTTCAAATCCCGCCCACGTGAAATATTTTATTTTCTCTCTCTCGACTATTTTATTTTTTCGGCTCTCTTTCTTTTTGATTATTACTTTTTCCCTTCAAGTTTTCAACTTCTATGGGGCTATGTTGAACCTAGAATATTGTCAGGACTAGTTTAGGAGGGTTTCCAGCTCAGGGATTACAAGATGCATGGGGAAACTCTTTCATTTTGGATCTAGGATTTGGAATCACTATCAATCGATCTCTTGGGGTTTGCCATTAGCTTAATTTTATGTTAGCTTGTCCATAGTTTATAACAACCTTTGAATAAAACATGTCTCTTTTTCAAAAATTGTATTTGACCCATCCCATTATCAATCCCAGTCTCTCAGCTCATCCCAAATCCAACTCATCCCATTCCACTATCTCCTAGGCCATTCTTCTTTTAGAGTATTATATTATAGTTTTAACGTATTAGAACACTGTTTTGATTGTCCAATAAAGCCTTTTTTTTTTTTTTTTTTTTTTTACGTTTTACTTGTATATTATCATGCGGTGTATGTTGCGGCATTCTTATTGGCTACCACGTTTTAGCAAAGTTCCCAATATAAACATTGTCCTTTCAGTTTGAAAAAAGGGCGACTTTAATTTCAAACATGGTGAATATGCTGGCCCCTTTTTTCTGTTACTTTTATTTCATTGGTGGAGCATTTGAATCATTGCCTACTTGGACGAGCGATGTTTTAATTCATAAATTTTTTGAGTAGCGACAGGATGTGGGGAATGGGGAACAACGGCATGATGAATAATGATCATTTTTCAATTTGTGATTGGTCGTTCAATACCAACCACATTGTTTTGGTACTTCACAGATTTTTTTTTGGTGATACAGAATCTGCTCTGGCAAGTGGTTTTTTTAATGTAAAGGTAGTTGACGTACACGATTTATGCTACCATCGTTACCGTGATTTGAAAATAAAAGGTGGATCATAGAATGCCATGATGGTGCGTTTTCATAGCGCATGATATGTAGAAGTAGTGTGATCCATCAATCGCTCACAGGAGAGACTTGGATTTGATGATAAGGTGCTGTATGTCCAAATACGAACCCTGGTCCGGCTTAATGGAAGTAGTGATACCGAAGTGAAATAAACAGACACTTGTGGTAATTTCGATTTTTTGATCTGCAACTACCACGCAATAATAAAAACAAGAACGAAAAGTGGCATGACTGAGCGATACAATTACTTTTTTTTAAAAAAAAAAAAGTGCCAGACCTATCAATCATCAAAATAAAGTCCTAAGTCTTCAGAAAATAGAGAAATGCGGTATTTTGGTATGATATGAAAAAAGGTGAAGTATCATATGCGGGATGGAATTAAATTGCCGGAACTAACAGGTGAAAGAGAAACAGACGTAGACATGAGTGCGGCGATTCGGAGGGAGCGTTGAGTAAATAAGTGTCAAATTTGGTGATCCAGAATCTAGTTATGGCATTCTGATCCGCCTACATGGGATAAAATCTTTGTTCAGTGATAAACCACCCTATCATAAACGTCAGGGGAGCATTACAAATCAGTCATGTTGCGCAAAAATCCTCTATTTTTAAACACCATCATCGAGATTCATGTTTGTATAAATACATTACTTTTATTGTATCGTTGTTATTGTTAATATGGTACTACTACACTCAGTTTTATTATATTTTGAAAGATGACTGAACTATCAATGAATCATAGACCTAGCAATACTACACATGACGAACAAAAACTTCGCGATGATCTATCTACTGATACAGCTATTAATGGCAATTATAAGTCAAACAGCAACTATGGTGAGCCAGATTCCAATCGGGTAGATGTCGAAGGTAATATAAAAATATATAAATGAACATATTTCTTCGTTTTTTTTTTTTTTTTTTTTTTTTTTTTCACTACTGTATGTAACTCATCAGTTGTAATGATTTGTATTATAATTTAGCTGCTGTGGAAGAATATCATGACTTAAAGAAGGAACTGAGTAGAATCAGTCGACTAGATACTAGCCATACAAGCAAGCTGGAAGAAGGTATTATCGACAATGATTTTAATCTGGATCAATTTTTGAATGGCATGTCAAACGATAATGGGGAATCAGGGCAACTGCCAAAACATCTTGGTGTAACCTGGCGGGATTTAGAAGTCAAGGTAAGAAGAAAAAAATATCACGCCTTTCACAGCTCTTTCACTTATTTTTCCCTCTCTTCCTCTCCTATGGTACAAAAAGGGTCTTGCTGCTGATGCTCACACCATTCCAACTGTATTAAACTTTATTGGTGACATACTCAAGGTGTGGAAATACCTTGGCGTTGGACTAGGTGGCAACAAGAAAACAATTCTTCACAAACTCAGTGGATTCTGTAAAGATGGTGAAATGCTTTTGGTGCTTGGTCGACCCGGCTCTGGTTGTACATCTCTTCTCAAGGTAATAGCAAACATGCGTGGCAACTTTACAGACGTGAATGGCACTGTTAGTTATGGCGGCATTCATCATGACACGTTTGCTCATGACTTCCAAGGCCAAGTGTGTTACAATGAAGAGGAAGATCTCCACTACCCTACTCTGACCGCCAAACAAACCTTGCAATTTGCTCTTCGTACAAAGACACCGGGAAAACGCCTGCCTGAAGAAACCAAAGGTGAATTTGTCAACAAGATTCTTTATATGCTTGGAAATATGCTGGGGCTTACGAAACAAATGGATACCATGGTTGGAAATGCCTTTGTGCGTGGTTTGTCTGGTGGTGAACGAAAACGACTCTCCATTGCCGAACACATGACCACTTCAAGCTCGATCAACTGCTGGGATTGCTCTACTCGTGGACTGGATGCCGCTTCTGCTTTGGACTATGTGCGCTCACTTCGTATCATGACTGATGTTTTCAATAAAACAACCATTGCAACTCTGTATCAAGCCTCCAACTCTATCTTCAACACATTCGACAAGGTCTTGCTTTTGGACGAAGGACGATGCCTCTATTTTGGACCTGTGGGTGAAGCCAGAGAATATTTGAAGACTTGGGATTCTACTGCCCTCCACGCAAATCAACACCCGACTTTTTGACCGGACTCTGCAATCCCTTGGAACGCGAAATCAAACCTGGCCACGAATCGACAGTCCCACTCACAGCACAAGCCTTTGAACAACGCTACCTGGAATCCAAGATGTACAGCAATATGATGAACGAACTCCACGCATTTGAACAACAAATTACTGCCGATCAGCAAGCCGATCAGTTCCGCCAAGCTGTTGACCAAGAACATCAAAAACGTGCCTCTCGCAGCGCTCCTTATACTGCCTCCTTTTATCAACAAGTCAAGGCTCTCACCATTCGACAGTATCATTTGCTGATCTCGGATAAGGAAGCCCTGATCTCTCGCTATGGGACAATCTTGATCCAAGGTCTGATCACTGCCTCCTGCTTCTACATGAGTCCTCTCAATGGAGTTGGTGCATTCTCTCGTGCTGGTGCTATTTTTTATTCAGTGATCTACAATTCATTTGTTTCTCAATCAGAATTGGTTCGGTTCATGATGGGTCGCCCTGTATTGGAAAAACACAAACAATTTGCACTCTACCGTCCCTCGGCTTTCTATATTGCACAAGTTTTACTTGACATACCATTTGCTGTTGCCCAAGGTATTAGGAAAAAATGGAGGACAGAAATCTTGAAATGGATCAAAAAAAAAAAAAAATATGCTGACTCTTTCTTTTTCTCTTTATAGTTTTGCTCTTTGAAATTTGTAGCTACTTTATGATGGGACTGAACTTGAATGCTGGAAGATTCTTTACATACTTTATTGTGATGTTATTTATCAATCTGTCTACCATTGGCTTCTTTCGTTTCTTCGGTGCTATTACTTCCTCCTTTTTTCTTGCAACCCAACTCTCTTCGGTCATCATCATTACTTTTTACAACTACACCGGTTACATTGTGTCCTTCGATAAAATGCATCCTTGGTTAGTCTGGTAAGTCAAGCCCTTCTAGTCCCTCTCCCTCCTCCTCAACCAAAATAATAGTAGTAGTAATTGAAGATTCTCATCCCCTTTTTCAATTCGATGATTTCACAGGATTTACTGGATGAACCCTCTTGCATATGGCACCAAGGCTTTATTGGTCAATGAAATGAAAGATCAAGTTTACTCATGTGAAGGTCCTGGTAATTCTGTTCCATATGGACCTGGTAAGTTTGCTTGTTTTTTTAAAAAAAAAAAAATACTCATCAAATATATGTGTTGAACTAACTGAGTGATATTTATATTGTATACTTAGATTATACGGATTGGAACTACAAGACGTGTACCATGGCTGGTGGAATTTCTGGGGAATCAAGCGTACTAGGTGACAACTATTTATTATCGGGACTGTTCTACAAACCTTCCGAAAGATGGGCGCCTGACTTTATAGTGGTGGTGGCATTCTTCTTATTCTTCACGGCGATCACAGCATTGGCCATGGACTTTAGCGCAGTGGGCCGCTCCAGCACTTTGACACGTCTCTATCTCCCTGGAAAATCTCCCAAACAACGCACACCTGAAGAAGAAGAGACTCGACGACAGCGCCAAGCTCAAGTGATTGAAACTATGGAGGATACTTCCACCGGAACCACATTCTCATGGCACCATGTTAATTACACCGTCCCCGTCAAAGGAGGCAATATCCAACTTCTCAAAGATATCAGTGGCATTGTGAAACCCGGTCATTTGACCGCTCTCATGGGGTCTTCTGGTGCTGGTAAAACAACGCTTTTAGATGTCTTGGCTCGTCGCAAAACCATTGGTAAAGTGGACGGTCGTACGTATCTCAATGGTGAAACACTGATGGCGGACTTTGAACGCATTACTGGTTACTGTGAACAAATGGATGTGCATCAACCTGCTGTCACTGTACGTGAGGCGTTACGATTCTCGGCTTATTTGCGTCAAGCCCCTGAAGTCCCTCGACATGAAAAGAACAACTATGTGGAAAACATCTTGCAACTACTGGAAATGGAAGACATTGCCGATGCTCAAATTGGTGAAGTTGAAACTGGCTTTGGTATCTCTGTGGAAGAACGCAAGCGTTTGACTATTGGCATGGAATTGGTTGGCAAGCCTCAACTATTGTTTTTGGATGAACCCACCTCTGGTTTGGACGCTCAGTCATCATTCAACATCATCCGATTCATGAGAAAGTTGGCCGATGCTGGCTGGCCTGTGTTGTGTACGATCCACCAACCCTCGGCTATCCTCTTTGATCATTTCGACCATTTATTGTTACTGGTACGTGGTGGCAAGACCGCCTATTATGGTCCCATTGGTCCTGATGCACGTGTGATGATCGATTACTTTGAACAAAACGGTGGACCTGTATGTCATCCTGAAGCCAATCCCGCCGAATACATTCTTGAAGTGGTGGGTGCTGGTACCGCAGGCAAAATGACCAAGGACTGGGGTGATATCTGGGCGGAATCCAGGGAAGCCAAGGCATTGGAAGAAGAATTGGAACAAATTCATCAGACGGCTAATCTGCAACCTGATCGAAAGGCGTATACTTATGCTACCTCTCTTTGGACTCAATTTATTCTGGTACACAAGCGTATGACTTTGTCTTATTGGCGATCTCCTGAATACAACGTAGGAAGATTCCTCAACATCCTTGTCGTTGGCATTATTACCGTAAGTATATGTTTCAGGGAAAGAAAGAGAAAGGCAGGGAAACCTGAAGTTGCTGACACAGATAATTTTTTGCTGCCATATTTTAACAGGGTTTTACTTACTGGAAGCTTGGCCATTCAACCTCTGATCTTCAAAACAAACTATTCGCACTTTTTACCACCTTTGTTATGATCTTCACCATTATTATTCTTGCTCAACCAAAATTCATGACGGAACGTACATATTTCCAACGTGAATATGCTTCCCGCTACTACTCCTGGTTGCCTTGGTCTATCTCTGCAGTGCTAGTTGAAGTCCCTTACAGTAAGTATAAACGATGTTGAAACCCCGATATCTCTATGACATTGATACAATATAAACTGACTCACCCCTCCCTTTTCTTTTTTTTTCTTTTTAGTTTTATTCTATTCTGCTATATTTATGTTTGCATTTTACTGGACGGCGGCAATGAAGAATACATCTGAAGCTGTTGGTTACTTTTATCTCACGTTTTCCACGATCACTGTATGGAGTGCTACTTTGGGTTACATGATTGCTGGTATCGCTGTGTCTGCCACTGTGGCAAGCGTGCTCAACCCTTTGGTCATTTCAAGTCTTGTGCTCTTTTGTGGTTTGATGCAATTCCCATCTGCAATGCCTCGCTTCTGGAGCAGCTGGATGTACTGGGTGGACCCTTTCCATTATTATATTGAAGGTTTGGCTGTGAATGAAATGGAAAACGTCCAAATCAAATGCACTCCCTCCGACTTGATCAAATTCACCCCTCCTCCCGGTCAAACCTGTGGACAATACACCCAATCCTTCTTCAATGGATCTACATCTGCGACAGGCTATATCGACAACCCTAACGCAATGCAACCCGATCAGTGTGGCTACTGTCTTTACTCCACGGGCGAAGAATACTTTGAAACAAACTACTCTTGGGCTTCTGCAAACAAATGGAGGAATTTTGGTATTCTCTTACTCTTCCTATTCTTCAACATTGTATCGGTCATAATCCTTGTTTACCTCCGAAGAAAGCCAAGACGATAGAGAGAGAGATCTGTGACTCCGCTTGCTTTCTTCTTCGCTCTCTCTACATATAGTTTTAGCTACAACCCCCCCTCTTTTTTTTTGCGGTATTTATTTTGCAATATGTATCTTATGTGTTAATAAAATTGAAACTTTTTAATTTGATTTTTTTTGTCGGGTATATCATATCTTTTTATATTTATACTGTGATAATGAACAGCGTCAAGTCCTGCAAAGCGGGGAACGGGATTGGGCACCATTTACCTTTGTTACTGCATGATTTGGTCTGGGGTGATACAAAGTTCTCACGCGTATAGTGTGTGGCGAAAAAGAGCCCGCGTGGATTTTCTTTTATATTTACTCCCGCAATTTTTATTTTTTCCTCTTCTTTCTTTCCATTTTTTTTTTTTCCCCTTCATCATTTCTCCTCTTTGAGGTTGTGGTGATCTTAGATTAGTGTCAGGACAGTTTAGAAGCGCTTTTAGGACAGGGATTGCAACATCCATAGGGAAACCCTTTCATTTTGGACCTAGGTTAGATCCACCCATTAGTAGATCCCTTTTTGGCGCCTTCATTAGCTTAGTTTAGTATTTTGGTTTTGTCCATAGTTTTTGCTTCTACATCTGAATAAAATATATCTCTTTTTACAATGCTTCAATGAAAAATGTCTCCATTCGTCTCTCCCATGTCTTAATCAATAGATCCTGTTTTTACTACCACCACTCTCCCCCGTTTTGATTAGTGTGGAGTGTTGTGCTTCAATAAAAACCTCCTTTTAGTCTTTCTCAGGTCATGTACAGTATACTAGATCTCTTTTCACAATTATTACCTTGAAAATGTTGATCGCTCTACTTATTTCCCTCAAATCTCCTTCATACCTCTCCATTAGCCCCCCCCCTTTTTTTACTACCTTCAATATATACTTCAATAAAATACGTCTCGTTTTTTATTTTTAGTGTTAACCATCCTCTGACTCATTAGATAACAAACAAAGCCGTTATTGTGGCCGATTTGTGAGTATCTATCATATACTTGTTTTCTAGTTCACCCGCTAGGACTCCTTTCCCATTGAGTGCCCGCCTGTAGCCCTCATCGATAGTCCTATTCACTTAATATCAAATGTGGCCTTACTACCTACCAATCGACCAATGATATAAATAATCCTATGACAGTACTTGCCGTGATTGTAGTCTAGACTATAGAGCATTTTTCCCTCCGCTTTTCTTAGAAATCACTATGTCAATATAAAAAAGATAAAAAAAAAGGCTCACTCATCCTAGACAATAACCTAATATTACTTGATAAAAATAAACACAATGATAAAAGTACTAAGGGTAAGATTTAACTTCTTGTATACGACGTGATATAGAAGGTAGCATATAACTCTACAGCACAATAAAGACAAGAAGACTATAATAATAAAGACATTCATGAAGTGTGGTTTTTATTGAACATATATACGAGGGGATAAAATGTAATAATATAATAATATATAAGAAGAATATAAACCTAGTAAACGATAACTATATCAAAATCAAAGGGGTGGTGGGGAAGAGGAGGAGAATATACATAATATATTAATCACATAATAAACAAGAGGTTCGTATCTATATTGATAACGTAGAAATGATAGTGAATCAAAATGTCAGGTCTCCTTTCATGTCATTTTGTTTTTTTTTTCTTTTTCTTACCAATAGGGTGGCTGGAGCTAAATTGGGGTCGTTGGGAGTACTTTTCACGAAGAATGGCACGAACTGAGTTGAGAAGCTGAAGATAAGATTGGTTCTTGTTGGAACGTAAGGCAGCTTTGCGAGATATAAAAAAAAAATTCAAGCAATATTAGCATCATCTATCCTATAAAACATATATATATGTATGTATGCATTATGAGAAAGGGGACCGTTACTTACTAGTGAGGGCATAGGACATAGCACCAGTCGCTCTGGAGTTGATCACCGCATCAGCACTTGTTTGATCATCCTTACAGCCACTGAAGGAGATCACATCCGCTTCACTTCCCTTGAATTGTTTCACCCGCTCGTCAGTCTTTTTCCCAGTCATCACCTTATTTCCTATGGACATGAGCGAAGAGAGGGCGCCACCGACGTTGCCACCAGCATATGCCATACCAGCCTTCATCAATCCATTACCAGCATCCTTGAAGATATTTTGCTCCTTCACAGCGCCTTGTGTAGAGTAGACATAGGGCAAATCCAAGGCAGTGCCACTATGACAACTATCAAAAATAGCCGTCAATCGGCATCCTCTTGGTAAGCGTTGGACCATAATAGCGTTCATTTCCTATCAAACCAAATCAAACCACAAACAAGTAAGAACATGCAAAATCCATTCCATTGATCGTCCGTAAAAGGTAAGAAAAAAAAGAACGTTAACTTACGTCATCTACAATTTGACCAGTTTGTCCAGGATAACGATCGTGATCAACAGGGTAAATTGTTTCGTCGAATCCATCGTCTTCATCACCGTCTTGATCTTTCACCTATACACATATATATGAAAAAAAGAGAGCAATCCACACGTCAGCTTATGTGTGGGCAGTTGATAATCTAAATCCTTTATACTTACACTTCCACCATGACCACTGAACTGGAAAAAGAATCTATATTTGATAACAAGTGTACAAAGTACATTAGACTACCCTGGCTTGTGTCCTTTCCATACGCCCCATTAACTATGTATATACTTACGAATCATTAGGCTGAGCATTTGCCACTAGCCATTGCATCCCACTGATCATATTTTGCTTGGTAGGAATAAATCGAGGGTCGGATTGATCGTCGGTAAGAATCACCATATCCTCCTATTGAATCATAACCATCAAGAGAAGAAATTAGCTATGTATTCTCTAGATCGTCCTTTTTTTTTTATATATAGCACTTACTTCGCGGAAATTGTACAATTGGATCAAAAATGACTTGACATTGTGGACGTCATTGATACACCCTACAATTCGAAAAAAAAAGCTGTGAATATACAAGTACCAACCAACACCGACCCTGTAAAAGGTGGCAGCGGGGGTGGGTGGCGGCGACACGTTTACCTCTTAATTCGTTCTTGGTCCTAAAGTAATTGATACCGATCAAAAGCGCGCGCTTACGTCCTTGACCTGGAAGAAGAAGAAAGAGGAATCAGAATGAGTATGAATGATATGAGGGGTATGGAATAGGAATGGATCTTACAATTTGAAAGCTGGAAATTGGGAGGAGGGGCATTTTGCATCATTGGGTTCACATGCATGATGAATTGGTTGGCACCTTGTTGGTTGTTTGATGGAGCATAAGGGGCTACGATAATAACAAGATAATAGACGAGGTAAGTCTCGTTGTATATATACAAACTAAAATCATACCTGGATTAGCTGGTTGATGGGCAGAGTTGGGAGGTTGAGAGTAATTGGCCTGGGCTAAAGTTGGATCAGTGGGACGAAAGACAGGATCTTGACCTATTATAGGAAAGAATGAAATGGGTTAGTCAGTATTGAAAAAAAAATTATACGTTGACATTGACGTTCAAGTTACCAGTATAGGCAGGAGGTTGAATGTGTTCATTGCCAGGATAAGGTCTATAATTGGGACCACTTTGTGGGGGTGGGGGTGCATACTAAGAGATAATAAGAATATGTGAGTAATGTCATTATTGTTGGTTTTGCAATGAAATGGAACCTTACGTTGTTGTGAGAGCTGTATCCTTGTCTATTCGCCGGCGGAGGAGGAGGAGGAGGATACTACAATAATAATAATGATAAATATAAGGACAGTGGATTACGGATACCATATTAGTTATTTCTTGATCTTACGTTGCCACCTGGAGAAGAGCCTGGATAAGATTGTTGAGGAGGAGGAGGGGGATACTACAATGATAATAATAGTACAAGGAAAATGGGTTAGAGACATCTTCACGTTACCCTATTATCTATTTATTGTCCTTACATTGCCACCAGGATAAGACTGTTGAGGAGGGGGAGGGGGGTACTACAATAATAATTTTAATATAAGGACAGTGAGTTAGGGATCAAGTTACCCAGCTATGTATTTATTGTACTTACACCGCCACCTGGATAAGGTTGTTGGGGAGGTGGGTACCCATAACCTTGCTGAGGGGGAGGATAATTGTTTGGAGGAGGAGGAGGATAACCACCATAATTCCCAGGATAGGCCATGTTGATTGTTTGAATGAAAAATAAAGAAGAAGAGAGAAAAACGGAACTGAAATGGAAAATCAAGTCAATTGCAGCGCCTCAAACAATAGAAATATTGAAACGCCGCCCGCAGCGAAAATTTGTTTTGCCAAGGGGAAGACGAGTACTCTCAGTCCATAATGCACGATACAACCGAAATCGAACCGGAAAAATATTTGTTTTTTGGTAATGACATGAATATCACTGGGCATTTTATTAAAAACAATAATTTAATGATAAATAAAGGATGATCAAGCTTCTGTTTTTTAAAAAAGAGTTTATTTGTCTATCTCGCATTGTATTATATCGTTTGTATTTACTATACACTACAGTACCCACACTGTACTCTACAGTACCCACACTATGCTCTACAGTACCGGAAAATGCATGTTGATGAGCTTCTACTTTATAGTATCAAAGTGTCAGTCATTTGACATGAAGCTTATTTTCGTCAACGCTGACATAATAAATCGTGCGAGAAATTGAACTTCGACCTTTTATAAGTCCCGCTCGCATTTTCATCTCTTCATCTTTTTTCTACGTTTTTTTTAATTTTTATTTGAAAAAAAATGTTGACTGATATCCATAATGTACCTATTGATGAAGCTCTGAAGAAAGACGGTTTTGTAATTGTTGACAATCTCATTACGGACGAACAGCTGCCCAGGCTCAAGGACGCCTGTGAACGAGTCATCACAAAGGCTCGAAATGGCGAATGGAAACACAGGTACGTTGATGAACCGGAGAGAGGAGGGGTTAGAGAGTGTGTAGTTGGAAATCCGTAAATAACTCGATTCATTTTATGTATTTATAGGCGTTTAGTTGGTACTCAGTTTCCTCCCTGGACTGAAGGTGACGACGTTTGGGGCGTCCAGCACTTGTTACATCCCGACTTGAATGAAACTGTCTTTATGGAATGGTATGGCTCTGAGGCACTCCTAGCCGCTGTCAGTCAACTGATCAATACAAAACGTGATGATTTACAATTTGGTAATATATTGATTACTGTTTGGCATATAACACTCATTAACAACCAACGAGTTATATTGTAGAATTGTTCAATCTTTTGATCAACCCTCGGGACCATGATTTTGATCTGACTTGGCATCGGGACTCAATTCCTGCCGATACTTTGCAAGATAAAGAAGAGGAATTATTGACGATTCCTCACTATGGAACCCAATGGAATACGTAAGTTGAAGAAATATTATACAAAGAAACGCTGGGTAGTTGAACCAAGTGATTCACACACTGACTCTCACACATAATATAATATATATTTAGTGCTCTATATGAAGATGATTGTCTTTATGTTGTGCCCAACTCTCATCGCCGTGTTCGAACACCTGAAGAACGCGATATTACCATCAATGACCCTAAAAGCCAAAACATGCCCGGACAACTTCGCGTGAACCTGAAACCTGGACAAACTGTGTTTTACGACAACAACATCCTTCATCGAGCAGCTTACTTTTGCAGTCAGAAACGCGCTACTCTCCATGCATCTATGGGTACCATCGAAGGTGGACATCATCGAGCCAAGACAGCTTTCCAGCATGGTCTCGATTGGATGAACACTGATGCATTCAAGGCTTCCTTGGTGGATTCGCTGAAAACTCCTTTTGCCAATACCCAAGCAATGGCCGCTCGTGCTGGTCTTGACAAATATGAATCCAAACCTATCCATTGAAATTGAACATATCATAGTTTAGATAGTATTATTATCCCTCTTCCCTCTCCTCCACTTAATATATTGTATTACTTTGTGTATGCGCTCCCCCTCCCTTCTTATATATTCCCATGTCTTCCCGTCTTAATAAAAATCAAATTCCATTTTTTACCCGCTAACAAGTGTTTTGTTTTGTTTTGTTTTGTTGTATTTGTTTAATGGTCATTGGACTATACATTCACGTTAAACCAGAAGCCGTATGTCATCAATCATAAGTGCCTTTAGAAAACCATGTGCCCATACCTTTCCCTATGACTTTATCCGACTTTTTTTAAAAATCCCTTTAGAACAACAACCAATGTTTACAATTTTTTTCCCCTTCAAATTTCTAAATCGAACAAAGTTTACTTTTCCCATAAATAATAAACGCTATACCCATCATTATGATATTCGTCAATAAATATATATATATATATATATATAATAAGGTTTATTAAAAATGCATGTGTGATGATTGGTATAATATTTGACCAAAGTAAAATAAATTCATGAAAGAGTCCTTTTGTAAATCTACTATATAACTATTTCCAATCTATGTGATCTAAAATCCATAGTCCATTTCACCTTCCGAGCTCTATTGCATAGAAAGAAGAAAAAAAAAAACGAGTGAGTAATAACACTATCCCAAAATTGGCCAGTCCGTGCCCCCCTCATTCCCGTCGCCATACACACAGCACTTACATCTTCATCTGGTACTTCACCCAACACAGTTTGCAGTTCCCGGACACGATCCCTTAATCCATTTTTTGTGTCAACCAATTGTCGAATATAATCAGCAGCTAAATATATATGTATATAATCATTAGTGAGTTGATGTTCACTATTATTATTATTATTTTTTTTTTGATTCTCATTACTTACATTTCTGAAGAATCAAGGATTCACTTCGTTGACATTCATTCAAATTCGGTACAATATCCACTAATTGATCAAACCCAATGCGAATATTGGCCCTGCGTTTTTGTTCCGAAGCAATATGATTTGCTTTTTTTTGATCGTCAGAAAGGAGTTCATGCACCGGTTTTCTTCCACGCCCGCTTCCTTTTGGTTTCGTTGCTGGTGATGGTGATGGTGGTGTAGCGTCTTTTGTGTCAGAAGGAGTAGCAGCAGACTGATCCATAGTCATATTTTCTTCTTTGATATAGGTGGGTGATGATGGTGGTGGTGGGCGTGGATGAGAGTAATAGTCCATGAGTGGTGTGGAGGGGTCCTCTAATAAAACTCTATACTTGTTGTCTGTTGCACTGACACCGATATCGTCCCGCATGCCTTTCAAGTTACTTCGTTTTCGATGGATAGGATGTTGTTGTTGTTGCTGATCAAAGGTTATATTTCTTGAATAAGGCGGTGACAATAATACTGGTGTAGGTGCAGGTGAAGGTGGCGATGAAGTGACTAAGAAAGAAATAAAATAAAATAAAAAATGAGTGATCAGTCAAATCAATGGTAGACACAAAAGGTGTGTAACAACACATGTGTGTCATTCTTTTTTTGCCTGATCCAGTAACGAAATAGATAATTGTTATACAGAACTTTTTAACATCTGACAAGTCTATCCACACTTATGAATTCTTTATAATTTACCTGATGCATAGGGTCGGTTCCTGACTTTGCTGGCTGTAGTAGTCTGTTGAGTATGTATATCTGTTGTAGAATAGAATTCCTCAGGAGCACTCAGGGTATCTAAGAAGGAGTGAAGTCGTTTTCTTCCAGTATTGGAGATCAAACCAATATCATTGTTTGATGTACTTGATGTAGATCTTGATGGATGGTGTGGTATGGATTCTTCAAATAAAATAGCAAAAGTTGAAGGTTTATTAGTGCTTGGTTCATAATGGTTACTTTTATCGCATTTTTTCTTTTTTACCATTGTATATACTGTTTGTCATGTCTGTAATGATATGTTACTGTGATTGAACAAAGTCAACGATGGTAATGATGTTAAGCAAGGCAAGACATTCAAAAAAAAAAAAAATGAGCTGAATAAAATGTGGAAAGTGAGAGATCAGAAATTTTTGCACGTGAATTTTTTTTAATGGACTTCAGACGGAGTGACCCTTTTTTGCTCGCCAGGGGTAAAAAAAAAAAAAAAAAGTAAAAAAAAATCCCACTCAGTGTTTACCTTTTGATTTGGGCAGTCGCGCGGCTTGAATAAAATACCTGCCGTTCGTATGACATGAATTTGAATCTCCAGCATGAACCTTGATTTGTTTTTGTACCTTTGCTATTGCACAACAAATGAGCCACATACCTCTTCCGCCAATGACCTTCAATCAGCCAATGAATAAAGGAATGCAGGTTTTTTTCTTTATTTATGTGAGATGTTGTGTGATTCCAAATGAAACGAAGCCAAGCCTTTTTTGATGTAGTTGCCATTGATAACTTCTTTTGTCAGAAAGCTTGTTTTTGACATGTACAGTATAACCTTCTGAGAAGTGATAGTTTTGATTACATATACATATATAGATAAAACAATTGATGATGATTGCTTATAGTTATTTATATTGTTTTTCTTTGCCCAGAAAAGTATGTTCAGCAAGTATTACTTGTAGGCTCGGGAGCGCGTTCGAAGTCGGGATTTCAAAAATATCCACACCTTTTTTTAGATATAAAATTTTTTCTTTTTTTCTTTTTGCTCTTCTTTCCTTTCTTTTCTCTTATCATACTTTTACCATTCCCCAACCTTTTTCACAGTTAGATATTTATTCTTGATGTCTTTTGAACACGTAGTCTCATATAGAAAAGCAGCCAAGGGACTGATGGTAGCTTGCTTCGTTGGTCTTCTTGTTATATGGAGTGTAGATTTATTGTCCTTCCGTTGGAGTCAGAAGTCGCCTGAAATTAGTGCTTTATGGACTCCACCTACTACCACAACCACAATGGATGAGTCACATCAAATTATGCTATCAAGCGATAGTATTACAGTCAACAAGAATAAATTCAGCTGGATTGATGATCGAAATGGTAAGAATAATAGAGTAATACTTGGTGCAAATCTTACTAACAATTATCCTATCCTACGTGGTTCTGTTGTTTGTTTTTTTAGACCAGCAACATCAACTTGAAATGAAATCCGTTTTTGCAAAAGCATTCTCGACATCAGTAGGCAACAGTGATATTCATCCATTTTATTACAAAGCCAAACACAATCCTGCGGCAAACGATATCACCATACTCACAACAATCACCAAAAGCCGCATCCATACATTGGCTACTTTGACGCAGCGTTATCAAGGACCCATATCTGTCACCCTTCATATTTCACCTGATGAATCTGGAGAACAAGCGCTTGATCTGCTAGCGGCAACCATCCAACAAGAACCAGCCATGCAAAAATATGTGGATGTCCATTTGATCAAGGACAAAATGGACCGGCAATTGAACCTCTGGCGAAACGTGGCACGATTCTTTGCCCGAACGGAAAATGTGATGATGCTTGATGTGGATTTTTATCTTTGTACCGATTTCCGCAAACACATTCTCACCAATCCTGCTGCAATGGAATTACTGAACAATGGACATTCTGCACTTGTGATCCCGGCGTTTGAATTCACCAAACAGGAAGATGGATTGGATTTCAAGACATTCCCTACCACCAAAGCTCAACTTGTGGAACGATATCAGGATAATGCCATTGATATGTTTCATGCTTTTTGGACGCCTGGTCATGGTCCTACCGATTATCCCAAATGGCTTTCCCTTTCTTCAACCAGCAGCAACGACGATACTCACCACCAACAACTTCCCTACAAAGTCACTGAATACCAACACTCCTATGAACCTTATATTGTCTTTAAAAAGGAAAACCATCCATGGTGTGATGAACGATTCTTTGGCTATGGTAGCAACAAAGCCGCTTGTCTCTTTGAGCTCTATGTCTCTGGAGTGGACTACTATGTTATGCCGCAAGACTTTATCATTCATCAAACGCATGAATACCCAAATGAAGCTCGTTCCTTGGAGGTAAGGGGCAAAAACAAAAACAAAAAACAATTAGCCACGTCGTACTAGGTTGCTGTTACTGACTCGATAGTTTTTGTTACTATTTTTAATAGCGCTACTATAATCGTCGATTGTACAACCAATTCCGTGAAGAAGTTTGCCTACGTTATGCCCGCATGTTTGTCACACAAGGGGAATGGGAAACTCCATCATCTGCCAATTTGATTGAGCAATGCAATCTTTTGCCTCGATTCCAATCTACCATCAAAGCCTTCCTATGATTCTTCTCCCGTGCTTCATTATATAGTCACCTTCACACACACACACACACACACACACACACACACACACACACACACACACACACACACACACACACACACACACATACACACACACACACCTATACACATCCTTCTTGTAATTAGATTCTCCATTATTTTTTTTTGTAAAGTATCAATATTTATATAGACATCTCTTCCTCCATTCATCCTCTATTATTATTATTATTTATTATTAAATAAATTATTTTTTTTGACTTAATAACTGATGACTGCCCTGATGATATCATTCTATTTGTTGTTTGTTATATTGCATTGTTAGGGAAAGGGCGGAGTCTCAAGATACAGGCTAAAAAAGGGGGACTTTTTTTTATCTTTTTTTTTTTAATTTTTTCGCACACCATCATGGATGCTTTACCGCTTGGAATCACTTGTCATCCCGATCAACATCGGTTTTACTTGGTCACTGAAAACAGCACCTATGTCATTGGGATTACACAAGATACTGGTCAAGTACTTAATCTTTACTGGGGTCCTCGCTTATACTCCGTCGATGATATACCAGCCGCAGAATTACAACAAGAACGCAGCTCCCAAGACCCTTCATTAACCACTGCGCCGGAAGAATACCCTGTGTTTGGTGGATTACGTTATGGTCAAGATAGTCTAAAGGTCACGTTTGATTCTGGCACCCGAGAACTTGATCTGGCTTACACTGAATTCTGGGCTTACTATCAACCGCGACTGGAGGATCACGTCCAAGGCCAGCAGCCAATCTCGACAACGATGACGACGGATGAACATGCACACAACACACTGGTTCTGGTACTTTCAGATCAATACTACAAGCAACTCCAAGTACGTCTCGCCTATCAACTTTTTTGCGATACCGACATTATTGAACGATCAGCAACTATCATTAACAAACTCTCGAATCCCGCTACCGGCAGCCATGGCGACAACAACAATCAGTCATTATCATCAACATCAGTCACCATCCATATTGAAAAAATTCTCTCTGCAGCTTTCCATTTACCTCCAACACTATTAAGCGAACCGCGACAACTGACGACACTGAATGGCGCCTGGTCGGCTGAAACGCAAGTCAACACAACGCCCTTACAGACGAACAGCAACAGTGGAGGTAGTGGACTGCGGTACATGATTGGCTCGACGCATGGCATTCCATCGGCGCAAGCGTACCCGTATTTTGCAATAACAACAACAGGCAACGCGTGTGGTGGTGGTGGTGGAAACCAAGAAGACACGTACTTTGGGTCGATGGCGTGGAGCGGGAATTGGATGATCACGGTGGATGTGGATTATCAGGGGCAAACCAGGATTTCCGGTGGATTGCATCCCCATGATTTTGGCTTGACACTGTATTCAGGGGAAACGTTTACAACACCGGTGTTTATGGCTGGGTATAGTCCATCGGGGCTCACGGGGGCAAGACGACAGTTACCACGGCATATCACACATCGACGCCATCAACAGTTGTTGCAACAACAACAACAACAACAGCAACAGAAGCCTCGTTTCAATCCGGTGCTCTACAACTCTTGGGAAGCGGCAGGATTTGATGTGAATTTCCAACAGCAAATGGCATTGGCAAATCAGGCAGCAAAGATGGGGGTGGAGTTATTCGTGGTGGATGATGGTTGGTTCCGTGGCCGTACAAGTGACCGTGCTGGGCTGGGCGATTGGTTCTATGATCAAGACAAATTTCCTCAAGGCCTAAAACCATTGGCTGATCATGTGCATTCTATGAATATGAAGTTTGGGCTTTGGTTTGAACCTGAAATGGTAAAAATTCAATGAATAGATATATATGTATATATATATGTATATATATGTGCGTGTGTGCTGTGCTAACTTTTGTCTCATGGTCACCCTTTTTCTTTTAAAAAAAAATAGGTCAATCCAGATTCAGACCTCTATCGGCAGCATCCTGATTGGGTATATCACTATAGGGAAAGGCCTCGAAGTCAAGCACGACATCAACTGGTACTGGACCTCACCAATCCACAAGTTCAAAATTATGTGTACGAACAACTCAAACGCAACATTAATGAAATTGGAATCGACTATATCAAATGGGACATGAATCGACCTATTAGTGAAGCTGGCATACAACAACTGGATCGCGATGGTAGCGGTGGACGCTGCAGTGGCCGTGATGCTCGTGAAGTATGGATCCGCCATGTCAACGTCTTTTATACTTTGTTGCAAGATCTCAAAACAGACTTCCCCCATTTATTGATTGAATCCTGTTGCAGTGGTGGTGGCCGTGCGGATCCTGGAGTTCTTAGACTGGTGGATCAATGTTGGACAAGTGACAATACGCAACCAGATGCACGATTGATTATTCAACATGGAATCTCATTCATTGTACCACCAAAAATGATGAGTTGCTGGTAAGTTTATTCCTTCTGCCTGCTTGCTCATACGTAGACAATTTAATCATTTTTACTTTTGGTTTGTTTTCATAGGGTGACAGATATGCCTGCAGATGACCCTGGATCAAAATCTATACCTCTTGGCTATCGGTTTCATGTATCTTTCATGGGGGCATTAGGTGTTGGATCAAACATTATGAAATACACGGATGAACAACAAAAGGAAGCAAGGTATTGGATTCAAGTTTACAAACAGCTACGGCATGTTTTGCAACTGGGTGACCTGGATTGGATTCATGCTGATCATACCCGTCTCGTGGCGACAATGACTACTACACACGATCGAAAAGAGGCGGTTGTATTGGTATTCCGGCCTTCAAGTCCATTTTGGCTTCCTATTCCGCCTATTCGACTACGACATTTGGATCCTCAAGCAAAATATAGTCTCAAAATATGGACAAGTATGGCAGCTACCGATGATCGTGATGTTGAATGGAACACCTACTCTGGGGCAAATTTGATGTATAAAGGATTGAATCTACCATATTTGGCATCTGGTGCGAACAAGAGTTTGGTCATTTGGCTCAAAAGAACGTCTTAGAAATATACGGTTGTATATAGTTTATCTTTGATCACTTACCCCTCCCCTCCCTTTTTTTTTTTTTTTTTTTTGGTCCACACGCACAAATAAAATTCGGGCATTCAAATACCTTTTTTTTTTACTTCTTTTTTTCCTTGTCTGTATATTCTTATGTTTATCCCTACACCTCAACATTCTTCATATATCAAAGCTCTTTACAAACGCATTTTATCTGAAGCCGGACACTTTTTTGATGACAGATCAAGGTAGGCTGGAATGTACGTATACTTGCGAATTCAACCCAATTAATTACCCTCGTCTCTTTTTTTTTTCACTGTAGAACTTTTGTAGTCAATCGCGCTCGAAAGCTTTTCAAGGAATACAAGACCTGTCAAGATGAAGCTAGAATCAAAAACAAATTATTAGAGGCTCGGAAGGTAACGTGATCTAAAAGAGCCAAAATATAATACTTCTACTAATACTGATCCTTTTCTTCGCCTACATTAGCGCCTCCATCGACTCGAAAGAGCCAATCAAGGGGATCAGAAAAGCGCCCTCAAAGTTCTCGAAGCAGCTTATGGCAGATCTGGAAAAACAAGGCACAAGCTAATGCATGTAAGTGAATGACACATTGAAAATGACTTGTAGAAACGCAAAACTGATCTCGTTTTCTTTTTTTTTTTTTCTTAGTGCTATATTCACGAAAACTTTCCTGCTGACATGAAATTCCCTCTCCCGCTGATTCCACATATACCACACACGGCCCCACCACCGCCACTCTGTTATCCTTTGCAAACCATAGTGACCAAGCAGCTGAAGAAACGATTGGATCCTGAACTCCCTGTACCACTTTACAAACCATTACATCGTGGCCGTCAAGCGAATCTACTCTGGCGATGGCGCTCCATGTTGATACAACGACTGGAAGTCCCTTTACCATTTGAAATTGTTTGCGAACTTGAATTAAAGGCTGGTGCAACACCTGATCATCCTTGTTTCTCTGGCGTTTTATTACAAGGCGGACCTCGCTGGAACGATATGTACTTGCACTATGAAAAGGATCCCGATCTTGCTCACCTTTGTCCAACAGCAACAGCAACGCCACTTGTGCCATTATCCCACCTCCATCGACGTCTCCCTCTTCCTCGTTCTCCATTTTCGGCACCAGCTTCTGTTTATGCTACTTCTACCCTGCTTGAAATGTCACCTGCTACAGCTGCTGCTGCTCGCCAATCAGCAACCAAAGACGATAACGAATCTACTTCTCAAGAAACATATCACCAGTACAGACCACGACAGGTACGACGACTCTATGCGAATCTTTTAAAAACCGTTCCTCTGATTTCTCCTATACCTCAATCCATCTCCTTGCATGACCCAAAACTGAAATATTCATTCTCGCGATCCCAATGGACTGCCGGCTCGGTCACCAAAATTCTCGATCTGAAATCCCTCCCTCCTTTATAGATGGGGGCGGAGAAGGAAGGTGTGGACCACTTGTGAACGGTGGTTTTTAGTATAGTCCTTTCTCTTTCCCTTTATTGAATTTATAGAAATAGCTTCATTAGTTTAGAAGAAGAAAAATAGTAACGTTTGATGTTGTTTTACTTCAATAAAGAAAAAAAAATCAATCAATCAATCAACAGAACTCGTCGTTGTTTTATTTTCACAACCATGCTTGGCTTGTACTAGACTGATTTGGCCGATCGGGATTCAGAGGAGGGGAGGTCATTGTTTTAGTTTGATGAGTCAACGGTGTATGGGGAAAGGGGGACGGGAACATATGTATATGGTTGGGCGTATGTGTGTAGGTCTTGATAGAAATATTTATTTATGGTATGTAGGACAACGTTTGTGTAGTGGCTATGTAAACCTATTTAAAAGAGTGACCATCACTTGACAAGCTCAAGGTCAAGAATAAACTGCACTCTAACACACACAAGTCTATTTTTTGGTGCTTGCAGATGATCTCTTTGTTTTTATCAAATCAATCAATCAATCAATCAATAACCCCTCCCTTCTTCTTTAACTCCATCCATTGTTTCCTCTTAATGTCTTCTTTTTTATTTATTTTTTATTTTTATTTATTTTTGACTGACATGATTGACCCATTAAAAAATAAAACCACGACAACCGATCAAGTCTTACCATTCAGGCACCGCCTATTTTTTGAAAGGGTCGCTATGAATCCTTTGTTTGACTCATTGACGTACTATAGTAAGTCACACCAGGGTTCATATACATTATGCTACCTGGCATTCGTTTGGCTTTTCAGTGATTTTTTTGTATGGTACTATACACAATGAAAATATTGAACTATATATATAAGGTACAACCAGTAAAGTGGAAGCTATATTATTTTATAGGGGAAAGGTACACTAGTGGTCCGGTCTAGGTTGAGTAATATGAATGGTAAAGGGAAGAATAGAGATTTTATATCGACTAGGCACTGGAAATCAGTAGCTGAAGCCCTAGGGAGTGGGGGGAGTAAATTGAAAGCAGGTATTTGATAGTACACTCACCAAATAGCCACAATAACGAATTTGCTCATTGTATAATGGGTTAGAGGGTTTATAATAAAAGGACATATTTTATTCGAAAGAGTACGGTAGATACTAAGCTAAGGTTGGGTTCATCTGGGAGTCTACTGGAGGTAGCATGAGCGAGACTAATAGGAGGTCTGAAGGATGGCCAACGCTAATTTAAATGGACTACTGCGAAGAGTAATGTAATATATTGTATTCTACACGGCACAAAGAAAAGACTGATGGGATATCATTTATTTGAATCATACCAACAGTCAACATTAACCTAACGGAGCGCCGGCAAAACGATCATCTATTGCTCAAGACATGAGAGAGACTAGTAAGACATTTTTTATTGAAGGAAGTTAAAATATATATATATTATTCAGAAGTGGATACAAAACTATGACAAACTAAGCTAATGAAGGCTTCAAAAAGCCAACGAATGGGGGATGCTAAATCCTGAATCCAAAATGAAAGGGTTTCCCCATGCATCTTATAATCCCTGAGATGAAACCCCTTCTAAACTAGTCCTAACGCTAATCTAAGTCCAACATAATCCCTAGAGGTGACAAATGTGAAAAATTAAAGAAAAAAAAGAGAGACGGAGAGTCGTGGGGAAAAGAGTTCAGTGTACAGCTTGGGTATTTGCAATGGTTCAACTTGAATTTGAGACGGAGTGTAAAATGGTTTTAGACGATGGCAAAATAAAGTTGGGAAGGGAAGTAAAATAAATTGGGATGAAGGGAAAAGGTAATTTGGACAGGAGGCAAAAGTAGGTGAGACAAACAGGTGAGCCAAGATGAGAGTAAAGGAAAGTGTGAGTCCAATGAAATATCTTTGTGTTTCATTTTCTTGTAACTTACGTGTATACATCAACACATATTTGTTATGTGGATTATTGTTCAGTGGTCGGTCTTGCCAACAGCCCAGGGCGTCTTCCAGCAGTGACAAGGTTCATAAAAGCGGCGCGCAGATTCCGAGATGCATTGGTGTCCCGTTGCCACACAGTGTTACAGCGACGACACGCTAACACTGCGTACATACGTTTCGCCTGTTCACCAGGTCGGGTAATCACCGCGTTCGTGAGCTTTCTGTGACCACATTTTGAGCATACTTGCGACGTACGATATTCATCCATATTCACAAAAACAAGTTTCCCAGACTTGTCCGCCTTTGACAAAAGATGTCGACACTTGTCAGCAAGGGATCCTTCGCCTTTTTTGTTTCTGCCGAACTTTGCGTCGCCGAAAACCACAATCGGTACCTTGTCTTTGTCATTGTTTATGGGAGCCTTTTTCCATTTCCTATGTATCAGAAATATGTACAACAGATGTTATTATGCCTTGCATATACATTTTTAAATTAAATAAACTTGCCTAAGCTTCGGCGGCGGCGGAGGAAGAGGAGGTGGATCATCAGTATCGTAAGACCTTGTTCGTCGTCGTCTTCTTTGTTGTGTCTGGCCAATATTTGATGATCTTTCCATGGCACCTGGTGGAGGTCTGTACTTGTGGCCGCCATCAATCAACACATTTACCAATTCGGCGTCCATCTTTTGTCTTCCTTGGTAATTGGCGAACTGCAGACCGAGAATAGCCTCTTGCCCATAAAATTCAGTCAAAGGACTTAGCGCTTGTAATGATGATTGAATGTATGCCTGTATCCCTTCCAAATCAGTGGTTTTGTTTGTCGTTATTTGCGCCTCCACAGTTCGAATTGCCTCAGTTTTCAATATGTTGATTTTGTTGGACGTTTTTCTGAAGCCTGCACGAGTATAATATTCGATAGAGGATATACGTCGAATTTCAAGACCTTAACACACACACACACACACAAAAAAAAAAAAAAAAAAAAAAAAAAAAAAAAAAAAAAGGTTAGAATGTCGTCTGTCTGCCATTAGATGTCCTTTTCAATTACTCTCTTGTTCGTGGTCAGTATCGACTTGAGCATCAGCATCAGCGTGGGCGGCAATATCAGCGTGGGCGGCAACATCAGCGTGGGCGGCATCATCAGCGTGGGCGGCAATATCAGCGTGGGCGGCAATATCAGCGTGGGCGGCATCATCATCTTGGGCGGCATCATCATCTTGGGCAGCTCCTAGCAACGATATTAGTAAATAAACCAAAGAAAAAAGAAAAAGTCAATACATAAACAATAGTTCTTGTAGTAAACCACCATAGCCACTTACCCTCCTGTTCCACTGCGTAATTGTAAACGTCATCACTTGAACCATTGCTAGCCACATAGATTGAATTCATGCCAGGATCTACACCCCACACATTCAAATACGGGAATTCCCACGCTTGGAAGTCTTCAGGTTGCAAATCAGGAAGAGCAGCATCATTTCGAATCGGCTTGTCGAAAGGGATTGATACAGAAAATCCGTTCGTCACGATGTACTTTGCAAATATCATCCCATTCCCTTTTCTGATTTTGTCAACGTTGAGGATGTTCGTCAATGTTTCATCGCCATGGATATATTGTGTGAGGCCCACTGATCGAAGGATTTGCCCCATGGATATGTTGTCGATTTTGATGCTTTTCTTTGTATAGGACGGTTTCGGCACCAAGTTGTAAACTTGTTGCTTTTTCATCAAGTGATCGACTTCAGGTGTAAAGCATATTGGTAACAAATCCTGGTGGTGTTCAGGGTCCTGTAAGTATTCAACAGAATGAAGAATTTGCTGGCGAGTGTTGGCGATGGTGTTTTGTAAGGATGTAAATGACAAGTCCGACAGGTACGATAATTGTTGGCGGTCAAGGTTGTCGTTTGTCGGTATAATTTGTTGTATTGTTTTTGCCAATTTTGACCGTCGGCGTCGACCTATTCTTGAGTTTTCATCAAGTCCACGTACTACTTCAAAGCACCAAGTGCGAGGAACTACGGTCTGTACTGGGTTTACTGCATTTGCGGTGTCGATATTGTGTTGGTCAAAAGCGCGGACAATGTTATAACCATACTTCGTGAAGATATCGCAATGGCGAGAAATATATGCAGTTGACAGTTGCGTAGTCGAATTGTCTAGCAATGTTGCCGGTGCCCCCGCCTGTTGACAATAGTTGATCAAATTATTCAGCAAATGACGATTTCCAAGTTGATCGTTGTCGAAGTATTGTCGTTGAGCTTCCAAAAATTGGCGATGTGGGTTGGTGTATGTATCCTGACGAGCGCCGAGATCATCAAGTAAGGGCCGTACCTCCATAATAGCAAGATCCAAGGAGTCAAGAAGTTCTTGCGTTTCCTGGTTGATGTTATCTGCGCCATCCACTTGCTGTTCCATCATCGTTTGCAAAGATGTCATCACACCGTTCACCATGCTGTCATTCCATCGTTCGTCGTTTAGCTGGTGTTGAAAACCGAAGTGATTTGAGACATTCAATAGCAATTGGGTTGAAGCTTGGTACAGACGAAGCAGTTCCTGGAGTCTGGTGGATAATTGGATCAAAGAGGCAACAATCGTGGGATCCATGGCTTCCGCTACTTCGGTTGACATTGTTCCAATTCTTGAGATAGTGATTGTGATGACTGACCGAAGGCCGGTTTCCCTGTTCATGATACGTCCATGAAGAACACCGTATGCATTTTCAACTTCTTTTCCAAGTGAATCAGTTTGTTCTTGTAGAGCAGCCATATTATAAACACACAAAAGGTCCACTTTCCCATCATCTAGTACAGCATTTACATCGTCTTTTATTTCGTCAGTAATGCCAGGTTGAGACAAAGCATCAGAAGACACGATTGCAATATCCGCATTGTTGACCAGACTTGCTAGGATGTGAAGCCCCAATACGTTGCAAGTTTTTTCAATCGAATCCTATGAATACAATACATGGCGGTAAGTATCAAACATTGACCTCTGTATACTTTTATTGTATTGTATTACTTACCTTTTGTTGTTCCTGTTCTAATATTTGTTCTTCAGGATCCTGCTGCTGGAGAAGTTGCTGTTGCTGTTGTTGTTGATGCTGTTGGTTCTGGCGTTGCACCATTCGCTGACGAAGACGTAAAGAAAATAAATTTGACATCCACTGCGTAAAGTCCTCAACAATTCGATTTGTAAATTTTGTCGCATATTGGGCCAACATTGGAGTCAGAATACTCGCATACGCTTTTCCATGAATTTTTCGTACAAGAAAAGCTTGTCGGGACGCTTCTGTTGGATTCAGTTGCTGATACACATTGTCGATATTCGTCGCCAAATCCATGCTGATTGAATTGTTGATGGTGATGTTGCTGCCAGTGACTTGTTGAAAGATAGCATAAAAAAAACTCATCGTAAAGAGCTGTTTTGGTATGGGTTGGTGGTTCGTCAAAGAGTGATATAGATAAAATGTAATAAATAGGTGCACTTTTATGACTGTATCCGAGTGTACGAAACAACGTCGCTGATTCCCTGTAGAATTTGTTGATGATGATCCTGGTTTTCAATCCGCAGCAATGATTTCAGTCCCTGTTTCCGGCAAACCGTCGTCGTTTTACCCAATTCTTGTTGTACTTGTTGTAGTCGAGTCTGTTTCCGGAAGGGGCATTTTCGATTTGTTGATCGTGAATGAGTGGTTGCTGTTTCAAAGCTACGATGTTCAAGGCAAACCGGGCAAGAACGGACTGATTGCTTTTGACCAAGTTTTTTTCGCATTAAAGAGCCACCCCGTTTGGCCACCTTTTCGAGAGTACCTTGTTTGCGCTTACGCTTGGACCCAGCTAACTGTCTTGAAGTTGAGCCGCGAGTTGATAATGAGGAGGCATCACCGTCGCTGTTATCACTGTCGGTGTCATCATCGTTTTCCGCACGTCTTTGTTCATCTTCAGCTTTTTGTGTAAAAAAAGAAAGATTAGTAAGATTACCTTGTTTCTCATACTAATTTGTTTAGCACTTACCATGACGCAGGTTCGCTTGCTGTCGTTTCCACCGTTTTTTGTACATAATGATATCAAAAACTGTCATTCCTTCATAAGTTGTTAGGGGTTGAATAACATCATCCTGTGTCATATCCATCAATCTAAGCAAGTCATCCTCGATAATCAATTGATTGGCGGCCATACTGATGATAGGGACCTGGAGGTATTGGTGTTTGTTAAAAAGAAAAGAAAACAAAACGCTGTTGCGGCTAAATTTGTGATTTTAGTCCAACTGGATTGTTCCTTGGGCGGAATTTGAAATGACTTGTTCCTGAATCGGACAAAAATAGAATTGAGAGTAGTGAGCACCAGAACTTTTGTAGATAAAGTCCAACTGTAGAGAAAGTTTATAAAAAATAAACTTGAAAGAGTAAAATAAAATAAAAAAGAAAAGTATTGACCTTTGTTGGTTCAATAAAAATAAGTGTATAACACACAGTAAAAATAAAAAAGAGGACTTGTAGTCACAAAAAATAAAAGAAAGTTTCTATATAGACGATAGAAACAAAATAAAAATAAGACAGTGGTTTGGTGGTTAAAAGCCTTTGTACTGAATTTTATAAAAAAGATTGAGATAAATATATGATAATAGATAGCTTAAGAAAAAAGAGAATTGGCGGGGGAAAGGTGGGGTATTTATACTAAAAAATAAAGTGGCGGCGAGTACTGAACGTGATAAAAAAATATAAAAATAAAAATGATGATCGACCAGTATCCTAGACCGGATAGGAAATCAGCGGCTTCCTGTTTTCGTCCAGTTCGATACTTGATTTCAAAGTCATATTCAGCCAAGTATTGGATCCATCTTGCTACAATACCAGATACTTTGGGTGATTGTACCAACCATCGTAAAGGTGAGTGGTCTGATATGACAGTGAATTTTTTGCCAAGTAAATAAGGCCTGAATAGTTGCAGGCTCCATACTAGGGCGAGACATTCCAATTTAGTAGCACCGTAGTTTTGTTGTCAATGGAAGATTCAGTTGATTTATATTGTTACAAATATACCCCAATCAGCCAATAGAGGAAGATATTGTATGAGTCATCTTTTTACAAACACCCCATTTCCCCTCCTCCCCGTTCATACGAGTATTCACAAATACAACATGTCTACTGTGAGTATTTCTCTTCCACAACACAACGCTACTATACCCTACAAAGCAATATAATACATACTCTACAAAAACAAATCAACACATACCCTACAAACAACACAACATATACCCTACAAACAACACAACATATATCCTACAAACAACACAACATATACCCTACAAACAACACAACATATACCCTACAATATATAACAACACATATCCCTCAAAGAATAGTATATTTAACACGAAAACAACACACGTATTCCACAAAAACAGCGTACACAAATATTTTTTCAAATGTGATTTTCTTTATTGCAGTGACATGATAAAATAGACGGTAATAGTAAAATAAGAGACAATATACTGTATAGTAACATATAAGAGATGAAGAGGATACTAACATTGCCTTCAACAAAACAGTACACTCATACTATTCTCTTATAGCACAATCTCCCCTGTTTCATACTGAAATGCTGCTGCGTCCGAGGTGATTATGGCATATCTTTGCTTCTGTTGGAGGAAGCTCCCCCAGAAGCTATTTAGTAGTAGTTTTTTTTTTTTTTTTTTTTTTTTTTTTTTTTTTTTTCTGAAGTAAAAATGTGGAAGTGTTTCGAATGTTGCGTACAAAAAAAGAGACAGGTAACATCATCATCATCAAACAAAAAAGTCATTTGGTTGGTTTCAATAGAAGATAGATTTTATTTATTTGTAATACCACAAGAGTACATACCAGCCAAAAAAAAAAAAAAAAAAAAAAAGTCCTGACTGAGCGCTGAACAACGACGGATGGGCCCCAAGGGGCTGCCCACCAAAGTGCGAAAGGGCGGAGGCTTTAATCCTATCCCATCAAAACCCACACTTTAATAAAAAAAACTGTGACACCCTGTAAATCGAAAGATTTCCAAAAGCTCCAGCGGAGCGCCAGAGCGTTTATTAATTTAATATACTTAAAGAAAGAGGGGTAAACCATTAGGCACGTAAAAACATATTGGGAGAGGTGTCTTCAAAAAGAGATCGGTTTAAAATAAAATATACGATTGTCTAAACCATATTATCATTTAGTCTAAACTATGTTGAATAAAATGTCCAAAATTGAAAGCTGAATCGTCTCGAGCGGAGTTTATTCTCGTCTAAAAAAAAAAGGAAAACGTCTCAAGTTCAACCGGAAAACCTGTAAACAAAAATTCACGTGGGCGGAATTCGAAATGATTTTTTCGAGGCTCTTGCGAGGATTTGGTGGACGATTTTTTTTTATAGATACAAAATCTCCTCTTTTTGGCATCTTTCTCGGTTTTCTTTTTTTACAATATCAATGTGATGCAACATAATTATTATAGTGGGGTTTTTTACAACGATAAACACCACTCAACAGCGGCAGCATGGTGGTTCACCTTTTTTTTTTTTACAGCAGCACCTCCCCCCCCCCACACCCACCCATTCAGTATCGGTCGATACTGTCACAATACCTTTGCATTTCCTCTTCACTGTGGAGTAGTATGTACGTTGTAGAATAATTTATCCCATCTCTCTCTTTCACTAGGATAGTTTGACAGTCGCCGTAGAGGCGCATACCATCTTGGTTTACTGTATGTTCTATTTATTCTACCAATAAAAAAAAACATTTTTATGTCTTCAATGAACGCCATAATTGTTTATAACCTGTCATAGTGTTGTTTTTTTTTTTTGTAAAATAAAGATTCCGCAAGGACGGCTAGTATATATACCCATCATATCCTCTTCACTTCTCAGCCCCAGCCGTCTACCCCTCCCCCTTCCCTCAGTTTCTCACAGTTTCATAAAAGCTCTCCCCTTTCTATCTGCCTTGATGATACCACAAAAAAGAAGGTGCTCTTACTCAATATCCACTTTATTTAAAAAAAGTAATCCGTTGGCGTTGCTCAGGGTCTACCATACTGATAACAAAAATTACTGGCGGTACTCTACTTCATTGACATCACAAAAAAAAAAAAAAAAAAAAAAAAAAAACTTTTCAACTGCATACTATACTCGGCGTATTGTATATAATTGCACCCTTTAAATGGTATATATGTGTATGTCGAATAAAACAGATGTGTGTGTGCATCTCCTCCCATTCCTGTATTTTAATTTTTTTGGAATTCGGTAGCGCAAAGAACAAATATCGTCTATCCTTTCCTACAATTCATCCCAATATCTCCCAATATAATGCACAAAGTCCTTTCCGTCGTCAATTTTACCCCAGGAATTTGATATCCAAATCGACAGTCCTACTAAACCCACCTAATTCAAATATCATATTTTAAAAAAGACAAAAATAAAAATCTAAAGAAAGAGTTTTATTGTAATCTGCCTTCACGCTTCAACAAATACACACATGTACAAACAGAATTAACTAATAACTAAAGCTACTTCTAAACAATATCACTATACTACAAAGTCGTCCAAGTTTTCATCATCACCCAATTCGTACGGTATACCATTTTTCTTCAAATAATCGTCACTCCTAAAAAAGCAATTGAAACTGTCAGTGACACTAATTTTCCTTATCAACACATAATCCTTTTTTGGGTGGACTGTTGGTTACCAGAATTTAGTTAAATGACGTTGACCAGAATCATTTAGCAAAGTGACAATAACATGACCTGGACCCAATTGTTTGGCCACACGCACTGCTGCAACGCAATTTACTGCCGAGCTACTACCCAGGAATAAACCTAAAGAGAGACAAAGAGAAAAAATAATACACATAAGACAATCGTTCCACCTACTTTGTAACTTGATTTTTTCTCAAAAAAAAAAAAAAAAGACTTACCATCTTCCCGTACCAAAAAACGGGACATTTTGACAGCCTCTTCGTCCGTGACTCGATAAGCGTCATCTACCAATTGTCGGCCCAAATCAAAGTTTCGCGTCAATCGATTGACACCAATGCCTTCGACCACAGTATCAACCTGATGTCGTCGCCTTGTTCCTTCCTTTTCGGTCGGTGCATACATGGTATTGAATTTCACCTTGTTGTAAAGCCCTGAGCCCTGGGGATCCGCCAAGAACACTTTGAGATTGGGGATACGTGGTTTCAAGTAACATGTCAATCCAGATAATGTCCCACCGGTACCAGCACCCAACACCAATGCATCGAGCCGACCTTGTGTTTGTTGATGGATTTCCGGTGCGGTGGCCTGATAATGTGCACGGAAATTGGCCTCGTTTTCAAATTGATCGGCAAAATACCCCACCATGTCCGAAAGTTTTTGTTGTCCATCGTCGACTTTTCCAAATTGGCTGGCGCGGACTCGCGCAAGGTTTACAAATTGCTTCTTGTCGATGATACTGACCGGTCGTACTTTTTCCACATGCGCACCTAGTTTTTCGAGGAGTTGGTATTTTTCTTGAGCTTGGTCATCGGGCATCACAATCCATGCCTTGTAGCCCTTGGCACGTGCAATCATCGCAATCGAAATCCCCGTCGAACCTACAGTGCCTTCAAAGATCGTGCTGCCATTGTGTGGTTTCAAAATGCCATCTTCTTCGGCCGATCGGATAATGTTCAACGCCACACGGTCCTTTGAGCTTCCGCCTGGATTCAAAAACTAGCCATTTAAAAAATTAAGTTAGTTTCAACTGATGACTGACATTCACGGCCTTCCTCGATCAAATGTCAACCACGCTTTCACATTCTCCCTCTTTTCCTTATAATGTACTCACTTCAGCTTTACCCTAACGTATCATAATCGAGATCGACAAAAAAAAAAAAAAAAAAAAATAGTGAGTTCAAGTAAAGAGTGTCAACTGATAGGTATTTGTGTTTCTTACAAGGATTGTACAACCAGTTGCTTCAGATAAGCTGCGTATCTTCATGAGTGGCGTATTTCCAATGAGCCCATCAACACCTTCAACGATGACTGATCCTCGCCCCGCTGCTGGTGGACTTGCTGCTGTTTTCGAGTTTTGCAAGAGACGGGTAGAATAGTAATAGTAACAAAGGGCTCCTGTCGACACTATTGAGAGGATAGAGCCAGACAAGAGACCAATGAGTAGATCACGTCGGTCATTAGGAAGTGACATGACTACAAACAAAAGTGGGGAAAAAAAAAGAAAATTGAAGAAAACAAAAAGATTTGGTTGAATATGCATGGTCTGGGTTTGAAACATTCCTATTTTTTTGAGACCAGGATTCTTTTTTTCGATTTTTTTTTTTTTTTTTTATTATTATTAACACTTGATCAGTATAGCATTCCATGCCGCCCAAACTGTTAGGCAGCTCTTTGTTTTTTACACCGCCTTACGCATCCATGATGCTACGAAATGCGCAGGGATACTCGAGAGGATTCAGCAGCTTACCTCCCTCTTTACCTCCTTCGTCTGATCCCTCGTCCATTGGTGGAGTGATTTCTTCGATTGCGGAAAGACTTGGTGTAGGCGAGTAAGTTGTCTGAGGGACATATATGTATCTCAATAAGGAAGGAAGCTAACTGTTATGTTTAGATTAGCAACAGGAGGTCTTCAACTGGCGGTTATTGGTGGTAAGTAAAACCGAAACACCAAACTTGACAGATAGGGAAAAATTATATCTTTAGATAAATTCACTGAAATACCATTTCTCTTTTTATTGAATAGGATTTATTGCTGGTGCTCGATATTTTGGCGGCTTCTTTGTTGAATTCATGAAAAAGAAGACGATTGTTACGGCTCAATTTGATAGCAACGATGAATCTTTCTCTTGGATATTGAATTGGTTATCAGAACATCCATATGCAAAAAGCGCGACCCAATTTTCGGTATCAACAACTATCACACGTGCTGGACAACGTTTGAATGGTGAAGGTCTTGATGCTGTGCTTCCACCTGTTTATTTTCTGCCTGCTCATGGTACGGAACCCCTCCCTTCTCCCTATCTTTTTTTTTTTTGACATTTTTCTCTCTTTCAAACTTAAAATATATCATATAGGCATGGTACATTTTTTTACTTATCAAAACCGGTTAATCTGGCTTACCCGTGAACGACCTCAGACAAGCACAGGTGCTCCTGCTACCTCAGGCAATGCTATTATGGAACGGATTCAAATATCAACCATTGGAAGATCTCGTACGGTCTTGCAAAACTTGGTGTTGGAAGCTCAAAGATTATTCATAGAACGCGATCGAAGCAGGACGGTGGTGTTTGCTGCAGGTAATAAAATTAATAGTAACAAAGAACAAGGAACAACTTGCGAATTTATACACATCCTTTTGTATTAGATCAATATGGTGCTTGGCGACGTACTCGATCACGACCCAAACGACCCCTTGGCACCATTGTGATTCCACCGAATGTCAAGCAACACCTTATTTTGGACACTAAAGAGTTCTTATCTTCTGAACAGTGGTATAGTGATCGTGGTATTCCTTATAGACGTGGTTATCTCTTATATGGTGAACCTGGCTCAGGTAATGATATCCAGAGGCTGAAATGCATATGGCGTTATTGAATCATCTTATCGTTTATTATGTATACCAGGAAAAACAAGTTTTGTCTATTCCATGGCGGTAAGTTTATTATATTTCTGGTTACTATACGATTGATTTGAGTGTTGACTCTTTTTCATTATAGGGCGAACTGGGTCAAAATATTTATGTGGTCAATTTGTCAAGTAAAGGACTCACTGACGATGTACTCACCGAACTACTCTCAGATACACCCAGCAGGTAGTCCATTTGATTTGCTCTGCACCGACTGCTGACTCACTAATATTTTATTTTTCCTAGGTGTATTTTATTGATTGAAGATGTTGATGCTGCGTTTGTCCAACGAACTCGCGGTGAAGGTTCAGTCGGAAACAATGTCACCTTTTCTGGTTTACTCAATGCAATTGATGGTAACAGATAAAGAGATATAACTAGTGAATGCCTCCCAATTGACCTTTATTTTTATTTTATTTTTTGTCTCTATAGGTGTGTCTGCACAAGAAGGACGTATTCTCTGTATGACAACAAAGTAAGTGTTGCTTGATCTGTAAACAAAAGAAGAAAAAAAGTCAAAACTAACAAATCTTCATGATTGATAGTCATCCTGAAAAGTTGGACGAGGCTTTGATTCGACCTGGAAGAATTGATGTCCGGGTACATTTTGGAAATGCCACTCAACAACAAGCCGAAGAATTGTTCAACAAATTCTACCCTCATTTGGATTCTGATTACATTTCGACTTTGGCATCGCGATTCGCATCCAAGATACCCCACAATCGGTTCAGCATGGCTCACTTGCAAGGATTCCTCATGGTGTATAAAAAACGGCCAGAACAGGCATTGGATCATATTGATGGCTGGATAGTGAAACAAACTGAACGAAATGGGGCTTCATCAACAACATCAACAACTACAACCACGGCAACAGTGTCAACAGCGTCAACGGAATCAGCAATGGTTCGAGATGACAGCATGACTGAAGATATCGACACGGTTATCCAAGAACCATCATCTCCCAAGAACAGCCAATATTAGCATAGATAGTCATTAGCATTTAGATTAGAAATAGATAATTTATTGATTTACATATTGAATAAAGAAAAACATTGTGTATTTTTTTTTATCAAATATCTTTTTTAACTAATGTGTCTTCATACTACATCGTCAAACAACAGTAATTACATAAAAATTCTCATTCTATCCAGCTTAGCCTTATCACTACATATAACAAACACATTCCCCTCTTTTACAATGGTTAATTTCGTTGCTTATGCCCCATAATCTAGTCAATCTACCAACATATACACGTTCATTATCTTCATCAGTAAACTATAACACAGTGTCTTCCTTGATATTTATCTTTCGGCTGATAGTCATACCTTTTTTTTCCAACAGGTACAAGCGATTACCCAATCATTTGCTCCCACCCATCTACCTCATCCCCGACCTTCTTCCCCATCAAATATAATCAAAACAATTCAATATGATTAAAAAAAAAAGCAACAAATTTATTATACAAAATAAAAACAATGATAATAAACTACTCTAACAGTAAACTAAACTAAACTAAACTAAAATTCCACTCTCTTAAAGACCACGACGTTGCTTGAATTCATCGAGAATCTTGTCAGTAGTAGAAGACCCACATCGCGTAGCACCGTTGTTCATCAAATCGACGACTTGATCCAATGTCTTGATACCACCGGACGCCTTGACTTCGATATGATCGGGGACGTTGGCGCGCATCAGAGCAATATCTTCCAAGGTAGCACCACTGGAGGCAAATCCGGTACTGGTTTTGACGAAATGGGCACCGGCGGCCACGGACAATTTGCAGGCTTGGACAATTTCATCCTTGGTCAAATAAGCGTTTTCAAAAATGATTTTGAAGATGACATTGGGGTTCTTGGCATGACAAGCATCGATCACGGCCTTGATTTCATCTTGACAGGCTTGGACTTGACCGGACTTGAGATGACCAATGTTGATCACCACATCTAATTCAATCGCACCATCGGCCACGGTTTGAAGTGCTTCCGCTACCTTGGCAGAGGTGGGGGAGTTGCCATGAGGGAAAGAGATCACTGTGCCAACAAGAACACGGCTACCGGCAAGTAAATCGCTGGCTTGCTTGACATCACAGGGCTTAACACACACCGACTTGGCATCGTATTTCTTGGCGAGTTCACATCCAGTAATCACGTCCTTGGTGGTTTGTTCGGGCTTCAGAATGGCGTGATCAAATACTTTGGCAAGTTGTTCATAGGTCAGGGATTCAACAGAGACTTTTTCGACCATGATGTGTGGATGTTGGTGGGATAGACGAGAAAAAGAAAAAAGAAGGGTGGGAAAAAAAAAAAAAAAAAAAAAAAGAAGGGGTGTGCGCGTATAAAAAAAAAAAATTAAAAGCCCGTCCTTTGTGCAAGTGGCTCTGTATACTGTATAATGGATATACAAGCGTTTAACAGTTCCGTGAGACATCAGGTGATTAGTTTTTCATCATTGTGTGTGGCATATAATGAATTTAAATCAACAAAACCTTGTTTTCCCCAAAAAGAATGAAAATCCTGGGCAGAATCGGTTTCTATTGCAAAAATATCCACACCCAACCAAATTCACCCTCCCTCACAAATTATAACAGTATCAAAACAAAAAAAAACAGCATGATTCAAAAGAAATAATATTTTTATTTTTCAAAAAAAAAAAATTAAGCATGGAGTACTACACATATATAATAAATAACAAGTATCCAGACCAAATAACCAGAAGTACTTAACGGTAAGACTTTTGGAAACGAGCACGGGCACCGGGACCACCGAACTTCTTGGGTTCACAGCGACGAGGATCGGCAACGAGGAGGGTACGATCGTATTGGACGAGGATTTCCTTGATTTCCTTCTTGGCAGCTTCGTCAACGTACTTTTGGTAGAAAGCAACAATGGCCTTGGCAAGGGCTTGACGGATAGCGTAGATTTGAGAGGTGTGACCTATCATATAAAAGAAAAGCAGGGGCGATCAATATCAATGTTTTATCTATTCCAGCAAAGAGGATCAGAGCAAAACTTACCACCACCTTGGACGCTGAGACGGATATCAACGTTGGAGAAACGTTCTTCACCGAGGAGAAGGACAACTTCGTAAACCTTGAACTTCAAGATTTCGGGTTCGAGGAGTTCGAGAGGAGAACCGTTGACACGGATAAGACCACGTCCACGCTTACAGTGGGCAACAGCAGTGGCGGTTTTCTATTAAATAAAGAAAAATAATACACATACACACAAGATTAGTTTCCATAAGTATAACCTTCAAACATGCGGATCTACCCAATCAAAAAACATACCTTGCGACCAAAAGTTTGTACAGCTTCCATTTTTGCTATGAGAAGAAGGAATAAGAATTTTCGAGTTAGTCACAAAAGTTCACCGTCATCGATTTTTTAATCAATTGATGGATGAATGCAGACGTAGGTGACGGAGAAAGTAGTGGTGATGAGTTCTCCCTGTGGGGTTTTATTCGTGTATTCGTATTGCCATCCATCCATCCATTCATCCATTCATCCGTTCATCCATTCATCCAAATCATCATACGCTGCATTCATCCATCGGTTGGTTCATTCTATTCATTGCATGTGTACCTTGAGCGCTCACAGTGAAAAGGAAAGTATCAATGGCTTTTGAGATTTCCCAACTGAACCTATGCCTTCGGTCGGCGGCGGAATTTCAAATTTATCTCGATACCCTTTTTCAGGAAAAAAAAAAAATTGAGACCTCGCCCTTTATTCTTTATTGATATCCATGGTCAATACACTTTACAATATATGTATTGAAAAGCTTGTTTTACAGTCATCACATATTGTGGATCTAAATGGAGTTCCGTTTGAACCATATTTATTGGACCTTCTTGACTATGTTTTTACAGACAGCACTTGCTCCATGATACACCAACACCATCAGCGACAAAAGAAACAGACGACTGTCAACATACCAAACCTTCTTTCTAGAATTGGGGATGCACACGGCTCAATACTACGTCAACCTAGATATATTCATTTTGGTTCCTTACGACATAGTCGGATGGGGTATGGAAACAAGCTATTGCAACATGATGCCTTCTCTGACCGAAGTGGCGCGCCCCAATTTATCACTCGGCTCGATCTGTCCATGTCTGACTTGATGGATGATGATATTCTCTACTTGAAATCCATGGTGAACTTGGTAGTTTTGGACTTGACCTCAACCAAAGTCACCGATTATGGTGTTAGTCATTTATCTCGTCTCTCACAACTGGACGACAAGCAGCGCGTCGGTTTACGGCACCTTCGAACCCTTAGCTTGGCTTACAACAGAAATATCACCGATGGATCTCTCAAACATTTACCCAAGATAACAACACTATGTGGCATCGATCTATCATCAACCAATGTACATCTACATGTGGCGAAGTTGTGTTTAGAAAAACACGCCTACATATGCAATCAAAAGGGACCAGGCACTTCTTCTAGGTTTGCAGCAACAGCAACAGCAACAGCAACAGCAACAGCAACAACACTAGCTCCGCCATCTGCATGGAATTCAACACATGTAACCACTCAACGACTGAAAACTGAATTCTATCAAAGTCGCCAGAGGGACAGAAGAACCATATGCCCTTCCCATCCTCTCACACTCATCACCTACGAATCACCAAGTCAGGCATCAAACGTCAAACGTAGCCCCCAACAACAAGAAAAACAACAACAGTGCAAAGTGACCATCAACGACAATTTGTATTTACTCATCACTGGGGACGACATGTATGGACATGACAGGGCAAGGACGATTGACGCGGATAGACGACGTTGGGTGACACTATGCGACGAAGAGTCGACTGTGATTGTTTTTACTCGATCCCCTTCTTTAGCAACAAAAGTATCAGAAACAACAATGACAACAACGTCTAGTATGAGCAAGAAACGATCATTTGAAACGACGGCGGATAATGGTGGTGGTGGCGGCGGTGTTATTACTACGGTTAGGGTGCCTCAACGTCGCCCTTTACAAGTCAAACAATCTCAAACAGCACTGTCTCTTCTAGAAAACTTTCAATGGTAGTCATGTTATACTGTATTTAGCTTAGTATTATTAGTTGTATATATATATATTTATTTATTCGTTGTATTCATACCCTCACAATAAAATTATGCTTTGATGAACTTTGAAAAAGGGCAAAATCGGAATTTGAATGTGGTTGTTTTTTTGGAATTAAGGTGGTGCGATGGTGAATTCCTTTTTGATCCTTCCTTTTTTTTCCAACTCGACATCAATCATGGATACTCTTACTCTTCGCGGCACTCTTGAAGGTACGATCAATGAACCTTATGTGATATTGGGGAGGGAAAGAATAGATGGATGGAGTGAATAGATGGATGGATGGGTGGATGGATGGATGAAGAGAGAAAAAAAAAATTCAGGCGTATACTAATCTTTTTAACTATGCTTGGTCATTTTCAATTCTAGGTCATGGCAACTGGGTCACTTCCATTGCTACCACTGCTGAAAACCCCGATATGGTCTTGTCTGCTTCTCGCGGTAAGTAATCATGTTACTTTGGGAAAAAAAAAAAAAAAAAAAAGAAGGTACTAATATAGACTTTTTTTACATCCTTTAGACAAGACTCTTATTGTCTGGCACTTGACCAAGGACGAAGTCAACTACGGTATTCCTCGTAAGTCCTTGACTGGCCACAATCACTTTGTTGAAGATGTTGCCATTTCCTCTGACGGTCAATTCGCTTTGTCTGCCTCTTGGGATAACACTCTCCGTCTCTGGGACTTGAACAGCGGTAAGACCACCCGTCGTTTCGTCGGTCACACCAACGATGTTTTGTCTGTTGCCTTCTCTGCTGATAACCGTCAAATCGTGTCTGGTTCTCGTGACAAGTCCATCAAGTTGTGGAACACCCTTGGTGAATGCAAGTACAACATCACCGAAGATGGTCACTCTGAATGGGTTTCCTGCGTCCGTTTCTCCCCCAACCCTGCTAACCCCTTGATCATCTCTGGTGGCTGGGATAAGCTCGTCAAGGTCTGGGATTTGACCAAGCTTAAGCTCAAGGCTAACTTTGTCGGTCACAACGGCTATGTCAGCACTGTCACTGTTTCCCCCGATGGATCTCTCTGTGCCTCTGCTGGTAAGGACGGTGTTGTCATGTTGTGGGACTTGAACGAATACAAGCACTTGTACTCTCTCGAAGCCGGTGATGTTGTCAACGCTCTTACTTTCTCTCCTAACCGCTACTGGTTGTGTGCTGCCACTGCCTCTTCCATCAAGGTCTGGGATTTGGAATCCAAGTCCATTGTTGATGAACTCCGTCCTGAATTCACCCAAATCGGTAAGGGTCGTGCCTTGACTCCTCAAGCTTTGTCTCTCGCCTGGGCTGCTGATGGTACCACTCTCTTCTCTGGTTACTCTGATAACCTCATCCGTGTCTGGTCTGTCTCCCGTACCCTCTAAATTTTCCCACCCACCCCATCATCTTCCACTTAGTTATTAGCACAAAGTAGTATTTTAGTAGTTGTTGTTATATTTATTCATTTTTATTATTGGATCGACTTTTTTGTACTTTTTTATATATAGTTATTTTTAGAGACAAAATCAACCCCTCATTCAAATAAAGAAAGTCATGTCTTTTATATATATATGTATATATACTGCGAAGAGAGCGATCACCGTGGATCGCATGAAACGGAAAAGTAGCGTGCGTGAGGAAAATGCGGGGTTTGAAATTAACTCCCCTCATTGATTTGATCGCAACCCATTCCCCTTTTTTTTTTTTTTGTTCCCACTTTCTCTATTTTTATATTATACACATTCTTGTTTATTTTAGGAAATGTCGAAAACATCAATACAAGGTCTAGAACTGAAAAATACTCTTGCTTTGGAATCAGAGGCGCATGGTCAACAAGGTACATGTTCTCACGCCGAAGGAGTAAGATAAAAAAATACACATATATATATATATAGAACTCGCTCATGGTTTTACTCAAATTTCTCTTTTCTCTTTTTGCTTTATAGATTTGTCTAGGTAAGTCAACATATTCTCAGTTGGTTTATTGTGGTTGCTCATTATCAATCTTGTTTACAAATAGGAACTTGTCAAGGCAGCTCTCTCAAACGTAATAACGGGAACGGGAACAACAGCAGTAATGATACTAACCGCCAAAACCAGCTCAGCAACATCAACGATTCTTCCGCAAAACAAGGTAATTCATTCAACTTGAAGGGAAAATAAGACGCCTAATCTTTTTTTTTAAATTATATTTATTGGTTTTTGTAGACTTCTCTTCAAGTGAACTAGTCCCTTCTTCGGCTGCTATAGGTAACTATAGATGAAATTATCTGATCATGAGATATTTATTTATTTACTTTTTTTATTTTGGTGACCTTTTTTTTTTCTTTTATGTGGTGGTGGCTATATGATATAGATTACTTGAACTCGTTCCCTTTTGCTATGGGTGATATTGATTTTGGTTCTGAAATGGCGAGTTTGGAATACGGGTTTCTCAGTGACATGGTCCAAACGCAGCAACAGATGGATCCTGCGCTTCTTGGGTCCTGGCCTACCACCTCCTCTACTTTGACAGCAGCAAATACACAACCACAAGCGATGACTTCATTTTCTGGCAGCAGCGACAGCAATAACAGCAATAGCAACAGCAGTAACAATAACAATGCCCACTCTTCCACAACTGAATCCATGATCAATGTCAGCTATTTTCCTACACCAGTATCAAACGCATCAGGTGTAGGTTATCCTTCTTCTTCTTCATCCCAATTTGATACATTGACTACACCACCAATGCCATTAAATATATCTCAGCAACCTATGACACCCACCCCTTCTTCCTCCTCCCCTTCCTCCTCATCTACAGCCAACAATCCAATAGCTCATGCACCATCCATTTTGACCTCAGGCTCAACTTTAACGTCTCAACCCCAAATACACTTGACTTCGCATGAGCAGCAACTGCACCAGCAGCAACAACAGCAACAACAGCAACAACAGCAACAACAGCAACAACAGCAACAACAGCAACAACAGCAACAACAGCAACAACAGCAACAACAGCAACAACAGCAACAACAGCAACAACAACAGCAACAACAGCAACAACAGCAACAACAGCAACAACAGCAACAACAGCAACAACAACAGCAACAACAGCAACAACAGCAACAACAGCAACAACAGCAACAACAGCAACAACAGCAACAACAGCAACAACAGCAACAACAACAGCAACAACAGCAACAACAGCAACAACAGCAACAGCAACAGCAACAACTACAGCAACAGCAAAATCAACAACAACAGCAAAATCAACAGCAACAACAACAGCAACAGCAACATCAAAGACCACCATTAAATCAGTCGTCTTTAAAAGGAACATCGCCCCATGCACGTCAAAAAATAGAACCGACAAAATCCCCCATTACCCCCACCACCGACAATCACCTCCGTCCTGCTGCTGCCGCTACAACGACGACTATTACCACCACAAATAAATCAACCGAAGACAAGCCATTCAATTATGCGGACGGATTCCATTACCTGATTCAATATGTGAAGGAAAAGTAAGCACTGCCCGCCCACGCCCATCAAAAAAAACATATATCGTCACATCTTTATTTATTTATATATTTGTCATGTATAGAATGAATCGGAATGATTTGATGCGGATCAGCAAAGCATTGGCCAAATTCCGACCTTCTTTTTTGGTGCTTATTATGAATCTGACAGAAGAAGATTTGATTTTTATGGAAAAGTGTATCCAAAGGACCTTAATGGTAATATTAACCTCACAAAAAAAAAAAAAAAAAAAAAAAAAAAAAAAAAAAAAAAAAACGATAAATACCATATAACTGATGACTTTTATTGTTTTAATGCCGGTGATGATCATTATCATCATCACACCTTTTTGTTTTGTTTTGTTTTTTTTGCTGCAGGAATACGAAAAACTCATCAGTTTCTCTGGAACTCCGACGGTAGTCTGGCGAAGGACAGGCGAAATCTGTTTATTAGGGAAAGAGTTTTGTTTGTTGACTCAATGGACCAGCAAAGAACTTTTATTGGATAAGAAGACATATATTTATGAGGTAAAGGACAGACTTGAAAGAGGGGGAGGGTCATGCATATGTAAGCCAAGTTAGTCATACGGGTTTATTTACACACACAAACACACATCATTTTGTTAGTTGATGGATTGTCCTTCAGCAGTGGAATATTGGGAACATTTTGGTCGGCATGCATTCGATAACACTGATACGTCCCGACATTATACTTGTATTCTGCAATCTCCTAAAAAAAGGCCCATCCCATGCACTTTTTGCTTTATGATCAAACGCGATATTTTTGATCTCCCCAGTGTCATTGTTGGAAATGTAAGTAGCATGCTCAAATCCCTTTTATTTGGAAAATCACCGTGATTTGAACCTCTCAGTTTTTTTTTTTTTTTGACTTTTAGTTCCTTCCCATCCTTAGTTAATCAAGAGTATCCCTATGTTACCCTTTATATATTTTACTACATATCCCCCGTCTTTTTTTTTTTTTTTTTTTTTTTTTTTTGCTGTATACACATATTTGTAGTCCTAGTTTTAGTTCCTTTTATTATTATTATTTATTACTTATTATTTTTATGTAGATGACTCTTTTTTTTAGATTTATATCTGTATTTGAACAAATAAAAACGTACTGATTCCAAAATAAAAATAAAAAGCACTGTATTCAAACAAAACATTACAAACGATACGAGGGGTAGAGGGGAAAGGAAGGGGGCGATGAGGGTTGTATGATATACAATATCATTGATTTGGGGGAAAGAAGGGTGATTGGGTAGATCACGTTGTATCGTCTTTTCCTTTTGGTGGAACGGTGACCTTTTGCGAACCGCCATTGGAACATCCATCTGTACCAATGACACACCAATCGATATCAATGACACCTTCTTCAGAAGATGCCAGTTTTTGAAAGACGGATGGAGTTAGATCCAGTGATTCTATTAGAAAATAAGGTCCAAATTGTTTAGTTGATATGATATTTTCTGAATGTAATCATTTCTATCGGAGGGAGGAGGAGGAACTTACTTTCTTGACATCCAGGACAGGCATCGGTGATGGTTGCTTTAGTCATCTTTCCTTTATAATGGATCTCGACTTCTTTGAAACACCACTCACTAATTTTATTGGCGCTACCGTATTGTGGTAAATTCTATATATCATTAGAAAATCAAGATGAAAAGGTATCAGATGACTATGGCTTCTTTTTTAAAAAAAAAAATTGAAAGGGAAAGGTAACTTACCAGAGCAACAATATCACTATGATTATCTTCATGAGGACCACAAGCACCTAGAATTCGAAGGAGAGGGATGGGGAGAAAAGAAAGTGAGTTGGCGCGATGCCATATTAAAGAGAATTCGATTTTTACCAGTATCCCCGCCTTCTTCTTTAGGATCAAAGAACGTAGCCTTCCCGGCGAATTTCCCCTTGGTCCTTGTAAGGGCATCCTTCACTCCACGTTCCTGAATAGGAGCCGCTTTCACCATCAGGATTAGCATCATCAGGGCAGGCACAAATAGAAGTGATAAAAATCGATTCACCATGACGAGTAAAGTTATGAGACTAGAGTTCAGGTAGAATATTAGAAGAAAAAGAAAAGAGTAAATTCAAAACAGCAAAAAAAATAAAAAGTGGTTTTATATATACCGGATCAAAATGTACATAAACTTCTTTGCATATCCTTTTTTTTTTTGTTCCAGGGGAAGAGGACATAAAGAGAATGAATACTGGGACAGTTTTTGGAGAGAAAAAACAAAGGGGGTTGTTGTGCTAATGGGACAGCTTGGTTAGAAAAAAAAATAGTGGAGAAGAACAAGGAGTAGTCTGTACGGTTTCGATTTATTTACTTCAAGGGATAATATTCTTCATACAAGGGGGTTGATCAAGGGCTTTTTTTTGCTACATTTTGCATTTTGTATCGTTATTCCATTGTCGGGTAGGATATGATATGATAGCGCAAATAGGCTTTTCATGATGGACACTCAAATTCATGCAGTCGGATTTTGAAATTTTATTGACAAGTATGCTTCCTGATCATTCTATCAAGTATCATCAAAATTGATATATACTTGTTAGATAAAATATCACTCTGTTAAATGTCTCTTTTTTTATTAGTTCAATAAAATAATATTTGATGAATTCCAATGATTATGTTATAAGAGCTTATATTTTTGATAGTAAGATTGGTGGCCACCATCGGAGACCGGGTAAAAAGGAGTGCCAAAAAAAAAAAAAAAATAGGAGGGTATACGGGGTAAGATAAGGGCAACTAGCATATCATGTTTTTTTTTGTTTTGTTTTTTTTGTTTATTTCCGTCATCATCCTGACAATTCTGCTGGATGAAGTGCTCTTCCTCTGTTTCGTGTCAATGATAGTGAACCTGTTCGCATCAAGTAACAAAAAAAAAAAAAAAAAAAAAAAAAGATTGGTCGCGTAAGACTTCTTTTTTTTTTCAAAAGAAACGACAAGTCAACACTGGTTGACATGCTACCTTTCTTTACTAGTCATTGCCCCTTCCTTTCCACCAAGATTCATTATTATACTTCTATGCTTTTTTATTGTGCATTTTACAGAAGTGGATGAAAATGATGACGACATTGTATCATTGTATAACTTTTCATTTTATCAAATTGGTCAGGGGAACAACAATTTTTGTCCTTATGTCTTTTTTTTTCCTTTCTTTCACTGGCGATAACCAAACTCTACTGTAGAACCTGCCCCCTTCCCCCACTTGGTTGGCGGTAATTGAATTTTAGTTCGGTGTGGGGTGTAGAAGCCAATCACAAAGCAAGCTAATTTTTTTTTTTTGATAAAAAAATTCTTTTCCGTTTCTTTGCTCCCTTTCATCGTTGTCCATGCGTTCTTCATGACGGACCCATCACGGTTTCAAGCTCATTGGAAAACTCCTTTTTTCTTCAACCCTCGGTAAACACAGAATATCTCTTTCAGAAAAATGTATATATATATTCTAATACCATTGTCGTTTCTCTCTACGAAAGTGATAAAACATCAAACGATTTGCAGCAAGTAAAGTAAACTTCACGCAAATACACATTCATTATTGACTTACCTATTATTTTTATTCGATAGTGCTTTATTTTGCCACAAGCTACTGATACCAATTCATCCTCCCGATCCTCTCCCATACATTCTCCTATACCGCATCTTCCTTCTTCACCTTACCACCATCACCTTCATCAAACAAAATCTTGTTCATCTTTCCAACCTTTTGATCCCTTTGACACTCATTCTACACTTGATGATTCTACCACTACCACCACTACCGACATCAACAAAGATGCTGAATTGGACCAACTAAGCACGTTGCTCAGTAAACAATTTCTAGAAGATGTGGATGCCGAAACACTACCACCATCGTTACCCACTACCACCACCAAAACAACGTCGCCAATAAATTCAACACCTAATGCTAGAATGTTAGGCTCATTTACAAATTCAATATCTTCGCCTTGGGCCCTTGATGATGATGCTACCGGCGCCTTCAGGCAACCTTGGTCTCCTGCATTGAGCTCAAGTGGACATTTACCCTCTCCAACGATAACGACAAAGGAGCATACGACGGACAACGGATCAGTGTCAGCGGTTCAGCAATGGGATCGATTTGAGCCTTATGGAAACGATTCTGAATTTGACCCCACACTGACATTTTATCAAGGGGGCGATCAAGCCAACTCCCTAAGCACAACTACTACTACCATGACATCAAACCACAACAGCAGTAGCAGTATTAGCAGCAGCAACAGCAACAGCAACATTGGACATGGAAATCAACAGGACAATTTCAACATGATGACAGTGGCACTGCGAAAACTATCACTTCTTTTTCCGGATCACGATGAAAAGGAACTGGAACGGACCTTGGCGACACTAGATTTTGATGTGGAACAAACGATCGAGGCTTTATCACCCGGGTCAGCATCAACAACAGCAGCAGCGTACACAAACATACCAGCACCAGGATTAGTATTAGCAGCAACATCAATATCAGCAGCGCCAGCAACCGCAACGGCAGAAAAGGTCCACTTGATGAAATTACCTGCGACTACTACTCCACACAGCACCACCTCCACCAATAATATCAACAACAACAATAACAACATTAATAATAACGAGCAACAATCATCAATGCTTCCTAATGGAACCGTCAGAAAACGCCAAGTATGTCGTCATTATCTTGCAGGGGAATGTTACCGAAAAGACTGCTGGTTTGCTCATGACTTGGAGGTGAAACCATGCAAATTCTGGTAAGTGAAGAACAACAATAACAACCGGTTTGAGGCGAGAGCGAACGAGAGAAAGAAAGGCTGTGTGGATTCAGGGCTAATTATAACGACGATGATCCTTTTTATTATTGTGTTTACTTTATTAGGTTACAAGGATTATGCTTGAAAGGTGATACATGCGAATTTGCCCATAGCCTGGAAGAACTGGAACAAGTGGCCAAAAACCATCATCCGTCATCATCACCATCATCATCATCACCATCGAACAACAACAATCATCACCACCATTCGTCCCCCACTCTGAATTCTCATCACCATCACCATCACCACCATCATCAACAACAACAATATCACCAAGAACAATCACTGCAACAACAGCCATACACATCACCCACTGTAGCCGATTTTCCGATTTTATTAGCTAGGTCCAAAAGAAAATCCAAAAAAAAATCACATAATAAAAAAATAAAAACATGATTTTATGATATCGTCTTTTTTCTTTTTGGTCGTCTCTTATCTTTAATAAAGGATTGGTGCTGGTGCTTTTTGCATGACCAGGCAATCATTTTATGTGTGTGAGTGTATATGCGTGTGTGTGAATATGGGCTGTATCATTGCAACATTGGTGCTGGTACCTTTTTTTTTTTTTTTTTACATGGTCAGGCAATTCAATTTGTATGTGGGTGTGTGTGTGAAGAAAATGGTGATAGTCGGTATGTCATCGTTTGTGCGTGTGTGTGATAATAATTATAATAATTGTTAATATGTATCATATGTGTGCGTGTGTATCTTATCTTAATAGGTGAACAGGTTGTGTGTGTGAGTGAACATGTTTGCTTCTATAAATATCATCAATTACAGTTCAAACCCAGGTCGTACCTCCTCAGGATGATGAAAGTTTTCACGTTGCAACGATGAAGATCACATCTGATTGGAATAAAAAAAGATTGTCGGATAAAGCGGCGTTGATTGAATGGAAACCATACCAATAAAAGATAAACATCCCATTTAATTTTCGGTGCGTCATTTTTTCATAAATCTGAATTCTGTCTGGATGTTATGTAGAAAGAGAGAATTCTGAAGATAAGCCGATACTATGAAAGCGATCAAGAAAGAAGGTTGCGAAATAAGGAGGTTATTATTTTCCTTTGTGTTATTGTGATAGATGATAGATTATATGGAGTAAAAAAGAAAGTATGATCCCTTGAAAATTCAATCGAGTCATAGGGGGAAGGGGGATTTTTTTTAAAATTTGGGAATGGAGGGCAAACACAGAAATATATAAAAAATCCCCAATTTTTTTTTTTTTTTCTGCTTGGCTTTTTTTCCTTTTTCTTTTTTTCTCTCTTTTTCCAAGTTCCTCATTGACAATAACACTCATTCTTGAAAAAAAAAAAATGGCTCAACCATCATACTATACATGCAACGATCAACCCGTTTTACTCTCTCACCGCTACCCATCACCCAAACTGGATGCTTCCCTTCCACCCTTATCTCAATTGCTGACTACTGGCAACAATAGCAACAATAATACCAGTCAGCTTAAAAGCGATGCTTTGGTTTCTGGTGAAGGGTACTACTCTACACAACCTCCATCTACTGTACTGGCCAATACTGATACTGCTCTCGCTACATCGGTTGGCATGTTTGATCCTGTTACCCCTTCGGTGACCTCAACTGATACCACTGGCTATGTATTGACCTCTACGCCACTGCCGACTGTTTCAGCCTCATCAACAGTACATACTATGCAAAATGCAACGCCTTTGTACAAGAACGATCCTGCCACTGCTGCCGCGGCTATGAATACAGCAGCAGCAATGATGTATGGTCCAACGATGCTTCAGCCCACAACAGCAGCTACGACAACTACTACAGCTAATGCCACCGCCTCTTCATTATCATCGCCATCCTTATCATCGTCCCTCTCCTCTTCATCAACATCCTCATCCATGGATCCTTTATTATTATCAGCAGCGGCGGCGGCGGCAGCAGCTACAGTAAATACCGGTCTTGATGCATCCGTACCTTATTTCTTCCCAACGCCATCCCTTTCTGCACCATACAACAGTAACAATGCCACCACCACCACCACTACTACTATCAATCGGCCTCGTCAAAACTCCATTTCAAGCAACTCATCTTCTTCGGACAAGGTATATTCATTTGTGGCCATCCCTGGCATGGATCAGAAAAAACGACCTCGACGAAGATTTGATGAAATTGAACGATTATACCATTGTACCTTTTCCGGTTGCAAAAAATCATATGGGACTTTGAATCATCTTAACAGCCATGTACTTATGCAAAGTCATGTAAGTGAAAAGTAGAAAGAGAGGGAGATATGTATACATATATAAGGTATGGGATTTCTCATCTCTTTTTTTTATATGGATGTGGTATTTCTTATCTAGGGACCTAAACGACACCCTTCGGAATTCAAGGAAATGCGAAAAGAATGGCGCCGTCAAAGAAAACAACGGGAACAACACAAAAAACAAGCAGAAAAAGCCAACCAGGAACAACAACAAGAACAAGAACAGCAGCAGCAGCAGCAGCAGCAACAACCTATTCTGACTACTGTCTTCCAACCACCTTCCTTCGTGCCTGCGAATTTCCCTTTGCAATCAATGCCATTGCCTGGATTCTATTAATTTTTTTTCTGTTTTACTTCCCCGTTCTAGTTTATTTGTTTATTATTGTATATTTTTCCCTCACACATATCATACTTTTTGTTATCCATATCTATGTCTTTATTTATTTTATATATATATTTATTTTCTTCCTCTTTCCCCATTGACAGCATATCTTTTTTCAAATATAGTATATATTTACAAATAAAAAAATCAGCACTATTCATATGATTTAAAGTTTGTCCAACCTGGTTTTTTTTTTTTTATTATTCTATAATATAAAAATGATTGTTACATGGAAGACAAAATATATAGAATATAATGATGCATTATTATTTTTTATTGATTGATTGAAGAATGATAAAAATAGATGAAAGCTAAAAAGGCCAGTACAATACTATTCTAAATGATGGGATAAAAATGACTTCAATTCTTGCGAGCAAAGATCGACAGGGGTCTTCCCATCACCGTTCAAGCGATCAGGATCACCACCATTTTCCAACAAGACCACAGCTGTATCACCATGCCCTTCTTCACAAGCCAAGTGTAACGGAGTGTTCCTTGCTCCATCCGATGGATTGACTCGACTTGCATGTTCCAATAATAACTTGACCAACGCCGTATATCCTTGAACTGAAGCCCGATGTCTATATGACAAAAAAAAAAAACCAAGCAATGATCAGTTTACCTTACTTTTCTATCACATGGTATGTTTATGAGGGGAACGACTTACATTGGGAATTGCTTGATTTCATTGGCTTGGTTCACATTTGCTCCATGTTTCAGTAAGGTCTTGGCAATCTATAATAAAAAAAAAATTATTAGCCAAACCTCATGCTTTTTTTTTTCTTGGGGGGTGGGGGAAATATTTGGCTCGACTTGCCTCGAGTCTATTTTTTGAGGCTGCATAATGTCTACAGAGGATCGGAAACAAAAAAGCGCATGTGGTGAGTTGTAATTACAATATCCTTGACATCATCATCATCACCATCATCATCACCATCATCACGCTATCACACTTACAATGGCGTTTGTCCACTTTCATTTTGAGAATTTGCATCGGCGCCATTTTCCAGTAAAAGTTGAGCTACCTTATCTTTGCCACTAGATGCTAAATGATAGAGTTCCCACCCCCCAAATTGAGAGTATCACATTAATACTCTACTATGACCCAGCATATCACTCTCTTCTACTCTCTTTTCCTTATACATTACCTGCAATAGTCAAAGGTGTCCATCCAGACTATATTTAGCATAAAGAAGAGAGACGAGATGCCTATGAGTTGCCTGCGACACATACATGATACTTGGTGGAGGGAGGGTTTCTTACAGCACTTACATCATCTTTGACATCAACCTTGGCACCCTTTTCAATCAAAAAAGCAACCAAATCAGCGTGACCGCCAGAAGCTGCCCAGTGAAGAGGTGTACGTTCATCCTATTTCAATTAAAGATACCCATGTTATAACTTGTTGTGTTTTCTTTTGCATTGATTATCTCCCTAACTATCCCATTGACTTACTTCATCTTGACTATTGATGGATCCTGGCTCCTTTTCCAATATCTGTTGAACAATAAATTGCTTTCCCTCCAAGGATGCTGTATATATGTTTAACATGATAGTTGATTTGATTTGGAGAAAAAGAGTAAAAAAAAAAAAAGATATGAGAAAGCACTTCTCGCGGTTGGATTCAAAGTCCGGTTGTGACAATCATTTCAACGCCCGCCCACGTGAATCATTTATTTTTTCCCAAATTTTTTTTCCCCTCGCTCTCTTTCTTTCCATTTTCTTCTTTTTTTTTCTTCACCATTCAACTTCTTTGAGGTGATGTTGGACTTAGATTAGTGTCAGGATTAGTTTAGAAGGGATTTCAGATCAGGGATTACAAGATGCATGGGGCAACCCTTGCATTTTGGATTCAAGATTTAACACCATTCGTTGGCTTTTGGAGTCTTCATTAGCTTAGTACAGTATTAGTTGTCCATAGTTTGCTTCTACAACTGAATAAAAAATGTCTCATTTTGTATGCTTTAATTGAATCTGTCCCATTAGTCGCTTTCTCACGTCTTGTGTGTAATAGATTTTTTTTTTCTTTTTTTTACCATCACCCCTTTTTGATTAGTGTTGCTTATGTTGCGTTTCAATAAAGTATATCCCTGTCGTCTTTCTTATGCCTTGTATATATGAGATCCCTTTTTAAAGTAGATCTTTTATATTTATGTTGACAATTCGTCGCATCTCCTGTTACTCTCCCTTATGCTATCTATATTAGACCCCATTTTGCCCTTTTGACCTTCGTAGTATTTTTTTTTTTTTTTTTTTTTTTTTTTGCTTATGCTTCAATAAAATATATCCTCATGATATGAACTAAATAGTGTGCCATAGATAAAGATAAATTCCGGTGAGACTTGGGTGAGAATATTTGAACGACTAGCGTTACTTTGTTGGTATGGTGCGCCTAGCGGGCGTGCTTCAATCTACTTCCAATAGCTATTGTGAAACCATCTGATTGTCAATGGTGGAGGATTTAAAAATAAGAACTCTGTTACAGGTAACACGTGTGTATGATAATTTCATGAAGTCTTTGAAGATACTGTATAAAGGATGCAGCAGCTTATGGATCCTTTTACAAACACTGTGTAGAGCAGGATCAGTATTTTTTCACTGCTGATTGATATTCAGCTCTACCATTTTTGAAAAATTCCCTCCAGTTCGCTTATTTCAATAAAAAGGCTTTCCAGCCAAAATATCCAAACGTCAGCCGACTTTGAATGCTTGTAACTGACGCTTTTTTTTTCGCAAGACATAGAGACAACTAAACTTCAGTAAACTTTCCTGGCGGCGCTAAAAATGAAGACGTGCATCATAATAAAGCTGTTTTTATTTTTGTACACATACTGGACTTTTTTTTCTTGATGTGTCTATAATGTGAGTGGCTTTATTTTATTTTGTTTTTATGTCGACAATATGAGGCTACCTTTTGGGGGGGAGTACCGTCTACGATGGTGGGGGGTGGGGTTTCGACTTTGGCCGAATAAACATAAATAAACAGCAGATAGTAAACAAAGGTGAAAGCAAATGGGTGATAAAAATAAAATAGGTTTTATTTAGTGGAAGTCGATATCATAACAATTTCTATGACTACAAAATGAAATAAAGTTTTTTTCAAATGATTATGAGGATTTTATTTGCGACTGCTTCATTGGGGCGACGACGCGCTGAGCAATGTAGGTTGCACCCCAAGGGGTACGCACCCGGGATGGAACAGTGTGGCTAGTCTAAACAAAAAAAAAATATCATGGATGAATCAGGTTCATTCACAAGCAAGGTACATATGTCCTCAATAAAGAATTTACAGCGTACGTTAGAAAAGTCTATCAATTAAAGTTGGCCTAAAGTAAATAAAATACAAGATATATCTATTAATAAGTACTCATATGTGATAATGCCCCAGTATTTTAACAACGAAAACACAATAGAAAAGAAAAAAAGTTTGGTTTTTATTGCGAATATCAAGTGAGTAGTGTAAAATATATAAAATAAAATCAATCTATTTCAGAATTGCAAGTAACCTTGACCACGCTAAACTAATCCTCGAAGTAACAATAGAGTCGAGCCATACCAAAAAGCGGATCGCCCATTACCGGTAAGATCGACGACAGGCCATCCTTCTTTTATGATTGCTTTCCCTAGAAATAAGCAAGAGTAACAAAAAAAATCAACCAACCTGGAGGCAACAGGCGTCCTAAAGCACTTCCATACATGTAGGGAAAAAAAAAAAAAAAAAAAAAGAGGGGAAGGGAAATGTTTTTATTATGAAAGATAAGATAAAAATATATACTACTAAATACTAAATAATACTACGTTCATTGTCGCTTGTTCAATATAGGATATCATAATGACCTGAACACAAAATAATAAGAATCATTAGTAATCTAGCCATTCCCACGTCATGTCCCTTTTTTTCGGTAATTACCCGGTCGATAAATAAGCTGCAATGGTTCGCGTTGCCCTTTATCCTCTTCATTTGGCCAGAATTCGTGTACAGCAGCTTCCGCATCATCACTTCCATCCAAATAAATCACTTGCACAGGGGTGTCGAGCGCCTTTGTCAAAGCAATGATTTGTAAATGATCCGATTCTCTTCCAAAGGCTTCCACATGCATTGCGCAGAATTCATCAATTGAGATCATTTCGGCGACCAGAAAAGGTTCATAGTCATCGGCATGGACACGCAAATAGGCAGAAGTGACAAAGCGCAGGTGCATCACAATGGCATTGCTGATTTCTTCAGATTGGAAGTTGGCCAAAAACAAGTCGGGATCAGAGGCATAGCTGGGTATCTTTTCGAATTGCTCCAATGTCACGTCGTAAAAGTCTTCAAATGCAAGTGTTTGGAAGCCACTTTTTTCTAATAACTTGGGTGTATTCTTCAAATGAGCCAACGCCGTTTCATATTTGGCCTTGTCGTGTAATGCACTTTCAAACCAAGAAAATGCAAATGCTATATATATATATATATATATAAAACAAAGACAAGGATGAAAAAAAAAAGAAGATTAGCGATATTAGCAGTTGTGCTATTGTATTTCCTATTGACCTTACCTCGAAAGAAGCAGTTTCCTACCAAAAATCCATTCAGTGGAAAAGAAAAAAGAATAGGAGTAATACCATGATGTCAGTCATAAATGTAATATATAATGCAACTGACTCGAGGTCATCATTCTTACCATCCCCTCGGCATTTTCGTATTTTCCTGTGGTTTCGAGAGAGATTCTATCAGGAGAAGAAAAGAAATAGTGGCAATATGAGTTGATAATTATATGTCACAAAAGTGCTCCTGTTTTTTTTTTTTTTTTGAGGGAATACTAACCTTTATCTTGCGCAGAAAAGAATCATTATCTTTGAATTCTTCTTCTAATTTTGATAATGGTTCGTCTTGACAAACGAGTGGAATCTACATAAAAATGTGGGGTGGTTTTGCTCAGAGTTACGTATTATATATACTGTAATAATGTTTCTGACCTTTTGTGCTTCTTGATCTTTGATTTGTTGTTCAAAGGCAAGAATCTGTTCATCTGTAAGTTCTGGTTCAGCTTGAGTGGAAGACATGATAAGTAACGATGATTTAAGTGGTATAGAAATAATTGGGTCAAGAGAAAGAAAAAGAAAAAGAAAGCATGGTGCGCACAATTCCAGTTATCCCAAATTCACACTCCGTCAGCATTCACGATCCCTCAGAAAAAATTATTTACAAGACATTTTTTACCTATCAATTTATAATCAGCTATTTGATATATAAGTTAGTTTGTCGTATATGGTGTAGTGTAGTTTGATTATTGCTGTCCATTCTATTCAATAATAAAAAATTGAACTTAAATATGACTTGTAGCTCAAAAATGAACGGAAGGGGGGAGTTGCTATTTACAATCTCTTCAGAATGAGAATTGATCATAAATCAGACCTCAAAATAAAGAGGAATTTGGTGTTTTGATGGTTTAGCGTCAGAGCATAAAATTAGAAATTGAAAATACGTATAAACGGGCAACGGTCGGGACACTCCCATTTTACACTTTCAAAGTTAAAAAAGGTTCATCCTTCTGTTTCAAAAAAAAAAAAAATCTACTGAGTGTGAAGGAAGAAGGGATGGAGAGCTGAAATAGAACGGTCCCTGGATGATACTTATTATGAGGTAGGTTCCGTTGATCGGTTATTTTGTGCGTGCGGGCAAACCCTCCCCCAGGATAAGTATTGACGCTTTCGCACTTGAAAAATGAGCAGCTCCTCAAGACCCAAAATAGTCTCAAAAACTGGTTTGTACATTATATAATGGATCAGAGGATGAGTAATAAAAAAAAAGCATACTTTATTTAAAAGATCATAGTAAATATTAAACCAAGTGCGCAATGTTCATTGAACAACCGATCTACTGGAGGTAGCATGAGCGAGACTTGTAGGAATTCTGAAGAATGGTCAACATGGATCTAAGGGTACTACTGTAAAAAATAATATACTACATTGTACTCCGCAAGACATGAGCGAGACTAGTAAGACATTTTTCATTAAAGCAAATAAGAAGAGACATGTTTTATTCAGTTGTATGTACAAACTATGGACAAACTGATACCAAACTAAGCTAATCAAGGCTACGAAAAGCCAACTAATGGGTGGGCATAAATCCTGAATTCAAAATGAAAGGGTTCCTAATGCATCTTGTAATCTCTAATCTGAAACCTCTTCCAAACTAGTCTTGGCACTAATCTAATATCACCATATATATGAAGTCGAATGATGAAAAAAAAAAAAAAAAAAGGAAGAGTGCGAAAAAATAAAAAAGGCGGGGGTAAATAAAAAAAAAAAATTCCACGTGGGCGGGATTTAGATTTTCAGGGAATCTTTGAGCAATACTGGATATAATGAATATATTTCTACTATCGATTGTATTGCCTTTTGCCTCTTTGACTTGATAGTTATTAAAGAGTCAACACAATTTTTTTCTCTTTCAACTACATTCTGCTGCAAAGATGGACACGATATTGCTATACTTTCTACTTTCTTTCTACAATATGGGCCAAAAGACGGGGTAAATAATGCATTTACCATCCGCCCGGACTGTGATATTTGACCAATCTCAACAACACCTTGGTTTAAAACCCACCACCACCGCATGCAAATCAACCAATCGAATGCCACAGAAGAACGCCACGTGGCCTTTTCCATACTGCCTGATATACTACATTTATTTTTTTGGTTCGTAGCCGTCAGTTTGTCCGAGTGGTTAAGGAGTGAGACTTGAAATCTCATGGGCTCTGCCCGCGTAGGTTCAAACCCTGCAGCTGACGATCTTTTTGTACTTTTTCCTTGTTTTGTGGCTTGTCTTTGAGTTTCGTTGGTAAAAGATGTTTTGTTATATGATGTTTTCTTTTGCTGTGGCTAATTTTGGCTATTAGGTCGTAACTGAGACTTGTTTTTGTAGGTTTTTATTTTTCATTGCTGCGTCTTTAAAATTCCGCCACTAAGCGTTCAGTGTAACACTTTTTATGATTTCGGATCATCGTCATGTTATAATTATAATTTGTTATTGGCCTGTAGCTGGATTGCTGTTTTATGTAATGAGCACCAGGATTTTTAGGCTCAAGTTCAGTCGTTTGCTTTGTAGTGGAATAAAATAAAAATGTAACTCCGATACGAAATGACTGTGCACTGGGAAGTGCTCATAGTTAGCCTCTTCGGCACCCAAGGAGCTTAAGTGTTCTATTAAAAATCCACCCTAAGGAAAGAAGAAAAAGGGTGTAGGGAAAAACGTTTACCTGTTTTCAACAACAAAAAAAAAAAGTTATAGGCAGATAAAATTGTTTTTAAATAAAAGTCGTCTGATAGGAACGAAAAAATCCCAATTACTTAAGTCCAGGTTTGACTGGACAGCACTGGAATCTCCTTTTTTTTTTTTTGAGGCGGTGTGTGCGTGTGGGGGGGGGGAGGTGATTCCTTCCTACGTTATAATATACGATCCTGACGCGACATCCTTGAAATGACGATGTTAATTATTATATCATTTTTTTACGTAGCATAATAGTTAAAACAATGGGATAATGCAAAAAGCACCACTTTCCATAAATGGAGATACTATGTATCACCCTAGGGATGAGTGAAATGGGTCAAGCAAAACATGCGAAAATGTCACATTAAACTTGGGATAGTAGTATGGTTATTTCAAGGGGGAGGGAGGGAGAAATTAAAATAGCAGGTAAAACGAGGCATATGAAAGAAGAAAAAGATGGTTCATGCATTGCCTGGACATTGTTTTTGTATTATTTACTTTAGTGTTGCATGTTAGCGGGATGGTCCTCCCATGATAGTGTGACGGTACGAGGAATTTTAAAACCAAAACTTGTAAAATGACACCTAAAAAAAAAAGTATCCGTAATAGATCAATACATGGGTAAGTTTCAATGGGGTTTTGAAGAACGAACTAAATGCAATATTTTTCAACTCCCGAAAGGGGCAATTGAAAAACGGTGTTTCCCTTTTTCTATTTTCCATTCAGCTCTTTTTTATTTACGTTGACAGATCAATGATCAAAAATTTTACAAGAATAAGACAGGTAAACTACAAAACTAAAGAAAAATAAGCATAGTCAAAGAGTCATGAAAATGCTTACCATGATCAATACTTCATAGTGGGCAGCGGAAAAATTGGGGTCTTCTCATGGCACTCTACCTTCTGAAGAATTCAAGGATTTCCAAGTGGAAACTAGACTACGGCATGAAGACTTTGACGAGATGCGACATACAGTTAATACAGCAATAAAACACATACCACTGAAGAAGAATACAAACGATGGTGGACATAGGCGATCACTCGTAGGTGACTTTGGTGAATCTTTGGTAACTCATGCCAGTATGTTTCCAAAAGACACTGTGTATTGTAAGTCCAACATCAACACACACCAAAAAAAAAAGGCTCATTTTACTTATGACATTATATGACGTTGTTATTAGGGAAAATGCTGACAGCTCTTGGTCAGGGTGAACGACAGATATCTGAAGCGGAAGGCAATTTTGCTGATGTTACCAAGGACAACTACATAGCTTTACTTCGTAAATATGACCAACACTACAAAGAATACCAATCTCTTTGTCGAAAACTGGAATCAAGGCGGTTAGATTATGATGCCAAATATAACCGACTTCAAAAGGCCAAAAAGGAACGTCCGGAAACTGAACAATGTGTTCAAGCTGCCAAAGTGAAATATGAAGAAACTGAACTGGATGTGGTACAATCTATGATCTATTTACAAGAAATGGAGGCAAGTTACTTTTCTATTTCTCTTTTTTGAATAAACTATGAGGAGGGAAGGCTGAGGATGATGAATCAATGTCATATTTATCATTTTTATTTTATTTTATAGGTTGACCATTGTGACGCATTGCAGTTATTATTGGACTCGCAACTGGATTACCACAGACAGGCGTTTGATATCTTGGAACGTGTAAAGAATGATTGGGACCATTGGACTGAAAACTGCTCTAAAACTGGATTCTCTCCTATCTCTACGACACCCAATCAATTTGCAAATTGTGATGGCAAAACTCATGGCAATGGTAAATTTTGGAGAACAGAAAGAAAGGATTTATATATATATATATATATATTAACTACTTGGCTCATGTCATTTACCATTAACAGATCGAAACAAACCGACTTTACGGCGTGCACTTTATGACCATGTACAATCCTTGGACGACGAACTGACTTTCCACGTGAATGATATCATTACTGTACTACATAAGGTGGATGATGGATGGTGGCTGGGTGAACTAGTAGATAAAAACAATCGAATACATCGTGGTATATTCCCGGTCAATTACACTGAGCCGCACACAAACGAAGATGACGACGACGACAACAACACTGATGGCGATGACAGCAATTACGACCAAGTGAACCCAGTCAGCATTGGTATACTACCAAGTGAAAATACTTATCAGACTCCTGATCAGATCGACGATACAGCAAACAATGACATGAAATTTAAGGAAAATAACAAAGATGAACGTGATCAGGGCAATCGCATAGATGATGATCAGGCTATGACAAGACACACAACATCGAAAATCAATGAAACAGTACCTCAGCACATAGATACACAAAATATACGATCAACATCGCCCTCAACAAAAACTCCCTTATCATCAACGTCGTCATTCGTATCACCATTAGTATCATCACCCTCTTTACCTGAGAAATCAGGAATCGATCATCCTATACACTCTCAATCCAAGCAGTCTTCTTTGTCATCAGCATCATCACGAAAGGCATCAGCACCAATAGTACAACCGCAAAACTGGCATGAAAAAACACCAACGACACCAATGACACCAAATACACCAATGACATCAAATACGCCAGTGACATCAAAAACACCAACGACACCAATGACACCAAATACGCCAGTGACATCAAAAACACCAACGACACCAATCACACCAAATACGCCAGTGACATCAAATACACCAACTACACCAACTACACCAAATACGCCAATGACACCAATGACACCAAATCGCCAGAAACTTCCGGCGCCGCCACCTCCTTCTTCCCCGGACTTGTCGGCATCTACCGATACTTATTGCCGTCCTTTACCACCTATTCCCTTAAACGATTGATACGGATGAACTATGTAAATATGCTTCTGGTTTGAACGATGGCGTGGAAACTCTTGTAAGTAGAAAACTCAAAAAAAAGGGGTTGGGGACGAACTTAATGGGAAACGCGGGAAGTTTATTTTTCTCCGATCAGCGCATCAAAAGGGCAAGACTTTTTTATTTTTCCCACTAACTTCCTTTTCTCCTTGATTTTTTTTCTTTATTATAGTACTATATACCAATTTATTGTATATATCCTATTTTTCTCTGTCTCCCTCTTCTGGTTTTTTTCTTTTCTACTTTTACACAAGAAAATGTCGCCTACTTGCCTTATTGTTGGATGTGTCACCTTTGCTACCGATCGTTTAGTGGAACTTCAGCAAGAATACTCAATTGACTATTATACATCACGCTCAAGACAAGAATTCATCTCAGATTGCAGCAACAAATACAAGGATATCACATTGATCTATCTCTCGTCTGAAGCAAAATCAGTAGTGGGTGCATTTGATGAAGAATTGGTAAACCAATTACCATCAAGGTAAAGTATATAGACCCTTCTCCAAACTTGTGTGTGTGTGTGTGTGTGTGTGTGTGTGTGTGTGTGTGTGTGTGTGTGTGTGTGTGTGTGTGTGTGCGGTTGTGGTTGGATTGACATACTTATATATAATTCCTCTTATTCCGTCTTAGTTTGAAATGGATTGTCTTTTGTGCAGCTGGTTATGATTATATTGATGTGGGTGCTTGTGCTGCTAGAAAAATCATGGTGTCTCACACACCTACTGCCGTTGATAACGTTAGTATGCTTGTCAAAAAAAAAAAAAAATAGCGGTTATCTGATGTGTTCTTTTAAATTTAGGCGACTGCCGGCATTGCTGCTTTATTGATCCTGAACTGTTGTCGAAATGCCCATCAAGCTGCCCAAAATCTTCGTCAAGGTAAAGCAACTACCTTCTTTTTTCCATCAATGATGCTAACGGCCCACTCTTTATTTGCTTTTATTTAATTGATTTACTAAATGTTAGGTGCATTCCGACACGGTGTCTCCATGGGATTGGACCCTGAAGGGAAAACATTGGGTTTACTCGGTATGGGTGGAATTGGGAAAGCCATTGCAAAACGCATGTCCGGATTTGAAATGAACATTATCTACCACAATCGAACAAGACTTCCCATTGAAGGTAAAAAAAAAAAATACAAAAAAAAAAAGTACAGCCACTTGGAAGAAGAATAGTTTCCCTTTCGCATTTTACTCACCCGCCTTTTTTTTTTTGTGCTCTATAACCATACTTGTGACCGGGGGAAAAAAAAAAGTGGAAAAGCAATACAATGTGACGTATGTGGACTTTGAAACCTTACTCAAGACATCTGATATTCTGTCGGTCAGTGTACCTTTGAACAAGCAAACAACCCATCTCCTCTCGTTCCGTGAATTTGCCATGATGAAAAAAGGGGTGATTGTAGTGAACACAGCTCGTGGTAAAGTGATCAACGAAACCGCTCTAGTGCAAGGATTGGAAACGGGCAAGGTACTCTCTGCAGGTCTGGATGTGTATGAAGAAGAACCCAAGGTGCATCCTGGTCTCCTCACACATCCTCGATGTGTTTTGTTGCCTCACATTGGAACGTTTACAAATGAAAGTCAAAAGAAAATGGAGGACTTGGTGTTGGATAATCTGGTTGCCGCATTGACGAAAAATACGTTGCTGACCCCCGTGCCAGAACACAAATCCTTCTTCCAAAATGGTGCCTTAGTGTAGTTTGGATGACTAGATTTGTTGTGTGTATTTTAGTACTTTTATTTTTATTTTTTATATTTGGTTGTGCTAATAAAAAGAAAAATCTCGGTTGACTGTTTGGTAGTTGTTATTTGTTTTTCTACAATGTGCATTTTACATGATGATTGATCTCTAAAAATACATTGAAAGGCGAAACATTTAATATTGTGGGGGGGGGGTAAACATTATGGTGATGGAAAGATTGTCACCACACGTGGTTGATAGATATACATAGAAGTAGAGTGGAGATGGACACATGGCAAAATGATCTGCAAGAGGGGGATGGAGGGAAAAAAAAGGTAGGAGACAAAAAAAGTTGTTTGGAATAGTGATCCCATGATTTCCAAAAAAAAGAGACGTGTAAACAAATATGTAGTAAAAAAAAAAAAGCCAGTTTTTATTTTTTAATGATACAATATAAATGAATCTAGAATATAATGAGGGAATAAATGTTGGTGAGGGGATAACAATGGGGGAAAAGAGTAGTCCAAAATATACAATAAAATGAAGCGGGGGGATAATAAATATAATAACTAACTAAACTAAGAAATAAGACAATGGAATAATATCAAATACAATGAGGGGGTGGAGGAAGTACAAACAAGAAAGGGAAGGGGGTGATATATTAATCGATAAATCGATCATATCGTTCGCACCAAATCACGGTAAGGTTGTTTGGGAGGTGGATAAGGACCTTGTACAATAAACACCATGACCTTTTGAAAATGTGACGCTAACGATGATTTCTTTCCATGTTTTTGATGATGATGATGATGGTGATGCCAAGCATGAGGGGGGAGTGGAGGAGGATGAGGCATAACACGTGGTGATGGCGTCGGACATGTTAGTGTGGGCTTGATGATCTTGGTGTCAAGGGAGGGAAGGACCACCGTATAAGGCTTCAGCCATGGATGAAACATGACCAAATCCAATGATGCTCTTGACTGTTCCGGAGCCAGCATTCGACGTAGTAAATCCTTTGCATCTATATAATAATAAAAAGCCCCCCATCCAAATCAAAATATAAGTCTAGTCAGTTTGGCAGTCGAGTATGTTTTTTTTCCAGTTACCAGGTGATAAATGCGATGGGATGCCAAAATCGGCATATTGCATCTTGTTGAATAAGCGTCGATCATTATTTGCATGGAATGGATATTTTCCCACAAGCATTCTATATAGAGAGATTCCCAACACCCACACATCCACCAAATCACAATGGTAAGCACAACGACTAGACAGTTCGGGGGGAATGTATTGAGCATCACTAGTATATCCAAAAAAAAATAGTTGGTTAGATTGGATCCACTATTACACTTTTGTTGTTGTTGTTGCTTACCCTTGAAAAGAATGATATTGGATTTTATTATGTATCCATAAACGTAGATTGATGATATTGTCTTGGGAGTCAAATAAAATTTCCATTTCAGATGGCATATGGTGCTTGTTGTCTTGTCGGAACTTGACGGCCGCCTGGATCATTTTGATGAATTTTCGTTTGGCTTTTTTTTCATTAGTAGGTAAAGAAGAAGGAGTTGTCGACCAGCGACGTTCTGTTTTGGGGTGTATCGGCCATGCAGGCGGGGGTTGGAATGAGCCGCCTGATGACGATGAAGAACCAGAAGAAGAAGCAGATGAAGATGATGTGGATGTTCCGGATGATGATGAGGTTGAAGAAGGACGTGAAGGTTCATTGGGCGGTAAAGGTGGTAAAGGGATAACGGCGATATCATTGTTCTTGTCTGTGTTGGGTCGACTTGGGGATACTGTTGTTCCAGTATGAGTGGATGATGGCGGCTGTTGTTGTTGTTGTTGTTGTTGTTGTTGTTGTTGTTGTTGCTGTTGCTGTTGTTGTTGTTGTTGCTGTTGTTGTTGTTGTTGCTGTTGTTGTTGTTGTTGCTGTTGTTGTTGTTGTTGATGATGGTGATGATGATGATGACTATTGCTGCTTCGTGGACTGACTGAGATTTCCGTCACAAGATCGCTTTCTTCAATAATAGTTGATAGTTTTTGTAGCTGGCCGTCACTGAGTGATTGGTGATACCTCTTCGGAATAGGAGCGCGCTAAAAAAAAAGAGAGTGGTTAGTTTCTATCAACGGTAGCTTATTCACCCCCCTTTCCGCAAATCGGTGAAGTAAAAACAATTTTGTTAGTGAGAATAGAGAGGCAAAAAGTGACACGATACCGATAAAGTGTAACAAAGAGGAATTGTGCGTATTTGTATGAAGCGGCAAACGGAAAATCACACCACCCACCCACCAAAATCCATCACAGTTTTTTTTTTTTCCCGTTTTTACCTTCGGAGGTTGTTCCGATGACTGAGTATGTATATTCGTATCGGTGTTAGTTCCAGTGGGATCATTATCAAGAACAAAAGGAAGAGGGGGATCGTTCGGTGATAGAGATCGCCAATCACGTGTAGTAGCGCCAGTTGCAGTGTCATCGTCTTTATTGTTGTTGTTGTTGTTGGTGTTGGTACCGCTGCTGAATTTTGATATTTTTGTCGCCACCATGAAGGAGAAACAATCGATGAAATTCGTGAGCGTAAACTGTTTCCATGATATAAAAGTGGCATCCTGTAACAAAAGAAAAAGTCATGTTAGCCAAACTATCTATACAGTAGTGATAATAGTAGAATTTACAGGCACTTACCACGACCAATATACACTACGCTGGTGTCTTCGTTTCTTTTTTTTCTTCTTTTTGTTTTCTTAATGGAAAGGAGTGACCAAAATAGAATTGACAAAAAAAAAAGAAAAGAGAAAACCAAAAAGTTAGCCAGAGTGGTGTGATGCAATTGTATAAAGCCAAGGTGAACGAATGAAATAGCGAAGAAAAGAGAAAGAGAGAGAAAGAGGGGAACGCAAAAAGCGCCACCTTATAAAAAGAAAGGTCAAAAAAGTTAAAATTAAATCACCGATCGGAAGGCTATTTATTGCTTGGAAAAAGTAGGACAAAATTTACCTATGATATGGGTTACACTAGAACTTGTTTCCATATAAATTACTCACTGTTGTCTTTTCAGCCTACCTCCTTGTTTTTATTCCTTTTTTTGAGACTGATCTTCATCATCCCTGGACCACGTTTTTGAGAGAGAGAGAGAGAGAGAGAGAGCGAGAATCGACATTTTTTTTCTCTATACACATTGTAACTATAATAAATTATTCCTTCACTGAAATTTCTATCCATGTATAATATCCACGCTGACGAGCCAAAAAAAAGCGGCAACACAAAAGGAGAAGAAAGGGTGAGTAGATCGTAACTGTAACAGCTATTATATCTACAACGTTTGTATCACTTTGTCTTCGTTTATTGCCACTATTCTCTAACTAGAGTTTAATCTATCGTATTTCTTATCGTCAAAGACCGTCCGTTCTCCAATTTAAGAATTTTCCTATTGGAAACGTCTTGAATCGTTCAAGGGAGGTCGATTTTTCAGGAACTGGGAATTTCCTCACATAAATCCAACAGCAATAGAAGGCCTCATCGGTGTTTAAATGTGTCCGGCCTATGGAGCCAGCCTTGACATGGGCTAATCAAAACAAAAAAAAATATTTTTTTTTTCTTTTCTTTTTCTTCAAAAGAAACACATTTTCTTCTCCCCACTCTTTTTTTTTTCCACTTTACCTTTTTATTCAAGGTAATTCATTTCGACGTTTATAAAGAGAACAATCAGCTCATTAACATTTTTTATTAATATACGATCATTTAGAAATCTATCAATATGGGCGGCGGTCATGGTTATATGGGATGGTAAGTGCACAATGACAACTATGACCATGAATAGAGTATGTTTACAACATTTACTAACCTTCGTCTTTGATGATTTGTTTTGAATAGGTGGGGTAACATGGGTGGCCCTACTCAACGTGTAAGTAAACTCGACTATTTATACATTCGATAAATGCTGGATTCACATAGCACACACAATATTTTATTAACCATGTATATATTCTTCTACAGGGTGTCGTTACTTACATTCTCTCACCTTTTGAACAACGTGCTTTTGCTGGTGTCGTCCACAACGCTATCTTCAACACTTCTCGCCGTATCATGTCCAATGTGCCTTATATGGGTACTGCCTTTGCTTTGGGTTACTTCATCTACACCTCTGCCAATAAGAAGCATGCTTATCTTACCTCCAAGGCTGGACATGCTGCTGAAGGTGACCACTAAATATTAGAACTTTATTTTTTTACTTTATATTATTGTCAATAAAACAACAACCACATCAACCACACCCTGTTTTGTATTCTATGCAGCTCTTCTTTACGGTATGTGTGTGGGGTCTTTATTTTGATAGTTGGGGGGGAAAGGGAGGAAAAGGGGACGATGGGAAGGGGGTGTTTGTGTATTTGGCAGAAGGTGATTGGACGATACTGAGAGATATTGTCTTATGGGGTCCTTCGTAGTCGTAGTATAGATAACAGTTGGAGTGGATATGATACAGCTATTAGGAATGATTGGGTTTTCCTGGCTTTATAGTGTGTGTGATGGTCTGTTTGACAATTTATTAGGCTGGGCCCGTCAATTAATTTGCTGGTGGGGCAAATAGAAAAAAACGATGGAAAAAAAATATTAGCGGAGTTACTTGGCGATGGTGATTGGCCGATATCGAATATTGACCTGATTTAATCTCTTTTGGTCCATTTTTTTTTTCTTTTTTCCCTTCTTTCTCCCTTTACTTTCCTTTTGTCATCCTTTCCGACTTGGCCTTTTTTTATATATATATCTTTCCTTCATTTACACTCCCTTCCTTTAAAGGATATATATATCTCTTCCCCTTCCTATTCATCTTCTTCTTCCTATCACATAGATTTGCATAGACCTCTTTAACAGTTGTCGATTCTTATATACAACATGTCAGCAACCCCTCGATCTTTAGATAGTGGATATATGTGGCTCGGTGCCTACTTTATTCTTAATTTATCATTGACCCTCTATAACAAGGCCATTCTCATTGATTTCCGCTACCCTTGGAGTCTTACCGCCATACATACTCTTTGTGGATCGGTTGGCTGTTATATCCTCTATGCTCTTGGTGTGTTTACTCCTGCCAAACTCAACGACAATGAAAATATGGTCATGCTTATGTTCTCAGTGCTTTATACAATCAATATCGCTATCAGCAATGTATCTTTGTAAGTGAATAGGAAAACTGGGGGGAAGGAATAGAAAGGAAATGATGGATAAAGCAGGTTTATACCAATGGCTTGGGTTTTGTTTTGGTTTATTGTTATTTTTGGAATTAGTAATAAGGGCTTACTCTCTTGCCAAAATAATGATGCAGGCTTTTAAACAGTGGCGGAGGACGGGGTGGAAGAGACGAGAAGGCAAAAAGGAGGGTAGGATGAACGGGGTGAGAAAAGGAGAGGGGTTGGAGGGGTATCTTTTTCATTATTTTGTACTAACCATCATTCCATTCCATTATATTATATTATTTAATGATGATTTATAGGAGTCTTGTCTCTGTAGCGGTAAGTGGTTGAACAGAATGGAAAAAAGGCAAAGCAAAAAAAAAACGCACTAGTTGGGCTGAAATTTGATCTTTATTTATTTTAGTTCCATCAAGTGATCCGGGCTATGACGCCAGTATTTACAGTGATGATCTCTATTGCATTTTTACAAAAATCATATTCTAGAATGATCTACCTCTCATTGCTTCCTGTAAGTGTATATATTATACATATATAAATCACCTTGTTTAATTTTCTCATACTCTATTTTTTTTATGGTTTAGGTTGTAATGGGGGTGGGTTTTGCAACGATCGGGGAATACGATTATACAGTGATTGGATTTTTGTTGACAGTATTGGGAACCGTACTTGCAGCAGTGAAAACAATCGTCACCAACCGTGTCCAAGTCGGCCGTTTGAAGCTTCATCCTTTGGATCTTCTCCTCCGTATGTCGCCACTCGCCTTTGTCCAATGTGTATTCTATGCGTATGCTACCGGGGAATTGGACCGTGTGCGTGAATTTTCGTCTTCCAATATGACTATCAGTCTTGCTACAGGTTTATTCATCAATGGTCTTTTGGCCTTTGCTTTGAATATTGTTAGTTTCACTGCCAACAAGAAAACCAGTGCTTTGACCATGACTGTGGCAGGTAAATCAACAATGATGATATGAAAACGGATTATGAAATACTGATCATCATTGATTTATAGGAAATGTCAAACAAGTCTTGTCTATTATTCTTGCTGTGATCATTTTCAACTTGAATATCAACATGACAAATGCTTTCGGAATTGCCTTGACTTTGATTGGTGGCGCTTGGTATGGGTAAGTTAACGTTTTGTTTCATCATCAAATAAAATAAAAAACGGAAGAACGGCCACTCAATCTGGGATTTTTATTGTACTAGGAACGTGGAAATGTCTGAAAAGGCAAAGGCCAACGCTACTTTACCAACCACTCGGCCCAACATCTCCGAACAACAATCAACTACTTTGACCGAAAAAATGGCAGATCGTCCTTAGTTTATAGTTTATTATATTTTATCCCCAAATATCCTTTATATATTTTCTATTTTTCATTATTTTTACGCATTATCCATCCCTTCCTCATTCATTGTTTGTCTCCTTGATCCGATCTATCTTTCGTTGTACTTTATTTATCCCTGGCTTTTTTTTTTTGTTTTGTTTTGATTTTTTGACTCTTTTTTTTTTTTTTACCTCCTTCTCTCCTTCCAACATCTTCCTCCTCCTCTCCTCCTCCCTCCTTCTCTTTCTCCCTTACCTTTTTTATTCTCTGTATTTTCAAAATAAAAGAATTATTATATCAAATCAAATGGGTCTTGTTTATCTGTTGGTGTGACATATTTTAAACTTGTTGGATCGGGCGCATCCATACCAAAATGAAATGATATGTGTATACCGGGAATATCCTTACGGGTTCTTTTTATTGTTTTTTAGTGGTATTACATTGCATTTATTACTTTATAGTACGTCTGGGTTAAGAATCGCCGGTTTACCCGGAGAATGGATGAGGTGATGCATTTTAGAGGGCGATCATTTTTTTTTTTTCATATAGTTGGATATGGGCTTCGGTCGCCAGTCATCTCCAAATGCTATGTATGTACGCATGAACAATTTTTTAAAATGCCGATTTTTTTTTGTTCAGTTTTCTCCTCTTTTTTTTTTTTTTTTTTTTTTTTTTTCTTTTCTTTTTTTTTCTTCTTCTTTATTCACTTTCCCCTTGTTCTTCTATTTTCTCTCTTTGTTGTTGTCTTCTCCTCACTTTCCTTTTTTCTACATTTAGCTCTACTCATGTGGTTTTCTCAACGTATATCTGCTATCAACAAACAATTGAAAAAACCAACCAAATCGCACTCTTCAACTTTCCCAACCAAGTCGACCCGGCTCTCCTCCCCTTCACATGCAAAATCACTAGAGCCGAATAAACCTATATCGCCACCATTTCTTCCAGAGACAACAGCAACAACGCCACCATCATCACCACTGTTTGCACATTCCAATGAGGATGCAGCAACAAAGATAACACCGAAAACGACAGAAACAACTGCCCCTGCCCAGGTTGCCTTATACACTCAAAACATTCCACTAGAAATACTGGTAATTGGCGCCTCACAAGCGGCTAAATTAGCCGTGATTCGACTTGCCTTTGGCAATATCCGTTCTGTATCATCGAAATATAAAGGTAAACTCTTCTCGCAAAAGAACGAAAAATCCTAGACTAAGCACATGTAAATTGTATTTAGGTGGGCATACGTTCCAGGCGAATCTTGAGGTGGATCACAGTATATATCATTTGGATCTTGTTAAAATGGATTATGCCAATGCGATTGATAGCAAGAACGACACTCCCAAGATACGAAATGTAGGTTGTTTATCAATACTGGTCGTGGGCAATCAAGGAGACGGGGAAAGCACAGGGGAACAACGGGGTTATTGACATATAACTGTACTAACCGCGTCTTTTATTATTATCATTATGTTATTTATGTATATCTCCATATTGTGCAAAATGTTGTTATTTGGCTTGCTTGCTATGCTCGGTACGCTTTTCTCTCCCTGTTCCCCCTTTAGGACTTTATACATTTCGATGGCATCATTGTCTGCTATGATATCAATGACCACAACTCCACGGATTGTTTACCCGATTTACTCAGTAAGTACCTCCTCCCCCTTTCCTTTCCGCCACATGTAATACTTGATTTACGTTTTATTTTTATTTTTATTAATTAGGTGCATTTTTGGCGTGGAAAATTCCAACTTTTTTGGTGAGCCTAAGAACAACAACCGCAACAACAACAATCACAGACGACGTCGGTGATCCTCAAATAGGAAAAAAGCTGGCTGCCTTGTATGGAACACCTTTTGTCATGATCGATGGGACGACACCGGGGGGTGAAACACAAATGCAAACGATCTACACAGCATTGGTCCAAAAAATCATTTATCCCCAAAAGCGGACATCCTCATTGGCAACAAATGCGTCACGTCGTCACCACCACTCATCCACTGCTGCACCTCAATTATCACTGCAGGAACAACAACATTCAACAAGAAAGCGGAATAGCAACAAACAAGCAGTATCATCATCATCTGCATCTGGGACAACATTGCCGACGAAAAGGGATACAGCCGTTGGAAGAAAATCCTCCTCCTCTTCAACAAAAAAGAGTCATCACCGAGAAAGTCGATTACCTCGCTCAGAACACCGTTATGATTTGCTGGCTCTCGCTTCCTTGGATGGCACAACTCCAACATCGGCACCGGATCCATCACAAGCCCAACAGATACCAGCATCAACGTCTCCAGAACCAACACCACTTCATGACCCACTTACTGGAATGTTCACCCCTCCTTTATCACCGGTTTCCCCAACAACTGCCTACTTGCCATTGATCTCACCGGAAACAAATGACAACTCTGGTACTTATTCGGTGAATGATTTCAATAACACAGTACCTTTAAGGTAAGAAACCCCCCCTATTTTTTGACACAGAGGCAGTGACATATAAGTTTTCTTCTTTTTTCTCCATCTAGCGAAGACACTGATTTGACAGCGGATGATATTGTGAAAAAACTAATATTATGGGATTATCATGATCAAGGTAACATTTTTTAAAACAAGAAGAACTACCGAACTGATTGACTGACAGCATTATATTATAGAAACTTCGACCTTGATATTTCTGATGTTTTATCGGAAATTCATGACACCGTATCAACTATTACAATCTCTCATTGAAAGGTACTTCCAAAAAACAAAGGAGAAGACTTTTGGATTGTAAATGCTGATTGTACTTTCATATATATTTCAATAGATTCGAACAGAATTATGGATGTGATCACCAACCTACCAGAGAACAAGAAAGGTATGCAAAAAAAAAAAAAAAAAAAAAAAAAAAGGCGCTCTAGGAAGCAAATTGAACTCTATTTTATATAGGATTCGAACAATTTTATGTCTTTGGCTCTCACACTACTGGGGAGATATTTATTACGGCCGGTCCCACCAAACACTAAATAGCTTCCTTCAACGACTTGGTCACAACCCTCAGCTCCGAACAATGTATCAATTGCTGGTTCCTTTGATTACTCGGCCTGGTCCATTATCTGATCCGGACTCAGTATGGGGTCTGACAGACGACGAAAGGGAATCGGACGACGGGAGCCCCACAAGCGACGACAACAATAACAACAACTTTTCATCTTTATGGACACATTCTCCAAGTATCACCACCATGTTATCCATGTCGACCTCCTTCCAAAGTCTTGCCAACAAGTATTCACCTCCTCCTGCCCCACGCTCCTCCTCATCCACGCTTCTCGATTGGTATGCCGAAACTGACAACGAAGATCATCATCCTTTTTCAACAACAACACATGCTCTTGTGTCCACTTCGCCAAGCAACAGCAGCAGCCAGCCCGCATTATCTACCACGTCATCATCATCCATGGATTCGTACGATACACTCTCCAGTTACAATAGCAGAAGCAAACGCAGCAAAGATAAAAAACGTAGCAACTTATCAACAGCAAAAGGAACGAAACGGCGCTCATCCAAACGTCCAGCTGACGGTTCGACTCTCTTTGGAGGCGGTCTTGTATTATTGGAAACAGCTGGTCGACGTCCATTCTCATTATTGGCTCTTCAATCGTCCCTTCATTCTATGTCCCATATACGTTATGCTATGCTAATGGACCTGTCTGTGGATTTACTAGCGGAACAATTAACCTGGGTGGAATTGACTTTATATCGGAATATCAAAGTAAGTGAATGAATGAATGTATGCATTTTTTTTTTCATTTTTTTCATTTATGCCGATTTCCTGTTTTTTATTTTTATTTTTATAAAATAGCCTAGGGACTACATTCGACATTTATGGGGTGAAAAAGGTGCATCAGAGGCCATGGTGGCGTTTATATCGCATGGACAATTTATCAAGGGATGGGTGATGACGATGATTCTTATGCAAAAACACCATTGCCAACGAATGGCTCTTGTGGAGAAGTTTGTGGATCTTGCATATCGATTCTATCATGACTATCGAAATTACAACACATTGGCATCTGTTCTTGAAGGATTGGGTCAAGTCATGACGGGGGTACACCATGATAATAATCTATTATTGGAACTGGATCAAGTGAAGCAACAACAATGGCAAGAACTGGAAACTTTGATGAAAGCTGACAGGTAAAGTTGTAGTAACAATAAAGTAGTACAAAAAAAACAACCAAAAACTTGGACTTGATAATATAAATAATCATCTAATTATCATCATTCCTGCCTCTCTTTTGATCGTTTTGTTAGGAACTATGTACTCTATCGGCAAGATCTAGAATTCTCCAATGATGGATCAAGTATTCCTTACCTGTAAGTATTTTTTCTTTTTTTCTATCATGTCTTTTTATGGGGTCATAAATTATTTATAGCCTTCACTTTTTATTTATTATGCCCCTTCCTTCCTTTTATTGCTAGATGGGTACATCGTCATGATATTGTGACATTAGCAGAAATGAAGCGTGATATGACTTTATGTGGGGGAATCCATTGGGACAAATTTAGATTCATGGGGGAAATCATTCTTCAACTCACCAATACAATTACACTGGCCACTACAACTCAACCCAATCCTTGTGTCCTTGCCTTTATATCCGATACCACGCTGTTGACTGAAGATGTAATGATATATTGAAAAAATACTAATACAGCTCACAACTGATCTTCCTTTTTTTTTATTTTCTTCAGGAACGGATTTGTAGATTAGATGAATTGCGGGAAAAATAGTCTATTTTTTTATTTGTTGTGATTTATAAAACTTTTTTTAAAAGTCCTCGTCTTTTTATTCTTTCTCTCTCTCTTTGTATTTTATTTTTTATTTTTTATTCTTTATTCCTCCTTTTTTGATCATCTCTTATTTTATATATTTATAATATATATTATATATGGAAACGTGTGTTTTGCCACAGTCACTTCAAGTTACAACAACAAATGAGCAAGGTACGGAGTTGGGAAGCAGGGGCCTGACTATTCAACATCAAGACAACGCTTCTACTACCGACACAACCAATGTCGACAGTCGAAAATCTTCTTCAGCGTCCCTTAGTGATCTTATTCCAGCAGCAGCGGCAGCCTTACGGACTCGACAAGAGCTTCAGCGAAACCAACAACAAACCAACATCAATTACAGAGGTAGTTCATCACATCCAACAACTACTACTACTCCTCAGGACTCGACTTTGTATCACCATCAGCAACAGTCAACCACCAATTCGACCCCGTTTGCTCGTGCTCTCACAAAAGTCAAGCTTCAAGTACAAACAAAACGCCTCAAGGAACGCTATCTAAGTCATGAATGGATTCGGCTGGCTTTAGGTCTTCCTGTGGATCTCTCTCGCATCAATCTTCACCATTGCTACTATTCGCGGGAACAGGCGGATAATGTCGGCAAACGACATAAATCAACTCAGCCTGATGAAAAGACAGATACAATGCCACCAGCATCAGCACCAGCACCTGCACCAGTTCTATCTTCAACTTCCTCACCACCTTCTCCAGCTCCAAGCAACACTACGATTTCCAGTACACTACTCTCTGATAACGACAACAAAGATCAGCAGCAAAGTAAAGAACTACAGATTCAACATGATGATGATAGTAAATCGACGACTTTACCCAAACCAATCGTAAGCCGATCAATATCAGCAACAACAACACCACCAGCATCACCTTCCTCTTCTCGCACTGGTGAAATTGCTACATGGTATGAATGGAAATTTGATCGATCCAAATTCTCTGTGGAGGAAGTGGAAGGCAAGGTGGATCGACTCCGAACAACAAAGCTTCGCGACAAACTGGCCTCCCCACCTTAGATACATATATATATATACTGTAGATACACAGTTCAATATCCCCTTACCCATCTGCCATTACCCCATCCATTGTTTATTCCCACATATACTACAAATAGATAGAACTCCCCGCTCCTTCCCACACCCCCTTTTATTGTAGTCAATAGTCACTCACATATATATACATACACGCACACTTTACCCTGTTTTTTTTTTTTTTTTTTTTTCCTATCCCCACCATTCCATATATTGTCCACATCTCCTCCTCCAACTAATAGTCAATCAATTATCAATCAATAAAGCCTTTTTCTTTTCATTAAAGAAATTCAAACACATGTATATTTTTATTGTTTTGTATCGAAGTCAAAATCAAAAAGAATGTTGATCATATCACTAGTACTTGTATTTTGTAGAATAATCCTTGAGAGATACCACTAAACCACGACCTTTTCTTGCACCTCGATAAACGGTCTATACACACCATTTTTTTTTTTAAAAAAAGGAAACTGTGAGAAAACAACATCATCCCACGCAAATTTACAGCAGCCCTTACTTACCTCTGTCAAATCAATCATTTCTTGTTTATCATCCAAAGCCCAGTTGATCTTGTTGTTGTTACCGGTCCCCAAATCAATCATGATATGCTTGTTCCGGAAAAAGAACATGGTCGTGCATGGATCATACAGTTCATACATCTATTCTCCCAGGAAAAAAAAAAGAGGTGTGTGTGAGTATGTGTATTATCATTGTAAGTCTTTTTGTTTTTGTGAAGTGTTACTTTTGTAAAATCAGGTACTTCAGTAATATCAACCTATGAAAAAAAAAGAACGAAGCGTAAGTCCATAGTATGGCGCCATGCAGTGCTTTTGTTGATTTTCTTTGCCACTTACCAAGTAGATCACGGCGAAGTTCTTCACCTTTTCAGCAATGCTATACAAGATCTCATCCATCTTCATGCAGATAGGATCCCAGTCATGTCCAAATCGTATAATCACCACCCGATCTTCTTCTGAGAGAATCGCTTGATCTACTTGCCAGCCTATATGGACAATAGTAATAAAATGATAAAAAAAAAAGAACATGATGAATATACCAAGGTTTCTATATATTCTTCTTTCCCTTACCGTTGGTCAAATGAGGCAAAAAGTACTAACAACAATCATCATCCACGGTGGCGAATAAAAAAAAAAAAGGTTTCATTAGTGAAAGAGAGCACGGTACTTATTGATTCTCGAGCGAAAGGATTGATACTTACCGACTAGAACGAAAACATAATCAAAAAGATAAGACAAATAAAAAACAAGTGAGTTAGTATACAAGGTCTATTTTTTTTAACACAGCACAGCATATGTTTTGCAATAGAGTTTTAGTTACCATAGTGCAAAGAATCCAGAAAGACAAAGGAAAAAAAAAGGAAGGCTGCCGAAGTAGGAAAAAAAAAAAAAAAAGGGATCATGATGTCGGATATTTAAAAAATCACCCCCCGTTTCGCATCCTACCATGATCCTATCGTATACATTGAATACAGAGATCGTTTGCATATAGAGAGATGAAAGATGAAAAAGGTCATTTTATTGGCAATTGGAGGAGATAATAATAAAAAAAAAAAAACACACACACACCATGACTATATATGTATGAATAACTAACTATCAAATGAATAAAAAGGGGAATAAAAAAAAAAAGGACTTGGTTCACTAAATGACAGGAGGCCAAGCAAGATCCACTTCCAGCACGTCCAAGTCGAGTAAATCGGCGGCTTCGACGCCAGCAATGGCGCCAAGATTGGGTTGCGACCGTCCTAAATCCCCATGAACAAATTCCTTGATATAAGTGCCAGCTTGTGTGTTCAAGTTCACCACCGCTAATTGAGAGTTCATGTCATCATCCCCTTCTGCTCTTTTGATCGTCATATGATGGATGGTCTTTTCTCGTGTAGCAGCCCCTCGTCTATAAATTAAAAGAGAAAAAACAAAAAACAAAAACAAAACAAAACAAGATGAGTTTGTGTTGTATGTGTGCTTAAGATAGAAGCATCCATATAAGAGCACCTTTCCCTGTTTTTGTTACCTTTGGAAAACACGGATCGGCGTCTTTTGGTAAGTAATAAATGCACTGGAGCCCTTTTCATTACAGCGATCCAATATATCTTGCGTCACTGGTTCAGAGAACCATATCAATGCTTGGTAAGTCTTGCGTTTGCTTTCTTCGCCATCTTTAATGAGTTTGGTGTCCTCACTAGTCATCAAAACAACCACCACCACCATCAAAAAAAAAAGGAAGAGATTGATTAGTTCTCTGCCGTTCGCACCCCTCGCTTTTCTGTGAGAAATCTACCGTTCACTCATTACTTACATTTTGATATTCTGAAGGTGCCGGACTTTGACAGCATCACTCGTTGAAGACGTGTTAATTTCATTTTCCATTTGCTTGTATTCTTCGGCGGGTAAGACAGGGCGTCGAGGATTGACCATTTCACAATAAAAGGGGCGACCCGTACCCAACATGCGCACATCTGCATCTTCACGGCCAGCAGTGACGAACTTGACATCTTGATACAGAAAAAAAAAAGATTCCGTGAGGATTTTACGAGTTTGGGTGTGTTCGTTTTTCATATTTGATTTTTTACCTTGGCATTGGTGATGTTTTTTCAAAATATCAATGATGCATTCAGAAACGGAAAGATCAGTCAATCTTTTGCCTTTGATGATCCAAGGCGTTTGACTGCATTCCCGAGAGTATTTGTTGTAACGACCACCAGTCAATGCAGAATCGTGGAGCAATAGAATGGAATCAGCTGTTGATATTTCAGTTTGTGGTAAGGGAGGAATGCTCGTCAGTCTATCAAAAGAGCAAGGGTTGCCAATGAATATGAGATCTACATGAAGAGTGATTGTTCAGATTACTTACGCTCGAGCATCTTCCACAGTAAGTGCATTCAATGCGCTAGTAATGGATGTTCTTGATTCGCCAATACTATGTACTACGCCCTGAACACGTCAAAAGGTATGCAAAAAGGTTAGTTCGAGAGTCCCCCTCATCCTATGCTCCCAATGGTTCATTTTATTTACCCGTTTTCTAACTTTGCGTATACGAAGGACAGGATCCTTAACTTGAGTGAGAAACAAGTGTTCCGATTCAGTAGCGACATGACCAAGGCAGAGTGTAATATGGAAGGGTGAGTTGAGTTCGCCCACAAGCCCAGAAGCAGCCGCCAAGTGTTGAATGACAATGGAGCGGATAGGATCTTTGGCTTCACGTACTATACTAGCTCTCCATAAACATTTCGTGTCATCGGCCTTGGTGCTGTTGAATTTATCCACTTGATCTTGCACATAAATTTTCAAGAGATATTCGCGATGGATCAAACTGATAGGAAGGGTGAGCGTCAGTGCAAACGTCGTCGTCTCGTAAGGTTCTTTATCCAGTTGATCCAGAATAGGTTGTATGGTGAGCGCATGATCGTCAGCGTATTGAAGGGTACCCAAGCAAGCAGTACATGTTTTGACCGTCGTCCGTTGCGATTTTTCCAGCAAATAATCAACCGCAAGATCAAGTTCCTAAAATTAAATATAATTGTAACAAAAGGTCATTGAATACACCTGGATCTTCACTGATAAAAGAAATGTGTATTACCTGCAAGGAATAGACATAAAGATCAGGATTGAAACAACCAAGATAGCGCAGACAACAGCGATAACAACACTGGGCTTCACGTAAAATATCAATAACCTTGAGACTGTTAGAGAAAGAGATTGTTTGACTGCTACCCACACCCGAGCAGGACAGATAGTGCCTCAAGTGACGTTCCAAATCGGCGTTGACAGCAGAAGCATCAATCGACTCCCCAAATAATTTCGCCCAGATACTTTTGAGCATTGATGATTTAATACAGAGAGAAAGAAAGAAAAAAATAAGATCGAAAGGTCACACACACACACACACACACAAAAAAAAAAAAAATTGTTGCGGAATACAAATGTCAAAATCAAATACAGCGATGAGCCCCTGACCTCCCACCAAAAAAAAAAAAGACCGAAGTTAAAAAAAAAAAAAGGTATTTCTCCACACAGACCATATACACTTCATGAATAGCCCATACATAATAAATGATTATATCCTTTTTTTTGGATTGCCTTTATTGTTTCTTTTTTTTCTTTTTTTTCTTTTTCTTCAAAATATCAAAACATAATAAACTAAACTGTCAATGAAATAAATAAATTAAGCTAATATAAACAAATCACATACTATTTTCTACCAGAGGAGACGTCGTTGAATGCAGCCGAGATACAATTCTTGATTTCCTTATAGCTGACAATCAAGCATGATTGTTCGTCCCTTGACATGAGCATGATCTTTTCATCTACACCAGCATCCAACTACCCGAAAAAGAAAGAGTCAATCAATACATTCAATCAGAGTTTCATTACACCTTACTTTGTTTAGGCATGCAAGGACATGGGCCATATCCACCACAGGCACACCGTTTTCATCCACTTGATGGAATACATAGTCCCTAAATAGTTTAATGATATATCGATCACCAGTTTCTGACCATCTGGGATCCATATCAAATCTAGTCATAATGATAAACAAGCGTCATCAGACTTTTCTCTTTCATGTCTTTTTTTCTTTCTTTCTATTTTTCACTTACTCTGGTCGCTCGTTGATAAATCCAAGTTTTGATAAAAGTCGTACCAGTCGACCATTTTCTAGTTCCTTGCTGAGTTCACTTTCCAGCGCGTCTGTATAACTAAAAAAATAAATAGCCTAGTCAGTGATCTTGAGGGCAACGCAATATACCCACATCGTGTTCATTTGGACTTACTACTGGCTACAATTGATTTCATGAAGTATACGAGGACCAATCAATTTGATAGCTTCATCAATGGTCTTTGTAGGTTGAGGCTTGCCAAGTAAAAACAGAACCAAATTTTTGAGATCAGGTGAGTAGTAGCGAGATATGAATTCAAACGATTGAGGAAGATTGTGGAAGGATTGTAGAGAATTACATGCTAGAGCCACCACCAGTTTTCCAAAAGATAACAAGTCTTCTTGTTGATACCTTGCAACGTTTTGTCCACCATCATACTGTAAAACATCCATAATCCCAGCGCAATTGATACGTAGTCTTTAGAGAGTCATATAGTAACAATAAAAAAAAAAGGAAGGTCAGACAGCGTACCTTATTATTTCTGTCCCATCTCGTCCCTGCTCCACTCCCACGCCCCCTTTTCTTGCTATTTCTTACCTATTTTTTCCAGTAACTAGAATCTTGTTCACTTCAATATTTCGAGACGCCAACCCAGATCCATGGACAGCTTTGAGAGCCGATGAGATTTGAGTAATATAACTCCATAAGGTTGTTTCCGGTACTAGCATTGTATTGCTTCCCATGGCTTGTAATTGTGCTTGTAATGCGAGTTGTGCTTGAGGTGTAAAATGAGCATTGTATAACGTCAATGAGCATGGGTGATAATCGTAGGTGAATATGAGCGCTATTGATAATCCCCCCCACAAGAAAGCGAAGATTTAGTAAAACAAATTGTCTTTTTTTTTTTTCTCATAGATAAAATAAAAAGTGTCATCTACTTACATGAATCCCCAAATGCTCTTGTTGTGAATGCTTCACGGATCGAGACGATATTGCAATGACGAATATGACGCCAACTTTCCACCACAGACATGGCCATTTCGTTGACAAGTCTAAAACCTTCAATCCGTATCAAAGCGTACGTTCGTCCATCAACGCTACATGTCGCTTTATAAACCCGAGAAGGATGACCAAAAAAGTTTCCAGGCTGTTCTTCCAATGGACACAAGGAATGATATACATGGACTTCTTGAGGAAGATTGGCGCTGTGACCTTATCAATAAACAGAAACGAGAAAAGAAAAAGTCAGTGCATTTAAACGTTCAAGTAATTTTTTTTTTTTTTTTTTACCTGAAGATGTTGTCAAGGTGGCTTCATTTCGTCGAGTCAATTGTTCACGTAGATGATCCGGTATGAAAAATGATTGAATCGACCTTTGGTGCGGATGAAGATTGGAGATATGTGGTAAAGGTGAAGTGTAGAGGTGATATTGAAGCTGTTTTTTTTTAAAGGACAAGACCAAAAAGAGGTGCATGATTAGTGAAGAGACTAAATAGATCGTCATTCATCCGCAATATTTTTCTTACTGGTTGTCTAGGATAGCTAGGGTTCATGTAAAAATAAGGATCCATCATACCAGGAGGAACCATATTCATCATCTCTTGCGGTGGCATATGTGGCGGTTGAAAGTTGGGTGGCACGACTGGAGACTATGGATAATCAGGGATGTTAATGATACATGTTATGAAAATAAAATATGATCTTTTTTTGCGACATTACATTTCCCATCAAATCAAATTGAGAAAAGCTGTTTGTAAGTGCGGGCATTGGATTGACATCTTGATGGTGAATATTATTATCGGGCGATCTGGAAACAAAAAAAAAAGAAGATCATTTAAATTAGGAGAGGAAGTTTGCTAGATTCAACTAAGATAGGCCACTTACTCTAACGGTGTCGTTGCATGTATAGACGAAGCTGACATGGGTGTTCCTGTTCGATTGATAAATAAGTGTTGGTGACAAAGCAGTGTGAATTGCGTGATGCCTCTTTGCCTATACCTGATCGTCCTTGTACGGAATTATCTATAAAATATCAACCAGCGGCCAAAAGATTAGATACAAGGTAGGTATACGCTATATAAAGTAGTTTGGCTATACCTGAGACTGACTTGGGAACAAAAACAGGAGCGTTGACACTATCAGCTGATACAGACGATACCATTGTCGTAGGAAGCGTATTTGCTCTTGCTGGTGAAGCGAGCCGTACCGCCGTTTTGCTAAAGAAAATAAAAATATGAATCCACCATGGATATATTAAATGATATGAATAAACTTACCTTTCAGGACTTGATTGGGCTATTGGTTTGTTGTTCTATGAGTATAACATAAAGGCATCGGGTATTTACATTAGTTGGTAACATGTCACATATTCTTCCATAGTTTTTATAAGCATATGAATAAATATGCTATCCAATTGATTCACCGCGAAAGTCGGGGAGAAGTAGGATATTTGTGAAGGGAAGTCTTACCGTATCGTGATTGAATTCACATCCTTTGTCTTCAAATTTGCAAAAGCCGTGAATGATAACGTTGCGACATAGCCTTTTAGCGTTGGCTGGATTGGCTTGTATATAACGGTGGGAATAGGAGAATAGCGATAAAAATTGGTTAGCATAAGCAGCTGTTATTGTGGTTTCCTGTTTTTGTTGTTAACTTACTTTTCACTGCAGGTTTTGTTGGAGGAGATTTCGTTGCAGAAGGAGAAGTAGTAGTAGGTGAATTTGTGGGAGGGTCGTCGGAAGGAGGAGCAACTATTGGAATAGCAGACATTACGTGTGAGAAGGTACACTAAAATAGACAAGTCTTATAAGTGAGTTTATTGGTGTCATTGATAATATAAAAGAAAAACACTTACACACAATAAAGGTACCGTAGAATACAAAAAAGTAAGAGCACTATGATAATAAAGAAAAAAAAAAAAAAGTGAAAAAGAATAAAAAAAAAGGCGGGATTTTAAAAATCTCCTTGTATGAAACTGCATCTATGGCAACGTTTAACTTTTTATAACTAAAAGCCAATGCTATGTGTTAGAGAACCATCAGTTGATGAATAATATAGTCATACACACATTAATAATTTACATTGTTCGCTTTGGGCATATTGGTATACAAGAGTACAATTACAGTGCGATTGTGAAAAAAGTAGCGAGATTAAAGGAAAAGATCAAAAGGTAGTGGGTTTGGGTAACACAAAGTCCGACAGGTATACCTTAAAAAAGGGAATTTGAGTTGCCTCCCTGTTTTTTTGATCTTTTTCTTTTATTTTTTATTTTTTATATTTATCGCTTTACTTTTATTTTTATACAAAAACTTGCTCAATGGGCAATGCTTTATCTTATACCTCAACATTGGATTCTGTAGCCAAAAATGCCGAACAACTATACCCTTCAACAACAGCAAAACCAAGTTCACAATGTAGCAAAACCTCGACTTCACTGACGTCCTCTGCTTTCAAGAGAAGAAAACACCGATGGCGGTCCCAACTGAATAATGTATCCCTTCCAGCAGCAGCGACGACGACTTCAACCATATTGGATATCGGAAAGCCAACTCAGTTTGAACATGCTATTCACGTTGAATATAACAAACTCACTGGCAAGTTTATGGTAACGCATCGCCCTTCCTCCTTCCCCTCCCTCCTCTTTCTCTCTCTCTCTCACAAAGAAAAACATAGTTTAATCTCGTGCCTGTTTTTATTTTATGTTCTTTCTTCCAATAGGGACTTCCTGATGTTTGGCAAACCAACTTACCAAGTGACGATATACTGGATACGAATTTCATTAATCCCAATCTCGTACCCACCATTCCCGGTATTGGCAAACCATACAATATTCAGCACAATATTCATGTTCAGGTAGACGACTACGGTTTGGTGGGCTTACCAGTAGAATGGCAACGGGTATTATATGCGTCTGGTGTGATTCAATCTTCATCCGCTAGTCCTCCTCCTCCTCCTCCTCCTGATGCTTCTGGCCAAGAATTATCAACTTTACTACTACTACAGCAACAACAAGAAAAAGATCATCACACTCACCATCATCAGAATCAACAAATGTATGCTACTACTAACGACACTACGGTATTCACTGACTCTCTTTTGCAGCAATTACAACACCGACCATTACCAGTGATTGACGATGATCATGATTATAATGGCTATAGTGACGCTTCCAATAATACCTCACCCATGACTCATGGTACCTGTAAGTCATTTATTATATTGGCATGATCACGATAGAATTGCCTCCTTTTTTTTATATATATATATTATCTATATATTCATTTATCTATATTTTGCTATTACTTGCCTTTCCTCCTTTCCCCCTTACTTACTGCCTTTTTTTTTATGTATTATGTATTATGTATTCTATCAGGTGATACCTCAGTAAGGGATTTTTGTATACCATCTTCATTGTCTACGTCTTCCATGTCACTGAATTCCCAATTTATTGGTAAGCAACTTTGTTCTTTTTTTTTTTTTTTTTTTTTCTCCCCCGCGCTTTTTTTTTTTCCAAGAATAGATTTGACTAAACCTTTGTTTTTTATATATCTATGAATAGATTCGACTCTATTGTATTCTGATTTGACTCTTATTGCTGAAGGTGAATCTGGTCCTATGTATGCAGCAAAGCATTCCATTACGAACCGCTTGGTAAGATACTTTTGTAACAAAAGAAATAGTGGATGATACGAAAGATATTGATGGATGCTGTGTCTCTATATATATGAGTAGGTTGCCATCAAGAAAATCGCCTCTTCTGCTCATGAAAAGCTTGCCAATTTAGACCAAGAGTTGAACTCTATGAAGATGAGTCGACATCCCAATATTGTTGAATTGGTGGCGAAATATACCGTGGAGGATGACATTTGGGTGATCACTGAATACATGGATGTCTCGTTGGCCGATACTATTGCTGCTTCCTCCTCCTCCCCCGCTACTACCTTATTGACTGAAGCGCATATGGCACGTATTGCACGGGATATTATTCGTGCTATGATTCATCTTCATCGACTGGGTCGGATTCACCGAGATATTCGAAGCGACAATATCTTGATCAATGCTCGTGGCGATATCAAATTGGGTAAGTGGATGTGTGTGTGCATGGATGAAACACAAAAAAATAAATAAATTAGTTACTAATCATATGTCCCTTTTTTTTTAAATTTAATGCATAACAGCTGATTTTAGTCAATGCGCTCAGTTGACCGCGAAGCAAGACAAACGTCGATCTGTAGTTGGAACTCCTTATTGGATGGTAATGATGCTGAAACGAGAGAGACAGGGAGAAGGTGAGAGAGGCGGGAAAGAGGTGCAGAACAAAGAAGACTAACTCTTTATAATCATTCATGTTTAGGCTCCTGAGGTCATCAAGGGTATAGATTATGATACCAAGGTCGATATTTGGAGTCTTGGTGTGACGATGATGGAAATGGCACAAGGGAACCCACCATATCTTGACTTCCCTCCACTTCGTGTAAGTTTATTATTGAACTGTGCAATGCAATGCAACAATATACTCAACACCTCTTCTTTTTTTTTTTTTGTACATGTAGGCTGTATTTTTAATAGCCACAGATGGTGTACCTGGACTGGATCATCCTGAGCAATGGTCCGATGTATTTATCGATTTTATCAAACAATGCACCACCATGGATGCCAACCGTCGTCCTGATGCGGAACAACTACTCAAGGTATAAACCAAGACAAAAGAAATGTATCATACATATACTCACCTGTTTTATTTTTATATGTATAGCACCCTTTCTTAAGACTGGCAACCACTTGTGAAAATACAGCAATCTTGGTCAAAGAAACAAAGCACTACAATGACACTGTCAGAGACCAATTAGAGCAAGAAATGATGGAAAGTCTGAATGTGGTTGATACTGTCTAGTGATTAGCGGCAATTCGTGATCATTTCCCTCCCTCCCTCCAACCCCCCTCATCTCTTTTTTATTTTTGTTTTTATTTATCTCACTCCATTCGCACCTGTAGCTACTTTATATTCCCCTTCTCCTTCCCTCTGTTTGATACCCATTTTTACCCCCTATTTATATTATATATATAGTATAACCTATTCTTCCGTGTTGATGTTATGATACCTATTCCTTCAACAAAAAAAAGAAAAGAAAAAAAAGAACCCCCCCATCCCCAAATAAAAATCATATTCAATAAATATTATTTATCGTTTGTGTGATGTTAGTTTTTATCGAATGAAATATATTTTGATTATATTCCCTTTTATAATGTGCTATTTTTTCTATCGATTGTGTCATACATATCATGATACCTATTTATTCAATAAGTGTCAACCACCCAAAAAACCCCCGGCCATTTTACAACCAATCAAAAGTGCACTTTTGTATATAAATAATAATAGCATTTGTCTTTTTATTGAAACCATATCATTTAGCAAACCAATACAATAAAGATAAAACTATTCTATAATAAACTAGACTACATCTAAGGAACCAAAAGAGTTGGGAGATGATTGTGGTGGTTGGATTGACTAGGGTGCGGTGTTTGTTGAATCTATGATGGCCTTTGGATCTAAAGGTGAAGATGACGATAATGATTCTAGTTGTGTTGTTGTTGCTGTAGTTGATGTGGTTGGTGGCATTGCCGTCAAAGGTGAAGAGAACGACGGTGTAAGAGGTATAGAGGCTTGTCGAAATTGATCCGACATTGCTTGTGCTGCTTGTGCTGCTTGTACTGCTTGTGCTGCTTGTGCTGCTACTGTTGCTGATTCAGTTGTTGCCATTGTTGCTACCGTGGGATGCACGATCTCGTTTGATACATGTGTCGATCGTGTTGATATTTCATGAGCCAGTTTCGTCGCTTTGGTTTGTATTTTTGACTGATCCACCGCCAGCTGATGCCGTTCTTGTTCCAACGCTTGTCGTTCTTGTTCTATGAGTCCTTCATGCTCCAAATACTGCTCGAGTTTGTTCTTGAATGACATCACCTTGGTTCTGATCAAATCATGTTGCGCCGATGTGTTGCTGTCGTCCTTTGTACAAGGAGGCACCGTCGCCGTCGCCGGCGTCGTTGTTGTTGTCGCCGTTACCACTGCATCACGATCAGCATTGGCTTCCAAAAACGTCATGACGGAAAAAAGCGGGTTATGATCTTGTTGTCGCTTGTGTTGCTGTGATTTGCTGAAATAATCCAATCCCATTTGTATAATATCCAAATCCACATACGGGTCTTCCAAAGGTAAATGCAGGTAGTGTAAAATACAGTCGTCCCGAGAAAGACCAGCATGCTGCGCTACTAAATTCCAGTCATGACCAAACATTTCCAACCCTTCCATTAGTAACACCTTTTGCTGGTCCGTCAATTCCTTCTTGTCAGTGTCGTCACCTGTCTTCCCTACTACATCTGTGCCATTCTGTACTGTGCCCGACAACGATGACGATAATGATGGTAATGATGATGGTGCGCTGGTATGATTTGTAATGCCGTTTTGCCCCGAGGATGATCGCTTGCTAGGTAGTTTATATATAGATTGACGCAATTCCAGGTTGAGATTCACACGTTGCACTTTTTTGGCGCCCGAGTCTTTGTTGGTGTTTGACGTTGCTGAGGTTCCTTCTTCACCGAACTTTAGTTGTCCAGTTGCTGCTGTTGTTGATGGTGATGATGAACTAGTGATGCTGCTGCTGCTGTTATTCTGTACGAGTGGTCGCGACGGTCGTTGAGATTCCGGCATATCCATAACCATTTTGAAGCTTCCTGCAAAAGGAGGACCAATGTTTGACATTTTCAATGTTGGATCAATCTGATTAAAAACCAAAAAAAAAAAAGGATTAATATGTATATCGCCCTCTTTAGATATATATATATATATATAGCTTTCATTTTGTATTTGTTATTTCAGTCAATTCATTACCTGATAGTTGATCAAACCCCATTTTTCTAGAAAGCCATGTATCCTTATCATTGCACACACATCCCCAGTCATATTCCGTCGACAAGCTGTCACCGTCAAATATTCCAAAGGATTCAACCTGTAAGTGTTCACCATAAAATTTCGCATGTCAAGATAAGCCACGGGGGATTTGGTTTGATTGGCATCATTGAAGAATTCGGGAAGGGAGCGTCGTTCAGTTTTGTGGATTCTGTCAAATTCAAACCACGCCGCATAAGAAGGAATGATCACTTCGAAAGATTGTTCTGTCAAGTGACGTCGCGCCTGTTCCTGTCGATCCAATGCTGTTTTTTCGGTATCGTCGTCGCCTTCGTCCTCATCGTCGTTAGTTTTCCGGTGTCGTTTGTTGCCGCCCTCGTCGGAAGATAATAGTTCGTCGCCACCTCCTGACGCTGTTTCCAAGCTTCGTTTGAGACCGGCGAGTGTTGATGGTGAGCACAGGTAGTCTTGGGTAGGCATCCATGTATTGAATTTATAACTGTCAGTCAACCAGCTTGATTGAAGGTAAAATAGAGATCCGTCAGCATCACCACTACCATGATCATCAGTAGCCGTAGCACCAGCAGTAGTAGTATTGGCAGTTTCTTCTTGTTGTTCAGACGCGCCATCAAACCGTTTGTTGTCCTTGATTTTCTTTTCGTTCATCCATTCATTGTAGGAATCAGGGTATCGATACCAATGCACCAGGACATTTCCTTGATCCGATTCTAATATATGCACCATCCTTGAGACCACCCTTTTCGCGTCATCCTTTTCATCCTTCTTTTGAAAATGCACCAGATGCGTCGCTTGAGAGACATTATTCACCACTTTGCCTATCATGTCGTATATACAAAAAAAAAAAAAAAAAAAAAAAAAAAAAAAAAAAAAAAAACATCATTTTCTGTTTTCTATTTAAAGGAATTCTTTAGTATCATCTGTCTACTTACCTTTCAAATCATGGATCATAGAGATCATTTCCAGTCTTTTTTCATCGTCACCCTTTGATAAACCCATTAAGGCAATGCGAGGAGGTTGGTATAAGCCGGCTTCTTCTAATCGTTCAAACATGGTGTGAGTGAGTTCGAGATACTCGCTTCGTTTTCGCGGTGAATCGAGATGCCAGAGGTCTTCATCAGGTTGGTGGGCATAAGCAGTCTTGAGAATGATATAAAGAGGTGAGGTAGGATCCAGTTGATCGGCATTAAACATGGACGAAGGAAGACACGGTGGGTAAGCCTTGTTGTTGCTTGTAGTTGAAGTCGTGGTTCTGCTGATAGTATTGCTGATAGTTTCCGCATTGTTCTCGTCGTCGTCGTCGTCGTTTTTGTTGTTGTTGTTGTTGTCGTTGCCGTTGTTATTGTTGTCAAGGCTCGCTTGCTGTGTAGTATTTTTCGTTTTTTTGGCTGAGGTAGCAGATGAGAAACGTGCTGTTTGGACCACAGACGGCGTTCCAAGGACGGTATACTGGAAGTGTTTGAAAGAGGCGGTGAAGGAGGCCAGTTGAGCTGCTGTGCTTTTGACGGTAACATTATGTGAAGTTGCCAGATCGCGACGGAAATACGGTAAGATGGCGTTGAATTTGTCGATAGTTTCTTGTTTGTCGTAATATTCAAAATCCACCATCGGTTCGGCAGATGGTGAGGCAACCATGTTGTTCTAGATAAGCAGTCTTTCTAATTAGATCAAGAGAAGAGAATATATATATGAAGAGGCAAAAAATAAAAAATAAAATAAAAAATAATAGGGAAGAAAAATGACCAAAAAAAAAAAGCTCCACCCAAGAATCCAAAGTTTAAACCCCGTCGACTTCACAAAAACACAACATAAAGACTATTGTTTGGAATGTGTATATTTTATTTTATTTGGGTAGTTTACATATAATGAAAATAAAAGAAAATAAAAATTTGGGTGCAGGGAAGTAGGAGGACAATAATATATATATATATGACACATACAAAAAAAAAAAAAGAGGGACAAGGGGTACTAAATGGAAATAAGGTCTAAACTATCTATCTATTTATCTATCTATTGATCACCACCATAATAAGCACGTTGGACATCAGCCAATTTCTTACCACGCATCTTTGCAATATCATCAGGAAGTCGTTGATTAGAAAGAGCTTCAAAAGTGGCCTTGATCACATTCATAGGAGTTCGAGAACCACGGACCTTGCCACTAAGATCTTGGATACCAATACAGCGACAAATTTCGTGAATATAATGGTTAGCACGGCAACCAAAACCTATGTAACATAAATGTTGTTGGTTTTTTATTTTTTAGTATCCAAAGTGTCAAATCAACAAGCCTATGTATATATATTATTACCTGGGGGTCGACTACGGAGGTACAACTTGGTAGCGTGGAATTTGTGAGTGATATCCATAGACACCGTTCGGTTGTCATAACGGTCAATGTATCGCAAGTTCTTGATGGCACGGTTGGTAGCCTTTTTTACCGCCCGGGCAGATTCTTCATCTTTGCCTTCACCATAACCGGCCAAGCCATTGCCGTTGCCAACGACCACCAAGGCATACATAGAGGGTTGCTTGCCTTTGCCGTTCATGTTGACCACACGCTTGATAACCAAAGCCTTCTTGATAAGTCTACTTTGTTCAGCAGGGCTGAGAGGTGAGTCGATAATATCGGTGACAGTGTTGAGAACGACGTCGGTAGGGCGGTAAGAAGGGAAAATTTTGTCTTGATCAAGCGACGAAGGCGATTCAGTGGGAAAATCCAAAATAGAGTCCACCTTATTGAGTTGGGGGATATTCTCTTTGGTGAGTCCTTCGTGTCGCAAACGTCTGCTCTTGTTTTCGTTATCGTTTTCTTCTACCGTAGCGTATTGGCGAATGCGATTGACAGCAGCCACTAAAAAAAACAAATATTTTTTGGAATGAGTAAAAAAAAAAAAAAAAAGACAACGTAAATTGTATATAAAACAATTCACTATTATAAAGTTACCTGAAGTGACTCTTGAAGCTGGTTTGACAGATAACTTTGTGAAAGACCTTGCCAAGGACAACATAGCGACGACAAAGAAAAAATAAAATAGAGGACAAAAAAAAAGTTTTTGGATTGCTGTCAAAAAGGGGTTTACCAGCCTCGAAAGAGACTTGAAACCCAGAATTCACGTCACAGGCGCCCGAAAAAAAACACACCACACCTCAAAATTGTTTTGAAAAAAAAAAGGCTTAAGCCCGCCAATTGATTTTTTTTTTCTTTTCAGCTTTCAACTCTTTCTCTTTTCTTCAATCCCCAAAACTCCCCACTCTTTTTTTTTTTTCTTTATACATTCATTTCTCTTAATTAATAGAGTATGAACTTTATGAACATTTCTAAACCTTTGGTCACGGCTGCCACTCGTCACACCTTCGTCCCTGGTAAGTCCTTCATTGTTATTTTTTTTTTGTTATTGATGATACATGGAAGGACACGAAAAACCAATTCACACCTAACCGACTACTTTGTTGTTTAATATTATTTTTAGCCTCACGCTTGTTGGTTTCACCCATGGGTAGCCAATTCGCTCGATTCAGCACTTCTTCTGTAACGAAACATGCTTCACCTCAAGATAAGAGCTTCCAATATCCCGGAAAAGCTCCTGGTGCTCTTGACGTCGCTGCTCGCCAACTTCTTTTGACTGAATTGATGCGTGGTATGTGGGTTGTCTTGGAACAATTCTTCCGTCCTCCTTACACCATTTTTTACCCTTTTGAAAAGGGTGCTCTCTCTCCTCGTTTCCGTGGTGAACATGCTCTCCGTCGTTATCCTACTGGTAAGACAAAGAAAAGGTTGACAAGGAAAATGATAATTAATATTATTGCTATTTTGTAGGTGAAGAACGTTGTATCGCTTGTAAGCTTTGTGAAGCCATTTGCCCTGCTCAAGCTATCACAATCGAAGCCGAACCTCGTGATGATGGAGCTCGTCGTACTACTCGTTATGATATCGATATGACCAAGTGCATGTATGTATATTGAAGGAATGAAAAAGGATCTAGATTGGAATATGGGTATTTATTCTTCGTTTTTTTCTTCATGTCTTAGTTACTGTGGTTTCTGTCAAGAAGCTTGCCCAGGTAAATGTCAATTCCACCAGCACGCCACAAATGAATAAAACAACCATTGAATTAACTTTCTTTTTTCCCTCCGTTATCATAGTCGATGCTATTGTCGAAGGACCCAACTACGAATACATCACCGAAACTCACGAAGAATTACTTTACAACAAGGAAAAGCTCTTGGCTAATGGTGACAAGTGGGAAGTGGAAATTGCCAGGTAAAAAATACGCACACCGTTCGCTTGACAGTATCTGAACAAAAGGAACTGATGACTGATTTTTTTTTCTGTGTATAGAAACTTGCAAGCTGAAACTCCTTACCGCTAAAAAGTTGGCTTTGATGTTTGATCTCTTTCACTCTCCTCCCCCATCTACACTTTTTTCTATACTGTCCTTTTTTTTTTCTTCCTATCACGTTTTCATGCCATCTCATCCAATTGAAAAAACTCACTTAGTATATCTCCCTCTAGTTTAGAAAAACATGCACCTGTGATTAGTTTATTATATACTTAGATCATATTAATAAACTCTCATCTTGATGTTTGAACCCTGAATTTGATAGACCATACTTCCTTGATTTTGTTGATTTTTCCATTTACTTGGTAATGTTCAGGAAGTTTTTCTTACTGCTATTCGGTGTTCCAATTATCTCCCCTGGGACAATGTGCAAAAAAAACCGAAGTTTCTATGTTGTTTTTGTCACTCCATTTTTTTTCTTTTTTTCTTTTTCTGTCTTGGTAACATGTCAGCTAAACCGCCTTCTCATCTCAAATCACGACGGCAAATCAAAATATGGGAAGAACAACAAAAACAGAATGCGGCCAAGCGACAAAAAATGGACTCATACGTCAATCAAAATCCATTTCGTTATGCTGAACGTAACTTCAAGGCTCGCAATATACCCGACTCTATCATGTCAAAAGTGATCGACACTTCTGAGCTACTGAACAACAAAGAATCTACTATGGATAAATTCAGCAACATTCAGCATACAACTCTCACCCAAGATCTGCGACAATCAAGCCCAAACCTCTTTGGCAAAGCGGATGATCAATGGCGACACCGAACACTGGATGCCTATCTCTTGTCTGACATACCAGGTAGGCCCAAAAATAATAGTGGGAAGCAGGAGGCGGGACTGGACTGAATTTTCATGAACCGTATTAGCTGATATATGATTATTTTCTTATATACTAGGCTTGATTATTATTCCCAATCCTTTTACACCTGAAGCACAACGCCGACTTATAAAACATTGTTTGACAAATTATGCATTACCACCGAATACATCCAGTCTTGATGCACATTACGACCGCCCAGTCAGTGGAATATGGGATTTATACAAACGAGAACAACAAGGCGTATTGACTACAGACGACGATGACTATTATGTCCTACCCAGAAAAGCTCAGGCAGTGCCATTAGAGGATTCGTCGTTCTATGGCGGCGACGGCGGCGGCGGCGGCGATAACGATGACTACAAAAAGCCTGTAAACTCAACACTTCCACGACTTACACCAAGTGAACTACTACGGAAACAACGCTGGGTGACTTTGGGGTATCAGTATGATTGGAAAACCAAGGTATACGATCTGGAGCATGGACTGCCAATGCCAAAGGAACTGGATGAAATGGCGAAAACGGTAGTATCAGCGGTAGAAGGGATTGGCTCGGATGCGGCATTGTCGTGGAAAAATACATACCCAGGCTCATCATTCAAGGCGGAGGCAGGGGTCATCAATTATTATCAATTACGGGATACTTTGATGGCACACGTGGATAAAAGTGAAGTCAACATGGATGCTCCTCTCGTTTCTGTCAGGTAATTAAATATTAAAAAATGAACAAAAATTGAAATCGAAAATAACATATACTTTTTGTTTATATTTTTGTGGCACTAGTTTTGGCCATGCATCTATTTATCTTATTGGTGGATCAAGCAAGGACACTGCACCAACGCCAATTTGCTTACGATCGGGGGATTTACTCATCATGTCAGGGTCAAGTCGCAAATCATACCACGGTAAAAGAGTATATTTTCTTACCTCTTGTATAACTAATCAGCGATTGTTATTGTTTTTTGTTTAGGTGTACCTCGTATTTTGGAAAATACGCTTCCGCCCTATCTCTCAAGTGAACAGGATGAACATGGTGCAGATTGGAAATTATATGGTGATTATATGGCCAGTGCTAGAATCAATTTGAATATTCGTCAAGTCTTCCCCTCATAGATTAGCTTAGATTTAGTATGTATTTGTATAGTGATAATGATAGCAATAATAAATCATAAAATACGGGGCGTTTTTTTTTTGTATCTGAATGATTATGATGCTATTTTAGGGAGGGGTTGAATTCTGTGTATGCTCCCCTATTGAAACACCGCCCAAAGCGCAAAGTTTGATTTGCCCCTCTTTTTTCCTTTTTTTTTTTTTTTTTTTTACAACCATTTTCGCCTTCCTCCCCGTTTTTTACCCATCTATTTATTTGCCTCTGTCTCTCTCTATTGAACTATCCCTTCTTTTCGATGCTGCCTTACTATTCGGTAATACTAGCTTGTATAGTCTTGGTCCAAGCTGCCATAGTCAAAAGAGATCATTCTAGACAATATTATACCCTTCACTTCCCTCAGGGCCATCTTGACGACGCCACTCATCACTATGCGAGGGACATTGCTCACTCTCTTGGTACACGCTATGAAGGACAGGTGGGTGAACTCAAGACCTACTTTGTGGTTTCCTCAACAACAACACAATCACCATTAGAGAAACGATCCACGACTTCGTCCTCGACCTCCTTGTCTCCTGGCGATGACAGCGATGACCCTGTAGTGGCCTCCTTTCATCAACAAAAACATCAAGCTCTTGTCAAACGATGGGATGAATCTCATACATTCTTATGGTCCAAGGTACAACGCATTGACAAACAGAAGCTGAGAAAGCGATCAAAGAGAGCTGTGATTCCTCCTGCGCCTGTTTTGAACACCGGTAAACTTGTATTGGAAGACGCTCAGGCTTCGCTTGGTATCATGGACCCAGGGTTCACAAAGCAATGGCATTTGGTAAGCTATTTATTATTATCAACCATTATGAGCTTGTAACCTTTGTCTAATTTTATATATATATATATATCTATACTTTTGCTTAGGTAAATCAAGAACATACTGGAAATGATATCAATGTGACGTCCGTCTGGAAGCAAGGTGTCACTGGAAATGGAACCATCGTGGCAATATTGGATGATGGTGTGGATTACAAAAGCAGGGATTTAAAGGACAATTTTGTAAGTTGATGATATAGTTAGTTATTTTTTTTTTATTTTTTTCAACATCATTTCAAGGGCTCATCCATTTTATATTACTTTTTTAGTATGCGGAAGGTTCTTATGATTTTAATGATCATGTTGATTTACCTACTCCTGTGCTATGGAATGATTATCACGGTACTCGATGTGCCGGCCAAATCGCTGCTTCTAAGAATGATGCCTGTGGCGTTGGTATTGCCTATAATTCAAAAGTGTCTGGTAATTATAGCTATCAATCAGTTTATTTTCTAGGAAACCATTATTGACTAGTCATTTTATAGGGATTCGGATCCTCTCAGGGGAAATCACTGATGTAGACGAAGCCGCGGCCTTGAATTATAAATTTCAGGAAAACGATATTTTCTCATGCTCTTGGGGTCCAACAGATGATGGCAAGACGATGGAGGCTCCCAATGGTATCCTGGCGGATGCTTTTGTGAATGGTATTGAAAATGGCCGTGGTGGAAAAGGGACGGTGTATGTGTTTGCAACAGGAAATGGTGGCGATGCTGGCGACAATTGTAACTTTGATGGCTACACCAATAGTATCTATACTATCACTGTTGGTGCGTTGGATCATACAAATAAACACCCCTCTTATGCTGAAAGATGCTCTGCTCAACTTGTTGTTACTTATTCAAGCGGAGGTGGCAAATCCATAGTAAGTATCGTGTGATCACCCTCCACTTCTTTTGGGGAAAAGAAAAACTCAAATTGTCTTTGTATCTTTTTATAGTATACTACGAACCATGGAAGTGCTGAATGTACGGATATTCACGGTGGAACTTCGGCTGCTGCACCCAATGCTGCTGGTATTTTTGCGTTGGTGCTATCTGTCCGCCCTGATTTGACTTGGCGCGATATGCAACATCTCTGCGTTCAAACAGCGCTTCCTGTGGACCTGAAAGATGATGATTGGAAAAAACTACCCTCTGGACACATGTACAACCACAAATACGGTTACGGGAAATTGGATACTTGGGCCATTATTGAAGCTGCAAAGGTGTTCAAAAATGTCAATAAACAAACCCATTTGGAACTCCCTATTAGCATGACGAAAACAAAGATCCCTGACACCACGGCCGACAAGCATAAAAAGCCCTTACAAAGCATAGTCCAGGTTACTCAAGATATGATCACGGCGGCCGGCCTTTTACGTCTGGAGCATATCACAGCAACTGTCAATATTGAACATCAACGACGTGGGGATATCCAAATTGTGTTACAAAGTCCAAACAAGGTGGAATCAGAATTGGCAGCTGTCCGTGTTGGTGATGCTAGCTCCGATGGGATTCATAACTGGAAATTCATGACTGTAAAGCATTGGTAAGTTCGCGACAACAACAATAACAATAATAGTCAAATGTTAACTTACTGTATATTTGTATATTAGGGAAGAAAATCCAGTTGGCAATTGGACGTTATTAGTTTACGATGAAATCAACGCGGATTCCACAGGTCACATGTTAAATTGGACAATGACGCTCTTTGGTGAAATGGATCCTGAATTTGAAGGCGAACCAGTCCACCGGCCAGGCGTCAATCATGATACCTCAAATGAAGGCACCACCTCAGGCGACAAATCAGCACCTTCAGCAACACCAACACAGAACAAGGACTCACATGCACCACCTCGTCCCACCAGAGTTAAGCCTGCCACCACCTCCAGCTCCGACTCTGATTCTGCCTCGCCGGCAGCGACAACAGCCACAGTAACAAGTCACATGAATGACGATGAATCTGTCTCGCCCGGTGGATCAACAATGGCGGGAGATGGCGACGAAAAAGATTCTGGTCACAGTGGATTTATCTACGCCTTTATTGGCACAGCAGTACTTCTTGGTTTGGCAACTACGATGTATTTATACAAGCGAAATCAACGGCGGTCACCCTCGTTACCACGTCAATCCTCGGCGATACCGGCAATGGACTATGAATTTGACGAGCTCAAACCAGAGGACGAAGATGAAGATGAAGATGAAGATTATGTACAAGGTACTGCTGACGATCGACCGTTATTATCGCAAGATCAGGGTCGACAAGTCCGGTGATCTGTCATTTAGCTATAGAACAGTGTGTCGTGCGGAATTTGAATAAAATGTGACGACAAATAAAAAACCTTGAGCCTCTTTACCCATCCTCCTTTTACCCCCCAGCAATTTTTTTTTGTGGGCCAGCACTTTTTTTTTTTATTTTGAACTCCACTATCACCACTACTTCTTCTTCCCTTCCTCTACTCTCCCCACTCTCATCTCATCCAATGGCTACTATTTCTCTCAAGAGTGTCGTCCAAAGCTCCAAATTCCTCTCTGGATTACTCAAGCCTGCTGCTAAGGTGTATGCTGGTGCTGCTGGTTATCAACAAATCGGTAAGTCATGAATCCAAAAAAAAATCAATGATGCTCTGTTTTGGTATATTTTCTTTATTCTTATATACGAACATACAAACGAACGAAAGCGAACGAGAAACAGAGGGGGGGGGAGGGTGATACTGGGTTGTTTATAGAAATCTCACCTCATTATTTATACAATGTCCATCATTAGGTCTCAAATACGATGATTTGATTGCTGAAGAAAGCCCTTTGGTCAAGGAAGCTCTTCGTCGCTTAGAAATCGCTGAACCTCGTCAAGCCTATGACCGTGCCTATCGTATCCGTGTGGCTATGCAATGCTCATTGTCTCACACCCTCTTGCCCAAGGATCAATGGACTACTCACCAAACGGTAAGTCCTTTTTATAGCAGACTGGACCTTTCATACTGGGCAAGGCGGCGTAACTGAACTCACCGTTTGTCTTTGTTTTTTTTATATCATAGGATGTCAGATACCTCCAACCTTATATTGACGATGTCACTGCTGAATTCGCTGAACGTGATGCCTTCGACAACATCAAGATTGCTGCCAAGCACTAGAATGATATATTTTTATTATTATCTACACCAAAAAATAAACAGCACCATACAATATCATGTTTTATTTACTGCAGTTGACTTGTTTGGAGGGGATGGATTTACTTTTAGAATATGTAAAGGCAAATATGATGTGAATAGACTGTAGACTCGTGCTGGCATATTATGTGAAAACGGGGTACGGTGTATAGTAACTGTGGCATATTTTATTGGATTTGATTATCATTTTACCCCTTATATGCTCATCGTTTTTACCTATTTCGTCTCTTATTTTTTACTTTTATCATTTCTCTCTCCCTCTCCCCCTCTTTCTTTCTCGTTTGTTTTATTTACTTATATGATCAATCTGTTTCCCTTATGCATTTCTTAGCCAATCTCCCTTATGAAATACACGACACCATATTTGCTTATATTCCTCAGTCAACATTAGCTCAGCTATGTTTTCTCGATCACCAAAGCTACACCTTATGCCTACCTCATCTTTACCGTCATGTCCGCATCAGCATTCGAAGACAAGCGTTGCAACTCGAGAATGGACTACGACGATCTTCTCTGCTTCGACAGGTAGTGGAAAAACACACCAAGCACTTGACCCTGACATCTTCTCAAAGCAGCTTCCAGTGGTTAATCAGCAATGCTCAAGCTGATTGGTGCCGACGATGGATGCCCAGTCTATCAGCATTGACTTTCTGCGACTTTTCTGTCCTTCCTGTGGAACGGGTCTCTTCTTTTCTGACTCATTTTGTATCTTTGCAAAACCTCTGTTTCCGCTACTGTAACCTTGTTTGTCTTGATCAACCTGAAGCTTTTGTTCCTATGGCATCTGAGCACCCTATCATAGGCATCTATCAACTACCAGCTTCGTACTATTACCATCAAAACGACAATAGCAACAACAATATTGACGACAATATCTCCACCATTAGCTCTGCACCTCCGTCATCTGTATCATGTCTGCGCCTTGATTGGACAGACTTTTCTCCTACAGCGATCGACAGTTTTCTGCATAAGATGCCTGGACTCACTCGTGTATTTTTGGGTGCCAATCACAATCGAACAGCGAATGCAAATACAATGGCTCTGGAAGCCCTTATGCAACACTGCCCTCTTATCAATACATTGAAGATCGCTTTACAACAAGCATGTCCCATCACACTACGGAAACTGATTACTCATTATGGCCCTCAGCTTCTCCAATTGGATATCCAATGTCAGGATAGCACGACTCTGAAAACAGTGGCCAAACATGCGAAGAGGGTTGAATGGCTAGCAATTCATGCGATAGGTACTATTCAGCAGCAGCAAGAAGACAGCGATAACGACGATGGCACCTGGTCACTCAATAGGATTAAAGAGGACGATAATGGCGACGATGGCGACGATGATGATCATAGAAACAGCAACAGAAATTTTACTCTCAATAGAACAACAGCAGCAGCGTATGCAAACGAACGGAAACGAATAGAACTGGATGGGATAGAGGGGATCGTGCAGCAGTGTCATCAACTGATACGGATGGACATGATTGGTTGGGGATTTTGCGCTATTCCTTCGGTGATTCTTCTTGTGATGGCGCATCGACAAAAGCAACAGCGTCAACAACAACAACAACAACAACGACCCTATTTTTTCTTCAGCAATAGAGGCTGTGGCGGGACCATGCCAACAAAAACGACAAGAATGGGACTGACTTGGAACAAAGCAACAACCACTATTCATTTGGACTCTCCAATCCTTCTATCACCTGCCGCTTCTTGGTCTGAAAAAACCTCTTTGGCGTTGGATAGGGAAACCTTGGCGGATATTCGAAACATGTTTGCTTGATTTGTTGTAGTAGCTTGTTATCTCGTAGTTTTTAGTTCGGGTGGGGTGGGTGTTTCAGATAATACTCTTCCTCCACCCCCCTTGATTCTTCTATTAAAGCATATTTTTTTTTACTCCATTTAGCTCATATTTTATTTTAGTACAATTCAATCCATTCAAAAAATAAAGCTTGGGTGATTGCAACTCGTTATATTTGACAAACTTTGAGGATTTTATTGTGTGGTCATGGATATGATCATTGGTTATTGGTGGTGGGACTATACTGGTAGTGTATGGCGGATAGGAGAGATGCAAGGAGCGAGATCAAACGTGGGTGAAGTCAAAAGAAGTCTTGGATGGCACAGTGTTGAAAGACAGGGGAACTAAATATATTTTATGTATACAATAATGGGACCCATAATAGCGATATCAACTGGGATATGGATTTGTATCTTTATTTTGGGTTGTATAGTTATTCTAATGTGTGTGGTAAGGTTATATATAGCAAGACCGCTACCTATTGAAACCGTCTGTTGGTTTTTGTTATGGAAAAGACAAGGTTATCAGAGAAATGGCCAGAGCTCCTGTTCAGCAAGAGACAGAAGCAATTCAAATTCCGCCCACGTGAATATTTATTTTCTTCTTTTTCTATTTTTTCGCTCTCTCTTTCTTTTCTGTCCTTTTTTCTTCAGACTTGTAACTTCTATGGACTTATGTTGGACTTAGATTAGTGTTAGGACTAGTTTAAAAGGATTTTCAGATCAGGGATGACAAGATGCATTGGGAAACCTTTTCATTTTGAATCTAGGATTTGGGGACCATCATTGGATTAGTTTAGTGTCAGTTTGTCATAGCTTATATCAATATCTGAATAAAATATGTTTCGTTTTATGCACTTTTATCAAAATTGTCCTATTAGTCTTTCTCATGTATTGTGCAGTAGATCCCTTGTTATTATCATCATTCCTCTTGAGTGATATTGACTGTTGTTTATCCCTCAAAAAAAAAAAAAAAAAGACAATTGCCCCGTATGAATAATATTGTCCCTTATTCAAATCTCCAAACAGACTCCCTCACTCTCTCTCGCTAATAGATTTCTTGTAACAATAAATCACTCGCTTTTAGGTTAGTATCGTTATACTTCAATAAAGTGTGTACCCATACAAGGGTTATTGTAGACGTCTTGTGAGTGTCCTATCAAGCAACTGCTCTCCATTAGTTAGCATATGTTTCCCTATAACATATTATGATCTTTACTAGACTTGGGATATTGTAGATTCTAGTTTATTTGTTTTCATTGCGTATGGTATAATAAAAAAAAAACATGAAACCCAAACAATAACCAGGTGAGGGTACAAAGGGCTATGCACCAAATGTGAGATGGTAAAGGCATCAGAATTTATCATGTTTGTTTTCTTGCACACACATAAGTGTCGATCCATGGAGCCTTGAACATGATGGGTAAGGCACAAGGAGTTCCTCACCAAAATTAGGTGTGGCGGAGAGCGGTCTAATTCTATCTCATTAACTGCAGTATATGCATAGTCGATCATATATTGTAACCCCTTCCCCCTTGTTTCAGTCCAGAAAACCATTCGCCCTTGAATCTGCGACTAATTCAAACAATAGTTTATCTCGTATCCAATTTATTCAAAAAACTATATTAAAAGTATTGTATCCAGGCAGACTTTTTTGTAGGCGTTGTAGATACTTTGAGGTTCCTTTTTAGAGCTAATCACCTATATTTATTTAACTAACGTCCAACTTCCCTCCCTGTCCCCCTCAAAATGTTTGTAAGGCTTCTGGTTTTCGCCACTGGCTCGCAAGGCACGCACACACATTTATTAAGTGCTGTTCAAGGAAATATGCACGATTCCTGTTTATATCAACAGATATATTATTTACACAGAAAATGCATATTTCAGCTAACAAATCAAGATTCTACTCCCTATCCTCTAGTAACGTTTTATCCCAAGTTCCCAATTTCAAATATTACTACCTGATCCGATACCACTATTTTCCCGGGTAACAAAGCACCTCATTAATCTTTCTATTGTATATAGTCTACAGATAAGCAATCAATCATGCAATACGCATTTCAAACAAAACAGAAGACACAAGCAATCCAATATATCGATTCATAGACATATATCAGCATCAAGCATACATCACATACAGTCATAAAAAAACAAGTACTTTATTAATACAATCACATTTTCACCAACAAATTTCTATTTAACCTAATCCTCAACACTAACAAAATCAATCCCCCGAGCACATATGTAAATCCAGTAAATATCTTGTAAACTAAAAAGGGGGTTTCTACACCTATTTGAATACCGCTTGCAATGCTTGGACCAAAAACGGAGAATATATTAGACATCAATACCATTGACAATGCCGTAGGGAATCGCTCAACACCAACAATATCGAGGGTAATAGGAGACACTATACAAAAAGAGGATCAATTAGATATTCTAGCCATCAACGAACAAGTCATCAATAATTCACATACTTAGGGTAAAATAAGACCCACAGAAGAGTCCGAATAAAATGCCGTACGCCATCAAAATGCCATAGCTGTAGGCAAACGTCCAAATTAAAAGCGAGCACAGGCCACATACAATAGTCCAAATGATGTCAGCATTCAAGCGGCCAATCTTGTCAGCAGTGAGACCAACAATAGGTCTACCCAGTAAATTGCCCACCGATAAAACAGCAATCAGGGCAGTTCCTTGGTCTGCATCCAATCCAATTTCTTTGGCATAGGCTACAGAAGGGAAAAGAAAAGAAAAAGTCCGTCGTGAATACATTCGTCTAACGACCACAAACACAAAAACACTTACATGGTAGAAAGAAGAAGGGTACGAAGAAACCACAAAGAGATATCATTGATCCAGCTGTCCAAAGCAAAAAATTGAGTTCTTTGAGTACCGAAAAGTCGAATAATGACCGGAGTGATCTCGCACGTCGCTCTGACTTGACACGTTCCCTAACCAATAAACAGGCACCGATACAACATGCCATAATGATAAAGCCAAGAATACGATACGCCCAACCTACACCTAGTGATGGATTGCTGTTCGCCGCATTGAGAATAAAGGGTAAAATCAAACCTCCAAAGCCGGATCCAGAACTGGCAAGGCCCATAGCCAATCCTCGTCTTTTGTCGAACCATTTTGGAGCCGTGGTCATAACTGCAAAACAATGTGTTAATAAAATGATAACTTCAAGGGTATGGTATCATGTTCTTACCAGTCACATAAAGTAAGGAAGCCCCAGCGCCAAAGACTTGAGATTAAAAGGAGAAAGAGAAAAAAAAAATTATCGAGAGTGAGTGGCACATTGGCAACATTTTTATTTCGATTGAAATCCCGCTCCTCCATGATAAACAATCAATGCTTACCCACGCCCTGGCATAAATAGAGATGCCAAATCTAAAACCAGTAAAAACATAAAATCAGCATACTATAGAAAAGAAAAAAAAAAGCCAGCAGCTTCTTACCTGAGTAGCGAACCCAGCCATTTCCAATCCAAGGATAGCCAAAAGAGAACCGGAAACCAATAACACTTTGATACCAAATCGAGCGACAATCAGTTGAGCAGGGATTCCACAAAGATTCACCATGGCTTCCATGATCGTCCCAGCAAAACTCAATTCTAATTGAGCATTGGGAACATCTTGAAAAATATCTTCAAACATAGATTGCATGACACCTAAAATATCAGAGAAAAAGAAAAAAAAGTGATCATATCAAAGTAGTATGGCCCGAAAAAAAAACACGTTGGTGTTTTTGTTTTTTTTGTAAATAGGTGAGTTTTTACTGTCTTCCAAAAATCTATACAGAGTTTGAGGCACATATTATATAATCATCCATTTCTAAAAAGAAAACTCACCCCTGAAAAAAAAAAAAAGAGATGGGTTTTAAAAGTCAGCTGTCAATTTTTTTTTTCTGGGTCTGTTCTTAGAATTCCCTTCACCAATCATCTTGCGTCCTTTTTTTTTTGTGTGTGTGTGTATTTTTATTACCATGAACTTGCAGTGCCGAAGCAAAGGACTTGAATAAAGAAGGCCCCCAAGATCACCAGCCACCCTCTCGCCCCATCCAAAGGAGGGAGCGAGACGGAGGATGCATCATTGTTTTCGATATCTGATGGATCTTCTGTTACATTGCACCAGAATAAAAATAAAACCAGGCAAATGTATAAATGAATTCCATAATATGTAATAGAGGAGAAAATATAAATATATATATAAAAAAAAAAAAAAGATAAGTTTCATATTCAATTAATATATCTTGTTGAAATCAACAAATGTTTTGGGAATTTGAATACATACGGTGCGATTGGCCTTCTTTTTCCTTCTGATTTGCTTCGGCATCATGTTCAACAGGATAACTAGTGGCAGTACGATTTCCTCCGTCTTGATCTTCAATAATAATATTGGAGGGTGAATCATATACCGTTGCTAGGGAATCAGGACCACTCCCATGATTATAAATAACTTCACTGCCCATTTGAATTCACCGTAAATTGACTGATTTGAACTTTTTATTATTATTTTTTTTGTTCCAAGGTAAAAAGGAATCGGGAAAAAGAGAGGAAAGGGAATATGGAAACTTCTGCTGGCTTTTATAGATTTTCTCAAGGTTGGCAGGTCATATTTTTTTTCTTTTTTTTTAAAAATTTTAAAGCGGAGAGTTTCCTGACTAAGTGTGGGCCTGACAAAAGCCTATCACATTTCATCCGTTCCTGCCCGGACACCAACCATCAATATACATTCAAAGTAGACAATATATAAAGATCGCGGCGCACAAACCCACACACATAGATAAACATCCATACACATATATTTATAGAAAAATTCTGCATCAATTGTAAAATGATTTGATATTTTTATTGGTAACAAATAAATAGAATAAATAGGGGTAGAAAAAAAAGGTGAGAGAGATGTATCTAAAGCGGATCAGTGATATATTTGTATTAGGGCAATAAGGAAAAGGAGTATATGTAAAAGAGAAAAAAAGAGTACAGTGTAAAAACTAAACAAAAATGGTAAAAATAAAAATGGCAATAACGAATGAGTGGAAACAATGCGTGAGTAAAAGTAATAAGAGTTATAATAACAAAAGATATAAAGTGGTAATAAGGGGAAGGGCCAAAATATGATAGAGGATAGATAAAATGATGGAAATGTTGTTAGTAATTGAGATCAAAATGACGATGGTGACGGCGAGGATGTTGTGATGTTGAGCAGACTGCTTTGCCGGCTGCCCTTGGTATTATTTCGGCGCAATCCATTATCATCACTTGTTGGTGTCATATATTTCAAGTCGAATTCATGATTTGTTGTTGTCGTTGTTGTTTCTGCAATGGACAAGGTGCGTGTTGAGACTGGTCGTGTGTGAGAAGTACGCAAAGAGATGGCATCATTGTTATCATTCGAGAATTGTGATTGCTCCCATTGCAAATGCAGTGGTTCATGTTGGTTGGTGATACGTTTCACATAAAAGGTGGATCTAAAATAATTAAAATCAGAAAACAACAACAATGCCATCAGTAAAATTGTAAACCGAATAAACCCATCCGTTCATCATATTTGTTAAAATAACTTACAACTTCTTTTCAACATAAGCAGCCAATGCTTTGTCCCTTTGTTTTTCTCCAAACCGTGACCGAGGTAAACTAGCTGGTAAAATGATCACCACCGTATCAATCAAAAATGAATGATTTTCCAGCACAGCGCTAACAATCAAGGGTGTCGCCGATGTTGCGTGTTCCTTCGATTTGACAGCCACAATCGCAATGATTTCTTTGCCATGTTGGATTATTATACTACAAGAATAATATAAAAAAGATAATAGTTAGTCAGTCAGTCAGTCAGTCAGTTAATTTATCGTAAACCCAACGCTGTTTTTTTCTTCTTCTTTTTACCTTCCATTGGCAGGAATAGCGGAATGGCACCGTTCAATTGAAGCTTCCACATCGCTTGGGAAGTGCATCAATCCATTTCGTTCAAGAATTTCGCACTTTGGACCAAGTACGTAGAGACATTGACCTTCCTCCAGTGTTGGTTCCATTGCTTTGCCACGTCTTTGTACATTCCAAAGGAAGCCCAGATCTCCCGTTCGCATATACTTGACTCTTGGATCCGTACCAGGTAATGTCACTTCTAGTCTACCGACACCCGCATCACCACCATTCTGTCCATCGGTTAACAAGTGCTTCACATTGCATTCAGAGGAGACCCAGATTTCACCAACAATGCTACCAGGACATAAGGTCTGGGTTTCAGGATTCACAATAGCCACCATAGTATTACTTGGGACAATACCAGAGTCAGTCAAAACAATACCTTTTGATTCTTCTTCCAGAGGCAATGAACGAATGATGCCGCGTCGTAACCAATACAAATCAGCAATAAGTGTGATGGGTTCCACAAGCATGTATGAACGAGTAGTAATCATAGGATTGGCAACATGGCTATACGTTGTGTTGAGTGCTTCTTTTTCAAGTCGATGTAGCGAAAAGAATCGAGCCAAATGTTGATCTATTAGTTATTAAATATTCGAATATTAGTAAAACCAATCATTTTTTGAAAGTCGGTTTTGTTTATACTTACAGAATATCGGTCGAGGTCGTCCTTCAGTCATCATCATGATGTTCTGCACATTGTTCAAAGCTAATCTACGTTGTTCATTCGCTGGGCCCATTCGGTTCATTGCATATTGCATTTGTGGTAAAGTGACACATATATCCTTGGCTACAAAAAAAAAAAAAAAAAAAAAAAAAGGTCAATCAACCAACATAATTTCTAGGTGCACAGTTTCTGTTCAAACTTACCTTTATATCTTTGCACCATTTCAAAGAATGAGAATGGATCCAGGTAAAAGTCTTCGGTGGGCACCATGACAGTAATACATCCCACATAAACCCCACAAAATGTGCTATGTAAGAGTCCCAAATTGTCACACGCACCAAGTCCAGTCGCCACGATACCCCGTTGCCACTTCATTTGACAAGTCGTTTTTTGCGCCAGGCATTGTTCAAGAATCGTTTCATGTCGTAAAGCTGGATATAAGCGTTTTCCATCCGTTCCCACTTGCGAAAGAATCAATGGTGGTGTAGTATTGTTGCTTGCCAGCCAATCCTGTTGAATAGATACACCACTTTCTTTGCCGAGTAGTTTGTGGTGTTTTGGAGCCTTGTTGATATTGGTGAATTCCGGCAATTTGTATCCTTTGAATGTCGATACGAGTAATTGCCGCATGGTAGGATTCACTGGCTTGTTTTTGAGAATTTGTTCCGAGGCACTATTGACAATCACATATGTTACATTGAGATCACGCGCTGTAGTTAATAAATCTTCCACTTCATCCTTGATCCGCTGTGTTTGTTGTTGTTGAGGGTCAGGCACTTCCATTGGTATTGGTGTCACACCGATCACAAGACATGCATAAATAGTCAGAATCCAATCCACGCTGAATGGTACAATCACAAGAGCCTTGCGTCCTCGTTTCAATCCACGTTTTAGCAAATAGTTCGCCACAGATGCAATGGTATAGTTGATTTTTCGCCAGGTATACGCTTTTGTTTCTACTGTCCCAGATCCACTATGAGTAAGACCAACAAATGCTGTTTCTTCGGGATGGATTGCCGTTCGCCATTGTAAAACTTCCACAATGTTGGTAAATTTCGAGAGGTCGAAATCCGTTCGTTCATCAATCACTGATCGTACCGTTTCCATTCCAGTGTGTTGTTGTTGATAATTAGGTATAATCGCACGTTGTCGAATTGCCCGTTCATAAGACATTCCTGATCGCCATAAAGCTTGCAGTCCAGAATCATCATTTGTTGCAAGGTTGAATATAGTTCGATCTACATCCATGCGAACATGTCGGATTGTCAGTTGACCATTCAAAAATGCACGTTTGGTCATCAATGCATGAATTTGTCGCCGACCATGTTTCAGATGTCTCGGTAATACGTTGTTTGCGACGACTACGATTGCAAAGAGTCGAATTCCCAAGAGTTCCAGTAGACTTTCTTCAACCTCGGCAGTCATCTTGGCCAGTTCTGATCGCGCAACGCTTGATTCAAATGCCATCACCGGTAAGTGTTGATTGTTTACAGTGATATCGAATACAGTACTATAAGGAGGGGAAAAAATTGAGTTAATGCTTGAGCTGTTTTTTCTGTAGAAGAGAAATCTTAATTCGTACCATTTGTCGTTCAATGTCCGGCTTTCAATAATGTCGATCACATCATTTGCAAAATAGACTTCTTCTAAACCATGGGCTTCACCAAATATTTGCTGCCGTATGCGATCTTCGTAATTTCCAAAAATGACGAGGCGTCCACCAATAAGAGTACCGATCAATCCAGTACGAAGAAATTCTTGGTCATAAATTTCGGGATAGAGAGTTTCAGGAGGGACGATGGTTGGCTTTGCATGAAATATGGCTTCACTATGACGAGGTAGTGCCCAGAACCCGCCAGAAATAGAAGGAGCGTCGATCCAAACTTCGCCAATGGTATCAGGGGGACATAACGTCGTTGTATCAGGATCGACAATCGCCACTGTAGCTAAATGAATAGAAAAAAAAAAGGGGGGAGAGAGATCAATTTTAATTTTATTATTATTTCCTAAATACATCCTATCATTTTCCTTACCTTCAGGGATAACGAATCCAAATGAGCTGACGAGGACTTCATGGCAATCAGTCCGTGCCTTCCGAGCACCTTCACCTGCCGCAACTACCACCACCTTGTTCATCTTCAAAGCCTCAGCATCCAGTAAACATTCCCATACATCGCTTGATTGGCCTTCTGCTAGAGTATATCCTTTGCCTTGTCCAATTTCATATCCCTCCAATTGAGCAGGTCCCAAGTTGTCACGTAAACTTAAAAGCATACCACCATGTTCAGACAATGATGCCACAGGGCATACCACACTACTAGGATCGTCAGTATTTCCAAGCGGTTGTAAGAGCTTATCAGCAATATATTGATTCAAATCAGGTTTCGATACACAACTGTCGATGAAGAGATATCGCAAGGACGACAAATCAGGTGCCACTTTTTTGCTGTGATTGAGCACTTCTTTGGTATTGTCTTGATAGTATTTTGTAATCCGATTCAGGGCTGGATAATCTGATAAGGCAATTGTTGCTAATATTAAACAAAATAAATAAAAGCGTAGATATTAGTATCTGATGTCAACATAACTTGGTTCTTTTTCATTTTTACCTTTGTATTTTGATAAAACATATATCCAAACAGCAGGTGTATCAATGATGCTGCCACTCGTAAAGACGGTATGGTTTCCACAATACACTGAGCATAACACGGATAAGACCATCCCGACTTGTTGTCTTGGTTCCAAATAACTGACGACTGTATCAAAACCAGAATCCTGAGATTGTTTCCTTGGGACCACATTCAAAGTACCATCGACATCGTTCAACGATATATCTGTTTCGGTCACTGAAGCTTTGTACATACGACCTTCCGCCATAATCGTCTTGTGTGTGATTGTCACGCCTTTCAGTTCACCGTTCACTGCTTTCGCATATTCAATGTAAGCCAGTTCGGGTACCTTGACGGGGGGATAGTCCTTGACCTTTTTTGTTGGATACCAAGTGCCAAAATCATTTGTTTTCCACCATTCCACATTCGACGGTATTTCCATGGATCGTGTCTGACTGTCCTTGATAAATGCACGATGATTGAAGTCAGTGGTGAGTATCAGATTTGCATTGGTCAGATTCAAAATAAAAGACAGTTCTAAGAGATCGTCGGCAGCATTGATAGGAATCGCCACCATACCCGCGAAAAAACATCCAAAGAGGGCCACAATAAACTCCAGCACTTCAGATTTCCTATAAATGAGCGCCACGCGGTCACCTAATTGCAAGCCAGCCTTGTCCCGGATCGTCACCGCTACCTTCTCTGCACGTGCATTGAGTTTTTCCCAAGAGATCGACACCGGTTCCTTTCCTTTTGCATCCACTGACGTAAACGCCGTTGCTAGTCGATGACTGTCATTGGTCGCACGGTATCGCAGGATAGAAGCCAGGTTGTCAAAGTCGCCCAGATTTTGTTGATTTTTGCCAGCCCCACCATCCAAGACCGGAAAAGGAATAGATCGAGGTTGTAATGGCCGCATTTGTCGACCTGCCAAATCTGCGAGAAGCATTTGTTCATTCGGATCGTCCAAACGCAGTAAAGACACAGGTGCAGGTTCAATCGCCTTGAAGGAAGTCGCCATATAACTATCACCATATCGGCTACGACCACGGTTTCTATAATCTTGTGTTCGCCGAAGAGAGTTACTCATGGTAGATGACATAGTGCCCTTTCTTGTAGATGAAGACATAATGGACGGGTCCCGACCAGGGGTTGGTCGCCAGCCACCATTGACGGATGCAGAATCTAAAACAGGTGGAACAACAACAAAAACAAAAAAAGTGTCAGTATAAGCCAAATAGACCATGTTTCGTCCCACCATCCTCAGCCAAATAATAAAACCTACCCCAATCAGAATCAGATCGCCGAAAACCGCTTGGTGATATTGGTTCCATGGTTGCTGGATCTACATAATCTGAGCTTGGACGTGCCACATGCGATCGATCCACAGAAAGTGTTGATGATTCTATCGAAGAGGTCCGGGTATGCTGTTGTCGTGGAGGCATGGCGGCTTGTCGCATCGGTGATCCATGTGCTATCTGTTGTGGCTGTTGCTGATGCGAGGGTCGATAATAATGAGGAGATGGACGAGGGGGTGGCATTTGAGGTGATGAATACATGGGTGGTACTGGTGAAGGACGACCGCCTACTGATGTTTGATAGCCTTGAGGACGATACATAGGAGCACCACCGCCACCGTTGATGTGATGCGGTAAAGGAGGACGTTGACCAGGACTCCCAGTGTAGCCATGGGGAGGAGGGGGCGGACCCATTCCATACTGTGGCCTGTTCAACCCTCGATAATCGTAAGGTCTCGGTCTTGCATATGCATACTGTTGATTCCATTGCTGATGTTGAGGAGAAGGCGAAGGGCGATAAACTTGTTGATGTTGTTGTACATTCGGCCTTGGCGCCAGAGGTTGTTGATGCTGCTGTAATGGCGATTGAGTAAGAATGGATGACTGAGGGCTACGTTGTTGTTGTTGTTGCTGCTGCTGTTGGTATAGTTGGTGTTGTGGTGGTGGCGGTGGCGGTGGTTTCTGTTGCTGGAGTTGAGCTTGCTCGCTATTATTTTCCATATATGCTTCAGGAGAGGCAGACCTTGGAGGAGAATGAGTGGGAGATGGTAAATAGTCCAAAAAGTCTACATGGTCGGCAGCAGATGGTTCGGGTTCAAAGTCCAAACATGCATCATCATTCAAGACAAGGCTTTCTTCTTCATTGATGTCCACGTCCAGGAGAGAGCTTTGAGAGACAGGTAGCTGATGATAGTATTCCCCTTCAGTTGGTCGATATGTACGTGTCACAATTGGACCTGCTGTCGTTCTGTTGTTGACCTTGGGTGTGCTCGGTGAAGGTGTTGCGTCAACAAAAGATTTCAAAAGAGCAGCTTTCTTCTTGTCATAGCCTTTCTGAGTAATGTCACCGTCTTCCAGTTCCTGTTCTAGGGCGCGAAGTTCGTCTTGAATGTTCGACGGTAGATCATCTAACAAGTCTGGCATGAGGTTTCCCAATAGTAATAGGTAAAGAGAGTGTTCTTAGTAAGGAGAAGTGACGAGTAGGTCACCAAAGGAAAAAGAAAGCAATAGTAATAAGGAGTTGAGTGGAGGAAGTGATTGATGTGTAAAATGGTATGAAAGCGACGGGTAAGAAAGAAAGAAAGAAGAAGGAAAAGAACAAAGCAAAACAAAAAAAGAAAAAAGAAATCAATTTTCAAACAGCGCCAAAAGTATTTCCCAAAGTATTAAATATAAATAAGCGTCTTTAATACAGTATATAATAGTTAATATTAAAGTCCAATATTGACTTCTTTACCAGGTGGTTTTACAAGATCGAGGAGCTTATTATATATAATAGAGTTTACTTTTTCTCCTCTGTCCCCCCCTTCATCCATACAGGCAGTAAGTCAAAAATAATTGAAATCCCGTCTCGCCCATCACCACCTAATTTCTCACTTTCTTTTTTTTTTTTTTTTTTTTTTTTGGTCTCTTTCTTACTCTCTGCTGTGTATTTTTAACGATGCAATCTACCAGAAGGTTCAATAAAAGACAACCTGTCTCGGTAACTGCTCTACCTGTTAAAGTGGAGACTGCGTCTTCTATTGGAACCAAATCCCCTACTCAAGCTAACAGCACCCCTTTCCACCAAGCTCATCATCAGGCACCTTCTCAAACACCAACCCCTTATGATCACTCTCAGATTATTGGAACATCTGTCCAGGTAAGAAACAAAAAAGACTGATGGCAAGTGCTCAAAGAAATATACCAATTTTGAAACTTCTTTTTTTAGAATGAACCTACTCCCAACGTATACAGTCATACCCCATATCAAGAACAATACCATCCTGAACACGATCAGTCTCACTCGAACCATAATAATGGTTATCAACAACAACAAGCGTCCTATTCAGACCACTCTCACATAACAAATCAGCACGCTGGGCATAGTCATCAGGTTCACACTGACCATGGAGCTCATGTCCAACCACTTGTCGGCCACGAATCTCCTCATGTCCATCATGATCATTCCCACCATGATCATTCCCACCATGACCATTCTCACCATGACCATTCTCACCATGACCATTCTCACCATGACCATTCTCATCATGACCATTCTCATCATGACCACTCGCACCACGGCCACGGCCATGCCCATGCCCATGATCATAGCCACGCACACGGACACGGACACGACCATCAGCATCACTCATATCCTCCTGTATTCACACCACCTCTCCCATCTTGGTCCGAACTTTTCTCAACATTGTCCCCTTCCCAAAAGACGGTGTTTACCTGGTTCATGGTCCATGCTGCTATTGGCATCTGGGTGTATTGCATTGGTACTGCCAATGGCAATCTTGCAGTGGTTGGTTTTTCTTACCTTGTTATCTTTGATGCCTTGGGTGTTCTCAATTCGTTTGTCTCTAGTATTATTCGTACCAGTCCCGCGTATGGATTCTCGAATACGAAACGTCCTTTTGGGTAAGATTGAAGATGATAATGATGGCATGTGTGGGACAAACCTAGCATATGGGAAAGGATGGGGCAAGAAGTTGCTGTTTTTTTTACTTTTTACTTAAATGTGTTTTTCTATGTGTAGTGCGCACCGATATGAAATTATATTTGCAATGGCGACCACTGTCTATTTGCTATTTGCCACGATGCATAACACCAAGGAATCTTTGGAACATTTCTTATTGGAAGGTCATCACGGCGGGGAACACCATGAAGAATCAACATTTGGGTTTGGGATGTTTTTGGCAATGGGTGTGGCCATTGGTACCTGTTGTCTTGCCAGTGTAGCCCTTCGTAATCATGACAACTTTGTCCGATGTAAGTTGAAAAATGAATATAGAGGAGGAATATAAGGGTTTAATTTGTTTTGTTTTTGTTTTTTTTGTTTTTTTCAGTTTTACGTCGCACTCCACCTACGGTCCATGGTTTTGCTTATAAAGTCATCAATCGCGCAAGAGGCAATCCCATCCATGTGGTCCTGTCCAATATCTACTCATTCTCTATCATTAGCTGTGGCCTCGTGGTTCTCTTATTCAACATGTTTGGATTAGCAACTTCTTCAATGGACAAGTTATTGGCTTTGACGGAATCGGTAGTCATGTTTTACTTGGGATACCCTACGGCAAAAGCACTGGCGAATTTATTACTTCAAACTACATCAAACACTGTGCGCAACGGTGTGGAGACTAGGCTCTATGAAATAAGACAAGACCCCAACATCATATCAATGAATCGTGTACACTTTTGGCAAAATACCTATGGACGATGTGTTGGTACCTTGGAAGTGCAAATCCGGGATGATGCTGATGAACAAGCGGTGTTGCAATTTGTGTATCAAAAGCTGGAAGGACTGACAAGCAGTGGTGATGGCTACGATGACGCAGGACAGCCTAGTGAACTAACTGTTAGTATTATAAAAAATTAGAATAGTATTTCTCCCTCTCTTTTTTTCCCTTTTTTTTTGGAACCACAATAAAATTTCATTACATTCTTATTTTATGCAACTTGCTTTCTCAAGCTTTATTAGCTTGTCAATGATTCCATCTCCGCTGCATCTACCATATAAACATTTGGTCCCTTTGCATTTTTTTATGCCATTCTTTGTCTTTTTTTTTTTTTTCTCTTTTTTACCGTATCTGCTCCCACTCATCCACAAATCGATGTTCGATCTCAATTTACCCCCTTGGCTCATATGCTCTTTGCTTTACGTTGCACTGGTTATTGCCTTTGGTATTTTTTGGCCATATATCTTTCAATGCCAACTCATCTATTCAAGTTGGTACCCTCCTGGATCCCGGACGAAGGTAAAACGTATAAAAGACAAAAAAAAAAATATTAAATATACTGTTAACACTGCCTTTTTTTTTTTTAGATTGCAAAACCGTCAGACTTTGGAATAAATTACACAGAAGAAGTCCTGACCACCAAGGATGGGATCAAGCTACGCTGTTATGTGATCACCCTTGATGATATTATTGAAGCCAAGCAAGCTGCTACTATTCTTTATTTTCACGTAAGTGTTTAATTTGTCAATACCTTTATTATTAAGGTCCTAACTTTTATACGTATACGCTTTTTTTTTTTATTAACCTCCTTAGGCCGGTACTGGAAACATGGTATGCGATTCATGAAAAAGAATGAGCAGGATGACCTTGGCACTGATAGGTCATTAGTGTGTATGATCGTATTTACTCTATTTTTTTTTTCTTATTGGTCTCTTAGGGAGATCGTCTTCCATTGGTTAAAGTATTCAATCAAAAACTCGGGGCAAACGTGGTTATGCTATCATACCGTGGGTAAGCTCAGTTGGAATTAATAGCGTAAATTAGGGCAATCGATTTGAGATAACAAACATATTTCTTATATTCGATATATTAGATATGGGTTTAGTGAAGGAAAGGCAGATGAAAAAGGATTGCGACTGGATTCACAGGTAAATCTAGCGAAATGGATAGATGTTGGTGATTTAAAAGCATATTAATTAGCAGTATTCTCTTTATTGTAGACCTTGTTGGACTTTGTCAAAGAACACGACATTCTCCAGCATACAAACTTGGTTGCATTTGGTCATGCTCTTGGTGGAGCTGTGGCGATTGATTTGGTGTCAAGGAATAATAGTGATTTTGCTGGTCTAATTCTTGAAAATACATTTTTAAGCATTGTAAGTAGATGAAAAGAAACACTCCGTATGTGGGAAGACGGTGAAACTAGCGCGTTTTATTTATTTATTTTATGGCATGAACATACATTCTGTAGCCCAAAGTGATCTCCAATATAGCTCCATGGCTAAGTTATCTGACTCTTCTTTGGCATCAAAAGTGGCCTTCAGAAACCAGTATCCAGAATATTATCAACCTTCCAGTCTTGTTTATATCGGGCGCAAAAGATGAACTGGTACCCATTGCACATATGAAAAAATTATATCAACTCTGTGGCTCTCGTCAAGACCGGTGTTGGGTGGAATTTGCTACCGGCTCGCATAATGATACTTGCCTGGTGCCAGGTTACTTTGACGCCATCGATGACTTTGTGAAAGGCAAAATTCTGATAAGCCAACATTGGGTACATGGCGGATTTATGCTGGACCTATTGCAGGTGGAGAGACTCGATAGTAGCAGCTCGTCACTACAAGACACCAGTGATCTGTATCATCGACTACTTCAGCATGGCCCGGTAGAAGAACAACAGCTTGCCCTCGAACAATTATATGATGATGAAACACTGTATTTGACGGATTGATTATAGCTAGAGTTAGTTTATGTAGTTTATGTAGTTTTTTTGCATACATTTCCAGCGTTTACATATTTTGCACTGAAGTCCTCGGAAAAATGTTTTAAATTCCGTCCACGTGAAAATTTATTTACTCCCTTTTTTTCGTCGCTTTTTCTTTTTCTCATTCTCTTTTTTTTTTTTCTTCTTCTTCTTCGTCATTCAGCTTCTATGGTGTTATGTTGGACTTAGCTTAGAGTCAGGACTATTTTAGAAGGGTTTTCAGCTCATGGATTACAAGATGCATGGGGAAATCCTTTCATTTTGGATCCAGGATCTGGAGGCACCATTAGTTGGCTTGCTGGAGCTTCCATTAGCTTAGTTTAGTGTTAGCTTGTACATAGTTTGTATCTATATCGAATAAAATATGCTTGTTTTCACTTATTTCAATGAATTATGTTCCATTTGTCTTTCACCTGTCTTTTGCTGTAGATCCTTTTTTTACCATAGCTTCCTTTAGATCGATAGTTATGCTTCAATAAAAGGTATCCTTTTAGTCCTTCTCGTGTCTTATACAACACAATATACTAGATCCCTTTTTACGATAGTTGCTTTTGATTAGAGCATACCATCCTTCAACTCTCCCATTAGTCTCCCACGTGTTATATCCATGGGATCCGTTGTTGCAATGAGCCCCTTGTGTTAACCATTACTGTATTAAATGAAATATATTCCTTTAGTAACCATCTTTTGACTCATTAGACAGTAAGAAAATCCTTTACTGTGTTTAATTTTTGTTAGTGTTCTATCAAACAAATATTTCAATTTACTTGCATTCTATATAGAATGCAAACTCGTTTTCTTTTAAAAGATGTAGAACCAAAGAAGTCGCTCACCAAAGAGAAAAATAGTGTAGACGTCTAATTCCATCCCTGTCAAACCCCACACTTCAACAACATCGCGTTTGACAGCCGGTAAAAAAAAAAACAATTGAAGTACGAGAGTGCTTGACGAGTGCAAAGCGGGAAATTTTGAGGCAGTTGGAACGCACATTCTCAGTTTGTGCAGACACCAAACAGCAATCAATAGCTATACACCTTCAAACTTATCACCACATGCCACACATAACATAGCGCCTGTCTTCTCTTTCTCATAATAACCAATACACGGCAGATAATTACAACGCATGATCAGTCCTTCTCTCCCTCTTTCTTCACCCTCATTATCATAATCAACGTTCCCCCGAATAACATTTCAAATAGCATAAATTTTGTATTTCAAATCAGAGTATTTTATTGTATAGTTCTATATACATATAAATCTATACATATATATATATATATATATATCACATAAATAAAACTAAGGAATAAAATGGATAGCTGACCATTCAGCCTCATTTAACAACTAATATCAAAAAAAAAAAAAAAAAAAATAGCAACTGCCTCCAAAATAACTGAAAAAACTATACTAATCTACACTACACTCACTTAATCTAATCTAATCTAGTCTAGTCTTCTTCTTCAGAGCTATCTTCATTGTCGTGGAGCCATTGCACAAAAGGAGCCATTTGTTTCAAAAGCACGGTCTTGCCTTGAGGTTTATGCGCCTTGTCCGCCCAGTACAAAATAGCATTGTCCGATAAAACATCGTTCTTGTAAAGAAGTTGAGCGATTTGGCTAAAGACCTTGGTGATTTTGGCATTTTCGTAACAGGTGAGTTGAATGCGTTGGAGTAAAAGGATTTCGTTCTTGGGTGAGGTGGTGTATGCTTCCAAAAGTTTTGACCAATGGTTCAATGCACGCACAACATGAGCCTCTACTTGATCGGGTCGGGTGTTCATCAAATCGACGCTATCTACAATCGCCATCCATATAATTGGAATGAGATCCGATTCGTCAAGACCAGCCTCTTTTTTGGCTTCCTTCAAATAACCCAGAACCTAAAACATAAAAGAATAAGTAAATATGTATATATATATATATATATCATATTTTCAACTTACTTCAGTAAGAGGAGTTTCATTTTCCAACAAATTCTTCATGTTGGAGAGGAGATCACCTTTCATCGAGTTCTTTTGGTTGCGTTGATGGAATCCGACCAATGCTTTCATATCTTCAGCTTCAAAATGACGGATAAGACATTCTTCTTCACGTTTGTTGGGAGGGAAGAATTCCAAAAGACGTGTGTCCATACCGGAGAGGACCAAGTATTTGCCGAGTTGATCAATACTTTGTTCGCTAAGAATAGTACGGAAGACAGCAGTAGCAAATCCAAGAGAATGACCTATGAAGAATGTTAATACATCAATAAACACACTTTTCTCTGACTTTTTTTGTAATCTTACCATCCTTCACAAGATGATCTTTCAACAAAACTTTAAATGCAACAGGGTTGGCTAATTGGGTGGTGATAAAATAACCAGTGGCTTTAGCCAGGTTGCTGTTTTCATCCGATGGCCACTTGTTGATAAATTGTAAAATGTTCTTGAGCGTTTCTTCAAAAGGACGCTGCAAATACTTGTAGTGGCGGATCAGCTTGTTGAAGACATCCACATGTTTCTTGATCGCCTTGGCATCATCTTCAGATCCAAATATACTAAATGGGCTACGTTCCACATCATCGAGGACAATACCACCAGGTTCTAATACGCAGGAGCAGAAAAGAAAAATGTGAGTATAAACCCTCATCACCAACATATATGCATAAATATGTACACGCACATATGCAGACGCCTCCCAAAAGAAAAAGAAAAAAGTTAAACTTACGTAAAATACCCCCAGTTAAAAGAATTTCAAAAAGAGATTCACCGTATTTGCGATACTCAAGCGTGTTTCCAGTTTTATCAAGAATGGCGGAGATGTCATCAAGATCGCCTGGTTTCGCAACAGCGAGTTGGAAAGTAAATTATCGCGGAAGACTAAGTATAAAAAAAAAAAATAGAAAGGAGGGTCAGTATATACTTCCCTATCAGCCTTATCACCATTACTACCCACTCTTCATATACACTTACTTTCAGGTTCGTGTTTGGCCTGAGCTTTCTGGACACCCTGTTAATCACAAAAGGAGATTGAATAACTTTTATCGAAACCCAAGAAACACGAAATACATTCAACGACTTACTTTTCTTTGTTTTATTTTGACACCATGCAAAGTCGGTTTAGGGGAATTTGTTGTTTGAGATTGGGTAGAATTCATGTAAAGCTGCAAACAGGTTCTTTGTTCTTTGTTCTTTTGCCTTATTCCCTTTTAGCAGCGAGGAGATAAAAAAAAGAAAGAAGAAAAAAAAAAAAAAAAGCGGGTTTCCCAGCTGGGAAATAATAATAAAACGAGATCTAAAAAAAAATCATTTCATTTCATTGGTCGAATTTTTTCTTTTTTAATGTATCCAAGTAACGGATATCAAGATTGATATATAAGACAGTGTAGGGATGATCTTATCATACCTATGGCATGAAATGATGATGGAATGATTTGATCTTTTGAACGATTATGCATGGTGCCAGAAAATGTTCAAGTCACACAATAAATTATTGTTTTCTCTATCGGGTCCTTTTGTAATCAAGTGCCAAGTCCCACAGTTGCTCAGAAAAAATAGATACCAATGGGTATATTCATGACGATAGATGTATTTCATTCATCAACTGACGATATGCCACTGATCTTGTGTGCTGCTCCAATGACGAATTTAAAACCTAATATAATATATAATAGGCGGGAAAAAAAATCATGATATCTTTTTTTTTTCAGGGGCGAGTTTAAGATAAATAAGCTTTGGAGGGGGGCGGGGCAAGCCAAAGATATGTCAAAACTAGTCTCAGATACATCCCTGTGTTGAGCTGTAAATCCTTTATACAATAGATAGAAAACTTGCTTTTGGTGGGAAGTTCCCATGACACATCAGTTTATGCTAATTTCGGATGCAGAGGGTTGGCATAACGCCATGTATGTTGAAAGTTTTTTGATTTTAAATTTGTCGATGACGGCGTTTAAAAATCAACAATATTTTTTATGTCTGGTGTGGTTTTTTTTTTTTTTTTTTTTGTGTCTTCTTTTTTTAAAAAACGTTATGGCTGGATATATGAACAATGCATCGCAACAGTCAGCGACTCGACCAATGCTACAACATATGGAAGATCAATACAATAAACGAATCGACGATGATATCACCAAACTTGTAGATTGCTTCAGCGATATCATCAAAATTGGCGAAGTAAGTAAACGACGAACAAAGAATCGCGTCATACTGAGACTGATACTTGGTTGTTGTTTTTATTTCATTCATGAATAGATTGGTGATAAGGACAAGTTTAAAGTAGCTCAAGAAGGATATCAGGTAGAAAGTCAAGCTGCACAAATTGTAAGTAGAACATCATCTCCTATACAAAAAAAAAAAAAAGCAAGCTGTGATTGTGGTTTTACTAATACTAATCCTACTCATTTTAGGTACGGTCTTCTGAATCACTTCTTGGACTGATCAAGGAACTAAAACAATACTTATTACTTAATGACACCAAAACACTAACGTCTCTTACTGAACAACGCTCTACTGCGCTCACTACACAAACGGCGGAAATCAAAACCACAATACAAGACTTGCGAAAGGAGGTGACAGCAGCTATCTACGATATGGAATCCGTTTACTATAGATCTTTGACAGATTAGAACATACCCCCCCCTCTTGCCTCATTATTTTTCTTTTTTTATTATCATCCTTTTGATTTCATTTATTCATCATTATTTTTTACAATAAAAAACTGATTTTACCAATTAACCTCAAAAGAATTTACAGTATGATTTATTTTTGGGGAATGTTGATGATTGTATATCTTATCATCCCAATCCGATTAACTACATTTGTCCTCCCCTCCCCCAATCTTTTTATTATCATTATTATTGTTTTTGATGCATATCCCCACTAAAAATGGGTATTTTTTTTTCTCTGTCATACAATCGGGACATCAGGTTTGCTAATGGCATGCTCTATGGGCGGGGCCTAACGGCCGCGCGGGAATCAGCGGTGAACCAAAATCAACCTTTTTTTTTCATAAAATAGCTATTTTTTTTTTTTTTTGTCTTTTTTACTTTTTTTTTTCTTCTTCGTTTCACACACACTCACATATATATAAAAAATGGCGTCAATTATCAAACGGCTACGAAGAAGACCCTCACATGAATATGCTCCTATACGACACATGGAAGAACATTTTCAATCGGCAGAAATTATAAGAGACACTATCATTGGATTGTCAGGTAATGTATTGTTGACTCTGTGAAACAAGCCTACACGTGTATGGACAATATCTTGTCTACTGACTACTTCTCTTTGTTTTCATATATATCAACATTTTTTTAGACGGGCTCACTGTGCCAGTAAGTAGTCGATTTGGTTGTCAATATGATTTGGGTGCAAGGGGAATACTGACAACATATGTATGACAAATAGTTTGCTCTTGCAGCTGGGTTATCAAGTCTTGGAAACTCCAAAATTGTAGTCTATGGTGGAGCAGCTGGTAACTAACTATTATTATTATTATTATTATTATTCCGAAAGCATTTCCTGTAAACTCACTCACACTCAACCTACTCTTTTCTACAAAAATAGAAATTGTCAGGTAAGATACGACTAACACACACTCACTCACTCACACAAAAGGATCAACAACAAAGGTACAAAAATCAACTGACCTGGGCATTTTTTTTTTCTTCCGATGATTTAGTGGAAGTATTAGTATGGCATTAGGTGGATATCTCGCAGCAAGATCGGAAATGGAACATTACAAGACGGAACGTCATCGGGAAGAACGCGAAGTGGAAGAATGCCCTCAGGATGAAGAAGATGAAATTGTGGAAATTTTGGAACCTTATGGCCTGGATCGTCAAACCATTCAACCCGTCATTGATAAACTCAAGGCCAATCCTGAACAATTTGTGGATTTTATGATGAAATTTGAATTGGGATTAGAAATGCCTGATCCTAGACGTAGCTGGGTAATTCCAAAAGCTTGGGGGAAAAGAGGGAGGGTTGGTGATCTGACCGTTTGTTTTTGGTTTTTCTATATCATCTATCTGTAGATATCGGCCCTAACGATTGGATCTAGTTATTTCATTGGTGGGTTGATTCCATTGACCCCATATGTATTTATGGAAGATGCCACGCTGGCTTTATGGGTGTCGGTAGCGGTCACCTTTTTGACATTGTTGGTGTTTGGTTATGTTAAAAGTCGTCTGGTTAATCCTAAAGGGGCAATCTGGGGTGCTATTCAAACATTGCTCATTGGCGCCTTGGCGGCTGGTGCAAGTTACGGAATTGTCTATTTGCTACCGGATGAATCTGGTCCAATCAATCAGTTTTTATCAGGAATATAATTTTTTTAAATAAAATCATTGTCTTTTATTGATATCAACTGTGTATATGTGCATCTATGTGTTTTTGTTTTGTTTTTTGTTTTTTTCCTGGTTTGTTTGGTGGCAGTGAGGGGGCTGGATATGGAATTTTATATTCTATTACCGGATGAACCTGGTCAAATCGAATCATTTTAATCACGAATACTTTTCTCTTCCAATAAAAAAATCTATTTGCCTTCTATTTATATCAAATATGTATATATGGATATGGGGGGTTTTTTTTTCTATCAATATGTTTAGTATGGAGTAGCTCAACAAGGACGTGAAGGGTTTAGGTATCTCGGAAAATGCTAAGGATATTTACTTTACTTGGCAATAACATGGTTGCATAGCCTCGTACATGATAAGATAGTAAAGATTACAATGAACAAAGATACGTTGCTGGGGTGTTGGTGTAGTTGTTTTTATAAACGAAAACAAAAAAGATGTTAGGTAGACAAACTAACTGCCTTCTAGTACGTTTCAGTCATCCTATATATGTGCCCTCATAGCTGCTTATTTTTTTTATGCATCCTTTCCCGTCTTTTTTTCATACGTCTACCTGGGTATTATCTAAAAACCATTCAGTGAAAATCCCTCTCGCCTTTGTCTTGAAACCTAGTGTAGTAGATGGAGCGCTGAGCACGACGGTTGATCGACGTTGCCTCAAAATACTTGGTCCCCTTTTTTTGCACACACACATACACACAGCAGCTCTCGTTTTCTACAGACACATACACTGCGTTGTACAGTACAATGTATCCCCAGTCGGCAAGACAGTAAACGAATGAGAGACGATGTACAAACAAAATGACATGACACATTGTATTCAAATATAAACTAGATAAACTTGAGATGGTAACTAGACTAAACTATGTAGCCTAATAATTAACATCACATTGATAACAATGTGGTGATGATTGTTAAAAAAAAGAAGAAGAAAAAAAAAAGAGGGCTTCCCTTTAGACTATCCACCAAGAAAGATAATTGCAAACCAATCCTCAAAAGAACGTTCTCAGAAAACATTTCAAATTCCGTCCACGTGAATCTTTGTTTACGCCCACATTTACTTTTCCGTCTCTTTCCTTCCTTTTTTTTTTTTTTTTCTTTCTTTTTTTCCTTCTTTTTTTCTTTGTCATTGAACTTTTTTGAGGCGATGTTGGACTTAGATTAGTGTTAGGGCTAGTTTAGAAGCGTTTTCAGATCAGGGATGACAAGATGCATGGGGAAACCATGTCATTTTAGATCTAGGATTTTGGACGACCACTTTTAATTTATATTTTGGAGTATACATTAGCTTAGTTTAGACTTAGTTAATCCATAGTTTGAATCTACATCTGAATAAAATATGTCTTTTTTTATTTGCCTTAATGAAAAATGACCCATTAATCTCTCTCTCCCATTTCTTGTGTACGAGAGAGAGAAAAAGATCTTTTTTACTACCATCATCTTGATTGATTAGCGTTGACCAGTGTTGTGATTCAATAAAGGATGTCCTCTAGTTTATTTCATACTATGTGCAGTATATTAGCTCCAACTTCATCATTGTCCCTTTAGATTAGTGCTGACCATTCTTTTGACTCTCATTAGTCTCCTCCAATAAATCGCTTTGTTAACCCGCCCTCCCCCCCTCACTTTTTCCTCCACGTCTGTAGTTTAGTATATACCAATATGCTTTAATAAAATATGCCCATTTATATGAAACATACTCTGACCCACCATATGATAAACAATGTTGCTATTGCAAGCTGCTTGCATGCCGTGTGAGTCTCCCCTACCAAACACTTTGTCCTCTATTTCATCCGCCATTGACTCTCCCTTATAGAAGTGCATTGGGTATGGCTTTATAGCTTGTCTATCACTACTTTTCCCCCTCCTCCCCCCTCATTGAGCCATAGCGACTGGTTGCCACTTCTTGATCACTTAATACAAACACGTAGCTTGTCTTCCCGCTCTCTACCAATTCATTATAACAATCAATAGAGTCCATTCCACCAGTGTAGCCTACATTAGACTAGACGTCATATATATATATATATATATCATCTAGCTCGTTATTTATTTATTTATTTTTGGAATGTGGTAAAGTAATTTAAAAAAAAAAGCAATGACGCCAAACGGGGCATCTAGTTGCCCCCAAAGGGACCACCTTCGAACGTGGAAATGGGTCTGTTGCATTTCATCAAAATGATCTTCTGATACCTAAATACATCTTGGGGAGTGTGAGAATGTTTTTTTTTAAAAAAAAAAAAAAAAAAAAAGAAGAAGAAAAAATTAACACAATAAAGGTTTCACTCTTATGTTCATGCGGGGGGTAGTTGCGCCATAACAGTATAAAAAAGGTGCTAGATATGAAAAGAGGGAAAGGAGAGGGAAAGTCTCTACATTGGCGCATGAATGTGTATGGATAGTTTGAGATCAAAGTCAAGAAAAACAAAATAATATGTTCAAAATGAAAAGCGTTGTGTTTTGATTGATTTTTGTTTTGGTTCGGGATGTATGGGTGCTGCACAACATGCTAAAATAAGACCCAAAAAAAAAAAATTCTATGGGGATCCCATATTAGCATTCCATCATGTGTTTTGTTTTTTATTGATTTGTTTTATAAATATTTGAGAGTACTACATGCTAAACAAAAAAAAAAAAAAAAAAAAAAAAAAAAAACAAGGTAGGTTGGGGGAGGGACTATAAAAGTAAGGTAGATGTCATGATGTGGTATGAAATACTAATCTACTAGTGGAGAGGATGAGGGGGGAGAGGGGGAAAAAAGTATCACATGGACATATTGCTAAATAGATGCTGTACACGGGCTTGTTCAATTTCACCGTCCAAGTATTCTTGACCATCGTCATCGAGAAAGTTCTTCTGTACAAAGTCTTCGTATGATTCATATTGATTTGATTCCGATTCTACCAATGTACAAGCGTACACCAATAATAATAAAAAGCGGTGAGAAGTCAGGATTTGAAGGAGAATTGAGGGAGCATTAACTTACCTTGCAATGTTTGCATTTGTTCCAAGACACTAGCAAGAGGGTACCATAAAGAAGGATCTTTCTCTTGAATCCATTGATAGACATTCATAATGGAGTCAGCAAAAGGAATGCCGTTCATTTGATCATAGTCCAAAATACTAATGAATTGTTGACACATGGCAGGATCATGCTGTAAGGCAATGAAGGCTTGTTGCATGAGAAGTTCCATCCCGGGAGCAAATTGTTGTTCTGTAGGGTACGATGTTTGTAGTCTCTTGTTCGTATCGAGATAGCCGCCAAAATGTTGATCTAATAGGTGTTCCAATTTTTCGCCTAGCTGTGGAGTCAATTGTTGTTGTTTCAGCTGTAAAAGATGGCCCATCACAGTTGCATAGGTGATATCAAGTCGTGCAAATTCAAAACACTCGACAAAGCGTGCAAAGTTTGTTGGAGGAAGAAATTGCTGTGCTTGTTGCAGAAGATCAAACTGTTGAAACACACGAGACACCTGCATAGCATAACCAGGATCAGTGCCGAGATGGAGAAACTTTTCGACAACTTCGTCAGACATGCCGTTTGATCGTGATAGTATTTCAGTGGCCTGGTTGAAGGATGTAGATGGATCGTTAATGTAAAACTGTTCACGTATATCTTTAAAGTCATCCGCTGGTATTTTGGCTTTTAAACGGCATAATGATTCGTACACATCCATCGTAGGTTGATTGAGAAAAAAGGATAAGGGAGACCGAAGAAAAAAAAAAAGAAAAGTTATGTAAACGTATTAAACCCCCGCTCCTAGGCGGCATTTTTTTCTATTTCTTTTTTACGCTGGGTCCACCGTGGCATATCGGATCAATGGCGCTCACTATATTGAATCACACCTCACATAAATATGGTGTATCCAAAGATGACTTACAATGCTATTGTATGAAAAATAGCTATTGAATATTATTGTATCCAAGACGCAGTTTAGGTTAGAAATGCCTTTTATTGAATAGAAGCATTCTTTGCTGGTGATTTTCATGACTTTTTTTGTATTTATAATAAAGGCACCGAATGAGCGGTCGATCTGTCCATTCATTTATCTCGAAAAAAGGTTATTGGACAATAAAATCAGAGTTTGATAATTATAGAGCCATTTGTATTATACAGTACCACCAAAGTAGAAGGTGCCACATGGGATCGAAGCATAAAGCCAGATTAGGGAAAATACGCTACTGATTATATAGACTGTAGTTCTTGAAGCAAAAAAAAAATAATTCGTGTTTAGGTGAGTCTGTCATGAAATATCATTGTGGAGGAATTGTATACTTGTGCATAAGATACTATTATCTATAAAATGTTTGTGATGACAAGTAAGGAGATGATGGCCAGGATATCAACAAGAACCTTATTTGAAAGAAGACGGATAGGTGGATAAGTCAAGTGAATTTGAATCACCGTTGAAAAAAAAAAATATATAGGCCAAAAGATTAGAAAGGTACCATTTTTGGAGGGTCCAAGTCAAGCTAACCAATCAACACCCGCACAAGCCTTGACCAGTCAAATTTCCGACTTTTTCCGCGCGCGCAGAGCCCAACCTTTTCTCTGCGACTTGTCTCTTTACCATAAGAGTGTTTTTTTCTGACTCGGTGAATACTACTTGAAAAACCTATATAACCCAACAACCAATTCTTCTCTTCCCCCAATGCTTTCTTCAATAAATACTTCATATATATATATACAATAATATATACTATTCCCTTTCTTCCTCATTTCCCTCCATTTGTTTGAATTATTATTTTATCCCTTATGACTACCCCTACACAAGATGATCCCACTGGCGTCTTTTCTGTCTTCAAACAAGATACTAGTCGCTCCGTGCCTTTCTATTGCCGCTGGACAACTGAAGAAGATAAATTATTAATGGAAGCTGTCAAGGAATATGGTCCTCACAAATGGTCACTCATCGCACAACACGTCCCTGATCGCACGCCTGTGCAATGTTCCACTCGATGGTTAGGTGCTCTAAAGTAAGTCCAAAAGTCACCCTCAGTCTCTGTTTTTCTTTCATTTTGATTCTTTCGATTATGTATATTTAACCTACTTTTGCTGCTTCTTTCTTACACATAGTCCTAACGTACACAAAGGAAGATGGGCACCGGACGAAGATGAAGCATTAACACAGGCGGTCCAGAAATACAGCAATCGAAGTGTGCTACCATGGAATCGGATTGCACAAAACATCCCCAACAGGACGGGCATTCAATGTCAAGCTCGATGGTCTGAAGCACTGGATCCGACTGTACGAAAAGGACGATGGAAGAAGGAAGAGGATGAAATGCTGCGTGCCGGTGTAGCTAGGTTTGGATGCTGTTGGATCCGGGTATCAGGGATGATTCATGGCCGAACACAACGACAATGCCGAACTCGATGGAATCAGATCAAATCAAGAAAAGAAAAGGCAATGAACAAGCGGGTCGCACTGAAGAAGGATACAACAATCAAACTAGAAAGTACAGTCGACAACAGCAGCAGCATCAGCAACAACAACAACAACAACATTCAACAAGAAATGACACCACCATCACCCTCTTCACCTGCTTTATCAATGGGAGAAGAAAAACCATTATCTTTATCATCACCACCCATCTCACCCATTAAAGAACAGCAACAACAACAACAACAACAACAACTGTCATTGCAACATGAACAATTGCATTGGATGAATCTTCCACATAGTATCACTGTAGCAGTCAATCCATGTGAAACGGATTATTTTTGCCTATCGCCCCCTTCTCCGTCTTCTTCCCTGGATGACATGTTGACTTTACCTGATGATGATGTGGATAGTGTTGACCATGATTCTACTCAGCAACATCAGCAACAGCAACAACAATTACAAGGCCTCCAGCAACAGCAGCCTTCCCTTTTTACGCCTTGTGAATTTTACCGCTTTGACCCAGAATTACCCTCGGCGTCTCTTATGTTTCCTGATTCGGACTTTATGCTCAATGATCTTTTATCTCATTCCCTTCCCTCAATTTTATAATTATATGATGCATTCTCTCCTCCCCTCCATTCCTCTCCCTTTCTTCTCATTACCCTTTGTAAAATAGTTTATATACAATCCATTCACTCTGTTTCTCATCTCTATGATTGTTATTTTTTATGTTGATAATAAAAAACAAACCCATATGTACATTTTTTTTCTTTTTACACGCTACGATGATTTGAAATTCGTCCTTTTTGTCTCGATTTTTTTTTTTTTTTTTTTTTTTTTAGTTTCGGCTTTTTTTTTTTTTATCTAATGCGAACTTTATCACCGTTATCTTTTTGTTTTTGTTTTTTCAATCGTCCCAAGAGTTGGCGATGGGTTCTCCGATCAAAAGGGAAGGTATATTTTTAAGCATGTATATTTTTTAATGGCCTGGGAAAAAAATACTTACCCCACAAAAAAGTGGTACAATGGGAAAATAAAGCTTGCGTGTGCACTTGATCGATCAAATCAGACAAAGAGAGAGAGAGAGAGATAGTTTTGGTACACAAAAGGGTATATTTTTTATTTGTTGTTCAAGTGCCGATCATCCTCCCCCTTCCAAGTGGATTATTTTGGTAATGGGCGGTCTATATTTAATATATGCCAGACACACCCCACGTTCAACACTAAATTCCATCACTACTCCAAACTTTGTATATGAATAAATGCATATATATATATATATTTTATTGATGCTTTTTTATGACTAGACAACACAAAAGGATAGGGCTCTAAATATATAAAAATTAACATTAATACTAATACTAATCAGGGTGGAGGAGGGGGATAATAAATGGCAAGGCGAAGGGGAATACCAATGGTGTCAAGAACTAGTGAAAGGGAGGGACACGGGGCTATTGTACGGAAAGGTAAGGGAGGGAGGGTGGGGGGGGATTATGTCAGACAGCGCTGTTAGCACATTTGCCATGATACCATAAAATCCATTGGAGTAGCATTTGTGTTATGTGTATGGATTTATTGTATCAAACTGTTTCCTTGGCATTCCCAGGATCTCCGTGCAATATTGTCATTGTGGCTCGTCACGGTCAATCTATGCCAAATACAAACCCACCCCGCAATGTATCACACACATTTCAAAACAACGGCTTAATCCTATTCTCTTGATTGCTGTTTTCCCCTCGCTGAATGACCGACCTATTTTCTTGTTCTTTATTTCTCATCATCCACCATTGTTGACCGTCACGTCCCGTCTTTACAATATATTGTTGAAGCATAAGCAAAATCTACAAAGGATCAATAGCCATCCAATGGATCTAATGGGAGCAAAATATACGGTACAAGGTATGTGAAAGATGGAGGGGACATCTCTTATTGAAGCACGACAACGATCAACACTAATCAACAAGGATCGTTTGTACGAAGACATGAGAGAAACTAATGGGACTTTTTTTTTCATTGAGCAAGTAAAAAGAGGCATGTTTTATTCATATTGGTACATTCGATGATGACAAACGAATACTAAACTAAGCTAAACACGACGGCCGAAAAAAAAAAGCCAACTAATGATGGTGGTTCTAAATCTTGAATCCAAAACGAAAGGGTTTCCCCATGCATGTTGTCATCCCTGTTCTGAAACCCCTTCTAAACTAGTCCTAGCACTAATCTAAGTCCAACATAATGCCTAGCGGCAACGATGGTGAAGATTTAAAAAAAAAAAAGAAAGAGAGTGTAAAAGAGCGAAAAATAGAAAATGGGCGTATATAAACATTTTCACGCCTGCGGGATTTGAATTTGTTCTGTGCGATTTTATTTTGGGTGGATACCCCTTTTTTTTATTTATTTAAAAGTTGGCTTGCCGTCTTTGTTTTTTTTAGGACGTTCAAGTAGCCTCTGTTATTCAACATCAGACACACCCCTTCTCATGACAGACATCAGGAACAGATTGGCTTTTTATTTTTTTTATTTTTTTGGACAGTAACCTTAGTAGTGTCGCGGCATGGTCGTGAATCAACTGTCGTGATGCCTTCACATTTCACCTCCCCTCCCTCCCCTACCCTTTAGAATAGGTTTCCACCCACACGTAGAATAGTCTCCCACCGCCACTATACAGTACTGCAGAATAGCTCTCGTCACTCGCCATGGGACTGTTTATCCTCTGAGATTGTCCAGGTGTTATGTTGTTGATCGAATCAAATAATAAGAACAACATTCAAGAAAATAAAAGGCAAACAATAAAGGATTGGCTGTGACAGGCGGTGCTCTAATTTGACGGACATTAGAATCCACGCGATTCATCGTTTCCGAAGATATGTGCAAAGTGACTTGCTCAAACCTGCCATTCATTTTTTTGGGGGGGATGGTAGCGGGGATGATAGGAGAGGGAGTCCTGTAAGTTGAATTGACTGCAAGTGCTCGACATGAATTTAAAAAAAAAAATTCTAGGAACGGTTGTTACCCGAATCACATCATGCAAGACTCATCGACGGACATTGAAAAGTAAATGAATGCTGTACTTCATTTCAAAAATCAAGGGATGTCTGAATAATGCACCTTTTAAAGTTTCTTCAAAGATCGAAGGACACCAATAATTTAATTATCCCGCCCCCCTTGATTGTATGACATGGCGTCAATGATATCTAATGGTTTTGGGCAAACATCCGAGGTGAAGTGGTGTGTGAATAAAACCTATACATAAAACATTAGGCACCGAAACAGTGGGGAGGGCCCAGATCCATGTGCATGAATCCAATTGTGGCAAATGGACATCTTGGTGAAAACAACATTTATCAACAAAAGAATGTGGGGCTAGAAAGTATGCTTTATTTTTACTACTGATATGTTTGGGGCGGTTTTTTACATGAAAGCACTGTTGTATTAGTTTTGTAGATGGATTTAATTGGACAATCAACTGATATTCTTTTTTATTCAGGTACAGAACATATATAGCGAAGCATTCACCCATGAATAATATAGACGTAGCTTGACGGCTTTGTAGGTAACATGGCTCTAAATTGAAGCATCAAGCATTTTGACTAACTATCAATGGCATTTTAATGTGTGATATGAAAAAAACAAAGTATTTTGCAAGTATCACAAAGGACTCTAGAGGAGGATCAATAAGGTAACCTGAAAAAAAAGACTGCCTTTTTTAGTGACGAATTCTTCTTCTGATGGGGGAGCGTTCTCTAGTAATCTGGACCAAATAAAAAAAAAATGCCTGTATTTGCCCAGCCAAGGAAAAGACGATCAAAATTTGACATGTGATACGCAGGTAAAAGTAGCTGGCTGAGTCGGCGAAAAAAAAAATTGTGCGTGTAACATTTGAATACCTCTAGAAACTAATAAATTTTATTTTTTCTAACATTGTTATGTGCTGATACTTATTGATGGGGAGGTTTATTTATAGTGCGTTACGATGCATGGCATGGTTTGATTGGTCCAAAATGTAAATAAACAACGAATGGGTACTAGCAATAGCAATATTGGTAAGAAACTGCAAAATGAACAAGAAAAAACGATGGGGACGACGATGTGCCAAATTACCGGAGAGTAAAGTATGTATAGAACTAAATGGACTTTTTTTTTTTTTTTGGACTCTTTACCAAATTAGCTTACCTTGGCTGTCTCTTTTTTTATTCACACTGCTCAAAATTAATATGGAACATTTCGGGGGAGGAGGTGGTAAGAAATGACAATGGTTTTCTCACAGCAAGTGATTTTTGACAATCAAAGTTGTAAGTGCAGAAAAATAAAAAACACATTTGTAATCAATCGTAGTATGGGTGAGAAATCGAAACAAGCAATTTGACCGAACAATTCTGCACAACCTAGCATATCATCACTGACTTTGGATCTTCAATCGCACAATGAAATTGATGTTATCTGACTTGGAAGATAACAATGGAACAATAGGTGATTAGTCTTGTTCTCTCTCTCAGTGTGTGTGTGTGTGTGCCTTCCTCTCAATAAGTCTGATCAAGTGTATGGGACTAGCTTTTAGTACCTTAGTATTTATTATTAGTTTTATGATTATTGACATTTATTAAATCAATCACAAATTAAAGGATGGGGTGCAATGGGGCGATGGTGAATGAAAAAATTACCAATTTGGTGGTAAAACCGGGTGGAAAAGGTGGGTGTCTGATATCATGGTTTTGCTATGGTGACTCAAAGCGTAACCATTATTATTTGTGTTCAACACTGGGGGGCGGGAAGGAAGAAAAGGGTTATGGTTATGGGCAAAAAGGGACCCAGGGCAACTGGTACGATTATTATTATTATTATTATTATTTGGGTTGTAGCGGTTGACGGGCGGTGTTTCTTTTTTTTTTTTTTTTGATTGATTTTTTTGATATTTGATATATTACCTTTTTCTTTCTCTTTCTTCTTTCTCACTTTCCCTCTCTTCCTTCCTTCCCCTTTTTCACCCTTTCTTCCATTCATACTACCTTTACACTTGGCTCTTCTTTTTCTTTGGTATTTATTTAAGAATAATAAAAAAGACTTGCCTTTACTACGACGAACCTATACATTCCTTACTTTGATCAACAAATAAAAAACAAAAAACGCCTTCAACCACTCGACTTTTTTTTTACAACTACTTTTGAAACTACAATATGGGTTGTTGTCTATCAGCAGAAAAAGTGGAAGAAAAGCAACGCCACCAAGAAATCGAAACACAAATCAAACGGGACCGCGCTCACTTGAAATCAGAAATCAAAATGCTTTTACTTGGTAGGTAGTCTTGGAAAAAAAAAATTAGGGGTGTGTTATATCAAACTACTGGGCAAAAAGCACGAGGTCGGGGCATTACACCGCGGGTTTGGGTGTGTCAGTGATGTGTGTGATAGTAAGGAAAATGGAATCGGGGATTGAAAAAACCTTTTTTTAGGAAAAGGGCATCATCATCATTGACAACTCATACAAACTTTGTTTTTATTACATTCAGGTGCTGGTGAAAGTGGCAAGAGCACGTAAAGTTACTGACTGATAGTGAACTTCAAAATCAAAACTTACCTATTTCTTTTTTTAATAGACTATTGAAACAGATGAAGTTGATCCATGACGGTGGTTTTACGGTGGAAGAACGTGAAAGCTTCAAGGAAGTCATCTTCTCCAACACAATGCAATCTATGCGGGTGACCTTGGAAGCCATGATTTCTTTGAATATTCCCTTCCAGAATGACGGAAACGAAGTCCATCAGCGTTTGATTATGGAAGCACACCCTCAAGTAGATTATTTGGCTCATGAATTAGTGGAGGCCATTTCGGCGCTCTGGGATGATCCTGCTGTTAAAGGTTGCGTCGATCGATCGAATGAATTCCAATTGAACGATTCCGCCAAATAGTAAGTGATGATATTATTTTTCATTATACAAATGATTCTTCCACTAACCTTTTCTTTCTTTTAGTTACTTTGATTCCATTATACGTATTGGACAACCTAATTATATGCCAAGTGATCAAGATGTTTTACGATCTCGAGTTAAATCAACTGGTATCACCGAAACTACCTTTGCGATTGGTGACTTGACTTATCGTATGTTGGATGTTGGTGGTCAACGCTCGGAACGAAAAAAATGGTAATTTTTAGGGAAAAAAAAAAAGCAGAAAAAAACTTTACTAATGCTATGTACGACGATCTATAGGATCCATTGTTTCGAATCGTGTACAGCTGTATTGTTTATGGTAGCTATCTCAGAATATGATCAAGTTCTATTTGAAGATGAGACTGTGGTAAGACATTGAGAAAAAAAAAATTAGTCATAGACGTTTAACAAACCCACCTCATTTTCGTTGTATAGAATCGATTATCGGAATCCCTCACACTTTTTGACTCGATTTGCAATTCACGGTGGTTTATTAAAACGTCGATAATCCTCTTCCTCAATAAGATTGATCTATTTGCTGACAAGATTGTCAAATCGCCCATGTCCAACTTTTTTGACGATTATACCGGTGGAGAACGATACGATGCAGCATGCCAGTATCTTTTACAACGCTTTGTCTCACTCAATACGCGCGCAGATACGAAACAAGTCTATACCCACTTTACCTGTGCTACCGATACAAAACAAATCACCTTTGTCATGTCTGCCATCAATTCCATTGTGGTGCATGAAAATCTTCGGGATGTTGGTTTGATGTAGATTTCTTTTAGTACCCCTGCTTTTTGGCTTTTATTTTATTTTATTTTAGTTTATCTTTATTATTTATTTATTTATCTCTATTGTGCATCATCATCATTCACTCCAATACCATCTTTTACTACTCTTCTGTCTCCCCAACTTCTACTCTTATTGTCTATTTTATTCTTTATTATATCTTCATTATACACTCCTCAAATCACCCAATCTATACTTGTTATTTTAGCCTTCACATAAAATCCGACAAACAAAACAAAAAAAAAAAAGAAAAAAAAAAGATACTCCAATTTATTTTCTCTCCCTTCTTTAGTAGTATTTAGTGCCTCTATCATACACCCATTGTTTATTATATGTAGTTTGTTTTGTTTTTTCTTTCAGTAAAAAAATTATTCAACCATTAGACCCGAATATCATGACATTTTGTGTTTGTGCTTGCATTTACGATATGAATAGAATAGTTTATGGAGACAATGATATAAAAAAGTCAAACTAGAAAATAATATTGTTCATGTGTACCATACCCTTCATCTTTCGTTCCGAAGACGCATGACCCAATAAGGAAATTGACCATCAACGGAGAAGCACGCCCGAAAACCAACAAAATCCAGACAGACGGTTCATGGTTGTATTACCTACTGTGTTGTAGAATAGTGAGAAATTATCGGCTGTTGTTTTCACCGTCCTGGTACAGTATTAAAAAGAGTAAATATTAGTTAAGTTGTCCTTTATTTATAACTTGATATCAAATATAGACCACCATGTCAATAACGGCCTTTTTTCTTTTTTACTGACTTTATTGCTGGAAAAAATAAAACATCCTGTACTGTGCTGTGCCTTTTTCCAATAAGAAAGAGCATTTCTGATATTCAAAATGGTTAAAATTAAGCTTTTACCTGTACTTCACAGCAGACGATTATACCAACCCTCTAACTTTTAGTGCAGATAGAAGGTGTGGAGAAACACAATAAGGATTTTCTATTTGGAAGGGGGGGGGAGGTTGGGGTGTGTTAGGCTGAAGAGATCTCCCCCCACTTTCAGGTTTCAAACACCGGTTTGGCAGGATTTCCACTCGCCAGCCACTACTGTATCCTGGAGCTGGAGTGGAATTATTTTTGTTTTCTTTCTCCCGTCCTTTTTTTTCACAATTCCAACACAAAGAAATGTTCCTTTCGAAGTCTCGTTCCTTCATCACACAAGGTGTTCAGTTCGCCAGAGGTATGAATGGAAAACATTATTTCTTAACTTTTGTTTTGGCAACGTGGCATTAACTTGTTTTCTCTCTTTTATATGTCTAGCTACTCGAGCAACCTCTGTGTCACTCTTCCACAGTCAACGGGTCATTCAACAAGCAGCTACCTTTGACGCTACTTCATATCCTTCCAATGTAACCAGCACCAGTACCGGTACCAACATCGCCGCTTTATATTCATTCAGTCATCGTTCTGGATTTGAACAATTGTCCCCTGAACTTTTGCAGCAAGCTGTCACTCACTCCACTTTTGACACCAAACACAACAACCAGGCTCTCTCCTTTTTGGGAAAACAAGTCATCCTTTACTATGCAACAGAATATCTTCACTGCAAGTATCCTCACTTACCCGTCGATGCGTTCAAGTATGCCACTTCCGTCTATACTTCTGCCAAAGCCACTACCTCGTTAGGCTACCGACTTGGTTTACAACATGTGATGCGTTGGGAACGACCTCAGGTAATCACCCATCCCCACAAAAAAAAGAAAAAAAAAAGCGGGAGACGGAACATATACAATCATGAGAGGGACAGTCAAGGGGTGGGAAAGGGGCGTGATACAATATACGAATATAATTCTATACATGTACTTTCTATTAGTCAATTGAAGATAGTGTAGTGGATGGTCAGGGCTACGCCATCTGTAGCTGCATCAATGCTTTAGTGGGTGCAATGTATCAAGAACAAGGGGCCGACGCTGCCAAGCAACTGGTACACGATCATCTTCTCAGCAACAAACAACTCGATCTTCGTTCGACGTTTCGGAGGATGGAACAACCCAAACGCCACCTCAGTGCCTTGTTGTCGCGATCCAAAAAGCCAAGCGCTGTGTCTCGATTATTGTCTGAAACGGGTCGCCAATCAAGCTCGCCTGTGTTTGTGGTGGGAGTCTTTTCAGGGGACGAGAAACTAGGCGAAGGGTTTGGTAGCTCGTTGAAAATGGCCGAGCATCGTGCTTGCTGGGATGCATTGACCAGCCACTATGCTCAAGTACACATGGATTATATGTTGCCTTCGGATGCTCATCTGCTGGCCGGTGCTTATGACCCTCCTGTGCTTGGTGATACCGAAGCTATTATTTAGATTCCCCACCCCCCCCCCTTCTCTCTCTTTCTTTCTTTTATTTCATTCTCTCATTTCACTAATATTAGACTTACTCCATCGATCATCGATCATCATCATTACTTTTTGTACTCTTGGTTTTTTTTTACTATTTATTACCTAGTTATTATTATATCTTGTACATGTTTATTTATATATATGTAGTGGTTACTTCATTATTACTTTTAAAAATTGACAAATAAAAAAATTGTGAATAGACTGTATATCGCATACTGGGTTATCTTGAATACTGGGGGGGAAGGGCATGATTACAACAGGGTGGATACTTCAGGGTTTCATCATCTGATCATACTAACTTGTTGTTGATTTTTATGAAGGTGCTGTTTTGGCAGTTTTTTTTTTTTTAATGTGCACACCACTAATGAATGGGGGGTTTTTTTTTTCTAGTAGACGGCCCACCGAGCACAACGGTGAGGACTAGAAAAAACTGTGCTCAAAAGATGTATAGTATGACTACCTTTGTGGACACAGATAGATGCCGATTAGGTGCAGCGTTGTGTACGACCATGGGCTGTCCACCAAAGTGTGAAATTATGGGCCCAGAAAAAATCAGGGCAATTAAAATCCCGCCCACGTGGAGTTTTATTTACTGCCGCTTTTTTTATTTTTTCGCACTCTCTTTCTTTTCCTTCTTTTTTTTATTCACCATTCAACTCCTTTCGGCTTATGTTGATCTTAGATTAGTGTCAGGACTAGTTTAGAAGGGGTTTCAGCTCAGGGATGACAAGATGCATGGGGAAACCCTTTCATTTTGGATTCAAGATTGGGAACCACCATTAGTTGGCTTTTTGGAGTCATCAGTACCTTAGTTTAGTACTAGTTTGCCCAGTGTTTTTACCTACATCTGAATAAAATATGTCTCTTTTTACTTGCTTTAAAGTAAAATGTTTCCTTAGTCTTCGTCATGTCTTGTATGTAATAGATCCCTGGTTTTACTACCATCACCCCTTTCGACTAATGTTGACTACTATTATAGTTCAATAGAAGATCTCCCTTTATTGTCCTTCTTCTGTCTTTTCCCGTATACTAGATCTCGTTTTACGATTGACCTTTTAGAATAGTGTTGACCATTCTTCAACTCTCCCTTAAGTCCTTCTCAAGTTATAGTCATTAGATCCCTTTGTTACAATAAACCCCGTTGCCTTTTGTTTAGTATTGATCATTATTATATTACAATAAAAAATGTCCAACTTTTGACCCATTAGATAATAAACAGAGCAGCCATTGTGTGACATTTCATGAGTATCGTATCAAGCATCTTCACTATGAGTACTTTCTTCTCGGAACCCACGACTTGGTTGACAGTCATTACATTTGCACTTGATATGTAGTAGTGTCCGCCTCGATCAGTCATATTAATGAGTCTAGGTTGAGTCGTCGCTATACAGTATGTATAGGAGAGCATTTTCGCCTGCTTTCTGACTTGCTCACTTGGTCGCTTTTTCCTCTACAGACCCAACGATTGATTTACGGCGCTAGGTCACTTGATATGAAAATATAGCTTTTTTCCTCCCTATCGCCCATATGAAGCAGGCCTGACATGTGCTACGAGCTTAGCATTTTTTTTTTAAAAAAAAAAAGCGCTCTATTCTCCATCAGACTGGAATACTGGATGTATCCAGCTCGCTTTTTTGTTTCTTTTTTTTTTTGCATATGATGTAAGAAGAATAAACGCATAAAACCCTAAACTCAAGGCGGTTGGGTCTCAAGCGGCTGCTCACTAAGACGAAAAATGGCAGAGGCGCCAGATCCCAACTCGTCAATACTCAGACTTCAATCAATTTATGAGAGTGCCTTTTCGACGTTCAATGCGGCGGCATTCTAATTGCTGAATCCAAATAGTAAGTTGCACATTAAGTCATCTTATTTTTTTTGGTTGCAATTTTTTCTCTTTTTGATCTTTATCCTGCTCTTTTTTTTTTGGCCTTTTTTTCTAAAGCAAGATATTCTGGACGACATGACTTTGAAAACCATACAACCGAGTGAATATTACGATCAGGTGAGAATGAATAGAAGTTTTCAACGACTTTATTTCCCATAAGCATAGTCCAACCATTTAACAGGCCCCTCCGATATTTAATGATCGCTATCTTATTATATCATCAATCTATAGGATTACGATGGGCGTATACCTGTGTTTCGACCGACCATGGCTGAATTCGAAGACTTTTACGCTTTTATGGAGGCTATTGATAGTTATGGAAAAGAAGCGGGTATCGTTAAGGTGATACCTCCGAAAGAATGGTAAGTATGCCAATCTCTTGACACAGAAGAATGGCCATTTACGTTTGCTGATGCACTGATACCACTTTTTTTTTACTGGCTTTATTTTCTTTAGGACTCTGAAGCTTCCTTCTATCAATAAACAACTTGAACAAGTACGAGTGCGAAACCCAATCGTAAGTGAGAATGACGAGAGAAAATACAATATATACACCGATTTTGGTATTTACTCTACGTCGTTCTAGATTCAACATATCATAGGGTGTCAAGGCATTTATCAACAAACCAATGTGGAAAAACGACGACCTTATACATTGGCCCAGTGGCATGCGCTTTGCCAACAGACTGACCACAAACCGCCCGATTTGACCACAACCCGAACGTCCCAATCTGTTTCCAGAAAACGGCGAAGATCGAATCCATCTCAACCACTACCTGATCAACAACAGCAACAACAACAAGAGCGGCAGCAGCAAAATCAGCAAAAGGGACCTTCTCGCCCCCCTCCTTCTGCTAATGTAGGTATAGAAGGGTTTTATGGTAGTTATTCTCTCGGCACATCATTCTCATTCACAACATATTTTTATATATCTATACATAATAGACAAGATCTCGATCATCTCGATCAATACGCACAGTCAATTCAATACCACCAGCCAATAATATCTATCTGCACACACCACCTCCATCACCTGACATATTGAAACGAACGAAACGAGAAATTCAAGCGGATGAAATAGCCCAGGCTCAATCGAATGACCCGGTGCCTTTGATGTTTGATTTACACGGTCATAATGAGCATCTCTACACAAGTGACTATTGCAAGGAATTGGAACGAATTTATTGGCGAAATCTGACATTTACTCAACCTATGTATGGTGCCGACATGTCTGGAAGTAAGGGGGGAGGGTTGTCCTTTCAGATCTATATAATATACTAATATCCCTTCTTATCTATACATATAGCATTGTTTAGTGACTCTGTGAAATCGTGGAATGTCAATCATTTGGATAATATTTTGAACCAAGTCGGGGTGACTTTACCTGGTGTGAATACTCCTTACTTATATTTTGGAATGTGGAAGTCAACATTTCCATGGCATGTGGAGGATCTGGATTTATATTCTATCAACTACCTGCATTTTGGTGCTCCCAAGCAATGGTATGCAATTCCTGGCTCGTACAACAAGAAGTTTGAAAGTGTCATGCAAAGTAAGGTCAAATATCCTTTTTTTGTGCTACCAGGACATTAAACTGATCTTTCTTTGGGGGGGCATGAGGAAATAGCTACTTTCTTTCAACAATCAAAAGCATGCTCTGAATTTTTACGACATAAAACGCAAATCGCTTCACCACACTTCTTGGCTAATAGTGGGATCCCTGTGCACCGGTGCGTTCAGCATGAAGGCGAATTCATGATCACGTTCCCATTTGGCTATCATTCGGGCTACAATCTTGGTTTTAACTGCGCGGAAAGTGTCAATTTTGCATTGTCTTCTTGGCTTGATATTGGACGACAAGCAAAATCCTGCAAATGTATCTCCGACAGTGTTACTATCGATATGACTATCTTTAATGCAATGGATTCTAGTACACATCATGAACAACAGCAAGATGACCACCGCAGCAATCGATTATCGGCGACTTTACCATTAGATACAACGACGGTGAATGGGACGTCAAAGAAACGACGGAAAGCTACAAATGCCTTACCCACTCAATCAATGGAAGATATAGTAAGAAAAAGAACATAGTATGAATCGATTTTGTTACTAAGCCATGTAATTTATTCATTTTTTTATTCCCTTCTAGACATCGTGTGTATTTTGCACAAGCCATTATCCAACAGACACTGAACTAGATGACGGGCGGATGGTGCACCGACTATGTGCAGAATCAATACCGGAGACCTACCTGGAACAAGTGAATGATGAAAAATGGGTTGTCCGTGGGATCACCAGCATTCCACCTGCTCGATGGAAACTGTCTTGTTTATTTTGTCGCAAAACCAAAGGCGCCTGTATGCAATGTTGTTACGGTAAATGCTGTCGATCTTTCCATGCTTCATGTGCCAAGGAAGCTGGTGCCACTATGGAACGGACATTAGATCAGGATCAAGATACTTTGGTCTATGATGTCTATTGCCCTCAGCATGACCCAGTAAGTTCCTAAAAAAAAAAAAAAAAAATACATCAGCTTAGACCACGAATAGCTCATCTTTGTCGATGCTTTGTTAGAAACTTCAAGAAAAAAAGAAACTGGAGAAACAAGAGTATGCGAAGAAAATGGTACAAGTATTGTCTCCTGGAAAATCGGTGTATGCAAAATGGACAGGCAGCGAAATGTACAAAGGCGTGGTGGAGGAACATCTTATACAGCGGAGCTCAAGTCGAGTCAGGTTTGAAGATGGAATCTCTCGGATCGTGACTTGGAAGAATATTCGTTTGGATTCATAGCTTGTCATCTACCAATGGAAATGCCGTCTCCCTTTCTCACGCGTAGTGCATATTTATTTGGTTTATATAGCTTATCATCTCACCACCACCACCATCACCCACTCACTCACAATAGTTATCATTAGTATCCATATAGATTAGTATATATTTTACCCCTCCTCTCTCTGTATACATATTTTCCGTCAATTTTTTTTCCTGCATTTTTACTTCTATTCATTTTGTCCAATAAAAATCTCATCAAATGCGTTTTACAAACACTTGGCTTTTTTGTGAATAGTGTCGATAGAAGGAATACCATTAATTATTTTACGTTGATTCACTTTACACATAGTATGAAGCTTAGTTTATGAAAAAATTGAATGGCTTGAGTTGGGAGGTACAATTGGTAACTTAGATGTCACGGGCATAGTGGGTATCAAAACTAGAGCGGCGTTCTAATCCGCGTTGATCACCCAAAAAAAAAAAAAAGGCATTTGTATTCACATTAAAACAACCTTCATTCAACACAATACAAATCATATAATAACACAATCATAGTCAAATAGAATTTATTTATATGAAAACATAGGTAGACAGGGGGGAGAGGAAAGATGCAGTGCTACATAATAAACTGAACTAGATCTAACATACCAAAAAAAAAATATCAGTGACAAGTCAACAAATCGAATGGGCTTGATTTTATTTATTTATTTTTGGCCCAAGTCCTGCCCCATTATAGAGCCAGCATTATAAAGAGAAAAAAAATTGGATCAACACTACTGATTCTATATGTGGTTTTTTCCATTAAAATTGATTTCATAATGAAGGTATTGCTTTGTTTAACCTGTGACCCCTGAATCAGATAAGTCCGTAATTGCTTCAATACAATTGCTACTTTTTTTTTTTTCTCCAGTAGCTCAGCTTCCTACGTGAATTAGATCATTGGATTTTGTTTTTATTTCTTCCCCTAGTCCCCCAACTATGCCAAGCGTACAGAATACATCAGGTCACTCACTCAATGACTTTGCAGGCACACGAAGGTGTTAGTATTGACTAAACATGGTTAATGAAGTTTATTTATAAGTCAATACAGTTGAAGTTTCCATTGTATATTGTGTGTTTATTGGTAACTATATAAGGAGTGTCATCTTCTGGGCAAAAAGGCAAATTGATAAAAAAAGGAAAGTGGGATGGCAGGCTGAACGGAGAAACTGCACTTGAAAATTAAGAAATCTATTTTTAATTGGCGTTTTTTTTTTTTTTTTTGGTCCCTCTTTTTTTTTTTTTTTTTTATTCCTCTCTTTCTCTCTCTTTTTTTTTTTTTTATATACTCACTCATCTAATACCTATCATGTTCTGGAAAAAAAAGGAAAAGCAAAGCACGGATTCCTCTGTAGCTTCATCAACCAACCCTTTTGACCAAACAGCACAAACACCTTCTTTACAATCCAATACCAGCTCTGTCAGTGACAATTACAGCAACAATACCAGCGATTACAGCAACAACGGTGGCCGACGTTATAATACGAATGAAGATGACCGTGCTGATCTTTTCGGCTCATCTCGGCAATCTCCTTCTCAGTATGACTCTCAAGGACAAGATGATGCTTATGGTCGACGCAGTCAAGCCCAACAATATGGCGAAGAAGAAGACGAAGAAGTCGGTGGTCTCAAGAAACAAATCCGGGATATCAAACAGGATTCTTTACAAAGTACTCGCAATGCTCTTCAAAAGATCAATGAGGCTGAACAAAGTGCTGCTCAATCACTGAATCAACTCGGAACTCAATCATGTAAGTCTATTCATTGAGGTTGGGAGGGAAGGGAGGACATACCAGACAAAATGAATATGTACTGATGTTCCATTATTTTTATTATTTTGGTAGCACAAATTGCCAACGTCAACCGAAACATCGATTTAGCCAAGGCACATTCTGACCGGGCATCTTCGCAGGCCGACGAACTCAAGCAACTGAATCGATCTATTTTTATTCCTGTCGTGAAGAATCCATTCAACAAGGGTGCTCGGCAACGACGTGACATTGAACGACTACAAGCAGATCAGGCAGAACACATGGAGGAACGGGACAACATTCGCCAATTTGAACAGGAATCCAACGCCCGGATTGATCAAGCCAATCGTCGCAACGACCGCGTGTCTGCCAATGCGGGGTACCGTCGCGGCCGTACCCAAGCGGATCGAAATCGATACCAATTTGAAGCCGATGAAGAAGACGACAAGATTGAAGATGAACTAGACGAAAATTTGGATCTGTTGGGTGGTGCCACGGCAAGATTGAAAAATATGGCCATGACAATGAATGATGAATTGGACAGTCAAAACAAACAGCTTGGAAAACTCAACACAAAGGTGGACCCCATCAGTCACAAACTTACCGCTACCACTGCAACATTAAACAAGACCAAATAATTAAAGATTGACACTAGTAGATAGTTATTTTTAGTTTTTAGTATATAGTTAGTTTTCTTGCTTTTGATATATTCATCATGTACACAATAAAATGCTTGCTTTTTTTTTTTTTTTTTTTTATCTGTTTGTTTTATGGGATATTACTTTTAAAGTGTGTTTGGATGGTTGAAGTGATATAATATGGTGTATTAAAAAAAAAAAAAAAAAAAAAAGTACAAGTAGTACATTGATTTTTATTTATTGGATGCACCTTCAAAGAAAGATATACGATAGATGTCTGGCTAGATACTAGTGTGCGAAATGATGGGGAATACTCATAACAAAACGGGTATAAAAAAGAAAGTATATGTACGTGAAAGCGTGATATGAGGACAATATTTACAAATAAAAGTAAATGGCCCAACCTATACAAGAAACAAAAAAAAAAAAAATCGAGAATTTTTTTGATTTACAAAATCCTTATTCTGCAACTGTCATGCTGATGTGAATCCCTAAATTTAAACCCAGCTGTAAAATGAATTCAGCCTAAATAACCAGATCTGATTAATAATATACATGTCAAAATGAACTACACATACATATCTATATCTCCTGTATGCCTATCTACTTTATTTGATTTTAGACAAGACTTTTCCAGCAGGTTTTGAAGAAAAAAGAAAGAAAAGAATAAGCACGTGGCTTTCGCAAGCCGTGTTCTTTATATAACACATCCAAAAATCCGAGACATGGAAGCCACCTTAGCTCAGTTGGTAGAGCGCGCGCCTTGTAAGCGTGAGGCCAGCGGTTCGACTCCGTTAGGTGGCATTCCTTTTTGCTGTTTCTACATACGTTTAAACGGCGATTATACTTTTGTCCATTAATTACTTGATTTGGTAAAAAGAAAATGCATTGCTGCCTCGCTTTCCCATGACAACTGACCATATTGACGTGAATTTCATGGTCAATTTTGTTTTTTTGTTGTTTTAATTAATAGATGTAGCTAGAATTTGGCTATAGATGTTAACATAGTACTACATTTGATTTCTATATGATCGAGCATTAGAAGCTGTTGCGCTCAAGCTGTATCTTCGTGCTAAGTTGAAGGGAAACTAGAGTGAAGATTATTCAAAGTGCATTAAGGAGGCAATTGTTTTTAAAATAATCATAGAGCTATTGAATGTCAGATTTTTTTTTGAAGTATGAGACTGGATACCGCATCAATTTTGCTCATTGGACAGAAAATAGCAATGGATGGTAGATGCGTCCACCATTCCTCATTTTAATCGGGGTTGGTCCGTTTAGCTTGAATGTATTTGCGCATTAGGTAAACCACCCCGTCCCCAAGATGGACGTTAGACATCTTCATCATTTTTCATTTTGATGAACATCCAAGAGGTTAACTACCACACACAGCACTTCACCACTAATAGGACTATTTTTATTTTGAATTTCTCCTGTAAAAAACCCAAAAAAAGGGCATGTATTTGCACTCCGACAACGGGATTTTTTATTTTATTTACTTTTCTCTCCGCTCTTTTATTTTTTCTTCTCTTTCTCTTTCATTTATTTTTTTCAGGACAACGACTTCAAGTGTATCCTCATTGAGGCATTTAGTGATATTGGATTAGTATTGGAACTTGAATCAGAGGCATTTGAAAAATGCAAGACAAACATCCTGGGGAAACCTTTTCATTTTGGATTCGTGTTTATGACCCACCTTTAGATTAGCCTCCCATTAGCTTAGTATCATCGAACCTTTATTACATCAGCTTAGTGTTAGTGGACATATTATATATCAATATTTAAATAAAGTACGTCTTTGCTTTTGTCAATAGTTTGTCCATCAAATGAGGTATTCATGTGTGAGAAAAAAAAACCCTCAACTGACGTACACTAGTGTGTATGTGTGTATGTGTGTATGTGTGTATGTGTGTATGTGTGTATGTGTGTATGTGTGTATGTGTGTATGTGTGTATGTGTGTATGTGTGTATATGTGTATATGTGCATGTGTGTATATTTTCTTTGCTTTATATTTCCATCAAAAACATTTATTTGACTCCATATGCGTATATTACGTACTGATTTATGTCTTTTATTGTGTACTGGTATTTTGGAAAGGGATGGTAGGGACATATTTTTAAATAACATAGAAACTGGGCGGAGATTTCTTGGAGGGAATCGTCGGCATGATGATAAGGAAAAGATAGAGTCGAAACAAATTGGGCGGTAGTGTTGTATCAAATCGGGAGGATCTTATTATCTCTTTATAATCCTAAAAAGGCTAAATTGTGCATCAATCGTGCTCCAATCACTATATAGAATTATTAAGAATGCAGCAAAAAGAATAAGTCATAGAATGATGCGTCGTTTTTAACCTTACTCGGATTTGAATAATATACACCATTTTATATATTTGATAATCATTGATTACTCTTAAACTGCAAATAAAAAAGTAAGGGGAAAATTATGGCCTTAATGGTTTGCAATCCCATCGTTATTTATTATCGTCATCATTGCCTTTAACGAGATTGATTTCTATTATTATAATTGGTAATGAATGGCAATGTTTACAGAGCTTCATTATAAGGGTATAATAAAGAAAAAAAAAAAAGTAGCATGAACTTGCACTATATAAGTTCCGATACATGAACCATTCCTCAGGGTGTTTTTTTTTTCGCCGCTTTGCCAAATGTTGCTTGCATATTTTTCATTTTCATCTTTCCCTTCCCTTTTTTAATTGTTCTCTTTTATTGTATCACAATAAATATATCTTGTAGGTGTATCATATATCTATATATATCTCTAAGCTCTTGTGTATGCCCTATCAGTATATTATATACACCAAAACAAGACTCAATTGATTTAATAATCACAGTAAACAATGGATTCACCGACGATTTCGCTTCAACATATTCCCCATATTGATCCACAACGACATCATTATCATCACAGCGTTCCGCCATCTTCATTCCAGCCTCAGCTTCCTCATCAGCAACCACAATCACAATTTACATACGCGGATTATGGATTCGATGACGCTCGATTTTATTCCCAGCAACAACAGCATCATGCATACCATCCTTATCTCACCACACCACCATCCACAACAACAGCAACTACTGAAGATAGTAGTAATACCAGTAGCGGCGGAGGCGGGACCGATAGTCCCTTCGATGATGAAAATCAATTACCAACCCCGACGAATTTAGAGCCATCGTCGATGATTACTTGAATAATCTGAGTCCGAAAAAAAGAGACAAGGCTTTGGTGGACCAACATCGCTATTATTTAATACAACAAGTCCTGAGAGATCCAAGAAACACTGCAATATCCACTGCCCAATTCCGTTTCTGGGTCAAAAAAATGTTCCAGTTACAATTAGGCACAATGGATATTATTTGTCATGATAATAAACCCGTCGCCGTCAAAGAACAAATTTATGATATTTTGGTCAGGGCTCATAGAGAAGCCCATCATGGTGGCCGAGATAAAACATCTGCATTGGTAACATAATAACTGCATCGATTCGGCAATTTTTTTTTTTTTTTTTTTTTTTTTTTTTTTGGCTGATCTGAATTTTTTTTTTTTTTATTTGACAGGTTCGAAGGAAGTTCTCGTGGATCCCCAAGGAACTGGTAGCCAGATTTGTTCGGCATTGTCCATTTTGTATAACTCGAAGAAATGGAGGTCAAAGTCCTAACACAATGAAAACAGACTCTCCACAGTACCATTACACACCATCATCACAACCATCCAGACACTTTAGCTTTGATCATCATGCTCCACCAATTATATGCACACCTACGATGAAAGAAAAACATGATTTATCGTCATCATCAGGTCCTCCTTCTGCCGAAAATGGCTATGATAACTCTCCACACTATGTAACCATGCCCTATACTATGTCTTCCTCCTCCCCAGACGCTTATCTTATTTACAGTATGATCGAGAGGAGGAGGAGTTTTTAAACTCCTACCCATATGATCCTCATACAAGCTTTCAACCGCAGTCGTCATTGGCATCAATGATGGGTTTTCGGTCGGCATCATCTTCAACCACAACAAATACATCATCCTCACAATTAAATAACAATCAATCAACTACTTTAAATAATTTACCTTCGACACAGCACCAAAACAATATAATTACCGGCAATAATAGCACTAATACACCCACTACCACTTCATCGTCGTCCACCACTAATAGCTCTAATACCACTGATCCGCCACCTCCGTTATTTTATCACCAGCAAAATTATATATACCCATCATACGATAATGGCAACTATTATCCAAACATACTGGGAATTACTGCTTGTGATGGAGGCAGGAATGATACTCATCCCCATGACCATCATCCATCCACATCAGTTGGCCCATTTTCACCACCATCTTCACATCAACATCCAGCTCATACTGTTGGCGTTGATTTACTTGATCATCACCATCAAGACGACCAACCAGCTTACTTTAACGCAAGCAATCCATTAGTCGCTTATGCAAACCCAATGTCAGATTCCGCTGCCACCGCTGCCACCGCAGTTGCTTTTGGTGCGAGCAATATATAGTTTCATTTTATGATGCACCCACTTTATTTTTGTAACTTTATATATTCTACAATGCTCATTGACAAAACAAAAGGGTATAAATTACTGGGAAACAACAACAACAACGAGCTTTTGCCGCTTTTATGAGTCTCCCTTTTCACTATGCTTCGCCTTTCTTATGCCTCTTTTCTTCCTACTTATTTTTATTATTACTATTACTACTATTATCATTACTATTACTTCTTCCTATTTTCTATATTATGATTTTCTGCATAGTTTACATTTGTACAGATCAAAATAACAGTAAAAGATTATATATATTTTTCTAACTTGATAATCCTGTACTACGTCAGCAAATGACTATGAGCCTGTACAAGCTCTAAATCGTCCCCCATTATTTTTAAATTTTGCCGAAATGCCCTCCATTTCATCCTTTTTTAAACTACACTAATATACGATATATTTTCACAAATGTATATCCCTTATTGAATATGCTGAGTGATAAAAATAAGATGTCAAACTAATAGAAGTAAAGAACCACACTGTCGATGTTAAATGGTTGTAGTTACTATAATGAGAAAAAAAAAAACGCCAGTCTCATAGAAAAGAAAAACCTTTAAATCCCGACCACGTGTATTTTTATTTTCTCTCTTTCTTCTCTTTCTTCTTTTTTCTTTCTTTAATTCTTCACGATGATGGCACCTATGGACTTCTAATAGACTTAGATTAGTGTCAAGACTAGTTTAGAAGGGTTTTCAGATTAGGGATTACAACATGCATGGGGAAACCCTTTCATTTTGAATTCAGGATTTTGGACCACCATTAGTTCGCTTTTTGAAGTCATCATTAACTTACCAGTATTATGTGTATACATTTGAATAAAATATATCTTTTTTACTTACTCCAAAGAAGAACGTCCCATTAGTCTCTCTCATGCCTTGTGCAATATAAATCCCTTTTTTACTACCTTACTCAATAAAAGTGATCTCGTTGTTGTCTTTCTTATGACTTGTACAGTACAATACAGTGTACTAGATCTCGTTTTACAATTGAACCATTAGAATAGTGCTGACCATTTTTTAAATCCCATATTAACCCTCCCCCTCATGCTTCCTCCAATAGATCCTTTCAATAAATCCCAGAACCCCTCGCCTTTAGTTTTAGTGTCTACCAATGTACTTAAATAAAATAAGCCTTTTATTAGCCATCCCCTGACATATCGGATAGTGAACAATGTCTTTGTTATAGCTGCATTGTGAGAGTCCTACCAAACACTTGCTCTAAAGTTCACCCACTATGAACATTTGCCTCTTAAAATTCCAGGAACTAGTTGACAGTATTAAATCATTTACTCCCAATGAAAGCTCAACCAATCCTATAAATGAACCTTAGTCATACTGTATGTATACGCGACGCTTATAGAGCATTTGAAACCGCTTTTACGTATCTCCATGATTACTTTTCCCTATCCCCCCTTTGAGAACTGGTGGAGCTTAATATGAAACGTGGCAGCATTTCCGCTCTCGCATTCATAACAATCAGCCTTCAACTCCACTAAACTAAACAAATTGGATACATCCATCTCATCTTTTTTTTTTTCTTTTTCTTTGAGTGTAGTATAATAATAATAATAATAATAAAAAGGTGAGAAGCCCAAATCGAAGGCAGTTGGCCCCAAATTGCCTAAAAAGTGCAAGATGACAGAGAAGGCTTCATATGCCAACGAAAACTACTTTTAAGAACGTCCCTTTGACACCCAGTAGATCAATTTTTTTTGTACATGTGAGAATAATTTGAAATTGAAGATAAAAAAATAGCAACAATTAAAGTTTATTTGATGTTCTTCCTGAACTGTCCCATACCAGCTTATCACATCTATTCAAAGACATTTATAGACCTGGATTGGTAATCTTTCCCTGTTCAATAACCCACACCGCCACAAAAAAAAAAAAAAAAAAAAAAAAAAAAAAACGTTAATCGGTATCTTAATTTTATGCCAAAAAGAATAAAAAAAGAAAAGGAAACAATTTATCCATGCCGTCACTATGGGCATTCACTTGGAACATAAAAAAGAAAAGCAAACAAAAAACCGTTTCCATTCTTAGTAAGTGATCGGCAAACTAAACCATAATCATCTTTCAATAATAAGAAATCAGAACGTGGAGCAAAGGAAAAAAAAAAAAAAAGAAGCTCAATGTGATACAATTGCGTACGCTATGTTTGACAGGCGACCCAGCAGCTCTCAGCCAACATTTTGCGCGCGACGTAAATCCGGTATGCATATTTTGGGTGGACATTCAAATCGAGAAGACAAAAAAAAAAAAAAAACCAAGCAAAATAAAAAAAACACCGACATCCTAATACGGTACGTTCCGGTGAGGATATTGATGAGTAATAAATGCAATTCATATGATAAAAAAAAAAAAAAAGAGACAGATAACAGTAATGACAACATATGATGGGTATCAAAGAGTGATTTTGATTTTTATTGTAAGAAAAGAAGGCAATAGGATAAAGCAATGGTATCATAAATACAAATAAGGTTGTAAATCAATTAAAGGTATTAGGTATAAAGTAAAAGAACAAAAGGTGTATAGTCTAATCTAATCATGTCAACATGAGGGATAAATGGGGAAAGGGGGGGGGATGGAGAATACAAACAATATATATATATATACATCATGGGGCTACAAACTTGAAGAAAAAACCAAAAAAAAAACAAACCAAAAAGAAAACTATATCAAACAGATTCCTTCTTACTTTTTTTTTTGCCCTTTTTCCACAAGAGAGCCCGATAATGTCAATGGATACCACCACCAGTAGAGGAAGGAGAAGAGGAGGAGGCGGAAGTATCAGAGGAAGAAGGAGTTTTTGATCGCTTTGTCCAGAGAAAACCCAAAACCGAGAAGAGGATGACTTTGGGTCAGAAGAAGTAGAGGAGGTGGAGGCGGATGGGTTGATTGCTTGTGGGAGTTTTTCAGTCACCGGTGAGCGAGGAGGATTTGTCAATTGCTGATGTTGCTGTCGAGACATATCTTGAAGATCCGAGTCGTCGTTGTCATCTACTTCATCCTCGTCCACGTCAACGTCATAATTTGAAGAAGGCGCCAGAGAGAGCAGAGAGGAGGTACACCGATCAGCTCTAGGCACAATCAAGTCATAGCGTTCCAACCATTTATCCAAGACATCCACCCGGTCGTTATCATAATGGTCAAAATAATAATCATGGCTTTCACTGCTAGCATTCATCATTAAATGTTGTTGATCACCGACATGTCTTTCCAAGGTATCGACCCAGTTGCCCCACTCTTTTTCGTTTCCAGCTTGCAAGTAAAGATCCAATGATGGTAATGATGGAGACATTGGTGCAGTTGAAGAGGATTTGCTGTTTTGGTGAATAAGTTGGAATGTGAAGGGTTTGGAAGAGGATCGAGTTTGCAATTGATATTCACGCAGGTCGAAGGACGAGATAGGAGGCGCATCATCTTGATTGCTCTTGTAGCATCTCAATTGCTGTGATTCTAAAACGAAGTAGCGTCGAATCCATGTTTTACGAAGACCAGTTCTTGCTTTTTTCATGAGCCAGCCTTTGATGGTGGGCGAACTAAAGGATTGAATGTATCGATGCATGTGTTGTGACAGTACAGAAATTAAAGTATCGTAAAATAGGTAGAATAATAATAATAATAAAAAAGAATGTAAATATGTATAAATGAAAAGGAAGGATTTGAGTGAAGAAAAAGGAAAAGAAAACAGAAAAAGGGCAAGCTGGACGTTTTATTTAAAGCAATAATTTAAACTCCGGATTTTTTTTTGCTGTGGTTCCTGAAAACGTCTCGCGCGAGGAATTCGGCAACACAGAGACCTATGCAAGGACAATAACCTTTCTCATCGCTTTTATTTGTTTTTTTTTTATCAATATTTATTTTTTTAACTTCAGAGATGATCCTGTCCACACACACACCCTTCAATTTTGAAAAAAAAATAGAATGATCATCATTATCAACAATTGCTGGTGGTGAGTGAGACTCATCTCTTTCGCTCTTTTTTTTTTGCCTATCTTCACCCCCTTTCCCCATTTCTTGAAAAGCTCCGTTGATTCGTCATTTGTACCACATAACCAGCAAAATGGCATTTCGCGCGGTACTACCGATATCGCCTTTTTTTTTTTTTTTTTTTTGACTGACTTGGCAGATCGCTGTTGCTGCCATTTGATTTTAATATGATTCTGCTACCAATGAATCCACTTTACTTTCGCGCGCATCTTTTCCTTCTTTCCACGGGGTAGAAGAAATGACGGATTGATTTTGTTTTCTCCGATTACTATCATATAATAGATAAAAATTACAGAATTGAATTTCCATAATCGTTATTTCTTGATTCTAGTATAAATAGATCAATATATGTCTATCTATCTATATATATATATATAAACTTGATGAACGGGCAAAGGTCGATCATCGGTAGGACACCAGTCAAAAAAATAAAAAATAAAAATACAATGGTTATTGTCAATCCTTCTTGATTGGATTTCATTTCATGAAAAGCTGGTCTTTGACCCCCCGACATTTATCCCTTTCAGGAACACATGGGTCTTTGTTTTTTCCATATTCTAGTAAATCCGAGCGAAGAAAATACGATCTTTCAGTCATCTCCCCCAACCTAACAAACAAAAAGATGTATAATATGGTAATTTTCTTTTCCAACACTTGTGACACAACATGCAAGTGTAACCTTGCCTCGTCAGCACAATAGCGTTCTTTTTATTCCACAAAGTTGCCTAAAGCGTATCTCACACAGACTTTGTTTTTTTTTTTCAACCACACAACAATGACAAAAAAAACATGATACACAAGTGTCATTTTTGACAAATAGCACACAATTTCTTTATTCATATAAAAAAAAAAATAATACATCAAACACAAAAAGCCTCAAAATACAACATAATCACAAATGGGAAATAAAAATAAAATAAGCAATGGATAATAATAATAATAATAATAATATAATATAATAATAAAAATAATGATAACAATAGCAACAACAATAATAATAAATATAATAAGGATAACAATAAGGATACTAGTAATGAATACTGAAAAGGGGAACTAACTACACTATACTAACTAGCTAATCTGATAACGAAGCTGAGCTTTTATCTGGTGATGAAGATGCCAAGTCTGATGATGTAATGGATCCAGTTTTGCCTTCTGCTTGAGATATCCCCGCTGGCGATGGAGATGATGGCGGTGGTGAGGAATTTTCATTCGTTGGTGCCGATGCTGAAGCTGCTTGAGCCACTATGCCTGGAGGACGTCCCTGCTTTGACCGTAATGACTGCTGTCGAGGTGGAATGGCCGATTTCGCTTTCAGAGTTGCCTTCCTTAATAGCCCTTGCGCCCTGGGCGCTGTATCTGCTGAAGATCCTGCTGCATTGGAGGCGGTGGTCACAGCTACTGGCGATGGAGAAGGTGAGTCCCCTGAAGTATGTTGAAGTGTAGGTTCGATAGTAGGTATAGAAGGAGCGGAATGCGTTTTGGTGTTGACAATGCCAGTTGTTTCAGTTGCTGAGGCCAAGTCAGAGACGGGAGGAAGGGTAAAGGAGTGCATCTTTGCCATAGGTGGTAGCGCTAAATCTGACTGGGGAGTTGCACTTGATGGTGTTGCCGCTGAGGGTGATGACGAAGAAGATGACGATAAAGGTAAAGGTGGGGGTAAATTGGATTGAGGAGCGGAAGATTTTGATGACGGTGGTGGTATTGGAGGTTGGGTCGTCTGCGTCAATGTGGAGGATCTCGAGCGAGACTTTGTTGGGTTGGTGCTGGTGGACTTGACTGGTACAGCTGGTCCAGATGCCGGATCTGAAGGAGAGTGTGGGTCATTGAAGTCACTTGACTGTCCTCGAGCCAAAGGTGTCGGTGGAGAAGCGATGTTTTGGGATTGTCGCTGATGCTGGTGCTGATGCTGTTGTTGCTGTTGTTGTGCTGACTGTTGTTGCTGATTTTGTAGTTGTAGTTGCTTTCTAGCGATGGGTGCAAATACGACATCATGATGAAATACAAGATCTTCAAAGACTAGATCCGATCGCCATTCCCCTGGTTGCTCCGCTTGATTGTGATCGTGAAATATCGCTGGTGTAAACATATAGGATAAATTCTGTATATTCATCTTATTGATATCAGAGTGTGCGTGTACCCTAAAGCGTAAAATTAAATATAGGTGTATAAATGAAGGGGGTTTTCGAGAGTATAATACGTATCATGCATATTTCTGACTTACTTTTCCAAATGTCGCACAACAGCTTCCAGCGTATCCCGACGAGATTGCGATAGTTCCGATACCTTGTGCTGTAAAAAGGATAGGCGTTGTTGAAGATTTTGGACTGTAGAGTAAGTCAATCGATCGGAGACAGAGTACGGAACTAATGGAACTGCCAGTTCGCGGAGATATATCTTGAGCACGTTGGCGATAGTGAAGACATCATAGTGAGCTTGGGGTTGGAAGGTTTCCTCGTTCTTTTCAAATTCTGTCTTGAGCATATCCACATTCGTTTGACGGCCTGATATCCTGTATATGCCTTCTTTTTTCAACCCGCCCATTTGTTCAACAGCAGTGATGCATTTGCTAACGACCAAAGGTACTGTTCGTTGGTGGTCCATTGTGTATTCATCAAGGGAAGATCCAAATAGAACATCTATAAAAATAAAGCAATGAGTACCCAGGTCTATATTTTTCTTTCTTCTATACTCTGCGTTACCTTTATAGGCACCATTGTAGTAATTTTCATAATATATCTGCTCCGGTTTGGTAAAATGCTTGTTCTGATATTCAGTTCGGAACATGGAGACGTCCAGTTGTGGGTCAATTGATTCTACTCTGGCTTTGTTTCCTTGAGTCAGCTATAGTTTTCCCGCAAAAGAAGACAATATTAATCGTTCTGTTTTATTCCTTTATGGCATTTGTTTTCTCCTTACCGAAGCTTCCCTTAATAGAGCCGCATGTTCCATATTCAGAATATTTGTCAAGACAGATCTGGTAGCTTCGGCCTTGTCCAAAAATACCACTTCCACATTCTACGCCGACAAATTTCAAAAAGAAAAGTCTGTGAATAAAGCAAGACGTCATCGTAAACTAGTTTGTGTGTTCTCCTATTTCTGATATTACCTTCATTGCATGATTCATTGTTTCGATCTGAGCTTTACGTAAATGTTCCAGGTACCGCACACCTTGTCTATAATCATGGTCTTAAGAAAAAAAAAAAGCATTGGTTAACATTTGTCGTGATTATTTTGAGCTGTAGCTTTTAAAGTTCTTCACCTGAATCATGAATATCTTTTTTGATTTTTGCGAATCGAGCATTTTGTTTGGAAAGATCGTTGGCACCCGCCGTAGCAGCAGCAAGTTGGGTTCGCATTTGGGCCATGAAACTTCCCATTTTTTTCCGATTTCCACCCACTTCGACACCACCACCACTACCACCGCTTGTATTCGTCATCGTCGTCGTTGTTGTTGCTGCTGTTGTTGTTGTATCTGGTATAGATGAAATACTACTGCCATCTGTATCGTTGTCAATAATTTCTGTTGATTGTCTTGGTTTATCTGTTGGTACTGGTGGGACTCCATGTTCCTGTAAATCATAGCTGTTGCTGCTTCCTTCTTGAATTTGTTGCTGTGCCATCGCCAATTCATTACATTTACCGAAGTACATCTTTTTTGTCTACATAATTAAAGAAGCTATATGAGGCCTAGTCATCAACACATTATTGCATTGTCATTTTCTTGTTACCTTGATGAAGTCGCGGGTCCGATAATTGGTGTACTCCATGTTCTTGTCCGCTACATGCTGCTTAACTGTCTTCCGTCTTTGTTCTTGCTTATCCTAAATACAATAAAATAAATGAGCATGATATCATTCTCCCTCAGTACCTCCGCTATCCAAACCCAAATCCATTTTCATCCTACTTACCCTAACCATCACCAAGACATCTATTTGAGTTTTCATAGATTGAATAAATTCACGCCGGGAGTTGATGACCTTGTCCAAAGAAAGTTCATACTGAAAAGTAGCTAGTTCAAACGTGGACTTTTCTTGACCAAAATAAGGGCAGATTTCTGGTTCAGATACGGTCGCCAGGCGACTGATGCCTGACAATGACTTGATGTAGAGTTCTTCAGCACTGACCCTATGCGAATATTTTGTGAAATAAAGAGCGGTTAGTAAGGAAGATGGGAGTGGTAGTTTGTGTCTTTCATTACCTTGCTTTGAGTAGACTGATAAATCGTTCTAAATCGTTGATACTCCATCGTAAAGCCCTTTTGATGTATTCCAAGTGAGCATCAATGTTGCTAATCTAATAATGGCACCAATTTCGTCATGGCCATAATAATAACAAAACCCAAGAAATTAGTACAATACATTATTTGCATAAAGTATATGTTGCGTTTTTTTTTTTTTTCAGTTACCTCATCTTCTTGGGGAGATGGCTTTACAGAGCGTTGCATCCCAATAGTTCTGTTGTGAGGAAAGAAAGAGCAGCAGTGGAATCGTTGTATATATGTAGAGGATGGGAAGCTTGTATACGAGGCAAGCAAAAAAAAAAAAAAAAAAAAAGTTCGAAGTTGAAGTAAAGTGTGAAGAAGTGCAAAAGCAAAATAAAAATCGATTAAACGGGGTTGGAAAATGTGTTTTCACCTTGCCCCAATAGTGCTAAAAATAGATACCAAGAAAAAGATAATAATAATCGAATAAGAAAAGTATAAAATTTTATTCATAAAGTCTAATAAATTTACTACATTTAAAATGATAATATAAAAAGGGAGAGGTGACTCAACTATTTCTAATTTATTCTAGTTTTCCTTGAGGTTGCGATTTCCCATGCCCGAAACCAAAAGCCGCGTTGATATCTTCAGGGTCCATTTTATTTTTTGTATCAATAGTAAGTAAAAGTATATAATTCTTCTTCATTATATTTTATATATACTTACTCTTGGAATTCATAATGACCTTCTCCGTCAAATTGTAACAAGAATTGAGGGTGGCGTACCAAAGATGTTCTATATAAAAAGACAAACAAATAATGTTACGCTTAATCATGCTCGGTATATCCCCTTTTGTACCTGTTTTCAATCTTACCTATGTGGTACAGTAAATAGTGTAATTCCAGCTTTTCGAGCGTGTTCATACATAATAGCTTCAATATCGACACTGACAGCGCTGGTGCATCGTCGAGAATAGCCTAACAATAAAAAGGAAACATATGAGTCTGGTGTTCCTATTTCATTTCATTGCAAAGATCATCATATTCCAATTCCGATCAAAATAGGATAGAAAATTACCAATGATAAAAGAGTCTAGCCATGGCAAACTTTTGTTTTTCGCCACCAGATAACCTATTTAGCCACAATCAATAGAGTAATGTGAGTATCCAAATACAGTAATGTGTATTTTAAACTTACGCATCTGCCCAGTCTTGAACTGCATCCCAGCCTTCACGTTCGACAAGGTGGGATAAATGGACAGTTTCCAAAATATCCATCAAATTATCATCTGTAAAACCATTTTCCCGGGCTTCAGCAGCAGTGTGAGGATATATGATTTAATCGCGGAAGCTACCCAAAGCAAGATAAGATATCTGAGGTACATAGAATAATTTGCTGGCATCTGGTTTGATCAAAGTGCCACCTAGGATTTCAAAAATAGAGTAAATGTGAATGCTTCTATTCGGTTTATGTATCCAATTTGTTTCATCTTACCAAACAACGGGCATAAATTGCCAAGAATACGGATCAATGAGCTTTTTCTATAGTCATACACCGCCACAAAAAAGACATCGTACTACATTAGTCACTGTCACGTCGGAAAGAACCTGATATATTTCTTAACCACAACCATTGGGTCCTGATACCAAAGTGTTCATTCCTTGATTTACTTTGAAAAACAATTCCTTTACCTAAAAATATCAAAATTCAAAAGTCAGCGACAATTTACAGTATAACTTCCATTTTTACTTTGGATCCAGTACTCTTCTTACCAGGAATCATTGTTTGGTGTGACAATTGGCACCTTGTTAAAAACAATAGCACCATCTTGCACAATAGGCTTGCCCTTCATTTTACTAGAGTCCACCACTTAAAATAAGGAAAAAAGATATATGCGTTGAGTTGAAAAGATTAAAGGTACGATTCTGAGTTGATTGCCGTGATTTTCCGTTGAAGAACCTTCCTCAGATACCATGTCCTCGTATATTTTCCAGTGCATACATCAGATAAGACGTCAAATACTTCCGCCACGCTTGACAATATATAAAAGTTGAGTAATGGAAATACACGTTATATTTATGTTCTTTTGTTTCTTTACCATGTATCCAGCAAAACAAGTGAAATCACGTCCAGTAAGAATCAAACGCCGAACAGCCTGAGAGGCATTGATGAGATAACTCGTTACATTATAAATAAATACAATTGTGAAGTTAAAGATAATAAAATACAGCAACAAAATATAGGTAATATGAAGGTCACTTACAACTTCTGGAATAACCTTCCATAACCTTAACAGGATCATCGTTGAGCGCACCCATATGTTGTGTTGCTAAATCAATGATGAGTATTGACAGTGTATATAGAAAGAAAAAAGTTAGCTCGCATTTTGCCACCTTTCAATTATCACTACTTACAATATCTAGGGTCAAACACAGGTCAGGCAAGGAGTCTACAAAAAAGATGAGATAAGCAGTTGAACATCATGCGACACCTTTTTTTTAGAAACTTACTAGTATGTTGTCATGGTGGCACAATATTTGACAAGGACAGAGTCAAAAATACCGTTCAAGAATCGAAGTGTGTACACCTTGCGAACATGATTGATGATCCGAAAACAAAACAAGAAATAGTAAGGTGAATTGCTGATTGAATTTTTTTCTTATCATTTTCTTACTACCTTTTGGAAGCTGTTGCTGACTACTTCTTTTTCACGTTCCCTCTTCCATAGAATGCAATTTCTTCAAATGGGTAATAATTCGGGACTATAAAAACACAACAATACGTAAACCAGTCAGTTCAATCAACCAAATAGAATCATTCTATACCAAGCCAACTACTTACATGAGAGTATCTGAAGTCGCCTTCGAGTTTTTGTTCCATAGCGGTGTCTGCATGATTAAATAAATGAATAAAATAGTATGATATTAATATTACAAAGCGTATAGTGAACCATCAAGTTCTACTTACATCTACCAAATGGAGGAGAAAAGGTGCAAAGCAGGATGCCTGAGACAATAAAATAAGCAATCATATAAAAAGGAGCCTCATTTCCACTTTATATATATATATGCACGAAAAAGAAAAAATCAGTATAGTTGGTGTGAGTCACCATTGTATATGACTTACATCGCTTCACCCAATTTATGAGCAAACAAAAAGATAGCCACCACAGGCTTGGCGATATCCGAGTAAAGATGAGAGAAGTTATCTACAACTTTGTCAATGTCCTGAGCCAAAAGTTGGTATGAGTTTTGTAATCCATTGTCCAAGTTGGAGATCTTGTAAAAGGTGATTCCGTCCAAGTACAGACTGTGCGCATGCTAAAATATCAAACAACCAATCAAAGTTTAAGTTTAATTTTCCATGTAGCAAATGTACATCATTGCGAATGTTTTTGTATTACCTTGGGCAATCTTTCACGGAAGCATAGTGATAAAGCACTAATCGCCAATTTCAGTGAGTTGTTAACGATACTCGTTGGCCACTAATTCAATGTAAAGGAAAGCGATTGGTGAATACAATAAACGTATATAACGTGCATTGTTGTATATTACCATCATCAAATCAAATCCAAAGATAACCTTGGCGATGAATGATTTCCTATTACGTGATACAGTTGCCTTGATTACGATCTATTCGAGGTCACAGCAAAAATGATAGTTAGAAACCGTATTAACCCAATGACAGAGTATATATACTTTACACATTGAAGCCAGAAAACCTACACAGGTAAAGATCGGAAAGAGGTATTAATCAGTACCATTCGCTATGGGTCCATATATCCCACTCTGTCACGTGTGATAATAATAAATCCAGATAAAGGTTTATGTCGTCGTGTCAGTACAGGTAATGTTTGCCATATCAAGAAAATAAATCGAAAGAGACAAGTTGCAAGAAAAAGAAAAAGGTTTGGTAATGCGAATTTATTGTCGGAGTGTAAAACAACGATTTGAAAATCAACACCAGAGTCACCAAAATGGGCAAACCAAAAAAAAAAAAAATAGTCATTTCTTTATTCAAAAAAAAAAAAAAAGTAAAAGACCATGTATAATCAATACGTGCATCAAAAAAAAAAAAGATCAAATATCAACACTAAATACCAAACCACTATTCACACTAAAAAGCTAAACTAAAAGATAAATCCAAAAAAGTAATCCATATTCCATATGAGCAAAAATGATCACACCGCCCTAGTTGTCTATTATTTTTGTTGCTGTTGTTTCTTGCAGGTGGATTTGTGGTTCTTGTAGTCAGATTTTTGACAATCACGAGAGCAGTACCAAATGGATTTGCAACCAGCACAGCACAATAAGGCCTTTTCAGGAGCATCTTTAAGATGAGCGGCGCCACAATGAGAGCAGTTTTTGGGACTAGCAGGATACGAGGTGTTGAGGATGCCAGCCTTGATGAGTTGTTCGATTTTTTCATTGCGTTGTTTCTTGGGCATATTGGCTAAAATCAATCGATTGGCTTCTTCAGGCGTTTCGTGGACTTGAATAGCTTCGCGCTTGATTTCATTCATTCCCACATGAGTACCGTAGAGTTCCTTGAATCGCACTTCAGCAGCCTTGGCCTTTTGATAATATTCCTTGGCTTCTTCAGACTTTGGTTTTTGTAATAAGGACATGGAATAGAGAGCATTGATGTTGTCAGGAGTATCAGGATGGCCATTTTCCAAATATTTTTCAAAGTTCTTGAGCGCTAATTCTTGGTTTTTCGTTGACATGTACACAGATCCCAAGATACTATAGGCCAAATTGAAATTGCTATCCAATTCCAAACTTTTTTCCAAATCCTTGATACCAAGACTAGGAGATAAAAAAAAAAAAGATGAGTTCGTTTGCATAGACATGAATATGCATGTAATAAACGTGTTTTTCTTCTTCTTTGAAGTATTACTTACTCCAATTGATTGGTGGAGAAATAGCATGAAGCACGGAGGAAGAAGACACGAGCTGTCAAATCGTCATAGGTATCGGCAGCCAAAGACAAAGTTGTGATACTAATGGAAATAATAAACAAACAAACAAACCGATTTCTTTAGTTACCCGTAGAAACTATACTATCTCCCCCCCATTCTATGTTTGTTGCCCCTTACCAGTGATCAAATTGTTTACCAACCAAGAGAATCCAAGCAGAAAACAAGAGACTGTACTTGACAAAGAAGCCTTCTTTTTGGTCTTCAGGGATATTTTTCAAAAGAACCTTTTCGTATTGCTGACCAAGAATAAGTACACGTTCAGACATAGGAGCTGCCTTGTCATCCAATAACCAAGCATCCACCATGGTTTCAGCAGATGATTTGATATCCTCTTCGTACTTGTCCAATACATCGTCTTCCAGAGAGCGAGGGATGGTCATGCAGAGATCGTAACCTTTGCGGAATAAGGCCTTGGCTTCTTGATAGCGCTTGACATCAGGGTCATCGGTTTCACCAGATTTGCCGCGTGCTTCCAACAGGTCGTATGCAACAAATTGTTGGCTACCTTCCAAGTAACGATCTTGATATTCTTCTTCCCCACCAGCTTGTTGAAGTTGTTGTTGCTTTCCAGTGGAGATAATTTGTTCCGTGGTATTGGCAGTGGCGGTAGTAGCAGATTCGGCAGTGGTGGACATGATGAAGAAAGGAGTAAATGAAAGTAAAAGAGAGTGAAAAAAAGAGGGAAATATTTTTATTTTTATTTTATTCCCTTGAACCCTATTGATTGATTTTTGAAAACCAGCCAATGGGCGTTCGCCATAGCATTCAGTGTAAACGACGCACCTAGGTCTGTAGTACAATAGGTCTAATTCTCACTGGTGATTAATTTCCCCTTTTAATAGTTCATCACAGTTTTTTTTGTTGGAGTCCTTTAAATGGAGTTTTTCATGCTAATCTTTTTTTAGCATTTTGGCATTTAGTTTCTACTATTCCACCATTGGACCTCTTTTTTGTTGAAAGCCGGGTTCACTGAAAAAGTATTTTAATCCCCGCAATGTATTTTTTTTTTGTTCCTTTATCACTTTATATATTTTTTTTTTCTTTCTCTCTCCTTCTTCTAGCTGTCTATAGAATGCTTGTCTCCACAATTTAAGCTCATCTATTGACTACTTTGATTTTCTTTCTTCTTTTTTTTTTCTTTTTAATCTCGCCTCTCTCTTTTTTGTTATCTTTATATTTTATTTGAATTTGGTGAAAAAAAGAACTTGAAAAAGACCCTTTTTATTCATATTCTCGTATTGGACTCGAACAAAACAACATATCATCAAGGACGTCTTTGGGAACTCTAGTCATGTCCGATATTCCAGCTTCATCTGATGCCAAACAATATGCTGATATACACTTGGACAATTCAAAACAATCAACTGGAACGATTACGACGACTCTTATCACCACCACCACTTCGCCCATGACAACGACTTTAATCACAGATACACCTCCAAATGACAGGCCCAATATCGATCTATATAGACAAGACAATACCAATAGTGTAACAGCAGCAACGCCTCATGGAACTATTGCCTTCTCCTTGGTGACTTGCAATGTCCCAAAATGGTATCAGCTATCAACCACTTGGATTCTAATCCTGGCTTGTATCATATTGACTTCTCTTGGCGCTCTGGTGACCATGTTGGACTCGTTTGCTTATCATCAAAAAGACACAACAGGTTGCAAGGAAAGTTATATGCGTCCTTTGTATTTAAAGCAAGACGGATTCGACAGTGAAATGACTCGATTTGCTGGAAAATATGCACTCTATCTGTATCGTGAAAAAGGTGTTGATCTCTCAAAACAGGTATGGATGGTATAATGCATATATTTGGCAATTGACACAAATGAAGATGAGTGACTAACAAATATGGTTTTATATAATATAGCCCACTGGTATTCCTGTGCTTTTTATCCCTGGTCATGCTGGAAGCTACAAACAAATCCGATCCATCGCTGCTGAATCTTCTTATTATTATCATCAAAACTATGCAAGAGATATGGAAAATTGGGATCAAGGCATGCGTCATTTAGATTTTTTTACTGGTAAGAAAAGGAAGTCGAAGGTCATTTACAATTTTTTTTGTGAGCTAACTCGACTTCTTTCCTTCTAGTTGATTTCAATGAAGAATTCTCGGCGCTTCATGGTCAATCCCTACTGGAACAAGCCGAATATCTTAACGATGCTATTGACTATATTTTGAAGCTGTATCCATTGTCAAGAAAATGGGGCCCTCAACAAAACAACCAACTACCTGACCCTACTTCCGTCATTATCATTGGTCACTCGATGGGTGGCACAGTGGCTAGAACGATGTTTACCCTTCAAAATTACCAACCAGGCACGATCAACACTGTCATCACATTGTCAACACCTCATATCTTACCACCTGCACCTTTTGACTGGAAAATTTCAAAAATATACGATGACATTCACCTGTTTTGGAAAAGCGCTTTTGGAATGCACCAGGATCAGGACCAACATCAACATTATCAACAAGCAGAACGTCGTCCCTTACAACATGATCAGCATACATCATCAGCCCCTATCACTACTTCTGTTACTTCAAGCGACATACTCAAAGATGTGGCCCTTATTTCTATTGCCGGTGGAAACTTGGACTCGATGGTGTGCTCCGATTCAGCTAATGTTGGCACCTTTGTACCCTCAACGCATGGATTTACTGTTTTCACAACTGCTATTCCTCGTGTGTGGACTGGTACGGATCATATATCTATTTTATCATGCAATCAGTTGGTGAAGGTAGTCTCTAAAACTCTACTAAACGTGGTGGACGCAAGAAGGGGCTCTCAAACAAAACCGATGGATGAACGAATTCGAGTCATGGAAAAGGCCTTTTTATCTGGTCTAGAAGGTCGACGCGGTGATGGAACTGATTTGAATCTTGGTAAGACCCGCTCCCACTTCCTATAAAAGGTGTCGTCGTCGTGTATCATTAAAAATTTAACGATGTATTGACTCCATTTTTATTTTATTTTTATTTAATTAGGTGAATTGACTTTTCATGATCTGACACCAAACCAAAGTCGATTTTTATTACCTGGTCAACGCTTGATTTTGGACAAAAACAACGACCACGATTCGCAACGGAAGATGATATTTTTACCAGTGTATGAAGGTGCTGATGCTTTGGCAATGCTGACAAGTTATCCGATGGGCAAGCATGAACCTTTGGACATACTTTTATGCAACAAATTGGAAACTCATATCAAAGGTACGACAAGGATGGGCTGCCGGGCTGCTAGTAGTGGAATTGTGGTTCCTGTACCTGCATCCATTTCTCAAGATTCGAATCCATCTGCACCCATATCACAAGACTCCACTCCATCATCCGGGGAAATCTTTAACTTCGCAAGTATTACATTCGAAGAAATGCACGGCTATGAATTCTTATCGGTAGTGGATCGGCGTCGATCGAGTGACTTCGGTGGTGGTGCTGGGACTGGTTTTTTGATTGCCGAACCATATGATTTTGACACCAATACTCAGATCATCGAAAAATCTATGTTTGGTAAGCACAGGAACTGATTTATTTTGTGGTTACTCAATGGCGCTTTTTTATTATACTCTCTAGATATTGCATTAAGCGGTATTCAAATGGACATTAACCCTGCGCTCTTCTCAACAATACGCATTCCTGCTATTGAAAGCTCCATGCTGGCGTACCACATAAACGTCAACAAACCTGGGTGCTCTTCAACTCACTTCTCACCATTATTGCGGCAATCCATATCATCCATGCATGAATCCAAATTCTATGTCAACATTGGCGATGATCGAGGGCAAATTGATATGTCTGTGCACGGTCGAACAGCCTTCTCATCTGCATCACCACCCGTCGGGCTGCATCATGCGCACCATCACCCCCAACAACACCGTCACCGCGAATCGTCGTCATTAGAAAGCGCAACAGCATCAGCTCGTGGTCTGGATATTGGTGTCTGGATGGACCCGTCATGCAATCAGCCCATCAAGTTAGAACTGACAGTGGATTGGTATGGAAGCTTTGGTCGAATTGGCTTCAGAAATGGCATCATGCTTCCCACATTTGCGTTTATTGTGGTGCTGGTGGTGTGGGTGACACAAATCCAATGTTATTTCTCGACTGGTGTGTATCCTCATTTTGGTCAAGGCATGGTGTTTTGTTTAAGGACAGTTTTCCCAGTGATCTCCGTTCTATTGGCTGTAGCAGGTATTTATCAGGGATGGACTGATGCGGAATCCTATCAACTTTTGGACGACAATCGATTGATCGGACAATGGTGGAAACGGTACGTACCCGACTCATTCTCTTATACGGATGAAATCAAGTCCACAATGGCGATTGTTTGGAACGATGTTCTGGCTGGGCGGACCGATCTCTTCTTTTGGTGGCTTCCTCTCTGTGGACTTTTCCTGAGCATCGGTTTGGTGTGCGTCCTTTGGATCATTGTCTCTCTCTTTGTACGTATATGTGCTACATTGACATCCCTCTTTATGCGCCACTCTCCATCAACCTTGCAATTCAAATCTACCAAATTATTACAACAACAACAACAACAACAACAACAAAAACAAAAACAAGAACAACAACAGCAACAGCGCCATGGGAGCCTGTTTGATCATGGGTTGTTTTGGTTTATTCCGAATGATCTGAACAATGATTCTGACCGACAGCGCATGGAACGACGTATCATTACGACCCTTATTTTATTCAGCTTGGTGGCAACATGTATACCCTATCAATTTGTTTTTCTTGTTGCTTTTTTAGTTCATATCATTACATGTGTCCGATCCCTTATGAAGCTATGGGTATCTGTAAGTGACTAATATGACCCCTTCCCTGACTACTGTCTTATGTGTCTAATACTCATTTATCATTTTTTTTTATAATATATAGTCACCATCACAAGAACTCAAACGAAACAATCGATATCAATTCTTACAGTCTCTCCTCTTACTATTCATCACTCTTTTACCCTTTAATGCTCCCATATTGGTGGTGTGGATTCGAAATCTATCTGTTCATTGGTTTGTACCCTTTTCTTCGGATCACAGTGTCCTCGCTATTGCCCCATTTATGATCTACGTTGAAATGTTGACAAGCCAGAAATCAATGCTACCAAGAACAACATCGAGGTAAGACAAAGAAGGATAAAGAAGTAAGTTTTTTGAATGAAACTAACAGTTTAATTTTTTCATATAGAATTTGGCATTATCTCACCTGCCTCATATTCTATTCGGTTGTTTTGTATGCATTTATGTATGGAATCAAGTATACTCACTCGTTGTACTTTTTATCAAATGGACTGATTGGATGGCTTCTTTTGCTACATTTTTGGCATTCTTCTTATGGTCGGCACTTGTACCATTCTCTAACGGACTTCCTTTACCTTTACTCATTTTCGAAAAAGCAATCATAGATTTTATCTTTTTTTTTCCCTCCCACCCCGCCGTTTTTTATTAATTTCATCATTTACTTCTTATCATTTACTACATATTATTATTATTATTATTATTACTCTTTTATTGCTTTTATTCTTACTCATTATTATTCTTATTTTGCATTATTTTTTGATTTACTTGCCATTTCTTTATTTACACACGTACAATGAAGCTTGTATTTACTTTTCCTATTTATTTATTACTTTTTATTCCCCCCTTGTAGTTTATTATTTTATATCTCGCAATTCAATAAAAATCAAGTCGGAAAAATGATCAATTAATCAGAAGTCATATGTTATTCTTGTTTTCAATCAATACCATAACTGAATTTTGACCGCTCTAGAAATTCATATATTGGCCTTTCTGCCGCAGTGCCTGTCGGGCGGCATTTCAAAAAATCATATTTTTTTCACTTTTGGCGCGCACAGTCTATTTTTCCTTTTCCACTCCCATAACATTTTTTTCCTCCAAATTCTTCTCAATGGGCAAAAAAACATTTTTCAACCCTGATGCCATTGATGCTGAACCTATCAATGTGTTTTCTCTGCCTCAAGAAATCATGACTGCCTTGGTGCCCGTGTCTGATCAGAAATCTAGTACTGTGGTAGACGATGTGGTTGCCCTGCACAAGCAACAAGAACGACTCAACCAAGCAACACTGGAAAAGCTTCATATCCAACAGCAAAATGAAGACAAGGAGAAGAACGACAGTGAAACCGACAATGCGTTCTCGTGTGGTACATGTCAACAAGTTTTCTCAGACAGACTGGAACATCGACAACATTTTGGGACAGATTGGCATCGGTATAACATTAAACGAAGACTCATGTTTGATCAACGTCCTGTATCTTCAGCGGAATTCGAAGACATGCTAGCAGGTAAATGGTGAAGAAAGGTCACCCCTCTCCCCCACTCGTATACACGAAATAGCATATGTTTTTAACCTTCGCTTTTTCTTTTCTTTTCCTTACACCGTGTGATAGATCTTACAGACAGTTTATCTGGCTCAGAAAGCGACCGAGAAGATAGTGATGAGGATAGTGACAATGATGCTGACAAAAACATTCGTGGCGACAGCGGTCTGGATACGATTGATGAAGAAGACAAGGTGGCGACACTTGTGGGGAAACAGCAATTGGAATTGACCGAGACACAGGCCATTGAAGATCAAGTGACGGCAACAGCAAGTCAATGGGCGGCGGCGGCCAAAACACCTCTCCAGCAGAAATACTCGTCTGTGTCCTGGTTCACTGTGCCTTCCTTGACAAAGGTACCCTTCCATTTAGGTGTTTACCGCGTGCTACTGGAATCGACGAAAAAGGCACCTTCAAGCTTGGATGCCGTTCAACAAATACAACAACAGCAACAACACCCGAATGGCAGCACCAACCAACCTTCCCCGCGACTTTGGACATTACTTATGATGGGTGGTGGACATTTTGCAGGCGCTATCGTCGATGTTGGACAAAGTAAAGGATTGGTGGAACAGCAACTCAGCAAACAAGTGAACATTCTGGCTCATAAGACGTTCCATCGATATACAAGTAAGTTGGAAGAGATAAGAGTGTGGTAGTCCCACCATTTTCCATTATGCTGATTTTTTTGTTTTATTTTTCATTTAGCTCGTAGAAAGCAAGGTGGATCTCAATCAGCGAATGATAATGGGAAAGGGAAGGCGAACTCGGCTGGTGCACAAATTAGACGGTATAACGAAATGGCCTTGCAACAGGTAATATCACGATCACATAAAAAAAAATCAAGGGGATGCTCTATCTTATATATTCTGTGTGTGTGTGTGTGTTTTGTTTTAGGATATCCGCGAACTACTGAGTCAATGGAAAAAGTATATTGATCAAAGCGAACTGGTGTTTGTGCAGGCTCCCAGCGGAAACAAGAAGATCATTTATGGGTACGATGGTGCTGTATTACAAAAAGGTAATGTCTAAAGAAAGAATGAAGGAAAAAGGAACGCTGTGAAAAAAGTGAGTACTCATCCTTTTCACTTTTTGTCATCAAAACTAGAAAACCCAAAAATACACAATATGCCCTTCACGACAAGACGACCAACGCTCAGCGAACTTCGACGGGTTTATCTTGAATTGACAACGTTGAAGGTGATCCAAGTGGATGAACAGTCTTTATTGCAACATCAGCAGCAGCTGAAGGAGAAAGAAAATCGTCTTCGTCAACGTCTTGAAAAAACTATTGCAAAATCGGTGGACGACAACAAACAAGACCGAACCGCTGCTGCGAAGGACAACAAAGATCCTGTTTTGGACAAACTGTTGGTACTGGTGAAACAAGGCAAAGTCAATGTCATCCAATCCTATGTTGAAAAACATCCTGAACTCCCCATTATTGATTCTCTTCCTTCTTCCCTCATTGATGGCAATCATGGTGCTGGTGGTGCGTATGACTATCGCCGATTCCCTTCCCTGTTGCATATTGCGGCATCACACGGTCATGTGGATGTGGTGGCCATGTTACTTCGAGACATGAATGCGAATCCTACGGTGAAAAATGATATTGGCAAGACGGCATACGAAGTAGCAAAGGACAAGATCACTCGGAATGTGTTTCGACGATGTATGTGTGACTACCCTGACCGATGGCAATGGCTCGATGACGCCCATGTCCCAAGTCCTTTGACAGCGGCCGAAGAACAGGAACAATTGGAAAAGGATCGCAAACGAAAAGCCAAAGAAGATGAACGAAAACGACTCATTGAATTGGATCGACAACAGAAGGAGGATGCAAGATTGGCCAAGGAAGAAGCAGAGATACTGGAAGCAAGAGCCATGGCGGCGAATTCTCGAACCAAAAAGAAACTAGCGACGTCCGGTGGTGTCCATACACTCGATCCAATGGCACGTGCACTCCGCGATAACCATGTGAATGTCGCCAATATGTCTCCTGAAGCAAGAATGCGCCTTGAACGGGAAAAGCGTGCAAGGGCGGCGGAAGAACGACTGAAGAAAAAATGATTTTTGGAGGGTGTGGACTTGGTTGTTTAGGTTAGAATATAGTAGCATTAGTAGTAGATAGTAGTTTATATATACCTTTTTTTTTCTTTCTTCCCTTATTTATATATATATGCCTTTAATAAAATTGCGTTGTTGGTTTTTAAACTAGGACATGTTTTTGTGGGTTCTTTTTTTATTTACTAGCCATAATGTTGAATTTCGGATGCCTGAAAACCTCGGAGAGGGACGCAACTAACATTTCTTTTCTAGCGCGCTGTCACCCAGAAAATTATTTGAATAGAACTTTATTACGTTTTGTAGTTACAGAAGTTATTTGATACCCACATGCTCTTTTTTTTTTTTTTTTTAGAAAAAAAAAATAGCCATTTGATTTTTATCATATATTTGCTCCTGCAGTTGTTTGTTACCTTTGGTTTTTGTTTATAAATGTATGGTTATATATGTATTTGTGATCATAATAAGGAAAAAACAAACTACTGGGCTATTAGGAATAACGTCATGCATGTTTGATATAAAGTGACCTCAAAACTGTTGATCCGTCGTTGGGATTCTGGGTGGAAAATAGTCATTATGGGATAGCTAGAAATAAGGTGTGTGGTAGGGCATTCGGAAAAAAGGGCTATAATAATGGCGCCACTACTATCGAATGGGTCATATTATGGTTAATGAAAGGGGCATATTTTATTTGAAGTACAATGGTAAATATTGCACTAAAAGCATGTGAATCGTTATGGCAAGGGGTCTAATAGAGGTAGCGTGAAGGACGAGAAGGAGATCTAAATAGACCAATTATAAATATTGATCTAATATACTGTATAAGTCATGAGAATGACTAGTCTGGGGATTTCTTATTGAATTACAACATTGGTCAACCCCATCAAAAAAGGCGATGGTTACAAACAAGACAACCTATTGCACATGGCATGAAAAGGGACTAAATGGGACATTTTTTTGTTGAAGCACGTAAAAAGAAACATATTTTATTCAGATGTAGGTACAAGCTGTGGACAAAACTGACACTAAAGTAAGCTAATGAATGCTCCAAAAACCAGATAATGGAGGTTCTAAATCCTGAATCCAAGATGAAAGGGTTTCCCCATGTACGTTATAATCCCTAGACTGAAAACGTTTCTAAACTAGTCCTGACACTAATCTAAATCCACTATAACCCTATAGGAGTCACAATTGTGAAAAGAAAGAAAAAGAGAGGCAAAAAATAAAAAAGTTAGTGCAAATGAATAATCACATGGGCGGGATTTGAAATCTTCACCATTCACCGTTGACATTATAATGTTTCCGTTCTAATGACTACTTTGGACTCATCATAGAGTACTTTGATCTAGCTTAGTTCTCCCCTTCCCTTCACTGTGAAACAATGTATCGCTCAACGCAGAGCAACTTATTCTATCTGATTACACTTCATAGATAGATTATCTTAACATATACCAATCAACCGAGCACTTTTACATTATCACAATAATGGTACAGTAATGCAGGATAGATGCAAATGATTGAAGAACAAATAAAGAGAGAATGAAATAATCCCTCCACCGAATTCAAGCACAGGGTAATCACCTTTACAGTACCAAAAACTTGGAGTACCAGGTTTTTTGGGTATATTTGTAATGGTTGGTGATAGGAACTGCCACAAGACATCGGTGATGGAGGCGCATCACTGTCTTATTTATGACTGAGAAGAAAAAATCATACCCAATCCTAACCCTATGAATTCAATCCAAGCAAGACGCCTATCTATAAAACCGTACATAGGAAAGGTTAATTCACGTGAATCAAAAGCCACGGCATCTTTCCATTGGCAATAGTGATACTGTATTTCCAAGTGCGACACTTCTTAAATTTATGGCAGAAAAAAAACAGTGATTCAATCCCCGCACAAGGATCACCCAGTTCGACCTTTTTTTTTTTGCTCTTTAAAAAACCTGAATTGGGAATAGCATGGATCAAACCCACCTAGTCAAAAGATCATTAGAGCTACAACAATACTGATGAATGTTCCCGCTAAAAAAAAAAAAAGAAAATGAAACGTGTGTGATAAAATTCTAATATTTCATGTCAAAATCTCCAAAAAAAAAAGCTTTGTGCTTGTAAAAGGTGGGGGACATATCTTATTGGCTAATGTTATTATAGTAACATGCCTTCTTATCAGTGTAAAACTTAAGCATAATATTCGGAACATGATAATGAGTTGATGCTTTTTTTTTTTTTTTTTTTTTTTTTTTTTTTTGCTTCTCCACTGCTGTATTCGAAACCAAGTTCTCCTTCCCTCTCCTATTCTTATTATTTCAATGCTTCTATCTTTTGCCCTCCATGATAAATATATAGGTAATTCAAGAAAGCAGCAATAAAATCAGTAAAATGAGATGGGTTGATTTTTCAATGGTTTATTACAAAAGAAAAAAGAGCATGATAATCAAAAAGTGATAAGCAGGAGAAAACCGGTAATCAATGAATCAATGGGAAAGGTGAACGCTAAAAGATAAAGATCATCTCATTGTTCTTCGGTCACTGACTTTACTACCACTACGACACGAATGACTACTATTTATGTTATATGGCATTTTTGATATGATTATCTTTAACACCAAAAACTCAAGACATGGCCGAATATGGAACTGATAACAATTTTTTTTTTAAAGCACAGATGCTCCTATCTGGTTTTTTCCCTTTTTTCTACATGTTGAGATAAGAAAAATGCAGCCAGTGGCTGAGCGGGATTTCAAATGTTTATCTTTTAAAAGAAGGGTACTTCTTCTCCTCGAGATTTTTTTTTTATTATCACTCTTTCTTTATCTTTTTCTTTTCTCCCTTTTTTTTATTTTCTCTTTTTTTTTTAAATTCTTCTTTAATCCAATTTTTTTTTGTTGCTGCTGTTTCTAATATGCCTGATCCCACTTACGGAGCAGATTACTCCTCCGGCGACATTTCTTGGATATTAGCTTCCACCGCGCTTGTCTGGCTGATGATTCCTGGTGTAGGTTATTTTTATTCTGGCATGGCTAGATCAAAAAATGCCTTATCTTTGATTATGTGCTCAGTCCTATCCCTAGTGGTTGTCTCTGTTCAGGTAAATATTTATATTTATATACATATATCATGCAAGTTTAAACAATATTGACACTCCTTTTCATATGCTAGTGGTTTATCTGGGGTTATAGTTTAACTTTTAGCAAAAACGCATCTGCTTTTATTGGCAACTTGGACAATGCTTTCTTACGTGGCGTTCTTGGTGATCCTTCGATTGGCAGCAAGGGTATTCCAGATATTGTGTATATGATCTGTAAGTACTCATTCACGCAATCGTTGAGCTTCATACTTAACTTCTTTTGGTTTATTATAGTCCAATGCATGTTCGCTGCTTTAACACCTGCTTTAGCAATCGGCTCCGCTGCAGAAAGAGGTCGTCTTTTACCTATGGTCATATTTATGTTTATCTGGTCCACGATTGTATACGATGTGATCGCTTGCTGGACTTGGAATCCGAATGGTTGGAGTGCAAAGTTGGGTGGTCTCGATTTTGCTGGAGGCACACCTGTCCATATCTCTAGCGGGTTTGCTAGTCTTGCCTATGCGTTAGTCTTAGGAAAACGTCAAGGGCATGGAAGTATCTCTCAAGCACATGATTTCAAACCACATAACATGTCCAACGTGATTCTAGGTATACCAAAAAAAAAAAGAATCACCATCATCATATTTATTTGAATGATAAAGCTAACTTTTTTTTTTTTTATGATAGGTACTGCCCTTCTTTGGTTTGGATGGTTCGGATTTAATGGTGGATCAGCGCTTGCCGGTAACATGCGTGCTGCCATGGCATGTGTAGTGACTAATTTAGCAGCATCGGTAGGCGCCATTACCTGGATGTGTTTGGATTATCGTATTGAACGCAAATTTACTGCTCTTGGGTTCTGCTCGGGTGCGGTGGCCGGATTGGTAGCCATTACTCCTGCTTCTGGATACGTGGGTCCTGGTCCCAGTGTTGCTATCGGCTTTTTGGGTGCTGTTGCTTGTAACTTAGCCGTTCATCTCAAACATATGTTCAACTATGATGATGCTCTGGATGTTTTTGCTGTGCATGGCGTTGGTGGCTACGTGGGTAGCATTTTGACCGTAAGTACTAGCTATATATGCTTATGCGGGATATTTATAAAACAAACCACAATCCTCATTTTCTTATTCTTGTTATTATTTATGTATAGGGTATCTTTGCTGAATCATATATTGCAGGACTGGATGGATCTACTGAAATATTGGGTGGATGGATGAATCAACATTGGGTACAAATTGGATATCAATTCGCTGATGCCACTGCAGGTGCGTCATGGTCCTTTTTTATGACGTTACTGATTTTGTTGGTAATGGATCGTATTCCTGGTCTCTCTCTGCGTGTGGACCCTGAAGTCGAACTGCAAGGTTTAGATGCGGCGGAAATTGGTGCAATGGCCTATTACATGGTGGACAAAATTGTCACCGTGGATCCTAATACAGGTCAACAAAAGGTGGTGTCCGAACGTGTCCGGGAAGTCCATCAACAAGATACCCCCAATGGTGATTTGGATATGGAGAAAACTGCCACTTTGCCTTCCCAACTCAACAATGTCTAGAATAGTTTCTCCCCCCTCTCTTTTTCTCCTTCTCATTAATGGTTACATTTATGAATTTTTTTTTATGCCTCATAGCTCACATTCTCCTCCGTCCCCATCTCTTATTGTAAAATACGCTCAATTTATTAATTACATTTAATATCAGTTATATATTTATATCCATTATTTTGAATAAAACCTATCTTGATTATTCTTTATTCAGATAGTTATTATAAAATGCTAGATGTTGTGTGGTATGGAAAAACTATGGCTTAGGGAAAGACCACATGATGATATTTGAAATCCCGCACACGTGGATTTTATTTATTTATCCTCATATTTTCCGTCTCTCTTTCACATTCTCTTTTTTCCCCTTTTCACCATTCGACGTCTTTGAGGTCATGGTGGTCTCAGATTAGTGTCAGGACTAGTTTAGAAGGGGTTTCAGCTCAGGGGATTACAGATTTATGGGGAAACCCTTTCATTTTGGATCTAGGATCTGAGGGCATCATTAGTTGGCTTTTTGGAGTCATCATTAGCCTAGTTTAGTATTAGTTTGTCCATAGTTTGTATCTAAATCTAAATAAAATATGTATATTTCTACTTGCTTCAATGAAAAATGTCCCATTAGTCTCTTCCATATTTTGTGCAAGAGATTGCCTTGTTTGCTACCATCGCCCGTTTTGATGAGGGTTGACCAATGTTGTGCTTCAAAAAAAATCCCTGACTAGTCTTTCTCATGACTTGAACAGTACATTTGATAACTTTTTGCAATATCCTTTCTAGATTAATGCTGATCATTCTTCAGATCTCCTGCTAAATTCAAGAGATCCCCTATTTGCTGTTGACCTGCGCAGTTTTTGCTTATATTCAATAAAATATATCCTCTTTTTCAGCCATCAACCTCTACCATCGTATTCATCAAATATTGAACATTCCTTTTTTTTTTTGTATAATACATCATATATGATAATCATCTCGGTGACGTTTGAAGGAGAATATCTGAATAACCAACATCACTTCGTTAGTTGACGTTTCTTGAGCACATGTTTCAATGCACCTACAATATAAGGTAGTTTTTTTTTTCTGGGCATTTTTTTTGTGCGTCCAAGATATACAATAAGAGACAACCTTTTTTGGTGTGTCTAGTTAGTATAGTCGTCGTTATACTGTACATACTGTAGAGCATTTCTCCCCAGATTCCTGGGAATCACACTTTTATAATAAAAATTTTCAAGGGACATTTCACAATGTGTATATACTAATGCTCCAAACAGGCTCCTGCCGCCATAAATAAGTCTCCTCCCCGAGCGACTAATTGGCAGTGTCGCTATACCTGTTTCATTATTCATATCGATCCGTCAATACCGTCCTGCCAGCGTAGTCTTCAAAACCAACATACTGTATATATCCAACTTTTTTTTTTTTTTTCTTTTGATTTTTGAATGTGGTGAATCAATAATAAAAAAAGATATACCCCCCCCAAAACTGAAGTCCCCCCCCCCTATGGACCGCCTACTACAATAATGTCGAAATCTCCCCTAATGACTTGTAAACTAAATTTGGCCACACGCGCCGAAACGGGATTTGAATAGCAACAGTCATATGTATTCGTTTTCCTTTTTTTTTTTTTTTTTTTTGGGCCGCTTTCTCTTCTTGAAAAAAAAAAAATATGGACGGACACACAAGATCACCCACCAACTTCTTAAATTCGGTCATTGGACAAAACGTGGTTGTCAAATTGAACTCTGGCATAGATTACAAAGGTATTTTTGTCATTGATATAATAACGATGAATATTCACATTGTCTTTCATTCATTCCTCCCCTCAAAAAAATAGGCGTTTTGGCTTGCTTGGATGGTTATATGAACATCGCTTTGGAAAACACTGAAGAATACGTGGATGGCAAACTGAAGAATAAATATGGTGATACTTTTGTTCGCGGAAACAATGGTAAAGTTGATAAAAAGGAAAAAAAAAAAGAGTACGTAGCGTGTATCTCTTACTCACTCTTCTTTTACAGTATTGTATATTAGTGCCGACAAGTCATAGTGGAATAAAGGATTGATTTGGTACGTTTTATGTAATAAAAAAGGAAAAAGAAAAGAATACCATCAATCATACGTTATTATTTTGTCTTGGGGGGGATGTTATGAATGTATAGCATAGTGTGCTGTTTATGATTACAACAACGCATATATCAGGTATGGGCAGTTTACTTTTGATAAGTAGATAGTGGGTCAAGTTGATACCCTGTCCGTGTATACATATGCGAAGATCTCTTCACTAGCTTCGGCCCACCTTTTTTTTTTTTTTTTTTTTTTTTTTTTGTTAGTTATCGCCATGATCAAGCCTGCTGCTATCAAGACGGTAAGCATCGTACAAGAAAGTAGATAAAAGCATCAATTCATCACACTCACTGTTGCCATATGTTTACTGATGATGATCCCAACAAACCTCCTAGAACCAAGTGCCCTATTTGCGATAAGCAGAGGTATCTGAAAGACGATGTACCATTAGCTCGTATTAGAGTTGCATCAATTGGCGACATTATTGGAGCAAAACTTGCCAACCCAGTGACAAGAAAACAGCTACTATATAGAAGCAACCGGGAAAACAACAACAACAGCAACATTAACGACATCTTCGATGGACAAGCATACAAGAATATGTGTGAATTGGGTCAATTCGATACGAAATATGATGTTGCAATTGGACTTTATATTGATGAATTTTCTCCTTTTGAAAAAAGTTCATTCAAGAGTACGTTAGTGAACATGATGAATTTCAATTTGGATCCCAAAGAAAGGTAACCAAAGAACCCCCCCCCCCGCAAAAACAGAAACAAAATATTAATGTTCTTCTTAAATTTTAGATACAAGCTACACAACCTCTCTCCCATCTTGATCACACATGGCACAAAGAAAGCAGCAAATATCCATACCTTCCTGACGCCGTTATACAACGAATTAAGACATTTATCGGAACATGGTATTACCGTGAAGACAGACGACAATTTGGTGATTAAATCACGTATTCACCTTATGTTATTTACCGGCGACATACCGGCTGTCAGCTCACTGATAAATCATTCTGGGCATACGTCGTTTAACGGATGTTGATGCTGTACAATAAAGGGAACTCATAGTGAAGATGGATATGGGATGTACTTCCTGGGTCGCACCTCACGATTTGAAATGCGCACCATTGACAATTACAGATCAATAGTGGAATAGGTAAATTAAGACAGTTGTGTATATTTGAATGATATCACTCATTTTTCTATTGCTTTTGTTATTGCTTAATAGAATGGTATCCAAAGATCTCCAATCGCATTTAATCCAACATTTACTGGGCCCTATTTTTTTTGGTTTGGATGATTATAATTTTATTGGTGTCTTCAACTGATATAAGCGAGGAAAGAAAGCAACCAAAGTGGTATAGCGACTAATGGCCCTCAACTCTTCAGCTTGCTTTTTGTGGTGGATCAAGATCGGTGGTTCAGGGGATTGTTTTGTTTGCCTTTGTCACTCATTCTGATTTTCTTGGAAAAACCACGATCGTATTGATAAAACAAAAGGTAAACAATGCAAATGATGAAAACAATAATAATGCATGGTCTGATATGATATATTTATTACTTTTGTGTTTTTATTTTATTTTATTGTGTAGGTATGTGATGCTACTCGCAGGAATCCTAGATGGTCTTTTTGGTTATCAACTACCCACCCATAATATAGATCATACAGTAGTTAATTTTAGTCTCCCCTCAATTGTATTTTCCATGTTATATATTTATATGAATAAAATTGTCTCCTGTATCTCTTCCTTTTCTGGGGGTTTTTTTTTTTTTTTTTTTTTTTTTTTTTTTTTTTTTTTGTCTTGATGATGTGGTGCACAATACATATAATATATGATCCGGAACGGAGCAGGTCAATTCATGTCAAAAACGAGCCTTTTCTCAAATTGCATGAAAAGAAAATCAAAGAGTTCTCGATCTTACTTTTCTGAATCAGATATGATAGATAGATAGATATCAGCAGAATGACGATGACAATTGATGTTGGTGATTGATAGCGATCAGTTGAAATAAAAAGAATCAAATAGGCACCTTGCGGAGTTGACAGGACCCGTGTTATTCGATGCTTATTAGCTGCTGTCAGTGCGGCTCTTTTTTTAGTGTTGTTGGAAAACGCAGAAGTTACACAGAGAGAGGAAGCTACTCGGGGGCGATTAAAAAAAAAAAAAGTGTGATGTAACTGCTACCCACTAGGAAAGCATTTGCATATAAAAAAGAGTCGCGTTCTCGATTCAAATTCCGCCTTTTTTTATCTTTCTTTCTTTTTCTTTACACTCTTTTTACTTCTTATACTCTCTACTTACTACTTATATTATGGGTATCCTCGATATTGTTCCTGCTGGTGTTGTGTCTGGTGACGATCTCCGCAAGCTCTTTGAATACGGTAAGTGATCATTAAAATACCTGACATGGATTCTCTTGGCCTCAAGGCAAGCAAAAATCATGAAATAAACTCCTTTAAAAAATAATAATATATAGCTCGTGAACACAAGTTTGCCATTCCTGCTATCAACTGTACTTCCACAAGGTAAAAGACGCAAAAAAGAAAAAACGAAGCAGAAAAAAAAAAAAAAAAGCTTGTGTTGGGGACATGAGCTTGGGTTGGGGATGATGCTTTGACATTTGCGCTTGTTATCATCTCTGCGGAGTTGGGTGAGGTCTTTGAACTAGTGGACTTATCTTTTTTATTTTTATCTTAGCACCATCAATGCTGCCCTTGAAGCAGCTCGTGATCTCAAGTCTCCCATCATCATCCAATTCTCCAACGGTGGTGCTGCTTACATTGCCGGTAAGGGTTTGAGCAACAAGAACCAAGAAGCCTCTATCATCGGTGCTGTTGCTGGTGCTCAAGTAAGTTGAAAAATGGGAGAGTTGACCCGGGTTTGAGTTTACTGTTCATAATGATAAATAGATGGGTATATTGACTTTTTTTTTTTTTTTTTTTTATCAAATAGTACGTCCGTGCTGTAGCCAAGGCCTATGGTATCCCTGTTGTCATCCACTCTGACCATTGTGCCAAGAAGCTCCTCCCCTGGTTTGATGGTAAATATCAACACCCCCCCCCTACGAAACTCTGTGTATAAATATATTTACTTAACAGATGTTGGTTTTTGTTTTGTTTTTAGGTATGATTGCTGCCGATGAAGCTTACTTCAAGGCCAACGGTGTTCCTTTGTTCTCCTCTCACATGTTGGATCTTTCCGAAGAAAGCAAGGAAGAAAACATTGAAATCTGTCTCAAATACCTTGAACGTATGGCTCCCATGGGATGTTTATTGGAAATGGAAATCGGTATTACTGGTGGTGAAGAAGATGGTGTGAACAACGAAGATGTCGACAATGCCTCTCTCTACACTCAACCTGAAGATATCTGGGAAATCTACTCTGCTTTCTCCAAGATCACTGATTTGTTCTCTATTGCTGCTGCTTTCGGTAACGTCCACGGTGTGTATGCCCCCGGTAATGTCCGTCTTCACCCCGAATTGTTGTCCAAGCATCAAGCCCATGTTGTTGAACAACTCGGTAACACTGAACAAACCAAGCCTGTCTTCTTTGTCTTCCACGGTGGTTCTGGTTCTACTGAACAAGATATCGCTATCGCTGTTGACAATGGTGTGGTCAAGATGAACGTCGATACCGATACCCAATGGGCCTACTGGGTTGGTTTGAAGAACTACTACGAAGAAAAGAAGCAATACCTCCAAGCCCAAGTTGGTGAAGATGGCAAGCCCAACAAGAAGCATTACGATCCCCGTGTCTTCATTCGTGAAGCTGAAAAGACCATGATCGAACGTGTGCAACAAGCTTGCAAGGACTTGGGAAATGTTGACCGTTTGTAAATAGTGGTGGAATCTGGTGGTGGTCTAGTTTAGTATAGTACAGCACAGTTTAGTATAGTATAGTAGTATAGTTTGTTTGTTTTTTGTATCATTTATTATTCTTATTATTCTTATTATTTTTCTAGCTTTACTAGTTTTATTTAGCTTTTATATATATATATACAAAAATAAAGAAATACTTTATTCATTTTTTTTTTTTTTCATCGCTTGAAAAATTGATTAGTTTCTGAGAGAGAGAGAGAGAGAGAGAGAGAGAGAGAGAGAAAGAGACGGGGGTAGGTGATAAGGCCCATTATGCATATAGTAATTATGCCTTTTATGATTACATCACCATTGACAGAAAACAAGTCTTCATGCGCACGACGGTTGTACAGCACATTGGTTACACATATGTGTCATTTTTCTACAATCAAACAATCATGTTATATAGAACCTGGAATGTTAAAATGATAGAGTTTGAAAATGAACACATTACCATCAAGGGAATCAGCTGTAGCTTGATCAATGTTGCTATGTAACCACGGGAGCCAGTTTGGCGAAAATGTAGAAGCTAGTATTTTGTCCCCATTTCTTCACAAACTTTAAACATTTATAACGGAGTTTGAAGTTTTCAGGGCGCTTTTTTTTTATATATATATTCTTTGCCTTTTTCTTTCATTGTTCTCCTTCTTTTTCTTTTTCTTTTCTGTTTTTTTCTTAAATTTTACTTTTATACCTTACTTTATTTTTATTTCCTTTTATGAAACTATTTACATTCATTTGTCTCATTTTTTCAATATATGGATGTGTGTTGTCAATAGAACCTTCATCACTGATTCCTTTAGATCTTGGAAAGCATCTCAATCATCGTGCTTTTGGTGATGGCGCTGATGTCGATGGATTAGGCCAACATTACCTTCCGAAAAAAGATGAACCCAAATTCAATGTTGTTGGCGGCATCATATCATACTCAAGTTCATTTTCTGGTCAAGATGCTAATAATAACGACAATTCCTTTGACAACATATGTGTCCAAGGTAACGACAAAGAGCATCGTATTTACGAATTTCCCAGCAACAACAACAGCAATTCGTCATCTTTTGGTGCTCTTTATTTTCTTTTATCTGCCTCTCATGGACCTATTGTGGCTGATATCAAGATTACCTATCAACAAAACCATGACAAACAACAACCACTCAGTACTGTAACCCGACTCGTTATTCCAGATTGGCAACAAGAAAAGGATTTCCATCAAATCGAAAAATGGGATGTTATGACTCGTTCTGTTTCCAACTCGCAAACTCTTGGTGGACTCTATTCCATTCCAGTGTACCTTGATCCAGCTCGAACTCCAATTTCTATCAGCATGATTCTCCCTTCGCAGCCATCGTCAGCATCATCAGCACCTACTCGTGGTAATAATGGGAATATCATCGCCAGCGAAAACAACAACGCTTATGTTCCAAAAGCCGCCTCTTCATCCACACAACAAGATCCATTTGCTCCTTCGATCCACGTATTTGCTGTCTCCGCTGTAATCCCACTCCCCCCAAATGTGCCTGAATCTGTTACTACCTTTGGTGGCACGTCTTCTGCATCTACTGGTGATGGCTCCTTACAAATGACGGCAGCACGTGTTACCCGACGGTTTTGGAATGATTCTACAGCTTTGATCCCGGTGCTTCTTGTGCGTCTTCACAACGTGGGCAGTTTATGGCTGGACGATATGACAGTCTCAGTGAAAAGTCATCGTGTCAAGACAATGTATCCTGGAAAACTCGACCATCTGGCTCCTGGCCATGTTTCTTCTTTGGATATCGGCATTCAACTCACTGCCTTTAATGGTGATATAGAGATGGATGATCTTCATTTCCAAGTGGCTACCTCTCAAGGCGTTCTTCTCTTGGACAAGACTATCCAACTCTCTCTTCCAACGCAACAACAGCTGGTAGAATATCATACAACCACAACGTAAGCAAAAAAAAAAAAAAAAAAAAAAAAAAGGTGGGGGGACTTTGATCAGATGAACACATGATAGGTGCATGATTATTATTTTTTGCATGAATCCCGACTCACTTTTCTTTTTTATTAAAAGTTCTTTACAACAACATCAGGCACCGACATGGTATCAACAGGCCAAATTTGGGATATTTATACATTGGGGTCTCTACAGCGTTCCTGCATGGGCACCTGTTGGTCAAGAATATGCCGAATGGTACTGGTGGCAAATGAATCATCCCTCGGATCCGACCTATGAACATCATCAGAAGCGCTATGGCCGAGGGTTTGCCTATGATGACTTTATTCCCATGTGGCAACCAACCTTGTTTGATCCTAAGATGTGGCTGGATTTAATTGACGCTTCTAGAGCAAAATACTTTGTTTTTACCTCAAAACATCATGATGGGTTTGCTTTGTTTGATACGTAAGCTTCGAAAAAGAAAAAAAAAAAGTTTGTGGTGTTGGCATATTACTAAGTTTTTTTTTTTTTTAATATATAGTAAGGTTACCAATCGATCATCGGTTCAAATGCAACCTCATCGTGATTTCGTTCATGATTTGATCACTACTTCCAAAGAACATTATCCACATTTGAAACGGGGCATTTATTGTAAGTTGAAAAATGACAAATAAACAAACATCGGGACAGGTCATGGGATATCTCACGTTTAAGCGGGGAAAGCGTATCACTTAACTTATTTTATCCGTATCATAGTCTCTCTGCCTGAATGGTATCATCCTAAATACAAGGATAGCAACTTTGATGATTGGCACGGCCCGCCTTTTAATCCATATACTAATAAAACCATCCCTTATACTGGCAGCACTCCTATTGATGACTTTGTCAATGATTTACAATTACCACAATTTCTTGAATTGGTCAACAATTATGAACCTGATATTATATGGTAAGGCAAATAGATGATGGTATGGGGGCCGGGGAAGGAGGAGACCGGAAGAAAGATTTGTTTTCTCTGATTTGTTTTTTTTTTCTTTCTCTCTCGCATAGGTGTGATATTGGTGGCATCAACAATTCATCCATGTGGCAAGCGGAATACTACAATAAGGCAGCCAAACAAAACCGTCAAGTCACTATTAACGATCGGTGCGGCAATGGTGTATCAGACTTTGCGACTTTGGAATATCAACAAACGTCCACGCCTCCTGCAAGATCTTGGGAAGCGACACGAGGAGTCGACCCACGTTCATTTGGGTGAGTCCAAAAAAAAAAAATATACAGGAAAAAAAACCCCCCGGGGGCACTCACAATGGGTAACTTTTTTTTTTTTTTCATTAGATTTAACCAAGCAACACCACCGGAAAAATATGCCAGTAGTGAACAACTAGTGCATGAACTTGTGGATGCAGTGTCGATGGGTGGCAACTTTTTACTTAATATTGGTCCAAATGCCAACGGATCCATTTTCCATACGATGGTGGAACGACTGCATGATATTGGGGCATGGCTGGATCAAAATGGTGCCAGTGTGTTTGATGCGGATCCTTATTGGTTGGCGACACAGGATTTAGATGTACGGTATATGATGGGCCATCATGCATCGGCGTTTTACATTTTGGTATTGAATCGGTCCGTTTTTACTGATGACAAGCAACTTGTGCTCACAACCCCACTTCCTTTGCAACCCTCCTCTTCCACTATTCATGCCATGGGAAATAATTCGGCAAACAACACAACTGCTCCATTACTTTGGAAGTTCGAGCAAGACAACACAACGGCGGTGACACAGACGAGGATCAGCAACATTCCAGATGATTTCTTGAATCATAGTCAATACGTCTGGGTCCTCAAGTGTAGTATATAGACGATTTATTGTAGTTTTATAGGTTGATTTGTTTATATTTATTCCTAACCTCTTCCCTCCCTATCACATTCTCCACTTATTTTTATTCCCCATTGGTCCCTTTTCCAATTCCCTTAATATTGTGCACTGAATATGATGATATCTATATTTTATTCCTACACTTACATTTTGTTTCTTGTATTATATATCAAATTAATAAAGGCTTTATTATTTACTTTTTTGTATTTTTACAGCTGTCTGTATAATTTTTATTTATTTGATCTAGAAAAAAGAACGACTGTGTTTTGTATGCATCCTGATGATCATACTAAAATAATAGAATCACAGAGTTGCATCCCCGTCTTTCTTGATGACTCTGGACCAAGAGGCTAACAAGTCATGCGGACATTTAAACATAAAACTCAAAAAGAGAGTTTTTTTTTTTTTTGCTTTTTTTCTTTTGCTCTCTCTACTTTTCATCAATGATAGCCTCAACGAAGTATTGGACATATTTGATTAGTGTTAGAATGTGAATCAGGGGCATTGGGCAAATGCAATACAAACATGCATGGAGAAACCCTTTCATTTTGGATTCAGGATTTGGAACAACCTCGATTAGGCTTCATGTAGTGATACGTGGTATCGAGCCGTCATTAGCGTCGTCTAGTTTTAGTTGTCATAGTATTATATCTGTATCTGAATAAATCATGTATTGCCTTTTTTATTGTTAGTGGTGTCTATTCTCATTAGTTTAGTTTGTCTTCAGCTGTAGTTTGCTTTTTTTTTTTTTTTTTTTACATTCGTCACCTCGCTCATTTAGATCAGCGTTGGCCATCGCAGTTTATGCTTCTTTATACTTCAATAAAATGCATCTTTTTTTTTATTTTTTATTTTTAACAATCATTGAATCAAATCAATGTTGAGACTGGATCAAGTCTCATCATTTTGAGATTGTATATATGATAGTATACCAATCAATCCTTCTGCGTGTTTCATATGCATTTCATACCTTCACTTTGAAAAGTCATACCGAAGTTCGTGTGCTTTTTATTTATTTATTGAATGTAGTAGATAATAATGACCAATATTACACTACACTACTGTATACTAGACTAGACTAGACTAGACTAATTTACTCTATGCTACAAAGATGGTGGATTGTCTAAGAATTCATGCTACTTTTGGTCCAGGGCGAATGAAGCAATCTGGAAATCGGACCCGCCCCGGCGAAACATTTTGTAACTGTCAGAGAAATAGGGGGACGCCCTAAAAAAGAAAGCGGAGATTTGCAACATGGAACTGGTCTAATGCAGAGCGAAGTTTTTTAAGCAGGATTTTTTTATTTTTTCCATATGAAGAAACTCCACCATCAAAAAAAAAAAAAAGAAAAAAAGAGAAAAAACAGAAGTCTCGGGCATTGATGTGAGCACAAGCGTGAAGTAGCTTGGTGCGATAGTTTTTGGTTATTCACCGTTGGCGTATCAGTCCATGATTATTGGATGTGTTTTACCAGGCAATTTGAAGTTTGTGTCGGAACGTCGAATTATCTGTTTTTGATTTTTTATATCCTCTTGAATTCTATTTTATTTTATTTTCTCTTCTCTTTCTTCTTTGTATATATTTGCTTTTCCTCTCTTGATATAAACATACTTCCTACAAAAACAACTCTTTTATCGAAATGACGACTGTGAAGAATATTTGCTGTATTGGTGCTGGTTATGTAGGTAGGTTGACGAACGGCACTCTTTTCAATTGCTCATTCTCATAACTTTTCTTCTTCGTCTTCTCAAATAAATAGGCGGACCTACTTGTGCTGTAAGTTATATATATTCCTAAAAACCAAGAAGATGTTTACTAAATCCTTTTTTTTTCTAGGTCATTGCCTACAAATGTCATGATATCAAAGTGACCATTGTTGATGTCAATCCAACCCGTATTGCTGCTTGGAATTCGGATAAGCTCCCCATTTATGAACCTGGGCTGGACAAGGTTGTATTTGACCGTCGCGACAAAAACCTGTTTTTCTCAACCAATGTAGATGGTGCCATTCAGGAAGCTGATCTCATCTTTGTTTCGGTTAACACTCCCACGAAAAAGGCTGGTATGGGGGCTGGTCGTGCTGCTGATCTCGCGTAAGTCAAACGATATCAAATGAACGACGAAAGGTGTGTGTGTGTGATTACTTTCTCTTTATGCTAAATCAAAGATGTGTATGTGGTATAGATATGTGGAAAGTGCTACTCGACGTATCGCTCAGGTGGCCACCTCATCAAAGATTGTGGTGGAAAAATCAACGGTACCCTGTCGTACAGCCCAAAGCATGCGCACTATATTGGAAGCCAACTCTACCAAGGAAATTCATTTTGATATCTTGTCCAACCCTGAATTTTTGGCAGAAGGAACGGCCATTGATGACTTGCTTAGCCCGGATCGTGTTTTGATTGGTGCATTGCAAACTCCCGAAGGTATCAAGGCCCAACAGGCACTGGCGGGTGTCTATCAACATTGGGTCCCCAAAGACCGTGTCCTTACCACTAATCTCTGGTCGTCTGAATTATCAAAGCTGGTAAGCATAGGGTGATGATGGGAAGGGGAACGAGGACACGAGTTGATACTTGACTTTATAAAAAAAAAATCAAAAAGGTTAACCTTCATTATATGTATATTGACCTTTATAGGCTGCAAATGCAATGCTCGCTCAACGGATCTCGTCGGTGAATGCTCTTTCTGCCATTTGTGAAGCCACTGGTGCTGACGTGGATGAAGTCGCTTATGCTTGCGGTCGCGACACTCGTCTGGGGTCCAAGTTTTTAAAGGCGTCTGTCGGGTTTGGTGGATCATGCTTCCAAAAGGATATTCTCAATTTGGTTTATCTCTCTGAACAACTCAACCTTCCTGAGGTGGCAGCTTACTGGCATCAAGTGGTGGTCATGAATGAATATCAAAAGAAACGCTTTGTACGCAATATCATCAAAACTCTCTTCAACACCATCACCAACAAAAAGATCGCGGTACTGGGATTTGCATTCAAGAAGGATACAGGGGATACACGGGAATCGGCTGCTATTACGCTCATCAAAGATTTTATTCAAGAGTCGGCGCATGTGGCCATTTATGATCCCAAGGTGGAACGTGAACAAATATATATGGATTTGGCGGATTCAGGTGGTGTGGTGGATACGCGACAACAGGTGGAAAAACAAGTACAGATTTGCAGTAATGCCTATGAAGCTGCTCAGGATGCCGATGCTATTGTTGTGGTCACAGAATGGGATGAATTCCGGGACGATCAATTGGACTATGCAAAGATTTATGCTGGAATGCACAAACCAGCCTTTTTGTTTGATGGTCGCTTACTTGTCAATGCGCCTAAACTCCGCAAAATGGGATTCAAAGTCAATGTGATTGGAAAAACTGAGTTAGCTGGAACCGCCTAAATTAGAACTTTTTACACTTTTCTCTTCGTTCCTATTTTATTTTTATTTTTTTATACATTACTATATTTATGGTATTATCATTTGCATTAGCTAGCATTTCAATTTTTTATTTTACTTTATTTTACCTCTTGTTATTTATTTAGTCTTTTTCTTTGAAATATATTTTTGTAAATAAACGGTGCTTTAGCACTTTTATTGGGCCCATTTAGAAATCCTATGATTTTATATTTTATACTTATAATTATGATATCGTTTATTTTGCGAGGCGCGACTTGTGGTCTGAGGGGCATATACAATTAAAGATGACCGTTATACTACAAACTTGTAGGGCGGGATGTGATTAGTACCCGAAAGGGCACCAGGAAAAAAAAATAAAATGCTTTGGGTTTTTTTGGTTGCCATCAGCGGAGGTTCAAATGAAAGGCACTACTGTCCTCTTCCCTTTTTTATTTTTCTTCTTTATTTTTACTTAGCAACGCCGAAAAATCAACACCAGTCATGTCTACATCGAACAGCAGTTTATCCGAAGCGGAAAAGTTTCTGGAATCTCTCAACTTGCCAGAGTCATCATCAGGTCAAGATTCAACCAATGTGACGCCCTCAGAACCAGCAACTACAGCAACAACAGCAACAACAACAACAACAGCAACATCAGATCGCAATGATATAATGGATTTTTTAGATGAGATCTCAAATTATTCCAATGAAGGCCAAAAGCAGCAAGAAGCATCTTCCACCGACAAGAATAGCAACAACTCTACAACTTCAACAGCAACAACGCCAGCACCATCAGCGACTACTGTTCCAGCATCTACCAACAATGCATCTGAGCAAGCAACTTCTGGGAATGGTGGTGGTGGTGGTGGATGGATGTCCTGGGGAAATTCTTTGCTCGCTCAGGCCAGTTCTGCAGTGAAGACAACAACGGATCAAATCAATCGGACTGTACAATCAGCCGAATCGAAGAATCTCTTGGAGGAACGAGTCAAGCATCTTCAAACTCTGGTGAACAAGGACACTATTGAAAAACTTGGAACGAACTTGCGACAGTTGACCACGCAGATCATGGAAACGGTGGCTCCTCCTATTTCCGAACATGAACTTGTGGAAGTATGGCTCTCTCATGATGGCGCTGGGTATCAAGGGATGGAAGCTTTGGTCTATCGTGCTTTTGCTCGGGTCATGGAACAAACCGAATCTGGTCAGGTGGTCGTACGAAAAGGATCTGACGAAGACGATGATCGCAATGAAGATGGTTCCCGCGATTGGAATATGACACAAGGTATTGTTCAAGGTATTAAATTAGCAAAGGTAATAGTTTATCAAATTATTTTCTTTTTACATGTCACATTCATGATTTACTCATGTCATTTTTTTATTGGGGGGGGGTACTTTATTATTATGATTAGACCAATGTCGACCATCTTATCAAGCTACGATATTCACAACCCGGAACAGCTACAACTATACCTCAAGAAGACACCACGCCTGTCATCACTTGTCCGGTTTATATGGCGATCCAACCTGCTAAGAACTCATTCACCGAAGATGATACGATTCCTTCTCAACTTGTGTATGCTATTGTGCTGGAAGACCCTACCAACAAACTCTCATTCCAGACTTATTCTCAATCTATTCCCCTGGCATGGTTGGACATTCCTTATGAAGAAAACGAATGGGTGGAAGATAAGATCGTAGATGTGTTAAGGATGGCTGTGACAACAGTGGCTCAAGATTACGTATTTACAAGAATGACGGGTGGTGCCAAGCTCGCTCAAGCCGTGGAAGAATCTTCGAAAAAACAGGATCAACCAAAGACAACTACCGAAGCGAATACAAGTGTATGATTTTGGACAAAAAAAAAAAAACTTTTCTGACTCTCCTTCATTAGATTAGGTTTCTAGTTTTGATTTATATTGATGTAGTTAGTATTTCCCCTCCCGTCCCCTTTCAACCCCCCGTTTTACCTCTGCTATTTTATCAGTCGACTTTCAATAAAAAAACAGTTATAATATATGCAACTATTGATGGTGTTTATGATTATGGGATAAATGCAAATGATATGAAAATGTGGGCAGGGATATGCGGTGATGCCTGTGATTGAGATTTAGTCGCGTGCGTCTTTTTTTTTTTTTTTTCAACTGTGTGTATGTGTGTGCACGGAAAATGAAAACCACGATAAATATGGATGTCTTCCACCATTTCACAATTTTGGTGGGCAGTCAAGTTCAATATGAAGTGTCCTAGAAACGCCAACTAGTCGCTAGGATTGTAGGAGGAAAAGTAATCTTCGTGGGTGTTTACAAAAGGGCACTCGCGAAGTAACCACAATAAAAGCTTTGCTCATTGTATAATGGATCAGAGGTTTGGCGATGAAAAAAACAAGGTAGATTTTTATTTGAAGGGATATATGATAACTAAACTAAGAGCGAAGGACTTGTTATAACAAGCGAGGAGGTAAAATAGGTCAGACTATTATGGGTTCTAAAAGGATCGCCAACATCAGCCTAAAGCTACGAGTGTAAAAAGGGATCTAATTGATTTTACAGTGCAAGTGATGAGAAAGACTGAAATGGTATGTTCTACTGAATCATATCTACTGTCAGTACTAATCTAAGGGACGCAATGATGGAGAAAGATCTATTGTATATTGCAAGAGAGAGAATAATGGATCATTCTTAATTGAAAACATATAATAAAATAGATATTTTATCAGATGCAGTTAAATACTATGAAAAACTAATATAATATCAAGCTAATGAATGCTTCAAAAAGCCCACTTATTGTGCCCTCGGATCCTGAATCCAAAATGAAAGGGCTTCCCCATGCATGTTGTATTCCCTGAGCTGAAAACGCTTCTAAACTAGTCCTGACACTAATCTAAAATCACCATTGCCTCAAAGAAGTTAAATGTTGACGGGAAAAATAGAAGAAATAAAAGAAAAAGAGAAGAAAGAGGGCAGAAAAAAAGAGGGAGTAACAAAAAAAAAAAATCCACGTGGGCGGGATTTGAAAATTTCTTTTGTGGCGACTTCTCATCATGGGTATTGGCCCACAAGTGTTGATACGTCAAAATAGAACAGTTGTCATGGAACATCAAATAAACACAAACATCATCATCAGAGAAAAACAGACATCGACATTGTGGAACAAAAATATATTTCTGAAGGACATTTTAAAATGTATATAAAACAATAACAAAAACAAAAGATGAGAGAGTCGGCGTAAAGATAAGAGAAAGATAAGTTTAATTGTTTATTGTTTTTTTTTTTGAAATAAACATTATATATACAATATGAATGGGGAAAAAGAGGGGAGGAGAAGAGGGTAAACAATCAATCTAAACTAGTCAAACTATCCTATCATACTTCAGTCAAACCACCCACCATACATAAAAATCACGTCTGCACCACCATGTTTTGTAAGTAGTTTGTCCAGAGGGAATGGGCCGATGCCGACTTGTCCACAAATACCTGCGCCAGATCCAACCAGCTTTGCGTTGACAAATCCTTCATATCATAATCATCATCAGTAGAGTATTCTACTTCAAAGGTAGGTCGTGTGGTGTTATCGTAGAGGTATTCCCGGTTCCAATATGCCAAGTCGGAATACCATTGGGTATATTTCATCCATGTACCAAAGCCAGGGCAAGAACGGTTTGCATTGTATTCGTTGATTCTAAATCCAGGGTTGTAGACCGGTAGCAGAGGAGGAGCCACATGGATCACCACCAAATCCTTGGTCCCATCGTAGTGTTTCAGACTTCGTTTGTACTGTTTGCGGAGTTTTCTTGCAATGTTGCTGCCACGAATAACGATATCGTCGTTGTCCCCATAATAGTCATCCTCATCATCTTCGTCGTCGTCTTCATCTTCGTCATCATGTTGTTGTGGTGGTTGGCGTTTGGGATAGCGATGAAGAATTTGGAAGTGATCCATGTTGGCATGACCATAAAAGTGTGCTTGGATAATATCTTGATAATCCAGTGAAAGTCGTGTGTATTCGTGCAGACAATCCCGTTTGAAGGATTTAGTGCTAGGAGGCACATGACCCATGATATAAACCTTGACACCATCCAAGCGAGCTTGTTCCAGTTGCTGTTCAATCCATTGCATATGTTCCCACCCAGGTTCGCCATAGAGATCGCATCGCCCCACCGCATCGTTCGAGTCAAAAAAGTACAATGTATTGAGTGAGAAGATACGAATGCCTTGTGCTGCATCCACAGTGAAATAGCCTCCACGTCGGAATGTCGCCAGTTGGTTCGCGGGAATGAAGTCGCGCCAGATGTGACTGTACACCACTAGTTGAGTATTGTCTTGTTCTTCGCCAGTGCCAACGGTGCGTGTCGGACCTGTTAATTTATTGTGTGGGTGGACGTCGTTGTTGCCGATACAGGGAATCAAAGGGATAGGGGAGTTGTCCGATGACCGGCGGAACGCCTTTTGTAGAGCTTCAGTGATCCTGATATTGTATTGTAAGATCTCTTCACCAGATCGTCGAATCTTTCCAGGTTCAGTATCATGTCTAAAATGGGAAAAAGAAAGAAATTATTAGTTTCTATTTTTGATCTCCCTTGTGCGCATGATATCATTTTCTTTTTTTGTTCCTTACCTAGCATTGTCACCAGTCCAAACCACAAAATCAATTTTGTCTTTCCATTCTCGAGCAATCCAATCAATACTATGAGAGACCATGTGAGGAGCTGCATCACAATCCGTAGCAGGTGCGCCCCAATAACCTGCGAGCTTTCCCTTGCGTGCCTTCTTCTTCTTATGTTTCTTTGGTTCACGGTGACAGAATGATGTGATGGTTGCACCAGGTTGGAAATGGTCGTCCACCTTTGCACAGAAAAAAAGGGGAAGGGAAAAAAATAAAAAAAAATATCAGTACAAACGCTGAAAATAACATTTCCTTTGATGCTTACATGAATATCAGTCAAATGTAAAAATCGCCCATATTGAGGAGGAGAGTCCACTGTAGTTTGAGAAGTGGTAGAAAGTGTCACTTGCTGTTGCTGAGGGATTCCTTGCACCAAAAACGAGGTTGAGCCAATAATACCAAGAGCGATAGCGTTGTATATGTAACTTGAAGGCATTATTTGTTGGAGAGGTTCTATCACTATCACACACAAAATAAAAAAGATGTTTCAAAAAACCAATTTTTTTTTTTAAAAAAAAACGAGAGGTTTTATATAGACATGCTCTTACCCTATTTTTTGTCCCGCCATTTTTCGAATGCCGACAAAAATTTCCACCAATATCGATTCGATTTCACCAATGATTGTCTGAACGTGGGCTAATTTGCAGTTTCTCGATGGAAAATCTGGGTCCCATTTGGCTTCCATCGTTCGTTGTACAAAGAGGTTGCATGTTTTTCAAATAATAGAAAATTTTTGTTGTTTTGTTTGATAATACAAATAAAAAGGTGGGGAGCTAAACTACAAACTAATCTAGTAAAAACTCAATAAATATTATACAATATAAATAAGAAAAACAAAGGGGGGGGGAAGGGGAAGAGCGTGACACCACGCGATATAAACATAATGGTGGTGCTTGATGCCTATGAGATAAAACCCGTCAATCTATCTTCATCAGTGTTTCGTAGCATCATGTGGTTTACCTTTCAGAAGACAAAATATTAATCATACACCGTTTTCACAACCCGCCATTGCATGCACCATCACATTTCCACTTGAATAATCTATCGAAAGAGGGTAAGTAATCGTCATAGTGGATATGCACTTTTTCTTCTTCTTACCGAGGATGACATTGTTGATTGGTCAAATGTGATCAGTTCCTTCCGACATCAAGGGTATTGTATGATAACCAGCTACTGGACTTAATTGCAAACTAACCCAGTAATAAATGCCATTACTGTTCTTGAAGATCGAGGTGACGGTAACGTGGTATAGTAACGGTAGTGCTGACAGCTAATTTGACAGGTGATGAAATTGACAAGACTGGATGATTGAGCAGCGTTTTTACTGTCAAGTTGAATATCGCTAACGGGGATAGAAATATATTGCTGGTCATGCATCCGTAAAAGCAATCTGATCCTGCACAACGATAACATAAATGAATTGATGATTGATGAGATATACTGACTGTTTATCGTCTTCGGTGATACAATTGGGATAATCCGTTGTCGCTATTGAATTCAGTCTGAATGATAAAAGCCAAGGTCAGTATCAGCATGGATTCAGGGACCTTAGGTTGAGAATAACAAGACAAACATGAGCTCTATATCGTCACAAAATAAAATGATGTGATGTTGGCTACTTTTCTAACCTATAATACATGTTTAAAGCAATTCACTTACGTGGTGCGCCATGTCACCTTGCAATGTAGATTGTTTCTTGCCAAACTGATGCATGAGTTCCGTGAAGATTGACGCATTGTTCCGAAAACTGATATAAAGAGATGGCACTTAATAGGCTGTGAATTGAGAGCTGGTTCCGTGTTCAAGAGCTGCCGTCATGTAAATAGGAAGGGAAGGACAAAGGTGGGTTAAAATAAAAGTTGTGAAAGAAGAGGTCCCAAAAAAAAGTAAGCGGACTTTTATATTTTGAAAACATGGGAGCACCTATTTTCACCTGTCATATGGAGGGAGGTCAATACTAAGAAAAAGTACCTGGTAAAAGATGTCAAAGAACTGTTACTAACGTATACATAATTTCATTGTTGCCCCTTAATTCATAGCAAGTAACAAAACAAATAACTTTGGTTGGTAGTACCGTACACACATCATTATCACAAAAAGAGCTAATCCAATTAGAAGAGGATTTTTATTATAATAGTTGATAAAGAATCAATACCGACAACGAATAAATAAAAGAAGGGTATGGAGCCAAAACAAAAATCAAAATGCATAAAATAAATGTAGTAATAATAGTAAAAAGGCGAGGGGAGAGAAGATAAGGTAAATAACAATAAAAAGCGAAAGAAAAAAAATCGACCAAAACGAGTATAACTAAACTGAGCAAATTATATATATATATATATATATATAAACCACCAGTATCTATTCTAGTTCGTTCAATCAAAACCCAAACGATGGATAGTGTTTTCATCCTTTTGACTTTCCAAAGAATCAATGTTGGCCCACCACTTGAATAAGAATGTATTGCAAATCAATTTGAACCAAGGAGTCATAGGCACACTAGCATCGGCAAACATGGCACGGAGTTCATCAGGAGTAACATACTTAACATCACGGACTTCGTTAGGACTAGCATCCAAGTCAACATCTGCCTTGATCATAAAAATGTAATCAACTATATACAAAAATCGTCAATTTCTTGTTCAACAATAAACCGCCTGTTCCCTCATTACGTTTCATTATCTATGATACTTACTTTCATGTTCACCCCATAATCCATCGCTAGGTGCCATATAATGGATACGAGTCAAATATTGGAAATTTTCCAAAGGCACTTGTTCAGGCTTGATACCAAGTTCATGTTCCAGTTTACGTTGAGCAGCAGTACGGGCACCTGTTGAGAAATAAAAATGGTATTAGTTCTTGATACAGTTATACCCTAATATTGTTTCCTTTTTGTCTTTACCAAGTTGTTCCTTTTCAACCAATTCATCGGGTGTGTTCAAAGGATGAGAACAACAGGTGTTAGTCCACATGTCAGGGAAGGTGATCTTTTCCGAAGCACGTTGTTGAAGCAAGAGTCGGTTTTGAGAGTCAAAAAGGAATACACTGAAAGCCCGATGTAAAAGTCCCTTGTTGATGTTATCCATAAGATGGCCTAAGTGAAAATATATCCATAAAGTAAGTATACACAACTTCCGTTTATCATCATCCATATTTTATCACTTTTTTTTTGGACTTACAGGTTTTCTTAGAGTCAGCACCTACACGTTGATCGTTTTCGTCAATAACAATACACATTTCCTGCATAAGACGAACTTGTTCATCATCGTATTCTTGTAAGTCTGGAACCATGTTGCTGTTGTGTAAAAGAGTAGGGAGTCTATAAAGATGGAGTATTTTCAGAAAAGAAAAGAAAAGAAAGAAGATCCGAGAAAACAAAAACAAAAAAACTTTAAATCAAGATGCGGAGAACAAAAATCAGTATTGGTCTTAAAAATGAGTGTTCACAATTCATTTGTTACAAGTATGAACAAGGTCATGGATTTTTCCCAGTTAGCCAATTTATTATATGAATGTTTTCAATTAGTATCTACACAGCTTCGATTTTAATATATATAGATGAATATACATTAAAATTACCCCAAGGGCATCAGATCAAAAAAAATAAAGTATTAATAGTCCAATAACGGTATTTGAAAATAGTGTGGCCCCGCCTTCAATAAATCGAATGACAGTCTGGGGATTCATCAAAGAGCAAAAAAAAAAAAAAAGGAAGAGTAAAATGATGAAGCAAACCTACAATGGACCACATTCATTGCAAAGGAATTGTGATGCAGGAGTCATGTGTTGAAGAATTTTTTTTTTTTACTTGACCAATCTTGGCCATAAAAGGGAATACTGGATTCTGGCAGAGCTTCCGGCTGAAATTGTTAGGCGGCAGTGGTAAAAATTGAACGAGATCGTTTTTGGAGGCAGTCAATAACTAGGGACCAAAAGAAAAACCCATCAGGGGGAGAGACTTGATTTTCTAGTTTTGAGAAGCAGAATCCATTGTCATCGGAGCACTCCCGCTTCCAAAAATCATACTCCGATGATTTTCAACCTAATTTTTACTGTTTCTTTCTTTTTTTTTTCTTCTTCTCTTTCTTCCTCTGATTTTTTCTATGACATCACCAAAAAACGCAATAATACTGTACAATTATTATCGCAACAACAAAGGAGATAATATACGACATATTGATAGATTGACAAAATCCGGGTGCTCTGGACGAATACATTTCGAGGACGACTATGAAGGTAACAACAACAAGAATATTTGAAGACATATCTATTTGGCTTAAATGGGGGTTTTTTTTGTCTTTCGATTTTTCTTTAGGGCAACAAGGATCTTCGCGGTTGAAAGATGTTATACAACTACTGGGACTGTCTGGATGTACTACGCCATCACAGGTAAATATCCCTTCACAAAAAAAAGATGAAGGTCATTACTAGATTGATTAATAAATTGATATCCACGTTTTTTTTTTTGACATAGATGAAGCAAACATTAGCGGACAGGTAAAACAACAACAAAAGCAAAAAGCGAAAACATTAGAAAACTTACGGGTGATTAAAATCTAACCGAACTGCATTCATAGATTTGGGAAAATGCGATTGGGAGTCATATCTAGTTCTGGGGAAGTGGTCGACATGGCAAAGTCAGCCGGGCTGACGTGGTCGAAGAAGTGGGACATACAAACTCAGTACTCGGGATTAGATGCTCTCCTTCAGTCTGGTTACAGTGACATGGACAACGATCTTCTGGACTGTTTGATGGTGGACGTGACCCTTGAGCAAGATCAGCGGTTATCATGGCAGTGGATGGATCAGGTGATTGAGGGTGTACTTGACAGCAGACCTTCCTTATTAAAATGCGTGGTGACGAAATCTTCTGACGAACAACAACAACAACAACAACAGCCGCGGCATTGGTGGGATAATCTTGTTCCTGCACAAAGCTACGAATTCAAAAATGGTGTGCGCGTTAAGCCTCGGCTTGATGTGAAGTATGTATGTGCTTACTTTCATGCAGAGACGACACGTACGGATACAGTGGATACCTTCGATGTGGATAAAATGGATCAATTTGGATGCAATGGGTCGATTCTTGCTTGGCATTACTTGGCTGAAATTGGACACAAATTGGGATATGTGCCTAAATATGGTGCTTAGATTAGACAAATCCATTGTTCCTCTAGAGATATTGTAGTTTAGATTTTGTTATTTATTAGTTTATTGACTTTGTATTTGTATATGAATAAATGACATCCATTTTTCTTTTTTTAGCAATTGTCAAAAGGAATACCTATGAAAATGCTTGATTTAAATGTGATGGATTGTGCACGCTAGAACAGGTTAAGAGGGTATTGGGAAACTGCGCGATGGGGGATTTTTATCAAAAATAGCTGACGGGGGGGATGAATGGGTTGTACAGTCCAGTAATGCAAATGTTTGGTCTGAAAATATTGCTTCAACAAATTATCACTAATCTTCGGTATATGTGTCTCATCAAATTGATTATTGAACCTCAATAATGTCCAGACTTCCCATTGAATTTTCCTTCCATTTTCAATAAATCTGTCCTGAATCCTATATTTATTTTGAATGCAAAATCCATCCCATGTATGTGTTATCACCCTATATTTTCCCCACTTTTCAATTCGCCACCAACACCTGACCAAATATAGCGTTCATAATCCTCATTTGTAAACATGGAAGAAGACCAACACAAATTGATAAAACAAAAAGGGTCATTTTTATTATCAATATTTTATTGAGACGCAAAAGGGCAAAATAAAAAAACAACGAAAATTGTAAAATATAAATGTGTGTTTAAAGGATGAGAAGAGGGAGCATAGAGTGGTATGAGGTATATGTACAATAAGGATTATTACTAACAATTAAAATAAAACTAAAAACCTAAGCACCGTTGATGGAGCCACAGAAAAAGGAAGATGGTATCCACTCTCAGGAAGTCCTTTGTCGTTTGGAGTGCGCTGACGATAAGCTGGTTGATTCCAAAAGATCCGGTAATTGTTCATGTAGTTTTGATTTCTCGAAAGCCCATCGTTCAGCCTGTTTAAAAAAAAAATCGTCAATCAAAACGCATACTCATTTAACAACACACACACACACAGAGAGAGAAAGACACACATATACATCTAGTTGTGAACTTACTTCAAGTTTGGATCGTTGATTTCCTAATTCAATAGCTGCCTCAGTAATTTTCCTTTGTTCCATTTTTGCTCTGCGTTGAAGTTGTTGATAGTGGGTTGTCATTTCTAGGTGATCATCCTGTACAGAGCTTTCGGAACTACACAAAAACGCAACAAAAATTAAAAATAATTTATATTAGTAAAATGTGATGTAATAAAAAAAAAGAATCACTTACTCTGATAGTTCAGAATAGGATGTCGGTACCAGTTCATCAAAGAATCCACCATTTGCAAATCGGAGACGCACCTTTTCCTTTTCATCATGTTCGTGTTGCATTCTATCTATAGAATAAAAATATAATAAACTAAATGTAAACGACGTTTCCCAGTGGTTCATCTGATCCTTTCTTTGCCTTTGGATTCTTTTCGTTTTTTTACCTATAGTGTCCTCCAGTTCTGTTACTTGCGATTGCCATTGCTGTAACGCCAGATCCTTTTCATTCATTTCTTCTTCAGTATACACCTTTCTATCGGTAATTTGGCGAGCCCATTCTTCCTGTAATGTGTCCAGCATCATATTAACTTGTTCCATTGCTTGTGATCCGCCAAAATCCATAGGTAGCTTGTACTTTTCCATATTCCGGGCCATTTCTCTACCAGACTAAGGCCAATGATAATAATTAATTAGATGCGAGCGCCTTCTTTTTCGTTATTTGTTATCGATTACCTTTCGAATACCAACCGAGTTTTCAAATTCTTCTATTTGGGATTCCACAAGTCGACGCACTGAAGTATACATCTTGATCATCGCTGTCCGTAGGTCTTCACATTCTTTTCTTGCCTCCATCTCCCGATCAGTGGATTTTTTCAAAAGATCTTTGTTCATGTCTCGTTCCTATAAGAGAAATATCATGATCCATCACATAAATACATAATACCAGCATATTTCCTTCCCTGCTTTTTATTTTGTAATCCTTACATCTTGTAGTGGTGTTGTTCCAGGTTCAATGTCGAGCTCTGTGATTGGCGAAGAGTGATTGATGTGCATGGCGACGACGTTCGTTTTGAGTTTTTCTTTTAACATTTTGTTCAGTCTATCGCGCGTCTTCGCATGCTCTAGTTCGTGTCGACGAGTTTCATGCTAAACCAAAACAAAACAAAACAAGAAAATCAGCTTATGTCAATATGGGTATTCTATGGAAACTTACGGCATATTGTAACTTGATGTGCTTCATATTGTTTTTGCATTTCGAAAGTTCTTCCATAACGTGGCGGCTATCTTCGCTAGTCTTTTTCGATTGTTCAATGGCAGCTCTACACGAGTATAAAATAAGTCAGACTAGGCAATCATTCAACTCAATACATCGATCCACAAGCATCCCAATTATGCTTACCTTTCTTTGTTCTTGGCCTGAATGATCTCTTGCTGATATTTGTCCATTTCACGTTGTTGTCGTTCCTATATAAAGACTAGTCGTTAGTCCTCTCTCATATTAAGAAATGCTTTTGTGAGTCAGATACTTTACCAGGGTGGCTTGCATTTGTTCTTGCTCCTGTTGCAGAGTGATGATGGTGCCGTTCTTTTCCTTGTCTTCCTTTTGTAAGCTCTATTCAATTGATATTTGTGAATCAATGTGATCAGTCCACGAATTTTTGTTTAGATCTTACTGTAATATCTTGTAACACCGTTTGGAAACAGTCAAGAACTTTGATGATGTCGTTTTCGTCATTGCTATCGAATATAAGAGGTACAGGATAACCGTGTGCTGTAAGCTGTAAATTGACATAGTTTGCCAAGACTGCAATCCTATGACTTGGTGAGGTGTTGTTAGCCTCTCTATAAAAGATCAGGAAAGATAAAAATTCATTAAGTATATATATTGTCATTCAATAGTCCTGGATACTTACAAGGAGGTGTGAAGACTATTATTGGTCGTGTCTGTGTGATGATTCATTTGGTCAACAAAATATTTCTGGTTTGGAGATAATGGTTGTTCTAAAGAGCTATAAAACGAGTAAAAGAAGATTCAGTTGATTGTTCCATAATAGTACTTGCGAATACTTACATATCAGAAAAGTTATCCAAGTCATTATAAGCATCATCGTCCATGTTGCAAAAGAATGGTAAAGAAAAAAAAAAAAAAATGCGCGGTCTCTAAAAAATGTTGGTGTTTTTTCTTTGTCCTGGCCAACCTGACAGACACCAAATTTAGAAGCTCCGGGCCAATGGCAAAATTCGATGCCATCTTGAAAGTAGCACAGATCCCACATTCGCCGTTCCTGAGGGAATTTGAGCCTTTTTTTAACCATAAAAAATATAAAAAGAGGACTTCTTTGAAATTAACATCTCAATTTTTTAGTATCATAAAATTTCACTGCTAGCTGTTAATTCACCAAGTATGACACCTTATACCTCTACTTCATCTGATAATACGGACAGCAATACACCACCGAGAATCAGTATTTCTGAGCGCCGAGCAACTTACCCAATACAAGAACGGTTGAAAATCCATGACCCTGATACAATGGCTCGAAAACTAAAAGATCAAGAAATGTTACAGAAAAAAATGGTTCTCAACGGTGTTAATATCCTCAATAAGACCAGTCTGGATAGCGATACTATGATGCACCGAATTAAACAACGCCGAGAAACTCACAATAGAGTAGAGCGCAGGCGCCGAGATAAATTGGTAAAATTTGAAAATATCCTCATATAGCACCAACCTAATTATTCATCCTCCCCTCCCTTTATTTTTTCACAGAATAGTCTCGTTAATGATCTAGCACACGCCATCTTTTTACAAACCCCCAATGCCGAAACATTTCACCGTGCCAAAATCCTACGACATGCCGTTGATTACATTCATTTCCTACAGCAAGAAAACAGCACATTGAAACGCCAATTGGGCTATCCTGTTGAAGCTTCCTTTTATCCGCAGTCCACTCTAGAAAATAATAATTCAGAGTTGGATCCAGTAAGCTCAGATAATGACAGCCCAAGTCACCCAAACCTATCTCACACAAAAATTAGTCCATCGCCACCCTCTTTTGACACCTTTTGTTTTCAGATTTGATCTGTACCATATATACCCTGGCCCAATCTAGCTTTGTCCATCATCAACATTATAAATGATTATTTCTCCCCCTAGCGCTCATACACATACACAAAATTACAAACAAACAATAAAGGTACATCTTTTATTTTGATTTGATAGGATGACAATGTAATATAAAAAACTATAATATAAATAATAATACATAGTATGGATGGGGTAAATATAAATTCTAAAGGAATAATGGAATAAGGGGATGAGGGGGGGGGTATCCAATCAAAAGAAGCCAGAGTATATGTCTTGCTTGTCTAAACCACCACCACCTCCAGATCGAATCGTTTGGTGAATATGCCACGTTGAGGGTCAGTCTTGAAAAATCTTTGGCCTTTAATTAATCCATCACAATTGCCAACTATTAAAAAAAAAATAAAAAAAAATAGCATGTTAGTGAACCGATCAGGACATCAAAATAAAATCCTTTACCTCTATGTTCCAATTCTACACCAACCCAATCCCCAGGTTCTCCCTCCACTGGACCAATGTATCTAACATATCCCATGGTCGGTAAAGGTCGCTTGATCAACGTCACATAGGCACCCAGTTCTAATTTCCGCTTTGGCTGCTACAGCACCTGCTTCTTCGCCATCATCATCTTCGGTATCCGATCCCATCAGTTTAGACCATCGTCGGTGCCGCCGTTTTCTTTCAGCTTGTTTTCCGCCGCCACGTCCAGTAGTAGCATCGGATGGTTTTCGACGATCGACCGACAAGTGACTTTCTTCAGAATGAGATCGGGACGTGCACGAGGATAAGTAATAGGTTGATTGCTGGGTGATCGAGATCGAGAAGGTGTCACTGGGAGTTCAAACTTGAGTCGAGTAGGTCGGAGAGGTGTCGTAGGGGCCGATTCCACCGCCGCCGCCGCCTTGTCGCGTCGTTCCCTTTGTGCTTCAACTCTTTGCTGCGTTTCCATCGAGAGTAAAGAGTCCAAATCTTCGGGATTGATTCCGTTGCTGTTCCATTTCTCATCACCACCAGACTTCCAGGCACCACCACCAGTCTTTGTTTGTTGTGGTTGTTGTTTTGTTGGCTCCGTTGTTACTGCTTTGCTTACTAAAGAGTCGTCAGAGTGAGTAGAAGGTATCCCGTTTTCTTTGATGTTTAGGCGATCCATGGCTGCTGTGAGTGGAGGAAGCTTTGTGTCGTCGGCCGCTTGTGCTTGAACCTGTGCTTGTGGTGCCGGTGTCTCCAGGACAAGGCCCTTTTGCGTAGGTTTTTCATTTCTTCCGATAGTTGATGGCTTTTCCTGAAATTGCTGATCGGTTTGCTGCTTTTTCATGTCATTGTTACTGTTGGCACTACTGCCGCCACTACTGTCAGTTGAAGAGTCGTCCCTTTCGGTGGCGTTGTCATGACTAGGGATGTTACCAGTAGATTTGCTTCTTCGTAAACCAAGATTTAAAGGGCCAGATGAGAGTCTTTTCTTTGTCTTTTTCGAGAAGCCAAAGAGATGCATTAAAGAAAGATAAGAAGGGTAGTTGAGGTAGACGTGACAAACAAAGAAAAAGGAAAATTACACAAAATAAAAAAAATTTGTCGTTTTTTTATGAATTAAATTCGTTCCCCGCCTGCTGGATTTTACCAATTTTCGTTCTCTTCCCTATTCCATTATTTTCTTAGACCAACTCCCTTTTCTCGTACCTTCTCAAACATGCCGAATATTACCTCAGACTTCCAAACAATTGTCCAATCATCCTCTCATCTGAAGAAGAAAGATACCAAAAACAACGCTGGACAACAAGAAAAGCATCCCACTTATGATATCTTTACCAAAGAAGCCTACCGCATTTACCAGCACATTGATAGCTTGAGCAGGTTTCTTGTCTCCATCAGGCGCGCCTATCTCAACAGTGACAGTCGAAAATCTCGTTATGCCGGTGTCGGAAACAAGAGTAACAACAAAAGCGACAAAGCAACTGATAGTAACCCGGCGAATTCCCTTTTTGCCATGTTCCCGACCAATATTACCCATTTAACTGATCGTGAACGAGATGAAATTGATTTCCAGGCTAAACTCATCATCCGGCGGTGTATGGATCGTGTCAACGAGTTGGAAGAAGCGGAACAGCTACGGAAGGATCAAGCAGCAGCCACTACAGCACGACGATTTGCGCAATTTCTCAACCAGGTGGTTCCCGGTGCAACATCCGGTGGAGAAGCAGAGGATATCTTGGCAATTCATCGCAGCAATATGATCTGGCTTCTCAACAAACTCTTGATGGACGTTTCCAAACTACAAAAGGGGCAACAAGAAATTAGACTGACAAGGGACCTCGAAAAATCAGAAAATCATCTCTTCAACAATAGCACCTCTTTATTATCAACCACCGCTACCGATACTGCCGCAGAACCACCAACATCATCATCCTCATCATCTTCACCACTGTTGGGTTCGAATTGGAAAGCAACCAAATCAACTATCACCGCTGATACACCACTATCATCATCAGCAACCGCTACCACGGGATGGATGGCGGATGTAGATGAAGACATGGATGCGTTTGAACAACAACTGTCACAAGAACAAATGCAGCAATTGGAAAAGGAAAACGAATCAATGCTTGAAGAAATGAACACCACCCTCAACCAAGTGCGTCAGGCAGAAAAGGCATTATTGGAAATCTCAACCTTACAATCTCAGTTGACCAATCATTTAGCGGTACAAACCATGCAGACAGATCGATTATATGGTGACTCTTTGGCAACAACGGAACGGGTCGAGCAAGGCAATTTACAACTGATGCAAGCAAAGGAACGGAATCGTGGCACTCGCAAATTTATGTTGATCTTTTTATTTGGTGCTAGTTTAGTCCTTTTGTTTTTAGACTGGTATTCATGAAATAAAAATCACATTCCCTTTTTTTTTTTTTGTTTATACTTTTATTTTGTATGTATATGTGTGTGTTGTCTTCTTGATATCGTATCTCAAACCTTATAAAAAACTCAGCGGTGATTTGATTTGGTCATAAAGTCACGCTTCGTTTTTTTTTCCTTTTTTTTTTTTTTTTTTGCCTTTTTCTTTCTTTTTCTCTGCCCAACCTTCCACTAAATTTTTTCCCATTCTTAAGTCTTTATATGCTTCCTTGTGAACACGAATGTCGAAGAAACCCTCGACCTGGACACCTGCGGCATATGGAACCTCCAGCTCAACCCCATCGCCAAGCCGATCTTCCTTAGCACTGGATAATCCCAACCATTTAAATGGCACTAGTACTACTACTGCTGCTACAACATCAACAACTCCTTTATCTAGAACAGCAAAATTAAGACGTGATTCTACTGCGCCATTGATTCATGGGCCTCCTGTACCTTCACCCTCAACCTCTTCATCTTTACACCATTCTTCTTCTTCAACCTCTTCAATACCCTCTCAATTTACTACCTCGACCGATACACCAGAACCAACGACTTCTACTGGCATCACTGGCTTGTTTCCGTCCACTACTACCAAATCCAATCTCAATTCAAATCAGCAACAAGAACAACCACCTAGCTCAGATTTGCACTCACAAGTACATGAGCTTCATGCCACTATTACCCCACTACCACCACAACAACATTTGCACCAAAGACGACGTGGTCGACCAATTCCCGCCGATCCGTCCGAAACTGACAAGCAACCTCTTCTCAATGACGTGGAATTAAATACCAGCGATGAATATAACTCCTCTGATGATGACGATGAAGACGATGACGATGACGATGACATGGACGACAGTGATGAAGATCCTCTCAACAGCAAACTTATCAACTCCTCAACACTAGCATCACATCAACACATCAATATGGGTCGTTCGGGCTCTTTTGAAAACCGATGGGAACAGCAATTGCTACTAGAAGAAGAGGACGTAGAAGTCATGATTTACGGATACCGTTACCATGCTATACGCTACTTGATTTACCGACTTGCATGTATCTTTACATGTGGTATTGTATGGCTGATTGCTCGTTGGGTGCCTACTTGGTGGATCAAATGGGTTGGTCAGCAAGTCCCTTTGAAGGAAGCACATTGGTTGGTGTTCAAGGTAATATACATAAAAAAAAATAAAGAGTGACGATCTTCTCTTTAAGGGTATTTTTGCCTTATTGGATGGGACATGTAAATTTTAGAAATGCTCACTTTTTTCCTTTTTTTTTTGCTTTTTCTTTTTCAATATTGTATTCATGTAGAATCAATACAATCAATTTGAAATTCTTCGACCTCTTCGTGAATTTTTCAGTGGGACCATTGGATCAGTTTTCTCGGCACAACAAATGAAGAATGAACTGGCGCAGTCCGCTCGGGAGGTGATGGATACACAAGCTCAGCTGCCCTTTTTGAATTTGGACGAACCATTGCAACATTTAACTTTGGTGGATTACCGTTATGTCCGACTGGCCTATCATCCTCTTTTTGACAAATTTCTCATCACTGGGTAAGGCAATTGAAAATACTAGTGTGACATTTTCTGACTCATGTAATTTCTTTGCTTAGGTTTTACAAAGATCATCAATGGACATCGATCAAGAATTTAAAACTTGGGCTATCCAATGGCAAATATATCGAACGACTCTCTGTCTTTGGACCCAACATTATCAATATTCATGAAAAACCCATTACGAAACTTCTGACTGACGAAGTGAGTAGATATATATATTGATGTATATATTAGTTTTTATGGGACTAATTACCATTATGATGATTGATTTCTAGGTACTCAATCCATTTTATGTATTTCAAATCGGCAGCATCATCTTATGGAGCATGGATGACTACTATTACTATGCTTTCTGTATATTTGTAATCAGTGCTTTTAGTATCATTACAACATTGGTGGAAACAAAACAGGTATTGAATTATGGAAAGGAAACACCTAATATGGTATCGGTCATTTAAGATGAACGCTGTTCTTATCTTTTATTTTGTTTTTTACATTTAGACAATGAAACGAATGCGAGACATGTCAAGGTTTGAATGCTCAGTCAGAACGTTTAGAAATGGATCATGTAAGTGAACCACAAAAAAAAAAAAAGACCAGAATATAATAACTCATTATTGTCAACTTTATTATCTATTTATTTGTGTGTGTTTACGTAGGGCGGATTATTAGCTCTGTAGATCTTGTCCCTGGCGATCTTATCGATATCGGAGACCTTCACACGGTTCCTTGTGATGCTATGCTTGTAACGGGTGATTGTATTTTGAACGAATCCATGCTGACTGGTGAATCGGTACCTGTGTCCAAGCTGCCTATGGTTGATATCGCTCTAAGGAAACTGGATTTATCCAAGCCAACGATTCCTGCTGAAGTAGCCAAGCACTTTTTATTCAATGGTACTAAGGTTGTCCGTGTACGTAGTGAGAACAATATTTCAGCAACTGCTGTGGTAGTCCGAACTGGCTTCAACACTGCTAAGGGTGCTCTTGTCCGAAGCATGCTCTTCCCAAAACCAAACAACTTCAAATTCTATCGTGATTCTTTTAGATTTATTGGTGTGCTGTCTGTTATAGGTAAGAAAAAAAAAAAAATAGAGAGACGGAGGGACGGGAGTTAATCAAGCCAACTCACTTTGTTCTTTTCGAAATATAGCTATGATTGGATTTTTGATGTCTTCTGTGAATTTTATACGACTTGGCATTGATTCTACTACAATGGTGCTGCGCGCTTTGGATTTGATTACAATTGTTGTTCCACCTGCACTCCCGGCAACCATGTCGATTGGCACTAGTTTTGCTATCAGTCGATTGAAACGCCTCGGTATTTTCTGTATCTCACCTCCTCGGGTAAACATTGGTGGCAAAGTGGATTGTATGTGTTTTGACAAAACTGGGACTTTAACTGAAGATGGATTGGACATTCATGGTATTCGAGCAGTTGCTTATCCTACGGAAAGAAATGGTACCAAATTATTCGAGCCAGAATCCACATCCATCAACAACGACTCCTTGCGACGGAACCTAGAACAAGAAAATGAACTGGAAGACGAAGAGAGTAGCACCAAATACAAAATGTTGCGTGCCATGACAACCTGCCATTCTTTGAAAATTGTCGGTGGTGAATTGGTGGGTGACCCTTTGGACCTCAAGATGTTTGAATTTACTGGCTGGGAACTCGAAGAAAGTGGCGGAATGTCTTCTATGGGATTGAAATCGACAAATGAACTGGCCTCCTCACATGTCAAAAAAAGTGCCAAAGTTGGAATTATGCCTACTGTTGTAAGGCCTCCTGGCGGACGACAAGAACTCTTCTCCTTGCAATCAGTATGTGAAAAAGAAAAGAAAAAGATATAGTCGAATATTCACCTCTTTTTTTTTTTACTGATTTATTTTATTGTCATTATCGTTTTTAGGACTCAAGTCAAGCAACACCTATCGAATTTGGCATCATTCACTCTTTTGAATTTGTATCGGCACTTCGTAGAATGAGCGTGATTGTACGTCAATTGGCCAATACATACATGGAAGTATTCGTGAAAGGTGCACCTGAAGTAATGATGGACATTTGTACTCCTGAATCAAGTAAATACGATACATCTTTATTGTCAAAATTATATATAAGACTCACCCTTCTTTTCTTTTAGTGCCTAAGGATTATCAGGAACAGCTCTACTGGTACACTCATCGCGGGTATCGTGTTATCGCGTGCGCTTCCAGGAGATTGCAAGGTGTAAAATGGCACAAACTACATAAACTCAAAAGGTAACAAACAGACGCTACAAGCCCAGTCCCTTAAGAAAGTACAGTTTCTGACTGATATCTTTTTTTATTGCTTTTGTAGGCAAGAAGTCGAATGTAATTTGACGTTTTTGGGCTTCATCATTTTTGAAAACAAATTGAAACCTCGATCGGTTCCTGCCCTGACCACTTTACGCAATGCCAATATTCGTCAAATTATGTGCACAGGTATAAATATAAACATATAAAAAAGGACTCTGAGCTTGGTAGCTATTTATACTCATGTCTTGTTATTTTTCTTAGGTGATAATATATTAACTGCCATTAGTGTATCAAGAGAATGTGGACTTGTAGAACAGCATGCTGAAATCTATATACCAAAGTTTTTACATGGCTCCTCAACTGAACCCGATTCTGTGCTATCATGGGAAAGCGTACTCTGCGAAGGAAACAAATTGGACAATCGCACTCTATTGGTAAGAACTAATCTCAACAAAATCAAATTTATAGGACATTTCGTATTGATATGATTTATATTTTGCTAGCCTGCACGAGCTGGATCATCTCATTATTATGACCACCCATTCTCGAGCCAACAATATTATCTAGCTGTAACAGGTGAAGCCTTCCGCTGGATGATCGACCACTCGCAAACAGAATTACTTGGCCGAATGCTTATCAAAGGTGCTATTTATGCACGCATGTCACCTGATGAAAAGCAAGAACTTGTGATGGCGCTGCAAGACATTGAATATTGCGTTGGATTCTGTGGTGATGGTGCCAATGATTGTGGTGCTCTCAAGGCGGGTGATATCGGTATCTCTTTGTCTGAAGCAGAAGCGTCTGTGGCGGCGCCTTTTACAAGTAATACGATGGATATTGAATGTGTCATTGATGTGATCAAGTAAGAACCAAAGTGAAAAAATGAAAGGAAATGTATTTCAAAAAAGAGGTATTGATTTGAGAAACAAATATTTCTTCATAGGGAAGGACGTGCTGCTCTTGTGACAAGTTTCAGTTGCTTTAAGTACATGGCCCTTTACAGTTTGATTCAATTCACATCGGTGACTCTGCTTTATGCATTTGGCAGCAATCTCGGAGATTTTCAATTTTTGTACATTGACCTCTTCTTGATCTTACCGATTGCTGTTTATAGTAAGTGCTGATCAATGGATGAGTTTTGAGAAAAGAAAAAAAGACTGATAAACGATTTTTGGATTTTTCTTTTTATAGTGGGCTACACCGATGCTTGGCCTCAGCTTTACCGAAAACGACCTACAGCAAGTCTGGTATCGAAAAAGGTCTTGACATCTTTAATTGGACACATTGTAATCAACTCTGGATTTCAATTCATTGCCTATTGGGTCGTACATCAACAACCATGGTAAAGCGGGGAAAAAGAGGTGGTAGGCGATATCAAGATGGATTGAGACTTACTTTTTTTCTCTCTCTCTCATATTCTTATCTAGGTACAAACAACCTGATTTTGATCCAGATGGGGAAAACATATCATGCTACGAAAACACAGTCCTGTTTTTGGTTTCAAGTTACCAATACATTTTGGTGGCAGTGGTCTTCAGTGTCGGTCCACCCTATCGACAGCCTCTATGGACAAATGGTACTATAAAGCAAACGGTAGTTTTATTGCAAGCTAACCATTCTTTTTTTTTTTAGGCCGATTTATGATCACACTTGTAGTTCTTGTCATGTTTACTACCTGGAGTGTACTATGGCCCACTGGATTTTTGACGGATTTATTGGAATTAGAGACTTTGCCGTTCGGCTTTCGGGTGTTTATTGTGGGACTGGCGTTAGCAAATTTTGGTGTTTCCTGGTTTTGTGAAAAATGCCTTTTTGTGCCTTTGGCCGGCTGGATGACTGTATTATGGAAAAAGAACAAGGGCCGGGTCCGACATGAACAACAAGGGGGAATTACGTGCATATTGGTGGTGGAACAAGTAGAAAACGTTACAAACGACTTATAGAAGATATGGAAACGCTTACATGAATAAAATTTAAAATTGTCGACACCATATTTTTTATACCCATGATTAACGACCCCCTTACCTTCATACGTTTCCTATTTTTGCCTTGGACTTCCTCGTCTTTCAACGTCATTTTTCTCATATCAACAAATGTATTTTAGGTACTCTTTGACATATATATATATATTTATATTGGTGACGACAAGCAACAAATATCTCACAACTAGATTAGTATTAGAGTATAATTAGAATAGTATTAGAATAGTATTAGAATAGTATTAGATTAGTACCAACAAGTTCAGTGTTGCGTTCAATATGATAGATAGGATTTATAGTAAATAAAATTGTGTTTTTTTATTGTAAGAACTGTTTGACATCTGTGTATATGTGGTCCATTTATGTAAAGGAGTGGAGCAATACAAGTGAAGCGAAATGAGGTAAGATATCGTAAGTGGGGGGGGATCGTTTTGTCATATCATATGACCAAAAATAAAGGGGCGTTGACTGAGGTATGGCTTTTGATGGAATTAGACCCTCATACCATTTGTCCCATACTAAGTGGACCCTTGGGTTTCAATTGGCTTCAATTTGGGTTCCTCTGTTATTATTATTATTATACTGTATGCAAATAAAAGTAATAGCGAGCTGGATATATATATATATATATATATATATTATATGGGCTGCGTTTCATATCCGTTGATCTGGAACTTTTAACCAGCAGGTTGGTCTCGGGGGGGTAGAGGAAATCGTTATATATAAGCTAGAAGGGGGTACCAAATGCTATATAGCAGCAACTATACACATGACTTTTCGAGCAGGAGTATAGAGTCATCTCTCTTAGTAAATGATCTAAGACTACAAAGCAGTCCCTGAGTTCTTTTGCGAGGACGTGAGGAATAGCAAGTCATGATGGATGAACTAGCAAGAAAATGTGTAGTAGGACATTTGCAAAACAGCCACAATAGCGACCTTGTTCATGCTTCGATGAGTCTGAAGATAATCAATAACATGAAATATTTTATTGAATTATATTGGGAGATACTAAAACTAAAGGAGAGGGGTTCCTTGTAACAAAGGACTTCAAACGAATGGTCTGTCGAAGTTAAGGCTGAAGGAGACCAGTAGTAGATTTGAAGCATGTTCAACACTAATCTAAAGGGGCAATTGTAAAATGGGAGTTACTATAATGTACAGCACAAGGCATGAGGAAGACTAAAGGCACACTGTTTATTGAAGCACAACAGCAGCCAACATCATTCTAGAAGGGATGGGGTAATAAAGAAATCAATTGTGGAAGTCATGAGAGACAGTAGTAAGACATTTTGTATTGAAGCAAGCAAAAAAAAAAAAAAAAAAAAAAAAGAAAGACATGCTTTATTCAGATTTAGGAGCAAACTATGGACAAACTAACTCTAAATTAAGCTAAGGGAAAAACTCCAAAGATCCAATAATGGTGGCCCCCAAATCTTGAATCCAAAATGAAAGGGTTTCCCAATGCATGTTGTAATCCCTGAGCTGGAAACCCTTCTAAACTAGTCCTGACTCTAATCTAAGATCACCATAATCTCAAAGAAGTTGAATGGTGAAGGGGGAAAAAAAAAGAAGGGAAAAAGAAAATGAAAGACAGAGAGAGAAAGCGAAAAATATAAACGTGGGATGTAAATAGAGATTCACGTGGGCGGGATTTGAATTGCTATTTTTTGAGCTTTTGATGAGAGGGGTTGTTGTTGGAAGCCTCTTCTTTTTACATACAACAGTTGACAGCATAAAAAATCATAAACATGGTGGTACTTTTTTGATGATAAAAACCACTTCCAATCAACATCGGCAGCACGGTGGTTTGCTTCCACTAATGTTTTTTGCAAAAATGGAACTATTCGGCGCAGTCTAGTTAACCCTTTCACTGTAGATTAATTTGTCCCTTACCATAGAATAAGCTCACTACACATTCATGCACTCCTAATTGTCTCAAATTTATATATGTGTTATAGTGTTATCATTAGATTAGCTTAGTATAGTTGTCATAATTTATATTGAGACTCTTTTGTATGTATTTACTTGAGAATAAAATATACCGTGGGATTTATGTACAACGTCACTCGTATGCTGAATTTGTATCGTTCAATGGGACAAATCATGCCGTCCCGAGTTTGAAAATGGGGAAAAAGAAAAGCGGCTACGTTTGCAAAAAAAAAAAAAAAAGAGAGGAATGATAAATTTGAGGCCACCTCGATCAACCATCGTGCTCACATTAGATATCATATTCCGTGGATAGACCTTTTATTACTGTATCAAATAAACAAAATACCCTTAGCATTTCCATGAGACACGTTATTTCTGAACTATACCATATTATATATATAAAAAAAAAGACTTTGAAGACAGTGTTTTGTGTAATAAAATATTTTTATTGCTGAGCAAAGTATAAATATAAAGATTCTAAAAGGAAGCATGACTAGATCTAAACGGGGAGGGGAATATATAAAGAGATTGCATACTGTACGGTAATCGGTGAAATATCATGACGAAGTTGCCGGTGTGAATTTAATCCCTTTTCGAACCACGCTGTCTGAGCTATCCAATTCGGTCAACATCAAGTCGATTTCCAGCACAGCTTGAATCTTCTCCAATCGTAATTTTAACGGCTTATACACCTATAAAATGGAAGAGAGAGGGTGGTCAACATAGAATCGTTTATAATATATATATATATAAAAGAAAATACAATTTCAATAACGCACTTTTTCTTTGACAGTATTAATACCATATTTTGTTTTCATTTGCAAAATTTCTTCGAGGGTATACCCTTCAAACAAAGAACTGATTCCCTATATAATAAGCAGCCCATCCAGGAAGAAAAAGAAGTCAAGAGTGTATACATTGGTCAATTTTATTAAATTTTGTCGACTTACAAAATACATAAATGTCACTGTTATACGTTTTTCATTGCTGTAGTTTTCTAAAAGCTCCACTGTCAAATAAAGCCCTTCATTTGAAATTGGTTTCATTTTCATAAGTTGACATCCTTTGACCTATAGCAGTCCCCCCCCAAAAAAAAAGGAACGAATTAGCGATCAGAACTTCCTCATACATACAAACACACATATACATTATTATTATTATTATCCACTAATCCTTCTGCTCTTTTCTATATACCTGTACGGATACTTTGTCAAAACTACCAGTGAATGAGTTGTCATCAACGGATTTTAACAATGTACGCAATTCCGAGACGCTGAGGAGACCCGGGGCTTCTGATTCATCCATAATTCTCCCATTGCCAAGTTCCTGAGATAGGTCATCAATCCAAAACGAATTTTCCTGCCCTAGATCACCGATTTCGGATGTTGTCGTTTGTTGGAAGTGAGGATTTGTTTGAGGACGCAGAGGGGGCGATGGGGTATTATCGAGGTCAATATAGGTAGGTCGTGATGATGGAGATGTTGCTGTTTTGTTATTTACACTGTGTTTCGATTTGGTTGAAAGTGATAGTATCGATTTCCGCTTTGGTGTACTGGTTGACAAGGTTCGTGTTGGTGCATTGGCGTGGTCTATAGAGGATCCTGGTCGTTGGGAGAATTCATCGTCTATCGCCAATGAACTGCTTGATCCATGAATGTTTTGTGGATTATGTAGACCACTGGAAGTGTTGATAGAATTACTCGGTGTTGACGCCGATGCTCGTTTGAGTGCCGTTGTCGCTTGCTGCTCTAATTCAGCCAGGTCACTAAAATCATCAACAGGCCAATCATCAAATTCATCAAATTCATCAAATTCATCAAATTCATCAAATTCGTCAAACTCATCATAGTCATCGTTTCTTGCTGCCGCTGTTATCGGATTTGATTGCTGTAAAGGCGCATTAAAAGGTGTTTGTAATGTTGATCCCACACCGCTGTAATTGGTAGCACCACTTGATATTGGTGCTGCTGATATTGGTGCTGATGCTGTCACTCGTCCTGGAGGAATTTGTGTCGTCGTTCGTTCAGGTTGTCTAAAAAAAATCACATGGATGAGCATACACATGCCTTTTTGTTCATATATAAAACCCAAAACAAAAAAGCTTACAATTGCAGCTGCCTCCTATATCGTCGCAGTAATTCGTTCTCCATAGTATCACCATACAAATCAGGAACTTGACCACCAAGCAATTGAAAATTTTCTGGTTTCACGAGTAGAATACCAGTTGCATAAAGGCCAAAAGTGATCTGTACCTGAAAAAGAATAACATAAGTAACGTGTATAATAATATCATGCTTCAGAATAGGTTATACTGGGGGGAGGAGGGGTTTAGTACCTTTGATCCAAATGGTGTTTTAAGGTTCATGGATGGGATCTTGTTCAATTCAAAGACAATGATATCCCGGTCACCGTCAGTCATGATCCATTTGAGATTCCCTCTACTAATAGGTCCGTTCTTGTCAAGGGCATCTGTCAAATAATATAGAGAGGAGGAGGTATCTGTTGTATGTTGTAGTTGAAGCACCATTTTCTGCTGTATCCCCTTTTTCTGTAAGAAAGGTTCGGTAGATGTCGCCATATCCGAGTGGAGAAAGTGTTTGAAGATCCCTACATAAAGTTGTTCGGGATGGTGAGGCGCAGAACCAGAATGAGATTGTGATTGATACCAGGCATTGTAAAAGCTTTTCTTTAAAGATATTCCGTGCCGTTGTTCGAATAGCTTTATTACATCATCGGCATTAGCCATCGAATCAGATCCGTAGCTTCAATCAATATGTAGTATTAATGAAAAAAAAAAAAAAAAGAAATGGAAAGGCGTCTTTTTTTTCACCTTCGCGCCCGAAACTCCGCTCTGTTCCATTTGCCTGTTGTCCATGATTTCCATATTCATCAGCGCTGGTCACTAAAATGTCAAATTTCTTCAACACATACAGTATTGTGTTCCATCCAAGTTACTACTAGTTCAAATTCGTCCAGTCAAACTACAGAAGCCAGTGCGTTTTCATCCACATCCCCCTCTTTTTTTTTTTTGTCGTCGTCTATTGCTCAAGAGTACTATCCGTCACCTCATGGTTTCTTCTATCAATGAAGTCACCAACGGAAACGACTTTGCGTGCCAGTATCTGGATAATATTGTATATAAAAAAACTCTCACAAAAGAATCACTAAAAAATCATCGCCAAATACAAAATATACCATAAATATATGAAAAATGATAGCTTTTTTATTAAAAAATTGAAAAAAAAGAATGCTAAACTGTGTGATAAAGAGAAGCTATATGTAAATATAAATAAAAATAAAACTAAGAGGTATATCTATTGATTTTTTGCGATAACTACAAAACTATATTAAAGTAAAAATCTAATGGGAGGGGGATGATGAGGGGCAAAGAAGGTTCCATAGCATGATATTTTCCACATTGACCACGTTTTTCCGGGAGTAAGTCGATCCATCGCTCACGCAGGTGTTTTCTTCGATACCCAGTTTATAAACATCCCATAGCAGCACCCTATCGTTTCGTTGTTGATCTACAATATGCCGCACCACTCGAGCAAAAGCTGCACTTCTACCACTATTCCATGATGACGAGTCAAATGTACCACAGCAATAGTATTGAGGAGACCGCACCACAATCGTCTGATGAGGGTAAACCTCGGTCATTACATAATGCAACAGATCAGCAAAAGCATATGCAAAGTCTTTGGGAGATACACGGTTCAATGCAATGTCACCGTTGCCAAATCCAAGAATCACAATATCAGCCTCGGCTTCTTTTGTTGTTGCTGTTGTTGTCGACAGTTTACTTGCCTGAGACTTGATCGCCTTTTTCCAGTCCTTGGTTGCAATACTGTCCACTTGGTTGAAGTATATTTCGGTGTTGCCGTGCCATGTCTTGTTGATCATCAAGGGTGTCATGGGATTTACCGCCCAGGGATAAAGTTGATGCTTTGGATCTTCTTTGTCATCGTTACATACACATTCTGCTGTTTTGTTTTCGTTGCACCATCGGTTTGCTGATTCAAAGGCTTTGAAATTTCTATAATAAAGACGCAATATTAAAGTTAGTGTCAAGGAGGTTGTATCACATGTATGATGTTAACAGATGCCTTTTTTTTTTTTTTACCTTCGCAAATTGCCATCTGCCCAGGCATGAATCACCTTATTTTCTAAACACCGTGTTGCTTGGCCATAGCTAATATATTCCATACGACAATGGTCAGGGACAAAGAGACGATCGAATTCGGCATGGTCTTCTTGTATAGGGCCAAACATACCATAAAAATCCAATGGATAGACAGATTGGAAGGTCGTTTTATTCATCCAGGTACCTTGCCAGTGGTTAGCAATCCGGGCGTCACAAGCAGGTTGGTTCAATTTGTACAAAGGCTTTACCATGGCCATATTCACTGATTTAAACGTCGTTGGTCGATAAGAATGGTAAATCGGCTGTTCCCAAAAGTAAGATCGATATTCCACCCGTCCTTTCAAATGATAGGTGTCTGCTTGGCTGAAATGGACAGATGCAAAGTAGGCGTTGTTATATCGTCGATGTTGCTGTAATTCGAAAGGAATGATTGTGGTATTGCCAATGGCTTCAATGACGATACTATCAGCTGGTCCGAGATGATTTTCTGGTCGAGTGACAGACGATGCAGGACTAGGGCCAAGCTAGAAACAAGAAAGAGGGAAGTCGTTCAGAAAAACAGAAATATAAATGAGCATCAAATAATAAAGCCACATATAAAATCAAATATGCTACATACCAAAACTACAACGCAGAGCGATACACCTTCAACAGTCAAGATGTTATTGGTTGTGAAGTTCCCATCTTGTCGAATGAACATCGCTTTGGTGGACCAGCCATCCCAAAATTGTCTATCAGAGGCACTAATAAAGCGTCATTGTAAATGAATGGCGGCAAACACAGGCACAAAAAAAAATATTATTAAACTGTCAATGTAATATGAATCACATTCAGTCTTGATTTTCAACTTACAGCCAGGAGATGTCCACAGTGTCACAGGCAGCAGCATCAATAGGATTGAGGACAAAGGAGGTACGAGTTTGACCAGAGATTATGTTGTTGAGGGTAGAGGGATGTTTCGACAGGTCATGAGGCATGTCGTTGGAAGATCGGTAGATGTAGAAGATCGTGGATAGCACTGTGAATGCTATGAGAAGAAGGGCCATATTAAGCCTCGGTGAGAGCACCATTGATAGACAGTTCCCAAGATTAGAGGGAGAGTAGAAGGTATAGAAAAAGAAAGAAGAAAAGAAGAAAAGAAAAATAAGAAAAAGAGAGAAAGAGAGAGCAACGGTATAATGGGGGTAAGGAGGAAGTGGCAAATCACCCTAACGGTGTTTAAAATAACAAATTCATTGGTGAGCCTAGACTTTTTTTTTTACTGTACACTTTATGCAGCATAGCTGGCTAGTGGATCGATTATTCCTAACTAAACGTATAAAATATGTTAGCAAAATACCATGCGCACAGAATATCATAAAGATTTCAAGAGTCTAGCTCGACCGGCTAGTGATATTTTCTGAAAATAAATATTGACCTTCACAGGAGTTTTTTATTTATTTTTTACTATTAAGGAGTCGGATCAAAACTACTACATATAATGAATGCCACACTAGGAAAGTTTTCCTATTCATGAGCAATAATTTGACAGTAAGACGAACACTACTTTGACTCGAAAATGCATCAAAAAAAGGAGGGACAAATTGTATGTTTCAAACACCGATTTTTATTTTTTATTCGACATGACTATCTATATATATATATCTATTTAAACTAATATCCAATGACTATCTATCTTTTGAGGTCCCAAATCTACCACAACGTTCATAGGAATCATTCGTCAACATAAAGGCAGGCTTGTATTTGCCTTGATCTTCTTCCTGGGCCAAATTGGGATTTGGGTGGGTATTTTCCATGCTTCCGAGTGATGTAAATCTAGACAGAATATCCAAAAGCATTGCTAATTAGCCTCAAACAAACACCACTCTTTTTTTAAGAAAAAAATCTTACTTACCCTTCGTCATATAACGAGCAATATGGTATCCTTAACCTGAGCAAAAAATCCCAGATATCCTTGTAAGTCCAGTCAATGATAGGGTGGACACGCATAAACTCAGGCCAGCCACTGTCTGTCATGTCAAAGTGCGTCAGTTTATCTATAAAGCGCCCCCCCCCAAATCAGTGAGTAAATCCGTTCAATCCTATACCCTCTACTTATGAACACCTACCGGCATAAGGGTCATTTCTTCGTATACCGACAAATATAGCTTTCTGTTTTGGTTGAGTGGTATCCAAATAATGCTGTAACGCTTGTCGCATAGGGCCAGGGATCAGAACACAGTTCAAATGATAGCGTTTGGAACAGACTTTGACAAATTCATCGACATGAGGGAATGGATTCGGATAAGTAACGAATACTGTTCTAAGTCTTTCATCCTTCCTGTACCCCAATCGAGATAGCACCGCCGCAACCAAATGGAGTAATACCGTACAGTCTTTTCCACCATTGAACGACAGTGCTATATGTTCCAAACTTAATAGAAATCATGATGAGTTCATTTCCGTTCTTGGATCATCTCGCTCACCTTTTCCCACTTACATTTCGTCTTATTTTTTTTCTCTTTTTCAAAAATCTTACCCATAAAGGTGATATGCTTGTTCAATAGTATTTAGTGCTTCCTTTACCGCTCGTCCAAGCGGATCGTCCACTGAGGCCAATTCATACACTGTTTTTTCAATATGGGCGGCATCGTATCGTTCTAAAGTATTCAATAAGGGATCTATAGGTTGAGATGTACAGCCATGATTCTTCACCAAGGTAGAATGCATAGCATACAGAAGAAAAAACAGCAGTAAAAAATAAGGAGAAAAAAAAAAAAGATTTGTCAACGAAAAATTGACGCAGGTCGTTTAAACCCCGATATGGGAGGGGGACCGAGAGACCTGGGGCTAAAATGGGTATTTAGGTTTATTGGGCTAGTTTTGCTAAATGCATACCCGGATTTTTTTTTTTTTTTTTCTATTGATATACTTGGTCCTCCCCACATATGGAAACTTCCCTGGACTGAAAGTGTATCCATATAAGCTGTAGTTCATGCAGTAGGGACCCACATTAACTATACCAGGAACAAGCAATGACCAATACTTTTCTGGAAAACATTGATTGCTGCCTGTGAAAAAGGCAAAAACATTTTTTATCTATAGATTAGATACGTCGCCCGCTCAAAAAAAAAAACTATCTGTTTTTTTTCGTATAATGGCAAAGCAAGTCAAGCTCCTCGTTAAAAAATATAAAATTATAAATTAAAAATCCTCTTTTTTGTCCCATACCGTCATCGGAGGGAGGAGAGGGGGGCCTAAATACTAGACAAAGCAATAAAAATCACCTACTTAAATACCCACGCCAGCAATAGACATTAAAGCACTCCACTAATGAATTGTAGGGTACCAGCGTGATGGCTACTTTTTGAGGTGGGGACTTTGAAGAATGGGAAACTCTAATCTAAAGGAACGAATGTAAAATGGAACCTGATATATCATACAAGTCATACAAGTCATGAGAAAGGGGATCAACAATCGTTTATTGAAGCATTGCAACTGTCATCACTAAACTAAAGGAACGATGGGAAAAAAGGGATTTATTGCTGAAAACATGAGAGAGACAATTGGGACATGTTTCATTAAAGCAAGTGAAAGAAGACATAATTTCTTCAGATGTAGACACGAGCCACGGATAAACTAATACTAAAATAAACGAAATGAAACCAATGATCGTCCCAAAAGTCAACTCATGGTGGTTCTAAATCCTGAATGAAAAATGAAAGGGTGTCTCATGCACCTTGTAATTATTGTTATTAAACCTCTTCTAAACTAGTCCTGACACTAATTTAAGTCCACCATTACCCCATAGGAGTCACAATTGAAAGAAAAAAAAAGAAAAACGAGCAAAAATAAAAATTCACGTGGGCGGGATTTGAAATTATGTCTGTGGCCTCTAGGTAAACTGTAGTGCTGACCATTTCTCTTGAAAGCCTCTTTGATGTCGATAAAAAAAAACAAAAAACGGTCCAAGAAGCCAGGTGACTTGCTATATATAGCCTGGATACACACATACGATGTATTTTCGTTTTTCCTTTGCTTTCGTTAGTGGGTTCCTACTGTATCAATTTGGGCTAAATTATATAATATTTGGAAGGGCCCCAACAATGATAAAAATAAAAAATGAAAATCAGAGACTGTATTGATATTATTCTATTCGTTTTTTTTTTCAGTTTATTCATAATCATGTGTATCACATAAAAATAATTATAAAATGCCACCAACAAAAAAACTATCATACACACGCTGAAGATTTGAGTAATAACACCAACTAATAATGAGACCATAATGCTACAACTAATAAAAAAGATTAAGTAAAAAAAAAAAAAAAAAAAAAAAAAAGATAAAATCAAGCAAAGGACTAAGCTAAAAAAAGTAAATCGAATGTCGTCAATGGATAATCGAAGGGGAATAATCTTGTCTCAAGTTTATGAATTGAGGACAAAATGCTTGAATCTTGCTTGTCGTCTTTGCTTGCGTCTATCTTTAAATAGGTTTCGTTTGCGGTCGATTTCTTGAGGTGTGAGGTCGGCTGCAATTCCAGATGGGGAAAATATCCTCTGTAAAAAGAAAATTACAAAAGAATGAGTTATAAGAGACCAATATTTTTGTTTTATGAGTGCCTAGCGTTTTTTTTTTTTTTTACCTCCATGAACCGATGACAATCCATCAATTTTCGAGGCATATTTTGAAGAAGGGGGAATACGTCAATAGGATCATCCAAAGCCCATATACCATGTTCGTTCATCTTGATGATCGTCAATGCAACCTTAAAGAGAACTTGATATCCTTCACTGTTAATATGAAAAAAGAAATACAAATATTAATTTTCTTCCTTCTTCATAAGCAATAAAAATCAAGAGACTTACATAAAAAAGCAATCCCAAATCCGAAGTACAGTCTATGTTGTAAAATAAAAATAAATAAGCAAAAATAAGAAAAAAATAAAAATAAAACAGAAACATAGATAAGTGAGAGAGACTTACCTCTATTGGCATGATGTTGATAAATGCAGTCAGAAACCAGTGATTAGTGACCAATGTAATAGGAGGCATGGCATCTAGCTGTTCACATTCCCAAAAACATTTTCCATTGGCGAGTTTGTTCCAGATACTAGGCATGCGTTCATACACCATCATCATCAGCACCACCTGATCAATATTTGAGCCTTCCATGGTCAGATCATACATGCTGAGTGGGCAATAATCATGGACCATGCACACCAAGAGCCAAAAGGCTTCTTCCTCCGACGCTGTAAAGAGTAAAAAGATACCCACAAGATAGTTCAATGATTGACAATAACCAATTTGCGGGGAGTGGACACTAAAGGCATACAGGATATGTTTCAGAGACACCAGTTTGGGATTGGATTCAGGGTCCATCGTCACATTACCGTCTTGATCCGTATGAGCACAGGCAAATTGAGTATTGTCTGGAAACGTTCGGTGAAGGTCTCGGCGTATCACATCGGCAAATTCGTTTTGGCTTTCCATCGCCAGAGCAGAGGCTAGCAATGATTGGTAGAGTCCAGGATGTGCTTCCATCTTGCTTTTGGCACCACTGTAATGCATCCATGCCTTGCCACGATATAAATGAGGAATTCCCTTTCGAACATATCGTTTTACTATTGAAAGAATAGCAAGCCAAAGGATTAAAAAAAAAAAAAATTGGGTACAGGTATATGAGTATCTATTTTTTTTTTTTTTTTTTTTTTTTTTTGGCCCATTTCATATCATTATGGAAACTTACCTCGAGAATTGACAGGAGGGAATTGATCATTATGGTCGGCCATTAACTGGATCCATTTTTCGTTTTGACGAAGCAGAACTGATTGATACCGATGTTCAAATTGGTTCAAATGTTGCAACTTTATCCATTGTACCGGCTTCTTGAATCCATACATATCCCTACCAAAAAAAAAAAAAAATGGACGACACCCTTTAGTATCCTGTTTATATATAATTTATATAATTTATATAATGCTTGTTTTACCTTTCAGTTGTTTCTAATGTTGATTTCAAGGGAGTTTCTGAGGCGTGTTTTTCTTTTTGATGAAATGGAGGTGTTGATAGCTGATCCAAGTTGCTGTGACCGTAAGCATTCTCTTCAATTGTCCAATCCCATTTCATGCTATTGTTACTGTTTGTGTTGCCAGAGTGTTTCGATCGGGTAGATGAATAGGTTGTAAATGATCCGGTAGACGAGGTGCTGGATGGAATTCTACGCATTTTCTTGCCTTTGTTCTTGAGATTTGCTAACGCCGTTAACATCATAGGTGGATGTGTAGGTGTAGATGGGATGGAATCACCACTGTAAAGGCTACTGGCGCAACTGGCGCTATATGATGGGGAATCTATCGATATTAATGAATTGTTGTATGATTTTTGCTGGAATAGATTCGTTGAATGATTGTTGTTATTGGCGATGATATCGGTGTTGTCTTCAATTTGATTGTTGTTGCTGATTCTTGTTCTGGGGAAGGAGAAGGTAGACGAGGACGACGAGGACGACGACGACGAGGAGGAGGAGGAGGAGGAGGAGCAGGAGGACCGATCCAAAAGGGGTGAGTAAGGAAGCTGTTGCTGTTTATCCTGTATGTTAAAGGCTAAAAAGGACTTGTGTTTCTTGATTTCATGACGAGGTGTAGGAGAGCTTTTAGAAGTTGCTAGTGGTATTGCAGGGACAGGTTTGGTGTTTCTAACTATGGATTCATGGTTGGCGTTTATAACTGTCGCTGTTGCAGTATTATCTTTACCACCTGATTTTGATGAGCGTTGTAAGTTGATAGAGAGAGAGAGTTCTTTAAAAGCTTGCTGGAGGTAAAGCTCTTTTTCATTTTGATGATTCATTGGTTGTGTTGCTGTTGATGCAGTATTGTGAATAGAATAGGTAAGGAATGACTGAAGAAAGACGATAAATAGAGTGTAAGGCAGGCAAAATAATAATAATAATAATAATAATAAAGGAGAGGAGTGGGGGAGATTGAGGCAATAACAAGAAAAAGAAAAAATAAAGTGAAAAAAAAACGAAATAAAACGAGGACGAGACAATGAAGGGGGATAATGATATAAGGAGCATTTGTCTACCATAACGGGATAAGTTTAATTCCCGCTCGAATTGATTTGAAGATACCCCTTTTTTTCTAAATATAATATTATATAACCTACTCCTTTACTGTTAACCGTTGTCATAACGGTAGATATCATCTAATTACATCAACAAATTAAAAAAAAGATATAGCGTAGACATATATTGATTTAATATTACTTAAAAAAATTGATTTTTATTTCTGATCAAATGTCAAATAAAGATATAAAAAAAAATAAAACTATATACACGACATCTACTCTATTTACTGTATGATAAAACAATAATATAATCTAAATCTAATCTGAACTAATACACCGTACCACTGAGTTTCATCTATTCATCATCCGTATCTGCCGGTTGTAATCGTCTAGCCCCAAGTTGGTGTTTCTTTTGTTGTTCTTTCCGCCAAGCCAGTTTCGCCAATTTCTTTTCTTGTCTTCGACTAATAGCCATAGGATCCGATTGTTTGACTCTTGAGCTAGTACCATTGTAGAGTTTCATTTGATCAAAGAAGGTATCCAGAGCCGCCGGTGAGACATCATCCAAAGTGTAGCGGCCCAATTTCCCCAATCGGAATTGCTTGAGAAAGAATTTCGCCGCCATGGTCAAATCAAGATGACCCCCTTTCACCACAGCACCAATCCGCCTAGCCACACTATGTAAAAGAAGGTCGATATCGTTGGTAGGCTGTTGATCGGGAAGGCGATACCAAGAGCAATAGTCGTAGGCATGACGTCGGTTCAATTCGTATAATATATAATCCACCATCACCTGTTCGTTTGCCAGATGGTCACGGATGCCACCAGTAACCGCCACCTTGAGACTCTTGATAGGATCCGCAATGTGAGGAACCATCACCCCAGGAGTGTCGATGAGATAAATCGCCGGGTCTTCTAATACCTTCACCGTGCCCACTACCGTTCGAGTCACCCCAGGCTGAGCCCCTGTCTGTGCTGCCTTGCCCTTACCCACACCCACACGCCGTAATGAATTGATGAGTGATGATTTCCCTACATTGGGCATGCCAACGATCATGAGATTGATATGAGGAATCGGGTCCGCTAACGTTGCCGCATATGTCAGAATATCACGAATATTGCTATCCTTTAAACAGCTTGTGAAGAGCACAGGGGTATGAGGTGTGTGTTTGGCGAATGCATCCATAAGTGGCTGTTTGGTGTTTGGACAGGCAAGATCGAATTTGTTGTAGATCACTAGTCTTGGTTTGCGACCCACCACCTTTTCAAAATTGGGATTCACCGATGACAATGGAATTCTAGCATCCCGTACTTCCACCACCAGATCCACCGTATTTAGTCGTTCAGAGATTAATCGTAAGCCTTTTGCCATGTGCCCCGGAAACCAATTGATGACTCTATCGTAGGGAAAGCTGGTCCGTGGTATAAATCGTTGCATTATTGAAAGTTATAAAAAATATTCAAGGAGACACTAACCAACCAAAACAAAAAAAAAAAAAAAAAAAAAAAAAAAAAAAAAAAGAAAAAAATGGCAGAAGAAAAAATATTTTTCTATGTCGGGTGTTCAAACTTTGACAGAGCATGATGGGACAGTAAAAAAAAAAAAAAGGATAGAAAATAATAATTTATTAAAAGTAAATAGTATCAAGTAAAACTAATGGTAATAAAGGGATATAAAGAGAAAGATTGATGTTGAATAAATCTAATGTTTTCCTTTTGGTATTTGAAGTACATGTTCGTTCAGCACAGTCTTGATTTCATCATTGTCATCTTCAAATTGCACTTGGTAATTGATCACTGGTCCATTCTATATTGATTTTCCATATTAATACATAATATATGAGATCTCTTTTTGATTTACCTTATTTGAAGTCGATCGGACAACAGTCGCTCGATAGAAACATGTTGTTCCAGGGTAAAGTGCCAAGACAACTTGACCAGGGGTACTTTCAGGTATATTCTCGAGATCGGCAGGTTCGGGCACAGCAATAACATTCTTGGGAGGCAACATGTATTTCCTAATGCATAAAAAAAAAGGAAATATAATGAGTGAGTGTACTGTAGCTATAAAAATTGATGAACTACTTAACTGCTTATGACCATCATCATCCTGTTCCACGTCCTCTACTTGGTATCTAGTAAAAAATAAAGTGAGTCTATTATGTTCCATTTCTCTTGTGTAGTATGCATTGTTTTGACTTGCTTGTTTTTATCAGCATAATACTCTAATACCACTGCTAAGATCCATTCCTCAGTCTTATTTTTTTGTTTGAGTTGTCGTGCTGCTACCTAATGTAATGACAGTAAGGAAAATAAATATGTTTAATCATTGACGTGTATTGTTTTGTCTTTTTCAGCTTACATGTGCACCAGGAGGGTAGATACCATCATCACTATAAAAATACAACATGATTATAACCATCAGCATCTTAGTGGACCGTTTGCATTCTCTATTTCCTGAATACCTTTTGGTCTTTTTAGTAGATGATGAAGCTGCTGGTCCTTGTGTTTCGTGTTTTCGTTTCTTTTTTTTCTGATCTACTAGTATACAAAAGAAAAAGATATAGTGAGTGATCAATGGTCTAGTTCTATCTGATTCTTTCCTTGCATTTTAATTCTGATGCTTCCTGCAATCTTGTCAGTGTTGTCAACCTTTCAATGGTATTTTGGATCAACCTAACATATATAAATGACGTGAGATAGGCTATTTGCTGACAGTATTAAAAAAAAAGCCATCTGTCAATAAAATACATGCATAAATCCGCTAATGCCATATGTCAAAGTCATCCATCTCTCTTCCCCCTGTCATTACCCCCCAAACCATTTCTTCCTGCCACTTACTAAACTACTACTACTTACTTTGCTTCCTCGGAGGATAAATCGATGCCACTGTTATAGGTATCCTTCAAGTGAGCAAGCTCGGAAGCTGTAATACCTAAAAGGAAATATATATGTATATATATATATTATAAATTGTCAATATATTGTATAAGCAAACAGCTAAGAAATATATTTCATAGATCTGTATACCTTCTTCAGGCTTAACTGTAGAGCGCAAGTCATTGAGTGTACTGATCGTCGTTGTTGTTTTATTCTGAACCAGTTCGAGTTGCATCAGTGATTCACATATTTCCTTCCATAGATTGAGTTCTTCGTTTGAGTTTTCCAGTGTCGCTGAGCGGGTTTGACGTGCTTTGCGATTCATTCCATTTATATAATAATTTGTTAGTATACCACAAAAAAAAAAAAAAATCCGGTGTATGGTTGCTACACGTTTCAAGGTGAGAAGGAAAGACTGAAAAGAATGAAGTGAATGAACAATATGGTTTGTCGCGTAGAAAAGTAACGAAAGAAGTAATAGCTGTCTCCTATTTTAAATTTCCGCTACAAAAAAAAAAATCGCCCACACTTTGTGCGCTCAAAGCATTGGCGCTGTTTCGAAATGACCACTCTTGGTATTTATTTGACGGTCACTTGAGCTCGCTACGGGTTATGTTTGACAGTTCCGGGAAAAAAAGAAAAAAGAAAAAAGAACGTGAGTGTGAAAAAAGAGGATCGCCCCCCATCCTTTTTCTTATTGGGGCCCAAAACGTGATACCACCTGGGACACTTTTGTTCGTTTATTTACTTTCTAGATATAAAGAGAAAGGCACGTGTGACTCAGCTTTTTTAAAATGATGTAGTACTATGACAGCGACTACCTCAAGTGATCAAAAATACCAAGCGATGGTGATTTAGCGTCCTATTTTTAAACATCAGCAACAGCGAATGAAACATATATAGTTTTACATAAAGTTAAAAACAGAATGAAACGGGCAATCGGAAAAGAATGGTGAGATAATTTTTTTTTTATAGAAGGTCCTAAATATGGACCATAGAAACAATCTCTCAACGTAAAGTTTATGGTGAGAACCTTCTTCTCCCTAAAACCACCCACTCAATGATTATCATATTACATTTATGGACACGACACTCAATAACAAAATAGCAATGGTAAGGGTTTATATTTGATAAATTGATAAGAAACCATCACAATCAAATAAACAAAAAAACATAAATGTTTAAAAAAAAATGGTGACATTGACATTATCCTCGCCCTCGGAAATCGGGCACCGATCGTACTTTTTTTATGCTATAAAAAATTTTAGGTTCACCCAGAATCTTATCCCTCCCCCCTTTTTAATTATTTAAACACCGCCCGCTCTATAAATATAAATAATTTAGTGGGTGAACAATTTTTTTGTTTCTTTTTTATTTCTATTTTTTAATTTATTTCAATTCTATTTACTATGCGTGTCGCTGGTTTTTTAACACTCTCTGCATTGGCTCAAGCAGTTTTAGGTGCTCAATTTAAGGTCATTGCCCCTGGTGCTGAAAGTGTTGAAGTCTCTGTGAATGGGCAAAACACGAAATTGACTGCGCCTGATGGAGATGTTCCTTACTTTGTTGGTGATGCTGATGGTGCTGACAATACCAAATATAAGGTAATTAAAAAACACCTTATATATACAGCAGGTGTCATTGTATTCTGATTGTTTATGTTTTTGTTTTTGTTTATGTTTTAAATAGTATGTGGTAAATGGTCAAGCTGAATCCTTTGATCGTACCTTGTCGGGCAATTCTACCAAAAACGACTTTTATGACCGTCCTGTCACTTATGCCAATATTCCTGCTCTTCCTCAAGCCATTGAAAAAGATGTAAGTAAAATAAAATATAGTAGATTATTGATAAATTACACTATGCTAAGGCTTGTATTGTACCTGATTTTATTAGAATTGGACCCGTGCCATCGAACCTGGAGCCATCTGGGACATCAATTATGTGCCCTCGGTCTTCATCCAAGGGAACCAAGATGATATGGACTCTTTGGTCAAGGATCTCAGCAAGAATATTTACAAAGCGAAGATCACCTTCATTGACGCTGATGATGTCCATACATACGAGGTAATGCTCCCCCCCTCCGCTCTCCTCACAAAAAAAAAAAAAAAAATAGAGATTATCAACTGACATCGTTTTTATTTATCACAAGGGAGCTGATTTTCAATTGCATAAGCCTGGAAAAAAGAACGTAAGTGTGTGTGAATGTGGGTATGGTACGAAAATATCTCTTGCTTACTTGTTTTCTTTTATCTATTAGAACAATGCCAAGCAATCGTGGAAGTGGCGTTTACCCGAAGGTGACTTATTGAACGGGCGCGATTTCTTCAAGATCAGACATATGGAAGAAGATCCTACGCAAATGCGGGAAAAACTCTATGCCGACATTCTCCGTTCGATGGGTGTGTATGCTCCTCAAGCCAACATGATTCGATTCTTTATCAACGGTGAAGGCTTTGGAACTTTCAACATGCTGGATGACATCCCAGAATACTCCTATATTCAATCTGTGATTTATGGTGGCAAACCTCCCAACAAGATGGGTCCTCTCTTTGATGGTGCCTCTGGAGCTAGCTTCAAGGATGATCAAACCAACCTCGATGCATTCCAACCAGGCGTCAACTCGACCGACGACAAGGCTCTGATTGGAGAAGTATCCAAGAACTTAGCCTCTCTTGATGTCAATGATGATGCCGCTGTGCAAGCCTTCAGCAAGAAATTCACTGTGGATCAATTCCTGCGCTTCATGGTGATGGAATTCCTGGCTGCCCAATGGGATGGCTACTGGCAAGAACAAACCAACATTGGCGCCTACGAAGACACTGAAAACAATCTGCTCTACTTCCTTGGCCAAGACTTTGATGCTACCTTTGGTGTGAATATTCCATATGGCAAACAATTTGTCGAACTACCCTACACGGACTATCCCGAAAAATTCAAGGATGGTGTGATGATCAACAAACTCCTTCAAAACAAGAATATCAAGTCCACCTTTGAATCCTATATCAAATCTACTGTCACCAATGTCTTCAACAACAACACACTCACCAACCATGTGCTCAAGTACCACGATTTTATCCTACCCGACCTCAAATGGGACCGTGGTATCAAACAACAGTCCAAGGGAATCAACTTTGGCTGGACCTTTGACCAAGTCACCGAAAATCTCTGGCATGGCGTCGATGCTCCCAACAAAAACGGTGGAGGCGCTGAATGGGGACTCGTAGAGTACATTGCCAAGAAATCCCAAGTGGTTGCCAAACAACTCGGTTTACAATTACAATAGCTAATTAGTTGTTAATGTTTTACCTCTTCCTCTTCCTCCCTCTAGTTTAGCTTGTCCTCTAGTTTTAACTTGTTAAATCAATTTTAGTTTTTTTTTTGTGTATATTCATTTGCCTATTTTTTATTTTTAATAAAACAACTCTGTATCTATTTTAAAAAAAAAAAGTCTATCATATCATAGCCATATCAATGGTGCTAGTGTCAGTGTAAGTTACTACTGGTGATGAATGTCCTCTCTTGTTTTACTTTGTTTTTGTTTCTGTTTTTTTTTTGAACTCACGGATGTTTTGATAATAAGATGATTTATGATCTGGATCAGAAATGACTTTGGACTTGATATTTCTTTTTTTTCTTTTTTTGGTCTCACGCGTACCATTCAGCTCTTGATCTGATCCAGTTTCCCCTCTCCACACACATATGTCATCCCACCCATTTCCCACTCCACCTACCACCCACCCCCCAAAAAAAAAAAAAAATTGACCCACCGCTTACTGGTGATGATACCACTTTTTTTTTCTTCTTTTGTTTAAAATCGAGCCTATAAATGAATGAGCGGACAAAAGTGAAACATACTTTATTTAAGAATAAAAAAAGGATGAGACACTCCCAATCTCATAAGAAGCCACCAACCACCTCCTCCCCTCCGCCATTTCACGTCCCGCCCACGTGAATTTTATTGTACTGTTTCGATCTCTTTTTTTCCCTATTTTCTTCCCCCCCCCCATTTTAACGGTTTTTACAGTCATTCTCCACAACCATATGTATGCAAAAGACCTTGTTACATTTGTAGTTGGAAATTATTAGGATACCTTTTTTTTTGGAATAAAAACCATTTTATTATCACTCGTACATACACTTTTTTCTTTCTGTTTGATTTTGTTAATTCATCTTTTGGAGGATGAAAGAATGACACAACTGAATTACTGTTGATGTTGGCCTGGCAGCCTTTTTTTTTTTTTTTATCTCACTGTCAGAAATTGATCTGATCAAAAAGCGGAATTTCAATCGAAGTTTTTAGAAGTTGTGTTCTTTTTTTTTTCTCTTTTTTCTTTTTCTTTTTCTTTTTTTTTTTTTTGTCCACAATGGCATCCTCCGAGCGTTTGGTGATCGTGGAGTGGGATTCTTTTTAGATTTAGAGGGTTTTGAAAAAGGGCATGATAAAGGACATGGGAAGACCCTGTCATTTTGGATGTAGGATGAAGTACTATCCCAATTATTTTGTGATAAATGGTCAAGGGTGTTTGGTGACCTGGATTCATTTAGAGACAAACTGACTGATTGGCAACACGCTTTTGGGGGAAAATAGTGATACGACGTCAGACTCAAGTTGTCATTCAGTGATTCTGGAATGGATTGGCGAACTTGCTGCTGGGAAACTACGATACGGGGCGAGACGATGATGGTTTTGGAATGGGCAGCTTGCTTTTTGTTAGGTGATATTTTATACACCTATACTTCAAACCACTTGCTGGCTTGGCTCAATATGGATTATATGGCCTCCCATAGATATGTGTGCTTATAATTAAGGTGTAGAATACAATAGCATATATGCAGTAGATTAGACATAGCAGTAATAGTTTTATTAATATGTAGAATTTGAAATAAAATGTTTTTGTTTTACTACTTTACTTTTTGTCTCCATGCAGTTCTATTACTTTTATGCGCTGTGTGTAAATCCTGTCACCTTTTTTTTTTTTTTTTTTTTGACTTTTCTAAAATGGAGCTGGAGACGTTGAAAAAGTGTCGGCTTTGGTGAGCAGTGAAAAATGCATCCTTTACTCTGAACGAAAACTAGGTAAGAAATAGAGACCCTTAAGAATGAATACTGAGCAATCTTTTTTCTCTTGGAGTGGTGGAAGCCAATCAAAGCTTGATTGTATCTCATTGGTGATAGATAGCGATCAAGTTTTACCGCCATCGTATGCTCCTGACGCCCGCAAATCAAGTACATATGAATGTGGCCCTCCTTTCAAGGCACTACCTGAATCAAATCTATAAACTACCCCGACATTATACATTAGTCACTATATAGTATACTATACCCTTTAGACATAGAATATTTATTCAATCAAGCATTCGATACAATAAAAAACAAATCATTCGCTTTTATTTGACGTCATTATCCATTCATTACCTTTGTCTCAGTAAAAACCTACTGAAAATATTCCATGCCTCTGTCTCTCTTTGTTTTTGGTGTACACAGTACATGTGTGCGTAGGAATGTGCATATGGATGTATACAAGGGGAAAAGCAGTTGCAATTGGCGACGTTGTTGATTATATGATGGGTCAGAGGATGGTTAATAAAAAGGCATTCTTTATTGAAGGGCATTGGTAAATACTAGAACTAAATACGAGGCGTTCATAGTAACATGAGGTTCTAATGAAAGGATCTATGGGGCAAAGCATGAGGATGTCTGAAGTGTAATTTAATGGATAGTCAACGCCAATCTAAAGGCACAATTGTAAAGTGGGATCTAAAGGGATATCTTTGACTGAAACATAAAAGCGGCCAACACTAATTCAAAGGGGAATGGTAGTAAAAAAAGGGATCTATTTCACAAGACATGAGAAAGACTAATGGGACATTTCGCATTGAAGCAAGTAAAAAGAAACATGTTTTATTCATATGTATATATAAACTATGGACAAACTAACACTAAACCAAACTAATGAAGGCTCCAAAAAGTCAATTGATGGTGGTTCTAAATCCTGACTCCAAATTGAAAGGGGGTTCCCCATGCATCTTGTCATCCCTTTTGTGAAAAAACGCTTCTAAACTAGTCTTAATACTATTTAAGTCCAACATAACGCCATCGAAGTTGAATTGTGAAGAGAAAAAAAGAAGTTGAAAGAAAGAGAGGCTGAGGGGAAAAGTTACAGTAAAAATAAAAAGATTTCACGTGGGCGGGATTTGAACAACGTGGTTGATTATTTTTCGGAGGATACAAAAAAGGAAACTGGTCTTTTTACATTTTCATTTTACAACAATAGCCATTTAATATCATCAACATAGTACCTCTCTTCTCATTACAGTAACCACCGCCATTCAACATCTCCCCTTGAATTTTCCGAGAAACCTTTTTTTTTTTTTTTTTTTTTTTGCTAAACAGCACCATAAGAAAAATGTAAATGACAAATAAAAATTCTTTTATTTGAAGTAAAAATATCAATAATATAAAGTGTACGGTTTATTGAGTAGGCAATAAAAAAATGACTAAGATATAAATATATACTAATTAAAAACTACAAGATCACTGTTGAAATAACCAGCCTCCAACACCACCGACAATATCGCGTAATTGGTCTCTTTTCCGTTTCCCACCAGGATAGTTGGCATCGGCGTCCAATTCATCTGTTGATGCAGTTCTTGTTGATAAGGAAGGAGGCGAACCTGGAGAACGAGTCGTTGTCGCAGAAAGATCGTCCTGGAAAGATGAATTGACCAAGCCGCCGCCACCACCACCAGCTTTGAGCAAATCGCCAAGTATCCACTGTCGTTTTGCACTTCCCAATAATCCTTGCCATCCTGCGCCGACCATGCTGTTCCTATGATTATTATCCAGGACCATCGTATCATCGTACCGCGTTGCCTCCAATTTCAATATATCCAATGGGTTGTCTAGAGGTTGTTTTTGTTCAAGAGTTTGGTAGACCGATAAAATATCGTGCGTGTATTCCACAGGACATACTGTCAATGCCATTGCTAGTACGTCTAATCGTCGCAGAGTATCGTCCCATGCATCCAGTTTGCCCAGATTGAAACAAATCTGCCATGCCGCTTGATGTACTTGTTCCACATAGTCCTTGCTGTACTGTTTTTGGCTTTTGCTGTTGTTGTTATTGCTGCTGGATGGTGTAATGGATCGTGCCTTTGCTACTGTTGCCTGACATAGACGATAACATGCTGTATATTCCCCATCCACCATAGCTGCCCCCGCCATCATGGATAACACTGTCACCTCCGCCAAAAGATTGTCTTGATAGCCTAGCTTATGTGTGAGTGAGACGACTTCCTTGAATTGTCGGTAAATGCCCTTGCGTGTGTTGACTAATTTGGATATAAGATCAAGTCGATTGTTGGATTGGCGCAGTTGGATCGGCATCAGGACAATGCCTGGTTTGTCGTTCACTTGGTATACGGATATCAGGGTGTGTGTAGCTTCAATCAAATCCATCTCCTTTTTAATGTTTTCAGTTGGTGGCAGAACATGTAAACTGGAGAAGAAGAAGAAAAAAAGAGGAAACATTGTGAGTACGGTTTTTTTTTTCCTTTTAAACAGTTTTGTTTTCATTTTACCAGTCCCATGCTTTTTTCATATTGCTTGTGTTCATATTTCCAGTAGTTGAATTGTCAAAGAATTCCTTTTCAGCATCAATCACCAATTTTTCAGCTTGTTCAAATTCTATCATTGATCTAGAGCCAAATACAAGTTCTTTGGCAAGATTGAATCCTATAACCCGAAAAAAAAGATTCGCTAAGTTGAATGTTTTCTTGTTGGCCCCCCTTTTTTTTATCACTTACGCCCACATCGTAGTAAGGAGCTATAAAAGATTTCCATGATTTCAGAGCACTGCATTTTGCCAAAGATTCCCTTGCCATCGTCATGCAGTCGCAGCATATCATCCAAGAGTTCCCGCCAGTCATCATCTCGATCAAATTGAGAGCCACCTGATTCCACACCCCCGGCTGCTTGTGAAGCCATTCGTATGCATAATTGTCGTTGCACATTGACAGGTTGATCTTGTTGTAAATACCATCGAAGAGGGACACTAGCATGATACCGCGCCAAGACCTCCGCCGACATCAGATGGCTTTGCAACGTATCCATCATTTCCGTCAATCCCGCTGTTTCCACTGATTGAAGTGCTGTGAAGAGACCCATTGGCGTTCCTGCCAAAGGAAGTAAAGAAGCCATATCCACATCGCCATGAGTGTTGGTATTGTCATTGGTATTGTCACTGTCCACGTCAAGTGTTATAGGAAGGCATTCAAACATTCGCACCAGGTATTCCATGGATCCATCACTAGAGTACACTACAGCCAAGACAAGTCGCGTCAAATCACAGTCGTCCTTGATGATTCGTTCGTCCATGGGGAGGGTTGGCTTGGAGGCTTCAAACACAGCGCAGTATCTATCCAAATGATCCAATGAAAGCCCCAAAAGCCAGCGATACAGCAGAAAAGCAGGTCGCTCGTCATCTTCTTCCTCGTCGTCGTCATCCGCATTGCTGTTTTCCATCGACACTTTATTCTTCCCATACCGGTCCAACCAAGGCAATGCCAATCGCTTCATATCTTGCACAACTGTCTTCGTGTTTGTATGTAAAAGCAATCCTTCCAAAACGTCATAAGCAGATAATTGTTCGAAAGAGCCAAGGTCCATGACAGATGAGGATTCCGATAGTGTAGAAGAGGCATAGATAAACTTGCATAGCCAGTCATATCGTTCCACATAATCATCCATGCCAGGTACACCCATGGCTTTGGCATACCGGATCAAACCAAGAGCATGGCTTGCCAATCCAAGAGAATCCATTGTGCGTGCTCGATTAAAGTACCATTGCGCAATAACGTCGGCCGATGCTGGGTAATCTGTTGTTTGTACCACTTGATTGAGTTGGGACAAGTAGTGGGCATCTTCAGGCGCTGCCAATAAAATAGAGCTGGTGGTGGTGGTGGTGTTGTTGTTGTTCTTATCCACTTCTGCTGTCGATATAGTGTTCCCCCGATCACCATCATCACCATTATCACCATGGTTGTCGTTGTTTGTCAAAAGTAGATCTTGTACCCAATCCAATTCGACAGGATCTTGTGTCGGTCGCCAAGGTTCCTGCACCCACGCATCTTCAAATTCACCGGTAACATGAGGCAAGTCAAAGCTCGCTGGGTCGACGGTTTCCGGTACCTGAGAAAGAATAAATAGTCGTTGAGGAAGAATCGCGTCACCATGATGCATAAAAAGAGCGTCCAAAGCACGGTTGTTCTCGGTCCGGGCGAATTCAATGGCTTGAGCTACTAGATTCACATCACGAAAGTCGCTATAAGCATCTGCAAATACTGAAGGATTCATAGCAATCGTGGGCCACACCTTGACAAATGTTTGTAGTCGGTCCATGTATTGTAAAAAATAGCGTCGTGCGCCTAACCAGAGTTTCTCGGTATCTTGGACGGTGATGATCTGCGTAGCATTTTGATGGTGTTGCGTTTGCCACGTTTGTAAAAGGGTGTCAGTGTGAAGATGTGTTTTCGTTTGGCCCAGCTGTAAAATATGGTGCTGCAAAGTTTCATTGTCCACAACCACCTGAAGGCATTGAGCAACTACCCAAGCATCGTCATGAATGCGTTCTAAAAGGTCAACATCCTGTTTGGTCAAATGAGAACCCAATTCATCCAGTCGAGAGAGCCACTGTGCTTTGTATACTACATCCATGTCGATATCTAGTTCCTTGCCCAAATCCAGCGCTGCTTGATAATGGCCTTGTGTCAAGTGATACATAAAATCCTTATGTGTTGATGAGTCACTCATGTTGCATAATATACAGGACAAAAGAAGGAGAAGCAGGGAGGAGAAGAAAAAAAAGAGTGGAAAAAAGACATTCAAAAAAATTGTGTGAAGCCCAATTGAAGCAGCAACAAATTTAAATTCCGTTGTCTCACTCTCGCCCAAATACCTTTTTGAAGTATCTTTTTTTTTTCTTCCTTTTGATCTTTTCTAACAATACCACCTACACCCCTCCTACTTTTATATTATGAGTGGATCCGATATCCGTGACATCTTACAACTTGGAAAACGAAGCGAAACACCTCAACAGCGCAAGCCAAAGCCAGCCACCGAGAAACGCCCAGGTGCGACACGTTATTTTTTTTATCGTTGATGCATCCAAAGCAGCTTGTACTGACTCGAGATCTCTTTTTCTTTTTTCTTTTTTTTTTGTCTAGAAAAATACAACAGAGAAGTTTTTTCTCTTACAGGTGGATTAACACCGTCAGCATTTGTTCCGCCAACCTACAAAGCCAAATTCAATGCCAAGAAGAAGTCGACACCTTGGTAAGATATATCTGGATATGCTATGAATAAAACATAACGATGATGGTGATTGCTTACAAACTGTCTTTTCGTCTCTCTTATTACTCTTTGATATAGGGTACTCCAGTCATTTCAGAATCCTGCACGAAGCGATCATTTGGAACTACAGCATTGGGTGAAAGCAAGTGAAGCGGACAAGACTGGCAAGTGGTCTACAGGGTGATAACGATGGTGAATTGACATGAACCTAATTCACTTTTTCGAAACTATGTAGATTACCCTTTTGCACGATATGAAAAACAATCTAACATTGTACAGTATACTGACAAGGAATACGAAAAATATTTGAAAGGTAGGTGGGGCATGGTATAGATCTGGCAGAGATAATCAATGCATAGGCTTATTATTATTATTATTACTTTCAGATCATACTTGGACAAAAGAAGAAACGGACTATCTGATTGATCTTTGCAAGCAGTATCATTTACGATTCCAAGTCATTGCTGATCGGTATCAATTTGATCCAAAACGTCACCGATCCATTGATGTACGCGACCCGTGTTTAAATATGGTGCGGGAATATGGATTACTGACCTCTTTCCTGGTTTTTTTTTAGGATCTGAAAGAACGCTATAGCAACATACAACAGAAACTACATAAAGCAGAGGGAAAAGGAGTCTCAGCACCACTTGCGACCTTTGACAAGGCTCGGGAACTAGAAAGAAAACACGCCCTTAGGATTTTATACAACCGGACGAAAGAAGAGGAACAAGAAGAGGCAGAACTTTTGACGGAAGTTAAGCGGATCGAACAGAATCAAGCCAAGCTGGCTAAGGAACGCGAAAATTTACAAGAACTATTACGGCAACATCAATTATCGATCACAGCTAGCAACAAAAAAAGGGCGACATCCAGTACGGGATCAAAGGAAAAAAAGGTAATGACATATAATATATATATATATAAAGTTGAAGATCTTGATATTTATGCTGACGTCTCCCGATGTATTAATCTAGAAAAAACGGAAATCAAGTAACGACAAAAAGGAATTGGCAACGGAAGGTAAAACTCTAGCAAAGAAAAATTTACAAGAACAGACAGAAACGTGGGCTCATTTTTTTTTTAATAGACCTTCGACCTGGTGTGACTGAAAAATTGACACCTGGTGTATATGTCCGAAGTCAAAAGCTGCCGGTCATGAAAACAAGTATACAACCTAAAGTAATTAAGGTTTTGAACGAACTAAGCATAGGTAAATGAAAAAAAAAAGTGGTGTGTGAGTGATGGGGGATGAACGGGATGATATGTTAACTTTATATATATATATATATATATGTATATTATGTCCCTCGTCCTTGACTGCATGATTTTCTAATTTTATTTTGATACAAATAAACCTAGGCACTCGTCCTATGATGCCAACCGCGTCAGTTTGTGAAAGCTTTGAACGACTGGAGAACTCAATAGTTACTTTGTTTGAACTTAAAAAGGTGGTGGACAAGATGGAAATCGAACATCGGGTGGAAAAGGTAACTTGGAAGAATGTCAAATTTATTTAAGGGAAATAAGGGGAAGAACATGGTTCATATTGATGATTATTATTTTATTATCTACATTTTTGCATAGAAACAAGATATTGATGACCATGATAATAGTATAGAATAGTTTACTTCAAATGAATTTATGTATATGTGTCACCATCACCAATGTTTATATCATATTGAAAATAAAAAATCCATCTTTTTATTTGAAATCTGCACCTTCTGTCTATTATTTTTTTCGCTCAATTTAGGAACCCAGGAAGGGTGGAGTTGGAAAAATCAAAAAAGGGCACGAAAAAACAAAATTCCCTTTTCTCTCTTTCTTTTTCTAGTTTATTATTTATATTCAAGCTAGTTACTACCTCTCTCTTATTTTATCCCCTCATATATATCTTCTGAATGGCAACACTTACTCATGACCAACCTTTATCCCCGCCACCACCAAAAGCTGTCAACATTATACGTCCTTCATCTCCAAGGTTCCACCACTATTTGAAGCAGCGGCAGTCTCCGGCTTTGAATCATTATCCATATCATTCTTACCAGTACTCAACTCTGTCAAAGGTGTCTGATGATCTACAGGAACCTCCTTCATTTGGAAGCGATTCTTCAACAACATCCTCCTCCTCCTCCTCCTCCTCCTCCTCTTCTTCCTCTTCTTCACCATCTACTTTGTCTAACTTATCTAGTGGCTCGGGGTACAACGCAAATGGAAATAGACTACCTCCGCCTGCTATTCTCAACTCGTCCTCGTTCGGCTTTGGGTTTTTTCAATCTCAACAGAACTCAACGGCTTCGCCCACAAGTTGGTTCAAGTCACCGCCACCACCCTCTCAGCACCAACAAAACTCAACAAAGCCAGTTCCCGCTACTATTGATACGACGATTGTAACGTCACCTTTATCAACACCAGCATTAAGTCCAACCACACCAAAACCAACTGTAAAAGCACTTCCTCCTTCTTCTGGCTTCATGGCTCCGTTCTCTTCTCGGTTTTTCCGTGTGCCACAACAACATCAACCCTATGCAGCGGACATTCATCTTGAAGATTCATCAGGTGACGAAGATGAACATTTTGAATCACAGGATGATGATGACTATTACGACAGCATTGATGGCGATACTGAATCTGAGGACTTGAATGACGACGACGACGATGATGATCTGAACGATACTATGACAGACTACGATGACGAATCTCAAGACGAAGAGGATGATCCATTGCCTATCAAGATTGTGGCTAGAATTAAGCAAGGAACGATCATCATGAATGGAAAAGGTGAATTTGTCAACAAAGGCGGTGATGACGATCGTTCTTCTTATTCATCATGGCTTGATGAAGCAAGAGCAAGTCGCAAGGTAAAGTTCAAGGGGCGGTGGCGGGGGGCGGGGGCATGATCATCATCTCATCATCATTTTGGATTTTCTGACATTTTTATTTTGATTAGATTGCCGATTTGGAAATTGAAAAAACATCACTCATGGCACTCAACTCAGCATTAGAATCCAAAGTAGCCCAACAATCAGATAGAATTATGAAATTGGAAAAACAACTACAACTACAGACGTAAGTTCTTTATATACTATACGCAAAAAAAAAGGAACAAAAGAAGCAATTTAACTAATTTTGTATATTTATTATTCTTTATTCTATTGCATTAGAAACGAATGGCCTTTATCTCCTGTCTCGGATAAGGATATGGATGAGGTACGTATTTGATGAAGTGCATAAAAGTGCACAGCACTACTGGATTTGACCAGGGTGGTAGGGGAGGGGGAGAATTAGAGATGAACGTCACAAATCCATTTATTAATTCTTGTTATATTGTAGTGCACACCTTCTTTTGAAACATTGGCCTCGACGGAAATATTGACGGAAGATGAAATTGCCAATGACCATGTCTTCCAGCGCCTACGATCTATGCTTCTTGGATTGATTGAACATGCAGAAGAAGCAGTACGACTAAAAACAAAATCGACCGGTCGGGTATTGGCACTTCAATATGAAGATGACGACAAGCATGCCATCACTTTGGACTCTCCCCCTGCACCACCAGTGAAGTCTTCAAAAAAGCAAACTCTACGCCAACGATCATTGCAATCCTCGGCCACGACAACAGCTCAGCAACAAAAACGATCAATGCGACGCTCCTCTGATATTGCTCAAGATGGCAGGCAACACCAAGCATCATCATCATCAACTGGTCTCACAAGAAAAAGAACATCTATGCAACGTTCATTGTCGCATGCCTCCTCGCCTGCATCGCCTGCCTCGACCAAAAACGTGTCAACACCCCCAAGACCTGCTAGTGCACCGATGCTACGATCATCACCAACAACAACAACAAAGCCACGCCCATCTCGTTTACGTAAAAGTCAGGACCTGGAATCTCCAAAATGGCATTACTGATGATGGACCTCAACATTATATCCCCCCCCTCCCCTTTTATTTTTGCCTTATATATTTTTAGTTCAGTTTAGTTTTTATTTGATTTTGTATATGCCCTTTTTATATATCTTTTCTACATGCACACTCACATATGTATCATCACCTCTCTTTTTATTAAATTTCTGCCCTTTTTTATATTAGTATAGCCATTCTTTGTGTACCTTATATCTGTTTGTTTTCTTTATATTGGTTATTTTTATTTTTACCTTCACATCCATCACCCCTCGTATATATCAATTCAATAAAAAAAAAAAACGAAAACCTTGATTATCCTATCTTTACAATTAGACTTTTTTTTTGACAATAAACAAATCGAAGATCAAATATACTTTTGTTATTGCAAAACAACAAAATATTTTTACATACACATATAAAATAACAAAGGAGAGGTGCAGGATGAGGGACCTGTCGAAATTTTTCGGTAAAAACATCATGCGCTCGCCCAATCAAAATAAATGATGGAACCTTTCACTAGGACGTGACATATCATTTTGATGGCAGCAGGATTTATATTTACTGTACTACTACATAGAAATTACACAATCCTTTCGAATCACATTCCACACCGCCCTTCACCACCTAACAGGAACTGGCGAGTAAAGCCAGGCTTGCTGTATTTTTCTTTAACACCAGAAAATCACATGCGTTCCGGACAAAACATTGTCAAAATGAATGAAGCATAAAGCGCTCATTATAAAAAATAATTGCCGGTTTGTCTATCAAGATGAAGATGAAAAAAAAAAGTGAGTTCCTTTGACAGACCTAGAGCAATTTGAGATATTTTTATGCAGTTGCTTCGACCCCTTTTTCAGTTAATTGTTTGCCCCCAAATGCCACTAAAGCTACTGTATACAAACTGTATGTGAGATCTATGTATGTAGTGCAATGATGAAGACACGATCAAATTTTTGCTTGCGATTATGAGTACTACAGTGTGTACATGTATTGCAAAAAGATTTGATTGCTTATTGATGCAGTATGATATGCATTCAGGAATAATGTGACGCACGATGTATTATATGTAATAGGTTGTTCAAATTATCTTAGAAATCATCTTCATAGTATTTTTCGCAGTAATGTCCTCTGCCGATCTATCTTAACGCGGATTATTCATGCTCCACTTGAAGGAAGAAAAAGACAAATGTTGGTAGCAAGACCAAAAAAAAAAAAAAAAAAAAAGTTCCAAAATGGGATGACTTTTAACGGAGATTGAACCGAGACTGGCTGAAGGGCATCTACGGCATGAACAGACACACCCAAGCGTTAAATAATAAGCATTTTGTGTATACGTGAAATACGAAGCTATGCTATAAACTGTTTCAATACAAATAGAATATTCAGAATGATTATTTTATTAAAATGTCGACGACTGCCTCACTTTGTCAGTTGAACAATGGCCATGCTTTCCCAATTTCGGACCAATACTGCCCGACATCTGGTCACCCGCACAAAAAAAAAAAAAATTGAATTCTCCACTTTCTTTTTTTTTTTTTTTTTTTTTTTGTCACATTGTTCGTTCATTACTTTATTTTACTTTATTTTTATTTTTGTACGTGTAGTTACTTTTTTATCTTTTTCTTTTTATTGTAACTTGTATTTTATTGTTATCTCGTATCTTCTTATTCGCCGTTATTATACCGTTCATCTTTCTCTTCTTCATTATTGGTACCAACTTGCATTCATTTGATCTCTTTTCTTCCTTACAACAACATACTCTTTTCTTGAAAACATGCTTTTGGAGCAAATATGCCCGGGACAAGTCAATCCTGAGCGTCAATCGATACACATCTTTGTTGGCAACAACACACGGTATATCGTAAGTTTTCTTTTTTTTTTTTTGATTGTTTCAATGTGAGTACATTATAACGACCTTTATTTTTTTCGGGGGGGGGAACTGTCTCAATAGGCATATGGTAGTGGCAGCAAGGTGGTGATTTATGCTGATCCCAACATCTTTATACAAGTTCTCTCTGTACAACAACAAAAGCATCCTGACACATCATCTAGAGAAGACTCTGTTGTGGCTATTACTAGTCATTCTCAAATGAACAAGGTAAACAATGTATTGAATATTCATACTTGGCAACATGTTATACATATATTGTATATACTAACGATCCCATCTTGGCTTTATGCGGTTTCTATTTCATACCGTCCAATCAACTTCTGTCTTTGACTAATCTACTGTCTAGTTGGCTGTTGCTTTTGGAAGTCGCGTCGAATTGTTCATACAGGATCCTGAAACACAAAAGGTACAATTGGAGATAAATATTGGAAATGGCTCGGGGATACACATTATGCAAAGGAAAAGGCTTGTCTTACTGTACTATTATTAACAAACCCTCCATCTTTATCTATATGTTAGTGGAAATCTGATTCAATCATTGATACCAATGGCAAAATCACCTGCCTTGATTGGAATATAGATGGTAAGTCTGGGACGTGGGGGAGGGTTTTATACTAGGATGATGTTACTCATGAACAAACTTTTTTTTTTTTTTTTTTTTTTTGAAATTCCAGGTGAAATCTTGGTTGGTGGTGAAAAGCTTCAGATTTGGCGACAACATGACTCTGAATGGGACGAAAAATGGTCAAGCAAGACACCTACTCCAACCATGTTAGCTCTCTTTTCACCCAATGCATCGCTTTTTGCAACAGTGGGACAGGTAAGCCCTCTTTCTATATTATTATACGAACTCTCTAGCAGCCCCCTCTTATTATTCCTGGTTTTTTTTTTTTTTGTTAGTTCGACCAACTTGTGACGATTTGGTATCGAGGTGAACAATCAAATGGTAAAATAAAAGAAAAATGTCTTCGGTTTATTTTCATTACTGCGAAATGCGAAATATCTTAATATTATATATTGCTACTTTTATAGAATCCGGTCTGACCTTTGATTTCGTCTATCTATCTCATCCTCTTGATGTTACCTATTTTTCATGGAGACGATTACCGCCATCTGCAAGCTCGTAAGTTTGAAAAATAGTCATGTGATTGGATCTTTTTTGATTCACGAGTTTATTCGTTTATATATATATACTAGATCCTTAGATTGTACCCTGTTTACCATGTGCCGTGATGGCGTGGGTCGCTTTTGGAGTCCAACAGATATTAACGTACCTTATAGACTTTATATGTGTGCTGTCATCGATCCTAGCCAGTCTCTTGTCACTGCTGATTCATCAACATCTATTTATTCATCTTCACACCATTCATCATCATCGACAACATCAACCACAGAGGACCATCACCACAGTGACGAATTCTCACCTATACATTATATTGGATGTGATGAACTACGGAATGCGCTCAGTGTTTGTAAACTTCGTGAATGCAGCTCTAAACATCCTCAGCTTTTAGATCACCAATTGGAGAAGGTCAAGGATTTGGTACGTGATACGCCTGATTTACTCTTCCGATTGCAACCGGATGGATCCATAATCTTTTGGGGCGTACAGGTAAATAGCACAAAATGGAGAGAAGGATATCCACAGATGGAAAAGAGTGGATTTGGCTGATGGCGTCATATTGTTTTTTATTCTGTACGTAGTATCTCAATTCATGGCCCCGTCGTATACCAAGAACATTTGTAATGCTCCGAATAGACCAAGCCATTAGTCCCAAAGATGGTGCCTTTTTCCTTCAAAATGTCAATATAGTGCATGACTATGCCCATGTCCAATCTCTTTGTAAGTACTCTGCAGTGTAGAACTGATGGAACTAAGGAAGATAGGATATTCTAATTGAAAAACGGCTCATATTTATTTTTAGCGACGATCAAGCCTGTGGAACTATCTCTTGTAGCAAGGAATCCCCATGGTGAACTTCGATATTATGGATTGAATTTGGTGGATTTCTTGGACACAACATCATTTGAACCGCGGCTTCGATTAAAGTGTTCTTGGGTCGGTCATCAGCAGCCAATTGCAAGTATTCATCAAGCACACAGCGATCAACTTTTTACAATCAGTTTGGATGGCTATCTCAATGTTTGGAAGTATGGTCTTTATCAGGTAATGGATGGGTTGAAGCTTTGCTGCCTATTTGTCATGTAACTAAATTTTCTATTTTATTTACTGCTGTAGAATTCAGGACATTTGACAACACAGCTCATACTGAGTAGCTCAACTCAACTACACCATGCCATCCTATCAACGCCTATCGATCATGGTAAAACAGGATATACAAACGGGTATGAATTCACAACATATCTCTAATTTCACATTTCTTTTTAAAATTTTGTATATAGACAATTTGCTTGCGGTATATAATGGAAAGCATGTCTTGGTTTACAACATTGGCAATCACGACTGTCACCTTCATCAACATCAGGAAATGCCACTGTACGATTCCGCCAATCCTCTATCTTCACTTTTTGCTCTGAAAATTGACGACAATGACAGCGACAATGGAAGCGGCAACGGTATTGATTCAGTTTTATCGTCCTCATCATCTTCGGGCCATTTAAACCGTGTGTGCTCGACAACATCAAGATATCTTTTGTTTGGCGTGTCCTCAATGAAACGTGAAATATATACCTGGGAAATCAGCAACATTGGACAAAATGAAAAACTATGTACAGCAACTTACAGAGGATGTCAGCGCATGCCATGGGAAACGGAGCCTACTGTTATCTCGCCAAGCAACGACAGGTGGGCAGGCGGCACAACATCGGAGCTTCTATATAAATTGGCCACATCAACTACGAATCAAGACAAGGACGGAGGATTGCTACAGACAACTATTTTGGCTGTTGGCTTAGGATCGATCATTTACTTTTATGGTTTTCAAGGGATTGCAACTGCTAGTGGGGACAATGACAAGAACGAGGATCATATGCTTGAATGGCAGGAACTTTATCAATTAGACACTGGAATAGAAAAGACTCTTCAAGTATGTTGCGTAAGCAATACTATTGCTATTGGTAAGTCAAAAGGCAGGTGGAAGGAGTATTTTGGTGGTTATACAAGGTACGTTTGCTAATTCTTATTCTATTTTTCGTTTCAGTTTCCCAGGAAGAAAACTCTTACAAACTATCTATTTGGATGGAAATGCGTACCAATATGGCTCCAAGTTTTGTTAAATCGTTCGATTTTGCGTAAGTATATGGAGATTTATCATGCCTTGGATGATGTAGCCCGCTAACTGATATTGATGTACAGGGAATCTATTCAAGATATTGCATGGTGTGTATCGTCCGATGCTCAGTTCTTCTTGGCAGTGGCTTTGCAGCACAAAGTCTCTATTTATGGTCAGCAAAGGGCTACTGATATAAATGGAGATGCTGATGTTTGGACTCTCTATACAGATGTTGAAATAGATACGTAAGCTGAAAAAAAAAGAAATGTGGAATGGCTAGGCTAAGGATCATTTTCATCTGAGATTTTGTTTTTGTCTATATAGCGAACAGATCATATCCGGCGTTGCTTGGGTTAATCATGGTGTGTTGGTAGTGACAGCTGGAAATCAAGTTCGTTGCTATCAAAAATGGTTGACAACGGTGGATGATGGTAAAAAAAAAAAAAAAAATGAAGGGTGGAGGGGTGATTAGCTTTAATAACTTTCCTTCTTAGATCCTTTGACCAAACAACAAGATAAAAGCGCCGCAAGTCTCTATGATCTCTCATATGACATGAATGGACCCTTGCCTCTTTACCATCCTCGACATCTTCTGCATTACCTATTATGGGGAAAAGTGGAACTGATCAATACCGTACTGCTATCACTTTTGGGAACTCTTCGGTATTTGGCCGATGCCAATGATGAGCAGGCGATTGAAATTGCTCCACCTTTTAGTCTAGAAAGGATAGTGGACTTGCAAAACGTAAGTTATTTGTTATGGGAAAATGCTTGAAAATAGGTCTTTTACTACAGGCTAAATCTGATACTACCGTTTTTTATAGAATACCAATTCGAAATCAAACAAAACCGATGAACGACAGTACGACGCTCTATTTGACGATGAAGATGATCATGACCTAAAGGACACGTAAGTCATAATATTATTGTGGGTTTATAACTATATTATTATACTGATAACGACATCATTTCTTTGGGTGGGTGGGTTGTGTAGTTTCGATATGGATAACGATGAAAACATATCGCGACCATTAACAAAGTATGAAGCAAATCAACTCTTGGACTATCTGAAGGACCGACGACTTCCTGGGTTATCAGATCGGGAACAAATACATTTGCTGGCCATGATTGATACATTTGTGGAAGTAAGTATAAGGGCCTTATCTGTCGAAACCGAAGGTGAAATGGTGAAAGGATTCAATTTTTCCTTAATGTTTATTAACACATGGTTGTATATTATATAGATTTCTAGTCAAGGTGAATCTTTGGATGAAAACGGCGCCCGCTTTACCGCTTTGCTAGAAAATCACTTTCACTTAAACAAGATACTTCCACCCGACCAAAGAAAACAAAACTTGGAATCTCGTGATATGGCGTATGCACTCCATAGTCAGTCCCAGGTACGAAGCAAAAAAAAAAAAAAAAAAAAAAGAAGTGATACGACATTTAATCTCCTGATTGAATTTTTTTATTTAGGATCTACTATTGGATCGCTGCATCAAGTTATGTGGTGGCAAACTGCTATGGGAAGACGCTCGATCATTGGGAATCTTTTTATGGTTGCAAAAAATAGATGTAGTTGTAAGTAGATAAATAAGAGTCATTTACAAGAGGATACACATGTAAACTTACTTTCAACATTTTTATTGTTTTTATTTTTATTAGAAAGAACAAGTAGCCGCTATTGCTCGAAACATATATTTATCCAAGGAAGAAGAGAAGGACCCAGTGGATTGTACTTTATTGTATCTGGCATTACGAAAAAAAGCGCTTCTACAAAGTTTATGGCGCTCCGCCTCTTTTCACAAGGAACAACGGGCGATGATCACTTTTCTGGCAAATGACTTTACTGAACCTCGGTGGCAAAAGGCGGCATCCAAAAACGCGTTTGTTTTGCTTGGACGACAACGATTTGGTATGCCGGCTTAATCTTCTTCCGCTCTTTGCATCATCTCTTAAAACTAACATTGTTTGCCTTTTTTTTCTAGAATATGCTGCTGCGTTCTTTTTGCTGGGCGGGAAACTCAAGGATGCTGTTAACGTTATCTTGAAGAATTTGAAGGACTTTCATCTGGCTATTGCGGTCTGTCGTGTATATGATGGTAAGTAGGCAACCACATCCCTCTCTCACTGAGCAAATAAGGCACTAAAATAATTATCCACTTACTTTTTTCTTAATAGGTGACGACAGCCCTCTACTGAAAGATATACTGGTTAATTATGTTATTCCTTTGGCTATTGAAACCAATGATCGCTGGCTATTGACAATCTCATACTGGCTACTTGGACAAACACATGATGCTGTGCGATCGATCGTTGTACCCCTCTCACAAATTAAGCCAGCAATTGGAAATGAGTCGAGTAACGTAACCAACAACATCACCACAATCAAAGCAAATAACGAAGAAAACGATTCCGCCGCTATTGTCAACGATCCAACTCTCTTTATATTGTATCAGCACGTCAAAAACCATGGATTGCAACACCATAAAGCGTTGGGTATCCCTAATGAACTGGAATATATTTTTCGCTTCAGGTGGCTCGTGCTTATGAACGTCTTGGCTGTCCCCTTCTTTCGTTATATGTTTTGAGTCAACACTCACGGAAATTATCGCCAACCAGTACTGGAAACCAACACAACAACTCGAGCTCGTCACAACATGAAAATGATATCAGTGCCGAAACAGCAACTACGAAGTCTGGTGAAAATGGCTCAAGAGCTGTGGATCTGTTTGCAGGCGATGATGATGATATTTTTGCACCAAAAACAACTGGAAAGGAATCTAGGGCGGCAGACCTCTTTGCGGACGATGATGATGACATATTTGCTTCGAAAACAAACACCACAGACGACATATTTGCTGACATGGGAACGAAGCCAACTTCAACCGATATTTTTGCTACAAGTGATGATGATGACGACAGGAACTCTTCTTCAGGTATATCAGCAATTTCACTGGATGGTGCTCAACTGGATAATGGTAGTGATGATATCAGCGGTGGGGAAGAAAACTTGCGCTCCTATAAGATTTTACTAGTTGTCCGCATGCTACAGGTAACATACACACACTGTTATGATAATATTGAAAAATGTACTGATCTTTTTTTTTTTTTTTTTTTTTTTTTTTTTTTTTTTTTTTTTTTTTTTTTTTTTTTTTTTTTTTTTTTTTTTTTTTTTTTGGTTGTGCTAGTCTATTTACCATTCCGCGTCTGCTATGTATCATGCGGCCCCGAACAAGATTTCGGTGGCCAAGTATAGAAATCAATACCTTGACAATCGACAAGCACTTTTTGACCTTGGTGAAATGGTTGGTCTTGACAAGTCTCTGTTCTCTCGACTTCTTATGGAAAAAAGTATCGAATCGGACGTCTTCCCCGTATATTTTGATATCCTCGACAAATGCATCCCTGATGATTTTAACGTAATCCACTTTTTGGCTTCATTCGAACTGGGTTGCTTCCAAATATTTGAAGCGGTGCTGTTGCCTCGTGCTTTGGATTTTTCTGCTGTCATATTCATGGAACACTGGATAGAGTAAGTGGGGAAAAGTAGAAGAACAAAAAAAAAAAAAAGCCGGGTGTAAAATCTTGAAGATTTAATAGTAGGTCGTTTTGTTTCATAGTGATGTGATATCTACATTTTCTATCTGGAGCAATTTGATGAAAATACATATACCAGCTTTGGAAACACCCAACCGGACTTACAAGATATGTTTGACTGCGTACGTTTGCTTGATTTTGGTGACGGCGAAGAAACGACATTTTGAAAAGACTTGGACGTTACTATATCACTTCTCTGACTTTATGGATCACATATATGATGACGATCCGGCGGCGATGATAGCGACTATTTTTGAAGAAATATCGAACAACGAAGCGAAACTCGTAAGTACAAGGGGGGTGGGAGGATAATTCGCGCGGCACAGCCGATCACAAATCTTGACTCTTTTCTTAATTATAGGTTGAAATGGATCCTGAAGACTTTGAAAGCTTTTCAGATGAAAGCGTACTCGGCTTTGATCTTGATGAAGAACGGTATAAACCATTACAAGACTTTGCTGATAAATCCACAGGTGCAATTGTGTTAGAACTAGCCTCTTTGAATTTTGTCTTATTTACTCTCGAGCAAGGAATGCATTTTAGCAAGAACAGCCAGTTGGATTCAGGTACTACACTGCGAATAAAAAAAAAAAAAGATGTATTGACTTATTTTGGGGGGGGTGAAAATTTATAGATGAATTGGTTGATTTTGTTTGGACGACACTATTGGATCCTATTGCATACAGGGTTCATTGCCTGAATATACAATTAGACAATAATCTCGATCATGATTTAACAAAAAGTAGGTACAGGAAATAATGGTGCAATTAACACATATTAACAGTTTTATTATATAGAGAGCGTCTTGCGGCACTTTAGAACACTTCGACAAAAACGATTTTGGCATTCCATCAAGACCCTTATACCTTTCGCACACTTACTGCCATTTGTCCGGTTCTCGGTAAAGCGACGAAGAATTATTACCATTGTCTATAAAACTTGCACATTCATTCGAATTTTTTCTTTGCTAGCCTGCTGAAGTAAACGTCCTGCCCGACGAAGCTCATCACCCACATTCAAATACTGTCTACAATGCTGGTACAACCATACATGCCTTCTGTATCAATTTGGTAAGACATATATCTTCTGTTTGGCTCTGTTATGTACTGACCTAATCTTTATTATCAATATTATTTTTATTACAGAAAACGGGGGCAAGTAACAAACTTGGCGATGTACTAGCAGTATGCACCAAATCTGAAATTCAAGAAATCGACATGAGCAACGCTCAAAGATTTAGCGCGGTAAGCGATAGGGCTGTTGAAATTATAGACGGATCAAATGAGACTGACAAACTATATTATTGTGTTTTTTTTTTTCTTTACTTTACAAATAGCCGTTACTCCGTGCTGGTTCGAACTCGTCCAAAGACCGAAATATTCATGAATATATTGACAGTTATCCCGATACAGAAGAAGAATTAGATTCAGTGGCCTCGGATGGAGAATTGGAAGGGGAAACACATCACCTTCATCAACACCAGCATCACCAGCATCACCAGCAACACCACCATTCACATCATCATCATAACAGCGCCAAATCACCTGTACCAGGCATACGCCGACCTCTTCACCATCCGCCTTCATCATCATCAGCTAAATCGAGCGCTGTTTCTACACCTATCTCACCCATGAATGGTCGATTGTTACAACCCGAAGATCGAATAAATCACTCAAGCTTCGATAATTTACAAGAAACACTCAGACGTTCCTTAGGAGTAGGTATGGTATATATGCATAAACACAGATGATTTTGAAACATATACTAAATAATTGATGTTTTGCAGGAAAAGAAGGATCAGAAGCATCAAGGTCACCAACAGGTATCAGCTCGGTTGGGTCTGTAGCAGAGCATAGCGAATGTGTGGTAAGAACAACCCCCCCCCGGCATAAATATAAGCAAAGAACTGACGATTCTTCCCTTTTTTTCTTTCTGGTAGGTGACATTGAAGAGAAACATTGCTGCTACTTGTGCTGAGACTCATCCTGAATACCCGTTTTGTAAGTAGAATGAATTATTGAAATGTTACCATACAAGATATAAACTCTATTCTGTTTTAGATATAACGGGATGTGAAGTCTCCAATGATGGACCCAGTGCAATTTTATGGCAGTTTGGTCAAGAACGGGAAATAACGAACTACTATGGCTGTCATGGCAAGGTGACAAGGGTTCATTTTGATCCCTTTGGCCAAAAATTCGGTGCCGGTGACACAACAGGGGCATTATGCCTTTGGAAATTTGATTCCTATGCTCAACCAAACAAACCTTATTATGTAAGTTTTATCCCCCATGATATTGACGATGGTATCTGGTATCAATGGTTTTTTTTTCTTTGTTTGTTAGTCAACAACTTGTCATTCAAAGGCAACCCGTGATTTTATCTTTATGAACTCAAGCAGCCTATTGGCCACAGCTGGTACATCAGTCACAATGAGTAGACGGTAACGAAAAAAAAAAAAGAAAAAAAAAACAGTGTGGAAGGAAAAAGGTTAATGAGTGAGGATTATACTTTACATGGTACTAACGCTATTGCCTCTTTGTGCATATGTTGGATTGACGTAGGCGTGATCACTTATGTATCTGGGATACTCTTTTACCGCCGTCTTCTTCTATGGTGTGCTGTAAGTAAATTTACTCTGTTGTTTTGTTGATATACATACATATTAACATCTTTATTTATTTACATAGCTTTACCTGGGCATGATAGTGGTGCATATGCCGTGGCGTATGAAGGACAAGGTCATCTGTTGTTTTCCGGTGGCAAACGTGGTGAAATAGTAGTATCGGATATTCGGCAGAGGTCTACCATGCATACGTTTACTGCTCACTCGAGTCGGATTCGATCCATTGCTATTGACACTCAAAATCATACTTTAATCACTGGCTCTATTGACGGTGAACTCAAGGTATGATTTCCACGCAAGAATCATGAAGAACAAAAAAAAAAAAAAAAAAAAAAATAGAAAATGATGATTTGATTTGACTTTCTTGTATTATATGTAGATCTGGGATGCAAGTACATACAAACAGAAACAGGTATTTGACATCCAACCACGAAACAGGTTCTTAGCTCCAAGTTTCAACCGTATCCCCGTGAGTAGCAATAAAAAGAAAAAAGACTGTAAAGAAAACCTCTTGGAATCAATCTTACTGACTTTATTTATTATTAACCTTAGCTCAAAGCATTTGGTGTAACTCAAATACAACTCGTTGATAGTGGGAGTTATATTTATACTTCTGGGCCCGGAGGCATTATTCGATGCTCCATGTAGATTATTTGTTATTAGTTTATTTGAAATATTATAATAAAAATATGTTTGCGTTATTATATGACTACTGGACAAAGCAATGCTAGTCTTCATTCATGTGTGTGCATGTGTGTATGTGTATGGGGTCAAACTCCTCCGCCATTTTGCACTTCGGTAGGCGGTCCCCCTGGCGTCTAACTTGCTTCGTTTGGGAGTTTATGTTTTTACTATATTATATGCAATGAAACAAACAAAAAAAAAAAAAAAAAAAAAAAAAAAAAAAAAAAAAAAAAACAAACTATATATATACTGTATGATCAATCTAATGGGACGTTCATAAAACTGCTATAGCAGTGTTATTGTTCATTATACGTTATATCTGAGGATGTTAATAAAAAGGACATATTTTTATTGAAGCAAATATAACTAATATGAACTAAAGGCGCGGGAGTTCACCGTAGCAAGTGATCAATTAGAGGTAGAATGAGGAGACTAATAGGAGATCCGCAGTGTCGTCCATACTAATTTAAAGGTAAGAACTATGAAAAATGATCTATTAGAGTGTACAAGCCATGGGAACGATGAAAGGAATATCTTTAATTGAAGTATAACATAGACCAACAGTTAGTCAAAAGGGAGTTATGATAATAACAAAGGGATTTATTGCACAAGACATGAAAGAGACAACTGGGACATTTTTCATTGAATCTAGTAAAAAGAGGCCTACTTTATTGAGATGCGGACATAAACTATAGACAAACTATAACTAGACTAAGCTAATGGAGGGAAGTTTCAAAAAGAAAAACTAATGGTTGTTCTAAATCTTGAATGCAAAATGAAAGGCTTTCCCCATGCATATTGTAATCCGTGATTTAAAAACCTTTCTAAACTAATCCTGACACTAATCTATGATCATCATAACCGCAAAGAGGCTACAATGATGAAGGAAGAAAAAGAAAAGAAAAGGAAGAGGCAGGATAAAGACAAATTCCACGTGGGGCGGATTTTGAATTTAAGGGGAATCTAATATGCTGTTCTCTCCTCATAACAGTAACCACCAATCATTCAGCATCATAACGCGGTTGTACTCTTCTCTTGATTAATTTTCAAACAAGACAAGGATCTAGTGTAGCTAACCCATACGTTCCAATATGGATTGCCGCTCGCTGTAATATAGGACCATCTCACCAGACGTTATGTTTATTCCAACAACGAGATACCCTAGCCCGCATCTTGTATTTTAAATAATGAGAAGACTTGTTATCAAGCATTGTAAATCTTTTGGATGATTATTTATTTATATCCAAGTGTTTTGTCTAATTTACACGAATCTGTGGGTATGTCAGAATACGGTGTGGTGACTATGGTACGGAATTTGTGTATACATGACTTCGGAGTATATATTACTGGTTTGTGGAATAGTTGCATAAATCCAGTATACAAGTAGATGAATTGAGGGATATGGATAAAGGAATGCATCTGGTTTGGTTGTTTTGGGGATATTTCTGTTTTTAACAAAAAAATTGATTGCACTCCTTTGTTCTCTCTAAATCCAAACACAGCAATCGAAACAAAATATAATCCGAGTGCAGCAGTGAAATCTGCTCACGATCTAGCTTGATGCCAAGACAAAAAAAAAAAAGTAGTCATAGTGTAGACAATTCAAATATCATTTATTTGTAATTTAAAAAAGGGATGTAGATGAGATGAAAGCAAATGCTTGAAAAGATAAATCATAAATAGAGTAACACCAACTATCAAAATACATTATACTAAAAACTAAAAACTGAGTACTATAATCTATTTTTGTAAATACACGGTAATGTCCACGTTGACTTCAGCAGCTTCTGTGTCAGCAGGAGCGTCACCTTTGATAGAAACTGTCAGATCCTTGATACCACGAGCAAGTGCCAAAATAGAGGGAGATTCGGCAGACAATAATTCGTGTAAATCGTTATTGCCAGCATGTACAAATGCCACACCTTCCTTCTTCTTGTTCAATTGCACAGCCAAGCTACGAATAGATTTGGTAGCTTCAAACACAATATCGAATTGCTTAGCAGCAGCTTCATTGACAAAGGTGGGTTCATTGACGGGGTACTTGGCCTTGACAATGGTAGGAGTCACATCACCAGGTCGGCGTCCAAGACGTTGATACAATTCTTCGGTCACAAATGGAGAGAATGGATGTAAGAGCTTAAGGCCAGCCTCAAGACAAGTGTACAAAGTGTTTTGGGCAGTCGTCTTGCGTCGAGCAGCGGTTTCATCATTGGTGGTATCCATATCACAAACAGGTTTGATAACTTCAATGTACACATCACACAATTCATAAAGCCAGAATTGGTACACAGCATTGGTGGCGGCTAAGAAGTTTCGTTCGCTCAATCCTTTGTTGGCTTCGACAGCAGCTTTGTTTAACTTGTGCAAAATCCATTTGTCAGCCAATGATTCGTCACCAGATGCCTGTTATAATGCAATGGTAAGAAAAAAAGTCAGCATATGCAATTTGAAATATTCAATATATTTTCATTATATTTTCACAATATTATATTATTTTGTTTACCTTGAAAGATTCAACTGGCTTGAAGTCTGATCCCAGTTTCATCATAGCAAAGCGAGTGGCATTCCAAATCTTGTTACAGAACTTGCGGTAACCTTCAACGCGCAAAATATCCAAGTTGATGTCACGACCACCAGTAGTGTAAGCGCAGAGAGCGAATCGGAGAGCATCAGTACCACATTCAGGGATACCCTTGGGGAAATCGGCTTTCTATAAAACGAAATAAGTTTCAGAATGAATACCGAAGGCATTTTACCTCTCTTTCTTTCTTTCTTTTCTTACCTGACCGCTCTTGGCTTTTTCGACTTCCTTAGCATCAAGATTTCCTTCAAGTAAGCGACCATGCAAACCTTCCAAAGTGATACCTTCAATCACGTCCACAGGATCAATGACGTTACCCAAAGACTTTGACATCTTTCGACCATGAGCATCACGAATCATAGCGTGGCAGAAAACTTCAGTGAAAGGAACTTCACCAGTCAACTTGATACCAAACATCACCATACGAGCGACCCAGAAGAAGAGAATATCCCAACCAGTTTCAAGCAGAGAAGAAGGATAGAATTTCATCATGTCATCAGTCTAAAATAATAGCCATATTTAGAAAAGGGTGTCAAAAAAAATCATAATATTGTAACCACTGATCATTATTATTATGTCCAATTACCTTATCGGGCCAGCCCATGAGAGAGAAAGGCCATAAACCAGAAGAGAACCAGGTATCCAAAACATCAGGATCTTGTTCCAAAGTAAACTTCTTGCCAGGGAATTTTCGTTCAGCTTCAGCACGAGCTTCGGCTTCATCTTGGCCACTAACCCAGTGAGCATCATCAGAGTAATCGGGAGTGGAACCTTCCATCACAACATAGTATGCAGGTACACGGTGACCCCACCAGAGTTGACGAGAGATACACCAGTCTTGGATGTTTTCCAACCAACGGAACCAGTCACCTTCAGACACCTTGGGAGCAATCTTGAGCTTACCATCACGGACAGCTTGACAAGCGGCATCGGCCATAGGTTTACAGTTCACCCACCATTGAGGCTTCATGACAGGTTCAATCACATCACCGGACTTGCTACAGACAGGCACAGTCATTGGGTTATCCTTGACATCCACAAACAATCCCTTGGCCTTCAAATCTTCGATAATCTTGGTACGAACATGGAATCGCTTCATGCCAGCGTAAGGACCCGCGTTTTCGTTGAAAGTACCGTCGTCGTTCATAAGGTTGATGAATTCCAAATTGTGTCGCTTTCCAACTTCGTAATCGTTAAAGTCGTGAGCAGGAGTCATCTTGACGGCACCGGTACCGAACGCCATGTCAACAGCAATATCATCAGTAATGATAGGAATACGGCGGTTCAAGAACGGATGGACAACAAACTTGCCATGGAGATGCTTGTAGCGTTCATCATTGGGGTGGACAGCGATGGCGGAGTCACCGAGCATGGTTTCAATACGAGTGGTGGCCACAACAACACGTTCGTCACTTCCATCAACGAGATAAGCAAATTCGTTCAGCACACCAAATTCGAACTTTTCGTTGGCTTCATAACCAGGCACATTCATCAAAGTACGGCCAGCAATTTCCTTGTTTTCCACTTCCAAGTTGGACAGAGCAGTGTTAAGACGGACACACCAGTTGACAAGACGATTGGCACGATAGATAGTTCCTTCACGATGGAGACGCACAAAGGTTTCACGAACAGCCTTGGACAATTTCTATGTCAAAAAAAGAAAGAAAAAAACGTCCCCAAAAAAGCAGGTAAGTTAAATGCGCATACTATAATACAAATCCCCCCCCGAGTTTCTTAGCAATAGATATTGTCTACTTACAGGATCCATGGTGAAAGCAGCTCTGTCCCAGTCGTACGAGGCACCCAAACGATAGAATTGATCATGGATACGACCACCATACTTTTCCTTCCATTCCCAAACCTTGTCCACAAAGGCTTCACGTCCAAGATCATGGCGAGTAATCTTCGATTCTGCCCACAATTTCTTTTCGACCACTGATTGACAAGAGATACCAGCATGATCGGTACCGGGGTTGAATAAGACGGTCTTGCCCAACATACGATTCCAACGGACCAAAGTATCCTGAATAGCCACTGTTAAAGCGTGTCCAATGTGAAGAGATCCAGTAACGTTTGGTGGAGGTGCAGGAACAATGAATGAACCTTCAGGTTTGATTTGGCCATCTTCAGTCAATTCAGGCTTGAAGTATTCTTCCTTAACCCACCATTCGTACCAAGCAGATTCGACGGCGCGAGGATCATAAGTACTGGCCATAGGTTCGGACATGTCTATATTTTATTACACGCAAAAAGAGTCAGTGAATGTTGGGATCAAGTCAGGATGTAGATGTAAAAAAAGAAAAAATGGTTTGCTGTCTTTTGTTTTGTTTACCTTTCTTTTCACCCTTAGGAGTCTTGTTAACGAAGACAGGTGTTTCAGCTTTGGCAGCCTTCTTCTTCTTCTTTTCAGCATTTTCACTGGAGGCAGCTTTTTTCTTTTGTTCTTCAAGCTAATAGTAATATAAGAAGAATACATATTAGAATCTACTGAGTTGTTTTCTTCTTAAAGGGGCATTTAGATTTACCTTTGCTTGTTTGGCAGCCAACTTGGCCAACTTGGCTTGACGCTTTTCTTCATTCTTTGCTTCGTTCTTGGCCTTCTTAGCAGCAGCGGCAGCAGCAGCTTCTTCGGTCAATTGAGGAGGGACTTCCTTTGTTGGTTGTTCGGCAGCCATAATCAAGATAAAAGATTGAATTAAAAAAAAAAAAAAGGAAAGGAAAGTGGAAGAAAACCCATAGTAGTCAAAATAGATCCCCTCAAATTTTCATTCTCCGTCCGTTCTTTTTTTTCAGCCACCAGTTTTTATTTTTTTTGATGCTTGATGAATACGGAAATCGAACGGAAGGCTCAATGGGGTTAGTTTAGTATGAATCCAACCACCCCCTCCCCACAAATTCATCTTTCTCCCTCTCCCCTTCCCCTCCCTATAGACCCTAACCTTTATGATATATATTAACCATACAAAAACCTTTGCTGAGGAATAAAATAAATAAACCTTGTATTATCATTATTATTACTATTATTATATACGTATTCTTCCTGAATTCTTTATATAGATAATATCATCTATTTTATTACATCTATTTTATTATATGTGGCTCTTGATAATTAGAGTATACTAGCCATGCCATTCCCTATCATGAAAATCATGTGATCTATATATGGAACTGATTTTTTCCGAAAAAAGCGTAGGTTCCTTTTCAAGGAGCATTTTCCGATGGTAGGGTGCGTAGTTGGTTTCCGTCAAAATGAAACTGATCGGAAGCTTGTGACCATGTACATGATAATAAAAGAAAAACACATTCTAAATTACACTCAAGGTTGATGACCATATCAGTGCTGAGCTTCACTGTTTGAGTTGTTTTGCAAGATTGACTGCATAAGGCGGCGGCTATATTTTGTTCGTGGTCGGGATTTTAAAATGTAAAAATGTAAAACATGCAATTTTTTTTTCTGTTTCTTTTTCGTTTTATTCTCACAACCCACACCTTTTATTACATAACCACTTACATGTACTCAAAGTCTCATTTGACCTTAGTTAGTAAACAGTTGGAGCCGCTCATATTCAAGTCATCTTTATCAAGTCGGGCTGTGCTTCCCGCAGCCGCTCGCCCATATCAGCAGCAACAGCAATCGTATTCTTCTTTACCAACATCTCAACTATGGCCTTCAACAGCTTCATCATCACAGCCACAACAACAGAAACAAAAGAAAAAGGAACAACAACAGCGATATACACAACCAGCTTCTAAGACGTTAGCGACAACATCAGCAACCAAGCGCCATTTTCACTCTGCATCACTACCAGAAGAATATATTGAATCGGCTACCGCCTCCCAATCTCCTCATTCTGACTCTGATACGCCCACTTCAGCCAGATTGCTTTGGACAGCACCACCATCCCATCATCAACAGCAACTGCATCAATGTACGCTAGAGCCTCTTCCCATGTATGACTTTTTTGCACCAAGTCAAAAAGTGAAAAAACCGAATTATACCTTTGCCCATGGTGCTTCTGGATTTGTCAAACGACGTCAACACAACAAGCGGCGGCCTTATCATCCTCCACAGAAACATTTTTACAGTGAACAAATGGGCGAAGATGCGTTTTTCCGACGGGGCGATTCATTTGGGATTAGCGATGGTGTAGGAGGTTGGTCCAGTTCTCAAGGTAAGAAGTGAGGGGAAAGGGGAGTCAAATGTTTATATGTTTTGATTTATCTCCTTCTTTATACGATATGACACTATGTACTGACAATTATTTATATATATATATATATTTGTTTATGGATTATCTGTTTGATCTTCAGCTGCCGATCCTGCACTGTTTGCACGACAATTAATGCATCATGCTTATTTGGAATTGGAACGTTACGACAATGTTGATGATCCTTGCTTTTACCACTACGACGATGTAGACCCTGTACAAATCTTACAAAAAAGCTATGAAGCAAGCTTAGTGGACGCTGAAAAAGAGGTAGTTGCACTTACTCACACGCAGATATCATGTACAAATTGCTTTATTTATTCTTTTTTTTTTTTTATCTATAGGGAATCGTCGGATCATGTACTGCTTGTCTTGCCGTGCTGCGACATGATGAATTACGAATTGCAAATCTCGGTGATTGTGGTATTTCAGTGATTCGACATAATGACTACGTTTTCCGCAGCGAAGAACAACAACACTCATTCAATTTTCCTTATCAACTGGGCACTGGCTCCACTGATCAACCGCAGGATGCACAGGTAAAAGAGAGCGAGAGGGAGAGGGGGTAGTAGAATGATGATGGTTTGATATAGGAATACTGATTTTCATTCTGTACTCTATAGGCGTTCAATATCAAACTGCAAAAAAATGACATTATCATTATGGGAAGTGATGGACTTTACGACAATCTCTTTGACAAGGACATTTTGGCGATCATTGAAGCACAACTGGCACCTTACATTTTACCAGATGTCAACAGTAATGGCAGCAAGATTTTACAATTTGAACCTCAACGATTATCAGATGCCCTCGCAGATCGTGCCAGGAGCGTCAGTGACAACAAAAGAAATGTAGATAGTCCATTCCAAAGACGAGCGATGCATGAAGGATTTTATTACCAGGTAAAGCAAAAGATAAGGAAATCCTTGATGTGCATAAAAGAAATCTGTCAGCTAATACTCTTGGGAACTTCTTTTTTTATCTGTAGGGGGGCAAAGTAGACGATGTATCCGTGATAGTAGCAGTGGTACGGGATAGCGAAGATTCACCTGACCGGCGCATGTAGTATAGTATATATATTTTTTTATTTGGCAGTATTAGAAAACAATTCCCTTTTCTTTATCGCATTGCTTCAAAAAAAATTATTTTAATTACCCTTATCATCATTACCTTCCTTTTTCTCCTCCGTTGTATATAGCTTATTATTATTACACTACCTTGTCATCATTTGGTTATACAATAAAATATATTTACTGCCTACATACACCACTATTTTTTTTTTCATTTTAACTGACTTGTTATAGTATAAATGCTATAATGTAGCATGGCATACAATAAAGGGCTTTCTGAAAGGAAAATGGAACATTTTACTGCCCGCAACATTAACTCATTAATTTCTCCTTTTTATCTCGCTAAATTCATACTCCATTTGCAAGTCGCTGTATTTGCCCCGCATTTTCAATGAAATAAAAAGTATAAGGAAGGGGGTAAATCCACGATCAGCGAGGAAACAGACTTTCTGAAAAGGAGAGCTACCACAAAGTGCACATTCACACCCGCGATGATACACTCACGCATTTGTCCATCTCTTTCTCAGGAGAGTGCCATGGGCGGTTCCTTTGAAAAACGTGTATTTTTTTTTATAGAAAATCCCAAGTTCGATGCCGGACATGATGGTCAATAAAAAAGCATGAGCACTCAGATTCTTTGCCTCACAATGTAGAGGAGATGTGAAATGACGGAATTTCAAATTTGCATGAACTTTGTTTTTTGATGGCCGTTCGCATGAATTTCAATGAAAGCAGGCAAATATATGCTAATAAAATAATAGGGGGAGTTGAAAAAGAAAGAAAAAAAAAGGGAAAGAGGAACGTAAAAGGGATTATGCTACCGAAAAGTAGACATGGCGGAAAAAAAAAAAAAAAAAAACTAGTTATCTAGATGTTTCAGGAAGCTGACATTATTGATGGTTAGAAAGAAAGAAATTGCGGTAAAAAAAAAAAAAAAAGGTGTGTTACCACGATATCGAGAGATCCTGGTAAAATGACGTGGAATTTTTGAAGGAAAGTCGGAAGTGAACTACAATGGGAAACATGTCAAGTTAGTCTCATGCATATAAAAAAAAAAAAAAAAAAAAAAAGGAAAGAAGGAGAGAAACTTGTAGGGTCAAAAGTGAGGTCCGAAGGTAAGGGCACAGCAAGGAGGTTGTATAGGGACGGTAAACAAATAGCATATATATTTATATGTGTGTGAAAGTTGAGAAAAAAGAGAGCTCAGGAATTATCTACCATAAGGGGGCGATATGATGGTAAGTGATGTGTACCGAAAAAAGGGGGAAACGTAAAAAAGGCATTTCATACTATTTTTCTTTGTTTTTGGGTTACTTTTGTCTCTTACTCTTAATTCTATATACGTATATATTCTTTTTGTATTTGTTATGGCATTAGCTCTTAATATTCCCCTACAACAGCAAGAGAGACCAGCATCGATGTTATCAGAAAATGAGCCCTTGTCTATTCGATCAAACAATATATATGACATCATGTCACCATCATTAATAGAAAGCAACCAAGAAGATGACGAGGATGATGACATGAATCTTGGGATTGAAGACGGTTCATCGTCCATGTCATCTTCACCGAGTATTCCTGACGAAAATATTAATTTTGATTTGGTGTATGCTTTACATACATTTACTGCTACTGTCGAAGGTCAAGCCTCAGTGGTCAAGGGCGATGCTTTAATTTTAATGGAAGATACAAATATTTATTGGTGGCTCGTTGAAGTTTTGAAAACTCAAGAGATCGGCTATATTCCTGCTGAAAATATTGAGGTACAGACAGGTCCACCTTTTTAAAAATATGCTCTGGGTTTTAATTCTTTCTTCGTTTTTCTTTTCTTGCCAGACACCTTACGAACGACTTGCCAGATTGAATAAACACAGAAATGTTGATATCACTACTCCTTTCCCTGAAGATAATTTATCAGCTGAATACACCATCTTCTCTAATACAGCAAAAAAGGTCACCATAGCCGACGACGACTGTTTGGAGGACATTACCTTTTTTGAAGTTGAATCTGACTTGGAACTGGAAGACGACGATGATCTCAGTGTCGAAATTGATGGTGATGACGACGATGACGATGATGACGACAACCACACACAAGACACTGAACTGGACATGGTTTTATCTGAAGATGAGCTGCAACAAACTATCTCTCCAAAAGAATCTTCAACCAACAATCCCCCTTCTAATTCAGACGAATGTAAGGCGCTCTCCACTATTGAACAACAGCAGAAACCATCACGAACTCAACAACAACAGCGGCCACAGAGATATCTCACACCTGCTCATTTCAAAAATGATATGTCTTCTCAATACTTGTCTGGTGAAGGTAGTAGTCTCAAACGCCACTTCGCTGAAACTCACAATCTACGCGTCTTTGGAGGCAACATCGGTCATGGTCCATTGTTCCACACGTTTAATATTCTGGCAACAACTACAACTGAACACTTGCTCAAAGATGTCACCCAACGCTTTAAACTCACTGGTATGGAACCTGAGGATCAAGGCACTACAGTTGAATATTACATTACTGTTCAAGGTACAGACGGTGGTAAGTTTTCAAAACTACAGAAAGAACTATAAAAAAAAAAGGCATAATATACTGACACCCGTGCTCTCTTTCGCTGATGACTAGATGAATACATATTGGCACCTCAAGATAAACCTTGCTCCATCTTCAAGACTTTGACCGCCTCTTTGACGACACCTATGCCCACTGTTTCGCAAAACGTCTGCCGCAAACCACAAGAAGGAAACGGGGGGATGCAAAGGAAACGATCTAACAGCTTTGGAAATCAAGAACAAACATCCTTTGAAGAGGACTCAGTGATTCGATTTTATGTTCACCGACGTATCAAACAAACTCATCATGAACGACAAGGTGTGATTTATATCAAGGTGTCTCTTTACCCCGATGAGTATGTCTCTGCTTCTGACCAAAATTTGGCTTCTGGGATCCAGTCAACTTTTTTCAAAAATAATAACAACAACAACAACAACAAAAAAAAGACCGTCTCAACAACAACAACTGCCACCGTCAAAACAGAAATCGATCGCATTGACAAGATTTTGACTGTCTCCTATGACACCTTAGTGGGGACCGTCATTAATACTGCTCTCGAAAAATTCCACATTCCTGATGCCGTACCAGCCGACAACTTACAGCCCAATCAATCTATTGATGCAGCGCTTCGACAGCATTTTCAAAAGGCCTCTCCAACAATAAAATATGCCATGTCAATTCGCAATGGAAATGGACAAGGTAAAAAACAAAAACAAAAAAAGGGGGATGAAGCATTATCTAGTGACTTATTATTGCCATCTCTTTTTACAGAAACAATACTATGCACAACAGATTGTATGGCGGACGTCTTGCATGAACAACGACAAATTTCAAACCATATCAGCAGCAGCGACTACCTTTTTATCCTACGACGTTGCCATCCAGTTAAGCAGAACCCATCATCCTTTCGCTTTTCGTCCCTGAGCAGAAAGAATCGAAAAGCAATTCAAGCATCATCTATTGGAAGCAGCATTGGCAACATGATTACTGGCGGTGGCGCTAGTTCTGGAGCCCGAAGGCCGAGTATCCTTGACATGTTGACAGACTACTCTCCTGTGCCCTCCGCAGAAGATCGACGACCAAACTACAGAAACAGCAATCCGCAGGTAGCATCTCCAGAAAGTATTGATCGGCGGCGCACAAATCACAGCAAGAGTGATCAGCAGGATCGGTCGAGCTCATTGGATGTATTGGCGAGTGGTCAGTGTCCTTCCATGGAGATCTCAGCAGCGCGACAGTCTTCTTGTCCAGATTTGTCAATCAATAATGGCCAGCCCAAACAAAGAACAGCCAGAAACAACAACAACAACAACAACAACAAGCAGTCGCAGCAACAGCAACAGCATCATCATCATCATATCGCCACAATTATTGACAAAAAACAAAATGAAGGATCAACATCACTCAAACAACAACTCAAGCGTTTGGTTACCTGGGGATCAACAAGCTCATCCAAGTTGAAGAACGTGCATGATTTGACCATATCGACTTCACCATCCAGCACCTCTTCCTTCAAGTCATCAAAATCGAGCACCCATTCGCCGTCACAGCTACAACAACAACAGATGCTTCCTACTCCAACAACATTTGTCCCCGCTACTGGCAGTAGGCATAGTTTGGAAACGCAAAAGGATGGATGTGTTGGAACCAAACCCACTTCCATGGTTACCCGAGTGGCAGTAAAATCACAATATATACGACCACAGAATGAAAACGGTGTTCCCACCGATGGAATGCGACATTATACAACTCCTTCACTTGACCCGTCACCAAAAACATATCTTGACAGCCAGGTATCTGAAGCCTCTTTGTCAACCATGACATCATCTTGTGCTAACAGCAGCGGTGTACTGACCTCAAAACACTCCCCTCCAGAAATTCACCAACACAATGTCGACGAAGTGATTAACGCCAGCTGTAGTAGTGATGACGACGATGACGAGCCAAAAACGCTTGAGGATCATGATACAACGATGAAAGCAATTATGGCGGGCCTGAATACCTCTGTACAAGGACCTCATACTGGCTGTCATGAGATTGGACAATCAAGTGCAACAAATGAAGTTGGGACACCTGAAGGCAAGAGCAATGATCCGATATCAACGACTGCAGCTGCATCACATCATCATCACCAGCAGGATAGGCTTGTTGACAGCGATCTCTTCTTTTTAGTGACGCAAGGTGTGGATTTCCTCAAAACCAAGGAAGGCACGAAATGGGAAGAAGATGAAGACAAAAATGGATATCAGTATCACCCATGGAATTGGTCGCCTCAACTTATGGATTCATCTGATACTATTACTTTGGACACCACCACGCAAGGTCGTCATCATTGTTCGCAGTTATCGGGAAATGAAACACGGCAAGAAAATCCTCCTGATCCAATAGTCATGGACAAATCTCTGACCTCCCCTCCTTTATCACCTTTACCGACCGTGACACAGCTGAAGAAACTTCATATTACCAACCAAGAAAAAAAAGAAAAGCCAAACCTAACACTGCCCTCTATAATAACGCCAAAGGAATCGCCTGTCAATGACGAAGTAAGCAATGGCCTCCCCCTCCCCTCCACAGACATTTCTCCTCTTCCCAACACTGACGACATATTTTTTTTTTCCATAGGAACTTCAATGGATTGTCAACTCCCACATTTTGTTTTGAAATATACACACATGACCCTGTCTTCTCATGTTAGCGTTTAGATCTCCACCCTTTTTGTACTATCCATTTTATATATAACGTCGTTTATTACTCTCCGTCATCTCCAACCCATATAGTTTTTATATCAAAATTAATAAATTGAAAGAATTTTTTGTTATTCTGTGGACGATCATATGACTTTTATGTTATTCATTGTAGCGATCTGTTGTTGTTGTCTTTTTAGGTATCTTTTTTTTTCAGCATGTCCGCCATGGTGTCGATCAGCAGAAAAAGGTCAATGCGGGAGTTTAACTGGATATTGCTGGGATGATTCGAAGAACGACGGGGTTCGGACTAGGGAACAGCATTAAAATGTATAAAAAAAATGTGAGCTGATGATCCTCTAAGCAGAAAAAGGTTGTGATTCCATTGTTCTTGTTGATATACCCGCCAAAAATCAACACCCCTCTTTGGCACACTTCTGCGCTCTTTTTTTTTTAGGATCGAAAAAAATTCAAGTGTGATTGGACGAACGTCAGGAGACAAAATCGAAAATTTTCGCTTCCCTTGACTTTTTTTGGAATTGCGCTTTTTTTTTTTTTTATTTTGTTCCCTTTCTTTCCTGGTTTTTTTTTTTTTTTTCCTTACTCCCAATTTTTTTTTTTTTTATTCTTCTTTCACAAAGTTCATCTTTTCACATCCGCCCATATCTATTAGATTAATTATCTATAAATACTCACATATATATATTCGTACACCTTTTTTTATCCGTTTGCTGTGCTACATTTCCATACATCTTGTATCATTGCTTTTTTATCTTTATTCGCAATATTATAATCTCTCAAGGTAAGAATTTTCTAACTTCACTTTTCTGCAAGAAAAAATTCCCTTGTATTCATCTTTTTTCTTTTTCTCTATTTTTTTCGTTTTGTTTTGAATGATGCTTCTAGGCAGTTTTCCAACTCCCAAGCGTCTGACTTCCAGGAATTTAAGAAAATCCTCCTACGATACATTTGGCCTCACTCCCCTCTACATTTCTCTTTACTGTATAACATCTTTGACTTACTATCCTCTTTAATACAAACTATGGCACATGGTCCTATGAGTGGTTTGAAGATTACAGGTAAAATAGATATATTTTTTGAGTATACCAAAAAAAAAAAACCTACTGATATTTTTATTCTATGGGCTTCTTTTTCTTTGTTTTTGTTTTGTTTTGTTTTTCTTCTGCTCAACGCGTTTTCACTTCATATTTTTAGGTGAACCTGATCCGCACAAAGTGCTCAAAGTGGCTGCGAAAGATGGTCGGACGGACGAAGATATCCACCTTCACTATTCAAACTACAAGGTTGCTGGAAATGGATCATTTGGGGTGGTTTACCAGGCAAAACTACTGCGTACTGGTGAAGATGTGGCCATTAAGAAGGTTCTACAGGATCGAAGATTCAAGGTATGTTAAAAAAAATGTATAATATGTATACTTTGCTATTCTCGGATGGGTAATGATATGAACTAACAAGTGCATGTGTGTATTGTTGTATAGAACCGTGAATTACAAATCATGCGTAGCGTTTGGCATCCAAATATCGTAGCATTGAAGGCATTCTTTTACAGTAATGGTGATGGAAAGGTAATGATGAGGATCATCTCCTGTTAAGGAAGCGAAAAAATGGGAGATGGAGTAATCATTTCAGTTTGATTACGTATTCCCACTCACTTACTCTTTTTTTTTACCATTTCTAGAAAGACGAAGTTTATCTCAATCTGGTACTGGAATATGTCCCTGAAACGGTGTACCGCGCTACAAGGCAATACGCCAAAGCAAAACAGCCAATGCCCATCCTCTATGTCAAATTGTATACCTATCAACTCCTACGCTCATTGGCCTATATTCATTCCCTTGGTATTTGCCATCGTGATATCAAACCACAGAACCTTTTAGCAAATCCATCGACGGGGATTTTGAAATTGTGCGACTTTGGAAGGTAACCCCTCCATGAGTGATATTTGTTTCTTTTTTTCCTACATATACTAACTTTTATATATATATATATAGTGCTAAAGCCCTCGTCCCTGGTGAACCTAACGTATCATATATTTGCTCTCGTTATTATCGTGCGCCGGAACTCATTTTTGGAGCAACAACATATACCGTCGCAATTGATATTTGGTCAGCTGGATGTGTGATGGCGGAATTGATGCTGTGTCAGCCGTTGTTTCCTGGTGAAAGTGGGATTGATCAACTAGTGGAAATCATCAAAGTACTAGGAACACCGACGAAAGAACAACTTCTCGCCATGAACCCGAACTACACAGAACACAGGTTTCCTCAAATTAACTCACACCCATTCTCAAAGGTACAAAAAAAAGGAGGGGAAAATGTTGGATATCAGTGAATGCGGATGATTGTAGAAAGTGATATTGTATTAACATCATCCTTTCTTTTCTTTGACCTAGGTCTTCCGATCCAGAACGCCGCCTGAGGCAGTGGAATTCATTGATCTATTGCTTAGATATACACCAACAAGTCGGTTAACTGCGATTGATGCGATGGCGCATTCCTTTTTCGATGAACTAAGGGATCCTAATACAAAACTCGGACAAGACAAGGCACTTCCACCTTTATTTAACTTTACAGAGCATGGTAAAAAAAAAAAAAAAAAAAATCAGATGGTGGAAAAAAATAAAGCGCGAAATTCACTGACACTCTTCTGGCTTTTTTTTTTTTTTGTGCTCTAGAACTGTCAATAAAACCAGAATTGAACAGGAAACTGGTTCCTCCCCACTGTGAAAGTGAATTATTGGCACGTGGTATTGACATTAACAACTTCCAGCCGTTATCTTTGGATGAGGTCAAGCGCCGGACCATAGTACATTGATGATGATGACTTGTTTGCTCTCTGTGTTTTCTCTTCTCTAGTACGGTAATAGTTGGTTTTTAGTATTAGCTTGCCCTTTTTTTTTTTTTTTTGGTGCCCCCCCCCCTCCCCTCCTCGCTCTCCCCACGCACACACGCACTCTCTCTCACATTTTATTTTATTTTATTATTATTCCACCTTCTATTATTATATATATTATACATATGTCGGCTGACCCTTCTTATTGTACCATGTTTTATCCCACTCTCTTTTTGTTATCATCCCCTTCTTTTTTTTTTTTTATTATTATTATTATTTTTTCTTTTTTGACTTTTACAAGATTACATCCTTGAAATAAACGCTTTGTGCTACAGAACTCGAAACCTTATTATTTTCGCAATCTCTCTTCTTTTTTTTTTTTCTTTCTTACCCAAACATCGGTTTATTTTTTATTGTTTTTTATAGATATATAATATATAAAAATCATGAATATCCTGGTATCAAAAAATGTAAGCAAAGACCATACACTCTATATTTACGTCAAAAAGCCAACTAATTAAACAACCAACCACCCAATCCCCCCCCACCGACTCCCCTTTTATTTGAATAGCTGTCTGCCTACTCAATCTTGGCTCGCTCATTCACTACAGTAAGCTTATACAAAATAATTGCTCTTATCTTCCTTTGCAATATTTATCTGACCTTTTTTTTCGTTTTGCAACGTAGTCTGCCGTTTCTTGCAGTCGATGGAGCGATCTTGTGAACAGAACCAAAGAGCAACATGGTATTCAGGAGATCACGGCTGACGAATTAAATGCCCAACTCGGTGGTCAAACCCCTGCCCCTGTCTTGATCGATGTTCGAGAGGCTGAAGAATGGAAAGGTGGCAAGGTTGGTATGGTAGAGATTTCTCGTGTGTGAGCATATACTTAATCGAATATATATTATTATTTTTTGATCTTTTGGTAGCTCCCCCAGGCGGTGTGTCTTCCCCGAGGCATCACAGAGTTGAAGGTTGAAAAAGTGGTTTCACCTGATTCTGACCAACCAATCGTGGTGTACTGCGCTGGTGGTTTGCGAAGTGTGATGACGGCTGCTAGCTTGATCGGTATGGGATACAAGAAGGAAAACATCAGGAGTTTGATTGGTGGCTTTGGTACCTGGAGCAAGAAGGGATATACTGTAGTCAGTCATGATGATTAGTTTAGATTAGATTATATATTATATACTGATGGTGATAGACAAATACTGTGTGTATTGAAGATGTAGACAATTGATTTTGATGAAAAAAAGCCTTTTGAAAAAAAAAAAAAAAATCGCAGCCCATATGTATTGTATGGTTAGACATTGATGATGTGACAGCTCGCACAATTTTGATGAACCTTTTCTTCTCTATATTAAAATCTATATATTAAAAATCTCTATATTGGAATCTCTATATTAAATAGTGTATACCAAAATTCTAAATCATGAGAATTATGATACCCGTAGTATTAGGTAATTCTTCTTTCTTGCCGTCCCTCACAGTTAACATTATTTGGTGTTAACTACTGGAAACACCTTTTTAGAAGGGACGTGTGTTATATTGTGGCTATCTGCGCAAGCTGCAACCAAGAAGGTCATAGTAATTTATGTAATTCCTCAAAATGTCAAGTTCTCAGACGATTGAAACTCATTCTCTTTTGACACATTCTCTTCGCTTTTTGGTAGTAGTATATTTTATTTCGTTTTTGTTTAATACGGTCCGTTTGACCTAAAAACGTCATAAACCATAATTCCTTCTAATTTTTAACCAATCCTCACGAGCGACAAAAAAAACATTTCAAATCCCGCCCACGTGAAATTTTATCTCCCAATTTTTTGTTTTTCCGCTCTCTTTCCCTTTTCTTTTTTTTTCTTCACCATTCAAACTTCTTTGATATTAGATTAGTGTCAGGATAAGATTAGAAGGGTTTTTAGCTTAGGGATTACAAGATGCATGGGGAAACCATTTCATTTTGGTTTCAGGATTTGGAACCACTTCGATTGGACTTTATGTAGCGATGGGGGTGCTATGGAACCGTCATTAGATTAGTTTAGCTGTCATAATTGTATATCAACATCTGAATAAATCATCTTTTTGTTATCAGTATATCTCTCTCAGTCGTTTATTTTCTTCAGTTGTTCTCGACAGTAATTCGTTTTTACTTTTGCCCTCACGTTCATTTATAGACTAGCATAGATATGTTTGCTTATACTTCAATAAAATATATCTTTTTTTAACAACCATTGAATCAGATCCATGTTGAACGCTAGTTCAAACCTCTTTATTTTGATATTGTATTTAGTATGTCAATCAACCACCTCAGTTTGCTTCATACCCATTTCGTACCTTCACTTTGAAAAATCGTCTTAAAGTTCAAGTGTTTTTGTTTTTTTATTGAATATAATAGAAAATAATGACCAAAATTACACTATATTACACTATATTACACAATACCACACTATATTACACAATACCACACTATACTGCATTAGATTGCATTAGACTACATACTATACTAGACCACATACTACAGTAGACTAATTTACTCTATGCCACCAAGGTGATTTATTGTAACAAGTTCCGCTAAAAAATTTGCTAGTCGCGCTAATTTTTGGTTCAGGGGATGCTTTTTGATGCTGGTCTGGAATATCCAGATTCCTGTCGGCAATTGCAAAGTTCATGGAACGAAAATAGGGGAAAACCCAGTGTGTTCACTTTTTTCTTTACCATCAGTCTCTACTGTCAGATTCATCGGATATTGAGCAATCTTATTTTTTTACACCGTCAATTGTTTCAAGAAAGAAAAAAGGTGTATTTTTATTTTTATTGTATGATTTTGATAAAAAGGTGATGTAAGTAATAAATAAATATAAAAATAAACACTATATATACATTACAGATGTATGAAGGAAGTGAGGAAGGGTAGATGAGGGAATAAAAAAAAAGGGGGGGAAGAGCGAGTAAAAATATAACTAACTAACTAAAGATGTCGGGCAATACGTTCCGTTTCAAAGATAATGGTGCGCCAGAGTTTCATCACAAAGACGAGTGCATCTTCATCTAATGCCATTTCCAATTCTTTTACCAAATCCAAAGGAGGTGTTTGTTTTTTGATTGATTCCAAAATAAAGGATGCCAGTTCTTCTTCTTCAACGCCCACTAATTCCACTATCTTCTTGCTAACAAAGGGACTTAACTTTTCGGCAATCAGGGTATCATTCAGCACATCCCATCGAATGTTCCACGCCCACAAATCGTCTTCTGAGCTAGGAATTGATGCAATAAGTTCCTTGATCCGCTTGTTCCGTTCTTCTTCCGATACTGGTTCCCCGGTAACCGTGCTATTGTCTATATCTTGTTGTTTCTCCGTTTCACCATCGTTTTCGATCCCACTGTAATCTAAAGGAATAAGTACCCGCCGTTTACGTCCTCCGTCTTCGTCGTCATCATCATCACCACCTAGACCCGACGCACGTTTGGCTGGAAGTTGGCGGCTAATGTTGCTTTTGATTTTGGTAGGTGCAATAGGTTTCATTTGAACGATTACAGATGGTTTAACTTCAGTAGGCTGTTGCACATACGGTGTAGATGCGGATACATTGTTGTTGTCATTGTTGTTGGTGTCGTCATTGTTGGTGTCAAGTGGTGGTGAATTTTCGCGCTCGTCATTATGCTCTTCTGATGCCGCTTGGATCTTTTCCAATTCCAATTGTCGATCTTTTTCATCCCTTTCTTCTTCACGTCTCCGAATAGATGCCCTTGCTTTTCGCCAACGAGATCTATAAACACAAGAAGAAAATCGAGTCAAAAAAATAAAAATAAAAAAAAGCTATCACTTTTACGTTAATGTTACTATATATACCTGTCACTATAAAATTCATTCTTATCATTCGTCATTTCAATTTCGTCGTCCCATTCGGCCAACCGTTCTGCCCAGTATGCTTTATCTTGTTCCCGCCGCTTTTCGTCAGCCTTTTCCCGATTCAGATCGTCTTCATAGTCAATAAGTTGAGTCGCTTCCTGTTGTTCAAATCGTTTTTCTCTCTGTTCCAAAAATTTGATATCAGTCACTGATCATAGATAAATCACTCTCCTGTTATATTTTTTTTATCTTACTTGACGGAAGCTATTTTCCATTTCTTTTTGGTGTTTTTCTCGTCGTCGTTGTTCAGCTTCTTCATCATCCTGCGCCATTCTAATATCGTATTCGTCAATCGAGAGTTGTTCAGTTTGTCCCCTCACAAATTCTTGTCGCTGATGTTGCCGTCTTTGATCCTGTCGTCGTCCTTCTTCCATCCGACGCGTCTGCTGTAATGAATCCGTATGTGGCGGTGATTGCTGTTGCTGTTGTTGTTTTCGAGTGGCCCGTTCTCGTAAAAACGCCAGATCTTGACTAAGTGTATCCAATGAGTTGATTGGTTTATTATTTCCTGTGGCAGGTGATGATGACGATGCGGGGGTGGTGGTGACATCTGCTTGCTTTCCGGATGCAATGGATTGCACAATGGAAGTCACTGTTTCCAATGCCTTGGTGTCCTGTTCCTTCTCGTCCGCCTGCAAGAAAAAAAAAATTGCATCATTAATGGACCGCACACATTGGCATTGCTAACGCAATATTACTTACCAACTGAGCTGGTTCCTTGGAGCCTTTGTATTGATCCAAATATTGTCGTACTGTGTCATCCGCCTTAACAATCAATTTCTTTTCCACACCGCTACCATCTTGAGCCTTCAGAATAATGCCTGCATAATTTTCTTCGCCACCAAGGACTCTGAGAGCACGTAGCACACTGTCTGGACTATGGTAAGTTGCAAATCCAAAGCCTTTAGGGTTTCCTGCCTGATCCTTGACACGTTTCCATTCGAGCAAAACACCACACGCCTTTTCATAAACAGATAACATGAAATAACGAAGAAGAAAAAATTAGTATGCGATATTCTATCCACAGCATAGGAGCATAGACTTTTCTGTTGTATTACCTTCAACAGTTGATCAATCCAATCATCTTGAACACCGGTCGGTATAGCTCCAACAAATAACGTATTGAGTTTGCTTCTGTCCGATGATATTGGTGATCCACCTGGTGGTGGAGCTCCTTGTGGAGGCATGTGTGGTTGTGAAGGATATCCGCCTAATGTCATATTCGGGTAATGTGATGGTGGAGGAGGTCGATTGAAATTAGGTCGGAAGGGTCTAGGGCCACCCCTTGGATTATAACCTATATAATATTGTATCAAAAAAAAAAAAAGGTATATATAATCAATAATGTGAGTCACATAATTTTTATATAAAAAAAGGACAATTCATATTCATACCGTATTGATTTGGTCGGTAAGGATCCATTTGGTTGAAAAGAATAAAGAAAGAAAAGCACGCAACACGACCCGCCACTCTGATTTTTTTTTTTTAAAAAAAAAAACAAATGTAAATTCTAATGATCTTATTGGTTAAAAACATGGCTATAACTATCCCCTGCTGGGTTTGAAGTTATGGCTTCGGCTTTATGTTAATTTTACAAACAACAAAATCATAATGGTATTTGAGCGTTAAATAATGATCTTCTTGCACCGGTTCTTTGCTTCTTGCTTCATTCTTCTGCACAAACTATTCAATCAATGCTTCCTTCGTGTTCGTACTGTTTTGAATATTTATAGTATAAAAAGGGGGGCAACCTTGTAGTTGACAGAGTATCAAAAATAATATATATATATTTATCAGAATAAGCTTGTCTTTATTGAGATCAGCCATCTATCTGTCATCAATAATCGAGATTAGAGTGGCGATGTAGTAAATTAAATAAAATTAAACGATGAAATCAGCTAAAATAAATATATATATATATATATATATATATATAAAAGAACGAAAACTAAACGATGATAATAGAATAATGAAAAATTTACTAAATCTAACGTAAAACTTGGGAAAACGAGGAGACAAGATCCGTTTATGCACAGTGGAAAAAAAATAAAGGAACATGAAGGCGTGCGGGGTTTAATTTCTATCTAATTTTCTGCGTTTGGCGATTGATGCTTCGAGGGGAGTCATTATTTCAACGCCATCCGATTCACTGGCTGAGGATGGAGCTGGTGGAGTCTTTGCATCATTCGGGTCATTGCTATGAGAATAATATAATATAAAATATAATACAAAATAACATTGTATAAAATCAATAAACTTTTCCAATTTTGATTGTGATGTCACTTACAAGAATTCGAGCTCACGCTCAATATCCTCAAAATGATCACCTTCAATTGTGAATCGATCGTCGACATTGATGCTGCTGTTTGTTATATTATCAAATAAATGGGACTTGTTATCAAGTATTGTGAAACTTTTGGATGATTTTTTATTTCTGTTCAAATGTATTGTCTTATATTAATCTGATTGTATGTGTGCATGTAAAAATAGGACTGCTGAATATAATAGGGATTTGTGTAAAGGGTGATCCGGGGTCTGAATTACGTATTGTATTATAGAATGACCACATGTGCATGAACTAAGGTATAGGGATAAGTGTAGGGATAAATATAAATATATACATGAAAAGATATATAATAGATGAATAGATGGATGATAGGCGAATGTGTTGGTATACAACATTAACCGCATCACTAAAAAAAGGATGATTGATTCACATCAACTAAAAGTAATCAATATTCTCATTTTATTTTCGACTTTCTATTTTTATTTATTTCACAACAGAATAACCATTAACCCAAGTTACTTTCTACCAAAAAACCCAATAATATATATTGTGTTTTACCACTAGTCCATGCATATATTTAACTATCATGTGAAATGGCAATTTATATCATTTTATAAAAAGAACAACTGTTAAAAATCAATTACTAAAATTAGAAAAAATTCATGCCTTTAAGTTCCGTCCATTGAGACCTTCTACTATTGTTAGTCCATCCATGAACGTGTACCATACCAATATAATCATCTACTTCAATATATCGAAGATACCTCTATTAAGATTGATAAATCTTTAAAGATATCACAAAATGCAAGATTTCCAATACTCAACTACATAAAATTTAAGTCAAACCGAAAACCAACGCATACAAAAAACACCATTACACAGTCTTCGGAGTTTAAAGCGGGTTAAAAACTTTTGGGCTCCGCTAGCACTGCCCTCAGGCTCCTTTGGGCAAAAGCGCGGCGTAGCCGCGCCTCTCCCGGCGCTTTTTTAGCGGATTTCTATGTTTTTTTAGCGGTATGGCGGGGTATTTCTGTGTGTGTATGGGGATATTGGATGGGGGGAAAAAAAAAAAAATGGTATGAGTAGAAGGAGTATGTGACTAGAAAGCGGATCCAAGCAAACGTGGATGTCCAAGTATGTGTGTGGTTGATAGGACTCTTAACAATACCTAAATGAGGAGTATTGGTATTGAACAATACCATGTTAGCGGGATTAGCAATACCAAAACCTTAGCGGGACGGTACCCCTTATAAGTATTGGTATTGATTAATACCTCTTAGCGGGATTAGCAATACCAATATCTTAGCGGGACGGTACCACTTATAAGTATTGGTATTGATCGATACCTCTTAGCGGGATTAGCAATACCAATACCTTAGCGGGACGGTACCACCAATAAAAGTTGGTATTGATCAATACCTCTTAGCGGGATTAGCAATACCAAAACTTTAGCGGAATGGTACCACTAATAACTATTAGTATTGAGCAATACATGTTGCTGTGACAAACAATAAAAAAAAAAGCGACGTTGTTGATATGTTGTATAAATAATAATGTCTAATTTATTTCGAGTAAAAAAAAATAAAACAATCTAAAATCTAAAGAGGGGGTTGTTTCAAGTGAGCTACGCGTAGGAGGAATAATAAAGCTATGTAAACGAATGTTCATCATCAGTAGGACTCTTAACAATTCCTAAATGAGGAGTATAGGTATTGAAAAATACCATGTTAGCGTGATTAGCAATATTAATTCCTTACCGGGACGGTACCATCAGTAGGTATTGGTATTGATCAATACCTCTTAGCGGGATTAGCAATACCAAAACCTTAGCGAGACAATACCGCCAGTAGGTATTGGTATTGATCGGTACCAGGTATTGAGGACTTTTTCTCAATACCATAATCGGGACGGGACCAAATTAAGAGCCCTAGTTGTTGGAATAGTCACTGACAAAAACAAGCTACATACAGTATTAAGCATCTCGTCCTCCCCAACACAACCATCTGGGATTACAAATTACTCGATACATCCCAAATTTCATCACTCTTGTCATCTTCCTCACAGTAGGCCGATAATTTAATCCCCGCCATTATTTTTATTTATTTATTTTATTCTTATTTCTTATGTTGCCTCTTCTTTCTTTTGTTTTATTTTTTTTTTATCATCACCCTAGTCATCATGGATTTCTTGTAAGTTGTTTTGTTTTTTGATAATAGCTGGACTAATGTCAATAAAAAAGTACCTTATACTGTATACATTTATCTTTTGTTTTTTGAATAGGTAGCTGCTATGAACCTTTCCAACTGATGATGTTTGTTTGTCTCTTTTCTTAATCTCTGTATACATCCCGATAAGCATCTAAATGTAGAACCGTCCCTCCAAAAAAAAGCATTCTCACTTATCACTTCTGTCTTTTTACTGTATCCTTTAGAGCTGTACATTGCTCTTGTCTTCCTTTTCTTCAATTCTGTTTACATCCTGGTAAGCCTCTGAATGGCGAACCCCCCCCCCCCAAAAAAAAAAAAAAAAAAGGCATTCTCACTTATCACTTATCTTTCTATCCTTTAGAGCTGCACATTTCTTTTGTCATCTTTTGCGACGAATAACTAGAAGGTAAGAAAACTGGATGGTGAAACATCATTACTTGTCGCTTTTTCAGACACACCAAGTTTTTCATATCCTTTTTTCTCGTAGACCAAGGCTTTTTTTTTTTTTTTTTTTTAAAAAAAAAAATAGATATGACTAGGTTCCCTTGTATAACATTACAAATATTTCCCCAAGATGTAAGGTAATTGCACGAACAAAGCATTGCCTTCTACAAAACAGTATACTCATACTATTCTCTTATAGCACAACTTCCCCTGCTTCATACTGAATGATGTTGCTGCGTACGAGGTGATAATGGCCTATCTTTGCTTCTGTTGGAGGAAGCTCCTTCAGAAGCTATTTAGTAGTATGTAGTATGTAGTATGTAGTATGTAGTATGTAGTATGTAGTATGTAGTATGTAGTATGTAGTATGTAGTATGTAGTATGTAGTATGTAGTATGTAGTATGTAGTATGTGGTATGTAGTATCTCTTCTCTACTTTGTAGTATAGTTGGTATTAGTTGTATTTTATTATTAATATTATTACGTTTGAATAAAAAAAGCCCTGTTTATTGACCCAATTATATGAATGTATAGAAGCTATAATATTGATGTCAAGAAGTGTGTATTTCAAATGAGTCATCGTATCAGTCCGTATATACCCTTGTATCGTCCAATAAGTGATCATCATAGACCTGTAAATACTCATCTATCGTCCAATGGCATTGTCTATTACGAGAAAAATATAGACGACGAATAATCAATATTTTATTAATTATGCTGATTAAATTATTGATTAAATTTGATAGATTTGTAAGTTGTTAATCAACTTGATTGAACCCATTTTTATGTCCTGAAATCAATCAATTTTAATCAATTTAATCAATGTTTTTTACGCTGTGAGGAAAAGGAGTACTTGGCTCATATAGCAGTACACCACGTATCATTCATGTTACGTAGATATAACGATGACCGATCAATTTGAGTCCACCCAAAAAAATAAGGCTGTGAGAAAAGGACGGTTTTTTATTCAAATTCAAATTCATACCCTCATAAACAAAAAAATACAGTCAGTCATTCTTGTCCAAAAAAAAAAAAAAAAACAAAGTTGCTACAAGTGATAAAGGAGCTATGTACTACTTACTAGTCAGGGGTCACAAACTAACAAAAAGGGGAAAATACCAGTATACTAACTAAAGAAGAGCCCTGATTGGCTGAAATAAACAATTGGTCTCAAATATATGTTTTCAATTTCTCATTCATAAGAGCCTTGCTAGCTCAGTTGGTAGAGCGTGGGACTTTTAATCCTAAGGTCCAGGGTTCGAGCCCCTGGTGAGGCGTTTCTTTTTTTAATTTTGCTGTTGCGGACTTTCGAAAAACTTACCCATATTTGGTATTTTATTTTGTTATTATCATGATGGCATTGTGAATTAAAAAAAGGATGCAAGATATAGTCCCATTTTGTGTTGCTGTTTTTTTTTTAGCTTTGGTTAATTATGTGGACGAAAGTTTGATAACATATAGTTTATTCAGCAGTATCTGGTTTCACATATTTTGCTTAACGTGGTGATACTATTGCATGATAGACAGTAGTTTTATACATATGATATTTGTATCATACAGTCTATACACAGTAATATAGATCACACTTTCTCTCTACTCTTGGCATTTTCCCACTATTTTCAGTTCTAGTTTCTTGGCATGCTTTGTTCAATTAAGTATTAAAAAATCACTTGACATATACTAGGCACAAGACATACCGATTGCTTTTTTCAAACGCAATAATACTCAGATACAACACGTTCCTCCCCTTTGTCATTTCAAACGTGATTAGGATATCTATTTTCTTATTTTCAGTCATTTAAAATCAATATTGCATTGAGTTTCCCTCGCATTTGTAAACACATATCATGAGTGACTGTAATAAATAGGAATCGTTTATTGAGATAAATAAATAATAAATAAGAGGATATATATAAATATAATCAATCTAAATGGGAAGGGAAAAGGGTGGGAGAGAAGAGGGAAAGTGTAGTTCATCCGAAACCTAAACAGACACATATCCACTTCCACCACTTCGACGAGAAGTGACAGTTTCCATTAAATGAGAAATAAGGTCCTTGATCAAGTAGGGCAAATCCAACCAGAAATCTGATACCAGGAAAGAAAGTAATAATAGCAATGAGAAAGTGATACATACCGCAACGTCTTGTTTTCATATACATGGTACATCAAAAAATAAATTAACTTACCTCGATGGGGAATGAGATCAAGACCACGAGCGTTAAACACTTTGAAGTTATAAATGGCACCACCAATGAAGTAGACACCCAATGCTATACCCAAACTACATGCATACGTTCATGAATCATCATATCAATAACCCTTCCAGCGTAGATATATATCACACTTCCTTTTTTTCAGAGTGCAATACTTACATTGTAAAAAACCAACCAATAGCCGATTTGCCACCTTCGTCTGGCTTGTGAGTATTATCCCCACCATCATTGGGAGGTTGCTGAGGGGGAGGATTTTCACCGACCTTAGTTCTATAATATTTTTTACAGTATGACAAGTTAGTAGAGTAAAAATAATAATAATCAAAGTCATCATTACTTACGCGCAAGCAAAGGCAACTTTCCAATGGAGTTTAGTAATATAGCCATCGTCAGAAACAAGGTTGGGGCCGTTTGGATTATCCTAAGTAAAGCCAGAAAAGAAAAGTTGAATTCATTAGATACTCTAGTACGGTATCGAATCTTGATCTTTTCAACCACTTACGCGAGATTCACTATGACCACATTCCAAAGTGATTTCAACCGTTTGGGTTTTGTCCAGCACCTTACCACCATGTAATGTCAACGTAAACTTGCTACCCTCTATATTATACAAAATCCAAAAGTCAAAAAACCGTCAAGCCTTGTATATTTCTTCCCTATCCTTTTCTATCTAATGTATTCATACCAGTTGACAGATCTTGATTATCCGAGGCAATCTTGAATTCAGGATTGAGTTTCGAACTACGACCAAAAAACAAAAACAAAACAAAATGAAAAAAATCAACAGATCAGTCATTAAGGGAATCATAACACTGGCGCACAGACGCCAGCAATTTCTCTCCCATTCTAACACTTACTTTTCATAATCACCAGCCAATTCCTCGACTTCATCCAAATTTTCAGTATCACCTTTTTTGTGGAAGAGACGGAGACAGGCATACTATGATACCAATAAAAGTAATAAAATAAGCCAGTGTCACTTGTAAATAGTTGAATAGATATAGACTCCACTTACAGTATTGTCCTTGCAAAAATAGTCATCAACACCACCTGAAGGCTTGGTTAAAGGATTGCAGATATTCACATAGGTCCGAGTGATTTTAGCGGCTGGTTTTGTGTCTGTTACGATTTCCATCATAAAATCCCTGTGTTCGGGTTTTGATAAAAAAAGAAAACAAGAAAAGATGAGTAAATAAATGCGGATGATAAAGATGTGTAGTGGTAATTACTTATTCATAGGAGAGAGATCAAGTTGATAGTCACCATCTTGTTTAGGTTTGAATCCTTGATTGCAGTAATTCTGCGTCGCCACCACCAAAGTCGTGACATAGGATAAAATAAGTAAAATAGCCAAAGAAGTTTTCATAATCCAAAAAGAGTCCTGACTGTGTATCTTTTTATTGTATAAAAAAAGTGAATCAAAAAGGGAGAATAAATAATAAATAAATAAAGTATGGAATAACAAAAGAGAGAGGAAAAAAAAAAAAAAAAAAGCCAAGCATCCACCAAAAAGATGAACGTGATTCAATGTCCGCCGAAATTCAAGTAACCAGCAAAAATTACAGCGTAATGGATCCATTGAGATTTCTAATTGAATTCAAAATATATACACAAGGTTTAATAATGGTGATAGATAAAATAAAATAAAAATCAATAACAATTTGCTTACCTTGGTTTGATACAATGAAGGAAAGAGAACAAGGTGGCTAATAGTAGGCAAAGCCCTCCGACAGCTAAGTATGTCAAGCCAAGGTAAAAATTCCTTCCACCCAGAGGAGAAGAAGTAGTAAGGACTAGATATTTTTTACCACCATATCCTAGCGTATCAAAATCTATATTGCATAGAAAAAAAAAAAAAAAAAAACGGTCATCAAAGAGTGATTCCACCTCCATCCCAAACTAAAATCCTGTTGGTTTTTCTTCGGGCAAGGTAGGGCCATAACTTACTCAGATCAATAGTCACCCTATATCTTCCAGCTGATAAATCTTGGTTCTCATTTCTACCCCATATTTTACGGAAGTCAGGGAGTGCAGCAACAGACATCCACACCTTGAGTCGTTCCATAGATTTTCCTAAATCGGGCGGGGGATATTGAGCAGTGTATTGACCTTGTGGGAAGCGCACAGCCCAGTTAGGTGGAGGAATGATTTGATTGATTTGATATCCAGTGGAACCATATTTATGATATTCTGTAGGCCATACTAATCCATTTTTGTACCAAACGTACCGCTGCTGCTGTTGTTGTTGCATTTGACCATCACCGGACGTTGATATCAGTGTCAGATCGGATATGCTATCTGTAAAAGTATATAGAACAAAGAAACAAGAGAGAGAGAGAGAGAAGAGGGAGGGGGACATTAATATCATCTTCATACATTCACATGGTCAACGGAGGAGGAAGAGGAGAAGTTTCATCTTACCATTAAACATAGAATTGGCAATCAGTCCACAGGGAAATACGATTTTGGTATTATCGCTATTGGTTGTAATAGGCTGGCAATTTGAATCGGCTGAACCAGCATCGACGGGTGTTCCCAAAAGCTGTCCTGGATCCACGTTCTTAGCATATTGTCGATGGTTTTGATAAAACTGTGTCATGCGATAGTACATAAAAACTGGCGCTTTCATTGTGCTTGGTACCGTAAAGTCCAATGTACATTGCTTGATTGTGATGTTGTTGGGGTTATGGTACGTCGGGTCGTCATTGTTCGTTTGAAATGTTGTGGTGTTGATGTAGTGGAATACCGGTGGTTGTGTTGGGTCGACAAGCGGTGAGTTTGTACGGCTGACATCATATTTGGGTGAGGAGTCAAAGCGGTAATCGTACATGCTTGGTGCAAGATAGATAGGATGATCGTAGTGCTGACAAGTAGAATAGTCGATCATGAGTTCGTGTGTCTATATGATATCAAAAAGTATGGTTCAGAATATTGCCATTCATCTAGTGGAGGGAAGTATTTACCTTCCCACTATTCCAATAAAGTAAACCGCCTGCTATCATAAATAGTATTCCAATGATAAAGAGGGTAGGTATTACCACTGTTGGCCGGAGATGGGGCTGCCAAGCTCTTAGGCGTTGTTGACGGAAGGCACCGTCTATTTTAAAGGAATGAAAAACAAAAGGTGAGCAGGATAGTCAAGTGGCGAAGAAAATATTATTTAGTATTTTAAAACATGTATACCTTTTGGTTTCCGATTCCTTATTGAGGCACCCTTTTCCATTGCGAGATAATTTTTAATAAAGCCAAACAGCCGAAAAAAAAAAAAAAACGAAAAGATAGATTGATTGGGTTTCAACTCCGAAGAGGGGAAAAAGATATCTTTATTTTTATTAGAGACACAGTATATAAACAATAATGCAATTCATACTACAAACTATACTAAAGAGACAAGTGTCGACGGGTGCTCAAAAAGTTCACAATTCAGATATCACCTCTGGTTGTCGTCGCTGGTTTGTTAGAAGTGTTGGTAAAGATGGCGTTCGTTTTCGTTTCCTTGTTTCGACTGATACGGTTTTATTGGGTATGGGTATAGTTGGTGTAGTTATTTTTTTCTTTGTTGATTGACTGGGTTGTCGTTTTCGTTGGGTTGTGGCCTTGACTGTTTCTTCGTTACTCGATTGATTTGATGACTGTGGATTGCTGGTATTGTCAGTATTACCACCGTCCATAGGTCCCTTAAAAAAATTAGTCAATTAGATTTATTCACTACCTGATTTTGAAGGTCCTTTATTTTTTATTTTTATTTTTACCATTTTCAAAGTAAGGTTCCACATCTGTTCCATTGTCTGCCTGGCAAACCATTGGTCACAACAGCGAATGATAAGGATGTTGTGTTCCAGGAGTTCCAGTTCCAAAGCATTTTGTCCATAGTGTTGAAGTCGAGCGTCCAGTTGATCCCATGGAGTGTTCGATGCCAAGGGGAAACGAGAAGCTACATTACGCACCACATCCGTCGCCGTATTTTCGATGATTTTCATGCTATTTTCTATATTTCCATTTTTCATCAGCCTCGCTAATGTATGTTGGCGCTGCATACTTCTGACTTGCTGACTTGTAGGGTTTCCCTTTGCTGGAATCAGAGGTCGCTTGATGTCCCGTTCATATTTTTGTCCTCCATTGTCATGTTGTTGCTGTTGTTGCTGTTGATGCTGTTGTTGCTGTTTCTGTTTTTGTTGTCGTTGTTGTCGTTGTTGTTGCTGTTGTTGCTGTTGTTGCTGTTGTCGCTGTTGTCGCTGTTGTTGAGCTGTTACTGTACTATTACTCCTATCTTCGTCGTCATCCATACCATTGTTCTGGCTCCCGTTTGGTTTCAAAGAGTTATGGATTGGTGTTTCCATGTTGTCATCTAAGAAAATATAGTATCATACACTTTAGTTCGCTTTGCTATCTAATATTTTCAGTTCTACTTACCGGTTTTACTCATGTCCACAAATAACTGCGGTGAGTTATCGATTGTCAATCCTTTATGAGGCGAGGTATGTTGCGGCAGGTGTTCAATAAGGCCCAAACAGACATTGTCTTGTGAATCGTTGTGGGGTTTCTGGTGATGATCATAAAAGTTGAGCGCTTTGAAGCCAGTGTCAGAGTCTTCATTTTGAGAGGGAATCATGTTTTCATTGAGTGTGACACCTGTTCTTTTACGACGTATGGGCTTCTCCTCATATGGCGTATGCCATTCCAGTTCCAAGGGCTGTTCTTTTTGTGGTTGACGGTATTGCATGATGCGAGTAATGGTTTCAAGTTGTGCTTGTTGGCTTCGAAGTAGGCTATTAATCGTCGATTGTTGTTGTATGAGGAATTTATTCATAGTTGCTTGCTGTTCCAGTTGCTGTTGTTGCTGTTGTTGTTGGTGTTTGACCAAGCGATTAATAGACAATTGTTGACTTCTGACTAGTTTATCGATATCTGATAGTCCTTCACCATGTTGATATCTCATTTTTTTTTTTTTTTTTTTTGATACGTATTAGGATCAAAGAAACACGAAACAAAAATCAGTGCCCTCAGTAAAATAAGAAGTAAGGGGTAATTTAAAAGACCGGTGAATGAGGATAATTTGACCGCCAACTTTAAAAATCCCAAGCCTCAACTGTCTCTTTTCCTAAATTTTTATACTAATACCAAAATAAATGTATCGCGATGTCAAAACAGCAACACCATGCTCTGGCTGGACTCCTGAGGTGAAATATATTGATAAACTAGTATGGTCTCCAGCAGTACCCAAAGAGTTGAAGCAATTCTTCGAACCAAACCAACAGGCAATTGAACAAGCAAAGAAACAGCAAAACAGTGTCCGCAGTGGACCTGACGACAAGACAAAAAAGGCCAACACAGATATTGGATCAGTAACAGCTGAAGAAGAGGAAGAAGAATGGAAGGATATTGCTGGACGGACGCTCAACTTTCTCAATGAACATGTCAACCTGCGGGGCAGCGATTTCCCTAGCATCAAAGAACAACGACGGAACATTAAGATTAAAAAGATCACCGACAAATCTCACCCTTGTTGTGGTGCCTATGGACTTGTTGCAGCACAAAACTTGGCGCCTCGGCAATTGATTCTGGATTATTTGGGGGTGGTAGAATACAAATCATACAGCTCATCGTCGGACTATGTGCTACGATATGGGATTGATCTGTCTATTGATGCTGAAAAATGTGGCAATGAAGCCCGGTTCTTCAACGATTTTCGCGGTGTGGCGACCGGTCCCAATGTGTGCTTTTTGAACTATCTGGACGAACGGACTGAAAAGATTCGAGTGGGTGTTTTTGTACTTGGCAATAAGAAGATCAAAAAGGGTGAAGAATTGGTAAGGAAATACATACAGCATCCAACCCCCCGTACCTTGATACTGATATTGACATTACTTCCACTGCTGCAATTTCCGTTTTTATCATCTTTACATAGTTAGTGACTTATGGGAAATCGTTTTGGTCAAATCGTGGTATGGAAATGAGTGAGCAAAATCATTCAAAACACAAGTAGCCACCTGGTGCCTGGATTTTGAAGCTTAGTTTAGTTAGTATCATTTTTTATGACATTATATTCCCAATTTCCTTTGACTTATTTATTTGCCAAATAGCTTTGCTCCTTCCTCTTCTCGCTTCATTAGTTTTTATTTCATCTCTGTATCAACTTATATTCCCTATCCTCATGTATCATTTTGTCAAATAAAAAAAGCCCCTGATTTTTACATTCCAAAAAATGATTTTGAATTGATATTATGTATTTTCCGCCTTTTTTTTTTTTTTTTTTTTTTTTTTTTTTTTTGTGTGTGTGCGTGTGTGCGAGGAAACAACAAACGATAAATTGTCTGTCAGCATTCTGATGTTCTCAAAGTTTTTTCTTATTTTTTGTCGATAATTTCAAAATATACGTACTTCTAGCTGTTGGAATGAAGGGGATGGCAGTGTGCAATCATAGTGATTATCGAAGATTAACTTTAACTCATGTACCTGATTTTTGATCTAGTATTTGAAGCGGTGATAGAAATATGAAAAAAGAAGCTTTCTTGCGCTGGGATGAAGCGATACAACAGATTAGATCCCTTCAAGCCACAGACAATCAACTCATTTTCCAGTCAAAACCAACCAGTTACCCCATAATAAACCATTATTTCACGTCATACCCATCATATCGCATATAACCCACTCAACAAAGAATCACTTTTTCAACAACGTAGACACAATGAAGACACAACAACAGCAAACCCCCCAAAAAAAAAGATGAAAGTAAGGCAAGACAGCAAATCAAATATAAGAGGATCGCAGTTTTATTTAAACAATAAGAATAATAAAGTACTAAGTTGGAGTATATGTTTATTCCTTGAGCTTCTTGGTACCACGGAGCAAACCAGTACGACGAGCAGCAATGAGACCAACCTTTTGACCTGTAAATTAGATAATAATATTAATAATAATATTAATAAAAAAGCCAATGAGTGATAATGATACATCATACTCCCTAAATCCCTCCATTTCCTATTCTAGGTTTTTTAAAAAAAAACTTACCGGCAGAAGAATCGCGGGCCATAGTAGAGGCGTGACCAATGTGTTGATGGTTACCACCACCGTGAGGATGGTCGACGGGGTTCATAGCAACACCACGAGTCTTGGGCCAAGAGTTACGCTTGACCTTGTACTTGTGGTAAGCACGACCAGCCTTCAACAAGGGCTTGTCAATACGACCACCACCAGCGACGATACCGATAGCAGCACGGGCAGTAGAGGGAATGATCTTCTTGGCACCGGAGGGGAGACGGAGACGGGTCTTACCATCTTCACCATGACCAATGACAGTAGCGTAGTTACCGGAGGTACGGGCAAGAGCACCACGATCACCAACCTTTTCTTCAACGTTACAGATGACAGTACCTTCGGGGACAGAGGCCAAAGGCAAGACGTTACCAATGTTCAAAGTAGCCTTCTTACCACAGTAGACGAATTGACCGGTGTACATACCTTCAGTGGCAATGAAAGTTTCGGTACGGAGCTTGTACCTACAAAGTGAAAAAGTTAAGAAAATGACGAAGAAGTTATTAGTTATGATCACATAAAAAATATGCAGATGTTTAAGATATATATATATATATATATATTATGTGACTTACTTGTAGGGATCACGGAAGACAACCTTGGCAAGAGGAGCACCACGTCCAGGATCGTGGACGATTTCCTTGACAAGACCACGGATATAACCATGACGTTCAGCAAAATCGAAGACACGCAAGTTAGCAGCACCCTTGCGACCGACAGTATGAGCCTTGAAAATGCTACCAGCACCTTTTCTTTGAGCACGGATGACGCGACCCATTGTTTATATACTATAGAGTGGCGTTTAAGGTAAAAAGAAAAGTCAAGGGTGGTAAGAATGAAGGTCGTAAAAGTGTAAAGGTCGCAATTGTAATAAAAAAAAAAAAAAAAAAAAGAGGGTCAGTAAAAAGATATCATCCCATCCATCAATCCATCCATCCGTCATCCATCCCAATACAATGCCTAATTTCATGATGAAACCACCCCATTGATAAACCATATAAATACGACCCCAATGTTTTACATGTGTATCATACTGACCTAAAAGAAAATTAAAGAGAATGGACAAACGATTTGCTCCTGGCAGAAGAATATATATTCCTTTTGAACAACCGCCCGAACAGTCGGTATTTTAAATATTCTTCGCCAAATTTATTCATTTAATTCACATATGCGCATTGGTGAATTCTTCATGGATTTAATAAATGAGGGAAAGTGCTTGTAAAAAAATAAAATAAAGTAGTGATTTTATTCTGGTTGTGGTATCTTCTAAGTTAATCATAAATTAACTAGCACTCCACCATTGCCCTACAGCCAACACCTTCCCTTTTCGCCTCCCCCCCATGTTGTAGCCAGGTGGTAATAGAAGGCCAAATCATCACAAACAGTTGAAGAAGAGTTTATTTGATAACCAATAGAAGAAAATACAAATATAATAAAATATTAAATGAATTAAATAAAAAAGATAAAATGAAAAAAATAATACTAAACTAGGCTAATCTAGAAGAGGCTTATTTCCATATACACGAGCATATTTTCCAAGAGCCCAAATGGTAAAAGAGAATTTGTAGTTTGGATAGGAGATCATACAGTTCTTGTTGAATACACCTTCGATACTTTCTTGCAGCCATTCTCCATTGGATTGTTGCCGTTTCATGATAAACTGGACACCGCGTCGGATAGGTTCTTCCTCAGGGTACTTGGCTTCTAATAACGACATGACAGCCCAGGCCGTGTTCACCACTTGAGATTGACTATTACGCGTGTAGACCTGATCTTCGCAAGACTTGTAAGTTTCTCCCCACCCACCATCTTCTTCCTGTTTGGCCAGTAAAAAATCACACCCCTTTCGAGAATATAGACTAGAAAATGGAAAATCGAACAATTTTGAGTGAGAGAGAAGTTTTCCTTTTTTTTTTTTTTTTTTGCATGTATGTTTACCTATTTTCATAGAATTCTCCCACACTTGCCAAACTTTGCAAAGCAAAAAAAGCCCCATTGGTAAAGCAAATAGCCCAAGAGCCATACCAAGAACCATCTGAGCGTTGTTCCTTCTTGATATATTGTAAAACAGTGGAGGTGACCCGATCAATGTCTTGCCTACGATACACCGGATCCAGTTTACGAAAGGCCGCCAGTCCCATCAAGACAGCAGTGGAGCATTCTACATAGTTGAATTCTATCATAATATTGCGGAAAACTTCGGCAGTATTCAGTTTTTCCAACCAAGATGGCCCACGGATGCGTTCATAGGAAGCAAACCCATAGTCAGAATTCTGCATTGTCAACAACACATCTACCGCATCATGCAAACGCTCCAAACTAACGACTTGAGGTAATGATTCGATTTGTTGTAAAGCAATCACCGACTTTAGGCCTTCCGCTGTGCAATCCGATACAGTATAACCATGATCCCGTGTGCTGAATGGCCATGCGCCGTTGGATGGATGTCGGTAGCATTTGTCCATATTGGGAGCATCACGTTTGATCTATAACAAAAATAAATGGTACTTGAGAATGGTCAGTGGATTATCCTAACACACACACACCTATCTTTTTTTTTTTTGTCTTGTCCATATTTACCTGAGTTAAATCAATAAATTCCAAAAGCTTGATCATATGTTCCCGATACTGATCATTACCCGCCAGTTGAGCTTCTACACACGCTTGAGCAATGAATGTAGCATCCCAGAGTTGACTTCCATTTGTCCCATTCATCATCATTCCTTCTGGTCCCATCCACAAAAAGTCCAGGTTGCGTTCAACATGAAGCTTGAATTCACGCGAGTCCTTCCCATAATGATAATAGACCACCAACCAATTCATCACCTTATTGACAGGTCCAATGTCCAAAAAGAACGAGTTTTCATCTTCCATTTTTATTTGTTCAATAACCTCTTGGATTGCGTATTGCCGAAGCCAATTTGACTTGTAAGGGAGTTTTTCATAGTAGGTTGCAATATCTTGAGAAAGCAATGTTGTCCAAACCCGGCACATATAAAGTAAAAAAAAAAAGAAGTTAAAAAATGGCTCTGAGTTTGGGGACTATTTATTTCGTTATTCACTTACTGTTAAGTACATCCATGAGTTTTGTACGAGGGGTATAAAGATCCACTTTCGCCACATTGTTGCGTTGCTGATCCCATACAATGGTGTTGTAAGGTTGAGTATAAAGTTCGGATCGTAGGCTTTGAGTAAACTCAGTTAGCGGAGCGCTCAGACGACGGGCATAGATATAACCCATAGGAAGATAGACAAGACGTGCCTGAACCCACCAATTTGCAGGGCTTAAGGGTATCCATTTCGGTAAAGTCCTTGTTAATAATAATAACAACAATAATAATAAAAAGTTAGTACTATACGGTAAATTATTCGTGTGCAAGGTTTCATCCATCGTTTTATATTTACCATAGCTCAGGTGGGATAGGGTTCACGCCTTCCCATTCATACACACCGAGAGCTGACAAAAAAAATTTGCCCCACGTAGGCACAGCTGCAGCGCCCCCAAGTTTGTGTAAAGTATTGCGAGCTTTCACCATCACTGGATGATCAGGGCCAAGACCAAGGATACGCAGCGCTACATAATTTAAGGATGTTCCAAAGACGGTAGAAGCACCTTCAATATGGAGACCCCACCCACCATCATCCTTATGAGCACGGTTCAGTAAATACCTAATCAGTTCAAGCCGTGTTGCCTCATGTACTGGTGTTCCAGTAATGTAATGGACTATAATCAGACCAGGGAGAGTAAACCTATATGAAAAGTATAACAAAAAAAAAAAAAAAAAGAAGAAGAAATGTTTTGTAAAACTGTCAGTACACTATATTCGTCTCATCCCTCCCCTCCCTCCATTTGTACAATCAAGTTCATTCAAGACTAATATACCTACATTGGACCTCCGTATTCGCCTGCCCAGTGCCCATCGTCAGTTTGAATCTGTCGATAGAATTCAAAGCCATTGGCTGCACATTCCAAAGGTGTCTTTGGTGGAATAAGTTCAGGTAAACCCTATTGTGGTAAGCAAAGGAAGAAGAATGGGTCACCATATAAACTTGGAGATATCTTGTCATTGCCTATTATCCCTTTTTTCTTTTTTCTTTACCGTAGGAAGGCCTAAGTGGTATTTGTCCCAGGTTGCCTGTGGCCATAGTTCACATTCTTTATCGTTTTCGAGGTAGTGCCAAGTTTGAGCGCCTTGATCAACGCGTAAACGCCATCGAGACAGATCAGTGAATGAAGGTGTATTATTCAGGTTCAAAGTGGCGGATATATATGATTCTGTTGAAGCCATTTTATAAGGTTATTAAGGGAAGCGAAAAAAAAACCAGGGAGTGAGAGAGAAAATGTGTGTTAAAGCATTTTTTTATGTTTTTGAAAAAGCGACGCGGCAGTCGAAGCCGACATAATTTATTTTTGTTATATACGTCCAAACTTTCATTTTTCCCTCTTGATCTTTTATAGAAGTGCCCCACCTTTTTAATTTTACGAATGAACATTGTATTAATTTTTTTTATAGAGTCGCCTATCACACCATCACAAAACCTTGGATCATAAACTGGCAGCGCCTCCGTTAAGGGACCAATCCTTGGCGTGCTCGCAAAAATTCAGGGGTAACGTGTGAAGTCCACTTTCTAACGTGCGGACACACTTTAATACAGCACAACGTGAGATAAAGTAGATCCAATGAATTGATTTGTCTTTCCTCATTATACGTTTCACTAACTTTGTCGATATACCAAAGGTATATCTATACAAGAGTCCCTTTATTATTCAAAGGATTGTGTCAACTGTTACAAGTTCGTAGTGTACTAAAAAAAAAGAAAATCACAGTCCAATGTCATTCCACCCAAACTCTTGAGCAAAAACGATCATTTCCCATTGCACTATTATTCGGGGAATTCTTGACCATCCAATCAGCCGAAGTTCTTCCTCTACGACTGTCAAACAACATAGATATTAAGCGACAAGTACGTTGCCACAGGACCACCAAAACAGAGATAATAAATAATAATGTCAAAAAAATTAGTCGAAGTGATAGTCGAGGTATTTTTTTAAAACAATGTTGTATGATACAATGCAAATATTACACCGTTGCCACTCCGTACATTCTTTTGATTGAATCAAGGTAGCGTTTCTTTGCGGTATCGATGTAATAGACGTTGAGCAACGCAAGACTATTCATTTTTTTTTTATATCAATATAGCAGTGGTTCTGAGTACCGTTATATGGGTCTGAGAGGAGGTGAGGATCGAATTAGGTTTCTGACCTGAGCAGTGAAGAAGTAGACTGATATGCCTACCAACCTCTTTATATCAGTCAAAAAATACTGCGTGATGCATTAATTAATTTAATAATGTAAGACATCCGTTGGGAGCATTCAAATAAATATATTTTTTTATTGCGGAAGAGACATAAAGTTCAGGTAAACCTCGGAAAGTAAGCTATTTTCAGTGAGAGTCATACTCTTCTACAATGGCAAAGGATTAGCTATTATACGGTGTATGTTGCAAACCATTCCATAGTAACAGGGAAGTGCAAAGGTATTGTGAAATAAAATCAAAATACAGCAAATATTGCCTTGCCGGGATTGGTGCAAAAAGAAAAGTGAGCTATCATACCGCCGCTGTCAAGCTGAACAGGTTGCTGCTGTTGCTGCAGAAAAAAAAAAGTGAGCCAACTGGTGAATGATAGACGTTACTGTCATGAGAAGAAGAGCAAACCATCATGCATCCACTGTTGAGCAGTGTTGTTTTCTTCAATAAGAAGAGGAACACTGTGTTGATGATGCTGCATAGCGTCGCTCGTTGTAAAGAAGACGAAAAGAAACTCCTTTTTGGAATCCATCAGACTGTGGAAAAAAGAAATACAGCCAGGGATGATTTCAAATGCCGCCCACGTGAAGTTTATTTACTTTCAATTCCCACTCCCGCCCTCTCTCTTTCCTACAGTTTCTTTTTTTTTTTCCCTTTATTTTTTTTCTTCATCATTCAACTTCCATGAGGTTATCTTGGACTTAAGAATAGTGCCAGGACTAGTTTAGAAGAGGTTTCAGAATAGGGATTACAAGATGCATGGGGAAACCCTTTCATTTTGGATCTAGGATTTTGGAACTACCGTTATATAGCTTTGAAGTTCTCATTAGTTTACTTTAGCATTGCTTTGTATATAGCTTGTGTATACATATAAATAAAATACTTTGTTTTTACATGCTTCAATACAAAAATGTCTTACCATTCTCGCTTATGCCTTGTACAACTGATTCCTTTTTTTTAACATCGACCCTTCAGATTGCAAGTGATCGTTGTTGTGCTTCCATAAAAAATATCCTCTTAGACTTTCTTATGCCTTGCTGTGTACTGAACAGTATATTAAACCCCATTTTACAATTGCCTCATTAAATTAGTATCTACCATCCTTCGGTTTGCTCATTCGGCCCCCTGATGCCTTGTACAATAGATCCTTTGTTACAATGAACCCCATCCCTTTAGTTTAGTACTTCTTCAATATCCTTTAATATTATTTTTTATTGTTTATCCTCTGACCCATTTGCTAACAAAAAAATAAAATAAAGAACGGGTCTCTATTATAGCCATTGCGTGAGTGTCCTATCAAACATCTGCTTGTTAGGCCACCCACTATGATCGGTTCACTAAATTGAAAAATAGCGGGCGGGGGGGGATCTACTCACAAACACATTCCCACGATCCTCATGACATCTAATAGCGTTTTTTTTTTTTTTTTTTTTTTTTTTTTTTTTTTTTTTTTTTTTAAAAGACAACCTTTAAAGTCAGTTTCATATTTTGAACTTGAGAGCGTAAAGTGAGGAATATCCCCAGGCCATATCCCAAAAAGCACCTATAAGTCTTTTCAATTTATTGTGTCCAGTGATTCTGAGCTTTTATCCTCTTCCTTTACAAACTATGATCAAAGTTCAAACTCATAGCAAGAACTTCAGGAGTTTTTGTTTCTTTAAAAAAACCCAGATCTTCCTTCATTCTATTTGCTGCGTATGTTTGGGGATGGGTGGGGAGAGTCAAGCTTTTCCTTAGTAATCTATCCCTTTCTTTTTAATTCGGCTTTATTCTCCTTTGTCATATTCTTTCATTAACCAGTGAAAATAGGAGACAGAGCCTGGATACCGGATCAGGAACCTCGTTGACGGAGTATCAAAACAATTCATGCATTTTGTATCCAACCCTTAAAAAAATTGAAACATGAGTAAAATATTATACGGGAAATGGTAGTTTTTATTATCATTATATTTGTGAACAAAAAAAAAACAAAACAAAAGAATAACACCCACATCACGGGGGTAGGGGTGATTGAATAGTTAAACATATACACTGATAAAGCAAGAGGGTTAATAACATGAATAAGAAATGATTAATGATAAAGACAACATAAAAAGGGGAAGAATGAACAATGAACAAAGCATAAATCAATTTGGCGCAATACTTGAATAAATCAATAAATTTGAATAAAAAGGCAGTTAATAAGTATAAAAAAAAGATGCATATAAATTTTGTTGAAGACATAAGACTAAAGGGGTAAAGTGTTTGTGTGCAGGTTGAAATACAAGAAATAAATAGATTATGGTAACTTTTTTTTTTTTTTTGTTTTTTTTTAAAAAAAAGATCCTAATGCAAAATAGAGTCAATTGAAATAGGACTTGGGTATGTGGATGTTGGTGGACTTGGTGGATTATAAGGACCTTGATATAACTTCAATGGTGGTAAGTTGACCTTTTGATTATGGTGTTGAGGTTGAAAATAGTTGTCGTACTCGTTCATCACTGTAGAAGAGGTAGATGACACGGGCGAGGATGATCCTGATGGAGGAGGAAGAATAAAATGTTGATTATCATTGCCAGCAGGGCTTGTAACCGATGTGGGTGTACATGGAGGAGACGACAAAGGACACCCCATCATATCATATTGATAGCGCTGTGTATAATAAGTTGCCGTAGTACTTTCATTTTCTTGTTCTTCACCACCTTCCATGGAAGAAAATGAGTATCGCTGGGTTCTTGATCGTAATGATTGTCGCTTATTTTGGAACCATATTTGTACGGTGCGTGGACTCATACCCAAATGTTTTCCCAATTCAACACGTAGCTCTGTAGACGGGAAGTAAGTTTGGTTAAAAACCTGGTTCAATACTGTTAATTGAGATGGTGAGGCCCTCTTGCGCTTGGCTTTCAATGGAGGGTAGTGATTTGAAGCCTTGTTACTTGAGCCACGCTGTTCACTATAATCATAATGGTAACTATCAGTGGTGTCAATACCACTAACTGAAATGTGACCAGTGTTGACATCGGAGGTAGCGGTATTATTAACAGTGACATGAGATGATGAGGAATTGGAACTCCGCCGAGGAAGAGAGAAAAGGTCCGAAATGGGAGGGAGGGTACAGTTGGAAGAAGGGTGCATAATTATAAGCGTTGTATGATTATTTCGGTGAGAGATAAATAAGAAAAGTATAATAATAATAGAAAAAAAAAGGTTGGTTCTTGTCAATTTGACAAAAAGTAGTGCTGTATTTATATGCAAATAAAAAATGATAATTCAAGGGCATTTCATTTTGGATCCTAACCTCTTGAGGTAAAAAGGCTGCCCCTTTTTCATAAGCTTGTACTTGCTGTGTTGTCTTTTTTTTTTTTTTTTTTTTTTATGAAATGAAGTAGCCAGATAATGCAAGAGTTCCTATTGGAAACTGTCAACACAAAAATAAAAAAGGAAGGCCTCCTTTCCATATTTAAAATTTGTGCCCCTGATTACTTCATTTAAACAAGTCTATAAGGAGATCATCCGTCAAGTTGACAAGAAAAATAATGTATTTTATCAGAGTAAATTCAGATCAAAGTTTATTCATGAGACTATACTATACATATATATATAATAAAAATGAGGAGACAATCATATTTGTGTGAAGGAGATACTTTATTTTTTTTTTTTTTTGTAAAAAAGAGAAAGATCGAGAGAGATAAAGAGAAAGTGTGTATATGCGTGAGGGGAAAAAGAAGAAGAAGAAGCATAGGAGTGTGAAAGGGGTGAGAAGGGAGAAATAAAGGGAATAATAAAAAAGCTATAATAATCTAACAAGAAGAGAGGGAGTCGCTCCGAATACACACAGACAATCCACTTGATTTACATCACATATCCTCGGTAGACCACGCATGAGCTTCAGCTGCCAGAGATTTTTTCTTATTTTGGTGCAATAAAAATTGATCTTCATAGCCATTGGATCGGTCTACACCATCCCATCTGTAGCCTGGAGGAATCATATATCGATTTGGTTTCCATGAACCCTTGTACTTCGGTCTTGTTGTCCGTTTTCCTTTTCCTGATGATGAGCTTGACTTTTTCTATATAAATATCATATCCATGGTTCGATTACTTGTATTATATCATCCGTTCCCCTCCTATTTTTTTGGATCTTTTTTCTTTTTCTTTTTACCGTTAAAAACCCAGCTGCAGGATCATTCCATCTATCTTGATCTCTAAGTCCTTGATTGTAATCATCATCATCCGCGTATCTGAAATGAATGTAAAGTAAAAAAATAAAATAAAAAAAATTAATCAGTATCGAATGTTTTATTATCTTTTTATCGTCTCCCATTCTACATCTTTGTCCCTATTTTCACTCCCCATCCTGATCAGCTAATATCTTTAATACATATATATAATCAACATTCCCTTCCTTCCCCTTTTTTTCTATCGCTACTTCCATAGCCAAACGCATATAACCTCCTTGTTTCCCTCCCATGCCCCCTTCCTAAATCCCTCTCTAATATAACCAAAGATAAACTTCCAATGATCCCTTTCCTCCATTGTTCTGACTTACCTTGCCAAAGGTTTGTGAGTCTCCTCTTCCAATTGCTTTCGTCGTTGTTCCTGTTCATTCCTTTGTACCAATCCTTTGCCCCATTCCATTTTCCGTTCCTGCCGTTCGATCTCGAGTTTGCGTTTCCTAGCTTCTTCTGCCTTGGCCAATTTTGGATCAATCTTCCTGCCAGTATCATCCCGATAAATTGTATCTTGACCATCTTCACCAGCACCTTGTTTTGCTTCCGCTGCCAACCGTTCCATCGCCCTTTGTTCCAATTCCTTTGCCCTATTTGCTTCTTGTTGAATTTCCTTGCTCGTCAATAATCCAGCCTTTTGCCCACTTGTCATTCTTGGTTGATTGCCTTTGCCTTTCGCCGATGTTGCTGTTGCCGTTGTTGCTGAAGTCATAAGCGCTGTCCTTTTGTCTTGTACTACTACTGGTTTATCCTCTTCATTGTCATCGTCGTCTTCTTCCACTGGATAACCTTCCTCGTCTTGATCAGTCTTCGCCTGCCCGATTGGTTGCCAAGGCGCGGATCCCACGGTTACACCTATTGCCGTCGTCGATCGTTTCTTCCGTTTCTTGGTATTGCCATCTGACCTGGTATCATTAGACCAGCCCCAATCATCTTCATCCACGATGCCTATATTGCCGTGTTGTTGTATTTTGTGTCCAGTACTGAGCTTTTTCTTCTTCTTGCGTTTCTTGTCGTCATCCTGTCCAGCCAAATATTTGTTTGCAATGTAGGCTTTGGTGGCTGCATCCCCTGGAGCTCGTGATAAATATTTTTGTCGAATGAGAGAATCACGATCCGATTGATCAATAAAGTCGTCTTCCATGAATATAAAGTTTTGTCGTAGAGTGGAAAAAGAAAAAAAGTGTCGTAGTGAAATAGAAAATCTCAAATCCTATCGGACATTGAAAAAGCCACTCATATAGTTCTATATGCTGTTTGGGCCTTCCGTTCTAACAGTAGGTAGTACTTCCCAAAGAATTGACGATCGATGTTATGCTGTTAAGAATTTCAGGGTAAATCAACTCTCTTTACTTTCTGGAAGTGATTTTAATTATAGATTTTTTTTTTCAAACGTTTTATGAAAGATGATCGAACATGTTATTGCTCCGTTTATAGTACATGGTTAAACTTCTATTTGTTGTCAATTCGCCTCCTACACACACACTGCGTGCTCATACTTATTGATAGGGAACCATCCCATATTTAACCATTAGCTTTGTTAAAAGTATAGTAGTCTTGATATGACTAGAATTACATACTGTACACGTACCATTTTCATTGTTTTGAATTAAAAAACACTTCCTTTATTGTGTTCTCACCGTATGTCTTCGCGTATGCTAAAGTTATTAAAATTTGTTGAAAAGAAATGGTGTCCATGAATTCATATAGTAAGATAGACAGTATATATACTGTACGCTATGTACAGTACTGAACAATACAGCATAGGTTATCATGCAGTGCTACATGCAGTATTTGTCTGATTTAATGGTGTTTAAATTGGACACTTCTTTTTTATCTGCATATATAATATCATCAGGTATATATCAACCGTCTATTGTGTCGTCTGTTTTGATGTAATGATATGATAGCTCCACTAGAAATTCCTTTTTTAGACGAAAGTGACGTCCTGAATGCTGGGAATTTTTTTTGGGCTTCCTTCCCTGCGTCTTTTCCCTTTCGCCCGCTTTTTTTTTTAAAATCTTTTTCTTCCGTGTACTTTTTTTTCTTTTCCTTTTTCTTATTGTGTGTGTGTGTGTGTGCGTGCGGGTTTTGTGGTCCTGAACTGATTAACCTTTTTGACTTCCCAATCACTGGTACACTAAAACCTTAGAATATAAAAAGACAGTAAGCCCGTGTTAAAAAAGCAGCAGCAACCAAATACTGAATACTCATCGTTTATCTTTTTGGACTTGCGGTATAGTTCTGTGTAAAAGGAAGAGTCTTTATTATTATATTCACATCAGCTTTTACTTTGTATCAACCAACCAAAAGCTCATCGCCATATTTTTACTCTATTATTATTGCCACTCACCCCCCAGATGGAGGATTGGTCTTTGCCGGACAACCCTGACTCGACTTTGAACTCTATTACTGGTATGATGAACAACGGCAGGTATTGGAAACCGTCTCATTTGGATGCCTTGGATCTATCTACTAGCGATGAAGGCGGGGTATCGACACCACAGCAAACCTTACAACTTTCTGACCACATGGCCTCAACTGATCTTCATGAAGATATAGAAAAACTCTTTCAACAATCATTTATCTTGCAACAACAACAACAACAACAACAACAGCAGGAAGAACAAGAACAACGAAGGCGAAACCAGCAAAGACAACACGAATACCAATTGCAAAGCTCATATCAGCCAGCATATTCATCATTCAGGGAACAACAAAACCATACTCAGCAATTATATACTCACCCGCAGTCTCATACACAACCACAGCCATCATTGGGTAAGTCGAAGTACTCAGATATGGCAAAACAAGTGCGGGGTATACGTGTGTGTATGTGTGTGTCATCATGTCTGACCCATCCATATTTTTATAGGTCAAACACATTCAACAGTGTCTCCACACTCTACTCATGTATTATTACAAAGTAATTCGTTGAACCAGGCTGATTACAATAACAACAACCAACAACATTCGATGAAAATTCAATCAATCTCTCCAACACTGGCATCACGGAAACGATCACATTCTTCTAGTCAGACCACACAACATCAACCACAGCATACCAATGAAAAGCAATCGTTTATGAATCCAGACTCTATGGGCAATACTTTGATGATCGATCCAGCAGCAATATACAACATTCCCTTTCAACCAATTCAACCACCTTTGGCTCATTCGGTCCCCGTTTCGACAACATCGTTGACAACGCCAGCTATATCCACTGCATTATCACCGTCAAAAAACCCATTACCAGCGACACTAGAAAAAAGCGCCATTTCGTCAAATTCTGGTCAAAGTGGACCTTCGAACTTCGCACCATCAAATTCATTGGTTCACTCACACCCTTCTCGTATTACTACTGGTCCGTCATCAGCATCAGCATCGGCAACTATACCAATATCTACATCTCCATCATCATCATTATCCTCAGTACCTTCGCATTATGCAAACCCTCTAATGTCAACTAGCTCACCAGCTCTTAGCGCTACTACACCTATTCAGTCATCAACACCGTCTCAACCACCTGTATTCGCACAATCTTTCGTGGCACCTAGTATATCACCTGCACCAAAGCCAGTTTTACAGCCTCGACCTCAATTACGGCTTCATATTATGAAACGGCGACCACGAAGTCCAAGACCATGCGTGAAAGATGACAAAGATCCTATGGAACCGGAAATGGATATGGTGAACTTGCGGCGTTTGACAGTTGCTACTTTGCGAAGATTGGGTGTTGTCATGACAATGGAAGAACTACCTAAGGTGGATGTGAATCACCCGTTACCAATTGATTCCGAACAAGTGCTGCCTGGAGCTGCTATGCAACTGATCACAGCGATGATTCTCGGCACGTCTGGGGATAAGGACGTCTCCCAAACTGTTGGATCCCAGATTTGCAATGGTGACTTGGTGGCTCTTCAACGCATGATACTGGCCGGTCTCAAATCAAAAAGCATTGCTACTCACACCACCCAAACAGCAACGCCGTTATCATCATCATCATCATCATCATCATCGCCATCAATATCAAATTTGACATCCGGGACTACAAATACACCATATGCATCTATACACCAACAACAACAACAACAACAACAACAACAACAACAACAACAACGACAACAACAACAACAACAACAACATTCTATGACTCTCGCGGACACATCCAACGACAAAGTCAAAAAAGAAAGTACCAAGACGAAAGAAAATACCACTCCAAATGCCATCTACGACCTATCTCCAGTGACATATCACACACCATCCAATGTTACACGGCTATTTCTTCGACTTTACAGATTCATTCTCAACATTCTTCTATCCACCCCTGACTGTTGGCCATTCATCCAACCTGTCCCGGCATCAGCTGTATTCTACCACCAAGAAATTAAATACCCTATGGATCTATCTACTATCGAACAAAATATGTGGAACGGCCTCTATACCCATTTCGCGAAATTCGAACAAGACATGCAACTGATTTGGAAAAACGCAAAATCGTTTCATCGGAATGCTGGTGCTATACCCAAACATGCGGAAAACTTGGAAGCTTTATTTTACAAGGTGGTCATCGATTTAAAAAAGCAAATCAGGTATGAACTAGGATTATGTGAATATATAGAATATATAGAATATATAGAAAAAAAGTGCTAATCACTATTTGTGTTTATAGAAAACCATTACCTCAAGGCACCACCTGTGATTATAAATTCGATGCATCCGATTCCTTGCCAGAAGAGTCTGATTTGTCACATCCCCCAATGAAACAGGTGTTTTCTAGGCGAAGGTAAAAAAAAAAAAAAAAAAAAAAAAAAAAGTAATACTATGTACCTGACTGACTGCTTTTTCTTCCCTTCATCCTTTTAGTGTTGTTTTTGGGATTTCAGCAATCTCACCGTTGGAACCGAAGGCAAAGAAACCAAAGGGACTCACTTACGACAAACAACTGTATATCCAACTGAACGGGCCATTTTTCCATTCTGTTGAACGTATGAAGCAAGATCCTTACGGAAACCATCCTCCTGTACCTCGGTTTTATATTGCAAAGAATCGAACCTTACTTCGACAAGTCCGTGCCCAAGGTGTACTAGCCATTTTTTACAACACAAAAACAACACGTGCAGGATCAAAAACGCATCATGTGGAAACTGACATTGTACTCGCCTACCCAGCTAGCCCTCTTTTTGATATTGACCAAACGGACGATTATGCTCCAAAAGGATGGATTCACCTTCGGCCTCTCAGAGTGTTGGAAAAGATGGAGTTTACTATCAACGAAACAATTGAACGAGATTATTTTCGGAGGATGTTTGCCACATTCAAGTTTATGGTGGTGGATGACAACAAAATGACGACAGCCAACAGCAGCAGCAGCAACAACAACAAAAACACCACAAAACGAATATTGAAGAAGATGGTGCAACAAATACTGGAATTGTCGGATGACGAAGAGGAAAAAGATGATGACCACGGACCCATTCAAACCAATGAACAACGATCTAAGGCGTATGGTCAACAACAAAAGAATCAGAAACAACTGCCTCACCAAAAAACAGCATCGATGGCATCACATGGAGTCCCAACAAAGGCAGCAGCATCATCATCCGTCATTCAACAAGAAAATGGACGCGTATCGCCCACAGCCATGGACATCGATATGGATGATGGTGCTGATGACGATAGTATAGAAAAGGATCTTATGGATGTGGACAATTGGAGCGAAAAATCAAATCGGCATCAACAGAGCGAAACAATGGAAATGAAAGACGACGAAAAGAGGGACGCCTATTTATTATCATCCACATCCTTGTCAACGCAACGGTCAACACTTTCGCCAGACTCTATGTCATCAGTGTTATCGCCGCAGACCAAAGCTTTGGAAACTATTATACCGACTATCCCTCTATCAATATCAAGGAAATCTGAAATGCGACATGACGTCTGGAAGAGACTTTTGGATGGTAAGTAGAAGGGAATTATGGATTTGCACAAAAAAAAAACAAAACACACAGTATATCTCACCACCATTGATGTCTTTATAAATTTCCTAGTATGCACAAGCAAAGGAGCCGATATTGTCAACGTGCATGAAAAATATGGCCATCTTAATTGGAGCTCACCAGATTCTGAAGGTTTCTTCAAGCAAGTCTATTTTCTGGAAGAAGTGGTCGTACAAACTTTCCGGCAAATGACAATGTATCAGCGTATTACTGAAGTGGCATGTCTGATGTAAGTGCCAAAAAAAAGGGCAATCATATTTAATTTATGCGCTAAATCATATACTGTATTTTATTTCATAGGAAACTACGAAACTTACCTCATATGGCTCAGTTACGGGAAGTTTTATACAATGACAATGGGGATATCACTGGATTATCAATGGAAAGGTAAAATCTACCACCCATTAAGAAAAAAAAAAAAAAAAGACAGAATGAACTAACATGGTCTCATACGTTTTTTTTAAGATATCAAACGACTCTGAAACACTACACACACGCGCATTCTCACCATCGGTTGACAGCTTACCAAAAATATGATATCATTTACCAAATGTTGGAGTGCATGAAAACGATCCATGACGCTGGCCTTGCTCATCGCGATCTTTCCGAAGTCAATATTATGGTCAATACCATTGATGGGAAATTAGAAGATGGCACTAGCAAGATATGTCTGTATTTGATTGACTTTGGTAAATCAGTCTTTTGTGATGCACGCGATCTCCGTGAATGGTTTGTGGATATACCCCGATCTGCTGGTGAATACGACGGCGATGTGGTCCCTGAAACTGAAGAAGAACTCAAGTCCTGGTGTGATTCGTTACCCTGGGTGAAAGGCAAGCCTGATCATGGTTATCGAATGTATAGGTAAAGGGACCTCCCAGAAAAGAAAAAAAAAAACAAGGTTTTTCTATTATCTTTGTACTGATTCTGTTTCATCATACATAATAAAATCATTTTAGGTCAATTCAAACGCTTCCCAAGACACGCTCCGATACCCAGGTGCTCCCTTGGCTTATTCAACCGCAATCAGAAGATATTTATTCAATTGGTGTGATGATCTGGAAAGTGTTTACAGAAACCGAGCCATGGCGTGGGATTTTGGACACGGACTTGCAAGGCTTACGGTACGTGGCGGAAGACGATTATCGTATTCAACGGGCATTGGAACACGAAGTCCATGGGGAACTGAGTCGACAACTGTTACTGAAATGCCTTCGGACACAACCACTAGACCGCGACAGTGCTGCTGATATTTTGGACTGGCTCGCACAAGGCGATATTCGGGCAGGGCTCTTGAATGAATGGAAAATGTACTCTTCTGAAACACGGGCTACAAGAAAAGTCAAGACGATGTATGGATTTGATGGCAATGGTACAACAACGGGAGCTGGTGGAAGCACAGCAACAGCGACATCGATCGACGATAGCAAACGGAAAAAGACGAAACGTGGTGGTGGTAGTGGCAGCCACCAAAGCAACCACAGTTCCAAATCAAGAGGACGAACGAAGAAATCTGGAGATGTTTGATATGGACAAAAAAAAAAAAAACTCTCTTTGGCCAACTCCCCCTTTTTTTTTGATATATTCTTTTTTTTTTGTTTTTTGTTTTTGTTTTTTGTTTTTTTTTGTTTTTTTGCATTATAGTACATTCCCCCTCTTCTATTTTATTTACCCATTCTCCTCCACACTAGTCTTCTTATTATGTTTACATCTTGTCACACACTACTGCTGTTGTTATCATTTCTTTAGCCTTAGTTTCTTAGTTATTTATGTACATTTTTTAGTAATTTTTTTTTTTTTTTTTTTTTTTTTGGCTTTTGGTTACGTTGATCGTAATAATATTCCTATATTTATATTCTCTTCATTTTACATATATTATATATATACTTGGTGCTACTATGGGGCAGGCGAGTGGATGGGTGGCATATGGAATCGTTCTGATACAACATCGGGGTAGATATTTTATTTTAGTGGGATGTGGAGTGGGTGGTGCAAATTATGACCAAAAAAAAAAAAAAAAAAAAAAAAAAAAAAACCACGTGGAACATGGGCAGGAAAGGGCTGGATTTCTATGATCTTTTTTTCAAGGACACCGTTAAAGCTTCAATAAGGTGATGGATATTTTGAATTAGTATTGGAACTTGAATCAGAGGTATTTTGAAAAATGCAATACAAGCATGTGTGGGAAACCTTTTCATTGTGGATTCGTGATTTGATGATCTTACTATATTAGTCTCATCAATAGATTAGTTTAGTGTTAGTTGTCATAGTTAATACGCATATCAGAATAAAACATGTCTTGTCCATTTACTATTAGTTTCTCTCGTATGTGTAATATTCTTATCAAATGGATTACACCAGCGTATAAAAAAAAAAGAGACAAAAAAAAAAAGAAAACAGGCGTGTGTGAGTCTGTATAAGTGAGTGTAATTTTTTTTTTTTTTGCCCCTGCGTTATTTTGCGCTTTGGGCGGGAAGCCACTTAGGTGTCCAACCTAACTGCTCAGCTCACCCAGTCAAAGTCTCTTCCGGCTACTCCAATTTAAAGGATTTTGCCCACACTCGACAATTTTACCGGAATACCGGCTGAAAATCTAGATGATCTCCATGTACTGTACAATGTTTAACTGGATTTCTTTTTTTAACAAAACTTCGCCAAAGCCTTATACCAAAGTTGAACCGTTTTCCTCAAATCTATATTGAATTCAATAGATACGTCGTGGTCAGTTATTTGGCGGCAATCATTTTAATTATCAGATCAAACTGTACCTTTCCTCTTAAAGAGTGTCTGGAAATTTCATGTTTTTCGACTCCAGCTCTCCATCTATGTAATCCAGGTCCAACACCATTTAACATCAAGACTTATTTTGGTATGAACACATATATTCTTCATCCATCAGTTTTTCGTTCAGACCATGTCCATATCCCAATTTTGTCTCAAAATGGACGATGTATATTATTACGCAGGTATTCCTCCCGATAAACACATTGTGCGATTGACCAAAACTTATATGCATTTGCCTCACAATATTTATGGCAATTCCTCATTCCCAGTCAACTCTTTTTTTTTTTTTTTTTTTTGCTACTTTGGGTGTCTCAATTAGCAGCGACTCTTGTCTCCAATCAATCAAAAAATATAACGGTGTCCCAATTTCAATTTTTATAGCTGATATTCGCAGTTACACCAAATTTTAAAAAAATCTGATATTTTATTTCTTTCTTTCTTGCCTTTTCTTTTTATTTTTTATTTTATTGGTCAAGCAATAAGTAAAAGGACAATTACATGTCTTATCCAAGATCTCCACCTCAATCACCCGACGACTGGAAATCACGCGGCATGAAAACCTTCTCAACGTCGTCATCTCGGTCACGATCTGCCTCCATGGCCTCAACTTCTAGTCGACCTTTCAACAACATCAACTATGAAACATCTGCTCGGACTTACTATGTAGAACTGCGAAAGTATTTGGTGCACTTTTTGGCAAAAGGTAAAAGAAGAATAATAAACAAGCCGTGTTTTAAGTAGTATGTAAACCTTGACCATTTATGATAACCTATAGAGGCTGCCGAAGGTGTTCATCCCCAGCGAGCTTCCGCTCGTCAAAAACTCTCTCGACTCAGCAATTTGCAGTTTCATGAACTAGCTATGGATGTCTATGATGAACTCATGCGAAGAAACCTCAACGACAAGTTTGGTAAGGCACGGAACATGTGTAGTATATGTATTGTGGGTGGTGTAATTGTACTGACTTGGAAGGTCATCCTTCTCTTCATCTTAGTTCCTTTTTTGGCGGTACGAGAAGAATTCCATCCAAAACGGAATCAGGCACGACAGAAACTGGCAACCTTACCTGAGTCTCGATTCACTGATTTGGCCAGTGATGTTTACTATGAATTGACAAGACGATATCCTCATGTCATGGATGCTGATGTAAGTTTTATTCGTTGAAGTGACAATTGTAGTTATATGTGTATCAAACTAAGCCCTCACTGTGTTTTTAATATGTTACCATCTATTAGGATACCCGTCGACCACCTATGCCGCCTATACCTACCGCATCAATGTCTTCATCTACGCCTAGACAACCTTTGGGCATTGGTCAACAACAACAACAGCAACAACAGCAACAACAACCAACCAGCCAAGCTACCACCATTGTGCCAATGAAAGGAACGATCAATGTCGAGCCTATCTCCAGCAGAGACTCCTCCGATGAAGATGAAAACGACGAAGACGACGAAGATGACCACACCGAGTTTAGTGAAAACAGCCCCATTGGAAAGTATGCTCCATCGGTACAACATCAACATCATTTACGTGACATGAACAACGACAATATGAACGGTGATCACGACAGTAAAACTAGTTCGCCTGATAGTGGAGCCGGTGGCTATCAACAAAAGCAATCATCATCCCCATCTCACTATCAGCACCGCGATATGAACGATACCACTATGAATGGAAAAAATGACAAGCAAGGCGATGAATCCTTAGATAGTCTCATGGCGGATCTTGGAAACATGGTGCATAATCGAACTCAAAATAATGATAGCAATTACAACATGGTAATATAACAGTCGGAAACCTGGGGAAATAAAAGGGAGAATATTATACTTATTACGTTAATTTATTATAGAGAACAATGGACGATAATGAAAAGTCCCCTGCTGATTATGATTATCGCATGACGTCGATGACCAAACGGATCCATATGCTAGAAAAAGAGAACCAGGTACTAAAAATGAAAGAATGGGAAAGGTTTTTGATCCAGCTCACTGACCACTGCCATATATTATTTATGATAGGATTTATTGGCAAGACTTCCATCTCGAGAAAATACAGACAGCGGCAATCGAAATCAATTAGTCAAGGTAAATGACTAAACGTGATATTGTACTATTGTGAACTGGTTCAACTCATCTTTTTTTTTAAATATATTTGAAATCGATGGGCTATTATAGATGCAAGATGAATACGATAGGCTGGATGAACAATACAGGACTTTGGAACGGAATCACAATGATCAACAAGAGGTAAATGCAGCAGCGGTAGAACAATCTCCCTAAAGTTATGAAATGATATCCTAATTTTATCTCTGGTTTTTATTATATTGATGATTAGATTGTCCGTGGTGTCAAACAAGAAACGTCAAAATTGATGAATGAACTGGAAAAATTATCAAGTGAAAACGACAAACTACGAAGCGAAAAGCAACAGGTGGACTCAAAGAATCGCCAGTTAACGCAAGAGGTAATATAAAGGTACTGAAAGAACTAGAGGCATGCTTATACCAATGTTTTTTGTTTTGTTTTAGATCGAAGATTGGCAATTCAAATATCAAAAGTTGCAAATGGAGTTACGAAATTGCAAAGGTAAGAACTAGAGAAAAAAGATAAAATGAAAAGAAGAAACTGTACCTTTGATAATAATTTGTTTTTTTGTAGGCTTCTCTCATCCAGAAAACAACATGCTAAATCAAAACATCATCAAGGAACACTTCGTACAACCTACTCAAACTGGCGTCATATCTTATGAATCTATCATCAATTATCAAGCTGCAGTAGAAGATCTGTTACAACGTGCTAGGTAATCTGACAAGTTTTTATTCTATGAATGGAAAAAAAAAATAGGCGCCCTCTCCTCTAATCCTTTTCTTTATTTAATTTACAGATCCAAAACACCATCCGATGTCTTGACCTCAATGAAAAAAATTGTCACAACTTGCAAGTCGATTACGGAAGATGTGGAGAGATACGAAACCAAAGGCGCAATTCCACTAGACAAACAATCCAAGCTACAAGCTCTGAAAGGGCCTTTTTCGAATGAATTGGCTCATTTGGTGTCCGCTGCAAAATCACACGTCAATAGTATGGGTATCAGTCCGGTCAGGCTCTTGGATATGGCAGCTAGCAATCTGACAAACGCCGTGGCAGATCTGGTAAAGCATGTGGGCATGGTCTCGTCAACGGATGAAAACAAAGATCACAATCAATATCGTATTGAACCTCCATCAGAACCTGTATCAACATCTCATGGTCTCTGGCGTCAAGATTCAATTGGGTCCTTAAACCTCAACAAGAAACAAGTACCAGATGGTAATGGAATCAGCACAACAAACAATAACAATTCTATGACACCAGCTCAATTAGCGGTAAGTATATTGTGTTTTGCGAGAAAGAAAAATACAAAATATTGACTTTATTCTTTTTTTTTTTTTTTTTTTTTAGGAACACTTGAAGAAGGAAACAGATCTTATAGTAGCCAGCATACAGAATTTGTTAAGTGCGTTACGATCTACACAAAAAATTGGTGACGTCTATGGAATCATTACGTCCATTGCGGATGTGGTGCAATCGGTGACAAACACTTCAAAAGACACTTTTAGCAACAACGCAGCTGGACTCCGCTACCGTCAAAAGGGTGATGTGATTCTCTCTGATCTTCAGCAATGTCGGGACAAGCTGATGCATATCCGAAACGACTCCTTTGCCCGTTCACCTGAAACTTCCTCTTCTGCTGCAAAACGGGATTTGGCCAAGGAATCTTATGAAATTGCCAAATTTGTCAAGGAACTCATTGGACTTGTCGAATCCTAATAGCGGGAAAAAAAAAGTATGGTCTTTTTTAGTTTTAGTTATGTAGTTAGATTTTTATATTCATTCACTTGCCTTTTACTTTTATATTATCAATTTTGCGTGTGTACTTGTGCTCCCTTGAAATTATTGCTTTATCATTCTCTCCTAGTGTTATTATTATTATCTTTAGTATCTGTACATTACTATTTTTTTTTTTTAAATTGTCATATTCCCTTATTGTCAAACCCCAATCAATAAAAAAGAGAAAGTACTTTGATGAGGCTTTTCAAATCCCGCCCACGTGAAAGAAATATTTATTTTTCTCTCTCCTGCCTTTTATTTTTATTTTTTCGGCTCTCTTTCTTTTTTATTTTTATTTTTCCCTTCATCATTCAACTTCGATGGGGTTATGTTGGACTTAGAATAGTGTCAGGATTAGCTTAGAAGGGAAAAGGGATTACAAGATGCAAAGGGAAACCCTTTATTTTGGAATTTGGATCGACAACCACCACTAGTTGACTTTTTAGAGGCTCCATTAGCTTAGTTTGTTCATAGTATCTATATATGAATAAATATGTTCCTTTTTTTTTTTACATATCTCCATGAAATATGTGCCATTAGTCTCTCATGTCTTGCGCAATTGTTTCCTCTTCCTTTTTTTATTTATTATTTATTACTAGCATATCAGTACCGTTTGGTTAGTGTTGGCTGCTGTTGTTGTGTTTCATTAATGAAAAAAAAAAGCAGCCTTTAGTCTCTCTCATGAGTTGTACAATATAAGCACCCATTTCACTACCGTTCCTTTAGAATAGTATCAACCTTTCTTCAATCATCGAAATAATCTCCTTCGTATACAAGTGATTTAATGTTTTGGTACAAATTGTCGTGGATAAGGGGATATGCGTGGATGCGGTGGGAAGTCAGACCAATTTTGTATATATAATTTTGTATATATTTTTATGGCAGTATACAGGTTTGGGGTTCTGTCAGCATTGTGTGTGGAGAAAACCAATGGTGTTGTCGCAGATAAACGGTGTGGGACGGGTCATGGACTTCGTTAGAATAAGTCAAGAAACTCTTTTGGGATAGTGAAGCGAAATCTGCTTGTCTTAATACCACATCGATACATTTTTCTTTTTTTTACCATACCGCACACAAAAAAAAAAAAAAAAAAAAAAAGAAAGGAACAGGGAGCGGGATATATATAGTATATTCATTTTATGATCGATTACACTGGCGACAAGATTTAGTTAGGTCGACTAGTATGAACTGTAAAACGGGAATAAAGACATGCTTCATAATTCGTGACTTCAACCTGTCAACCAGTCGCTAGGCTTCGGGGCGGGAGGGATAGGCAAGGGAGCCATAGATAAGATAGAAAGTAGTGTAAGATGATCTATCACGGTGGTCATACGTACATCGCAACCTAGATTTATTTACATGGTTGAGTTTAGTAAGCGATCTAACACTGTCAACCAGTTCCTGGATCATTAGGAAGGAAAGATAGCCATAGTCAATGAACTAGAGAGTTAGAGTTTGATAGGACGCTCACAAAACAAATATAATAACGACATTGTCAACTATCTGATGGGTCATGAATGGTTGATAAAAGGCATATTTTATTAAAGCATATTGGAAGATACTAAAACTAAAGGTAAGGGGGAGGGAGGTTCCTTGTATAAGGGATCTGGTTAGAAGAATCTACTGGAGAAAGCATGAGGGAGATTAAAGTGAGATTTAAAACATAGTCAACGCAAATCTAAAGAAAAAAGCTATAAAAAAGGAACCTGATGCGCCATACAATGAATGACATTGAGTAAGAGAATATCTTATATTGAGGCACAACAATTTTCAACAGTATTTTAAAGGTGCGACGGTAAATAAAGGGATCTCTTGCACAAGGCATGAGAAAGTCTAATGGAACTTTTTTTCATCAAAACAGGTAAAAAAGAGAAATATTTTATTCAGATACGGATACAAATTATAGACAAACTAACACTAAACTAAGCTAATAATGAAGGGTCCAAAAACCCAACTAATGATGGTCTTACATCCTGAATCCAAATTAAAAGGGTTTCCCCATGCATTTTGTAATCCCTGAGCTGAAAACGCTTCTAAACTAGTCTTAACACTAATCTAAGTCCAAAATCACCTCAAAGGAGTTGAATGATGAAGAAAAAAAGAAGAAGATTAAAAGAAGGAAAAGGAAAGGAAAAGAGAGAAAAAAATTTAATATGGGAGTAAATAAAAATCCCACGTGGGCGGAATTTGAATTGTGGTTTTTGGCTTTTTTCCTTTTTACAATCAACACTCTGGCATCATTTACCAACATGGCGGTTGACTTTTCACCAAATTGACCGTCATCATTCAATATTCTCTTGAAAGTTATTATCTTCTCTTAATGTACTTGGAGTCAAGATGGAGCAAATCGGCCAATGAATGTCTTCAGTGTAGCTTATCACTCATGGTCGGACGATTTACCCCCCGCGCCCTGTGCTTGGACTGACTGACCTTGCATCAAGTTTTTCTATAGCAAGATACAATACCCAACCCGCACTCATTCCATAGTATTAACATCAGCCTAGTATAGTTTTGTTGTCATTTTATATCTTCAACTGAATAAAACATGTCGTTTTTTTTGGATTTGATATCGTTTCTCATCAGTTGATGCGTTTAATTTGTCTTGCCCCAAGGGTATTCACATACTGTATGTAGAAAAAAAAAAAAAAAAAAGAGGATTGGATATCATGTGAAGAGACGTTGATCAATCGTGATACTCTGAGTTCCATGTAATACTCTAGGTTTCTAAAGACAGGGAAGTGGGAGGAAATTTCATGGATGGTCTTAGAGATGGTCGTGGTGGATACATGAAAAAGGACTATGAACGGCGAATAGAAAAACATACGCATAAAAATATGAGGTTTGAAGTGCATGGGAAGGTATTCAGTTTATCGACATGGTATTCCTTTTGGTAAACGTTTCGGTATTACAGTTCCTCAACCTCTCCTGCCAAAACCGACCGACTTCCAATGCACAAAGGTATTTTTTTTTTTTAATAAAGTAAAAGTGTCCCAATCACGTACGTATCTTTGCCTTTTTCCATCTTTTATTGTTATAATTGGTAATGAAACAGTATATTGTCAAGTAAAGTAAGTTTTCTTTGCATTTTTCGTGAGAACCCGTTCTTGTTGAGCTGTACCCTACCATTTTCAATAAACAAAAAAATCATCAATACTGGAGTACTCTCCTCGAATCAATGAAAAACATTTCAAGCAATATGATGACAGAAATACATAGTTGAAGAGCAGTATAACAATATAGACTACAAAGACATGCTGATAAATGATGGTAATGTACACTTTATTAAATTTTTCCTTTTCAAAAAAGAAGGGAGAAGTAATCAAACAAACGAATAATAAATAATGATTATCTAAACTAATGGTAAATAAAAAAGTAATTCTAGAAGTAAATGTGTATAGATAAAAGAAGAGGGTCATAAAATAGGGGAATTGTAGCAAACTTGGTTTCGTCACATTGTAATCACATTTGGGTCGCCATTCTATAAAAGGATAAATAAAAAAACGGCGGTCAGTATTATGTCTATTAATGACACACTATTCACACACTTACAAAAGGGTGTCGCCAACCACACTGGAATTCATTCTTCTTGTATTGTCGGTCCGCGCTTGTAGAGGCATTGAATCCAATATGATGCATCAATAATGTTTTGCTAACTACTAGAGTTTGACTACATGCTCGACATTCCGGCAATTCCCCCAATAAGCATTTTTGAATCACAATGTCCGGAGGTATATCCGTATATTCCAATAGTAATTGAGAGACCAATGTGGCAATTTCCGATTTCAAGAATAACCCACTGTAAGATAATCATCACCACATCGTGGGCGCAGAAAAAAAAATATATATATAAAAAAGTAAATATATATATATGAATCATAATCCATTTCCAAATATCGTTTTTTTTCAAAAATTTACCTTCCACCGGTACCAACAAAAACACCACAATGATCAGGTACTTTTCTATTTGCTTCATAAACTACATTTTCAATTTCCCGCCAAGCATGTCGACCACAGATAGGAAAATCATCTTCTAATAAAGCCACGTATGTACTTGGTCCATTCGAAGTGGCATGTTGCAATGCGCTTGAAATATGAAGGCGATGGTTCAATTCATAACCCTGTTCGTGCACCCATTTGATATATTGTTTCCCTTTCGGATCCTGACCAAACCGTTCGTATGCGCGATCGTATTCCAAATGATCTGAAAAATGGGTGTATACAAATAGTTGAATGCGATCATACAATAAACGTCCCGTGGTAGCAGCAACAGTTGAGGTAGTAGTCGTGGTGGTCACGTTTGATGGCGTAGTGATGACGGTGTCAACAGGTAGTCCCGGCACAGGAGGAAGCAGTGGCCATTGATCCAGGTAGCTTTGTAGAGTTTGAGTCAAAAATGGGGGATCACCACGACGTGGAGCAGTCATCACCACAAATGAGAATAAATAGGAATCCTTGCCTAGCACAGTGTTCAAAGTCATTTCATCCACAAAATTTTCCCGGGTATAATAGGCATTGAATATCAGTAGGAGCAGTAAGGTCATTGCCAACACCAGTGATCCACGCTTGATAGCCGACCATAGAACTCGCCAAAGAGGAGTACGTCGATACGGGTCCAAAAATCCATTCCATGAAGATAACATCGGTGGCTGTCTATCTTTCTCTTGCGTAATAGTAGAATGCAATGGGGTTGGTTGCGGTAGTGAAGTGCTGCCCTGTTCTTGATCGTCAGAGGGATGGGTCAAGTAATAATATCCTTCATCTTCGCGGGTTAAATAGATCGTTTGGATGATGATGGTTGCCAAGTAGCCCGTGATAAGTCCTGTCAACGACCACCAAAGAATATTCTTCACCATATAGTTCACCAATAGCATTGCTAGCTGTAAGGTCACCTTATGAATAGTCAACTTGTAATTGGAATCCTTGTCATCGCCAAATATCAGAATATACTTGTCACCTATGCTAGCGGATTGAATGATCAGTAATGCAAATAAGAAGGGAGCCAGGCCTACAGGATTGAGAGTCAATAAATAAATAAATTAGAGCCGTACCTTTTTTTTTTTTTTTCCAGACGTGTCGATTTTGTTTTTTATTCTTACCTTGGTTGCATTCATGAATAGAGTCACTAAAAAATAATGTTGGAATAGCCCATCCAGTAGCCCTCGAGAACAAAAAGCCTAAACCTTGACGAATAGCACAGACAGTTAACACAATAGAAGAAACGATAGAGAAGAATCGGTGGGTGCCGCCTAAAGGTTGAGAGAGTGATTCTTCGAATAGGCCCAAGATCACGATATTCCAACTAAAAAGCACAATACCATGTAGTGTAAAACTAAAAACAAATGGAGACAAAAGAAGGCTGGCGATTTCATGACGGAAGATGACATATTTTGGTGATGAGCAGGTGAGTTGGATCAAATGGCATGCATTCAGGGCGGAGATCAAGATGGAAATAAGAATCGTATATCGAGTCATGATAGGTAGTGGCCACAAGCACAGTAGCTTCTGTGATTTCGATTTCGATTTCATCCCTGCTGTGCTGTCATCAAATCCATTATGCATTGGCGATACTTCATGAATGATTCCGTTTGCTGTTGTAGTTGTGGTTGTGTACGGTATTGGTACCTTTGATGACTGTGATGATTGTGATTGTGGGGGTGGTGTTCGTGGTGATGGTGGTGGTGAAGCTGATGAGCCTAATGAAGATACTGCATCGGGTGCTTGAAATAATGATGTCGATTGACGCCAAGTAACATTGCTATTACTGTTGCTAGCTTGCTGATGGATGTTGTTGCTATTGTCGTTTGAAGCTGTAGGTATGGGTTGTTGTCTAAATCGATGCTGGCGAGTACTGCTGTATTTTGAATAACGTTGACCAGACGCTCCAAATTGAGGTTGATTGATGGTGGCATGACTAGCATTTCCAAGCATTGCTGTTGCCGATACTGGTGCTGTAGTTATTAGTGGTGGGATGTCCGTGTGGTTGCTTTCATAATCGTTGGGTTGGGAGAACAGGTGGTTATGTTGATTTTGTTGAGATGAAGATACTTGATGTTGAAAATCTGTAAATGAAGATTGATTTGATTGTGGAAATGATGACGATGAATGTTGCTGTATACGAGATAGAGGAGATGGTGACGGCGAAGATGTTGATCGAGAGACTTCTTGGACAAGCCGGACAGAACTGAAGAGCTTAAATAAGGAATCCTTCATAAGTTTCTAGGTTTCGTCGTTTCAATCGTTGGGTTTGTTGTTGTTGCTGCTGTTGTTGCTGTTGCCGTATTTTCCTGATGATGCTGACCTCCAAACAGTTATAACTTTCAATCACGGTGTTTCGTTCTTTGCCCGTCCTTTCCAAACGATGAAAAAAAAAAAAAAAAAAAAAAAAAAAAAGAGAGCAACGAAAAAAGGAAAGAACTTTTTTTTAATTTTTTAAGCGCTAGCGGCGATTGAAAATCATGGAAGAAGTGATATTGGTTGTGTTTCGCTTTCTGCTAAATGAAAAAAAGGGGAAGCATTGCAGCACAACATCGAAGCATTATCTCCACCAATACAATTAACCAACAATAGAATAAGCAATGTCTTGACTATCTGTCGTTTACAGTTGACTTTGTGACATGTGTAAAGATTCGCAGATTTGACGATCTAATTTGAATTGAATTTAACGACTCCCATTGGATTAAATTAAAAATAGTCTACACCGGGGTTATGGAATCTCGACGATCTACCATGCAGCCTTGCCCACACTTTTTACCGCAACCACAAAGAGCAAATTAACCACCAATCAGAATAAATAAAAATATGTTCATCCTTTAGAATCATACTGAATAAAGACCATAAAAAATGAAGGAGAAATATATATTTTATTAAGTAAAAAGAAGGTTAATCTAACAGCAAGTACGGGGTAGGTACTAAACAATATGTACATATATAAATACTATAAAAGGCTATTCTAATATCTCATATAATTCAATGCTAATGTCGAGTGATTAATGTTGATTTGAAGGCAGTGACAATGAAAGCGGCTGGCGATATTATACAATCAATATTGGCTCTTGGTCAGTAACTGTCATACAGTAGCAGTAATAGTAGGCAGAGCTTCTTGAAGTGTGGTTTTTTGACGAAATTAGATCTCCCCTGTCATTTTGCACCTTAATATGTTAGACTGTCCCATGGGCTCAAATGGACCCTTTCTTTTTTTACTATATTACAGACGAAGTTAAGTAAATACGATATAACGACCTGGATATATACATACTTTACGTCCAATATAGCGGATAATACGGTGGCAGCGTGCCCGAAGTTGATTAATATGAACGATAGAAGGGGGATTACTGCCATGTTTTTTTTATCAGGTGACTGATAACTGTCAACCAGTTTCTAAGTCTCAGGGGATGGAGTAAGTAGTCATGGATAAACTAGAAAGCAGTACAGAATCCTCTATAGCGGTAACTACACGCACAGTACGATTCCGATTCATTTATATGGTTTGTCGACCAGGGTTATGATTATATTTAGTAGTAAGCAATTCTATGACTGCCAAACAGATCCTGGAGAACGAGGGAAAAGAAGTCATAGTAAATGAATTACAGGGAAAATGTTTGGGAAGAGGCTCACAGAACGGTTACAATAACAACATTGTTTACTATAAAATGAATCAGAGGATGATTTATAAAAAAGCCATAGTTTATTGATGCATACTGGTAGATACTAAAACCAAAGATGAGGGATTCATTGTAAACAAGTGACAAAAGGATCTATTAGAGAAAGAATAGGGAGATTGTTGGGGATCTAACTGATGATCAATACTAATCTAAAGGGACAACTGTAAAAACGGAAGTAGCATACTGTAGAAGTTTTGAGAAAGACTAAAGGTATCTATTTCACAATACATGAGAGAGACTGCTGGGACATTTTTTCATTGAAGCATGTAAAAAATATTCATATTTTATTCAATGTAGATTTAAACTACAGACAAAGTAAAACTAAACTAAGCCAATGGAGGTTCCAAAAGTCAACTAATGGTGGATCTAAATCCTGAATCCAAAATGAAAGGGCTTTCCCATGCATGTTGCGATCCCTGAGCTCAAAATGCTTCTAAACTAGTCCTGACACTACCCTAAGTCCAATATAACATCAAAGTAGTTGAATGGTGAAGAAAAGTGGAAGGGAAAAAAAAGGAAAAGGAAAGAAAGAGAGCGAAAAAAATACAAAAGGGAGAGAACCAATTTCACGTGGTCGGCATTTGAAATGTTTTTTGGGGGCGATTGAGTGAAGATTGGGTTGCGATCGAGCAATTCCTTCTATGTGGAATAGTTTGTCACTTGCTGTACTGTACAGTAGAACATATCTCTTACCCTAGATGACTTTATTTGTTATATAAAGCTATGTTTATTATACAACAAGATACCGCCACTCCTACACACACTATACATGCCGACACATGTCGCCTAAATGCTTCACCTTTTGATAAGTATCATGGTGCTATCATTATACGACATAGTTTATAGATATATCTGAATAAATATGCCTTGTATTTTTACTTTTAAATTGTCTCTCATACGTTTAGTTTGACTTTTAGAATATGTATACCCACCGTACTGTACTCTACAGTACAGTATAGTGCATATGCGTCAAGAAAGAAAAAAACTGATGTATCTGTGCAAAAAAAGGGTGATATATGGACCAGCTCTGGTCTTCAAATTATGTTCCAATTCAAGCATACATGTGATAGACACTAATACAGGCAGTAGCAGGAATATGATAATCATACTTACGAGATATTCTAGAAAGGTGGTATAACGAGCAAAAGGTAAAGCAATTCGGAAGTGTTTATACTGTTTGAACGACAAAACAAAAGATGGAACTTTGCTGAATACTACACGATACAAGTGTTGAGTTCATTTAACAGGACACGACAACTAACAGCACATTATGCCACTAAAATAAAATACCAAAAACCAATTCAGTTGAGAAATTGATAGTGTACAGCATCAAATAGAACAATGAGAATGGTTGATAAGAGATCTGAAGGGGGAGAAAAAAAGTTTGCATGAAGATATGACCAACTCCGCTGATGATGGACCTTAATCTCAAAACAAACAAACAAACAGACATCAGTTCAGTTTATGATAGCTTTTTCAAGTATAAACGGAGAAGTAGACATTTATTTAAATTTATGATCATTTTCGATATATTTAATAGATAGATTAATAATATTTGTGTTTACACTCTCCATATATCCATAAATGAAATAGTTATTCATCTTACTTTTATCCACATGAGGAATTTTAAGTGCATCTTATCATGCTATAGTCTTTTTTTTTTTTTTTGCTTCTTCCTGTATCTTATCGCTCTAATACAACATAGAAAGTTGAAAATGTCTCCTTTTTTTTTTGTTTTTGTTTTGTTATTACGCCAAATCATTTTGATAATACAGTATACTGTACTGTTTAAATATGATTTGATAAAAGAGGTAAATCCTCAGTGTTGGTGGAGGGACAACAAACAAACAAATACCATTCAATTCCCTATTTATGATATGACCAAATTAAAAACAAAAAAAACAAAGGGACTGGCTGTTAAAAAAATATGTAACATTTGTCAAACATAATTGATCATGGGCAACCACCACACAAAAAAATAACACCTCTTTGATATTTCACTTAACCATGCACACAGCAAAAAAAAATTAAAATGCCGCCAGCGTATAAATTCAACTACTTTTTCTGTTTTTCACCCCTTTTCTTTCTCTCAAGTTTTTCTTATCAAACTTTTCAAATATAAAAGGTTCTTTTTACTCTTTTATATTTTCTTCTTTTTTGTGTTTATAGTCTTTGTATTTCTTGTATCTTTATCACATACTTTATTGTATTTTTTTATATCAATCTTCACTTCATTACGATACTTGAAAACAAAAAACAAAAAAAACTCCCCAAAACGATACTTCCCCCCTTTTTTTTTGTACTTATCCCAACACAACACAAATATATCAACCAACTTTGAATTTGAACTCTCTTACTTTATTTGGAATGGATACCGTTACTCTATTACCTGGAACTGGGCATCATCCCTCTCAAGAACCCAGCAGTCGATTCAACAACAATGGACTCCATCACGCGAAACAAAAATGCACCTCAGCGACGTGTTGTTCTCCTTCTCGTATCTGGCGATCCATTCAACAATTCATTGGTGAAGGCAACAAGCAAGATCTGATCAAATTATGCCAAGATCCCAATCGATCCAGCCATGTACTTCGCGTTCTCTTGACCTCGCGACTGACCAATGACGCGTCTCTGTATCCCGCCTCCAACAAGCATCGGGTAGTCCAACTGTCCACGGATGATTCGTGTGGTATCTCTTCTCTGCTGTTTCGATCCAAGGTGAATGCAACGTTCGGGAAATCGGCCACTGATCTCAATGCGCTTCAACTAGCGCTCTTCCATCGACAAGAAGGCATTGCTTATTACCTTTTGCAACTGGTGCGTCAGCACGCCTCTGACAAGGAAACAGGACTGTTTGTGAATCATCTTTGGGGGACTCGCAATGGATCTCTTCATTTGGCTTGCTTTTTGGGAATGCCCCGCGTGGTACAGCTTTTGTTGGAAATGGGGGTCGTGCCGGATGCCGTCAATGGGAAACTCAAGATGCCGTTGGATTGCTGCTTGGCTATGGAAAACAGTGGTCGTCAGTCTGCTTCCTTGATGGATTGTCGTACCTTGATTGAACGTGCCTTGGATATCAAGAACGGAAAGAAATTGTCGGTGGATGCTTCGTCTCTCTCTGCTTCAACTAGTGTGGAAACCCTCGAGCGCGCTGGTGGTGGTGGTGGTGGTCCTACTTCTTTGGATACGTCTTCCTCTGGTGGTGATGTTGGTGGTGGTGACACTGATTCCTTGTCGGAGCAGCGGAAAGATTTGAATACTGTATCTCCGCGACAGCATGAAACCCATGATCGCACGTCAACTATGGTCAAGCCTGCCAGCAAGAGCATTGTTAAGGGTGTGTGTCCTCCTTTGCGCCGTGGTGTGATGGTGCCGCCTCCTCCATCGATTCTGAGTCATTGGCCTGTTGATTCTTATGTGCAAGTTCATTCTATTGCTGATGGTGATGGATGCCTTATGGACTCATCTCCTGCCTTTATGTATCGTCATGAACAACAATCGAAACAGAGGCAACCTTGTTATGGTCTGGATTCTCTTCAATCGATGACTTTGGGTATCTCTGAATTTGATCATGAATATGACAACGACGATGACGACGATGACGATGACGACGACGACGACGACGACGATGATGAAGATGATGACGATGCATACGACATTGATATGGAAAGCCAAGAATATGTTAGCTGGTCATCGCCTTTGCTACCTGTGGACGGTGTCCTTTGCGGTGATGGTGGTGGAAATCCTGCAAGCAATCTTTGCCCTTTGGATGATGACCTGGATCAAGATGCTTTGTCTTTACGTGGTGGTGCAATGTCTTCTGTCAAGAAACTGGATTATGACTCGAACAAACAAGATCCTGGAATTAGCGACAATGATGGTGTTCATTCGTTGAATGGAATGGAGGCAATGATGACTCGATCTGATACTGGCGATGATACCTATGGTGCCACAGACAAGACTTCTACTACTACAGGTGTTGGCGATGAAATGGCTCCTTCTCAAGGAATAAATGATGGAGGTGGTAGCTATTCCTTTGCAAAACCTTCCTCTTTATCCTCTGGAACCGCTGGTGGTGGTAACGAAGACGGTGATGACGATGATGTGAATCGACGCAAACACAAACATCATCGGCATCGCGTTCACTTTGATCCAAAGGTGGTGCTTATGGAAGCCTGTATTCGCGGTGATTTGCAGGAAGTGGACCAAGTGATTATGCAGCAGCAAGCCGACACATCTTGGCTACTCTCGGATCATTATGGTGGTGCTGGCTTTCAAGACCGGACTCTATTACAATTGGCGCTGATGCATGGCCATGAATCTCTTGTACATTATCTTGTGAAAAAAGTCAAGGTGAATATCAATCAAGTTGATGCAGATGGTAATAAAAAAAATTGTGATATCGAAATGTATATACTTTTACTCATTCTGTATTTATATCATACTCTAGGTTGGACAGCTTTGCATTATGCTGCTGCTTTGGGGCAATGGAAAAACATGGAGTATCTAGCGTCCTCTGATCTCATCAATTTATTTGCTGAAACGGATGATGGATTTTTGATTCAAGATTGTCCAAGTACCGAAATGGAACGCTTCCGATGTCGATGTAAGTCAACAAAAGCAGAATATAGTAATAATAATAACAAAAAAAAAGGTACTGATATTTATGATTACATTATATTTTACTTTTTCTAGTAGTCATTGCTCGTGCTCTACGGAAACTAGCAAGATCGACGCAATTTTCTGGAACCAAGTGTACCTCGGCGGCGCATTCAAGATTAGGTGTACAGCACACCCCTTTCTTTGTAGGTGGCCACACATGATTTTAGCTCCGCACCATTCAAACTCAGACCCAAGTGTATCTGTCCAATTGACTCGTGATGAAAATGCACTTTTGGAACAAAAATTAAGGAATAGCTATTTGTCCCTTACCCCATTTCCATTCTTTCCCCCTTCCGAATCCTTCACCTATTGATAGTTGATTCCCCTTACCTCACTCACCTGTCCTATTTTTTTTTTTTTTGCGTGTGTTTGTCCCCCCTTTTTATTTAGGTATATTAGTCGATGCTTTAGTAAGTGTGTGTTTCTTACTGCTCATCTTCTATATTTTCTCCCCCCCTCTTATCCCTTTGTGTGTATACTCTCTATCTCTATTTTATTTTGTATGTATGTTATACTGCAACATTACTCCCTCCTCATTTTATGTTACAATTATGATCACTCTTATGTTTTTTTATTTTACGTTTTTACCTATACCTATAGCTTTTACCTCCACTCATCAACCACTCTTATTATTTAAGTTTTTACAACTGGAACTGTAGATACAATTTTTTTTTCTTTTTCTTTTCTTTTTTACTCTCTCATCATAGTTTTATGTGTTATCCAAATAAAATTTAACCTTTTTCATTTCTTCATTCCAATATCGTCTCCTTCATATTTTATATGTATACTCTTGTTGATAGAATAAATTTCATGCGTTGATGGTATGCAGTACAGTACAGTATTATCATACGAAATCTTGGGAGAGAAAAAGTACGCCAATTCTGCATTGAATGGTTTTTGAGGTAGAACGTGCATAAATATGCCAAAAAAAATAAAATAAAAGAGCTTGTTGAGGCCTCCCAGTTCACGATGATCCATATATATATATATTTTCCTGCAAACATGAAAGAAAAAAGAATGCATATGATAGTCCCGAATCAAAATATGCCCCTTCTCCAAACCAATCCAAACAGTGTATGTATCCAAGAAAAAAAAAAGGGCTCAATGGTTTGGCAGATACCTTCCATTTTACAATGGCAAACATATCTTGCTGCAAGTAATAAAGAGCGTAATCCCCTTTCCCCTCCCCACCATGTCACCATTTTAAAACAGTCTATCATACATACAATGTATCAAAAAATGCGTTCATATTGGTTTTATTAAATAAAAAAAAAAAAGGGTAGTAATATAGTATAAAAAGACTAGAATAATAAAAAAATGGGGAATACAAACAAAAAAAAAAAAAAGCTAAACTACATGAAGAATTGAGTGTTGCCACGGGATTGATGGTGTACCAACATTTCCTCCAGTTTAAAGGCGTTCAATTCGTCCTTGATTTGTTGCGCCAAATGGGCTGTCAGTCGAGTACAAATTGCATAGGGGTCAGAGGCTCGGTCATAGTCATATTTGGAAAACGTATCTTGTACCTTAGCTGTTGACACAAACCGCACATGGTGTTTCTTTTTCTTTTTCTTGAGGTTCAATTTGTTGTTGCTGCTGTTGTTGTTGCTGGCCGTGGTTTTAAGGTGGAGTATGCTTCGACTTTTTGTTGTTTTTGGTTTTGTTGATAATGATTCATTACAAGTGGTTGTTGTTCTATTTCCCTTGATCCCATTTCCATCACCAGTGGATTTTAAAGCCAAGTGCGGTGATGGCCTTTTTGAAAATGAATTTGTCGATGAGGAGTGAGTGACCGTCGTTGCTGTTGGCTCGTGTAGAGTGTTCGTTGCTTCGTTGGGTATTGATGATGATGAGAGCAATCGTGATGTTGACGTTGGCGAATCGATGTGATAACCCGATTGAGCTGGAGATAAAGACCAATGTGACACGGGAGAGTAGGGGGCAGTTGATTTGCTAGTGCTGCCAGGAATGCCGTTGATGTCGATGCGTAAATCAAGTGGCTTTTTGCTGTCATGTGGTAAATCTGCCGAAAGAGATGTTGGTGAAGACGATGCCGACGTAGACGATGATGCTGTGACAGATAATGAAGACTTTGATGAATGTTGGGACGATGTGGAGCATGTAGGTGAAATAATGATACTGCTGCGGGGTATATAACTAGCCGTGTCAAAAGAGTAATCCCATGGTATTGCAGAAGTGCCATTGCGATGATCAACTGGTGCTATCGTTCTTGATATCGTGTTGTGCCTATATTCCTTGCGACCGGATGACTGAATTGGTGCTGAAGGTAAGATTGGTATCTGTGCCAAGCGTTGTTGCTGATGCTGATGCTGTTGTAATGGTGGAGGTACTGCTAAGTTGCGGCTGCTATGCCGATGGCTAGGTGAGGACGTTCTTTTCCCGTACAGAGGTGACATTTGACCTACAAATAACGTAAAATATGAAAATTGAAACCTTCATTGTAGCGATTCACTTTTTATTGGGCTTACCTTCGATCATTTCATTGTGTTGTTGGTGTTTAGTTTGTTGTGGGTAATGAAGTGAAGAATATTTCAATGAGCTCGGTGAAGAAAACGGCCGAGAAAAATGAGACCAAGATCGATTCATAATTGACGTCGACGAGGGAGAAGCCTGAAGAGTCGCTACAGTCGGAGATGAAGAACATGACGATTTTTTCGTTGCTGGCTGTCGCGCTGGTTGTCGTGGCGATGGTGGAGGCGCTATTGCAGATGATCTTGAAGAATGGACCCAGCTAGGCTTGAATTTGGTTTTGATTTTCTCCGTAAATGAAGTACTTTTTGATCCTGAACCAATGGTCGATGATGTAGGGGTCGGTAATGCGCGCATCGTCCGTGTTGCCATTCCATTTACTGTTGATGGTGTGGTGGTGTCGATAGAGTGGTCCAACGATGATTTTTGTTGACGAATTTTTTGAAATGCGGCTAAAAATCTTGAAGGAGGCATTGAAGGATCAGCAGCAGGTGTAGGTGGAGACTGTGGAAAATCGCCTGAAACGATATTATGAGAAAATGTCGTTTCATTATCAGAGGATGAAGCCTGAGAGAGTGTCGGAGAGCCATAATGCGACATAGTTGATGACGAGGATGAGGATGAATACGTGTCCCTTTTGTCTTCCGCTCCAAATATGGGACGTGGTGAAGGTATTGTCGATTTGGATGATGGTGAGTGACAACTGGAAGACGTGCCAACGTTGTTACTGTCGTGATAACAAGAAGGTTGCGATGATCGCAGTTTGCTACCGTGTTTTTCATTCGGGCGAAGATTTTGGGATTTAACCAAAGAGGAGGAGGTAGAAGAAGTGGAATGACGTTTTTCAAAGGGGGGAAGAGAATTGGGTATAGGGGTAGAAGAAGAAGGGAGAAAAATAAAATTGGAGGGCAAGCGATTATCAGGCTTCGAGCTGAGTTTAGATTTTTTCAGGGCACTGAATCTCGATCGAACGGATTTTTTTTTGTTAAATTCGGCAATTGTTAAGCTGCTATTGTCATCGCTAATCGCACTGTACTTCATATCACTTTCATTTATGCAAATAGTATCGTCCATAATTATATTTTCTGTGCCCATTTGTGGAGATAAAGTAGACGAAGGGTCTAGCGCTGCGACAGGAGAAGGGGACAAGATATATGCGGTAGCGCTTTTAGTTTCCTGATTATTCCTTATAATGAAGGAGGTGTTGTCGCCATAAGTTGATGATGCTAATATATGCTGTTGTTGCTGATTCATTTGCGTTTGAGTTGGTGTGCTACTATAAAGATGTAATGATTTTGCCGCCAAAAATTCCAGGGTATCACCTTGAGTAGAAGATGTAGAATTCAATGTCATCAATTTGTTTTGATCAAGACCATTTAAAGTAAGAAAAGGTCCCTAAAAAAGTGTGTAGAATGCCGATAGGTTATATATTTTGTAATTTTTTCAAAGAATGAAGAAAGACATTCCAATAAATACCATGTGTCGCTGTATTTCTTTTTTATCATCATACCTTTGTTTAATTCAAATGGTCGTTTAAATATGGCGTGATCCGGTAAAATCTTCAAAAAATAATGGTATAACCAATATTGGCTAAACGATGTGAGTAATGAAATGTAAAGACCAAGTTGTTAAAAGAGGTAAAAATAAAAATCAAGTATAAAATATAAAATGAAGAAATCAGGGGCATAAAAAATCAGGGACATAACAGGAGTAAGGAAGGGATGAGATCACCCTTCAAAACTAGGCGATCAACTTTTTCGGTGGTAAGTATCTTAAAAAAGAGATACCATTGTACATAAACAATCTTCTAGTACGTTTATTCTATCACATTAAAGCACACTGTTACCCATTTATTTGCGTATATATGAAAGACAAAAAAAAAAAAAATCTCCTTCGTCTAAATGAGATCTTGGTGGCGCGCTTCTTGCTTCCAAAAACATTTCTAAACCACAAAAAAATGTATATCTCTATAACTCCGATCATTTTATATGCCCGCCCAAAAAATTGTCGTTTTTACGCCCAAAATTAACAAAACATATAACAAATCGGTGGGGGGGGGGGTGAGATTTGCGTAGAGCCTATACCCAAAATAAATACTTCATACATGCAACTAAAAGTAATTTTGTATTATTTTGATGTTTCAGTAAACATAACTATCTCGATCACCCAAAGAATTATATTGTCAATCTATCAATATCCTATAGCACAACGGAAACCACTCTGCCAATGATTTATCAGCAATAGTAGGGAGGAAGTACATGTATGATATGTACAGTACTGTACAGCACAGTAAAGTATTTTACAATTTGAATGGAAACAGCGACAAGATTACAGGCTCGTTTTTGATGGGACAATATTTGCCTGTGGCGCAGGGGGAAGGTCGCGCAGGGGGTGATTCAGAAAATATCACTAATTGAAAAATCCCACAGGGTTCAGGAGTGACTCGATATTTCGAGTTAAAGGCAATAAACATTTTTTTTTTTCGGTACAATTGAGCGGGAAAATAAACCTTTATCGGAATTCTGGTAATACCTTTCTTTCCCCAGACGACGAAGTAGTGCTGGATCAGGAACACCAACAGTGACTTTCTGCCTGAATAGCATCAAAACGTAATATATCGTAAAATATTGTTTACCCGTTATCAAGTTGTGAAATAAATAAAATGAGGTAAAGCACATTATATTAATAAATTCGCTAGATTATACACAGCATTGAAATTTTGCACAGTGAATTGTCCAAAACGGGCAGGGTAATATATATGGAGCAACCAGTCAGTTGTGATTTTATAATCGTTTTAATCTCCGCAATGCGCACAATTAAAGCTGTCTTTTTACTCCTTTTTTCATTTCTTTGTTCGTTACTATTTTTCTTCTCCCCCCCCTTCCATTCCTTTTTGTTTTTTTCATATATATCCCAATGGCAAGTAACGACTTTGGTAATCCTTTGAAAAAATTCAAGTTAGTATTCCTCGGTGAACAGAGTGGTAAAGTTAACATTTGCATTGGATATAATGGAAGATGATGACCATTTCCTTAATTTTTTTTTTTTTTTTTTTTGAAAACATGCGTAGTGGGCAAGACCTCTCTTATTACTCGATTTATGTATGACACATTTGACAACACATATCAGGTAAACGAAAGGAATAGAGCGATTTGTTTTTATTTAACTGGACTCAACTAGGTGCATAAAATATAGGCTACTATTGGTATCGACTTTTTATCTAAAACGATGTATTTGAGTAACAGAACCCTACGACTTCAACTTTGTAAGTTACAAATAAAAGAAACAGGCGTCTTTCATTTTATGTGTGTTAATGATATTGTTTTATAGGGGATACTGCTGGCCAAGTAAGCTACCAATTTCTGGTGGAAAGAACAAGAAATAGTATTGACGCTTTAATATTTGATATCAGGAACGATTTCGATCGCTTATTCCAAGTTATATACGCGATTCTTCTGTTTGTGTAGTAGTGTACGATATTACAAGTAAGTAAAAAATAATAATAATGTGTACGGGTGTAAGACTATATTTGTGGCGAGCTAACTGCTAACACGTTATGATAGGTCGGCAATCATTTATTAATACGTCAAAATGGATCGATGATGTCCGGGCTGAACGAGGAATGGATGTGATCATTGTATTAGTGGGAAACAAAACAGACCTAAACGATAAAAGGTAAGAAATGACATACAATGAAAACGAGTGGGCGATGACTTGACTTTTCTCTCTCTCTCTGCTTAGACAAGTATCTGTGGAAGAAGGTGAAAGCAAAGCCAAGGAATACAGCATCATGTTTATTGAAACAAGTGCAAAGGCTGGATACAACGTAAGGACTACTATACTAAATTATTCCAAGTCAGTGAACTTGATTTCTTTTTCTTTGTCTTTATACATAGGTCAAGGCATTATTTAGAAAGATCGGCGGGGCTTTACCAGGCATCGAAAATGAGATGAATGACAGTCATACCGAACAATGTAAGTAAACTCCAATCTTTATCATTATTTCCGGTCACATATACACACATGGACGCGCACCGACTCATTTTTTGTTTTATGATCTTGAATAGTAACCAAAGTGGACCTCTCTGATACAACGACGAATAAAGTGGAAAGTAGTTATTGTGCATGTTAGGTAGTCATATATTTTCTCTGGTTATTATGTTACATGCCCTATTTATCCCCCATTTACAACCAATTAGCCTTATCTTTAGCCATATATCATAAAAGCACGTGCAATCTGATCCATTGTGTGTCATCATCTTCTCTTAACTATCCTATATTCAATCAAATAAACAATATTTTTCTACTCTATTTTTTTTTTCTGAACATATATGTATATATCTATGTTGCGTGTTGTTTGCATTGCGTTTTTTCATGTGTTATATCCTCCATTTTATCATCGATCCATTTTACTTTTGACCTTGTATCATTGACCCAAAATATACGCAGCATTATTCAGTGTGAGACATCAATACCCCATTCCCCTTGCACTCTACTCGACATAAATTCAATAAACAACAATTTTTTTTTTTTTGATGATATCATGAAAACTTCCTTTTTTATTTTGCATTATTTTCTTTTTAATCAACTAAACTATACTATAATATACTACAATTGCAATTGCAATGATGAAAAAAGCTACATTAATACGCTATCACTAGGACAATGTCATCAGTTTGATCTATTAAGAATGTACAAGTGGTTTTCTTAGTTCACGATGCTCTTTAATAGTCTATTATTGAGCATTTCTTTCTTGATTAATTACTTACATCAAATGTGAGAGTTGCATTTTCTGGAACATCAGGAGGTACATCATGTTCTTGATATGCCAATGCTGGAGGGACGGTTAATCGTCGCTCGCCACCTATTTTCATTCCAAAAACGCCAAGTTCCCAACCACGGATGACCTTGCCCTCGCCGATGGTAAATTCAAAGGGAGGTTCAGTAAAATGACGAGTAAATATTTGCCCACCAGATAGTTTGCCGAGATATCGTATCCCTACCTTCAACCCATACAGCGAGTCAATGCGTACAGAAAATAAAAATCAGGACCATTGTGATAATCACCAACTATTTTTTTTTTTTTGGGGGGGGGACGCAAACTTACTCGGTCACCAGATTTTGCTGCACGTCCAGATCCAATCTTTTTGTCTTCCACCACCATGCCATTTGGAAAGCGTTTGGTTTTCAGTGTTGTATCCTCTTCTTCAATAGGATCGGTGGATAGAAAATGTGCGTGCGATGATGTTGATGATGATGATGATGGTGATATTGGAGAGGGCATTGCTGTTGATATGGAGCTGTTACCATGTGATTGCTTCGTGTCGTTGTGTTTCTTCATGTCATTACTAATCTTTTCTGTTCCAACCCGCTTTTTTCCATCCATTCGCATCCTTTGCTGCTGCTCTTCAAGGCGCTTCTGACCGTCCTTCAGTTGATGTTTCCTAATTGATTCTAAATCAAATAATCCTTGCTTTAGTATCCATGCCATTTCTAGCCTACTATGGTATCAACTTACCATTTGGCTTTGATTTCGACTTTGTCACCATGTCAGCTATTGTCTCCGCGCTTTTTCTTCGTCCCGGTGTTATTGTCGATTTCAAAGGTGAATGTGTTGATGAGACTGGTTGTCGAATAGGTTGTTCCTTTTGTGGTCTTGTTGATAATGCTGGGGGTGGATTTTGCAATGCTGATTCTATTTTATGCGACTGCTGATTAATAGCGTCCATTAAGTTTTGGATATCTGCGCTGTTGTCACTGATGTCTGGTGAGGGCTTTGTTTGTCGTCGATCTTTTTGTTTTTTTGGTTTTCCATGAATGTTGGCATCAGCTGATCGTTTCAAATCGTATCGGATGTGATCGAGTATTGAATCGTCGTCAGAATCCTTGCCGTCAGAATCCTTGCCGTCAGAATCCTTGTCAACATGACTAAAGAGAAAAAAAAAAGTAAAGTAAATACAATTTATGCAGATACTTAAACGCCATTCCATTAATTTACCTGTATTGTTGATAAAAATCCTCTTCTTCATCATATTCAGCGAAGCTAGCATTTCCCTCGTCAATATGATAGTCGTCACTGTCCTCTCCCATTCTATTTTTGTTGGCTTTGATCAGATGATTGGTGGCAGGCTTGGTCGTGACTTCAGTAAGGTGATCCTTGTAGTCGTCGACATTGTCAAAAACATAATTCCCGGTCAAATGAATAGCACTTTGTAAGATCCAAAAAAAAAAAAAAAAAAAAAAAAAAAAAGGTGGGTTAATATTGACAAAGAGAATTATTCTTATATAACTTACTTTGGGCCTTTCACAGAAAAGGTCACTACTTCACCTTCACCAAAAGTCAAGTTCATGAATTGTTGTTCCAACTATAAAAATGATTTGTTATCAGTAAACCTTTTCAACCTAAAGCAATATTGGCAACGGTCACAAAATATCATTACCCTGTGAGGAGTCAAGGCGCATAGAGAATACTTGACATTATTGACCGCGACCGTCAATGAGGAGCGCGATCTGCTGGTAATCATTTCCTCCAGAGCAGCCTGAAGTAGAAAGATAGATATTTGAACACAAAGAAAACAGTGAGTATGACAATCAAGTTATCTTACTTATTTTTTCGAAGCTTGGTTTCCTTTACCATAGTGATGTTAAAAGGGACTGTCACCTTTTGTATGTATTGGTTTCCAGGTTCGACCTGAAGACCTATATGGCATGGATTTTTTTAGAAAAAAAATTGTAACTGTGAATAAGAATATATAATATCATTATAGTACATATATATATATATATATGTGTTAAAGAAAAACTCACCCCAAAATCCGTGGATCGGCATAGCGTTGAATAGAGAGTCGGGAAATAGTAAAAAACGAAAAAAAGTAGTTCGAATTTTCGTTGGGATCCCTTTTGGGTTTTGAATGGGCGGTGATTTAATTGTTTTTTGGAAACCTTTTTATAGGACAAGGTAATGGTGTAAATTTCAGACAAACAGATTGGGAGAATATTATAAAAGATGGTAAATGTATATATAAACTTATCTTTAATGGTAAAATGGAAAACCTATTATTCCAGGGTTGTGACAGGAACGCCCAACGAGCAAACTAGTTTAACGTTCTTCCAAGTCACTTTCGTACACTGTCTTGAGGAATGTCTGGTTAGAAATGTCTCGGACGGCATTTCAAATTAAAATTCTTTTGCCCAATAAATTGGATCAGTTTGAATATTTCATTTAGCTCAAAAACTCTTTTTGGTTCAGGGACCGCTTGGTTTAAAAATCACGATCCATAGGCATAAACTACCACATCAATTGCTTTAACGGTGTTAACCCCTTGAATCCGTTTATATTTATCCTAAACACAGTAATCAGATCAATCACTAATACTCAAAAAGACAGAACACACATATATACAGTATATTTCCTTCAAATGCACCCATCGATCATCTTGGGCAACACATATTTTATTTCCTAAAATAATTCAGCAAGAAGTAATATTTAGGTCTCACTGAATATGTTAAGGATATTTATTTAATTCACAGTGAAAGTTGGACCACATAATACAATAGTAAATCCTAAAAGGGGCAAGGATGCATGATTGAAGTGTTTTTTGCTTTATATATAAAACAAACGACAACGACGTTTGAAGTTGGTCGAGAAATGGCAACAGCCAAAAATATTTTAAGCTCCGTCCACGTGAATTTGATTTTCTTTGTATTTTCTCCGCCCTCTTTCTTTTCACTTCCTTTTTTTTCCATCCGCTTTTCTTCACCATTCAATTCCTTTGGTGTTATATTGGACTTAGGTTAGTGTCAGGACTAGTATAAAAGGGATTTCAGCTCAGGGATTATAAGATGCATGGGGAAACCCTTTCATTTTGGAATCAGGATTTTGGACCATCATCAGTTGGCTTTTTGAAGCTTCCATTAGCTTAGTTTAGTGCTAGTTTGTCCATAGTTTGTATTCACAACCGAATAAAACATGTCTCCTTTACCTTCTTCACTGAAAATTTTCTCATTAGTCCCCTCCATGTCTTGTACAATAGATCCCGTTTTACTACCATCATCTCAGTTGATGGGTTGAACATTGTTTTGCTTCAATAAAATATACCCCTTTTGTCTTTCTCATTCCTTGTACACTATGCAAGCTCCCTTTTTTACAATAGTCTCTTTAGATTAGAATTGACCATTCATCGAATCTCTTGTTAGTCTCCCTCATGTTTCCTCCAATTAATCCTTCCAATAAATCCCCAAGCTACAATGAACCCCATTGTCTTTAGTTTTAGTATCCACCATTATGGTTTAATAAAATATATCTCTTTTTATTCACTGTCTTCTGATCCATTTAAACCTAAATAATGTAACTATTACATCAGTTTTGGGAGTTTCCTACCAAGCACTTGCACTCTAATCCACCCACTGTGACTACTCCCCTATGTCCCCTAGGAACTGATCGACATTCTTCGATCACTTACTATCAAAGATAGTTATATTCCTGCTCGACCAAGAATATAAATAAACCAAAGTCATGCTGTGCGTGTAGCCGCCGTTATAGAGAGTTTTACACTGTTTTCTAATATATCCATGATTATTTGCCGCAGCCCGCAAAATCCTAGAGTGATTGAATATTCTAAGTCACTTAATATGAATTGTGACCATATTCATGCTCTATCATTAGTATCAATAGACCTAGCTGTTAGCGTAATTTCCTCTATAATAAACATACTATAAGTTTTCCCAAGATTCTACCAATGAAAAAAATCAGTAGCTATGTCCCTTCCCTCTCCTGACATATATCCCAAATCCTAAACCTGTGATATTTGCAACGTTATTAACATATACTGACACACTAGCATATAATTCACGAAGACATATATATATATATATTCCATTTGCAAAATCTTTATTAAAAAAGGTACATATGGAAAAGCTGTATGAATATGCAGAGCAGAAAATAAAAAAAAAAGGAAGGACAATGATAGTAAAAAACTAATAATAGAAAAACTAGAGGTAAAAATGAAATATAAAAATGCAGTGATATAGTAGGGTAATAAGGGGAGGCAAAAGGAATAAAGATATAACGAGAGAATAGATAAACAAGCACAAAAAATAAGATAAATGGAGATGAGGGGCAGATAAAAGCAGAGAGTTTAAATATCAAAATCATGGATTTCCAATACGGTGGTGCCTTCTTCGGATGTTGGAGAAAAAGTTCGGAACATGAGTAAGACGGCCTTCGATTCATTGAATTGTATTTTCCACACCGTTTTAGCTGGGTTGGCCAAGGTGCGAATAAGTCGACCTTCTTTTCGATCCCGGAGTTTGACACGACCATCATTAGCAGCAGTCAGGATCCAGCGATCATCGCATTGAAGACAGGTGATAGAGTTATCATGCGCAGAGATCCGTTCCAGGCATTCAAATGGACTATCCCAATCCCACACACGTAAGCATCCATCCGCACCACCAGATACAAGTGTTGTCCCCATTGTGTCGTCCCCCGGCACCAGTTCTAGTTGTCCCACCAAAGAAGTATGACCATGTAAAGTTGCCAACCAATCACCTGTATCAACGGACCACACCCGAATGTGTGTACCAAGAGAGCCAGCAGCCACCTTAATCCCATCCGTCACAATAGAGTAGATGTTAGATTGATGACCTACCAGAACATGACGACATTCACCGGTAGTCAGATCCCACACCCGCGCAGTATTATCGTACGACCCAGAAACAAGCACATTCCCACAAATATCCAGGCACCGTACACTGTTTTGATGACCATAGAGTACATGTTTCACGGTTCCTTGTTCTACGTTCCAGATGCGTAAGGTACAGTCTCTTGAGCCAGTCACTGCCACTTGCTTATCTTTCATTTTCAAACACCGTACTGTTGAGATGTGTCCCCGCATGGTATGTTGCAGTTCACCAGTTTCCAAATTCCAGACACGGACGTCTCTGTCAAATACACACACACACATAAAAAAAAAAAAAAAAAAAAGAAAAAACACAATTGGGATTGATGAGTAAATCGTTTGATTTTTTTTTTTTTTTTTTTTTTTTTTCAAGGAGGGAGTGATATTATTTACCTATCGCATCCAGCAGAGACTAAAATCCGTTGTTGATCGTCAAGATTTTCAATATGGTCATCGCCTTTAAATTGTAATGCCCACACACCACCTTCATGGCCAATCAGACTTCGTACCTTGTTACCAGTAGCAGTATCAAAAACTTCGATACGATGGTTTTCGCATCCTACTACAATATACTTGTCATCACATTGAAGCGAGGTCACCAATCCATCCAAGCCTTGTTCCACCACCTTGACATGACCGCCCTTTTTCCACGCCGTTGCAATGCTGTATTTTTTGACAAAGTGATCCCGATAAGAAAAGGAGGACGCCGTATCAATGTCAGTGTACTGATAATTTGTATTGTTGTATTCGTCACCACCGCCGTTAGCCAAAAATGAGCCACCAGCAGTTGAAGACATGGTATTGCTGTAGTTACAAAAGAAGGGTTGTCGTCTATATTGATGTAAATCGCACATATTCTTCCACGTTGTTTCGTCTTTGAGCAAGCCATTCCAATGTTTAGAGACACATGCCATATTGCCCAGTGTGGGTGGATCATGAATAAAGGAGACAATATAAAGGGCAAGTTCAATGGGTAAACGTTTCAAAAAGTCAACCTTGAGGCGAAGATTCACCATACCATGTAAAAAAGAAAGTTGACCATTGTCACAATGATTAACAATTTCAGAGAGGAGCCATTCTTGTTGCTGTGAAGAGAGTTTTTGGAAGGAGGTTTTGAGTTGGTCTATCCTTAAGATAGGGTCTAGTATGACAGAAGAGGAAGACGAAGAAGACGAAGAAGGAGAAGAAGGAAGGGGTAGAGGGAACGAAGACGGTGGAGGAGGACTAGGTGGAGTATGAGGGAATCCAATCTTCTCTTGAATCGTAAATGGTATAGTCATGGAAGAATATTCTAATGTTTTGGGCTAATTGATAAATAAAGAGAAAAAAGGGGGAGGGCAAAGAGGGGAGATTTGGTTTGGAAAAAAATCCGAAACTTTTTTGATTTGTCCATGTTTCAATGTCCGCAGAGTGGCTCGAAAATATCTTCTACATGGTATCCAATAAACCAAGAAAAACAAAATATATAATCTACTAATAGCCGTTCAATTCAAGCAGTTGCATTATTTAATACTTCAATCCAAGCGATCATACTATAAATATATGTGTATATGTAATATAGTGGGTATAGGTGTGTGATAGTGGAAGCATACAGACACGGAAAAGGAGTGCTAATATTAATATACAACACCTATCTGTTTCTTTTTATGCAAATATCATCAGTATATCAGTACCACCAACAATAATAACTCCAAAATCAGTCAATGCAACATCAGCATCAACCTACTCTATTGTGAACTTTCAGCCAAATATATCTATATGAATATGTATATTGCTTAGAAATTGTTGGTTTTAAAAAAGTTTTGATTTGTAAAGCATATGATCACATCAGAATATATGTGAAAAAAAAGAAATGCTCCTCGTTCAGCGGTGATTGAAATGTAATACATATAAAGATTTTTCACAGAATAAGAAATGGAGGGGCACAAAATAAACCAAGTGGAGAGGCACAATCAGTATAAAAGAAAAAGGCACAATTCTTAGAGAAAATGAATGCAAAGAGATTGTCTTTATTGCTTGTATAAAAAGTGGTAATATATAATCAATGTACTGATATAAGAATAAATAGTAATCAAGGATAATAATAAAAGAGAGGTGGGGATAGTAAGTATAAACTAAAAGGATGAGAGGGTAAAGATTCTATCAAAATAAAAAAAGGCGGATCTAGTTTCTAGGTGTGCAAATTTGAGGTCGGCAATGGTTTTGGAAGTTGCTTTGATCAGATTCAATTTGCAATGTGCTATGATGGACACCATACATATCACAGATGATTCTTTGGGATTTTGTCAAAATATCGTCGTATTTGTCAAATGCATCTCTGTCGATGGATATGTGCGCCGTTAATGAGCTTTTCCCTGTATCAGAAACAAAAAAAAAAAAAAAAAAAAAAAAAAAAAAAGTAAGCTCAATGTTCACAATGAATAAAATAAAAAGTTGTCATTCATTACCTGGGGAGAGAACCCATACATGAAGATCATGAACAGCAACAACACCAGGGACTTGGAGGAGCGATTTTTCAATTTGTTCAGGCTTAATATGTTGAGGGACACCTTCCATTAAAACAGCAAGAGAGTCTTTGACCAAATGGTATGTAGTGTAGAGGACCAATAAAGAGAAGATGAATGTGCAAATAGGATCCACAATGGTCAATTTCGGGTTCACCAATAATATAATCGAAGAAATTAAAATACCTACAAATACGATACATCTTTCATTAGTCATTTAATTCTTCATGTTTTCTTTTGGAACTTACCAATGGATGCAAGCAAGTCACCAATGACATGAAGGGCCGCAGCACGAAGGTTGATGTTGTCTTCCTATATACAAGTTATTATTGATTAGATCAATTGCTATACGTGTGCTTTATTTCCGTACCTTTTTGTGTTGTTTCTTTCCACCAGTAGAATGTTCTTCATCGCAATCATTACCGTGAGAGTGGCCATGGCCATGATCATGATCATCATGAGAGTGACCATGACCATGATGATGTCCACCAAGTACATAAGCAAGTCTAAGGGTAGGTTCAAATAATCAATGATTAATATTCGTCTCAATGCTATATATGTATATATAACTTACATGATATTGATGACAACACCAATGGAAGCAGTAACACACATCTATAAAGCAAGAAAATAGTTTAGTTATCATATCAAATAGATAATATATAATGTTACCAATTTTGCATCAATTTCTTGAGGAGACTTGACACGTTCAATGGCTTCGCGGACAAGAAAGGCAGTTAAAATCCAGATAGTGATCACAGAAACTAAAGCGGCAATGACCTCAGCACGATGAAAACCGTAAGTATGTCCTAAATAGTCATAAAACCGAGCGTAAGTTTGATTCTAGTAAGCGCAAATATTCATATGTCTGCCAATTTCAAGTAACTTACGACTAGTTGGAGGCTTTTCCGCAAGATAAATAGCAACAAGAGCGACCAAAAAGCTAACAACATCAGATAGGAGATGGAAGGCATCAGAAAAGAGAGCTATGACAATAATAATAAACTTAAGTAAACCAACGAAGTAATAATGTACAACTAGAGCAAGTCTTACCTAAGGAGTTCGCCATCCATCCTGCAACAAGTTCAGTGAAGAAAAATACCAAAGCGAGACCAGTAGCAAACCATAATTTTCTTTTCGTCGAATCTGACATGCCACCCTGTTCACTGATATTAGCACAAGAATCATCCTGATAAGATACCATGGAGCCACTTCGACTAGGTGAGCGATGATGGCTATGTTCAGTGACATGCTTGTTGTCAGCGCTTAGCAAAGGAGTTCTTTCGCTCAGGTTTCCATTTCCTGTATGTTCCATTTTGCTTAGAAAAGAAAAGGTATTTTATAATATAAAGTATATAAATATATAAATAAATAAAAGAGGCAAAAGCAAAAGAAAGAAGGTATATCCCTTAATTTTTACAAACCCGACAGAAAAAGGTGTTCATCGGGGATTTAAATTGGTACAATTCAGGTGGCAGGTGTGATTGGCAAAATGTAACCAACAGTGACAGGGGAATTACAATCACCTGGTGTTCTCTATTGTATACGAATGACAGCCTAACAATAGTAGTTTATTTAATTAGCTATCCAAGAAACGGGACACCAAAACGAACTGATGACTGAAACTCTTACTGCTTCATCGACGTTACACGATCAAAAAGAGTTTTTCTTTTCAAGCCCATCTGTCTGCCATTGAAAAAAACAGAAGAAATTTTTTCAAAAATTTCATGCGAAGAATAAATATCATGGGCCTAGAATTATCTGTCATGAATCAAGCGACAACCAGGATATATATACTCTTGTCATATTTCATGTGGTGGTGCTTGGGACAAGGGAGTCACCCGCCGTCAACAGCGTTTGACTGTATACTATCACTATCGATCCAAAACACTTTCTTCGGTACAAGTCTGGGAACCGATATGGAAATAAGTGTAATTATACGCACTGTGCAGCATTGAGTGAATAAAAAAATTTTGAGGGTTGTCTTAAAAGCACATGCATCTCTTATTATTCATTACAACCAAGTTGTACACTACAAACGACACAGATCACACAGGCGCAGTTTCAAACGGCGCTCGTCTACTGACGCACACTCCATTCTAAGATTATGCAGGTATTTTTTATTTCTCCTCAATTCTTCTCCAAGGTACCCCACATCATATTTTGGCACGCAGAATCTTCGCAGTCCACTGATTTCCAGCGCAATAAAACATTCCCTCCCCTCCTTCTTCCTCAGCAAGAACTTTCTAAAATTCATGACCGCCCAGTTTAATGTTTGAAAATCACGCCCGGAAAATTTTGCCCTGATTTACCTTGGGCGGTATTCAAAAAAATCAAAACACCCACTGAACAAATGCCATTGCCTTACGTCTTTGTGCAATTACCCTGACGAATCAAAGACAATCTAACTTGAAATATAGCTTGTATATACATTTCTGATATAGAGAGTTGGAGTATTGTGATCAGTCAGTTATATTTTATTTCTTGGCACGATCCTCGTTGAAAATTGAAGGTGGAGCATTTTGGATTTTTCAATAAGATTTAATCACCGCTTGAACTCATTTTTTTTCATATATTTTGGCTCGCACTCTTTTCATTTTTCTCGTTTTTCTTTTCCCTTATTGTATTTTTATCTTATGGACCATGGCCACTGAATTCGTTGTTGACAGTAGCCCCACCTCCCCAACAAAGTCAAATATATTTCCTTTTCTATCTGGAAACGACAGTGGAAATCAGCGACGGCCAAAAACCATTGGGCAAATTACAAAAACATTCTCAAACTTCTCAATCACAACAACTCGACAAGGTTATAGACCAACAAACAAAGGCAAACTCACCGATGCAACTGTACGAACACCTTCAATAGCCTCCATAGATTCTGATGTGCTGCAGCCACCTATGCCCCCTGGAAAAATGACATTACGAGTTATCAATCCTGATCCCCCGGATGCTATTGACGATGACTTTGACATGGAGGAAAACAAAATTGATGGCGACATTGAAGACGACACCGCTATTACCACTGGGATGGACAATGATGTTACGCCAACAAATTTGATACCCACACACGGTGCAGATATTGGTGCAACCACAACTTATTCCGTCAGCACCAATTTTCATGGCAACGACCATACGCATCGTCCAGGAACTATCGAACAAGGGGTCGGTTTGACTCAGCAATCTAATCATTTACAACAACAGCAACAGCAACAGCAACAGCAACAGCAACAGCAACAGCAACAGCAACAGCAACAGCAACAGCAACAGCAACAGCAACAGCAACAGCAACAGCAACAGCAACAGCAGCAGCAACAGCAACAGCATCATCATCATCAGCAGCAGTCAAGGCCGCCCAAAAAACAAATCACGATACCAACAATAGCACCAAAACCAACTCTAGTTAGACGACAATCGAAAACACTGGATGAACTCGACGATGCAAACGACAAACGTAAACCCGGACTACTGCCACCACTCGACTTGACTCCATTTGATTCATCAAACCTTATACCAATCTCGTCAAGTGACTCTTTGCATACATCGTCATCACCCTACATAAGGTTATCGACTATTGCCGAACCCGCGCCTGCTTTAGCCACACCCGTTAACGCCACACCAACATCACCACGCTCATCTTTATTAATTTCCAACTCTCTATCGCAGCCTCAACCATCATCGTCAAATACAGCTAATACTCGCCGACCTTCTGTGAACTCCTTCGACCGAAACACTTTGACCAGTTTTGCCGAGGATGCAGAATCAACAACAACTCAGTCACTCATCTTATCAAACGACAATGACGCCAGCAGCAGCAATACTACGCCAGGGTACCATTTGACGCCGACTTCTGGAATGACTACAACAGGCTCACGACCGCCACCACCGCCACCACAACAACAGCCAGTTTCGAAATATGCCAAGGCTTCATACAGTTTGACCAACAACCCGGATGCTTTACGATTATATCGGGACATGGCGAAAAAAACCGGTGACAAGACAGTGCAATTCTCTTATGCGAAGTACCTTCTGGAAATTGCTGCATTGTATGATCAAGGACGGGAAACCAAACACAACAGGCTATCATCGATCAAGCATTCTCTTGGGGAAGCAAGTCTCCGATTACGGCAAGTGTCTAGACATACCATTGATCACCATCCTAGGACCAGAACGTCACCACAGTATGCAAGTGTCACTACCATGTTTGGATCTGCCCGACCGTCTTTGAACTTGCCCACAACCCGGCCTGCGTCTCTTGCTCAGTCTGTACAAGCATCAAGAATTCATTCATTGGTACCACCTTTATCACCAACGGCCACTGCATCTATTGCCTCAACGACGACGAATACAAATCGAACAGTAGCAGCAGCATCACTCTATACACCTAACAGCAGCGATAGTGCTTATCATCATCAGCATCACCAAGAAAACAATAGTCATCGACGCAAGAAGCGGGCTCTGGAAGAAGAGGGCATTCGGTGGATGAAACGATTGGCGAAGGAAAATATGCCGGATGCGGCCTTCACTATTGCCACTTGGATGGATGATTCTCTCTATGGCTTTACTCGAAACCCTGCGAAAGCATTCGCTCTTTATGATATTGCTGCCAAAGCTGGGATCAGGGATGCGGTATACAAAATGGGTCTGTACTATGAATCTATTGGGGACTCTTCGAATGCGCTGAAATGTATCAAGGAAGCATCTGAGCTCGGCGTTGTCAATGCGACTCTGGTAAAGATTGTTTTATCTTTTTTTTTTTTTAGGAAATATATGCAGGGTTAAAAAGATTGGAATGAACATGACTGATTTTACTACTTCTTATATTTATAGAAATTGGCAAAAGTCTATTTACATGGTGAACTCTCCCAACGACAAAACATGACCTTGGCTATCTCTACCCTTCATCAAGCCACGAACGATGCCGATGAATCTTGCCCGGAGCCTCCATACATGTTTGGTCTTATATTGGCAAACACTTACCCAAAAGCAGACATCCCAAGGTAAATATCAAGGCAAAAAAAAAAAAAAAAAAAAACTGTCTAGGGAGATCAAGTATGGCTAACATTGATTCCTGTCTATCAATATCTATAGCCAAGTGGTACAACAATATGGTGGGGTCTTGTCATGCTTACCTTATTTTGAACGAGCTGTCCATCTAGGCTATCCACCTGCTCATAGTACTCTTGGGTCCATCCTAGAACAAGGTCTTTATGGTCTACGTGTGAATTATGCCCAATGTTATATACACTACACGGAAGCTGCCAAGCGTGGTGATACTCAGGGAATGGTTGGGCTTTCTCGACTCTACAACCGTGGATTTACAGGACCTGATGATGACGCGGATTTTCATCAAAAGTTAGCATTGGATGAATCAGGATGGCTGGCGCAACATGAACCCGATGAAGAAAATGCTTTTTATTGGTGTCAGAAGGCTGCTGATCAAGGTTTACCAGAAGCAGAATTTTTACTTGGGTAATATATAAAAAAAAAATGGAGTAAGGCGGGCAGGGTGGATTACTTGAAAAAATGAATCTGACTCTTTCTTCCTTTTTTTTTTTTTTTTCTTTTTTTTTACTAGCTGGTATTATGAAATTGGATTGGGTACACCGCGTGATGATGAAAAAGCGCAATGGTATTATCGCAAAGCTGCCGCTAATGGACACCAAGTCGCACAGCAACATTTGAATCAAGGGATTTTGGCAAATTATGCATCCGCAACTGACCCACCTACCATTTACAGTAGTCCTCCCACCGTGACCCCGAAAAGAGAATCACAACAATGCGTCTTGATGTGATTTTTTCTTCCTCTCTTTATTATATATATACCTATGTATTTTTTTCCTCTCTTCCTTTGTCCTTTTAGTACCTACTCTTTATTATTATTTATCCGTTTTTTTTTTTAATAAAATATCATCAATCCACCCCCCCCTTTTCTCTAGTCATATATTAATCATTGATGTGGACGATGTATTTGGATTTTTATTTTTTATTTAGCTGTATATGTTTAAATCCCGCCCGGCAGAAGTGGCTTTTTTTTTAAAAAAAAAAATAGTTACGACCCAAGAAAACAACTTCTTCCTCTTACTTTTGTCATATTTACACAATGGAAAACTCTGAAGGCAGACTCGTCGATATCTACATCCCCCGCAAGTGGTAAGATGAATAGCAGCAAAAGAAGAAAAAAAAAATAGCATCATGTACATAAACTAGGAAATAGTAATCGCTCATGAATGGAACCTCTTTTTTTTCGGTTGTGAATTTTAGCTCTGCCACTAACCGCCTCATCACTGCTAAGGACCACGCCTCTATCCAACTTAATGTTGCCGATGTCGATGCTGAAGGTCGTGCCACCAACTCCTTCTCCACCTATGCTCTCTGTGGTTTCGTCCGTAAGGAAGCTGAAGCCGATGACTCTATCAACCGTCTCGCCACCGCTGATGGCTGTAAGTGATACTTTTTTTTTCTCTTTGACTGGGTGTTGGGGGGGATTTTTTATAAGGGCATTAGAAAAAAAAAAAAAAAAGCGAACTCGGAAATCTTATTAATCTCTAATGTCTCTCCCTTTCTATTACTTTTAGACTTGAAGAATGTTTGGTCTTACCAACAATAGACATGATTGGAGTATTTTTTTGATTTAGTTCATATTTAGTACCCTTTCCTTATTTAGCGACGATTTGTTTCTTTTTTGATGCAATAGAAATAAAATAGTTTATCTTGTCTGTTTTTGATTGTCTACTTTGGTTATGTATTTTTTTTTTTTTTCCAGAAACTAAAATAAAATGAAGTGTGGGCATGAAAAGGAGGGTTGTTAGCCCAGAAAAGGGAAATGAACGAGATGGGGTAGAGGGAAGGTCCGTTATTGATAAAGCAGAATATTTTCCTGGATTAGAGAAAATACAGAAATAAAATGGCATGGTATATGTATTAATGATTTGGCGATCTGATGATTTTTTCTGGGAAGTTTGTACTCTTCGAACAGTAGGTGTTTCGTCGATCGAGACGGATATGAAATAAATTGTGTCGAAACGAATGAAGGAAGGAACATCAACTTCTGGAGTGGTGGGTGGATGGGTGGAGAGGGTTAGAGTGGGAAGCATGTAGTACGACTGCCGCAAAAAAACATGCACTCTGTTGAAAAGTGGGAGTATGATCCTCTTGACGAAATTAAACGCCCGCTCACGTATATATAAAAAAATAGGCAAAAAAAAAAAAAAAAAACTCCCACTGTTTTCTATTTTGTTGATTTTATGAGATAAAAGAAAAATATACTTAGAGGATCATACAGCATTTAGAAAAAGGTAAATGTATATTTAACATAACAGCAACTCGACACGGTGATGTTATGCGTTACTCATGTTAGCTATGACTTCATCGGGTGAAACTCAGGACACTGATCCATTTACTAACTATTTCCTTTTCACAAAACATTTGACTGATAACGGCAAAAGGCTACAATTACTGAAGGATGGATTATACCAAGGGACGCCTACCAAATTACACAGCACGAAACGGATCACCAGCATTGATGGAAACTTTCGTGAATCAAACATGGACGATACAGCAATCTTCTACAGGTCTACTTACCCCGTCAACACAACTGTCAACATCACCACCTCTTCCTTCACAGATCATACCACAAGAACAGTTACCCTCGTCATTAACACAAAGCCCATTTCATCCTCAGCCACGGCAAGCTTTAAAGACCTTACGCGATCCTGATCTTCATCAACAACCACAACCTAAGAGATTGCGACTCTTACTCAACGCGACTTTGGACGACGACAGCAGCAGCAACACAGAATTAAAATTGAAGGACAATGGTATGCAACTGGACCGGGAAGACGACGAGGACATGAAAAATAGCGCTCATTTGAAACTACTGGACCTCAGCACCCCTGACGAACTCGCTTTGTCTCCAAACCTTCATACGCTACCCAAACAAATCATGATCAATTCTTCGATGAATTCTCCAGCACCAAAAATACCAATCAACAATAGGAGAGGTAATCAACAGAATAAGCCATATTGTCATGTCATGAATTATAACATGTTTTCCTCCTTTAGATAATGTGGGAATACCAGACCGTGAAAGGAACATCCATGATATTTTCAATATTTTCAGGTCGGTCATTGATCGTACATTCAACAGTTTGGACTTTGACATGTCGCAACAAAACTTTTATGAGGTAAGAAGAATCAAAGCATCAGAGCTGTTACATATCTCTCATCATACATATTATTTTTTCTCTTCTCCCATAGATATGCTCATTTGCCTGTGCTACAATTTCACCAAAAAGCATCTTTACTGTCGTCTCTGAATCTTTGCATGATAACATTGAAAAAATTTGTCGAAAACTGGAAGCGTAAGTTACTGAAAATATCTGCTCTCCATGTTGCTGAAAAAAAAAAATAACCCCAGCTCATTTTACTGTTTTCTTTCTAGTTTGGCCTCGGAAAAAGTCAACTTTTTATCATTGGTTATATTGGGGTGGAAACAGTGTCTGGCGGTACTTGTAAGTAGAAAATAGCCATATTATTCCAAATTAGCTTGGCTATACTAATAATATACACTCTATCAATTTTAGGTCAAGATCAACGACCTCTTCAACCCTCTCAACTTCAAGTATATAATCAAAGAAACGAAATTTACTTCCCTCTTGTAAGTTCACTTCAAAAAAAAAAAAGAACTGTAAAACATGTACTGATCATACTATACTGTTAGTCATTTCGGAAAAGAAGCATTTGCGAACATGTTATCAACAAGCATAAAGATCAAAACCCGGACCATACTCAGTCTTACACATCTTATCTCATGTCAAAGGTAACAATCACAAATATGACGATGAATTAGCTATTAATCCAGTTTACATTTATTGTCTTTTTTTTTTTTTTTTTTTTTTTACGTAGACATCAAATTCATGTCGGTCAAAACCTAATCACATCTACCTTACAAATAATACATGAAAACTTGCCTGTTTTTGCAGCTGAATTTGGACATGAACTCATACAATCAACAAAGAAGTTTTATCAAAAATGTGCTTCCACCGGTCTCAATACTTTAGATATCTCAAATTATATTGCCTATGCCCTCCGTTTAGTAGTACACGAACCAACAGCAATATATGACTACCGAATTTACATCCCCGACAACATCAGGTCTCTCTCTGGCATCGCCCTGGAAGAACTTCTATCAACCCATGACGATCTCCTCGCAAATTGTAAGCGTAAAATTGAAAAATACAACCCTCATTAGCTTTTAATTCTGTTCATATTTTTTTTTTTTTTCAACTTAGGTTTTGCGTTAGTCACGGAACCAGATCAGGAACAAATACTGAAGGCGTTATATCAATTATATTCTTATCATGGACAAATATCTTTACTGCAAACGGCATTTGGACAGTATATTCAAGTAGGCAAAAAAAATAAAATAAAAAAAAAAAAAAAAAAATAGTGGGGACACCGCATGGTTTGATGATTGCTAATCTTTTTTTTTTTTTTTTTGGTTGTAGGACGAATGCGATGTGATTTGTTTGAAATATCGGATCGACAAGTCAGGTAATACCTCTCGTCAATATAAAAGAAATGGTATATGAACTAAATTTTTTATTTTTATTTAATAATTTTCAAGACGAAACTGTAGACAGCGATCCTAAGTATCATGGCTTTGTGTCTGCCCTTCTGGAATTGAAATCACGGTCAAATTGGATTCTTGAGAAGTGTTTTGATTCGAACGATGGCTTCCATTGTGTTTTAAAGAAAGGCTTTGAAGTATCTATCAATCGGGGTCAAGCATCTTCTGCGCAACATATTGCCAGCTTCATGAATCAGCGACTGGAATCGACAAAGGTAAGCTACAAAATACAATTATCAATTAGATTACTAAAAATAAACAAACTTATATAGGTCTTTGCAACAACTACGCTAACGACCTTGAACCAATGCATCGACCTGCTAAGACATTTACAAGGTAATAAAATGAAATAGGCCAGTATGTCATGATTGTTGTAACCGTTGTTTTATTTTCTTATATATAGGCGAAGAAGTATTCAAGTGCCACTACAAGGGTCATTTGGCAAGGCGATTGCTCATGCATCGGAGTCCGGCAATATTAGCAAGAGAAATGGATATAACGGAACGACTAGAAGCAGGTAGGAAATACGATATTTATGTGAATCTGGCAGGTCAAAACTAATTTTTACTCACTCAACATTTGTTTTATCCTAGAATGTGGAATTGATTTCGCAACGGATCTGTTTGTAATGATCAGTGAAGCACGGACTTCTCAAATACGGATGGCAAAATTTGACGTATGCTGAATAGAAACCAATTATTGTCTTGATTTATTTCTAAGCAATTTTTTTCTCTCTCTCTTTTACTCTACAGGAGTTTGCCTCAGATAATCATATACGCAGTACAATAAATCTCAATGTCCACGTCTTGTCTGGTGAAAATTGGTCCATACCGTTTCGCCAAGAAGAACTGAATTTATCTGCAGAAGTAAGTAATTTACTAGATGGTGTGGGTAATTGAATGGATTGGAACTCATATTTTTTTTTGTTTGTTTGTTTTTGGATTGCAATTGATAGATGTTGACTTGCCAACGTTTTTACAACAAATTTTACTATACGGAAAACCCTCGAAATAAACTCACTTGGATGGCAAACCTCAGCTCATGTGTCGTGAACGCATCATACCCAAACTGTACCATCAAACTGACCACATCACAATATCAAGCAATGATCCTCGTGTTATTCAACAATCAAAAGATTCCACATTGGACCGTAAAACAAATAAGCCAACGAACTGGAATAGGTATGCGCTCTATGGAACAGTGTTTTTTTTTGATTTTTGGAAGAAGTTATTTATCACGGACAGCTATTAAATCCAATTTTTAATTTTTTAGGCGAAGACGAAATTGAAAAGTCACTTGAAGTCATCTCTGGACTGGAAATGCAATTGTTGACAAGGCATCGATATTCAACTGCCATAACCCCAGGGAACAACGAAGCAGACCTGGAAGACGATTCTGATGTATTTACCTATAACCAAGACTTCAGCACTTCAGAAACCGACATGACACTTGCAAACGTTCTGGCGGAACTACCTTCAGCAAGTATCAAGATTATGACCAAACGTGAATTCTTTAACAAACAAGAAAGGGTATGTCGCCAAAAAAGGGGAGGAAAAAAGGGGGGGGAACGGAGAGAGTGCAATGGAATGAGGATAAGGTACTTACCCATTTTATATGTATATATAGCTTCAGGCAAGCATTATGAAGGTCCTCAAAAAAAACAAGACTCTAGATATATTGGGCATTTGGGAGCAGGTGAAAGCGCGAAACAAAAATGGGGAACAAAAGCTCTTGGTTGAGGTAAAAGATATATTTCGTTGCATAGATACAAGGTGACCGAACTCATCTCCTTTTTATAGCTCTCCATGGTTGAAACCGAGTTAAAAGTGCTTGCTCAAAGGTAAGCCGCCATTCGCCTCATCCCCCCCCGCCACAGCGCTACAAAAGGTACTCATCTATTGCACTGCTATACTCTATACATAGGTGCCTGATACGAAATACAACGGGTGATATTTACGAGTATTGTGAAGAATAGGGTGTGGTTGATGTCGTTGCGTCGGTTATATAGTTATTTGTATTCTTACCTTATGAATAAAGGCTATCCAATTATGAAAACTGAAATAATTTTTGCTCTCATGGGTTTTATTTTGAATGTTGAAGGGTTGGTGTGGGGAGGGGGGTAGAGGAATTAGGTTGAAGAAAAGCACAGGGGTTGTTTTATATTTTGATGGTTTTGGGTGGAACGACCGAACTCTTTGATTTTTATCACACAGGGGCGGGGAACATGGGTAAGAAAATGATAGGATAATCAGAAGTGGTCAAAATCTGATATACAGAACATAAGATGATATAAAACATTTTGACGGGAGGGGGCGTCAAGTTTTTGGCCTGAGATGACGCTGTAAGAAATTGGAAGACATGACGGGGGCAGAAATGACATATAATACTATCCTTGTCAAGGCGGGGGGGGTGACATGGGAGTGGTGAGAAGGCGTGGGATGATATAGGGTGGCAGTGCTTGGGATGGGGCTAGACGCCTTCGCTATTTCATAGTTTGATGGGCAATCCCTCTGCTACTCCCCCCCAGCCGCCGTGCTCAGCGCTCCGTCAAACGGAAATATTTCAAATCCCGCCCACGTGAATATTTATTTACTCCTGTTTTTTAATTTTTATTTTTCACACACTTCCTTTTCATTTTTTTCCCCCTTCATCATTCAACTTCTCTAGGTTATGGTGATCTTAGATTAAAGGCAGGTCTAGTTTAGAAGGGGTTTCAGCTCAGGGATTACAAGATGCATGGGGAAATCCTTTCATTTTGGATTCAGGATTTAGGCCCCCCCTTAGTTGGCATTTTGGAGTCTTCATTATATTAGTTTAGTCTTAGTTTATCATTGTTTGTATCTGCAAACTGAATAAAAATGTCTCTTCTTACATGCTTTGATGAAAAATGTCCCATTTGTCTCTCTCGAATTTTGTGAAATAGATGGTTTTTCTATTACCAACGCATCTCCTTTGATTAGTGCTGACGGTTGTTGCATTTCAATAACCTGTGTCTCTTTAGTTTTTTTATGTTATGTATAGTATATTAGATCCCATTTTATTCTCATTTCGTTAATCTAGTGATGGCTGTTTTTCAAATCTCGCACAAGTCTACCTCATGCTGCTTCCAATAGATCCCATGTTACATTGATCCTTTCTCCTTTAGTTTAGTATATGCCACTTTGCCTCAATAAATATACTCATTTATTAACATTTTCTGACCCATGGTATAGTAATACAATGCCGTTATTGTAGTTGTTATGAGAGTTCCTTATCAAATTCATATACATATTCTTTTTGTTCTTTCCCTCTAGAACCTCAGCCACTGATAGGTAGTTCTAGGTCACTTAATATCAAATGTGACCTTATCCCTGCTCTATCTATTCATACGAATTAACCTATAGTGCTTTGACTGTATATGTTGCTGTCAGCTATTTTCCCCTTATTTTCTCACTCATCCATTATGACTTGTTCCCTTTCAGCTATAGCTACAGGTTGACAGTTAAAGGTCAGTCATTATCAACTGTGGCGTTTATTTTCATTTCACTATTCACATTAATTAGCTAAGACAGTACCATTAGCGTAGCTTCTCTTAAAAGTACTATAACACCACTAGAGCAACAAACTGTAAACATCCCCTTCATTATTTTCACTATTTTCGTTGAATATATGAAGACATCCCTATCAATATTCGCACAATAAATCCCCCCCACCCCGCTATAACAACCAGTAAATCTATGATATCCCCAATGCCATGAAGCGCTAATGTTGCACCTAAGAGTTTACCAGTCGAGGGTTGTCTAATATTTTCCCCACTCACTCTTGAATATACCCCTAACGGTAGCTTAACAGATACAACTATGTCCCAATATGTTTCCCAGCAAGTGCAAAATAGCAGAAGGGACAAAAAAAAAAAAAAAAAAAAACCTCCCCCAGTAGTGAGTGAGTGTCCATTTCTACACCCACACCCACCCCAGTTTGTTTTTCTTCGAATCACAGACGTAACCCATTCGACAAAACAATTTACATATGAAAGAAACTAATAATAAAAAAAACAATGCATATTTTATTCAGATATGTATATAAACTATGACAGCTAACACCAAGCTAATCTAATAATGGTTTCATTGCATTATCTTAAAGATGAAGGCTAATCTAATGGCATCCAAAATGAGAGAGTTTTCCCATGATGTTCGTATTGCATTGTTCAAAATGCCCCCCCCTGATTTAAGTTCTAACCACTAATCCAATATCATCATGGCTTCGAGTTTTAATAAAGAAGAAGGAAAAAGGGGAAAAAAAGAAAAAGAGACAAATCAATAAACATATGAAAAAACATGCGAATCGGAGTGTGAATCCATTATTTTTCTTTTCTGTTATACTGTGCTGGGCAGTATAATATCAGTTGTTCATTTTTTATTCAAAGTCATAACAATTACTGCTATAATATATTATTGTCTGCCAACTTTGTTCTTTGTTCTTGAATTAACCTTGATCGAGCTAGCCGAAAGATATAAAAGAAAATCACATGAGTCCAAAAAAAAAAAAAGAAAAAAGAAAAGAGCGAAGCCAGTGTGGCACAAAATGATAAATGTGGTTGGGGCTTTTATTTTACCTTTTGTGGCAGATCTTCTCAATTCGGAAATTACGGATGACAGATGGTACAGCCAATCTTCACGTTCTTCTTGGCTCTTTGTTTGGAAGATATGCGAGCGGGATGGTTCGACAATGGTAGTGTACATAGCGTCAATGCCACTCACACAAGTCACCACTTCAAAACAATCATTTAAACTACCGTCTGGAAGAGGTGGTACATCCTGGACGCGGGCATTTTCCAAATCGATGTGTCCTTTGTATTGCAATACCGTTCGTTTTGTATCGTGCCGTGCTTGGACATACAATAGCATATCAGAGAAAAGGATGACCATGCGCTTGATACTGCTTGCCTTTTTCAAGCCTTCGATGCTAAACCCATTCATATTGCTGTTGCGTCGACGTTTTTGTGCTGAGCTGAGGGTGAGTTTATTGAGATCGCCCTGAAGAATCAATCGACGGTCAGCATGACTTCCAAAAGGAGCTTCTACTAATGCTTGATGGATCATCAACACTTGATCTATATTATCAGCATTATCTATTCTGAGAAGCCAGCCATCACCCCGAAAAAAAAAAAAACAATCAAAGGTCAGTCATCCACTGGACTACTTTTTTTTTTTTTTTTGATAAACATACTTTGGTCTTATTTCTTCACTCAAGCCTAACATGGACTCTTTGAGATTTTGTAACCCCGAATAATCAGGGTGCATAGGGGATGTTGCATCGGCCAGCCGAATCACAATTTGAATATATCGGTTCACACAGCCAGTAGGAATTTGTAATAAAGATAAAAGTGTTGCACCTTTGAGTGATGGGTCCTTATGAGTGACCTAGTCCCGCATGATATGCAGAAATGAAAAAAAAAAAAATCGAGTAAACAATCGTCATTAATTATTATTATATTTTTTTTTTTTTTTTTTTGCAATATTATGTACGTCGATAAATTTTTTAAACGGCGCATATGACAGTAATCGTTCGTAGGTTGTCACAATTACGTGATAATTGTCAAGATATGTACCATAGCATCTCCCCAAATAATTGAAAACCTATCAAATATGTACGTGCGATTACTAAGATGGATCATGATTATCACGTCTTTTCGAAATTGGGCTGAGCACAGCTCTCGCACTTACTGTATCAAATAGGACGTCGCTAATGATTTGAGAAGTGCTAAATGTGTTTAAACTAAAAAAGGGAATATCGTGGATAATCAGAACACCAATCCCTTCATGATAGCAAAAATACATGTATTGTAACCCTATTTTTAATTTACCGCTGTTCCACCGCTTTCAGTATGTTTTTATGCATTTGGTAGATATCGTCCAAATTACAAAAAAGCCACTGTAATTCACGTCGAGTACATGCAGGTTTTTTTGAACCATTTAAAAAACTGATAGACGAAGAGGACGACTCGTGTTGCTTTAATGCATGTCTTAGAGGATAAAGGAAAAGATTCATGATAAGATCAAGTGAATGGAGGTATGATTTTTCGGATGAATACAGTTGCTGGATTAATGCTTCTCGGCTTCGATGAAGGAGTTCATGGTCTTTTTTTTTTTTTATGGGAGTTCGGAAGTGGGTGGAATACAAGGCCCAAAAAAAAAAAAAAAAATCCAGCCGGGAGATTTGGGTATGGAATGCATAAAAAAAATAAATTATGTTTAGTGTATATCAAAAATCCTATTCAAGTCGATGGCAAATGATATATTCATACTAACCTACTATTTCTGTATCCATATCATAATAGTAATCAACAGCTTCTTGTATTTCATATGTTTGATCAGATTGTCTGCGTTGGGTCTGATTGAAACTACCACTTACACTGGTAGTGGCGTAACTTGACACGCTGCTATTTTCCTCAAAGTAGTAATCCGTTTCTCTTTGATGTTGTCGTATATCATCCTTGTTCGATAAACGTCTTCCTTTATAAAAAGGTGTGTTCGAATTCGAATTATTGGATTGATAATAAAAGGACATGTAAGGGGATATGGTCGAGAGAAGAAACAAACAAAAGGAAAAGGGGAAAAAGAAAATGGACAAGGTTAAATTTAAGTATGCTTTTTGTGTGTGGAACAGAGGGCGTGTCTAAATCATCTGATGAAGGCTGCTATGAGGTCTGTGTTGTGTTATACAATCTTCTGGAAACATATTTAGGTTACCTATTTTTTTTTATTTTTTTTTTTGTACCGTTCTCTTTGATCTGTTCAAAACAACCCCTTGCGGGGAACCAAAGTCCTTTTTTGTCACGGAATGAAACTCCGTTGTACACAGATTTGCAAAGACGTAATTTTCTTTGCTCTCCAGGTAAAAATAGATCGCCTATATCCTTGGAAGTTTCATAGTTTTTGGGCATGAACATGGCCCAAAAGATTTATCATGCGATCAAGGAAGGGGGGGGGAGGGAGACAAAGATCTTCGGGTTTGATTTACAGTTTATTTACATACTTTAAATTGAGACGGTAATAAAAATCAAAATATTTTAGTATCGTGAGGTGAGAAGATATTACTGAGGTATATGAGAAAGGTTAACTAAATTTCATTCTGTTTTCTTCTTCATATAAAACTTTAACGCGATAAATATACTGCATGGGACCAATAAGCGAAAGGAAAGGATCCAATCCTTGTGACCTCTTTCTTTATATGGCTCAGTTATAATTGTTATGCTATACAGCTCAGTGGATATTCTCCTGCTAACACACTGTACAGTACTGTACTTTCGGTTGTGATTCATTCCACATAAAATTTTGAAAAATAATTATGTCCCTCTCACAGTATCCCAATTTTATACTCCGTCATTTCAAAAAAAAAAGTCGCGCTGGTTGAAGAAAAAAACCCCCCTCCTCCTCTTCCCTTAACCTCCTTATTGTCTTACCTTATACATTTTCTTTCATGAAGCATTAGCCATATATGTAAAGCTAAGTAAGTGGAATGTGTTTCATGATGCTTGCTACAAACCGATGTATTGACTGTCCGTTTATTTTTCACTACTGAATAACATCTCAACCAGGTCATTTTTTTCTAGTCGCTGCGCAGATTATGCAACAATCCATTTTACCTTCTCTGTTGGTTACCATTTAGACTCCAATCATTCAAAAGTGACCTTAATTGTGCTCAGGTGGAACTCGCTAGTCTGCCCCTCATTTGCTTTGAACACTCGCGAATCAGCTGACTTACCAGGGAATATTCATTCATTCGACTGTCATTTGACTCGGCTTCTCAGCGCAATGACTTCTTAACGTTTTACTGCCACTCGGTGCACTTTTGATAGAGGTAAGGAGCCGACATGTATTCATAGATATGTAAACGTTTTGTTGAATATTTCTTCTATGGTCATAGGGGAGGTTTATCAAGGTCAAGTCCTGTGACTCTTCCATTTGTGAATGTGATATTTACTGATTGTTATTTTGGTTGCTGTGGATGTGATACGCATTATGATCTGGTGGAAGATGGACATCATGATGGGCGAAGGACAACTGGACAAGGGACCGTCAAACAGGTGACCTTTTGGATTATCTGATGAATGCGGATTACAAAATATTTTCTATTTTCCCGTCGACGATTTGAAGCACGGATGAAATCAAATGCAAGATACGCATGTCGAAATTGGAGACAACAGCAAGTGCTGCACTGCGGTGAATATCATCAGGAACAGGTGCAATATGGGAGGGGGGACGGGTTATATCGGTAAGAAACAAACGAAACGTTCAACAATAAGAAAAACGAGACGGTGACTGATTTACTGATTAACTACTTCATCATTCGCAGCAGATCCTACCAAATGTTTTAATTATATTTGGATATAAATCACCAACAAAATGACGACATATGGAATCTCTACGACTTGCCATTGGTGCTTTTTGGATCAAAACGTTACACAAGACACAGCACACTTGGAATATTGGAATATATTAGCTGGATATCGGATCGGACAAACTGACAACAAGGTTTTTGAATCAATGGAGCATTTGATGATCTCGCGTGGTATCAATTTGTACTTGGGAAAAATGGACCGGATTCTGTGGTATGTGCCTTGGTGGACTACTCTATGCTTGTTTCTCTTAGGGATTTGATGTTTGGATTATACATCTACAGACACCAACATAGCAACGATCCAAGGGACCGATGGTATATATTCAAACAGACGACAAGTGGACATGGGACAAGAACGACATATACAGAAAGGTATCTCTCTTTTGCCGATAGGATGGGATCTTCTTCATTGTAGTGGATGGACTGCGCTTTCTCAAGCAAGAGCCAGTAAGTGACACGAAGAAAGCACAATAGGAAATATATACTGAATATCTCTATTTTATTACACCATAGCACATTTTTGTTTCCAGTGACCTCTCAAATTCAAGGTGAAAACCGAAAATAGGAAGAAAGAAGAAAAAACGCTCATAAAAAGTTAGTCATATTGATGTTCACATAGGTTATTTCATTCGATCTTCCCATGTGGTTATCATCCTCCATTCTCACTTCTATGTGAATGTGGCACTAGGTATCTGAAATGTCATAAGCAACATATACTTCTTTCTTTATTTTATTAATTTTTTTTTTTTTTTTTGGTAGTTCGTTTCAGTCGATACATACATTGATCAAAAGCATATTCTTTGGGAAATTTGGTTCCTAGATCTATACAACTTCTTTTTTACTTTCTGCTTCTCTCTAAGTGATGGATTTCTGGGATTGGTTACCAAATGGATCACTGGCAAATATCATTCTTGGCAAGAAAATGGTGCGACATTAGCTGTCGTACATGAATGGACAAAAGTCAAACTGGGATTGGTAAGAGAAACCAAATGACAAGACATAGAAAAAAAAAATCAATCAATTATTACTAATGCATTTATATGATATATTAATAAGGTGTTGAAATGTTTTATTTGGTAGTTGTTCTCGGACTTGTGTCGCCTTGGATTGCTAGCTGGGATTGACAGTTGATTAGGTTACTCATCTCTCTTTACATGGCTTTTTCTTATTATTATCATTATCAATGATGGGCTGTCAAGTGCATCCTCTATTAGTAGTAAGTAGCAGAGATAAAAATAGGAAAACAATAGACTGTGATGATGTGTTTCTCATACTAATTCATTACGGGACTTTTTTGCATCATAGGACTGGAATTTTTTTGCAGCTGGACTATGCAAAGCATCATTTGTGGCGGGCTTAATTGAAATTCCTATCAAGCAATCAACGTTGTCCCTTATACTTGAACCTAGTTACTGGTAACGGTGGTCTTCAATATATTCCCGTGGTTGGTCACAAGATAATTGATTTAGCGTCGTCGCTTATACTGGGAACCATCCAAGCGATTACTATTCCAGGTATATTGGCCTGGGGGTGGGTACAATGGCTGGGTAATGACATTCGTTACTCAACCCAACAATTTTATTTTATTTTATTTTATTTTGTGGATGAAGAAAGCGATGTGCTTATATGTATTCGTTGAACAATTTACGCTTATGTGGAACTCAACAAACTAGGATGGAGGGGATGGATATAGAGACATAGATGCTACTTAGAGGCACTCATACATTAATGGAAAACAGCTACACAACTTTTATCAACCCATCACAACTGGACTATAGCCTTTTTATTACATCATTTATTACATTTTGCATATTCCCCCCTTTTTTTTATCGCTGATTTAGTGATTATATTTATATGTAGCTTTACAGTAGTATATATCAATTTATTAGTTTTCAATAAAGTCTTCTATTTCAACAATCATATCATAATGTCTTTTTTGGGGATAATAACTTTATCTTTTGTTTCCATGTTTCTATTGCCTTGTCAAATTATTTTAGTTACCCGAAGGATTTTTACCTCGCCCGCATGAACATTTGATGTTTGTTTACTTCCACATACTCACTCTATAGTTTATTTTTTTCCATATTTTTATTGTTTATTTTTATTTTTTGGTCTTGATTATCACTCTAACGTGTTGAGCGTAAAAGTTTATGAATATGATCGTGTGACAAAGCTAGTTTCATGAGACCCATGATACTCTACAAATCGTCATCTTTTGGACACAAATGGATAAAAAAGGTATTTAACATCCGCTTTTTTTCTGATCAGTTTTTTTTTTTTTTTTTTTTTTTTTTTTTTTCTTCTTTTTCTTTTTATAATTGGAAAATGACTCCATTACTGATACCATATAGTTAGTCTAACATCATTGAATCGCTTGCAATCCATCCCACTCAATTGTCTTTTTTTTTTTTATATAGCAGCATAATTAAGAGACCATCTTGACATGGATTCCCATCAATACCAGCAACATTATTATCATTCTTGCCAGCAGCAGCCGCAACAGCAACAACAACGACAACAACTTCAACGAACTCAAATGACCGGAGACTATCATCAATATCAACGGCAATCCGCTTACAATTACACATGGTTAGTGTTTAAGAATGAACAGTGGCAACCTTTTGATCGAGACAATCAAATGAAATTGGAAGCTAACATTGCTTGCGGTGGAACGTTTGTTGATATTTGTGATTCTCTTTTTCCTGGTGTTAAAAGAGTCCGAGTCTTCCCTCGAAATAACTATCTCAGCTATTTGGGTGTCAAGTATCGTTTATCTCGTGTCCTTCAACCCGATGCCTGGGGATGTCTTGCTTAGAATATACAGATTTTTTTTTATAAGTCCCCTTTTAGCTCTATTGTTATTACACTCGCAAACAAAATAGACCCACTTAGTATCGCTGACCTATACCCCTCCTCACCTCCCCCTCCTCCTTCATTATCTTTGATCATCCCAATTCCCCTTCCATCTCCTTATTTTGTATCCATATTCCATATTCAATAAATAAAGAAAAGATATTTTGTATAGATTTATTCATAGTGAATGTTATTGGTGTGGTTTTTTTTTTTTTTTTTTTTTTTGTGATTTCAGGAGTACACAATTTTTGCCCCGATCTTTTCGAAGTAATGTAAAACCCCAGCCAAAAAAAAACACAAACAAAAAAAAAATGCATAACACTTCTTTAAAAGGTAGTCAAGCGTAAAATATCATATGAAGATGATAAAGGAGGTGTCTATACATATCTACAGTGTTGATCTGGGAAAGATATTGATAAGAGAGCCCCAAGTCCCAAGTCTTATTATAGAAGATCAAATACCCCGCCCGACTTTCATTGGCTGCTCATAAAAAAATGCATTTTGTATATGATCACCTTTATACGAATGCATTGGTGCCAACCCCATTCTCCGTAACGTGCACACAGACACACACACAGAATAATCCCAGTAATGCCATAAATTGATAGTACATGCTCCTCCCTCCCACTACCCCTAACAAAAAACCATAGTAAAAGTCAATAAAAATATAATTTATTTGCTTTATTGTACAAGGTTTGGATAGTAATGGTCAAATGCACCCAGAGCCACAGCCACAGCCACACACACACGCACACATATCTATCTATTTATCTACAGACTTCATATATCTATCTATCTATCTACATATTTCATATATCAATCTATGTAAGCTAATATTTGAAACAGGCGAAGAGAGCGGAAGGGTGAGTACACTATACTTGATAAGCCTTGGGTCCACCCCATCGTTGTTTTAATCCATGACGCTTTAACCAAAGACAATACCCAATGCCCGCCAATATAAACACCACCACCACAATAATCGCGGCAAGTAGCCAGCCGGGGAAAACAAAGGACCGATAAACAGAGGGTCTTGGAGAGGTGATGGTGACATACGGTGGATCGGCCGCGTTTGTACTGATTTGATACGCCACTAAGCCTTGAAAAGGGGCATTGTAATCCAAGGCCACCTCGGTTTGTTTCCAATCGCTACGTTCATCATAGAAGAGATCCTCCTTGTTAGGACCACCCACAACCGCACCTGATGATGATGATAAGAAAGTGAGGATAGTCAGTTCAACACACCTTTTTTTTTTTTTATCCCACCCTCCCCCCCGCCCCATCCAAAAGTACACCTACCATAAAGGATATAAAGTTCTTCAGGAGGGGATGTGTCAATCTTTCCAATATCGGTCCCGCCAGACGCACCAGCATGATGAGGGTTGTGGGGTGAATTCATATGTACGCCACAAACATAAGGTGTCATCCTATAACAAAAAAAAAAACAACAACATCCAGTATCCATTGAGTATCATGTATATATATACACACGCCTAACTCTCTCTCCATCTTTTTTTTTTTTTTTTTTTTTTGTGTGTGTGTGTGTGTGTGTGTGTGTTTACTTACATGTAATTATTTCCCAGCATGTATTCAATTTGTTTTGTCGCAAACTCTGTGTATTGTTTTGATTTGGGCGGATGGAGACGACTGTAGAGGAGAGCCAAAAGAGCAGTATCTTGAAGCGGTACCATTGAATTGGAATCACTGTAGCCGTCACACCAGAGCATGCCGCCCTTTGTAAACATGCAAGGAGAGGAAGATGCAGAGGAGGAGGAGGGATCGATCATGGTATCCAACCAGCGGGTGGCGGCGTGGTATACTTGGTATTGGTATTGTCGACTTGTGCACCGAGGATAGATACCGCACCACTACAATCAGCCCAGTCCATAGGTATCACTGAGCGAGTCTCCCCCAGATTGAATTGATCATAATAATGAGACGCCTTGCCGCGATAGTCGGAATTGCCTGATGCCTTGTAAAGCCATAATGCGCCATACACAAGTTGAGACGAGTATTTGTTGGTTTGATAGAGATTGTCGGCTTCCGGGACCGCCTTGGTGTACGTTTGGAAGGGTTGTGTTTCTGCAAGCGCAAAGACCGACTGAGCTGCATTTAAAAGCGTGGTGGCATACGTGGTGTCGTTGCCCATTTGGCGAAAGAAAGACGATGCTGATGCGAGTGCGGCTGCTGTCATTGCTGCAACGTCTGTGCCAGTGGCCGTATTGGTGATAGCATAGGATGGTCTTGGTGTAGGAATCCCTGTATCAGGGCCTACTCAACAATAAAAAAAGTTCAGTGTAAGCCTAATGCATAAACTACCATTTGAATCCCCCTCTACCCTCCTCCATAAATTGCTACATTATCTTTACCCCAATAGTTGTTGTCGATTTTCCCAGAGCCGACTTGCACATACAGAGTATTGGCATCAGGATGCGCCTTCAGTAACCAATCTGTTCCCCATCGAATAGTGCTTTGTAAGTAACCTGATTGATTGGCTCTTGTATATCCGTCATACCATTCCATGCCGCCCCAAGATATCAATGTCAGAGAATGGGCCAGAGGCAGTGTGAATTTCATATAGTCACTATATATATATATAAATCAAAAAAAGAGTAAAGTGTTAAAAAGGCGTGTTTATTACATATTCATAGATCTACATCTTACCCAGCATCGTAATAGCCACCAGAGAGATCATGATTTTGGTCTTGTTCATCTTCGACAGAGGTATGACGCCTACATATTAAAAAGAAGAAAAAAAGAATAAGGTGTAAGTCTAAAATTCTTTGGCTCCATATGTTTTTGCTGTTCACGTACCAAGGCACACGATTATTAGAAGGTAGTTTACCACTACGTTGAGCTTCGTAAAACCACATGGAATTGTTGAGCAAAGCGGCATAATGCGGATTGACAGTTGAAGAATCTTGAGCTTCCACCAAACCAATACTAAGACGCATCGTTGACATCATCGCCAATAAAGCAAAAAGAAACAAAGTCTTTTTCAAATAGTTCATAGTGTGGAGGAAGATTGAAGAAGAGGAAAGAAGCAATAAAAAGAAAAAAGAGAAAAAAAAAGGGCGGTCATTTTTTTAATGGCATTGAAGCAGGAACTCCGCTTTTCGCCACAAACTGACGATTGGAAAAAAAATAAAATAATAACCCCCCGCAGGAAAAGGAAAAAAAAAAAGAGAGAAGTCAATCATCATTATAATAAAAATACACAAGCAAAAAAAAAAAAAAGAGAGAGAAGCATCTGTTTTTTATTTGAATCTAAAAATAAAGATGTATTTGATATACATATATATATATTTTATATACAACGTGACGAATAAATAAAAGTGAAGGGGGGAGGGGAAAGTGAGAACTAATGGCTATCAAGCAAACAAATAAAGAATACATGTAAAATAAGGAGGGAAGGGGACCGGGGGGGGGAGGGGAAAGAAAACAACACTAGACCTATTTCTTTGATTGTTTTTGACCTTGCTTCAAATCAGACCACCTGCGATCATCCACCCGTTGTAAAAATGCGACCTTTTCCATATAGCCATCTTTATTCGTGTATTTGAGATCGTCCTTGATACCTTCTCGTTCGACATAACCTTGCCAATCCAATCGACTTTTTTCGAGCGTGTTGATCTTTGGCACCTTGATATTGTACTTCGATACCAGATCTGATAGATTGGACTTTGGTCGTTGGATTCGTTTTGTTGATGCCGGTACTGATGATTTTTTCTGAGATGTTGGCGAGAATGATGATGATGATGATGATGATGATGATGATGATGATGCTGGTTTACTATACAAAAAAAATAAAATAAAACCATCATCAATGAGAATTGAAACTTGCCAACAATGCGTTCCATTCAAGCATTTGTTTACTTACTTTGCTGTTTCGTCGCTGGTAGGTGAGGTAGAAGTAGCGGCGCTGGAGGTGGGCGAGGTGGAAGTCGATTCCGTGAGTTGATTGACTGAAGGGGAGATATCGTCTAATGGTTTTGTTTGCTTGGTTGATTTGGCATTCATTTCTTCCCACAGAGCATCCACTTTCGCCTTTCGTTCTGTTTCAGATCTAGTATACAATAGACATTTAGTATTTCACAATGATTGATTTCATTTCTAATGTTTAAAAACCACCTACTTTGTTCGTTTGGTATCACTGTCTTCGCTATTATCCAAGGTTCTTTTAGTCCTTCTTGTTATTTCCACTTCCTCCACTTGATTGTCAGCATCAGAGATATTGTGGTCGTCTTCCTGATCGCCTGTAAAGCAAAAAATAGATAACAGTTGAGTTAGTTTGACACACTTCATATATCCGTGGAATTCTTTATTACCTTCTGGAACAAAGTCAGAATCATCTTCATCAGAGGACCAAATATCTTCGTCGATAGGTTTTGCGGATTTGGACATTATTTATTAATTGATTTTTTTATTGTCTACGAAAGAGAAAACTGGAAAAAAAAAAAAAAAAAAAAATAGAAGAAATATCAGGCTGATGTGACGTTTTTCAAACTCCACCTCATAAAAAAAAATTCTCGGGGGTGTGCTTGTCAATTTCATTTTCCTTTTTTTTTTGTTTCTCCACCACTACTTATATTATTTTAAACCATGGCGATGCCGGGAGGCCCACTGGGTAACAACAATGCCGGCATGACTGATCAAGAACAACAAACTATCAAGATGATGCAAGCTGTCATGGAATCCTGCCCTGCCAAAGTAGCCATGGCTGGTACTGCTGGTAAGTGGGACACGGAGAGAGGTCAACAAGGGCCATGGGGTATTCCACAACGATGAATAACTCACTCATTCGACTTTTTTAAATAGGGTTTGTCATGGGTGGTGCTTTTGGTTTATTTATGTCTTCGTTTGAATATGCAGGTCCCACCATGTCTGAAGAAATGGTTCAACAATCCACAAAACAACAACTCAAGACGGCATTCAAGGATATGGGTACACGATCCTGGTCCATGGCCAAAAATTTTGCTGCTGTGGGTGCTATTTATTCTGGAACAGAATGTGCTATTGAATCGGTAATAAATTATCCGTCTCTCTCTCTTTTTTTTTTTTACTTCTACATTAGACAGGGCGTCACTCACCGACCGTTTTTCTTTTTACTGATATATATAGTATCGGGCCAAAAACGATCTTGTGAACAGTGCAGCAGCAGGTTGTTTTACGGGCGGGTTACTGGCTGTTCGAGCAGGACCTCAAGCAACAGCTCTTGGATGTGCCGGGTTTAGTTTATTTAGTATTGCCATTGACAAAGTCATGCATGCCAATAGTTAGAAATTCCTTTTTATACATATCATATCATACATTTTATTTTTATTGTTTTATTATCATTATTGTTAGATTAGTCATTGTATCTTTTTTTTATGTTTATACTCTTTTTCTTTTATTTTGATTATCGTTATTATATAAAAATAATGGAATTGAATAATAAAAAAAAAAAGTCAATTGATTGTTGTAGAAGTGTTGCAAAATACGTATACAAAGGGATACTGGACTATAAACTAAGAGGAGAAAGGCGCGAACAAAGGAGGACATACGTATAGCCCAAAATGTGCAAAAAAAGGGGCGGATGAAGGGAAGCGGGTTGTTAGCACTGCCGTAGTATTAAGTTATCTTTAGTATATATTGGGGAATCAAAATGAATGATAGGCACATTAGAAAGCGGGAAAAGGACTAAAAGGAATATTATTTGTATGAAATGGGAAGGCAAATGGATAGTGTATCTTTATTGTAATAAATTGATGGAAAAGAGAAGAGATTGGGAACAACAAATAGCTAATGTGGAAATGTTATGTATCTATATAAAAAAAAAGGGCACCGAAGGCAATAATATGCTATAGTGCTACACAGTAGGGGAGAAGGTACACACACGATCAAGTTTAGAACGAAGTGTAAAGTGAAGTTGTGTATCTTTATTATAATAAATGGATTAAATGGGGGGGGGACGGTCAAGATCAAGTGATTGTAAAGCAAGTTTTTGTAAATAAAAAAAAAGGAAAAAAAATATACATCAAATGGAATAATAGCTAGTACTAAGAGGGAAGGGACATATTATGGAAATTCTATGTTAAAAGAAGAATATAAAAAAAAAGTATAGAGTATGAGTGTAAAAAAGTGGGAGAGTGGGGGAGGGAAGAAAGGGGTCCAAGTAGTACTATTGTTTTTCCCGGTTGTGAAGGGAATCTTTGTATGTCCAAGCGCCATCGTCAATTTGGGTCTTGCCAGGCATCTTTTTAGAGAGAGCAACATTTGTTTTGTCATAAGTGGAGGTCACTTCAGCATCCTTTTGAAACACAAACAAGTCAGGAGTCCAGGTAATGTTTTTTTCAGCCCGTTCCTTGCGCACCGATCGCTGCCAATCTTCAATTTTGGATTTTTCGACATTAGCAGTTTGGTAGTCCTTGGCAGCAAGAGCGGCAGTCACCTTGCCCCACAAACGATGAGATTCGATTTGTTGTTGTTCTTCTACTGGTGGAGTCACACGTTCAGCCATAGATTCTTCTTCCGCGTCAAAGAGCAGCACCTTGTTCGTTTCCCCTTTTTTGGTGTAAAATGATTGATGACTCCATCGACCCGATAATGTGTAGTTTTCCGACCCTTCATAGTTAATGGACCCCTTGAAGTGGTTGTATTCGCCACCAAACCAAGGCTTAGGCACAAATTCCATCACCGTTTGGACACCATTACTGCAAGTGATAGAGCAATTTCCTCCAAGTTCAATGTAAGCAGCACCAGTCAAGAATCCTCGAATCAACAAGTGAGGGAAGTCGATAATGTATTGTTCGTCCCATGGTTTGACATAAAGCACAGCACGACCAACTTGATCCACCTTTATTGATGTTCCCTTGAATTTGGATTTTTGACAACCTAAAGCATTTTGATGATAAATAATATTTTTTTAAAAGTCAGTTCGCCAGCACGATGATGATGATGATGATCAGCTTACTGTGGCCATTCAAAGAGACACCAGCCTTTTCATCTTCGAGGTAAAAGGCAGAGATAGGAGGATGATGACAGACTTGTTCACAAATACACTTAACATTTCCAAGATTACATTTGAATTGTTCACCCAAAATAGGATTGTAAGGTTTCTTTTCATTCAGGCCATTGGTACATCGAGATGCGTAACTACCCCATAAAGTAGACATAAACCAACGCACAACAGCAACCATACGTTCTATATAAAATAAATAAATTAACACCAAAATCACAACATTATCATCACTGCCATGTTCTGTACCTTGTGGATCATCCGATTGACTAATGGCGGTAAAGCTGAAATAAAAAATTTACCCCAACCAAAAAAAAAAAAAAAAAAAAAAAAAAAAAAAGGAAAATGACCGTGCGTGGTATAATATCAAAAAAGTAAGTAAACATCATCATCATCATCATCATCATCCGTATGCACTGGAAGGTTCTTTGTCATCCCTTCCCGTCTCCTCCCCCGCAGTTCCTCTTTTTTCTATTTTCTGTATTCACTTACCAAGTAGGATGATCACCCCAGTATGTACTAAAGTCAAAAATTTAAAAAACAGGGTCAATATCTAACGTTTAGTAATAAAATATAAAATTATTTACCCATATTCCAATAAAGAAAGTCCGTTCAAGAAGAAAGCAGGACAAGTCAAAGAGGAAAGATCACCGGTAAAGCTTATCACAGTTTTGATGAATTCCTTGAATTGACCTTTGGAGCTAGATTCGACATTGTGGACAGAGAGTCCGTCAACATCAGTAGGAGTAGGTGACACTTCACCGTTTTGTGTTGGAGAGGGTTGTTCTTTTTTGGTGGTGGAAAAGCCTAGAACCATGATGAGATGAGAAGAAGATGAAAAAGTGTTGAAAAAAAGAAAGAGAAGGAGAGGAAATAGTTCAAAGGTTTTTCGTCAATATAAAAAAAAAAACAATAAAAAGGTCGACGGGGTATTGGGTGTATAATTTCCACAGTTGGTGATTATCGGAAATTCAATTCTAATTTATCCTTTGCCCTAAATCTCGTGATGATCATTTATCCACCTAAGAGCTGACGATTTTTCTTTTATTTTTTTACTTCATTGATCCCACAACGTACCCCCACCTTTTTTTTATTTTGTCCCATTCATTTTGATCATCATTTTATCAACTGATACAAAACTGGTTCCTTGATTTAACCAAAAAAAAAAAGTTGTCGCTTTTAAAGTAGCGGTTACTTTCATATGACAAGGTTATTTGAAATAGGAATGTAAACTCTATATTCTAGCGGATTATCTGTCGGCGACCAGGACCGATCACCCTAACAAAGCACGGCTAATCACTACTTATTGCCACCACTCGCTTTTTTTTCTCTATCCAAGCGAACTTCTACAGAATTTTATTATGAAACTCCGCTAGTCGTGGCTTTTTCCTTCCGAACGCGCCATGCACGCGGCTCAACTTTTTTTTTTTTTTTTTCTTTTTTTCTTATACAAATACATCTTTAAACATGGTCAAAAGTGAACACGACATCAAACGTTTCCACAAACGAGCAAAGTTTTTCATGTCTCAGTGGAAGGTAATACCACCCACCTTTTTGGTTTTACAAAACATCTTCTTGTAGTCACTAAAACGGATCTCATCGTATTGAACTTTTTTTTTTTTTTTTTTTTTTTTTTTGATATAGAGTCATTCCAACGCTGAACTCTTTCACAATACTGATGCTATTCTAGTCGTTGTTGGCGAAAACGATGATGAGAATCCATATAGAAAATCAACTACGATCCAGGTATTTATTTGAAAATATCGTATTTGAAACAATCTCTTCCTCATCTCGAGTCTTTTGATTATTGATCTCTTTCCTTTATAGACTTGGTTGGTAGGGACACCTTTTTATCAAACTTTTTTATTGTTGACACCCGAAAAAATTACCTTTGTATGTGGCAACAAGAAAGGTAAGAATAAATGTAGACACTTTGTAGTATTAGACACTGATACTCACGCACACTCATATATTTTTTTTCAATTAGCCGATGCCTTTGAAAAGCTGAAAAATGGACCTGTGCCCGTTGAAGTGATCCGTCGCTCGAGAACGATAGAGGATAATGTGCCCTTATATGCTCCTATTGCTGAATATTTGAATGGCGTAAGTAGATAGAACGATAAGAATCAAAGGCTTAACAGTAGTAGAAAATGTATATTTACAATTGGATTTATAGAAACGTGTAGGGATCATTGCTAAGGATCGATACAAAGGCAATGTGGTAGACGAATGGACAAAGGCTTTAGCGGCGAGTGGAAAATCATATGAAGAAGTAGATATTGCACCTGCTATTTCTGCATGTATTGCTGTCAAAGATGAAGAAGAAGTGGTAAGAAATCAGGCTTGGATGATAATATCTGTATGCAAAAAGAACGTTTTACTGATGATGTCACACACTCTGTTTTATTACAGCGTAATATGAGAACTGCATCCAAGGTGTCCGCCAACATCATGAGATACTACTTTACCGAGGAAATGTTGAAAATCATTGACGAAGAAAAAAATGTGTCCCATGAAAAATTAGCCGATATGACTGAAGGTGCTTTGGAAGAACCTAAACATGAAAGACGTATTCGTCTACCTAATGAAGTAAGTAGTATATATCCCTGTTTTAGAGTATATGTGAATGTAAAGATGGATGTAGTCCAAATACTAATCCGTTTTATTTTTATTTTTTTGACAGATCGAAGAGAAAGATGATCTTGATTGGTGTTACACTCCTATTATTCAAAGTGGTGGCAAATACGATCTTCGAACATCTGCCATCTCGGACAACAAAACACTACACGGCGGTGTGATTCTTTGCTCTTTTGGTGTACGCTACAAATACTATTGCTCGAACATTGGTCGCACCTACCTCATCAACCCAACCAAGACACAGGAAAAGAATTATGAATTTCTTCTCGATTTACAACACACGGTGATGGAGACGATTCGCGATGGTGTCAAAATCAAGGATGTCTACAACAAAGCATTGGCCTACATTAGAAACAAGCGTCCTGATTTGGAATCTCACTTCACCAAGAACGCTGGCTTTGGTATGGGTATCGAATTCCGTGAATCCAACTATGTATTGACTGGCAAAATTGTGCGTGAATTGAAGAGCAACATGGTGCTGAACCTTTCCCTTGGTTTTGCTGATCTGGACAACTCCCAAGCCCCAGCAGATGATCCTCGTAGTCAAAAGTACGCTCTGTTATTGGTGGATACAATTAAGGTGACCAACGAACTCCCTATTACTTTGACGGAAACCCCCAAACGACTCAACGAAATATCCTACTTTATGAAAGACGAAAACGAAGTGGAAGACGACGACCGTATTGAAATGATGGAAGACGGCAAACCCAACAACAAAGCAGGATCTCAACAAAAATCAAAGGCGTCATCGAAATCAGCATCCACGCCATCTTCCTCAACACGTGCATCTGCAAAGGCCAATGATAGTATCTCGAAATCAGCCATTTTACGAAGCAAATTCCGCAGTGAAGAACAAGAGGACGAAACCAAGGAACAAAAACGCAAGGACCATCAAAAAGACTTGCTTGCCCAAAAACTAGCCGACGGTCTGAAACGTTATTCTGAAGAAACTCAAAACGACATGGATGACAATAAGGCTGTGTTCCGAAAATTCGAAAGTTATCGATCTGAAGCCAAGTTACCTCGGGAAGTGCGGGATCTTCGGGTAAGAAAGCGAAAAAAAAGGCGCATTTCACACGATACTCAACTCTTATTTCATTTAGATTATTGTTGACAAACGAAATGACACAGTGATTCTTCCAATTTATGGTATGGCGGTCCCTTTCCATATCTCTACCTTGAAAACAGCTAGCAAGAGTGATGAAGGTGAATATGTCATGTTACGTTTCAACTTTGTCACGCCTGGTCAAGCCGGTAACAAGAAGGATGATTTGGTAAGGTCCAACAAAAAAAAAAAAAAAAAAGGCAATTTGATTTACTCAATTTGGATTCTTTTTTTTTTTTTTTTTTAACCGGTATATAGCCATTCGACGATGCCAACGCAACATTTGTCCGTGCCTTGACGTTCCGAAGTGCCAACACCTCCAGAATGGCTGAAGTCTACCGTGATATTACCGAATTGAAGAAGAATGCAGTGAAAAAGGAAGCCCAACGAAAGGAAATGGCGGATGTAGTGGAACAAGACAATTTGGTGCAAGTCAAAGGACGACGCCCATTACGACTCTCTGATGTCTACGTGCGACCTCAATTGGATGGCAAACGTCTTCCTGGGGAACTGGAAATACATACCAATGGTCTACGATATCAATCTATTCGGTCCGACAATTCTTTCAGTAAGTAATATGTATTTTCTCATGACGTATCATGATATGTGTAATATGGAATATGTATACTAATTGTCGTTTTTATTCATTAAAAATAAAATAGATGTTCTGTTTAGCAATGTGAAGCATCTGTTTTTCCAACCTTGCGACAATGAACTTTTGGTACTGATTCATATTCACTTGAAAAATCCTGTATTGATTGGCAAGAAAAAGACAAAGGTAAATCGAGAGGGATGGGAGATAATGGTCATATTTAGGTTTTTATGTCATCGTTTGTGATCTGATCTGTGCACTAACCTTATGCTTTTGTATCTGTCTTCCTTAGGATGTACAATTTTACCGTGAAGCTTCTGACATACAATTTGATGAAACTGGTAACAAGCGAAGAAGACATAACTATGGAGATGAAGACGAACTGGAATCAGAACGGGAAGAACGAAGGCGACGAGCCAATCTCAATAAGGAATTCAAAGGATTTGCTGAAAAAATTGCTGAAGCTGTAAGTACCTAGAGGGATGATAGATCAGAAAAGGGTGGTTGGTATTAGGAATTTAGTTTACCTCAAGAGCTCACATTTTCCGTTTTTTTTTTTTTTTTTTTGTAAATTTAGAGTGACGATCGCATTGAAGTAGATATTCCTTTCCGGGAACTTGGTTTCCAAGGTGTACCATTCCGATCCAACGTATTGTTACAACCAACCACTGACTGTTTGGTCCACTTGTCCGATCCTCCTTTCATGGTGATTACTCTTAGTGAAATTGAAATCGCACATTTGGAACGTGTACAATTTGGTCTCAAGAATTTTGATTTGGTATATGTATTCAAGGATTTCCAACGGGCTCCTATCCAGATCAACACAATTCCTATGACTCAACTCGACAATGTGAAGGAATGGCTGAAGTAAGTGGATTAGAGCAAAGGCGATAGGTGATAAAAAGTCGCTGATGATATAATATCGATTTCTTAATAGCTCTGTGGATGTGGCATTTACAGAAGGACCAGTCAACTTGAACTGGAGTATGATTATGAAGACAGTCAATGAAAATCCTGCGGATTTCTTCAAAAATGGTGGCTGGAAATTTTTATCGACAGGCTCTGATGTAAGTGATTCCTTTCTTATACAAGATAAACATACACAAATCGGTCTTCTCACGTCATATATTTTATTTAATTATTTCTGGATACTATAGGATGAAGGATCCGATGAAGAATCTGAAGCTGAAAGTGAATTTGCTATGAGTGATGAGGAACTGGAAGAAAGCTCAAGTGACGAAAGCGATTTCGCATCGGAAGTAGCATCCGAAGAGGAAGAAGAAGAAGAATTATCGGACTCTGGTGAAGGTAAGGATGGCAGAAAAAAACGAATGAACAAGTATGAAGTCTCATTTTATATATACGTCGATTTTTTAGACTGGGATGATTTGGAAGAAAAGGCAATGGAGGGTAAGTCAAATAAGCTATAAAATGAATGGTTTGATTGATGTACTAACTTTTTTTTGGGGGGGTACTTTTGTAGCTGATGAACGCAAACACAAGCGTGTAGCTGAAGATCGGTCTGGACAGACTCAACGAAAGAAAGTGCGCCGCTAAATTTGGAACCCCATCCCAACCCCACATTGACCTTTCCCTCCCCTTCACATTAGCTTGAACCATTTCACTTTCATCTTATTGCCCTTTATTTTATAAATAAACTATTTCTTTTTTTTACAAAATCATAGCAATGCATGCAACAGCTTTTTCCCTGAAAATCTTTGATGACATTAGTCACCACCCTTCTCCTACATCTTTATTATGCTTCGCTCGCAGTGTTTACTTTGGTGGGTGTTTTTTTTTATTTTATTTTTTTTATTTTTTTTTAGTTAGTTATCAATAAATGCAACTCTATCTGACATAGAGTTGCCTTGGATTTGAGACTCTTCCCATGGTTGATTTGGCTGCTCATCACCACCTGTGCGTTTTACGCGAAATCGAATTGATAAGCTACAAGTTTGATTAGGCACTGGATTCGTACTACTTATCGTTTTAGTTTATGCTAGATACTAGACCTTCATTTATCCCGACGTTTGAAGATCATAGTGATGTTTACATGTTTACAATATTTGTTCTCCTCTCTAACTCTCTCTCTCTCTCTCTATCCCTTTCAAATCCTTATCAGTTTACTCTTTCTTCTATTTACCTATCAATTTGAAATAATAAATAACTATGTCTACAGCACAGTAAATGTTGTATAGCGATATGTATTCAAATGATTTTATTGATAATGTGATGGTTCATTTATTGATAGGAGTATACTTTGCCTATAATTAGTTGGTTTGGGATCAAAGGTATATTTGATATAAAAAAAGACCAAGGGCTATCGCTCAGTCGAGGCGACACAAGGGAATGGGGAAGTGGTCATAGTGAGAGGTGGGGTTCGCTGGAATGATGTATGGTAGGATAATCACAAAATAGATCCAGTAACGGCTTTACATACTATCTAGTATGTCAGAGGATGGTTTTAATAATAATAATAATAATAATAATAATAATAATAATAATAATAATAATAATAATAATAATAATAAAGACATAATTTATTGAAGCAATGTGATATATAATAAACTAAATGTGGAGGGTTCATTATACAAAAGAGGGGATCTAATGGAGGTAACATAGAGGAAGACTAGTGGGAGATCTGAAGAATGATCAACTTTAATCTAAAGAAAGGACGATCGAATGGGATCTGCAATAGCATATAAAACATGAGAAGGACTAAGGCTGTCGACCCTAATAAAAAATGGATGGGGATCTATTGCACTCATGACATAAAAGAGACTGGTGGGACATTCCTCGTTTAATAATGTCAAAAGAAACATACTTTATTCAGATGTATATACAAAGTATAGACAAACTGGAACTACGCTAAGCTGATGAAGGCTCTAATAAACTAACTAATGATGGTCTCAAATTCTAGATCCAAAATGAAAGAGTTTCCCCATGCATCTTGTAATCCCTGACCTGAAAACCCTTCTAACTAGTCCTAACACTAATCTAAGTTGACTGTAAGTCTACAGATGTAACAATTGTGAAGAAAAACGGTGGGGAAAAAATGAAAAGAAAGAGAGAGTGGCGGAAAAAAAATCGGGGCCAAAACAAATATTCACGTGGGCGGGATTTCAATAATTATTAGTTTGGTCTCTTGTGGAGGATTTAGTTTGCGATTATCATTTTTTTAACGGAAATCTCTCTCTCTTTCTCTTTTTTTTTCCCAACAATCAATATCATGCAACATCATCCATATTGTAGTTATCTAATAATATTGACTAGTACTATTTAACGTTAGAAGCAAGGTCGTTATAATTTGTTATTGTTTTTGCAGCCGAGGTGGACCATCTCGACTTAATTCACTGTAGAATGCAGTAGTTTGTCACTACTGTAGGTTAGCTTATCTTCTTCATTAAACTAGTTTATTCCATTTATGTTTATTTTACAGCATGGTATTGTCGTTCCCCTCCCCCAACCCCACCCATGATCGCACTTTCAGATATGGGTCAGTTTAATTTAGTTGTCGTAATTTATATGTAAATCTGAATAAAATATGTCTTCTCTTTTTGCTTTTATGTTGTCTCTCATATGCTTAGTTGGTCTTGTTGAATGTATGTACCCACACTGTATAGTGCATGGGAGCATAGAAACAACGCTGGCGTGTGTGTGTGTGCTGGGGCTCAAAAATAGAGGCGAGAGGGATTAAGAATGGCAGCGCTGGATGCATAAAAAAAGAAATGACAGTGATGGGCGCATACATTGATAAGCCCATAAGAATATGATGGCTGAAGCAAACTGGAGGGTATTTAATCTAATGCAAGTAACGTTTCCTTCTTTTTTTTTGAAAAAACACCTTGGTGTTGCAATTTCCTCCACCCCTCAGCCAAAACCAACCGACTTGAAATGCCCCAAATGTTATATATATAAACCTAAAACCCAACCAAGTAATTTATTCCTTTTTACCTCAACTAGAATCTTGCTTACTGAATACATTATGCGTTTCCCGGCAAAGTCATAAATATTTTCAAATCCCGCGTTCTCGCCATTATTTTCTCTTGTGAAGGCGAAACGGAACAATGTCCCCCCCTTTTTGTAGATGTAACACGAATAATAAAAAAAGATGGGCCCTGATATCCAAACAAGCGAAACCTTTATAAAAAAAAAAACTGATCACAGTAGACTCCTTCCATGTTTTCTATGAACGCCTTTTTATGTCCCTATATATAATAAGAAAAAAAAAAGGCGGACATATCAAAAGTCGTTTTATATATATAAAAAAGAGGGTCTGAGTACATATAATTAGAACAAGGTGGACAAAAAAGGCAAAATGCAGTAAAGACGGTATGATCACGAAGTACTGAGTAAGAAAAGGGAAACCACCATGGGCCTGTCAACCTTAAAACAAGCACAATAATATATATACTTTTTTTTTTTTTTTTTTTTTTTTTTTTTGCTGGCCTAGCAAACACAACAAGACAAATAGATAAAAACAAAACCGTATAGCGAATATGTTCAAAATATATGATTGATTTTATTATATAATCCAACAAAATATGAGACAGTGTGTATGATAGTCATGAAATATGAAGTAAAACTAAAAAGGAGGAGGATATAAAGGAAGGAGGAAGAAAGTGATATAAACTATGAGACAAAAAAAAAAAACAAAAAAACAAGACAATAAAGGGTGGTTGGTGGTGGGTTGAGGGGATTCTATCGTTCACAATTGGCATTGTATGTTTCAGAGCATCTTGGGTGAGGAAGAGAGCTAGTAGAGGACTTTTTCTTGATCATGACTGACATGCGTTTGCCTAAGGTAGATCTATACTGTGTTGAAGTAGGTGTTCTCGATTGCGGTGCTGGTGCTTGGTCATTGCTGGTATAGTAAACGCCGTCGTGGTAGTGTTGTTTGTAGTATTCCGTGTCTAGTGTGTCAAGTAATACATAAAGAAAGAAAAAATTAATTATAGTCCCCTGTTTTTTGTGTATGTCCCTGTTTCCCTGTCTCTGGTAATCGCCTTCCTTTATGAATATTGGGAGTTCTTACCTCTGGAATCATATTCGGGCAAAAATGTACGTCGTTTGGTATATTTCTCCACCTTCCAAATTTCAATTTGAGATTTCAATTTATCAATAAAGCCAACCATATCGTTCGTTGTATTATTCTATAGAAAGTCAATTTGGGAAAATAATAAATAAAAAAGAAGAAAAAGAAAGAAAGAAAGAAAGAAAAACCACCCTCCAGGACCACCGCCCGTAAACTCCCATTAAAAATCATTCAAATTCCGCTTTACACATACTACCTCTAAATACCCGTGACTGTAACAATAATATCAAGTAGTATTAGTATGACATATACTTATATAATCAACGTGATTATTCTCATCCCACCATCGATGCCTCCCTCCTTCCAGTGTCTATCTATAGCAGATATACGGGTTAAAACCAGCAGTAATTGATGCTTTCATATCAGGTAACTCCGAGAAACATCATCAAGTAATAAACCTTTTCACCAATCACCATTTGGTTTATTGTACTTTGTTCAACATCCGCACACACTATTAATATTAAATTTGTTACCCACTAAAATTCTTTTTGGGAAGGTCAAAGGTCTTTGCGCAAAAAAAAAAAACCTTGTTTTAGGTGATAAAATCAATTGCCCTTTCTCCCAGGATTTTGCTCTTTCCCCACCCTATGATATCATTCCCTTTTTTTTCACCTTGTCCAGCCACATAATACCACATTCTTGGTCAAGTACAAAAATAGCCACGTTTTCTATATGTAAAACACCACCAGCATAACAAGGCATACCCATCCATCGATGACTTTTTCAAAAAAAAAAAAAAAAAAATCTTTGATTTCTAAAAGCTCCATAAAGAGCACAAGTTGTTTATTATTCTAATAAAATGCAATTCTTTTTTCTACCTTCATAAAATGACAACAATAAATAATGTGGGATATATAAACAATCTATACAAAATATTGTACTCCTAAATGCTAGTCCAGCTACTACAACGTCTAATAATACTAAAACCTATATCTAAACTATTTTTTCTTTCCGTAAAGCCTTTATGCATTCTTGTTTCACATGACTTGCTCGTTCGGTATCATACACACCTTGTTGGTCGAATTGTCTGGCATAAAAGGCACATTGTTCAATACGGTAGTTTTTGTACATGCTGTCCTGAATCATGCGCTATTGGTAGTAAATAGAATGAGTATTTTCAAGACGACTCTTTTTTTTTTTTTTTTTTTTTTTTTTTTATCTATATGCATAAAAACTGGTCTATGTTTATTCCCTTTACCTCACTTTCTGTTAATTCGTTTTCGGGTTCTAGTCCAGAGCGGATAATAAAGACATCATGAAGGACATAAAAGTCGGCACCATTCAAAAAGGTTGTATAAATACAAGCGGGCAGTTGATCATCAAATCGTTCTTCGCACCTAGCATACACACGCACAATAAACAGATTCAGTACTGAGTTTCCATCTTTTTTTTTTTTTCGTTTACCATGGATGATCCTCTTTCTTTGTGATATAGACAGGTCCATAATGATAATCGTATTCAGTCACCAAGTAAGGTTCCGTTGCCTGTCTCCATTCAGCGTAGGACGTCGGGCCGGCGTTTAGAGGCCAATGATGATCAAGTAATCCCATGCGTCCTGCATCCACCCATTCCATCATACCGTCCCGCTCCGTCGGAAACACATCGCGTTGGACATGGTTGCGTTTGGGAAAGGCAAAGGTAGGCGCCACCAGCGCATGACCTTGGTCCAGGAGATCGACGACAGCAAACGAAGCATGGGTCACAGATGAAGCGGAAGAAAGCCAAAGCAACGAGATCGGTGTGTGCATGACATACGGCGATCGGCTAAACAACCGCGCTACATTGCGAGCCCCTTGAAGTCGAATACGAGTGGTGTGTTCCGGAAGTAAAATGACATGAACATCCACATATTTCCCAAGCACAGGTCGTGATTCGTATTCCCGTCGTAGACGTGATAAGGCCTGCACCGCTTGTCCCGAATTTAATCCATCCTTCGTTTCAATTTGTATGCTTGCTGATATGGTACCTAAAAAAAAAAAATAGGTAATTAGAAATAATGCGTATTTTTTTTTTCCTAACAACCGATCTGTTTTTGGGCGAAAGCCACCACTTTTTTTTTTTTTTTTTTTGGTTTCTTTACCTTGCCAGAGGGTTGCCATGTTCTCTAATGAATCCATGTCATCCATCGTCATCACAGTGGTGATCGAAATAGGTGTAATGGGACCGGAGGATGTAAACCAAAAGGGTCGAACGTTATCAGGGACGGGTAAAGACTTGCTAAACATTTTACTGAGGCGCATTTGGGTGTTCAACGAGTCCAATCCAGGGGCAGGGGACGGGGGCGATGGTGGCAAGTGGGCAGCATTGTTTTCTACTATCGATGCTTGAGATACAGGTACCAGTGCTGGTGCTATAGCATACAAACAACATGAAAAAATGAAAAAAAAAATGAGTGGACGGTTTTGTGACATGAAACCTCCCCCATATCATATTCGGAGGAGGAAGGGGTACTAACTTACCTTCAAAGGCCAGTGATTGTTCAGTTTCAGAAAAAGTCAAAAAGTGGAATGCACAGAATAACATACTAAATAGGACATATACATAGACGGCCCAACGGACCAAGCGCGAAGTCCATAGATGCTGGCACCAATGAATAGAAGAAAGGGATGGCGATGAAGTTTTCCTTTCTTGCTTAAAAGATGTAGGCGGACAAGCGGTAGTCAGCGATGGTTTGCGTTGATGTATTTTATGATGAGTATTGTTTGGTCTTGACATTATAAAGAAAAAGAAGAAGAAGAAAAAAGGCACTAAAAAGGATATATAATATGTAAAACAAGAAGAAAAAGAAACAAAGGAAAAAAGAGAAAATGAAAATCGCTGGAATTAAAACCAGGTTACACAGGCACATCAAAGAAACCCCATCTCAATATGGAGCTTGTTACCACGTGTCCTTATAGTAAATACAATCCATTCTACAAACTGGTCTGATTATGAGATTGGATTCTTATGTTAAAAATTGAAATAAATTCTTGATGGGCTACCGAGAGTACTGTTTGGTGATTGGTGCTTTAAAAGTGATTCATAATAGAGGCCAAGTGGTACAGCTCTGGTCCACAAAAATAACAAAAGATGTTTCATTCCCGTGGTTACGTCTGATACTGGCTATTCCCCTGACTCTGGGACAACATCTGGACTGTTTTCTCTATGCAAAAAAGCATAATACTTTACTGCTACTGCATTGTATTGAGCTGATATGCACTATGTTTAGAGGTCAGTGATTTATGTGGGAACGACACCAAAAGCGAAGCAAAGAAATCTATTCCTTGACTATACTAGGCAAGTCTATGAGAAAATAATTTGCATGTCCCGATCTTTAAACATTTCTTATGATCTCATCCCAGCTATGCTATCGAAAAAAAAAAGATAAAACAAGTTGATGGATAGCGGGGTTTAAACTCAATGTCTTGTAACTTGTTCTCATATTAGCGAAACTTAAATTTGATATGATTGAACTACGTTAAGAGCATGATACATATGAATGACGAAAGTTAGTAAAGATTAATATTTTCACGACCTAAAAATGACTTATAGGGATCTATCCGAAAATAAAGAAAAACCTCTTTTTTTGGGGGGGGGGCAGGAGTCCCCGTTCCTGAATTGTAACGTTAAATGTGGAAATAAGAATTTTTTATTTGTTATGGAAATCAAAACAAACGATTTAGATCTCGATAAGAAATGCATGACGACTTTATACAATTCTTTTTTGTTTCTCTCCTGGTGTTTTACTCCTTTTTACACAACAATGAACCATATGTACCCCTCTTGGATTCGCTGACATCATGCTCAATATCTACTATATTTCTCGAAGTGAATGACGCTTATTTTTTCCTATCTACGAAACTTCGCTAGTTTTATTATCAAAGCATGTACGAATACTACAGTATGATGAATCAAGTGTCTGAATATGCACCTTCCATTGATTTAATGCTCCATTTCTTCTTATGATGTGATTTCATATATAATCGCATGCGAGAAGCGAATACAGTGTAGGTATACTGGTACGCTATCGCTTGCCACTAAACGGAAATCGTGTGCAATGAAGTAATATATCTTTCGTTAGAGATACTATGATCGCATCCCTGATAATATATACGTAGTTGTTCCAGAAAAGTTTGGATTAAAAAAGTTGGTATGTAGCTGAAACACCTAATATGACCCCAAAATTAGACGATAGAGGCAGTTTTGCATGAATTGAGCTCTGGTGAACGAGCATTCAATTTTCATTGGACAGAAAATTCAGGGCGGGATCTGAAATTTCATAGCTTAAACTAAAGCATTCCGAATTTCTATTTTTTCTTTTTGGATATTGATAAAAAAAAAAACAACAACCTCATGCAAGTACAAACAGGATTCAGTTAAGCCACTATTATAAGAACCAACTTTTGGACAAATGCAAATGACCTGACACCATGAACAACATTTTCTGATTGGTTTGGTATAGTCAATGTAACTACGAGGCAAGTGTTTTTTTTCCTTCTTCTTTCTAGTCAACGATTTCTTTTCTTCTCAAAACACAAAAACAAAAAGAACCTAGCTTTTTTCTCATCGTTTCTCTTTTCCCATATTTTATTTAAACTTGGTATCTATCTCTTTGAATACGATTCTACAAGGCGTGCACCAACAATACTGGGACGATTTGGGAGGGGGGACGGACCAAGCGACTGTAATATTCAACGACAATCAGCAATCATCGCGACAAAATATCATTCAACTCTTCTTCTGCTTTGGACGCTAGTGCACTTGATTGACAACATTATCGACCTATCAAAATGATCTGCCGAACATTACCGCCCTTCTTTTCGTAGCTCCTCTCTCTTTTTTATACTTTTATTTTTATTTATTTATTTTATTTTTATTTTATTTTTTTGTTGCTAGAATCGTTGGACGGTTCAAAAATACGGTAACAACTTGGATATTTGCAATGATCTCGGGAGTTTACCGAATGAGTTCGCTGATCTTGTCCACTTTTTTTTTTTTTTTTTTTTTTTTTTTCTCTTAAAGATATCTCATTTTTATTTTATTTTTTGTCATGTCCCTTTTTGAAAAACAACACACGCTTGGGTACTGGGGTCCTGTTACAAGCTCTGTGGATTGGTAATGTCATCAAAAATGATATGTCTATGCAAGGGGTGCTCATCCAACCATTGCTCTTATTTAGGTGCGAAGAAAACTACAAGTATTCATTTTATATAGCCGAATTTTGGAATACTCTCTCCGTAAGTCATGTTCCAGTATTGCAACAAAAGGATTAGGGGCATATTTAGTCCGGCATGAACTGACATGATACCTTTGGCATTGTCTTTTATATGATAGAGTTTTGCTATGATTGTTCTTGGTCTACTGGGTATTTTGGTGCATCATCGAACGTTAGGGTGGCGACTTGCCTGTGGCTACTTTATGATCATGGTAGTCGGTGTTGGAAGGTAAAGAAAAGAAAAAAAGATATTTCGATGCGAACCGGTCTCTTTCCAACTTTATTTGCTTTTTATGATTTTTTTTAGTGTTTTATTTCATGGCACACTGCAATATAAGCATCAAATGTGGGATGAGGCGAGGCTTATTTTATAAAGATATATTTTATATAAAAAGTGAGAGGGGATTAACATTGGTTGTGTTGGATTATACTTATAGATTCCAATGGTATGGACGGCAAGTTATATGTTGTGGGTGCTATTGCAAGACAATGGATATGAACCTCTTAGATACGGGATTGGCATCAGTCTTTATTGTGCTTTGGCAACATTTGTTACTAGTCAATATCAAGGATCCACCCAATTTTATTTATTCCAGGCATCGTAAGTAATGGCACTACTATAAATGTCAATGATGGATGGGGCATTCTGATTATCATCATATACTGATATTTTATTTGTGGGATGTAAAAATAAATGGTGGGGATTTGTTAGATTTGGCATAGTCATGTGGACCTGTTTATGGTTTGTATGGAAGCTTTACAAGAACACTCAAAACAATCAGGTCATTCAATTATTCCATCAAGGTACACAATTTTTGGTACTTGCTATTGGTGTTTGGCTATTTGATTCCAATTTGTGTTTTATCTTTGATTCTATTCCCAACCCTCAGCTCCATGCTTGGTAAGCTGAGCACAAAATTGAATGCAAGTATTAGGATTGATTGATGGATTTTTAATGGGTTGATCATGTTTAGGTGGCACATACTTGTAAGTGAAATATTTACTCAAGAAGGAATGGGTCAAAAAATTGACCCGGTGAAATTCTTTTTACATAAATCTTAGGTTTGCATTAGTATTCACTTCTTCTTTGTGGTGACTGGATTTGAATTGGTGGGGACCAAGCACCATCGAATTGCCTATTATGCAAAATGGATTCCTTATGTGCAACTGATAGATGGTGCTACTTTTGTTACTGCTGACAAGGTCTCTTCCAAAATGTAGAATAGATGATTGGTTTAGTCTTAGATTATTATTATTATTATTCTCATTATTATTCTCATTATTATTAGTATTATTTTTTAAATGTTTTGTTGACTTTTAATAAAAAATCATCTTCTCCCCCAAAAAAAAAATTAAAAATGGCACCTTTGACTTTATTTTGTATGATAATAGTGTTGAGAAGATAGGAATAAATATTTGCAGTTGATCTGCTGATAACAATTGAATTGGTTCACGTGCGATAACATTGTCTTCATTCATCATGCCTGAAAGATGTACAATATGTACCATAGGTAAAAATCAGACTTGGCGTATTATACCTTGTCGTTTTAGGCAGTGAAATTTAAAGGTCGTACTCCCTCCCTTCATTTTCTATTCTTGAACCGGTGACTCAAAGATATGTTTATCATCTAGAAAAAGAAGAATGCATGACCTAACGTCATAAATAATTTAAATCCAATAATCAGGGCCTAGAATTTATGCAACGGATCATTGATTTCAGATGGTAAAAAGGGGAATCAAACTAGACTTGTCGTCTATATCAATCCGAATGTGACTATGTATCTAGGAGAAGTTGTGACAAAAAAAAAAAAAAAAAAAAAAGAAGAAAAAAACTTTATATCAAATGATGGGTAGTTTAAATGAAAAAAAAAAAAAAAAAAACTCGATCGATGAACAAGTATGTGTGTGTCAAGTGAGTATACCCCCTTTTTTCGATGCAGTCGATTTCTTCCTTTCCCCCCAAAAAAATATACTCTAACTTTAAACTAAAAGCAAAAGCAAAATTACAATCCATGTTCTTATAGTTAGAAAAAAAAAAAAAGAAGATTAAATTATCATTAGGTCAATGGAACATGATAGAACTTGTGAGAAGCAAATTATAAAGAATAAAGTAGCTCATATTGATAGTTTTCGGATGTGTGGTCCGCTGAAAGGTATCCAGAGAAAAGCTTATTTCTATCATTTATTTATAATCGGCGCGTACCTTTTTTTTGGGGGAGGAGGTGTTGATGGTGGGACAGGATCGAATACATATAAATAATCCAATCCCCCATTCTCGCCCCTTGTTTTTTTAGTTCTTTCTTTTTTTTTTTTTTGCTTTCTCTCGTTTTTAATTACCGACAGCATTTTTTTTTTATTTTCTTTCTGTCTATCTTTCTTCTCTTCCGCTCTTTCTCCACTTTTTTTTTTTCAAGAAAATCCTACAAATTGATAATGGAAACCTTTATTGGGCATATCAAAACACCTCAAGATGCCTTGATTATCTTTGAAGCTTGTCGACGTGGCCAGTTGCATAGGGTGAAAAGGCGATTATCGACAAAAGAACGCATGAACATACAGTCGGGGTCCATATTTGCTTTTGACGAAGGTGAAGCTGGAATGCGACGATGGACTGATGGACGAACTTGGTCTCCTAGCAGGGTTTTGGGAAGCTTTTTGACTTATCGGGAATTGGATACAAAAAGGCGACCTCGCCGACATTCAACTTACACGTCTTCGCCTTCTTCTTCTTCTTCTTCCAATGGCGGCGATCTTCATGATGGTGGTACCTCCTGCTCTTACAAACCTAATGGTCTTATCAAGCAAAGCTTTTCCATTTGCACGGTCTCAAACCAAAAAATGCATCTTATATCCTATTACTCCAAGGCCGACGTTGTCAATGGCCGTCTCACTCGTCCCTCCATGGATCCCAACCTCAACAAGATTGTCATTCCAAAAGGCATGTACCCTGAACTCAATCCTTTAGATACAAGTGGTGGTCACTCTGCTACTTTACATTTAATGATAAAACACTCTACCAACGGACATCAACAGTATACCATTGACACCAATACTACCAGCGGCAACAGTAACAGCAGTAGCAACAGCAGTAGCAAACTTCACAGCAAAAAAGAATTTGTTTATGTACAACCACCATCTCTCTCGTCGTCACCACTATCAACATGTTCTGATGAAGATTTATGGTCATTATCGCAAACAGCGACGTCATTCTTACCACATCATCAACATCACCATCATCATTCTACTACATCGATAACCAACGGACAGCCATCCCCACCACTGATTGAGTCCGGATTCCCACCACCACCCATTCATACAAAACATGCTCAGCCATCATGTTTATCACCACCCGTTCAAGTTTGGAAACCTTACTCTTTACAATCTGAAGATACAAGACAATTGGACGCCCTCAAGTCTCAGTTACGGATTTAGTAATAGTTTTTATATCCTCTCCCTTACCTTATCCCTTTTTGTTTTATTTTTAGTTTTATCATATTGTTGTATTTAGGTAGCATTTCCATACATTCTTTTTTCTTTTATCAGCATTCTATTCTACTTTGTACAAGCCCCGCCTCCCCCCCATCTTCTCTCGTTATTTTGCCATTCCTATCATTGACAATTTACACCTACCTAGTTATCGTATCGTTTTCTTTTATATATATATATATATATATATATATATAGCAAACTTAATTAGTTTATATTTCCTATTCCCCTTCCACATATACGTTTTACACAAAATACATACATATCTCTCTTTTATTGCTCTATTTTCTACACATGATTTTTTATCTTTTTTTTTTTTGGGCGATCCTTTATTTTTATGCTTTACATCAATAAAACATATATCAGTTTTTTTTTACCTAACTTTGATATACTACTGTCTTTTGTTGTTGCTGTTGATGGTGAATATGATTTCTATTTTTTATGTATAAAATGATTAATGACCCCCATTAACCTCTGCATACGTATGGTGCATCAATGATATCATGCGCACATGTGCTTATTATGATCACCTCCCTCGTACAGTCTCTCTTCACATAACCCTGATTCAGGAGGTGTGATTACAGTTATGCATACAATCTCGATCAATAACCTTATTGTGTCCTCATTTTTATCAGTATGATAAATGCTCTTCTTTTTTTTAAAAAAAAAAAGAAATCAAAAGCACCACTCTATTTTGATAAATGTGGCAATCAATTTTTTTTTCTACGGTAATAGTGGGGGTGGAATTATTATGTATTATGCAGAAACATTACATAACGCGTCAGTATTATACAATACATAGTTGTTTGATTATTATTATTTTTTTCGGGGGGAGGGTGGAGAGGACGGCACTAGACCATATTCATACCGCTTTTTTTTCACATCGATCGCGAATTTGATTATGCGAAATATTAAAAATTAAAAAAAAATCATCATTCTTTTCGTCGAGTTATCACAAGTGAGCGAAGCATGGAGGAGGAGGTGGGGGTGGATTTTGTCAATTGAGAGTATGATAATGTACAGTCTCTATCATATCCATACATCAATGAATGGGTGAGACAAGAATAAAAAAAAAAAAAAACGCCAACGTCACTCGTCCTGCTTCTATGATACCTTCCCCAAACCTCCGTCGTCTCTTTTCCTGCATGCCAGATAAAACGTAGAGAGGATATTAACAACCGTCGTTATATCATCCTTCCTGTTGACCAAAAGACATCATAGTATACGGGGGTCCTGATGATAAGGTCACAGTCAAGAAAAAAGAGATATCGTACCAAGTTAAAAGTTTGTGGTTGAACAAAAAGGAAAATAGATAACCTTCCTCTGACTTTGTCTCACACCCAATTTGGTCACCCCGATTAATTTTGCAATTTCAGTAGTTTCACTTAAAACCCTCATTTAGAGTTTTTCACGGACGGTCGCGTAAAAAAAAGGGGGGAGGGAGGGAGCCGAGAGCGGAGTTTTTTGCATTTGTGCCTGAAAATCCAACGAATATTAAGGGCCGTCTAATTATGGAAAGAAATGGTGTTTTATTGATGACTGCGAATTTCATAACTCTAAGCCAAACACAAGTATGAGCATAAATTAAGAATTATTTATGTGAAGTATATAATATCCAGTGCTCAAAGTAAATCATCATGGAATTACATACATGCATATTGATGTGGTGTTCTTTCTCCTTTACATATGCCACTTGTAGTGGTGAATGACAGATTTTGACACCTTTGCAATGCAGATCATGCAGAGTAGAATGAGACTTTTTTCAAGCAAACATATACATATATTGGAGTTTAGTCAGTTTAGTTATGTACAGTACAGCACGCCATCGAAGCATCGAAACAAGTTCATCCGTTTCTTACCGTAAAGCGTCTGTCATGACAATGTATTGGTCTTCGTTTTGCTTCCCATGTACATTGATCTAATATTCCTCTTATAATACCTACCCCCTTGGTTAGTTGTGGTGTCTCCGTTTTTTTTTTCTTTTTCAATTACATTTTTTATTATACGGTAAACGATTTCACGCCTGTACCTTGTAAATCTCTATGGATTAAGACGGAATCTAATGCACTTCTGTTACCTGAAAGCATCAAACCTAGACTGATTTTATGTAAAAAAAAAAAAAAAAAAAAAAAAAAAAAAGATTGTTTCCGAGACGGTGTTGGTCTTTTTCACAAAAAAATTGGTTCACATAGCGTGCGCCAAAGTTCCAGGTGACCCATTCTGGTAAGAATAAAAAAAAAAAGGACATTTCAAATCCCGCACACGTGGATTTATAGGCTCCCCAATTTTCATTTTCTTCTTTTCTTTGTTTCATTCTTCACAATTATGGCCGCTACGGAAGTACGATGGACTTAGATTAGTGTCAGGACTAGCTTAGAAACGTTTTGAGACTAGGGATTACAAGATGCATGGGAAAACCTTTCATTTGGATTCAGGATTTGGAGCCACCATTAGTTGGCGTTTTGGAGCCTTCATTAGCTTAGTTTAGTGTTAATCTGTACATAGTTTGTTTCTGTATTGAATAAAATATGCCTGTTTTTAATTACATTAATGGAAAAATGTTTTACTAGTGTCCCTTCATGTCTTGTACATAGATCCCTTTTTTACTACCATTCCCTTCTTCTCTTTTGCTTAGTGTTGACTATCTTCATACTTCAATAATAGATACCCTTTTTGTCTCATCTAACTCCTTGTACAGTATATTAAGGTCCCCCTTTCTTTTTTACTGTCTCTTCACATAAGGTTTTAGACCCCAACTTGGTCTCATTCATGTTACCTCTATTAGATCTCTTGTTACAATGAATCCCAAGCTCTTAGTGTGGTATCAGCCGCATTCCTTCAAATAAAACATACCTTTATTAAAATTACTATTATTATCCTCTGACACATTATATGATGAGCAAAGTCGTTATTGTGGCTGCTTTGTGGGTGTTCTACCAAACACGTTCTTTCTAACTTACCCACGATGACTACATCCCCCCCCCTATTGCCACTGATTGAAAGTTCAATGTCACTTAGTATCAAACATGATTATATTTTGGTGCCACCATTAATATAAATTAACCGAGAGTTTATACCATCAGTGCAGTCTTCCATATATAATAATCCCTGGCCTACAGCTTTTTAGCTTCTCAGTTACCCCTCCGAAACTCAGGGACTGGTTGACAGTTCTAGGTCACCTTATATAAAAGATGATCCTATCATATTCCTGCTAGAACATACATATCAATTCATCAATGTCGCGCCCTCCTAATGTAACCAACCTTATTAAACATTTTTACCCTCCACTATATAACCCGCTTCATGATTTTCATTACGCACAGTACAATAATAATAAAGCATACGTTCCCCGATCAAAAAATCACTTGAGTCCCAAGATACTGTCCATTACTTTACCTCCCCCCTTCTTTTCTCCTACCATCTAGTAGATCATTTTTTCAGAAGTGCCTTATGATACCTGAAATGCTCACATTCAAATGGAAGAACCGACTGTGTGTATATAATGGGTATTCACGGTAAAGAAAACCATAATAATGGTGATTCCATACAAAGACACCACAGAGAATAATTAAATATCTAAAAAACATGGTAGGCAACTATTTCAGAATATATAAAGGAAGGATTGGAGTTGAAAAAAAGAAATGGATTTTTATTAATTCAGATATGAAATATAAGTAAGTAATGTAAATGATGAGGTGAATGCATGAATAAATAGAGTAACGAAAAAGCCTAAAAGTTTGAGATCTAATACGATAATGATATATGATGCCAAGGGAGAAAAAAAAAAAGTAACTAATAATAGGAAAAGGGTAGACATGAAAAAATCCCTAACTAATCTAAATCTTCATCCAAATGGTTTGTCTTGATCCAGGCGTCCAAAACCACCGTCACACTTGATCGTTCAATAGGATTCACGAGCAATAAATTTTCCAAACAGGCACGGAATGAAGGATGGATACCCTCCACAGTGTCGTAGGCCTGTCGCAGATGGGTATCCATAGAAGCGGGTTGGCAACATAACTGAGACAACTGTTCAAAATCTTTGAATAAAGGAACGCCCGTCGCCACTTCATAGATCACACAGCCCAGGGACCAGCAATCCAACGCAGGACGCGGACTGAAATTGTTGCAATAGTGTCGAGTGGTGTTTTGCTGGGAGCCAAGGCACGGTGTTGTTGTGGTGGATAGTATGGGCGGCTCCATGGCTGTTGCTTCCCTGACAAGTTCCGGGGCACTATACTCGTCCAACATGATTCCATAGCCTTCCGGCTGACCTATCACATGCGCCTGATCGAATCGGCCGACGTACCAATCCGTAATGGCGCTGACGTGTTGAAAATAGAAGGACCGTAGTGAGAGACCCAAATGGCAGCAATCGAGGGCATGGACATCACGGATGCAAGTGAGGAGGGAGTGCACAGTCAATGACATGAAGTTGAATTGGCGGATGTCCACAATCGCTGGATGGTCGTTTTGTTCATAAAGTAAATAGTGAAGTGATTGTTGCGCCATACATAGGCCTGAAATCCAGTAATATTGATAGTGTGCACGTGTGGGAGACTGCAAAGACAAGGCATCGTAATGACTGATGATACGATCGGATTCCTGGAGCCGTATAGTTATGTTGATATTGCGAAGGAATGCATTCTGTTGGTTTGCTGGATAGTAGTGTAGTGTCCGTATGGATTCGTCCTTTGTTGCATGTTGAATGGTTCGCGTTGCGTAGCCCGGAATGCGAGCATTTTCCTCCATAAGTACTTGGTCGTCCAGTAATTGGTAGTGTCCATTCACAATCAAGGTCCCATTGGAATCAAAAAAGTCGGGTTCCATAAGTTCGCATGCACCTACAGGGAAATGAACTTGCTTCACTTTTCTAAATTTGTCTGTCACAGGCGGAGGCGTACTTGATATATTTGAGAAGAGTGAGAAGATGGATGTCGGTGATTGCGGAGATCGTAAAGAGACCATTCTTTGGATAAAGGTATCGAGTCCACGTCGAATCGAGGCGTTTCTACTGTTGTGGTTGATGCTGCTGTTGTGGTTGCTCTCCTTGATGGTGTTTTTGTGTCCCGACGATTGACGGAGAGGTGTCGAGGAAGTTTGACGATCAGCCATGTTCGTTCCCAATGATTCGTCACCGTGTTCTGTGCCAATAATTCTATCGTCTGGCGGTGATGGGTCATCCGAATCTTCCAAATGTAAATAACTATGAGCTTCGTCTTCATGTGCGCTCGTATGTCGTTGTTTATGCCGTCGATTTCTACGAAATAGCCATATACCAAATAATAAGAGACAGACGAGCAAAGCTATGGAGCCGCCAACAATAATTCCAATAACCGCTGCAGAAGGACTAGGAGATATAGATAATGTTGGTGTATCAAGTGATGGTTGGTCTATTGATTTTGAGAGTTGCACATCAAGTTGGATTTCTTGAAAGACGTAATCATCATCGTTGTTGTCAAATACTGTAAACAAGTGGTGATTTGCAAGTGCAATGGTAGCACTTCTGTTTCCCTGACCATCATTGAGTTCATAGAGGTAGGAGCTTTGTGTCACCTTATTCTGTTTGCTGACAGCTGATGGCTATGAACAAAAATAAAAATATACCGTTAGGTTGGTTTATCGAATTGAACAGTCAAGTTTCTTTTTGTATTGTCAATGTCCTTACCAATTGTATGTGAGTGATATTCCGGTTGTAGTCAAAAATCAGGAATTCAGTGGCAGCGTCATTCAAGACTTCGACAAACCCCTTTGATGGAATAGCAATGTCGGTTTCATATGTGGCGTCCGGTTTGGATAGATCATCCAAATTGCTGTAAACTTGAATACTATTGGCGTTCGGATAACCCAAAAGAGCGATTGATGAGTGTGCGTTGTTTGAGGCCAAAAGTGGTGTTGTCGATGCTGGATCAGGAAATCGTATTTGCTGAAAGGAGGCGCCATTTCGATCACACACCCGGTAGAGACCATTGAATTGACCAGGTTCATTTGAAGAGATCACCACACAAGGTTGTTGTTGCTGTTGATTTTGATCTGGCGATGTCGTTGTGTCGTTGCTGATTTCCCCCGAGCTAATTGGCGTCGATAGATACATTGGAACCATCGATACAACAGTGGCTGCGTTCAATTGATCATTATTCAAGGTTGTGTCAAATGCTGGTAGGCCGAAGCCAACTTGAGGTTGAAGTTGCGGAGTGGATGATACCTGATATGACAGGAAATTGGTGTTCCCATGTGGATCGACAGCACCGATGTACAATTGATTTTGATGTCCAAAGCATGTCATGAATGAGTCTGTGCTGTTCAAAGCCCTGTTTCGAGCGACGGAAGTGATCCCTTTTTGTATATCATAAGAGCTGACGCTATCAGGAGAGACCGCATATATGTAGGCATCATCGTGCCCTAAACATATTCTTGATTGCGCCATGGTTGTTTCTATTTGTTGAATAAAGGGAAAGAAAAAAAGAAAGAGAAGGTATAAAAAAGAAAGAAAAGAACGGACAAATCAATAACGTAAAAAAAAACCAGCGAATAGCCACTTTTGATTTTCCTATTTTGAACTTACTGTTACGCAGAAGAAACCTTGAGGCTGAGTGACGAGATTCACCATCACACATCCACCCAAAATGATCATAATTCATTTCGACTGAGCCACAGTTGTCCATTCGTTGCACTAGGCATTCCGCCTCCTTGGGCATTCACACAAGCAGAGGCCAAGTTGATTTCTAAATATATAAAGATTAAACGAGGAAGAAAAAACAGTTGGTACAATATGTTGGGGTTTCAATATTATCAAAGTTTTGACAGAAGCAACCTACCTTTGTGTCACGAGAGCTCTTCCTCATTAATTTGTGCGGAGAGTGAGACCCAAAATATAACTGCTGTGATCGATTGTTAGAGAGGCTGGTGCATTTTTTGAAGATATTAGAGAACGCATAAATAACGTGTTTATAGTACACCCCAACATCGCCACACATCTTACCTTTCAAGAGATTGCCAAACATAGATCCTGATCCAATACAATGGTGGTGTCATACAACATATTTTGATGACTCCCCACATATAGTTCCAGCAATTCAAAGCTAAAAGTCCAAGAAGTCAGCGAATATGCAACTGCGTAAATGAATGACAAATGTGCCGCACTACCCTGGTTGGTATAATAGATGCAAGTCCAATGCATAGACAGCAATGTTGGATTGATTAATAATGATATTGTAGTGGACAAGGAAAATGGGGTCAACGAAAAAGAGAAGGTTCAGCTTTTCCTCTGCAAAAAAAAAAAAAAGAAATGGCGGTGTTCCAATTTCGATCCACTATACCGCGACGAAAATCTTGGTGTCGGCCCACGATACGCAATTTGGGTTAAACGCTTGGTAGGCATTGTTCAGGAAACTCACATTTTGTACTCATAATTCCAAAAAATTGATTTACTGAGTGTCATGGGGTAATTTTTAATGAAATAAAATACTCCGTCATTTCACAACATAGTAAACGACCCCTTGGAGCACAAATGGTTTTATTACAACACATACAAAAAAATAAAAGTCAGGAACTGGATACACTGGATATATACATTATATCCAGTATTAGTGGAGGTTATACCACATCATTCATGTGGCAGGAATAGCACCTTATTTCATATTGTATGACCTAAAGCTATCGACATGTCGATAAGCCTCTGAGATTGGTGCAAGTAATCATTTAGTAAGCTAAACTATAGTGCAAAATGCTCTATACCGACCGCCACACGTACGTTACGGCTTATATTTACTTATATAATTGTTCAAAGCAGGAATGTGATCATTATTGTTGGTAATTGATCTAAGCCTGTCAACCGGTCCCTGAGTCTTTATTCGGAAAAATATTCATTGTGGATGAACAAGCAAATGTTTGGAAGGACATTCATAAAACAGACACAATAGTGACATCGTTTACCATCAAATGAATCAGAAAATGTTTAACTGATGATTAAAAATGCATATTTTATTAAAGCACATTGGCAAATACTAAAACTAAAGACAAGCTATTTATTGTAACAAGGGATTAGATGGAAGGATCTACTGGAGGAAGCATGAGGGAGACTATTGTGAGATTTGACTAATGGTCAACACTAATCCCAAGGGATAATGTAAAATGGGAGCTGATATAATGTACAAAGTATGAGAAAGATTAAAAGGACATTTGTTATTGAATCACAACAACGGTAAATGCTAAATCAAAAAAGGCAGCGGTAGTAAAAAAAAAAAAAAAAAAAAAAAAAAAAGGTCTATGGCACCATAAATGAGTGAGATTAATGAGACATTTTTCGTTGAAGCAAGTAAAAAGGGACATATTTTATTGGTAAGCGGATACAAGCTACGGCAAACTAAGACTAAACTAAGCTAATGAAGGCTCCAAAACACCAGCTAATGGTGCCTTCAGGTCCTAGATCCAAAATGAAAGGGTTTCCCCATGCATCTTGTAATCCCTTATCTGAAAACGCTTCTGAACTAGCCCTAACGCTAATCTAAGTTGACTATAAGCCCACAAAGTCACAATTGTGAAGAAAAAAAAGTGAAAAAAAAGGAAAGAGAGAGAAAAAAATTGAGAGAGAAATCAATACTCACGTGGGCGGGATTTGAAAACGTTTTTTTGGTCTTCTTGGAGGTTTTTCACACCAATCAACGCCATACCATAGCATAGTGTTTCTCTTCCCATAAACATAGCTACCACCATTCAACATTAGAAGAATGTTTGTGATCGTCTCTTAGTGACTTTGTAGTCAAGATGGAGCAATTCGGCTTAGTTTGGTTTACAGCTTTCACCGCAGAATGGTTTGGCGCTCCCTATATAATAGCTTACCTTCTTTGGTTGGATTGTCTTACCGTACACTATATTTATTCAGCAGAAAGGTATATTTACCTCCACATTCATCCTCAAGTCCCTCACATTTAGGTATGTTTTATGATACTACCATTAAACTATATAGTTTAGTTGCCATAGTTTATATCTACATCTGATTGAAATGTTTCATGCCTTTTTTTTTTTTTTTTTTTTTTTACATCGTCTCCTCTGTCCTTTGTTTGGCTTGTCAATTGGGTGTACATACACTGTACTGTAAAGAATAGCGCATGTGCATATAAAAAAAAAGCGATTGTATGTCTGTTTAAAAAAAAAAAAGGTAGGGTTGAGGCGACTTGGACTAACAGTGGTACTCAATGGTCTGTCAACTATCTTGTACTGGGCTTTAGTAAATAGGAATGAGAAAATTTCCTGAATGGTTAAAAAAAGACCATTTTGAATGCATGAAAAAAAGATGGTAAAGGAAACATCAAAAATAAGCAGTAATAAACGTATAAAAATATGATGATTGAAACGCACTGGAATATATATAGTTTACCCATATAGCATTATTCTTTTTTCTTTTTCGATACGTCTTATTATTGCAATTTCTCGACCCTCATCCAAAAACGACCAACTTTATAAAAATAAAAATCACCCCAGCCACGTAAGTTTATTCATATCACTTTTAAACAGATAGCTAAATTCTCATTATGCAGTAAACTAAATGTTATAAGCACTTTCTGTGAGATCTGTCTTTTTTTTTATGTTCACTTTGAGCTGCGTTACGCGATATCAAAAATAACACAGTAATCATGCTCAACAATCTAAGACCACCCCCAACATCCACATATATACAAAGTGAAAAAGTAAAAGGTAAATAAAGTTCTATCATTTATTGGTTTTCCATCAAGACATTAAAAAATATGATTTTTAAAGATATTCAAAAAAATGGCTATTTATTAAGATTCAACAAGATAAAAATAAATAAAAACATTAAAAACTAAGCTAATTCTATATGATACTAATGAAACCCATAATACATCGCCATACATGACCAAGATTTTGACAGCTTTGCATCGTCGGTCCAGTCAGTTGCATCAGCTCCAGCATCCAGGGCAGTTGTGAAGCACTTCATGTATAAATATGTCACAATCAGCGCAGAATTCATGTTTGCACTTGGGGCACGTAAATTGGCCGGCCAGATCATTTTTGTCAAAAGGTGCAAGACAGGAGAAGCAATGGGTTGAGTGACTACGAAGTAACATGACAACAATAATAAAAGGGTTCAGGTTTATATTTAATCACAACTTGACAAATTCCTTACCCAGGTTGTCGGATTTCATCAAAGTTATCCACCGGGAAGAGATGATGGTATGATCTAGCCAAATGAGGAGATGACACTAGAGTGAGCCCACATACATCACAATCACTTGGTAGTTCACACACTTTTGATTTGCATCGAGGGCAGATGTATCCACCTAGAGTCAGTTTATTTGAATGACTATTATTCAAAAAAAAAAAAAAAATTGAATATTCTTTGCACCATACATATACATATTGATGATGAGGAGGGGCGTGGAGGGACTTACCATACACAAAGAGTTGCGTGGTCTTCCATCAATCGCTTTGGAAAACCCATGGTAACCAAGCTTGCTGTATTTTTTGTAGAGGATACTGCAGGAGGAGGGATAGCTTCAAATAACAAATCCTTATAATGTGCTTCATTTAATATGACACCATAAGACCCTATAATCAAGATGAGAGAATAATGAAATGTGAGTAGATGGATCAGTGAGAATATCAAATCAGATAAAAATAATCTTACCTTTGGTAGCCCTACTTAACATCCTACAGATCTGTACTTCGGCAGCAAGTCCAACTATGCTGACACGCACCATATCCTTTTGTAAAAGATCAATTGTTTCATGGATATCGCCTGGGTCACAAGTCGTCAAAGCACCAAATACCAGTAGGACTTCTTTCGAGCCATGACTTGGTACGCCCACCATACTTGCTCGCGCCAGTTGCAATGCATTCTGAAGAGAGGGTTCACCACTTGTTTCCACATTCTTTTTCGATTGAAGAGCCCGTGTATGATCACTTGGATTACCGCCCAGTTCCGTCAGTTTCTCTGCAATTCCATCCCGCGTAACGATAATGCCGAGTTGTGAAATGGGATTTTGGTCAAAGAATTCATTGATAAATTGTTGTACATATGTCAAGGTCAGTTCCACTCGGCTTGGTCGTAGATCCTTTTCATTCATTGCTTCAGATAGGTCCAAGATCAAAAATACGTGGCGAATAATACCTCGCTGTATGACGTCCGTGTCCTTGAGTAACCTATTGTATTAAAGAAATCAGCAATCCATCCACTTTATCAATAACAATCATACTACTATTTTACCTTCTTCGCTTTCGTTGTTGTTGTAATTGTGCAACGACACTGCTTAAACGTCCTTCTGCATCTTCTTGTAAAACATCCCAACTTCGTTTGTATTCTTCTTCCCAGGAATAACCACCTTTCCCAGTATCATCGTCTTGATTGTTGTCTAGGGTATCATCAATATCGATATATTCGTCGTCCATAGGTCGTCGTGACATTATTCGAGAAGAGCTGGTATAATTATCGCTTCATTAATAAAGGCAAGAACAAAAGAAAAAACAATCCCTTGGATTTTTTCGGATGCCCAATAGAATTCAAAAATCCCTAGCGGCGGTGATTAAATATATGGCACCTCAATTTTTCAGATGTTCTACATTTTTCATTTCTGCTTTAATCATCAATCAAAATTCTTCCATGCTCAAACTTGTTACCAAGTGACGACTTTAGAACATATTCAAGGGAAATTTATGAGAATAAACTGTAAGTGGAAGAGAAAATGCAATGCTGCTCTACCAATTTGACTGTTTACTTTATTTCACAACAGTCTTCACAACTGCTCATGCTCTGAAAATACTCTCAATACTGCTTGTATCCACTCGAGGAAAGCTTCCTGTTTACATACCCCGACTGCAATAATTCAATTCAGCGAAATTAATGTCGTCAACTTTACATGCGCGCGGAAATCCAAACTGATGGCAGCTCTGGAACCTTTGACCTGAAATCCGAACATAATAGTCAACCGTGAAGAAGAATCAAGTTCGAAAGACCTTTTATGTTTTCATCAAAGACAAATCTGTGCAAGGTAAGCCATTCATATATCGAAATCAACGATAATCAAGAAAAACAGGTTTTAGTTCAAAGAAAAAAGGAAACGGAACCAAATGGAAGTAAATTTAGGGTACAATCAATCAAGATAGCCGTAAGTTTTTTTTTTTTTTTTTTTTTTTTTTTTTTTTTTTTTTTTTTTTTGAAAATTATATTTATGTTACATACCATTATTAACTACACCCCTCCCTTTTGTTTATTTGGTGTTTGGTAGTTGATGAAGAATTTGCACCCAGCCAATGTGGATTCGGATGTTCAAAGCTCTATGGATAACGGGACCAAATGATAATTTACATAGTTACTTAATAATTATACTGTAGTTAGTTTAGCGATATATTTCTACTCACTCTTACCAGTATTTTTAACCTTTTATATTACTCAATAAAAAATTGTTGTTTCTGTATATACATATTTGTGTGAGTGTGTTTGGGTTCTTCTACAGTATTGCTTATGTATTTATTGCTAATTAAACTATATGGATCTTATCAAATAATGACGTACGATATCTTTTCCTTCCGATTTTTTTTTATTTTCTTATTACGATGAGGATAAATATTTATTGAAGTCATTTATGGCACATGTTTGGGTCGGCTTATTGTAGTCAATTGAATCATGTTTTTATGTTTGAAAACTGGGCATGATCAACTCAGGAACAACTTTTTTTGTGTGAACCGAACCCGATTAAACTCGCTCTCAAGTATGTGTTAACCGGAGTTCCCTATTCCGAAAAAAAAAAAAAAATTAAAGCGACAGCTGCCAGCTTTTCCGTAATTAATGGATACACGGATCCCTTTTATTGTTGTAAAAAATCGTCATTCTGAACAGCTTCATGATCATCATGTAACTGCTTCATTTATTCTTACAAATATACTTGGTAGAAAATGAATCATAAAAAAAAATTAGTTTCTTTGCTTCTAAAGACATCCATCATTATCACCGTTTTTCCCTTTACCATCATGCAATTTGGTGTAACATCATAATTCAAATCTCTATCTGAGTTTACATGCTACTGTATGACAAAGTTTTAAATAATGTTGGTTGTTGGAGAATACTAGCCTATTAGCATGGTAAATGACATCGAAAGTAGTAAATATTCAATAAAACGAAATCAATAACAGCTTTATGAGCGTCGGATATTCGTTACAAGTGTATGAGAGAAACACAAAAAAAAAGTAGATACACCGCTCTTGCTATTTTGAGTTCATGATAATAGTTATGTCATTATTAACATCAATTAATCAAACTGATCCACGCGATCGAGAATCAGGGCAGGGTTCAAAAAAGATGTCAGAAAAAATGGAATTTCCCTTTATGGCGGAAATTGAAAAATAAAAATTTGCATATATAGCCGTCATTTTCTTTTTTTTCCCTTTTCTTTTGCTTTCTTATTCATAAGTAAATCCTCCATTACAATCCTTTTATATTTTTATACTTCACATCAAAAACAATGGTCTTTTCTGGTAAACGATTCATAAATGTGGTAACGGCTGCTGCTCTTCTTGCTTGTACTGTGGATCTCATTCAAGGTGCTGGTATTCCCTCCAATGCTGTTGCCGAATATTGGGGTCAAGTAAGTTTTTTCTTTCAAACGTATGTATATATGTGGTTACTTATTCCAATTATTATTAAAAATTTTCAGAATTCCGCTGCTTCTGGTGGAAGTGGGTCACAGGAAAATTTGGCTAGTTACTGCGACGATAGCACTGATATACTCATTCTCAGCTTTCTCCATGAATTCAACATTGGTGACCTTCCTACTCTCAACTTTGCTAATGCATGTACTACTACTTTTGATGGTACTAAGCTATTACATTGTCCCCAAATTGCAAAAGGTACGTAAAAAATGATAGGTTCCCTATTTATTCTGATTTTATAACATATGTTGCTTTTATATTGTTAGATATAAAAACCTGCCAATCAAAAGGAAAAAAATCTTATTGTCTCTGGGTGGTGCTGCTGGATCGTATGGCTTTAGCTCTAACAGTCAAGCCAAAACCTTTGCTAAGACTTTGTACGATATGTTTGGTGCTGGAAACCACAAGTATCGACCTTTTGATGACGCGGTTGTTGATGGCTTTGACTTTGATATTGAAGGTGGTGGAGCAACTGGTTATGCGACTTTATCTGATTCTCTCAAATCTCTGTCCGACAACAAACTTTTGATTACTGGTGCCCCTCAATGCCCGTTCCCAGATGCTATGCTTGGTGATGCTTTAGACAATGCCATGTTTGACGCCGTTTTCGTGCAATTTTACAACAATTACTGCTCACCTTCTGGTAGCAACTTCAATTTTGATTCGTGGGACAAATGGGCTTCTTCTACTTCCAAGAATAAAGATGTCAAGGTTTTCCTTGGGCTTCCTGGATCCTCCACCGCTGCTGGCAGTGGCTATCTTCCCTTCGATCAAATCAAAAAAACCGTTGCCACTGCTCAAAAATTTGATAGTTATGGTGGTGTTATGTTTTGGGGTAAGCTTAAGAGAAGATATTTAATTATTGCAACAATTTTACTGACATTTTGCTTCTTCCTTCCCATCATAGATGCTTCTCAAACTTACAGCAACACCGAAGAATCCCCCAATTTGGCAGTTGCTGTCGGCAAACTAGTTCACGGCGGATCTTCCACTCCCGGTGACGATGGATCTTCCACCACTACAAAAAGCTCGGCACCAACCACAACCGCAACACCAACCGCTTCCGGAACCGAAAAAGCTACCACCACCACTGCTATTACCACTGCTACAGCTGACGCTACTACTTCCTCTTCCTCATCGTCCTCCCCAGTCTCGCCACCAGCGCCAACAGTAACCGGTGATACCAATACCTCTACTTGTGTCAAAACTGGAGATAGCTGCCCGAAGAACAACGCAAATATTTGTGCTGGAAACTCATTTGGTGCTTGTGACAATGGTAAATGGGTTGTGCAACCGTGTCCCGCTGGCCTTACCTGCTTCTCCACCACGGATGGTACTTCGATCTACTGTGCTCAACCAAACTCCGGCGCTTCTTCTTCCCGTGATACATGCAGTGCAAAACATTCTGGATCAGAATCACCCGCCAGTCAAAAAGCGCCTAAGCCCTACAAGAACAACCGTGTACAAGCTCAATTGTCAGTTACCAGTGCTACAAGTGACAGCTGGTCCGCCGTGATCAATGCCCGCCGTACCGATCTCAAACCCTTTGGTTCCCGCGTGGTAGTCGCTCTCAACCTCAGTCCTTCTATGAAACTCACGTCTGTGGAAAATGGCAAGGTTAAGAAATCTGGAAACAAGGTCACTATGCAGATCAAGAATCCCCACAAGAAATCAATGGATTTGGTCTTTACTATCAAGGGGTCTATTGCCAAGGACGGTGTGTTTGTTGCTCCCTCAGCTTCAAGTATGACATTCCGGTCTTGAAAAGTTCCTTTTTTTTTTTTTTTTTTTTGGACTGTGATTGTATCATAGTGTAGATATATTTATCCTTTTTCTTTTTTGTATCAATGTGTTATCAATAAAACCCATATCTTATCTTTTTTATCTTTTTATGTACCGATGAAAAGGTTGATGTTGATCATTGTATACCGTGTTTATATTCACTTTATGATAGTAAAAATATTTCTAACACCGATGTAGTGCTTTGCTTGTGCAGTGCTGGATTTTTTTCTTATGTAAATTACGGTCATTTTTTAAAAACTCTCAAGAAGACAACCAGACCTTTTTTTTAGGATCAGTAGATGGAGTATTGAGCAAGAGGTTGACCAGAATCTCCTCATACTCAACATAATATTTTTTTATTTGCTCATCGTACTTGCTTTTTTCTTCTTCTTCTACGCGCACATACACAGTACCATATATTATATACGTTCAAAACAATTAAAAATATAAAAGAATACTTGCAATACAAGACATATTTTATTTTGGTGTATAGGTGAACTATGAAAACTAACAATGATATACATTAATAGTAGTATCGTGGCACATATGAGGTTATCAAGGAGGGGGGGGAGCAGTGGAAATAAAGTGTGTGGGAAGGACTGGTGGGTAACATAAATATATTGAAATGGGAGCATTTTGTTGTAGAATAAATATAAAACGGACTCACGTAATGAGGGCAGGCTATTTTACGCAAAGCGACAAACCATCCTATAGAATAGGGGCTAAACTGCACTGGGCCTCGTTTGCTCCATCTTCAGTTTCAATGGCATAATTATAAGCGAATTATTATGTTGGTCATGCCGCATAGTGTTGATTGCTTGTTGTAAATTGTAATGCGAAAACGAAATAAAAAAGGGGGAGGGGTTACTTTTTTGTGGGATGAAAAAAGAACGACTATTTGGAGGTTTTCAAATGCCGCCCACGTGAACTTTTATTTATTTACTCCAAATACCCCGCTCCCCCCTTTTCTGTTTCTTCCAATTTCTTTTTTTTTCCTTCATTTTTTCTTCTCCATTCAACTTCTACAGGATTATGTTGGACTTATAATAGTATTAAGACTAGTTTAGAACGGATTTCGGCTCAGGGATCACAAGGTGCATGGGGAAACCCTTTCATTTTGGATTCAGGATTTTGGACCACCTTTAGCAGGGCTTTTTGTAGTCTCCACTAGCTTAATTTAGTGTTAGTTTGTCATAGTTTGTATCTATATCTAAATAAAATGCATCTCTTTTTAATTTCTGTAATGAAAAATGTCCCATTAGTCTCATTCATGCCTTGTGCAATACTTTCCGTTTTTTATTACTATCACATCTTATTAGTATTGATCATCGCTGTGTTTCAATGAACTATTCCTTTAGTCCTTCTCATTCTTTGCACTTTACACAAAATTCTGTTTTAACATTAACTCTTTAGAATAATGATAAGTATTTACTAGATCGTGCTAGTCATCTAATCTTACCATCAATAGATTCCTTGGTATCATGAACCCCCCCCCAACTTCAGTCTAGTATTTATCCAATATACTTCAATAAAATATTTCTCTTTTATAAACCATCCTCTGACCCCTTTGTATAATGAGTAGTTCTACCATTGTAGCTAATATATTCGTGAACTATCAAACAATTGCCTTAGTAAGGTCAGATACCCCTTAGCGTCTCACTAATTGCTTAGTAGTGTTCCAGCTCTCTTGATAGGACAAGTGAATCTTTTTCTGTGACACACTATCATATTAATGAGCCAAGCTACACGATACAATACAATACAGTATAGTGAGGGTGAATGTATTCGCCGCTTCAAGGATCATTTTTTTCCATGCCTCAGAGACCAGTTTGTAATTCTAGGTCATTCTACTTAAATCACCGTATCTACCAACGTAGTCTTGCCTGTGAAATACTGTTGCCTTCACTACATAAGATATATACTGTATATATGTGGCTCATTATTTCCCCATTGCTATGCTATAATAGGTTTTAACCAAACCAAAGTCAGTTGAATAAAGGGCTGCCTGATATTATCCCATCAAAGGCTATGCTTCAATTTCCCATTGCCCACTGTATTTTTTTTTTTTTTTTTGAGCGTGTGAGAAAGTGTCAATCCCACAAAAATTGAATTTGACAGTGCAAAGTGAGAGCCTCCGAAGTCGTGACCCACAATAGATCGCCAAAACAATGTGTACAGTTCCCCATACTGTATTAACATGCAATATATACGAATAATAGCTCCCAGCAAAAAATAGAAACCCCCTACCTAGAAGCCAATCCAATGCAAACAACTTTCTACATTATTTTACATGAATATCCTTGCATATACGTCATCCATCACACAGTACAATACATTAAAAAGACGTTGTTAGAAAAAAAACTTTTTTTTATTATTAAAGACTTTTTGTAATAAACAATGTGCTAGTCAAATAAGGGATTTGGTAAATATAAAACAGTATTCAATAAAATATCAAATGATGGGGAAGTTGTGGGTGAAGGGTGCCAGTGACAATAAAAAAAAGGGAATATAGACATTCGTTCGATAGCAAATTGAAAAATAAAAAGAAAGAAAAAGGATAGCGGATGAGAAGAAAGGTGTGTGAGTGCATTCACGTGTGTGATAATAATGGAAGATATTTTGTATAAAACATAAGAGGTGTCTAAACCAGACAATAAAAATATATAATAAAGCTATAGTACAGATAACTGGGGTGTGTGGCAGGAGATTGAGGTTCAAGATACAGGAATTATTGCTTGTGGTGTTGGTGATCCGAATACAGGTGATGAAGAGAGTGGTGTGATACTGTCTCCAAGTCGTGAAATGGGAAGAATGAGAAGTACCGGACGGTATAAGAAAGAGGACGATAAAAATAGAATTACTATGACGGCGCATTCGTACTGGAACCGTTGGAGGGGTGTGTGTCGTTTGCAATCATGTGTGCTGCTACCTGTTGAGGTGTCATTCGTCCATTAATATTTTGTTGCTTCAAACTTCCTGGTGATGACATTGGTGGCGAAGGTAGCGCATTGTTAGCTGAGTTTGGTGTAACTGACGGTGACGAAGTCGACGGTGTATTCGTAGTTTGGTTCTGTGCAGTCGTGCGTTGTTGTTGTTGCTGTTGCTGATCTAGATGCTTTTGTTGATGTTGAGTCCTTCCATTAGACATTGTATTACCGAACGGTTGCATGAATGGGACAGTTATAAGGTTCCGAAGATCAGGTTCTTCCAAAATGTGTGTTCGATGTTGTAGATACCTATAATAAACCCAAAGTCGTTTCAGTAACTATCGCCACGAATATTCTCTTCTACAATTCCTCATTGATCACCACTTACTTATCGTCCATCACATCGAATTCGTCATCAGACTCATCGCTTTCAGAATCCACATCAAATTCATAGAAGTTCGGAAGGTTGCCATTTTTCCCGCCCATTGGCGATGTTGATGATGGTAGTGTTTCCTTTCGTCGAGGTTCCAGACGGTCGACGAACATCCTACCACCACGACCGAGACGTCTTCTATACCGAGTTCCACAAACGGCTGGTGGTGAATGATAAGATCGATCGTCGTTCTCCTTCGCTGATGATAGTGACAATTGTTGGAAAAACATGCTTGGTATTGACCTTGGAAATGGTTGATAAGGGCACTAATAAAACAATACAAAAGTATTAGAATCATAAATCATATTCGTAGAAATGCTATTTGTACTTACTTCAGTAACATCTTCATATAAAGCATCTCGTTCCCGTTTACGAAGTAGTTCGATTTCCATTTGGATTTGCAATGGCGATTTTTCCAGTTTTTCAATAGCGTCACGTTTGAGACGAGACAAAGGAATTTTGATAGTAGTTCTAAAAATGAGGCAAAGAAAAGATATCAATAATATTAGTATATGCATTTGTTTCTATGTACGCCATTTTCTTTTTAAGCTAGGGCAAAGCTAGTGCAAATATGTCTTACCCAGAACCAGCCCCAGATTCACTTGGCGCGGTTTTGCGTTTCTTCTTCGATGACAATATTTGATTGAAGTCTTCATCGTCCTTGATATCCAAAACGCGTTGATATTCACGGGCACGGCAAGTCTTGTCAAATACAGAATGTTCCAATACCAATCCTTCTTTGCGCATTTTTTCCCGGCGTAGAACCATTTCCAGTAAATTGCGTGCCATCTCCATCTCCGATCGCAACTTGCGTAGACGTTCCATTGATTGTTGATCAGTGCGCCTAGTTTTCCGTACGGGCTTGGTTTCACGTCTTCTGAAGCATACGTAGGGATCAATTTCATGTTTCAAAACATCTTCATAGGCCAAAACAGGGATGATTGATTTGCCACCACGTTGGACACGTCGGTCCTTCCAATGACTGTACACTTGAGCCGCTGATTCCCAGGAATGGATAATGGAATGATTGGGTACCAAAAGGAGGAAATCTTCGTATTCAGGAATATGAGATACGTCCTAAAAAGCAAAAGTAATTAGTAACCCATAGTTGACACACTGATTTGCATATGTGGTATTACCAGATAAAGATGAGGCAGTTGTTGATTCGTGATAGTTTCAAATTCCCACATGAGTTTTTCGAATTCATCTTCGGATAGAGAGAGTTGACCGCGGTGTTTCTTGTAGTAGGTATCATCTTCTTCATCCATCACATAAGGGCAGCCAGTCGTGTCTTCCACCGTCGAGGAGAACCTGATTAGTGTTGATGGTTCCTTATATTTCTTCTTATACATTTTGGAGAATTCCTTTGGATCAATCACACTGGAGGCATCAGGTGTAGGGATATACGTGTTGACTGTAACACCAGTTGTAACCGCAGCTTGGGCCGCTGATATGGCAGCTTGTAAATCATGCTAGATAGAAAAAAAAATATAAAATAAGAACAAGTCCAAAAAAAGTAACTAGTCTCGTTGAATGACCGACCACGCTGGTCATGATCATGATCATCATGATCATCACTTTCAACGACATCAGTCATCCCCACCATATTCAATACTACATAATTTGATACGACTTACTTCTTCTTCTTCTTCTTTTTCCACACCAGTTTCAATTTGAGGTACAGCGCGCTGGATGATGTTGGCCGGATCCACCAAATCAGGGAGTTGGGATTCTTTGTATATTGGTAGCGGATGCTTTGGGGAGAGCTTCTTCACACGGAATCTTGACACCATGCTTCCGTTGCTCATGCTTCAGTTCACAATAGTCAAATAATAACAGAATATAACAACACAATAGTAGCTATGACAATAAAATAAACAAATAGTTGTTCAAAAGGGTGATGAGTAAGCAAGGTTCCCACCGTTTTTTTTTTTTTTTTTTTGTAGATGATGAAGCCAGTAGACTTGACACTCTATATATCATATGTCTTTTATTTTTACTTACAACTTTGTATTGTCGTATATTTTGGTGATGATCGATAGATGAATGTGTTGATGTATGTTTTTTGAGGGTTGGGAGGTAGGGTAGATATTTTGGTACGCTAATTGCAAAATTTTTTTGTTTTGATTTCCATTTCCACCACTGTGTCGCCTTCAACGTCACACTTGCCACTGTCGGAATTACAAAATTTGGGTGAGTAGGTAGGAATAGGAATGAGTGTGAGGATAAAAGTGGTGCGTGTGTACAACAATAAGAGTGGTGATAATTTCATGCTTGATGTTGTTGACAATTCCGGAAGACAATTGTATGTGCTAGAGACCTTTCTTCGGAGGATACAGGTATGCCATCCATGACTGCCAAATTGGAACATGCTTTGAGAAGTACTGCCCGGTATGTATGTCGCCTTTCTAACCAAATAGGAGGGATTGTTTGCAAGTATTCGTCGACTTTTTCACACCAATCCGTGCTTTGAGTTTGGACTGTACATTGGCAAGGATGTTTTCTTGATCCACTATCCGGCATAGAGGTTGGGTAGTATCTAAATGTGATTGGATTGTCACTATATTGATGAAGAGTAGGTGGTTAGTCACAATAAAATTTAATCAACATAATTTGGTACAGAATGTGTCTATATATTACCGGAAATCCAGATAGCGAAGGGCCTTCATTGACCGTAGATTTTTCACAAGGTCGTTCACCCTTTTCAATCGATTGTTGACCATCACTAGTTTTTTCAGTTTTCGAAGTTTGCGTAAAGGTTTGATAGAATACAGGTGATTGTGACCAACACATAGTACAGTAATATTTGGAGCTTGTTGGGAAAAATCACAAGGTAGGTTTTCCAATTGCGTGGAGCACAACTCCAAATATTCCAAGGCACCAAAATCCACCAGGGTATGCATTCTTTGTAGTATGTTCCCTGAATAGAAAAATAGTATTAGTTATGTTTGTCAAAACGGTCCTTTTGAATGGAGAAGCTTTCTTACCAGCTAACAATAAAGTCTGTACACCAGCCAAGCTTTGAAGGTCGAAGTCACTACTATGTATTACAGAGTTATTTAATATTCCCAAGTCAAGTCAATTCTTTATAGATACTTACGCAAGCTGGCAGCATTGATTACGAAGAGATATTTCACTTAGTTTAGGGATGGATTTCATAAACAAAAGTCGAGAGATATGGTTGTCGTCCGCCTGAAGTGTACGTAAGTGAGGAAAAAATGAGCCATTGAGCACCGTCAGACGATTGAAGGAAAGATAAAGAGCCTTGAGCTTGACCATCTGTTTCTTGACAGAAATAGAATATAAGTCATTGTGTTCTGAAATAGAAAATGGTAAAAATATAAGAAGAATTAGTACGCTTATCATTTTTGTTATTAAGCACTATTATTATTGATTTCCTACCCAAGTTGAGGACTCTTAGTTCAGTTAGCCTTTCTATCGATTCTAGGTGACCAATTCGATTATATGATACATCCAAGATTTCAAGATTGTCACTATAGTATAGGACATAAAGAATGAAGAGAAAGAGAGAAGGGTAAGAATGAAATACAAAGGAAAGCGGAAATAGAAGAATAAGAAAAAAAAATTACAGTTGAGTCGAGTCACTGAAAATTAATTGTTCAAGTCGATTGCCGCGGAGGTTCAATTTCTCAAGACCACGCATAAACTGAAAAAATTGGCAGGACTTCAACTTGTTATTTTCAGCGTGAAGTACTTTCAGTTTATTAAGTGCTCCACCATCTTATTAATTATAAAAATAATTTAAGAAATGTTAACTATTGAATATTATTCTAGTCATTTTTGTCATCAGTTACTTTATGTAGTACCTTTGAATGAACTGATTGCGTTATTGCATATATCAAGATATTGTAGATTCACCAAAGGAATGACTCCACTGATATCTGTGAGTCTATTATAATAAAAATAAAAGTGAAATATTAGCAGATAAAATGAATATTCTTATGTGAGTGTTCTACAATACCTATTTCGATTGATTTTCAAGGTTTGAATGGATTTAGGAAGACCGCTCATTTCTTGAATAAAATTCTCGCTCCTGTATATAAAATAACTTCTATTAAAAAGTATATGTATTTAGTCTATAGTAATTGGGGATGAAATTTACAATATTAAATGTTCCAAAAATGGCACTATGGCAGCCAAGTCATAGAGGCCGGTTAGTCTTTGTCGTCGAAGATCCAAGGTCGTTATAGAATACCACTGCTCATAACGGCAAACTGACAGTATACTGTCGACAGTACACTTCAAGCAGTAATCATTAGATATTTTGTTTGTGTATCTGAATATGTCACGACAGCAATTATATGAGCGCACCGCAGAGAAATCATTTCCTTCGATTGTTGATGATTCGTCTGTCCTCAGACTATCAGAGGTTTCTTGTGTGGCTGCTACATGGGGAGCTATTAAATTTCCCATTAGAGCAACAACGAAAAAAAAAAAAAAAAAAAAAAAAAAAAAACGTTTAATGTCGAGAATATAAGTCATAACTGGGTCATTGTACCTATGAATGGACCCCGTGCGCTCATTTTTTATGATTGAAACACCGTAGCACCAGCCTGCCGCTGCCACAAGCTATCGCAAAAAACAAAAAAACAAAAAGCTGCACATTTCAAACCCAGACTGTGCAAGAAAAATCGACCTTTTCGACATGACTCGCCGAAAAAACAAAAAGAATTGTTCCAATATTACGATTGAAAATCATGTAAGAATCTCCATATTAACAATAAATAATCCTAGATATATTTGGATTATAGCAAGTGGATGTCATTTTTGCGTCTAAGTTTGTCGAAAAAAGAAATAAAGGGCATCATCGTCTCCTTTACATTCTACTATACACCATCAATGACATCAATGACATTCGGAAACATAAGAATGGCTTTATCACGTGTCAACACTTGTCATTTTGATGAGCGTAAGCGTAATAATTTGGAAATAGTGAAAATTGATATAATATGTCAAACAATTTTTTGTGAATGCAAATATTAACGGGTATAAGATTAGACACCAGCCCTCCTCTACCACTCATTCTCAATAACACGAAAATGTTTACAGACAGAGATATAAAACAAATTTGAGGAGCCCAGTTCAAAGTACTACTGATTATTCACCACTATTGTACAGTACAAGAGACCTGGTATTTTTCTGAAGAAATCATATTGATACCATAAAAAGAAAAGAGGCTTTTTCCATGTAACCCAATCTTCGACTAGCCTGCGACTCACTGCTCCCAAAAAAAAAAAAAACTTTTTTAATCCCAGCAGGGCCTTGGCTTTTGACAGTGTATTTTAGTTCATAAGTCGATTATTTTACCGTTTCTCTTTCGCTTTCTGAATAAACTGACTTTATCTATTTTTACATCATGTCTTCCCTCAACGAAAATGTACAAAGTGCTATCGATGCTACTGTAGCTTCTTCTTCCATCGATGCTTGCGCTATCATTGAAAACCTCCTCAACCAAAAGGCACAACCTGAAGAATTGACTTCTGTCGCGTCAACCGCTGCTGACATTCCTGCTCCGGTTCCCGTGGTGGAAAATGTCGCTTCTACTGACAAGGCTGAAAAAGAATCACCTGTTATCGCGTCAACTGCTACTGGTTTACCTGATCCTCTGCAGTCCAAGAAGCTATTGAAGAAGCCGAAAAGGAAGCCGAACAAGAACAAGAAGAAACTGTGCCCGCTTCTACCGCCATTGGAATCCCTGCTCCTACCCCTATTATCGATGCCGTTGCTGAAACCAAGGAAGAAGTTGCCGTCGATGAAGTCAAGGAAGAAACTGAAGAAGAAGTCGCTCCTTTATCTGAAACTCTCCAAAAGGCCGTTGACTCCGTCGCCACTGCCCCTATTGCTGCTATCCAACAAGTTATCAAGGACGTGACTCCGGAATCCGATGTTGCATCTAGCTCTGCCCCGGTCTTACCTTCTACTGAACAACAACAACAACGTGCTACCGAAATTGTCCAACCTTCTGCTTTGACCAACGAAGCTGTGCAAGCGGCCATTGCCAGTGTGGTTGCCAGCGGAGCTATGGATGTCAGTGCATATGCGAAGTCTACTGTTGTCAATGATGTCAAGCTGGAAGAACCAAGGCGGAAGAACCCAAAGTGGCAGAACTTATCAGCACTGATGATGTCAAGGAACAAGAACCTATTGTCGAAGAACCTGTTGCTCCCTTCATTGCCGTCTGCCCTGCTAAGGTACAAGAAGAACCCGTGGTGGAAGAACCCGTGGTGGAAGAACCCAAGGTGGAAGAACCCAAGGTGGAAGAACCCAAGGCGGAAGAACCCAAGGCGGAAGAACCCAAGGTGGAAGAACCCAAAGTGGAAGAACCCGTGGTGGAAGAACCCAAGGTGGAAGAACCCAAGGTGGAAGAACCCAAGGTGGAAGAACCAAAGGTGGAAGAACCAAAGGTGGAAGAACCAAAGGTGGAAGAACTTATCAGCACTGATGATATCAAGGAACAAGAACCTATTGTCGAAGAACCTGCTGCTCCCTTCATTGCCGTCTGCCCTGCTAAGGTAGAAGAAGAACCCAAGGTGGAAGAACCCAAGGTGGAAGATCCTAAGGTGGAAGAACTTATCAGCACTGATGATATCAAGGAACAAGAACCTATTGTCGAAGAACCTGTTGCTCCCTTCATTGCCGTCTGCCCTGCTAAGGTAGAAGAAGAACCCAAGGTGGAAGAACCCAAGGTGGAAAAACCCAAGGTGGAAGAACCCAAGGTGGAAGAACCCAAGGTGGAAGAACCCAAGGTAGAAGAACCCAAGGTAGAAGAACCCAAGGTAGAAGAACCCAAGGTAGAAGAACCCAAGGTGGAAGAAATCATCAGCACTGATGATATCAAGGAACAAGAACCTATTGTCGAAGAACCTGCTGCTCCCGTCATTGCTGTTTGTCCTGCTAAGGTGGAAGAACTCAAGGTTGAAGATCAAACCCCTGCTGAACATGTGAATGTCAAGGAAGTGGAAGCTGTAGTGGTTGAACAAGTCAAGCAAGAGCAATCTGTGGAACCAATCAAGGAACAACTTGCCGCTACCAATGACATCAAAGTGGAAACCCCTGCTATTGTGGAACAAGTGAAGGATGAACAAACAACCACCTCTACATCTGACATCAAATTGGATAATGAACCCACTGTCGAACAATCAACACCTATTACCTCTGTGGATACCAAAACGGAAGAAAAACCTGAAATTGTCAATACCGTGCCTCAATCTCAGGAATCTCAACATGCACCCACGATGGAAGCTATTCAAAAGCCTGAACCTATCGTACCTGTGCCATTGGAATCAAGCGAAGTGAACTCCCAATTACCTGCTGCTGCGCCAAAATCACTCCCTCCTCAACCAGCTCAACCTCAAGTCCCTGCTGCTCCCTCTGCCCCTGCTGTATCTCAAGAAGAGCCTGCCAAGTCAGCAAGTGAAGCCAAGTCCTCTCGTTGTACAATTATGTAGATTATGATTAGTATATAGTGTTTAGTTTGTAGTGAATAGTTTTTACATTTTATTATATTTGTTCTTTTTTTTTTGACCACCTTATTGTCTTTACCTTCCAAATAAAATTATCAAACATATTATTGAATCATGTCTCCTTTATAGCTATATATCACTTGATTGTATTCATTTACTTTGCCTCAATAAAACTATTTGAAGCATATATCAAATTGTAGTGTTTACTGTGTTACTTGGATTGTAAACATATTTATTACTGTATGTGCACGCAGACAGGTAGAATAGGTAAGTGGTCCATTAGGGGTTCACAATAATGACATCAACGAGAAAGTGAAATTGCGTCGTTATTGTGAGTAATGTGGCTATTCTGATGTGTGTAGCCATGCTATAACTAGCAAAACTGCAGGTCGCCCAGAAAACGTTTCAAATCCCGCCCACGTGAATTTTATTTACTCCCAATTTTTATTTTTTCTCACTCTTTCTTTCTTTTCATTTTCACTTTTTTCTTCACCATTCAACATCTTCGATGTTACGTTGGGCTTAGATTAGCATCGGGACTAGTTTAGAAGGGGTTTCAGATCAGGGATTACAAGTCGCATGGGGAAACCCTTTCATTTTGAATCCAGGATTTAGATCACCATTAGTTGCTTTTTGAAGCCTCCATTAGTTTATTTTAGTGCTAGTTTGTCCATAGTTTGTATCTACATCTAATAAAATATGATTTTTTTAATTGCTTCCATGAAAAAATGTCCCAAGAGCCTCTTTCATGTCTTCTATAATAAATCCCTTTTACCGTCGTCCCTTTAAATTAATGATGTCAGTTGTTATGCTTCAATAAAGGATATACATTTATACTCTTTCTCATGTTTTGTCCGCCTAGTACAGTATATTAGACCTTTTTTTTTTTTTTTTTTTTTTTTTTTTTTTTTTTTTTTTTTTTTTTTTTTTTTTTTACAATTGTCCGTTTGGGTTAGTGTTAGTGTTGACCATTTCTTAAATTTTCCTAATAGCTCCCTCATACTACCTCAAATAGGTTCCTTGTAATGTATTTTTATGTGTGGTGCTGGAGTGAGTTACGTTTGGGGTGATATCGTTAGACGATTTTTATTGTGTTGACTGTAATTTGCCGGTATCTAGGGTGCATGTGACGATGGATTTCGGCAAAATAGGAATTTTATTGTTAGTGTATATTTTTATATTTTTGGTTAGAAGTATGAATTCTTCGGCATATACTAAAAGCTGTTGTTTTGAGCAGGTTAGATATCTATGCACCTTCTAAGCCCTGTTGAGTCTCAATTCACCACTTGAAAGGTCACCAAAAGGTCGAATTTCCTTCTTTATGTGTAGTCCTCTACCACACCGCATATCAATCCCAGCTCTCTAGACTTAAAAATAAAATGCTCTCTCCTGGGCCTACTCTATCTTTTATTTTAATATTTCAAAAGGCTATCTCTCACTTATATAAAGTGGTATCTGTCCAAATTTGCATCCAGCCTCACACACCCAAAATGGACAATGCCTAGGAGGTTTAAAAATAAAACTTTGTTATTCGAATTATGATATTCCACATCAAATAATCAATGTTTTCCAGAAAAATACATTTCTATTCCGGGGTTTATCGTTATTCTTGTCATCGTTACAGTAATGTGGGTCTCTAATGTAAAAGGAAATTCTATCCAGCTTCAAAATCTAAATCAAGGTTTCTTTTTTACTTATTATCATGCTTATAAAAGGTGCGCATGCCCTAGATCTACCTTCGATGCTAATATACCCAGAACCATAGAAGAGTGGTTGAACAGCTAAAGACAAAAAACAGAAAATTTTCAGGCTCTTCCAAGAAAAAAAAAAAGCGGACTTAGTGGGGAGGGGATTGACAAATTGAGCAAATGACCTGGAATGGATGACAGGAGGGTCCACTCACGGGGATATCAGCTCGAAGCACAAATCTATGGCCTGGAAGTTGTAAATATGATATATTCTATGGTATATATAGGAACGCAGACCGAACGCAGACCGAAGATTTTTACATAGGAACAACATGCCTTTGTTATATGGGCGCTAGAGTTTTACGCCATGGGTTCTAGAACTGGGTCTATGTTGAAGCTATATTGACTGTTTAAAAACAAAGAGCTTCAAGTTACCAGCTCAAGAAGTAATTATTTTTTTTAGGATGGTTTGCGTGTATTAGGTAAATTTATGCGAAAATAACGTATGTAAACATCATTGGCTACGCATGTTCCACTTCCTGTTCGCCTTCAAAATAATTTCTTTCTGGGACTTGTATTACCAATTACTTTGAATGGAATACAAAAGTCGATGATTAGGGGTTTAATGAAAGGAACGTATGTACAGCACTGTAGGCGCCTGATAAATATTTGGGTGGTATACGACAGTGAACCAGGTGTGGTGGAAAAAAGGCAACAGCTGCGGGGTATCAAATTTATATATAGTTCCTTTTTTTTCTGGGTCAAACTTTTTTTTTATTCTTTCTTTAATTTTCAAGTTGTCGAATTGTCTTCTTCTTCTTCTTTTTCTTCTTCTTCTTCTTCTTCTTCATTATATATGACCAATAGAACAAGCTCTCCCCTGCTGTGTATTGGCGATGAAATTTTATTTTATGATGAGAGCAACAACATTCTTGTAGCTGAAAATCCTTTGGAAACAAGAGCCTGTACGCGACCTACTCAAAATAACAAGCTGACTTCAGAATCCTTAGGTGCAAGTATATTCAAAATCGAACCTCAACAAACCCATGCTGAAAAACGACATTTGGAGCATTTCTTATGTGATGATGACCCTGAAAGTGTACGATGTGAAGGGACACCTGAAGAACTGTTAGAACTGGATAGACTGACTCAGCTAGCGGAAAAGGAATACACCCAAAACCAAACGGAAAGACAGCGTCTCTTAGGCAAGCCGGTTCTATATGGTCAGGTCATTCAGCTTTACAACTCTCATTTCAACAAGTATCTCGGAATCTCTGGTCGGACTTGCGAAAACGACGTATCTAACCTTCAGGTGAACTTGTCAAATGAACTCATTGGATCCTTTAGAATCATGCCAAGGTAGTGTATGCTGGTAGAGATAATGGGGAGGGGAAGAGAGAATGTTGTGTGTACATATCAACTGAATTTTATTTTTGCAGATACCGCATTCGTGTTGATGGTGAACCGGTTCGTTTGGGTGATACCATTGCTATTCAATGTGTACGACCTGAAGGATATCTCAACGCTGGATTGATGTCCTCTCATTCAAGTATTTATGACACCGACTATTATGAGGTATATTCTCATACAAGGATATCATCTTGGACAATGGGGATACATTCATCTGCTACTGCTGGTGGGGACCAAGATAAACGGAAGACCAAGTACATCAACTCTGCTCAATACATTCGGTTTTACCACAAGGAAATGGAAGCATACTTGGAATCAAATGTTTTGAATTGGTAAGGTTTAATCAATGTCATATGATGTCACTGATTAATTGTATTTCTTATTTCTTTTAGGCACAAGAATGAAGTGCAACTCAAAAGGCATGTATTGAATCCACTAGACCCTAAAGAAAGTGACTCTCCTCTTTCGTTTTGGGAGGTAAGAAAAAAAATCACATTCACGTTTTACAATTAGTATACTAACTTGACTTTTTACTAGATTGAAAATGTTGATATATCCAGGGGATCCCTTATTAGGTGGAACAAGTCTGTGCGTATTCGGCATGCAGCATCACGTGCTTATCTTTATATTGATCCAAACAATGTCCGGATTGATGTCAATTCTCACAAGATCTCGTTTTCTCTTGGTCTAATGAAAGATCCACCTTTGGTGAACAATGATGCGAATGATCCTACTCTTTTTTCATTTGTCCCTGCCTCGGAACAAGAATCCCGCGGTGTTCCTTTTGGTAGCTATTTGCGTATACAACATGTGGCGACCCGGTGCTGGCTTCATGCTGCTTCGAAAACTGAAAGTCAAATTCCCACTCCCCCATCTGCAAGATCACTGACCCTATCTTTAGCCCCTGACTCTCTTGCGCCAAGTACTGGTAGTCCAGCGTTCCTCAATACTCCCTTTGTATCTGCACCTTCTTCGGACGAAAATCATCAACACCGACATCATCCACATCAACGGCACGATTCGATTCGGTTTAGCTCAACTGATTCATACGGAGGTGCTGCAGCTTCGCAACTTGAAATACCAACAACACATCAAGTCACCGCAACACAAGACTTCTTTTACCATGATTGTTTTACAGTGACTTTAGTCAGCAATCGCCTCACCTCTTCCTTCAATACCATCAATGAATTCTTACCTCGACTACAAGCCTTTTTGAAGCACAAACGACCTGCTGTACCTGGTGAAACTAGTGCATTCCCAATCTCGCAGTCCGAATTTAGCTCCATATCAAACATTTTGGTAAGTTTAGAAATCGAAAAAAAGGAAGAAGAACTGAATGACTGATTAACTTAATATTTCCCCGCTAAAAAATAGATGAATCTCATTCGATTTTGCACGAAAAGCTCTGAACATGATCTTACACAGCGACGAGGTCTACCTATCCCATGTAAGTGCCCCCACCACACGTATGACTGGTTAATAGACTATATATTCATATTCATATTATTATTCTGGTAATAGATCATCAAGCTTTACTTCGGGACAATGGGATTATCGAAACAGTGATCAATATGATTCAAATTCCTTTTGACCTTGGGAAACGGGGAAAATTCAATAGAAACAGAAAATCGGATCAAGTCTTTGGTGGCGGTAGTGAAGAAAAAGTAGTCGATCTGGGTACCTTGACGCTCTCTTCTTCTGATCAACATCCTGAATATCGGCTCAAGGTGGTACTGACGCTTTGCTACAACTTGCTCCGCGTATTCCTACTAGGTGTTTCCTCTTACGAAGAAAATGTGGATTCAAAGATTAACCAGGACTATGTGATCGATGTTTCTGGTGACTCTGGTATTCAGCTCTATCTCTCTCATCTCAATTGTGGTATTGGCGCTACGTCCATGCTGGAGAACTTGGTACAGGATAACGACAAGATGGTAGCTAAAATTGTGGATGGACGACCTGATATTGTGGAAACCTTAGTCAAGCATGTTTACAACCAAAGTAGGTCAGTCTTGCGATATATCCATGAAAGCAACAACAGAAAGAGGGACAAAAAACGGCAAGGAATGACGAGAACTTCGAACAACAGCAACAGCAGCAGCAGTACTAGCATCAATAACAACATGAATGGGGTGAATGACTTCTCGCCCAATATGGTGGAACATATGGAGTTTGTTGGATGTCTGGATCTCCTTGGTGCCTTTTGTAGTAATGATTCAGCTAGTGGCTCCTTGACGTTTTCTCATCGTGACTATGTTCTGGAACAACTGTTTGACCCCTTACTTGAAAACAAACTCGTACAATGCCGGCTTGTGCCTGAAACAGGCTCTGCGGAAATCAACCTTTTATCAAATTCAACCTATTTTGGTGCTGACAATGATGTATCCAACGAAGGTGAATGGATGGATTTAGACATGCTCCTGTATCAACAACATGCTGGTGTGACAAGATTCCTCTCAAGTGTGCTTGATTTAGTATGCTCTCTCTCGTTTGGAACCAACAATAGCAAGTCTTTGGAAGTCATACGTAGCTGTATCAACAAGGATGTCTGTCTAAAGTGTTTGGGATTTGTCAATTTGCCAAGCGAAATACGATCGAGGTTCTGTGATCTACTTCGAGGTAAAGAAAGAATAGATAGAACATTATATGAATTTAAACTCTGATGATCATTATTTTTTCCCTTTTTGTAGTACTTTATGTTGATGTTGCACCTTATAGCGAGGTCCTGTTATCTGACTTTACAATTCGTTACGACTCTTTGGAAGACTCAACAACTTATCCACATGGTGGCAATGGTAGCATCGAAAGTCGGCAACCGGAATTTTTTGATCAGCTGAAACGATGGATTTTAGTGTTTCTTGATGATCACCGTCACTGTGTAGGTATAATGGGGAAAAAAAGGTACTGGTCATAAAATAAAAAACAAAAAAACTAAAACAATATTTTTTTCTCAAAATAGTTTACTGAATGCCAAGGGGATATCAACTTTTTGTCATCTGTCTTGAAACTGATCCATACCCAATTGAAGCAAGGATTTTTCTCGGAAGAAGAAGACGTAAAGCGGCTGTTTAGGGCGCTAGTCTATGTTTTGGATGGTCGCATTGATGCTAGGTAAGCTCCTCTCTGATCTTCGATTAATGAAGTGAAATTATCTGACAACCTTTTACTATAGAAATGCCGAACACTTGAAGTACCTGGAAGATAATTATGAACCAAGATTATGGTAAGTTGGTTACCCATTGCAAGTATCTTAAAATTGATCTAATTTTTCATAATATATATATATATATATATATATAGGGCTGAACGGTTTTTACTGACTGAGGGAAACCAAGCTGTCATGAATATTAAGATACAAGTGCTGGAAATCTTTGATTTGATCTTTGATCTTCGTGTGCATGTGCGCATGAATATGCTGGCAACAAAATGGAAGAAGATGGAAACGTAAGTACCCAAGAAGACGCATTGGCATAAAGGTGGAGTTCTCACAATGACCAAATCTTCAATATTGTTATTTAATTACTAGGAATACTGAAATTGATCCTTTTATGTCGCTCCGAAATGTACTGACAACAATCTTCTCAGAAACAGTATTACGGCAACGTGAAAGCAGTCTTATGCCCATTCTCAAGGATATTCTCAGATACCAATACGCTCCTCTAAAGCATGTGGCCGTAGTGGTGATGCACCGAATGTATCATGATTGTGAAGGTATATAATATAAAAATACGATGACTATTTTAGGTGAAGATATAGGGACGTTCGTTTGGAACATACAGAGTTAAGCTAACTCTTTTTTTTTTAACGCCCCTCCAACCCCATAATGATAGATCTATTCAACAAGTCGGCTCATGTACTGATTCTTCATGAAGCTCAACAAGTATTTGTATACCATGGTATCAAGAGGCGATTGGCAAGACTACGATCTTATTTGCTGACTGAAAAGCTGGGTGTAGACCATTTTCCTTTGGTGGACCGGATTCTGCGTGAATTTATCAGCCTTTTCCATGGAAGCACAATCGACTACAACGACCAAATTATTAGTTTGTCTAGAACGGACGCTAGTACTGAAACTTCGACGCAACAAACTGTATACAAAAAGATCTTCAAAAACCTGAGTACACACCAAGTCATCATACACATTTTGGAAGCCTTAAATAGCATTTTACCTATACTCAACGACTCTACGAGTGAATCATTTTCAGTGGCATTGATAAAAACCTGTTTGGACCTTTTGGTGGAACTTATCCGGGATGATGCAGATTTACAGGTAATTTGAAAACACAGCCTTTTACATGCATTTTGACTAATGAGCGGCTTTGATTAGGGATCATTCTTGCTGGAAAACTTTGATTTACTTATCGACATCACCGGATACCACACCAGTTTATCATATGCTCTGTATGGAATTTGCGGACAGAATTTATATATCAGCATTCGGGTCAGCGAAGAACAAACGAAACGTATATTAGAACTATCGGATGGGAAAGAGGCCAGTTATTTGCGTCTTTTACATGACTTTATGAAGCCACACGGAAAACTCATCAAGCGAAATCAAGACATGATTATGCGACTGATTATGAACAACAGACAACTTTATGTACCATTTGCGACTATTGAAGAACTCGTCCACACTGATAGCTTGGAATATTGCTTGGAATTGGTCGAATTGCTTTCTATCTGTGGCCATGGAGAAAATACTTTTGGCCAATCGGTAAGCATTAAGATGAAGATATGGCACTATACAGTTATATTAATATTTTTGGATGCCCTTGTAGTTTGCTCGAACCGTCTTCTCAATCTCGGATATTTCTGATATGGTGCAAAACACAGATACTCCCTTATCTCTGAAATCCAAGGCATTACGGTTTTTGGCGTCCATTTACCTTGATACTGCTGATGTTTCGTCCACAATGCTGCCGATCGACGAAAATACCGATCTCAAAGAACTTTTGGATATCGTCTATCAAGATCTAGTTGATGCTGGGAAATCACAAGGCGGAAACGAACAATTTACCCGGTACATTTACGAAGGTGTGGTGGTGCTTCTGCGATCTGTCTTTGAGTACCAAATTCGCCCCGAAACTATTATTGATGAAAACCTGTTGGACCTTTGCCCCCTTGTTATAGACGCCACTGGCTCACTTCTAATGACCAACAATACCACAACATCCTCTTTACAGCGACAACACCAAAAGAATTTACTGGCTTGTGTGGATAGTATGATCAATGTTTCTGGATGTCATGGCTCTCTTGAACCCAAGGTGCTTCGTAGTCAAATGCGACAGCTGATGATGCAGATGGATAAAAATACCGACAGCATGACAAACCGACCATTAGGCTCCATCAATGCCAAATTCCAAGGATTTATACGAACCCTTAGGGCTCACAGGAGTGTACTGGAATTACAAGACGAAGAATTCAAACAACTAGGTAAATAGTATGAACGTTGTCATTGATCAACATTATTAGAACGGCTTTACTGACGCATTTTATGTTCTTTATTTAAAATATATATATTAGGGTCGCATTACAATCTGGCAGACGATGAGTCGGAACAAGACGTCAAATCACTGATCGACTTCCTTTCCATGATGACATCCAATAATAAGGCACACAATGACAAGAACGAAGATTATCAAGTGGCTACTATGAAACTATTACAAGAAATTCCGAACCGATATATTCGACAGCGTTCTGAAGAAAATGTGATCAACAATCCAGCGCAATATGAAGAACTGGAACTTAACAAGGCGAATTCTCAAAACATATTGAATCGACTTGGCTGTACTCTTGTGGCACAAAACTTCTTATCATCACCAAAACGGCATGTGTTCAAGGCTGGGCTGACCTTACTGATTGCTCTTTTGGAAGGAGGCAACAAAAATGTGCAAGTAAGATATCATAGAACATTGGCAAAAATTTGAAAAACCATGGGCTCATTTCGTTTAATATTGCAATTCGATCTTAGGACAAACTTGAAGAATATTTTTACAGCATCCGGGAAGAAAGATTCTTTTACTCGTTCCACCGACGAATGCAGACTGACATTGCATCCCTCAAGGAGGCGCAGCAACATCTCTTACGTGCCGCGATCAAATTGAAACGACAAGAAGGTCTCCTGCGTTCTCATGATACCGAAGGTCCATGGATGAAACAGCAACGAAACCGACAGTCCCGCCAACATCGACGCACCAGCACCATTTTTGCTAATGGATCTTCTCCGTCTTGGAATGGAAGTCAGGGCACCAATGCAACACGTGGTATTGCATCCTCCTCATCATCATATAGGATTAACGGGTATTCGCAAAAAGCAACAAAAATGTCGTCGTCCACTCTAGGTGATCCGTCCGACTTGGCAATGAACTATCAAGCAATCTCAACACTAATGACTCAAAGCGAAATGACGGAATTCGGAACGGCCACTGAAGACTTTGAAGGTATGAAGGATGCGATGCGGGCAGTCCAACTGATGGTGGAAGGACATAACATGAAACTACAGACGTACCTGGCCAAGCAACCTGACAATATCAAAAGCTTCAACATTGTACAAGACGTGGTGGAATACCTTCATGCCATTGTCCCTCTCTGCAATATTCAAAATATCCGATTAATCATTCAAGTACTGGACACAATCACTGAATTGGCTCAAGGCTGTTTGGAAAATCAGGTAAAATCAGGAATCAACTATTTATGCAAAAAAAAAAGGGGAAGGGATATGTCTAACTAGTAATTTTGCAGTTTACTATATTCAATGGGAAAATCATCAAACCTATGAATACCATATTGCGGGAAACATATACCAACTGCCCAAGCTCTCTCGTCCATGAACTGAAGGTAAAACTAGAAATTAATATGTATAATGCTCATGGATACGGTGATTGACTCCTTCGATTTTTTTGCTTGATACTATTATTTTAGAGTAAGGTTGTGGTCTGCTTATTGAGTTTGTTGGAAGGTGGTATTGAAAATAGCGACACCATCTTTCGGGAAATGACAGCTTCACTGGATTTGGAAACTATTGTCAGTAACATGGAGGATATCTACAATGCCAACCTGCACTATCTGAACTCCCCCAAAGCTTTTACAAAATTAGAAGGCGGATTCCTTTATTGTATGCTGGTCATGACATTATACCCTGCTTTAGAAGACTCCCAAGTAAGGATAATATTACAAACAACGTATCCATTGCATCGAGATTAATTTTTTTATTGTTTTGATAGCGCACCATTGTGGATGGGAATTCAGCATTTGATTATTTCCAGCGAAATACCGGGAAAATAGAAGTGATCATGGACTATGGACAAGAAAAACAACTATCGAGGGTTTTGTTTCCTATTCCTGAAATCTGCAAGTATTTCAGAGAAGAAACCAAACAACGGTTTTTATGGAATGTCAAAAGGCAAGTATCTTGAAGAACATGTCATCAGATCAGATAGTTTTTAACCGTATTGCTGTATATATGTATCAATTAGAGACTCACCATCAACCAAAATTGAAGACTTTGTTGAACAGTCAGGTCATATGATATATGAGTAAGTTTGGAAAATAAAATCTGGATGTAGTGTTTATGGCAACGGTTGATAACCTTTTCTTTCCCTTTGTAGAATCGAAAACCAAGCTCGTGTGACTTACAACGAACACCTATCCTTACTGACAAAATACAGCTCGCTCTGGTGGAAGGCATCCTTTGTTGTGACGATTTTGCTGAATGCACTGATGCTTAGTTGCTCATCTATGCTGCATGGAAAAGGTGATAATACTATCTACACTTGTCATTCTATGAACTCTCTGCTTCGCGTTTTACTCGGTCTGGGTCATCTGGTACTGTGGCATTTATCAACGGCGGAATTCTATTTCATCCAGCTCCCTATTTTGGTTAAACGACGATCAACAACTAAACTATCTTTGAAAGGAAAATTGACAGAAGATGAATCACCATCCATGTTTGCAGGCTTTTTCTCGGAAGAGGTAAGACAAAAAAAAAATTGGGTGCGGAATCACAAATATTCATCAATAAGCGATATTAACACCTGGATAATTTATAAGCATTTCCAAGGTACCTTTGTTTTGGCCAGCCTTATGGAATCTCAGTTTATATACCATGTGGTGATGGTTCTTCTGTCATATCTTGGATTGTGGTATCCCGGCTTTTATGCAGTACATCTACTTGATTTTGTCTTTCGCGATCGTATTTTACAAGGTGTGATTGCAAGTATCACTTTGAATGGAAGCTCGATTTCTCATACGGTAATCTAGGCTCTCGAAAGGAAGCAATATGTATTCATCCTCCGCTTTATATTTTTCTTTCTGATAGGCCATGCTAGCAATTGTAGTGATTTACCTTCATAGTGTGATAGCATACAAATACTTCCGTGGGGATTTTGACACTTCGAAAGGCCTTTATTGTAGAACACTGTCGGAATGCTTTGTCAATGTTTTGTCTCACGGGTAAGCAAAAAAGGTAGAATGGTGATGATTAAGATTATGATAGAATCTGACATGGTGCTTTTTTTCTTGTTAGTCTACGCGGTGGGATTGGCGATGTATTTACTGATTCATTATCGGATGACGGAATGGAGGATATCAACAAAGGATGGCGAATTGGATTCGAAATGTCGTTTTATCTGGTGGTTGTCGTATTCTTACTCAACGCAATTTTTGGTATTATTTTTGATACCTTTGGGCATCTTCGGGATGAACGGTCATCTGTGCAACAAGATATGAAGAATTGTAAGTTTTATAACAAGAACAATGCAAATGAAATCAAAAATATGGGATTGGTTTCTAAGGCCGTTTTTGTGTTTAGCTTGTTTTATATGTAGTGTCCCTGCGGTGGAATTCCAGCGGCATGCTAAACGTGGTTTTGAAGATCATGTCAAGAATGACCACAACATCTGGTAAGTTAAAATTAAACGGGAAGGGGATGAACATTGTTCGGCAGTTTTTTTTTTTTTTTTTTTTTTTTTTTTTTTTTTTTTTTTTTGTAAAGTAATTAAAGATGGTCTTTTCTTATTATTATTATTATTATTAGGCAATATCTATTCTTCTTAGTGCACTTGAAATACAAAGACAAAACGGAATTCACTGGACCAGAATCGTATGTCGCAGGCTGTCTGAAGGATGCAAACTATGGATTTTTCCCCATCAACCGTGCTCTGTGCCTCCATCAGAACGAAAGTAACGATACTGAACGATTGGAGAAATTGGAAGAAATGACACATACCTTGATGGACAAACTTGCCAAAATGGAAGAACAACTGGACAAAATCTCTGATTCATCACGGTCCAGATCAAATAGTGTCTTGCTTTCCCCATATTGATAGATAGTTAGAATTAGTGTATTATACTATATTTATGTTTATTATTCTCCTCATTCAATTACATTTACATTTGCAAATAAAGTCTTTTTTATTACCATTTATACTTCATTCTGCTGGTACCATAGGTGTTTTGAAATATGTTGGATTTGGTTTTGAAAAGTGTGGGGTAAAATATGTCATTTTAAAGACCGCCGCGTATGCATGAAATTCTTGGACACTTTTAATATTTTAGTCGGTGTGCCTTTTTTTTTTTTTACATTTATCTTACTTGTTCATAATTATTTAATCATTCATTATCATTTTTTATGGACAACTTGAAAAGAAGACATAATCATCATTTGTCAGCGATTGTAACGGTCCCAGATGATGGTGCATATCAGCAAATTCCATTGGATGATGACGATGTTTCTCTAGTCAATTGCAAATTATACAAATCACAGCAGAATGGCAAAACAAAGGTATAAGATAAAGAAGCTAGGAAAATGGTTTTTTTAATAAAAGTATTTTTGTAGGATGACTCTATTTTTAAAAATAGAAAAGATATGGTGTTACTTTTTTGCTTAACATTATTATCCTTCTGGACCCGTTTCCGTCAAATTGATCGATCAAATATTGTGGTTTGGGATGAAGCACATTTTGGAAAGGTATTAATAGGAGATTTTATTTAGCGAATATAATAGTATTCTAGGAACTTACTTTTTTTTTCAATTAGTTCGGTGCTCATTATTTAGAACATGAATACTACACGGATGTTCATCCCCCGCTAGGCAAGCTTCTGGTAGCAGCATCAGGATGGCTGGCAAATTTTGATGGTGGATTCAAATTTGATTCAGGGAAAGAGTATCCCGAGGGAATGGATTATCGAACTATGCGAATTTTTAATGCTACATGGGGAGCGCTAGTCGTCCCTCTGGCTTATTTGACAGCCCGACAGGCGCATATGTCACGGTTAGGGTGTATTTTGGCTGCCATGATGGTGTTATTTGATACTGCTTATCTTACTATAAGTCGATTTATTTTACTTGATTCCATGCTCTTGTTTTTTACTGCTTTGACATGTTTTGCTCTGTTTGGATTCCATAATCAGCAATCTCGACCTTTCAGTTTTTATTGGTGGACTTGGCTCTCACTGACTGGGGTTACTCTAGGCTGCGTGTTGAGGTAAGTAATATATATATACCAATACATGGAGAGATACTGACTTTATAATTATTTTGAAGTGTTAAATGGGTTGGATTGTTCGCTGTCAGCTTGGTTGGCATTTACACTATTGAAGACCTTTGGGATAAACTAGCGGAGAATGACTTTTCTAAAAAAGTTTATGCTTTCCATTGGATTGGCCGCGCCATCTGTTTACTTTTTTTGCCCGCCCTTATTTATCTTGCTTGCTTCAAAATTCATTTTGAAGTTCTTTATAAAACTGGCACTGGTGATACTGATATGACACCTTTGTTTCAAGCTCACTTGGAAGGAAACAATTTGGGTGATAGCGCTCTTGGTAAGAAAAAAAAAGATGTCGGTGTTTCAAGTTTTTTTTTTTTTAAAAAAAATAAAAAGACCAATTTCTTTTGTTAATCCACTTTCCTCGTTTTAGATATTGCTTTTGGATCCAATATCACTATTCGAACAGTAGCATTAGATCAAACTCTACTTCATTCTCATCCTCACAATTATGCTGAAGGCTCAAAACAGGCACAGATTACGGGGTACTATTATCAGGACGAAAACAGCAACTGGCGTGTCAAGGTCCCTCAAAACAACAAAACTCTTGACAGTGGAACCGACATCAACATTGACTCCCTCAACAGCAAGGACTACGATCAACAAGGAAATAGGTACATTAACAATGGTGACACCATACGATTGAATCACATGAACACCCATGTCAACCTACACAGTCATCAATTTGCCTCCCCAATTTCCGAAGACAAACACCGATATCTAGAAGTCAGTGGATATGGTAATGAGGAAATCAGCGACGCCAAAGATAATTGGATTATTGAAGTTGTGCGCCATTTGGACTCATATTCTGGACCTAGAATTCATTCTCTGGCTACTCAGTTCCGTCTTCGTCACGCCCAAAATGGATGTATACTTGCTCTCACAGGAAGGCGTTTACCAGATTGGGGATTTTATCAAATGGAGATCGGATGCGCCAAAAATGAAAAGGATATAAATGATGACAAGTCTTTATGGGTAATTGAAACCAATCAGCATGATAATAGTAAGTTTACCGAAGAGAAAGACAGGAGGGGAAAGTGTAGTAGTAAATTGATCGTCCCTTTTTGATATAGTACCAAATGCTCCAAAAAACACCTACAAGTACAACTTTCTTCGTGACTTTTGGTATCTCAATGTATTGATGTGGAAAAGCAACAATGCCATGGTGAGCGATCCTGATCAAGATGATATTTTGGCATCAACACCAACCCAATGGCCACTAGTAGGTGCCGGGCTACGTATGTGTCGATGGACTGATGATATGATCAAGTTTTATTTGCTGGGAAATCCCATGGTTTGGTGGCCATCTATTGCATCTGTTGGCATCTTTTCTCTGTTGGAATTCTACTATACTGTTCGTGGACGAAGACAAATACAAGACAAGTCACAAGGTAAAAAATAAAAAGCGTAAATAATAGTCTTGACACTTGCGGACTGACGCAATTCATTTTACTTATTTCTCTTGAAGCACAATGGAACAAGCGACGGTATGTGGGCAAGAACCTTTTCTTTGGCTGGTTTTTACACTATATTCCATTTTATATCATGGGCCGAGTGATGTATTTGCATCATTACTTCCCTGCCCTTTATTTTAGTATTTTATTAGTCCCCTTCTTATTTGATCATTTTACCACTCACTCTACCCCACGCTGGCGACACTTTGTATTTGGTATATTCATGACGATGGTGTTCACAAATTTTACCTATTTCTCTCCTTTTGCCTATGGTATGGATGGCCCAATTGAAGCTTACAGTGGTCGACACTGGCTCAAGTGGTGGAATTTAACCGGCTCATATTAGAAAAAAAAACATTTTTTATCCCCTCCAATCCCAATACCAAGATAGCCCCCCCCCCTTTACCACACATTTAGCGATAGTCATTCTTAGTATATTTATATATATATATATATATATATATGTTATTCAATAAAAGACCATACACATTTCTACAATTGAAATTCATTACTCATCGTGTTGCTTTATGATACGTCAAGATATGATATGACTTTTCTTGAAAAAAATAGGGACAAAAGGAATGCCCTATGATATCCAACTTATTATTTATAATATATGTTTTTTTTTAATTGATCTATGATATGGTAGTACATATGATACTATAAAAGATGAATGAGAGAACCCCCCCATCCAAATCCAGAGGAATAACTGTCTTAAGCGATAGCATTAATGATATATACAAAACAGACAATTGGTTACGTGAAGTTTTATTTTATTGTGACAATAATAAATAGATACGTAGATGTTTGAACCAACTAAAAATAAGTCAAAATGTAAAGATACATGTATAACCGCACCATCAAATTCAATTCAGCCAGTGCCAACCAATTTTCGTAGTATTAGAAAGCTGGTGTTCAATATGAGGAACGCAGATCTGGCGATTCGTATTTTCGCAGTAGAATATACTATAGTATTAATATACGTCAATCTGAACGGTTAAGGATTACTTGCTTATCTTCACACTCCAATGTAATAAAGCTAACTTGCAATGAATATTGGTGATGGAAGTCAATCGATTTCGATCCGGTATGTTCACCGGCCAAATATACTACTTGGATTTAGCACTGCCTGTTTTTTTTTTTTTTTTTTGAAAAAAAAGAGAAAAAAAAAGATAATCTTGAATGGTATTAATAAATGAGTAAAAGCAAAATCAAGATGAATTTAATGAAAGATAGATATTCACCATGTTTATTATATGTGTGGTGCCCGAAAATGGAGATAGTAGACCAGGTCGGACAAAAGTGACAGAAATGTCGAAAGTACTACATCATTTGATGGTGAAGATATGGTTATTATCAACTGCTATCAATACAAATCGGAAATCTGATGCACATTTCGACGAAAGGTACGGATCCGTTACTTGTACCGGCTTGGTCGTCTTTATCGGCTCTTTGACTCACTTGGTAAATCAGCGGTGTTTCAATTGCATTTCTACAAAAAAGATAATTTGGGATTTTTTCTATTTTTGCTTCTCTTTCTTTTAATTTATTGTCAACCATTAAAATGTCATCGAGACCACCTCTGATAGACCATGATGATTCTTATTTTGATATATCTCACTATGTGGATGAACAAGAAATGGCGCAACAACTAGAAAAACAAGAACTGACTGATTTGAAGTCAATGCAAATTTTGATGGAGACGCCCAATATGGAGTACAACTACAGTCACCACCACGATCAGCTTCTTCCAGTTCCTGTTATTACTCCCTCATATGAAAAAGCGACTAGAAAAACCATTCTCCCTTCTGATAGCTCGATAACATTGAAACACTCCAAATCATTACAAACACCATCGTTTTGTCCGTCATGCAGAGAAATAGCAGATACTTTAGAATCAACATCCCGAAGCAACAAGTCGTCATCTGAATCTTCTCAACTCACTCCACCAATATCAGCATCATCATTACTATCGACAACATTGGCATTCTCACAGCATGACCCAACATCAATACCTCTTGAACGAAAAAGGGATATGATCATAACTCTTGGCCAAGCCCTCATTAATTACGGTTCTCCTAGTTATCGAGTGGTAATATGACAAAAAACAAAACTTTGAATATAAACTCTGATCTTATTATTACTATTATTTATTTTAGGAAGATGGATTACATATGACAGCCGCAAAATTGGATTTGAAGATGATATTCACATTTACACCTGAATCAATGATGATGACCTCAGTTGAAACGACATCGCCAATACCATCAAATCCAGATTCTTTACATGAAAATCACCATCAAAAAAACAATGATCCACAGCATATCTCCTACTGCCGCCCATTTTATGTCAAGCAGAAAATCCCTTACAGAAAAAGAAAAGGCAAAAAAGCAAAGGGCGCCATTACCACCAAACGGGAAAATAGCAGCCATCAGGGGAAGCATGGAAAAAAAGCCAGCAGCGACAGTTCAGCAACAACGCCCACTAGCACTATGAATGATATCACCGAGAATGGCATGCTGAAAAAAGCGGAACACCACCACCACCACCACCACAGTAACAACAACAACAGAACAACTTGCAATATGACTGGATGCACCGATGACCAGCAACAACCGTGGATAATTCTTCTCAAAGCTAACGTATCACCAGACAATGCAAAACTTGGACAAATCACACGACTCATGCATCGGTTTTACACGGATGATCCCACCCTCTCCTTCGACTCATGTCTCTATCAGCTTAAATACGACATCATGGCTGCACCACCCACTTGCGGCCCGTGGACTTTGGTCGTGTCCTTTACATTCTGTGCATTCTCGGCTTGCATCATCATGTTTAAAGGATCGTGGATCAATTCTGGGTTTGCAGCTCTGTTTGGTCTGGTTATTGGTGGCCTTATGGTGATGTCCTCTCACATGCCGGTCTATGCCCGTGTCTTTGAAATCAGTACGTGTGCTTGTTTGGCCTTCGCCGTTCGGTCCCTCCATGAATATTGCTGCTTCAAGGCCACCGTCCTCCCACCTATTGTGATCTTGCTCCCTGGGTTTGCAATGACAATGGCAGTGGTAAGTCATTATTATTGTTATTATTATCAAAAAAAAAAAAAAAAAAAAAAAAAAAACAAACAGTATGAATGTAATAAATAATGGACTCATCGGGGTTGGGGTTGACGGATAGATGGAAATCACTTCAAAACATATCGTAGTGGGAACCATTCGACTGGTCTATGCGGTACTCTACTCTTTTTTATTGGCATATGGGCTAGAATTGGGTAGTTATCTTTATGATGTCTTTCACCCAGACTCTTCACCAGATGGTTATTGTCCTGGAACGTCTGATCCCACCGCATCCGTCCTTCCACCAAAATGGACATTCATTCCTTTGTTTCCCATTCTTACATGTGGCATTAGCATGGCATTTGGCTCTTCGCCTCGACAGTGGATCTCAGCAGCCTTGTGTGGTGCCTTGGGTTTTAGTGCTACTTTCTTTTTGAGCCCTATCATCACCGATTCCGATATCTTGAATGCTATCTCCGCTTTTTTGGTTGGCTTGTATGCCCATCTGGCCCTGAAAATGACAGGCGAACCTCCTATATCCCCGCTCTCTGTTGGATTGACACTACTTGTACCTGGATCGATTGGTAAGACATTTATTGAGGAATGTAAACATATATATGATAATGACTGTCTAATTTTTATTTTTTATTTTTTATTTTTTTTGGTTTGTAGGTGTGGAAGGCGCATACACATTACTTCATCAACAGGACTTGATCAAATTCAATTTTGCTCTCAAGATGCTCAATATTGCCATGGGTTTGTCCGTTGGTCTTTTCGCTTCTGGAATGGTGGTTTATCCATTTGGAAAACGTCGATCGCTGTATATTTCTTTATGAGCATTTTTTGGTGTGCAACATCTATCATATCTTCTCCCATCTTAGTTTAGTGGACTCATCCTAGCTTTATTTATCATTATTATTTATACCTTTGCTTTTACATTTTATATATTAGTTTCGCATAATGAATTCAAAATGACATCAAAGCTTAATAAATGTTGGAAGTATTATCATTTATATCTTGTATTTTAAAATTGTGAGTGTGCAGTAGTTTATTGCTTTTTAGAAAGAAGCATGCAAATAGTTCCTTTTTGGTAATCCACCGAAGAAATCGCCTCAGGACAGATTTAAACCCCGTACACGTGAATTTATATTTTTTCCCAATTTTTTTTTTTTTTTTCATTTTCTTTAATTCTTCACAATTGTGGTCCTATGGGGTTATGTTGGACTTAGATTAGTGTTAGGACTAGTTTAGAAGGGTTTTCAGAATAGGGTTTACAAGATGCATGGGGAAACCCTTTCATTTTGAATTCAGGATTTTGGACCACCATTAGTTCGCTTTTTGGAACCTCCGTTAGCTTAGTTTAGTGCTAGTTTTTTCCGTAGTTTGTATATACATCTGAATAAAATATGTCTCTTTTTAGTTGCTTTATTGAAAACTGTTCCATTACTCTCGTTCATGCCTTGTGGAATAGATCTCCCTTTTACTACCATCACTCCTTTTGATTAGTATTGACTGTTGAAGTGCTTCAATGAAAGATATTCCTTTGAACTTTCTCGTACCTGTAAAATATAATAAATCTCTTTGTATTGTTGTTCTTTTAGATTAGTGCTGACCATTCTTCGGATCTCTCACCGGTCATCACCATCATGCTACCATCCGCAAATCTCCTGCTCCAATGAACCCCTCGTTTTGAGTTTTAGTATTTAACAATGTGCTCTAATAAAATATACCATTTTATCAACTGTACTATGACCCATTAGATAATGAACAATGCTGCTATTATACTGGTGTTTTTTATTGTGCTACCAAACACTTTCGTTTTAGTTCACCCGTTATGACTACTTCCCTCCTACCTCGTCAAATAGTTGGCATTCTTCGATTGTTTATGTGATATCAAAGATGGTCACATGTTTGTTCTATCAATTATATAAATGAACCTGGGTAGTTATATGTAGCCGCCACTATAGAGTGTTTGAACTGATTTATAGTTTTCTATGACGAAATGTCTCACACTCCACGCCTAATTCCTGGTTGGCAGTTCCAGGCAATTTAATATATGAAACGTGGCCCCATTCCCGCTCTACAATTTATATTACATAACCAACCTATGGTAGACCGTACTGCTAACTGATGGTATATCCAACTCGCTGTTTTTGTTTTATTTCTCGTCATATTTATTTATTTTTGCACGTAATATAATAACCCCAGCCCCCGCTCAAACTAATGCCAATTCAGGCTTAAAAATTCTTTTGTTAAGACGTGAAATGGCAAAGATGCGTAGCAAATTTCATCACAAACCGCATTTCAACAACCTCCCCCATTCCCTTGCACCGAGTAGATTATTCTTTTTTCAGGTCTGTTCTATCATATGGATAACGAATAAATATAGGCACCCTATTCTTAATACCATATATTGTATCAGAATATGTACCTACAATACAGTAGCATAGATCACAGTAAACAATAAAAAAGAAACAGTATCTTGTATAAAAATGCGAACTGATACATAACCATTATCATCATCCATCAAAATCACATTGTCACAGAGTATTACATATTAAAAATTAACACAACCACCTCGTATCATATAAACATAACAATCAGTCAAAAAAGAAAAAAAAAAAAAAAAAGGGGACCTTCAAATGTTTTTCAATTGAATTCTATTAGATTAATAATATTTTTATGCCGAAAGGCGGGAAACAATATGAACGCTAACTGAGCAAAAGTGCAATAGAGAAGGAATGATCAAAAACCCAACTAAAAGAATGAGAATGAGAAAATAAAATAAAGATGGTAATAGTAGTGAGAGGTAGCCTAGGGGGGATAAACTAAACTACGTGTGAATATAAAGGGGCAGAATCTTTGTCATGACTTGATGCTGGTTAGACTGTTTCACATTCCGAGAAGTCCGCTGAATTGACTGGCATATTGCATAGGTCGTACACTAGGGTGAGGCTATAGTAAAAAAAACCGAAGAGAAAGTGATCAGATGAAATGGTCAATTCATCAAATTATAATGACAATTTGCTTACCACAGCTTCAAAGGTCTTGTAATCAAGCTTCATGTCAGGGGTAATGTTGATTAAAGCGCCCTTGTTACCCACAGAATCACTATTGCAAAATAGAATAAAAAGTATCAGTGTTTGTAAATACCTTCTTTTTTTTCATCATCATCCTTACCAGTAATTTGGAGCAGAAAAGACCGTCACACATTTACCATCGTGTTCAATCACGTATCCATCTTCCTTGACTTCATGACTTCGAATAAGCATATCTACAAAAATCGAAAAAACAAATGGATGTTAGTACATGAAATTTTCCCTGAAACCCCCTTTTTTTTCTATGACAATTCTTACCAAGGTTGTTTCTTTCCAAAAAGTTCTTTGTAACATCAGGACCAAATTGCACACCCACACCTCGTTTGCTGGCACCTCGTCCAAGTTCAGGTTGAGGATCCGACCATAATAATTCACACATGAGTCCTACAGCCATGAAATTTCAGAATTAAGTACACAGAAAATATGGATAATAAGAAGAAAAAATAGCATACTTACCATCGTTGGGAGGTTGTCTTAGGGCTAAGCGATCAATTTTTCGAATATCATCCAGAGTAACATCATCCCTTGAGAAGAGACCACCATGCACAACCAAAATCTTATGTTCGATCACATGTGCCAAAGGCAAAGCGTTGAAGGTTTCAGAGAATAGCTAACACAATACAAGGGGATTAATGTTTCTAATTTGTAAAAATGTAACGTAACATACATCTGTATGTGTTTTCTTCCTCTTATTTTTTTTTGTTTTACCTTGAACATCATGTCACTATATTTCGCCTTGACTTCACCTTCAAATCCGTATACTTTGTTCATATTATCTGTTTCATGGTTTCCACGAGCCAAAAAGAGTCTATCAGGGAATAGGCATTTGTAAGCAAAAAGGGTCAAGATGACTTCTAAAGAGAAGCTGCCACGATCCACAAAGTCACCATTGAAAAGATAGGCGTGATTGGAAGAAGGATAGCCATTGAAAGTGAAGATATTGATAAAATCATAAAATTGGCCTAATAATAATGGTAATAAACGGGGAGTGAGAAAAGGTAGTTTTCGGATGTTTTCTATCGACATCTCCTTTTCCTCCTTCTTACCATGGACATCACCGCATACAGTCAGCTTGCCATCTTTTGGAACTGGAATGTCGATCAAGGAAGGAGCTTCCATCATCATTTTGCGCACAGCCAAGAGAATCTATATTTGTAGCAACACAAAGCAAGATTGAGCCCCAGGCAATATCAAGTTTCTGTGATGACCCCGACTTTTTTTTTTCTTACCATAAATGCATATTTCTTGTGAAGTTTCTTTTGATCCTTGAATTGCTGCACCATGTGGTTAACAAAGTCTGCGTCGATTTCGTTCGTTTCTTCATTGATGCGCGGACCTTCGTAAGAATCTTCGACATCTATTCAAACAATTTAAAATTGAAACGATTAATTTTCTAACAAAATTGGATCTGTGTTCCCAATGACTACTTACTGATTGTCGTTATATCCAGAGAATCAGCGACACTTGGAATATCGTTGTCAGCCTGAATTAATAAAATCACCCCGTCAGTAACCATTTCAACCTAATTATTTGTTTCGCTATACTTACTTCAATCGCCTTTTCGAATTCAATCCGTTTCACAATTTTGGCACATTCGTCCAACTTTGCCTTTGCGTCCTTATCTCCAGGGGCACGTTTGGAGACCTATAAAGTGACAGCGAGGAAGTGAGAAGCTGCCAATCAGTTTCGTAAATAAGGAAATCCCCAACTTACCACTCGAAGATCCTTCAGAGCCTCTTTGAATTTCCCCAGGGCCATATTGGCAGTTGCACGTCGATAGTTTGCCTATATCATAATATAAAATAAAAGTGTTATACCAAACTTTCCATAACATAGTGCGTTGCCCTTTTCACTTCCTTTCGTACCTTTGTCAAAGCAGGATCTAACTCCAAGGCAGATTCGGCATCACTAAACAAAAGTTTTTACAATTTGTGAGCCAGCAAGTTTATTGAATTGCTTGATACTATACTTACGTGATAGCATAACCATAGTTTTCGAGTTTAAGATGGCAAAAGGCACGGTTGGAGTAATAGGTTGACACAGGATTTAGATCAATAGCGGCAGTATATTTTTCAATGGCATCAGAGAATCGCTTTTCTAAGGTGTTGCAAATAGAAAATAGTAAAATTGAATAAATAGGTCAAAATCAGAAAGCGATAATATTTGACATACCTGCAAACAAGCTATTGGCTTCAGCTTTGATTTGTTCAGCCTTGATCTTATTGTCTTCAGCCATGACTATAATATTTGTCGGATGGGGAAAAAAGGAAGGAAAAAAAAAAAAAAAAAACATCCCCACTAAAGATGATATGAGATCGGCCCAAGCAAGTCAGAGCGGCATTTCAATTTCTCTTGAGGGAACGCGACCACTTGATTGCTAAGGTACAATGAAGTTATTTAGTATCAAGTGGGTGCAATTGATTATGACGTAAAGGTATCAAATATATTGATGGATGTCATATTTGAATGAAGGACTGATGATTTTGAATTTATCTGTGCCTGTACTACAGATGGGCGCAAACCGTAAGTCATCCTTTTTTTTTCGTACAAATAAAGAGCGCCCCTAAAAAAAACTTGACCCTTTCTTTCTCTCTCTTTTTTTTTTCTTTCCTTTTCTCTTTCTTTGCTCATTATTATTATTATATTTTTTTTTTTTGTCAGAAAGACACTAAGCAAAAAAAAAAAAATACATACTTGTACCTTACTCGTTACCTTTTTATCACAAAATTTACATAGAGAAATATACACAACTCACACTCCCCTTAGAATCAGTCACTGTTTATATTTCTTTATTTCACCTCTCTCTTTTTCTCTTTCTCTCTCTCTTTCTCTTACCAAATTATTTGACTATACTCTTATTTACCCTATATCATATATCTAGACCACACAGTTTATCTTTTACCATCTCACTTATACCTTACTCCTTTGCTTCGCTTCAATGACAACATTCAGCTCATCACAAAACCAAAGTCAGCAAAAGAAACAGTACCAAGCTTCTATTGGTGCCACCATGGTCAATAATACGCAACTCAATCAACAACAACATTCTTCAAAAGGTTTTACAATTCAGCGACCCTCCTTGGGTTTACATCAAAATGGGTCTTTGTCAACCTTGGAGTCACCCTATTATACAACAAGCAGACAAAACAACCTTCGCACCGCTTCAGCGACTGCTTCTTCCACCTCTTCTGTAAGCGAATCGGGTCATACTTGCTCGGATACTGGTGCTACTGGAGAACCTGGTATGACGGATGATGATAATCTTGAAGATGAAGAGGATGACTACGACGAGGACGATGTTGAAATCATCATGCATGAGGGGAATGAGTCTCTGAACCCCAGCAATTCTGGTCTTGACAATGATTCTGCTCCTATCAACTCCTCTCCTGCCGCCGCAGCTCCTTGCCAGCAATATCGACAGCAACCAAGCTCCGACCATGATCATCAACCTCTACAAGGTAAACAAAAAAAAAAAAAAAGGAGGACGTACCACATATCAGGGACTAGTATACTCATCTCTTCTATTTTTAAAAAAGTAGATTCAACTCATCATCCACTTCAGCGTCAATTGGAATATTACTTCTCAAGGTATGATGTCCAAAAACAAAAATACGTAGGATTGGGCCTTGGCTCACAATTTTTTTTTATATATTTTTATATTTAGACAAAATCTGGCTAATGATACATACCTTGGTAAGCACGTCAAGTATAAAGACTTTATTGTATGTGAGAAAATACAAACCTGCTCATTTCTTTCAATTTCTGACTATTAGTGTCTCAAATGGACCCTGAACTCTATGTTCCGATTGCAACGATTGCTAAATTCAAGCGTGTTCAAGATATAACTTCGGATATGGACTATATCGTATTGACACTCCGGCGCTCTTTGGTTGTTACTGTCGACGAATCTGGCACAAAAGTCAAACCTAATATATCATTACAACGTACAACTGTGATTTTAAGAGAATTGCCTGACGCATCTGAAAAGGTAATGTAAGGAACAAAACAAGCATCTAAAGGTATTATACTCTAACCTCTATTTTATATTATACATATACATATATATATATATAGGAAATCAAAATTTTTCTTCAAGACATGGACTCCCCACCTGTGAAAAGCATCAAGAATGAATATGGAAACATGTGGTATATTACCTTTGATTCGGAAGATGATGCCTTGAAAGTGCTATATGGTACTCGTGGAAGATCATTCAAGGGACAACCGGTGGCTGCTAGAATGAAGTCTGAACCTGTGGTTGGTAGCATGTAAGTATTCAAATAATCAATTGGAAAAAAAAAGAAAACGATATTTACTTTGGTTTATTTTGGATAATAGACAGGCAAGAAAATCGGCACTACAAGCGGAAACCTCTTCATCATCAACAGCGAACGCCACTCATGTTGGTCCTGATCAACATTCCTCTACTGTCGACATTGGCAACACTATGAAAAAGTCTCATTACAATGGCTATTATTACACTTACAATTCCCCTGCTGCTTTCAGAAACCAATATCCTCCAGTATATACAAACCATCATTCTGGCAACTCCTATCATTACTACTCATCCAACGGTGGGCAACGAACTGGAAATCGACGATCTACTAGAGGTGGAAGAGGACGGCACACAAACAACTCCGGAAATGGATATGGTGGAATCGGTCGAAACAATCCGACATCGGCCATTTCGACAACAACCATAGCTTCATCAACCGATGGCTCCCCGTCACCCTCCTTTGTATCTTATACGAATGCTGATCGGTCTTGGACGCAACGGTATAATTGGCAAACGGCTCCAAAATCCCAGCGGTATCGACAAACCCGCAGCACTCCACCCAACGAACAGCCATGTATCACGGGAACGATCAATGAAACACATGATGGTACTTCAACTGATTTGTCGCCTCCTTCTTCATCACCAAGTTTATCATCACACTCTTCTCAATACCCTGTCAACCACAAACGGCATTCTTATCATCAATCTTCCAGCTATTATCGCGGGCAAAAGAATGGAAAATCGCACCAGGCATCAACCCAATGGCAGCAGAGGCGATATAACAACAGTAGTACGACAAACTTGACGTATTATCATACTGCACTTGATTCAAATGGCTCTCCAGTATATATCGCACGCACCCACCCAAATCGACCCACGCATTATCAAGAATCATCGCAGCAAGTTAACATACCTTCATCTGCTCTGTTGAACTCACCTCCTTCTTCATCACCTCCCGATGTGAAAATCAACTCCACACCAACCACTGCTTCATCAACATACCGGAAAAGTTCTATTACCCCTTGTTCATCTTCATCTTCTGAAAATACCCAAACTGCTACGACAACAACGGCTAAGACTACTGCACCTATTACCAATGAACACTCATCACCATCGGCCCCAACACCTACAACGTCTAAATCGACACCAGCTCGCGAAGACAGGAAAAACCATAACGACGGGAAGACAAAGCGGAAGTCAAAATGGGACAAGAAAAGAAAAACTAGAAAATCTTCGGGCACCACTTCTACTACAACTGACAACAAACCCCAAGGTATTTGGAAAAGACAGACTAAGAATAAGGAAAAAAAATACATACTGACCAACATTGTTTTGTATATGTTTATACGTTAGAGCACCCTGATCTTCAATCTGGCACTTATTTTCCCCCTTTACCTGGAGCCAAGGACAGCGTCGGCGACATTGCTGCAAAAACACGGGTACCACCACCACCTTCAGTCAACACAGTGATGGCAACAGAAGTAGCAATGGAAGCCGATACAGGACGAAGCAACGAGATGACCGTGTCGGATTTACTAGAGGAAAGACTATCAGCAGCAGAAATTGTGAAAAAAGGACATGATTCGACGTTAAAGAAAACGCCATCGATGCCACTCATGAATGGATCTTCTGTTATTAATGCAGCTACTCCGACCACCTCCAACTCCAGCAAAACCAGTCAACAAAAACAACCAGCCAAGGGAACGTTACCTACCGATACGCCACCAACTATAAAGAAAAATGCTCGGCAAGAAACAACACCTGGAAATCAAGAACCCTTCCCCCTCTTGTGCCCTGTCCAAGATTCTCCGTTGACATCCACCAATTTTAGCTATGCGGATATGCTGAAAAAGAAAGAAAACGGAACATCGTGATTCTCCTCCCTACTTCATTTCCTGTCCTGTATACTGTTTTTTTTTTTTTTTTTTTTTTTTTTCCCCATTCTATCCTCCCCCTATATTTCACTAGTCATTTAGTATATATATTCTTGTATTCACGCTCCTTTTATTTTTAAAACTCCCCAAAAATAAAATACGACGATCTTTTTTATTTTTCTTTCTGCTAGTTCCCACTTTTTTTACTTGATATTTTTTATGATCTATGCGATCTCAAGGTCATGAATGGAATTGAAACAAGGAGAACATTTCAAAAAACGAATGCATCTTCCCTCTTACCGCTCACGACACATTTCAATCCAACAACAACAAAACGACATGACCGATTATCTACTCAACACCATCCAAGCGCCGTCGCCGATGATAGAAGGATCCTTGGGTTGACGATGCAGCATTTATCCTTGGTTGTGCTTGTGATTCAGAACAGTATCCTTGTGTTGGTAATGCGGCAATCACGACGACCTCCATTGTTGACCGAAGATGAAGACATTGATCCCTTATCAGCACTGGCGAACGACAATCCTCCCCCCATGTACTTAGCATCCACCGCTGTGTTTCTGGCCGAGGTGATCAAACTGGTCTGCTGTACTGGGGCACTTTACTATTATACAGCGACAACTCGCATGGAAAAAGGACTAGGTTACTTTTTGAAACGTGGACTGTATCGCCAGGTGACTTGTTCGCATGAAGGCATCAGTGACGGTGGACGTGGTATCTTACTGATGATGATTCCCAGTGGTCTTTATGCATTGCAAAACAACCTGCTGTATGTTGCTCTCAGTCACCTTGAAGCGGCTACTTTCCAAGTGACGTATCAACTCAAAATTTTATCAACAGCGATTTTTTCCATCTTGCTTTTGGATCGACGGTTGGGAAAACATCAATGGGTGGCCCTCTTCTTGTTGATGGCTGGCGTCACAATGGTACAACTATCCACATCAACAACGGTATCAACAACTACCATACAAGGGAAAAAGACAGGCACAACATGGATTGGTGTGATGGCTGTCTTGGCAAGTTGTATCTCATCTGGATTTGCTGGCTGTTATTTTGAACGCATTCTCAAATCATCATCACCAACAACGACAACAACAACAGCAACGAGTGGTACGTGCTCGATATGGGTACGGAATATACAATTGGGAATATGTGGCTCCGTCTTTTCTTTTCTGGGCATGGTGATCTATGACCGACATCGCATCTTGGAAAATGGGTTCTTTCAAGGGTATAATGGTATGACTTGCTGGGTGATCATGAACCAAGCTCTTGGTGGATTGGTAGTCTCCATGGTGATGGTTTACGCGGACAACATTCTCAAGGCATTTGCAACCTCTTTATCGATTATTTTATCTAGTATTATTAGTGTATATTTATTTGACTTCCAGCCTACTTATTCTTTTATTATTGGTACTTTTATTGTTTTATTATCTACATATTTATATGGTCACCGACCTTCTTCAGTTTACAAACCCGATTGATCAATAGTAATAAAAAACCTCTTTTATTTGTTTATGCAAGAAGTTATCGTCACTATTTACATCATAATATTCATTTATTTATTTTGACATTTCTTCCCATGACTTTTGATGATTTTTTGTCTCTACAAAAAAGAGTATCTTTTTTTTTATAAATGCTTTTGGAACGGACCTCTCTTGTATCTTTCTAGGAAGCATGTCTTATTTGGGAAGCAAGTCATTGTCAAGAGGTAAAAAATATTTTTCTGATGATTTCAGATTCCGCCGGCTGCGAAAATAGAGAAAACCGCGACGAACAATTGATTACTTCTTTATCCTCCTTATCCACCTTTTTAGCGTAGTAAGACTTCAAAATGGGTAAGTTAATAGAAAAATAGACAAGAGTTAGTACTAGAATGTGATGAATTGTTATATGTGAATGGATGGATGGATGGATGGATGGATGGGTGGATATGAACCAGCTCTTACTAACTTTTATATCTTTTTTTTTATGTGAATCTTGCCTTGTTGTAATTATTATTCTATAGTTGTAAGTACTTTTTTATCACACATTTTTTATGATATCAATACAAGTGACCTTGAACTCACGTTATTCTTTTTTATACTTAGAATTTCACAGTTGACGAAATCCGTGGTTTGATGGACAAGGTGACCAATGTCCGTAACATGTCCGTTATTGCTCACGTCGATCACGGCAAGTCTACTTTGTCTGATTCTTTGGTGTCCAAGGCCGGTATTATCTCTGCTGGTCGTGCTGGTGAAACCCGTTTCATGGACACCCGTCAAGATGAACAAGATCGTGGTATTACCATCAAGTCTACTGCTATCTCTCTTTATTTCCAACTTCCTGATCCTGAAGATATCAAGGAAATCAAGGGCCAAATCACCAACGGTAAGAAAATCAATCTCCTCGTTCTCCTCCTATGACACAACTTGATTACTCATCATATGTAATTTTATATAGGTTCTGATTTCTTGATTAACATGATTGATTCCCCCGGGCACGTCGATTTCTCCTCTGAAGTCACTGCTGCCCTCCGTGTCACTGATGGTGCTCTCGTTGTTGTCGACTGTATTGATGGTGTCTGTGTCCAAACTGAAACTGTCTTGCGTCAAGCTCTCGGTGAACGTATTAAGCCTATCGTTGTTATCAACAAGGTTGATCGTGCTCTCCTCGAATTGCAATTGGGCAAGGAAGAATTGTACAACGTAAGTTTTTTTTTTATTTGATAAGACTATTTTTAGTGAGTTACGTAAAACAGGGAAGTGTTGTTTTTCATGTGGACTCATTCTTTGACTTTTATTGGTTTATAGGCCTTTGCTCGTACTATTGAATCCGTCAACGTGATCATTGCCACCTACCTTGATGAAGAACTCGGTGATGTCCAAGTCCACCCCGAAAAGGGTACTGTTGCCTTCGCCTCTGCTCTCCACGGTTGGGGTTTCACTCTCCGTCAATTCGCTCAACGTTACTCCAAGAAGTTCGGTGTTGACAAGGAAAAGATGATGGTCAAGTTGTGGGGTGAAAACTACTTCAATCCCAAGACCAAGAAGTGGACCACCAAGTCTAACGATGCTGATGGTAAGCCTTTGGAACGTGCCTTCAACATGTTCATCTTGGACCCTATTTACAAGATCTTCGACTCTGTCATGAACTTCAAGAAGGATCAAGTGACCACTTTGTTGGAAAAGTTGGATATTCAACTCAAGGCCGACGAAAAGGATTTGGAAGGAAAGGCTTTGCTCAAGGTTGTCATGCGCAAGTTCTTGCCTTGTGGTGATGCTCTTTTGGAAATGATCTGTATTCACTTGCCCTCTCCTATCACCTCTCAACGTTACCGTGTGCCCAACTTGTACGAAGGTCCCGCTGATGATGAATGTGCTCTTGGTATCCGTGACTGTAACCCTCAAGGTCCTCTTATGCTTTACATCTCCAAGATGGTGCCCACCTCCGACAAGGGCCGCTTCTACGCTTTCGGTCGTGTCTTCTCTGGTACCGTCCGTGCTGGTATGAAGGTCCGTATTCAAGGTCCCAACTTTATCCCCGGTACCAAGACCGATTTGCACATCAAGTCTGTCCAACGTACTGTCCTCATGATGGGTCGTGGTGTCGAAGCTATTGATGACTGTCCCGCTGGTAACATTATCGGTCTTGTTGGTGTCGATCAATTCTTGGTCAAGTCTGGTACCATCACTACCTCCGAAACTGCTCACAACATGAAGGTCATGAAGTTCTCTGTCTCTCCTGTCGTGCAAGTTGCCGTCGAAGTCAAGAACGCCAACGATTTGCCCAAGCTCGTCGAAGGTCTCAAGCGTCTTTCCAAGTCCGATCCTTGTGTCTTGACCTACACCTCCGAATCTGGTGAACACATTGTTGCCGGTGCTGGTGAACTCCATTTGGAAATTTGTTTGAAGGATCTTGAAGAAGATCACGCTCAAGTACCTTTGAAGACTGGTGACCCCGTTGTCCAATACCGTGAAACCGTCACTGCCGAATCCTCCATCGACTGTTTGTCCAAGTCCCCCAACAAGCATAACCGTATCTACATGCGTGCTCTTCCTTTGGATGATGAACTCTCCAACGCCATCGAAGCTGGTAAGGTCGGTCCCAAGGACGATTTCAAGGCCCGTGCCCGTATCCTCGCCGATCAATTCAACTGGGATGTTACTGAAGCCCGTAAGATTTGGTGTTTCGGTCCTGATGCCACTGGTCCTAACTTGGTAAGTGATTTAGATATTTATATAGCAACGAAGAAAAAAAACAAGGGAATACTCAATGATTTACTAACCTCTTTTTTTGTTAATTATATAGATGGTTGATGTCACCAAGGCTGTCCAATACCTTAACGAAATCAAGGATTCTTGTGTTGCTGCTTTCCAATGGGCTACCAAGGAAGGTCCTCTTGCCGAAGAAAACTTGCGTGGTTGTCGTTTCAACATTTTGGATGTCACTCTCCACGCTGATGCTATTCACAGAGGTGGTGGTCAAATCATCCCCACTTGTCGCCGTGTCGTCTACGCCTCCGTCTTGACTGCCGCTCCTGGTATCCAAGAACCCATGTACCTCGTCGAAGTCCAATGTCCCGAATCCGCTATTGGTGGTATCTACTCCGTCCTTAACAGACGTCGTGGTATTGTCTTCTCTGAAGAACAACGTCCTGGTACCCCCATGATGAACATCAAGGCCTACTTGCCCGTCAACGAATCCTTCGGTTTCAACTCTGATCTTCGTGCTGCCACCTCCGGTCAAGCCTTCCCTCAAGCTGTCTTCGATCACTGGCAAGCTATGACTGGCGACCCCTTGGAAGCCGGTAACAAGGTCTACGACATCATCCGTAATGTTCGTAAGCGTAAGGGTCTTGTTGAAGATATCCCTGGTCTCGACAGATACTACGACAAGCTCTAAATGAAATACCTTTTTTCGGTGTTGGATTCTTTGGAATTGTTTGCCGGTTTATTTTGTTTATTTGTGGATACTCTTTTTATATTTTTTTCTTTTTTACTCTCATTATTCTTTTGTGTACACCTTCCTCCCCTTTATCATATTGAATTTTTTATTTTTAGATTACTTGTTTGAAATAGAAATTGTTATAAATAAATGTTTACTTTATCAATCATAGTTTGTTTTTGTCTATTGGCATATTGGATTTAGTGGATCATGTCTTGATAGGATGTGTATTGAAATTGAATTCATATCTCTTGCGATTGTTGAAATTGGTTTACATTATTGGTGCAAATGGAATGGTTGATGATTTTGTATTATATATTTTCTTAGCATATACTTGTACATGGTGTGTGTGTGCGTTCAAGGTCAACGGTGTCAATGAAGTGATTTGTGGGATGGAAATTATGAAATGAAGAAGGTGCTAGGGGTGTTAGTTAGGCCAAATCGCTGGGTGCGAGAGAATTGAAAAGAAATAGCTTAACAATGCCATATGAGACATTATCAACTATTCAAGGTTTTTATTGAACTGACACAAAGGGATTATTATTTTTTATTGTACTGTAGAACAAGAATAACGGAAGGTAAATTGAGAGGAAACAACTCTATCATAGTGGCAAAAATATTACGAGGTGGAATTAAATATTTTACAATGACACAGTGAGCTATTCTATGATGTATGACAAACTTTTCAGCAGTAAAGATGGAGTGGAAAGGCATTGTGATAGTTGAACCAATAGAATGGAGGCACTACACTGCCATTCCTGAATGATGAGCGCTTCTGTGATAAAAAAAAAAAAAAGCAAAAGTGAGGCACCAGTCTGCCACTGTTGAGCGACGGAGACTGCTGTGGGGACTGCAGCTAAAAATAGAAAAGGTAAACCGCGCTGCCAATTGCTATTATAAAAAAACGGTTCCTTTGTTTGAATGGGGTGGAGAATCTTTATCAGAAAAAGAGAACCGCCATGCTGACTATGTTATATAGGGTTGGTGTAATCTCCCGCTGAAAAAAAATCGTTCGAAAAGACAGGTCAAAAACATTTTAAAATCCGCCCACATGAATTTTAATTTCGCACTCCTTTTCTTTGCATTTTCCTTTCTCTTCGTTCTTTTTTTCTTCGTCATTCAACTTCACTGAGGTTATGATGTGCTTAGATTAGTGTCAGGACTAGTTAAGCAGGGTATTCAGGATAGGGATTACAACTTGCATGGGAAACCCTTTCATATTGGATTCAGGATTCAGGATCTAGGACTATCATTAGTTGGCTCTTTGAAGTCTTCATTAGCCTCTTTTAGTGTTAGTTTATTCATAAATTGTTTCTAAATCTGAATAAAGGATGTATATTTTTACTTGCTTCACCACAAAATGTCTTATTAGTCGCTATCATGTCTTGTACAGTTAATTCCTTTATTATCATCGTGGCATTCTAGAGTAATGTTCAGTGTTGTGCTTCCATAAAAAAGGTGCCTTTTTATCAAGTCTTATATATTGTATTAGAGCCCTTTTTACATGCGTACATTTAGATAAGTTTTGATCACTATTCAAATATTACATTAGCCTCCTCATGCTACCCGCAATAGGTTCCATGTTACAATGAATTCCCCGTCTTTAGCTTAGTATTTATCCATACTACTTCAATAAAATGCACACTTTATTAACCGTCATATGGCTATCATCTAATGAACGAAGCAAATAATGTAGTTATTTTACATGTGTCTATCAAACATGTACTCTTTAGTTCACCCATCTTGACTGCATTCCCCCCTCTCCTAGTTCCCTAGTCACTGATTGGCTGATCAAGGTCACTACTATGATATGCTGCACCGTTCCCACTCTCCCATTCATGTTAATCAAAATAAACCGTGCCTCAATGTAGCCTCACATGTAAAACGCTATAACCTCCATCAGACTAGGCATAATGCATATATCCAGTTCATTATTTTCATTGAGTACGGTATCTATTCTCCAAGCCATGCGAATTCCTTTTTAGCGCCCGTCAAACCCAACACCTTTTCAGCATCCACCACAGGTGATATCATTCAGCGTTCATCATGGTCAATAACTTTTAGCATCAACCATAGCCACTTTTCAGCGCATGGTTGTTACTATGGTCAACACTTTTCAGCGTCCAATTCTCTCAGTTTAGCTACTATAATTTTCTTTTAGCCTCATTTCTATTACAGCCTGCATAGCAGCAGCTCTCTTTTTAGGAACTAAAGCCAGCACTTCTTTCAGCATCTCCAATTCCTTTTTAGAAGAGTAACAAAAAAAAAAAAAAAAAAAAAAAAACAAAAAAAAAAAGAGTGACAGGGTTCACATACGTTACATAAAAAATAATAAAACTGCGTGGAGACAAAAAAAAAAAAGAAACGGTTAAAGAATCACATTTTATTTCAGTATAATAGATAGTCTACATGCTAATAAAAACTGTCACTACTATATCTAATCTACACGGTATATGATATTTCCATGTGGTGCATTATATAAGTCATATTGAGCCAAGCAAGCATGTTGCTTAAATCATAGATAGATAGAGTATCACTTAGCAAAACGCAAGCTACTCATTCGAAGACTATAGTCACTGAATGACGACTTGAGCCCATCATCTATCACTATCCCGCGCCAAAAGCTCGCTGTCAACTAGTCAGCTTATCTCTATCCAAATCCAGGCAACCAAGCGCCCCTTATCATTCTTCATAAAGTAATTTGAAGGGATGTACTAAATCCTAGATCCAAAATGAAAGGGTTTCCCCATGAACTTTGTCATGTCCTTTTTCAAACCCCTCCAAATCTAATAAAAATCCCAGTCCATGATCACCAGATCCTTGGAGGACATTAATGCGGAAAAAAAAAATGGAAAGAAGAGAAGGAGTAAAAAAAATTAAAAAATTGACCCCATAAAAAATAAATTGAAATTCGGCCATTTGGTAAGAGCAACTTTTGGCCAGGGGAGATAAAAAAAAAATTGGCTGACTGTCTAACATAAACAGTTGTCAAGAGTGTCTTTCTTCATCCTTCAGAAGAAGACCAAAAAAAATGAAAACAATAACAAAGGTTACAGTACATATGCGTGTGATAATAAAATGAGTTTTATCATATATTAAAAAAAAATAAGGACCGTAAGGAAACTTAGCTAACTATTGGCCACCACTCGTTTTGCGTGAATCCAAGTCTTTATTCAATAAACGACACATTACAAAAAAAAAAAACCTAACTAACTTTAACTTCCGCTTCTTTGTCCCTCCGACTCTCTTTTTCAGACAGACCCCTGAGCAAACCACCGTTGGGCCCCAAGGGGCTGTCCATCCTTTTTTTTTTCTCAATCGCTGCCCACCCATAGTGCCAAATCACAGAGTCTTCCATCAAAACCCACACTTCAGAAACTCCTTGTCACTCAGTAGCTACATAATTAATAGTCTTCACAACTTTGTTCTTCAATATACCCCACCACAATAAAATACACTGTAATAGCTGTTTTTTCACACAAACACATCCCTGTTTTCCTTTCTACGCACAAACTTATAGACTTGGTAGAAGAAACCTCCATAATACCCTATCCGTTTCTTTTCATATATATATATAGACACACTTTTTTTTTTCTATGCATATGTAATACACATTCGATGAAGCTCATCATGTAAACGTACAACAGAGATACTAATTATAATAAAAAGAACATATTTATTCAGTCGTAGATATAAACAATGACAAACTATTACTAAACTAATGAGTGCTAATCTACTGTTGTTCCCAAATCCTTCATCCAAATTGAAAGCGTTTCCCCATGATGTTTGTTTTGCGTTTTTTAAAACGCCCCTAATTCAAGTTCTAACACTAATCCTAGATCGCCAGTTCCCCAATGAGCCTTGCCATCATATCATTCAGACTATCATGAAGGAAAAAAATAAAAAAGAAAGAAAAAGAGAGGGAAGAAAAAGGGGACCAAAAAAAAAATAGAAAGCAAAATGCGGAGCCTGAATCATCACTTTTTTTGTCAAAAAATCAAATAAACGGGCAATCGCCATAATTACCATATAGCATAATTCGTTTTATCTTCCAGTGGAAAGGCAGTTGCAACCACTACATAATCAAACTGTAATCTCTCCGACGCATTTCAAGTAAGCTATTATTTCAGCACACAAAAAACCCATTGACGACGCGCTGAGCACGACGGTTGGACCCCAAGGGGCTGCCTACCAAAGTGCGAAATGGCGGAGGCTTTAATCCTATCCCATCGAAACCCACACTTTAACCAAAAACTGTGACACCCAGTAAATCGAAAGATGTCCAAAAGCTCCAGCGGAGCGCCATAGCGTTTATTTGAAAAAAAAAAAAAAAAAAAAAAAAAAAAAAAAAAAACAACGTACAAAGTGACGGAGAAGTCTATACGATCCTGAGGGCGGGTTTCGTACACACACAAGGGCCGAACAACGGAACGTTGATCTTGGCGGGTAAGTTCCGAAAATATCACTTAATGAAATGTAAAATGACAGGAGTATCCTATTCCATCAAAAATGTTCAAGTATGGTGGTGGCCTCCCCTCCCCTCGAAAAAAAAAGAAAACGCTCGTTGGCGGAACCTGAATTTGGGCGATCACTAATTTTCCAACGAACATCAACTGCAGTGGCACCTGAAATCTTATGATGGACTGGACGGAGCTGGACACATTAATAATAGTCGACATGATATTTCGTATAGTAGTATAGAGCATATAACTATAAAATGTATTTTGTGTGCTCATGAATCGCAGTTCTATGAGACGTAGTTTTCGACAAGGTCAGCATTTACAAGTTCTAAAATAATAAAGATAATCATCACAAAACAGAAGTCTAGGTAATAGGCAAATAGTATGAAGAAGGTATGATTGAATATTTATTAAAAGCAATGGGTAAAAGAAAACACATAAACAAAATAAAAAGTAGCTAAATAACAAATGAAGGGGAGTAATAAATAATAATTCTAAACTAAAGATAATAATGCTATGATAGGGGTAGGGGAGGGAGAGTATTTATCTAGCATGATGTCCAAGACACAGGTATCCTACCATCTACAAAGTTCCCAACAGCAGCAAACACTTGGGGCGATAAGTCCAAAGATCCTAATGTGAAACGACCCAAAATCAAATTAGAACAAATCATTCTTAGTTATCAGATCAAATAAGCATCGAGTATCTTATTTTTACCTCTTTCACACCCAGGACACTATGAAATAGAATATAAAAAAAATAGGTTAGGATGAAATTTATATCATAGTAAAACAGTAATAGATTCATCGTACCATATCTTGGACCATCGCTTTCGTTGAGCCAAGAGGACCACTGACTTTAATACAAGCACCACAAGCAGGACTTTCATTTGGATCGGCATATCTTCCATAGTCAAAATGGTTCTGTCATTATAAGAATAAATCAAGGCATTAGTTTAACTATCACTAACCATATGAGCTTTATCCGCTTTCGTTTCATTACCAAGGCAACAATCATATCTTGAGCACTGAAACTCCCACCACATGATGTAATACCGACACCGGGATCTACATACAGAAACAATATGAGTAAAAGCATTGAACCATTGATAATATACGCCTTTTTTTTGGAGCTTACCGTAATAAGTTCCATCACCTTTCCCACCCATGTTGAAGTGACCTTCTGTAGCTGTGCCCCAACTATCACCGTCATATTTTGAAGAGCCCACTGATACAATTCCAGCCATTCCACGGTATTCAGCATTATGGAACACGCCCAAAGAGCCTAGCACAATGAACATGATCACGAAGACACCGGCGATCCCACCACCAACGAGCATGCCTTTGCCAAAGCGATATCTTGCAATAATGCGAGTCCAAATGGTATCCGGATCTGAGTCTTCCATCCAGCGAGGGGACATCGTTGTGGTATATGGCTGAGATTGCGGTATTGAGCGATCTTGGTGAAGAGAATGCTGTATCATATCAGGGTAAGCTGGCTCAAAAGTCGGCATCGGATCAAGTTACAAAGGTCAAGTGAACAAATTCAAAAAGAAAAGCAAATAGAGAAATTTGTTGTGTTGTTGGAAAAAAAAAAAAAAAAAAAAAGGAATGGAGTAGAATGGAAAAATATAACGTGAAAAAAGAATGAGGAGAAAGAGAAAGGAGAAAGAAAACGATAGTGATACGAAAAAAAAACCAGCCCTTTTTTTAAAGGGCATAAATTCAATCAGCGACATTTTCAGTAAGTTGATACTGGAAGGTGACACGATGGACAAAATGGCGCTTCTATTATATAAAAACCTTGTTTTTAACATTTCATTCACTATATGGTTTATATTCAACGCCTACCATATTATATTTTCAAGGGGGGCGGGGAAGGGTTTAAGCATTGACAAGGATGGTTGAGGATGGAATTAATAGTCCGCTAAAGAAGTATAATGTGTTGCACCAACCATTCTTACACAAAAGAACAATAAGACAAACTTGACCTATCACAATCAAGATACACACGAAGTAAAATAAAATGGGGGATTTTCCTTTATTTGAAAAAAAAATAATAATAATATAAAGTGGTATGGTACATATTTTCAAAAGAGGGAGAGTGAGTAGTTCATGCAAAAAAAATAAAATATAAAAATATAAAAAATAAAAAGGAAATGGGGGTAAAAGAGATAAAAAATAAAAATAAAAACTATGTAAAACTATTGATTCTTGTCCTTGTATTCTAAAGAAGCATCATATGAGGCAGCGGTAGCTTGCTCTTCAGTCATCACTTGCATTCCGTTCTTTAATACACCACATCGCAAGGAAGTCAAAAGATTACGAGCACCATTGGAGTGATTGTAGATGCCACCGTTGAAGGCTGTAGTCATGTCTTTACCAATCGCAGTGGAGATATATTTGACGCCACCAGGATGTTCATGCATAAAGTCTTCCACATCATACAAGATACCTTCGACTAAAATCCATTTCTTGTTATCGTTCAAGACCAAAGATTGATATTCTTCCCAAGTGTACACAGGTAAATCTTCGATAGGAGTTCCAAATTTGAGTTGTCTACGTTCGGCCAAGAGCTTCTTTTCCTTCATTTGAATGATACCCTTGTTGACTTCATTGGTGGGGAAGGTCTTGAGGTCATAAGCCAAGCCTAATGCATGACATACCTTAATCAACCACTTGGTAGGGTCATATTGGTGCCAGCGGATAGCATTGCGATAATCTTGAGGGAATTCGTGGTGGAAGTTGTGATAGCCTTCGCCCATGGTCACAATGGCGGTAATCCAATGGTCACGGGGGGTATGATGGTCATCAAAAGTATCTTCACCTAAAAAGTGAGCCAAACTGTTAACACAGAAGGTAGCATGATGAACAAAGCATAATCGAAGAATAGCAGCATAGAAATAACCGCCCTAAAAGGAAAAAAAAGGAAAAAAAGAAAAAAAAAGTTTTTTTTAATATTTGATGAGCCGATGAAATATGATTTGATCATTCAGGAGTTTTTTCGATAGTCGATCGGAACTTACTCTGAAATCACCCCAACCAAGTCCAGCCACTAAAGTAGGGAAAATGAATCCGAAGAATAAAGCAAACCAAGGGTAGTTGGCATGTTGGAACTTGAACAAGGGGTCAGCCTTCAAATCAGCAACATCAGCATAACCGATGCGGTTCTTAGGTCTAGAAACCAACATCCAACCAAAATGAGAGAAGAAGAAACCACGATGAGCACTATAGGGATCCTTATCAGTGTCAGTCCATCTATGTAATCCACAGAAAAAAAAAAAAAAAAAAAAAGGGGAGAACATTAATCATCTAAGTGAAATGTGAATGATAATAATTATGATTTGTTTTAACCTGTGGTGAGCACGGTGACCTCGGGACCACCAGTAAACGGAACCTTCAACAGCACCACTACCAGCAAGACAAAGGAGGAATTTGAGGGGAGCAGTGGCAGAATAAGCACGATGAGCAAAACAACGATGGTAACCTATTGAGAGACAAAAAAAAAAAAAAGAGAGAGATAATGTGAGCATAAGGAATCGATGTTTTTTTAAAAAAAAAAAAAAAAAAAAGAAAAAGAAAAAAAGAAAAACGAATAGCTTACCAGCAGTGATTCCCAATCCAGTGATGAAGTAATAGATTATAGACCAAATCATTGTTTTCGTCTGTAATTCAGTGGTGAACATGCCATAAAGACCAATGAGAGGAGCACCAACCAAAAGAATAGATTGAGGCCAATTGATGAATTTGTACCAGTTCTTTGCGGTGACCTTTTCATCAAATAGAGAGGGCATTGCTACTTTGGGCAAAGGAGGCTTTCTATCCTCAGACTTGGTATAAGCATATACCATTGTTTCTGTCGACATGGTGAATGATTATGTGCTCTTTTTGGGTGATGAATGGATGAGAGTGATGAGTTAGGAAGGATATAGAAAAAAGAAAGAAAAAAAGAGTGAAGGTAAGAATGAAATGAAAGAGGTAAAGAATAAAAAAAATAAATGCTTCAAATTCAATTTGGTTCCTTTATATATGAAAATCGTCGGGATTTAAACAAAAATCCCAATTGATTCTTGAAAAGGTACTGTGCCAACCAATGGAACTCAGAAAAAATATTGTTGGGTAGTGGGGGTATTGGGGTGCTCACAGCCAATCATATTATCAGAAAACATTCTTGATCCTAGTTGTCTATTCAACGAATGTGAAGATGAGAAAACCATAGTTTTTTTTTTGATCTACCGAATTTAATATTTATTTTTTATACATATCACCCATTTCACTTGGCGCTATATTCATGTGAAAAGAATGGAAAAATAATACCACTTACTCTTTATCACCTATACAGCAGGTTTCAAACAAACCCTTCAATTCTGAGTTTAAATTTCCTTTCGCTCCAATGGCATAAAGAAAAAAAAAATACGCTATACGAATTATTTTATTTTTCTTCCCAACTTTTTTTTTTATCTATGTGAAGACTCTATTATTATCATTATTGCTATTATTATTCTTTTGTATGCATTCCATTGATTATGAAATTGAATAAACTGTCTTTATTATCAACAATAACAATTTTTATGGTGGTCTTTTTTGTGCAACCATCTCTAGCAGACCTCCCCCCAAAAACACATGAAGCAGCTGATTGGACAAAAGACAAGGTCAATGCCTTTTTATCAAAGTACAACCTTGGGTATGACAAGCGTGTGGATGAAGCTCGTTTGGCCAAAAAAATACAAGGCTATGAAATGTCTGCCAAGAACAATGCGCAGTATTTTGGTGCTAAAGTGGACCGTTTTATTAACAGTATCAAGATTCGCTTGGAACAACAACACAATCTCTCAAAACAAGATTTGGACAGTTTTATCAACATTATTCAAAACAGCTTGCGTCAATTGGAATTGAAAGGTCAATTAACTGGTGACAGGGTGGGTCAAGCAATTGATAAGGTCCAACGTCAAATGGCACACAAGAAATCAATTACTGAAGGTTTATGGGAATCCATCAAAAACGAAGTGGGCTCACAATTCATTGGAGCTCATCACTATCCTTCATTGTTGCAACGTGTTTTTTCGGCATCATCATCGTCTTTGAAATCAACTACTTCTGATACAAAATCATCTGTGGATCAATGGTTGGAACATGTGCATGAAAATTTATTGGAACTCAAAGTACTCAATGAAAGGCAAATGCAATCAGTGCTGGATCAACTACGATACGCTATTACCAAGAAGAACATCCACAAACTAGCATCAGCAAAATGGTATAACCATCTGTATCATCGACTGCAAAGGAAGGGGAAACTGACCGAAAAACAAATGGATCAAATCAGGGAGACATTGGAACATGAAGTCAACGCATACAAGGTATTTGCAGCGGATTACATTGGCAACAAGATGGAACAATCCGAGCAATGGGTGGACGATATTTACGACCATTGCTGTCATACGGCTGAAATCATCAAGGCATCCTTGGAAGATTGGGGTAGCTATCTCATGGCACGGTTTTATGACTTAATCAATCAACAACAACAAATCAAGAATAAGGCAAGGGATGATATCAAGGAGGCGAAAACATCAGTTGTGAACTCGGTCATCAAAACAGAACAGGATTGGAAACACAGCTTTGACCGATACTGGCGCAACACGCATCTGGAAGCCTACCGACAATTAGGTTACTCTGAAGCACAACTCGACCATTTGAAAACCTCGTTTACCTCGGCATTTACAAACAAACAATCTTTGGCTCAAAAGAATGTGGACCGTGTTTTGAAATCTTTGAAACAATATATGCAGAATGCACAGGTTCAGACTTCCTCTCAAATTCAGGCTGAAATGGATAGAATCCGGCGTCAATTGGATTATTGGAAGTCAAGATTGTAATATTTGTTTTTTTATCCTGTAGGGTAGTATTACCATTATCATTATTGTTGTTCTTAATTTTATTTTGCTGTATTAGCTTTACATATTATTATTATTGTACTTTAGTGTTATATTATTATTATTATTTATCATATGAATAATCACATCAATAAAAAATTACCCTTTGAAAACGTCTTCGTTCTGGTTTTTTTTTTTTTTTTTTTTTTTTTTTTTGGTGTGTATACATGTGTGTGTGTTTCTGATATGTGTACTTGTGCTAATGGGCATATATGAGATAAATCATGCATTTTAAAAACTTGGGGGGAGCACTTTTGTTGGGTTGGACGGCGCAAGCTCGGAAATGATTTCCAAATTTGGAACAAATACGATCTCCAGAAAACTGTCAGCATAGTGACGGATTTGGTAAAGCAGATTACCAGCTTGTCAGAATGTGAAGTCATTCTCCTTCCCCTTCCCCAAAAATTGTTGGAGCATACAAACTTGACCATGAACATTATCTAATACTGTTTGTTATATATATGGTATCCGGATCAATAGTTTATTTCCATTCTTCTTCGGAACAAAAAATAAAATAGATATCGGGATTTATTAGCCGACAGTGGTACTGGCACTCCTTCCCTCTTGGTACACACTACACATAATCATGTGAACATGAATAGCCACAATGAAGAACTGCCCACGTCACTGTGTGTTTATTTTTTAAAAAAAAAATATACCATCGCCACCCATTATTCCACCCACACAATTTTGCACTTGATCACACCCATTATCACCGACCAAGCACATCAGTAAGAAAAAACTGTTCGGTCGGGGCTTAAAGTTCAATGCTAGTGGACGTTCTCCTTTTTTTTTCATTTCTGGCTCTCACGCTTTTTTTTCTTTTTGGTATCTGCAACCACTCCTTACTTTTTCCCTTTCTTTCATCTCTTTATTTTTCTATATACAACATCGACTTTGAATATCTATTTAACACAATGGTGACTCATCAACAAGTAGACGCAGTGAATCGCTTCCTGCATACCACTTACGGACGTGAAAGAACATGCCGTTTGATTCAATACTTTGCACGATTTTACGCCTTTTATTTGACTCGCCAAGGTGCATCTGCTGCAACTATCCAACGTTGGTCTGATTTGAAGCAACATGTTGGCAATGCGCGCAAGTTCTTCCGACTATTGAAACCTATTGAATTTGCTCAAAGTGGCGTCAAGGCTTTGAGTACAAGTGATGAAATCCTTCGCGCCACTGGTGTTCTCAAACAGCTGGGTATGGGTCTTTATTATTCTGCTGAAGTTCTGGTGTTGGTAAGTAGAAAATTACACAGGTGTATATATATTATCCGATTGCATTTGCAAACTCACGTTATTTCTTGTAGACCAATGCGATCAACTTTTATCAACCCAAGAACATCAAATCCATTACAGACTTTGGACAACGGTGCTGGCTCTTGGGAATCACTGCCTCATTTATCTCTGGACTCTATAAGCTCAAATTGATTAGTGTCCGAAACCAGATGCTTGTCAAGGAACGCACTTTCCGTGATGTTGAAAAGGATGATACTGAATTGAAACTTCGTGAAGTGGCAGTACAAAGGTAAAGTGGCGTACAAGGGAAAAGGAGGGGCTTGTGCTCAAACGTATGGGTGATGGCGTAGAGAGGGAGGATGAGGGGAACCTGGCAATCTTATTGTGTTTTTTTTTTTAACTTCGCTTTCAATACAGGGAAAAATATGCTACTTCATACCAGTTGCTCCAAGATGCTCTCGACTTTACCATTCCTTCTTCTGCATTGGGCTTGCTTCCTTTGGATGATGGCATTGTTGGCATTGCAGGGTAAGATTTTAAGATCAGTAGATGAAACCATCTCTTCATATGCATTTATATAATATAATAATTCGTTTTATTTTCTGTTAGGATTATCACGTCATTGATGTGTATGAATACCCAATGGATCAAGTCTAACCCTTAGGCTTAGTTGTTGTTTTTTTACCCTCCATTACCCATTCCTTATCCCCCCCCCTCTCTCTTTATCGCGTTTCCCCGCTCTTAGTTAGTATTTGTATCAGTCAATTGTTTATTTTACTAGTATTGTTTTATGAATAAAAGTAAATTAAAAGGGGGGCCTTATTTGTTTTATACATTTTTGTGTTGATAGTTGGTATTCTAACTTATACGTGGGTGAAGATGATGTAGAAAGTATGATATGATGAAATGTGGTGATGATTGATGTGACCTTGTACCGTACAGTACTGTGTATTATGTATATCAGGTATATCTCTAGTGAATGTAGATTTACAAATTATTCTGTAACCATGGATAGCTAAAATAATGCCGATGGTAATCCTTAGGGCCCAAGCACCTTGCTCACCGCTTTGTCGCATTGTATGTTTTTAAATGTGCGCAACAAAAAATAGCTGGACTTCAGGTTCACATTCCGCCTCACATGAATTTCTATATTTTATTTCTCTATCCCTGTTTTTTTTTTCTTTCTTTCTCTTTTTTTCATGATATCATCGTCAATGGGGTGTTAGTCAATTTGGTTTGGACTTAGAACTTGTATTAGGAGCATTTTGAAAAATGCAATACAAACATCATAGGGAACCTCTTTCATTTTGGATTCAAGATTGGGACCACCAATAGATTAGCCTCATCATGGAACCATCATTAGTTTAGATTAGTGTTTGTTTGTCATAGTTTGTACACCTACATCTAGATAAAATATGTCTCATATATTTTTATCATACGTGTCTTTGTCAAGTGTTTAAATCAATTGTTTTGTAGAAAGTGTATACTTGTGCACAGGAGAAGAACAAAAATCTGGTGCGTGCGTGTTTGTATATCTGTGTTTGTGTGTGTGTGTGTGTGTGTACGTAAAAAATTAATGGGTTAAATATCAATACAACTTCTTTCACCACCTCAGATACTTGTGCGTAGAAAATGAAAAAGACAGGTGCTTGTATGAAAAAAAAGTCTCTACAAGGTATTTTGATGTATTTTGAAGTTGTCCCCTCTCCGTTTTGCACTTTAGCAGGCCTTATAGAGTAGCAATGGAGGGGAAGTTATTATCTGTGTAGCTACAAGTTATTCTGTGCTTATTTCAAGTGAAAAACAATGGTACCCATGTCAAATTCGAAAAAAATACTGGTGGCAGTGGGCATAAAAGTTATCTTTGGAAGGGAAGGGATCAAAGAATCTTCGGGTTACTGACTGTCAAGGAAGGAGGAAATTATGATGGGACGGGATTAGATGCGCCTGCCATTTCATGCCATGATAGACAGCGCCTTGTGGCCCAACTGTCGTGCTCAGTATTCTGTCAGGAAAAAAAAAAAAAAAAGAACGAATTCAAAGATTGAAGTGGATGATTTTATTGAGAGACAATAAGGACCAAGTAACATAGCTTTTGGAGTAAACAGAGGTTTCTTACAGTTCATTTTCTTTTTCATATTGCTTATAATAATGAAGTTTTTAATCACATAATATAACGGTAAAGGTGTAAATGGCCAAAGTTACGTGGTGATTATAAAAAAGTCGAGGTTTCCTTTTTTGTATCACTCAAGTGAGATATCATTCAACTGACGAGATCGGACGCGACAAAAAAAAAACATTTTAAATTCCGCCCACGTGGATTTTTATTTACTCGCCTTTTTTTTTCATTTTCCTTTCCTTTTTTCTTCACCATTCAACTTCTTTGAGGTTACGATAATCTCATATTGGTGTCAAGACTAGTTTAGGAGGGATTTTATATCAGGGATTACAACATTCATGGGGAAACACTTTCATTTTGGACCTAGGATCTGGAGACAATTTTTAGTTGGCTGTTTGGGCCTGTCATTAGGTTAGTTTAGTATAAGTTTGTCCAGAGTTTATATACATATAACTGAATAAAATATAGCTCTTTTTATTTGTTTTAATGAAAAATGTCCTATTAGTCTCACTCATGTCTTGTGCAATAGATCCCTTTTTATATACCTCGATCACACGTTTTGATTAGTGTTGAGTGTTGCTATCCTTCAATAATAAATGTCACTTTCGTTATTCTCATACCTTGAATAGTGTATTAGCTCTTATTTTACAATCGTCTCTTTAGATCAGTGTTGACTGTTCTTCAGATTCCACCTCACCATCCCTCGTGCTTCCGTCCAATAGATCCTTCCACTAAATCCCCTGTTACAATGAACTACTCTCCTTTAGTTTTTAGTATCTATCAGTACGCTTCAATAAAATAAGTTCTTCTTGTTAAACATTCTCTGATCCATTGGATAGTACAAAAATAGTGTCGTTATAACTGTTTTATAAATATTTACTTTTAATTTCACTCGCTATGGGATATTTTCCTCCAAAATCTTAAGGGCTGGCTGTCAGACTTAGATCATTTTCCGTTAAAGGTGACCCTATCCCTGCTCACCAATCTAGACCGTACCGTGAGCCTAACTTCTACTAGACTGGTACAATAATAAATAATAATAATAAAAAAACAACACAAACCGAAGCCAGTTGGTCTCACAAGAGGTGTAGGAAAAACCCAGGTATGTGTGTGTGCGTGATTTAGGGATTGTATTAAAAAATTAGAATGGATGTCATGTTTCAATTACAGGGCTGCTCTATACTGCTAATTAATCATTGCTGGTGTCTCTATTTTTAATGCTTCCTTATACTGTTAATATATCCCTATCACTGTTATTAACTCCAGCATTTACTCTATTCTTTTATGTCACATTTTGCTGCGGTTTGTAGCCCTAACTTTTATTTCAAATACATTCAATCCCCGCAAAGTGGCTTTTAGCCAGCAGCATTTTTATTTTCTCTCTTTTTCTTCCTCTCAGCATAACCATCATGGGAAAAGCCAAAAGAAGTATCAACCCAGCCGATGCTTTACGTAAACCTAAATAAGCTTTTACATTTCGTGATTTTGCATTCATCAAAACACTGACAACTGATTTCATCTTCGTAGGCAAAGCGCAACGTAAACGTGAACTGAAAAAGGTATACCTCTGCTCTACTGAAGGCAACGTGTTTGCAGTTGACTATATATACTCAAATTTTTATTATATTCTTAGAACAAGGAAATAAGAAAGTCGGCACGTGAAGCTGGACTAGCAAAAAAAGATACCGATAAACTACGAATTGATATTGGGCGTTTGGAAGGACAAGGTAATAATAAATAACGCATATTGGAAAATATCGGCAAGGTTAACTGACGTTTTCCTCATCTTTTGATAGAACGGTCCGGCACCTTGGATAAAAACGGGCAAACTCGATTGACTCAACTCAAAGAAGAATTAGCGCAAATAGAAAAGGCGAAAAAGGTATGAACTCCTTCACACATCTGCTCTTGGAGCGTAAACAACTTGGATTACTTACTCTCTTTTTACTGTTTGTATTACTATCACCACACAGGAAGTCAATAAACCATTATCGAAGTAAGTAGAAGGAAACGAATAGATAGATATGCATCCATGGCTACGTACTCAATCCAAATCCTATAATAATAAAAAATATCAATAGAGCACAAGAAGCACTGGCGGCAAGACAACAGCAACAATCGGATGACTCAAGGAAATTGGTATTTGATCCAAAATCTGGCAAGTTTGTACCTGTGAAAAGAAAGGACTCCAGCAAGAAATCAGGAAAGGAAGGTGGCGGGAATGAAGAACACGACTCGGACGAATCAAGTGAAGACGACGACTCAGACTCCAGTCTTTCTGATAATGACGAAACGGAAGATACTGGTATTATTGGGATAGAGGTGGAAATGGAAGAAGGAGGTGACGACGATCATGATCAACAAGCTGGCATCGAAAAACCACACGAAGGCAATAGTATAGACACAAAGGACGATAATGACAATGAAGAGGATGACGATGACGATATACCAATGCCAGAAGGACCACCACCAGCTGCCGATCTAGATTCAAAGGGTGGGGATGCTAGCGACTCGGATGACGACATTGATATACCTTTGCCACCAGGTCCTCCACCACCACAGCCCTTCCGCAATCAACTCTCTGCAACAAAATTAGCCCAGCCTCCAATGCCCTATCATACATCAGCTCCACTCAGACCTCCCCCTCCTCCACCAGGCCTGCCGCCTGCTTTACGCTATCCCGGCATGCGTCCTCCTCCTCCTCCTCCCCCTCCTCCACATTTCATGCAGAGGCCACCACCATGTAAGTACTAGTAGAAAAAGGAAATGAACAAGAGTTATTTAACGTTTTTTTTTTTTTTTTTTTTTGTGAAACTAGTTGGCCAACATCCACCCTACATGCAGTCACCACCTTATATACAACAACGCCCTCATTATCCGCACCACTACAGACCTAGACCAGCATCTCCGTACCAGCAACAACCATACCATCAACGACAACAACAACAACAACAACAACAGCCTGATAGGATGCTGGAACAAACTCAATCATCACCCATCACATCCGCAGCGGAAGCAGCAAAACCAGTCATCATTTCAGCAGAACCTCAACTACGTGATCTTCAGAAAGAACTGGTCGGCTTTGTACCAGCAGCATTACGGCGTAAACAGGCTCAAGCAAAAAAGACGGAAGCATTACCCAAAGGTGCCCGTCCTAATGATATCAACTTGGCTCCGGATGTTGAATGAAATTGGACTCTATATGGACTTGACAGATTAGTTATTTAGTATAGATTTAGTTTTAGTTTTAGTTTGGCAGCAGTATTTTGGACAATATATATATATATATATATATATATATTTGTTTATTACTATTATTATGTGTTTGAAAGGGGGCGAAATAAAGTTTATTGAATGAATATTGACAATGCTATATAATGTATGATAAGGAGAATTATTTTGATGGATCAAGGGATTGGGAGAAGTGGGGAGGGAAGTTGGGCAAAGACTGTTTTGGAAGTCATATGGAAAGAGTATATAGAGGGGAAAATAGGGGACCGGGGATGAAAATACATATGATACAAAGGGGATTTGTGCGAGGAGGGGGTTGAATGATGATATATGAATTTGGACAAATGAATTTACGATCGCATCTACCATGATCATCAAATATCAGGAAGACATACTTGTGAGAGAAAGAAGGGATAAATATGACATGATGGAAAGTCAGGAAGGTATAAAATGGTAAACAAAGGATTTTATTTTTCACATAAAAAAAAACAAACAAGTATAATATGTAAAGTGAAATAAAATGGATCATCAATCATATATCTGTATATCTATATATTTATTATATAGATATACAGGTATAATAATCTGGATGACAATATATACATTTCAAGTGGTAAACAATAAACAAGGAGGATGACAAAGGGGGAGGGAGGGAAGGGAAAAAGGATGATATGGGATGAAATAGAAGAGACGGTACATTGTAAGATGATGATGGCAGTAAAGGTATAGGGAGAAGTCAAATATATATATAGACACATCTTGACACAATGAATAGAATGGGGGGAATATAAAAAAAAAGCAGAGTGAGAGGAATTTTCAAGTAGTAGTACTAAAGATCTAACCAAGAAGTTGGTCGGTGGGACCTTTCATGTTGAGAGAGTGATGATGACCAGGTGTCGGTTTATCTAAAAGCAAAACAAAAAGTGATTAGGAAGAATGCAAAAATATACTAGGGGATGGAGGGTTTATTTCGAAAATTTACCTTGTCTTTGTCTTCTTCTTCGTCTTCGTGCTTTGATACCCGGGTATTGATGATTGAGTTTTGCCAAGATGATAGGCAAGGTTCGGCGACGAGCGTTGATGAACCAATTACTGATTTGATTCAATGTCAAGTGCGTATCATTTTTGAGTTGCAATTTTTCCTCTTCGGTAGGGTATGGGTTCCGACAATGTTCCAATAGCCACTTTTTGAGTATCGCCGTTACTGGTTTCGGTAAATTGCCTCGACGCCGTTTATCCAAATGGTCCAAACAGAGTGTATCTATATGCATTTGATATTGTAGATGCTGCTGCTGCTGCTGCTGTTGTTGTTGTTGTTGTTGTTGTTGTTGCTGATCCTGATCACTCTCTTGTTGTTCCCATGATAATGCTGATTTAGTAAATTGTGATACTGGAATCAATGGCTGTTGCAGTTGGTGATTCTTGTTCTTTTCCCAATGTCGTTGATTTTGATAGCATTTGTTGATGGGAGGTAAACCCTGAAAAGATGGTGATGAAGAATGCATAACAGAGGGCAAAGAAGAGGAGATAGAGGAAAGTGATGAAGATGAAGTTGATGACCTAGAAGTGGATGATGAGGTGGATGTAGAGGCAGTAGGAGAAATAATAGGTACTTCATCGCTTGGAATACTAGCTGAGGAAGGTGGAGGTTGATAGGTAGGCTGATTTGTCATTTCCCATTGCCGAGTATCATGAATTAGGTTGGTCCATATTTTGCTGTTCGCCTCAAGCATCTCTTTGATACGTTGTTTGTGGCTTTCTACATAGCTATTTGAGCTGGTGGCTTTGCAATAAAGTGTACTGATTTCATTTTGTTGATGATGCTGTTGCTCTTGTCTCAATGGAAGAAGACGGTGAGGAGACGACGAGTCATGGAATACTATGATGGGTCGAAATGATCGAATCTAATTCAAAAAAAAAAAAGTTTATGTTGGTTTAACTGTGTAAAAGATAATTTCTTCACTGATATCTTACTTGTTCTTCTGTGAATGTATCCATCAAAACAAAACAGGCTGAGTATTCGTAGAGTGCTTAGGGGAAAAAAAAAGTAATGAAAAGAGGAAAGAAAAGCGATGAAATTGAAATGCCGAATCTCGAAATTTATAATTTTTCTTTTTTTGCTGAGGGGTAGAGTTATGCCTATTTTGTATACGTTTCAAAAAAAGAGGTACGTGCATATTCCATTTATGATTGACAAGGGTGATCAACATATCATAAATGTTACACGTTCTTAAATACAAAACTACAAATTATATTTATTTATTTTCATATGACGACCATGAGCACATGTATTTGTCAATATTTTAATGACAATCGTCAATTTATTTCAAAAGCTTTTTTTAAATCTTGGATTATTTGTAATTATATATTAGGAGATGGTTTATATGTATTACCGTATTTATGTATAAAAAAAGAAATAAACCTCTGAACAGACGCACTTATTCAATCAATCAGGGGTCACCACTAATTGTCCAAGCACGGGCGGCGATTGAATCTGCATAATTTTGGCATATGAGGTTTTAACCACCCCTTCCATATCGTATGTATATTACCTAAATCTCCTCCCGAGATTATATAGTCTCCTGGCACCCTTATTGTGTGTACGTGTTTAAAAAGAAAGTTCAAAATGCAATTCATTTCCTTTTTGAGTCGAAAAGAAGATATTTTTAAATGTAAAGAAAAAAAAAAGAAGTAACGAAGCTAAAAGCACTTGACACTTCTACCTTTTTTTTTTTTTTGGCTTTTAATGGTGCCAATGAGATATTCGTTCTGATATACATATACAGTAGCATTAATTAATATGCAAAAAGGCACACAACGTGAATGTATTCGAGGGAATGAAATCCTCGCAATTATTTATGCCCTTGCTTTGGACATACAGTGCTTAGCAAAATGTCCGTCAATAAATTGTTTACATACTAATGCCAATGACAACACGATAAATAAAAGTTCCACTATATCATGAGATGCGATGAAACCTGGGACGATGTAGATCAAATTAGAATAATAACTGGATGACTTTTTTTTTTGCAAAGCTTGTGCTACTATTTATTCAAAGAAAAACGTGGGTATGATTGATAATGAGGTCTTTCAGTCAAAATACAAGATGGTTTTCGGCCTGTGTTCCTGATTTGAAACGATATTAAATCGCCGCTACTCTCGCCCCTCTCCTCAGTGATCGGCATCCCCACTTACTCATTCCCCTTTTATGAAGGCTGACCCCTCTTAGTTTAATACTTCAATAAAGTATCTCTACCATAAGGACATACATAATTCATTTTTATCAAATGTAAATCATTTCGTGACAGTGACGGCATGATGATCCTTTAAATTGCATATTTTGAAGCAAATTTTTATTTTCCACGATCACATGTGCACAATGTATGTTATGTTATGATATGATATCATATTTGGCAAAACGCAGAGTTGATCACCGCAGTTTTATAGTACACAATATTACCATACTCTAACTGCGGCAGCTTCTAATAAATACAATGCAGGTTTTTCTCATAATTATTTTTCAAATCATTTTTATTTTATTTTTTCCACTATTATGACAACTTCTATATTTATGAATTTTTTATCCAATATGATATACTGCATCCTTTACTGCTCGCAAATCATGACTGTACCTTTTTTGAAACGCCGCCACAATGTCCACTTTGAAGATAGGCGGGGAAGTGGTCCAGATCAACATCGTCGATGGAGATGTTGTGACAGCCATGTCAGCCATCACTTCCTTCTTCTTTCCAATCCAACGCAATAATCATCATTCCTCTCAATCCCATCTCCATCTTTCTTATAAAGACCTTTCTATATATATACCAATTAATCCCCTCCGTTCAATCGCCGACTACATACTATATAATCAAAACCAAAGTGGAATCATGGTCTCCAACGTCAATGTCAATCCTGCTGTCGCCACCAAATCAATATCGCTATCATCCTTGTCCAATTTTTTATTATGCACTGGTGCTCGCCGTATTTTAGCCACTCCTAATGCTGGGGGCTCCAGTGTATCATCGGAAGTTCTTTCAGCCGAATTGCTCTACCGTCTTCTTGGAGCCACAGTCATAAAAACCGAAATGGAAATTATTTACAGCCGTCGAGGGTCACCTATCACAGATTATGCATGTCTAATTCCCCTACCAAGGATTAACAAGGTCCTCACTGTGGGTGTCTCCGTTACACGTGCTATGGCTTTCCAGCGCTCCTTAGATAAAAACGACGTACACCGGCTTTTGGTCAAAAAATTGAAAGGAATTAATGCTTCTTCAAAAACGGTGATTAACTGTTCCTTTGATAGACAAATTTTACATGTTTGGACTCAAAGTGGTCGTGATGCTTCTATAGTAAAACGCGTCTGGGCAAAACTACCAGATTCTTTACGTTCCAATACCATAGTATTAGTCACCACAATCAATTATCCCCTTTTATTTTTTGAAAAGCAACATGATAAAACCACAGAAAAACCACGCAAGAAAAAAACGGGCTTCAAAAAATGGTATTAGTATATCCCCCAATAAATAAATTTGCATTAATAGTTAAATTTCTGTCAGTCGAAAAAATCATCGGGTCTTGAAAATATTTATTTTGTTGGAGGAAGACTTTTTATTTTTTTTATTTTTCTTTGCGAAAAAAAAGATCAAATTCACTAATGGGGAAAAGAAAACGATCAAGAGTATTGAAACCATGGTGCTGGTACTGCGAACGTGAATTTGAAGATGAGGCCACACTATATTATCATCAGAAGGTATGGTTATGAAAAAGAAGTATCATTACTGACCATACTAACTCACTTCCTCTTTGATCGGTGACGATCTTCACTCTATTCGTGACCTCGATTGAACGCCATAGGCAAAGCATTTCAAATGCCCTGATTGCCATCGAACCTTTTGTAAGTGTGTCAACGACACTTTATATTCAATCTGATCTATCTCACCTTACATACTCTTCTCTTTTTTTTGTTTATTTAGATTCTTTCCGACACATGTCTGGACATGCTGAAACAAGTCACTCCATCAAGATTGAAAGGTAAAACCACAATATATGAATGGTGCGCGAAATAATAATAGAAAATAACAGCTAAAGAAAAAATCTCTTTCATTTGCTACATACTAGTATACCAAACGCATTACCACATCGAAACGACATTGAAGTTGATATAGTTGGGATGACTGGGATTCCAGACCGCGATTATGAAGAACATGAACAACAGATATTGGGAGGTATGGAAGCAACAAAGCCCAAAGGTCCCTCATATGGTGAACTTAGTGAAGACCAGCTTCGGTCCCAGGTGGCCCAATATCAAGCAGCAATTCACTCTTCATCTTATTTTATGGGATACGAATATGACCAACACCAATCAAACAACTATTATAATAATGGCTCAAATACCAGCAGGTAAACATCTTTTACCATTTTGAATTTTACAAAAAAAATCTATAACACTTGTTTATTTCTGGCTGTAGCTTTTATACGAATGGCTGGACAAACTATGATCCTGGTTCATTGCCGAATGTCGGTGGCAACAGCAGTAACCATCAACCACAAAACCCCATTTCACCAAATTCATCCTCTAACCTAAATACTATACCACCACCACCACCACCACCACCACCGCCACCGCCGTTGGAATCATTTTTCAATGAGCCACCACCTCCGCCTCCCCCACCTCCTCCATCAGAGCTCTCACCACCTTCAAATACAGGAACATCACATCAGTCCACAACATCAACTTCCATACATCAATTACCTACTCCATCATCGGCAAATGGGGTCACTTCTTTTCAAGGCAACCATCGCCCTCATCATCATCAAATGCATCAACATGTCTTCTCAGGTACATCACCACATTTGGGACCTACTGCAACGTCTGTGTCACCACTAACCCGTGATCGCTGGACTAGTCGAAAACCCACAAGAACAATTCTCGTATTCCCTCTTGACGACCTGTCTCCAGTAAGAAGCAAATATTTTATTTATGAAAGGGAATATATTAATCCAATTCGATTTTTTTAGGATGAACTACGGGCAACCTGCATATCAAAATCATAATCATCATCACCCAATATCATCTCATATTATAGATCTCTCTCTCTCTCCTTCGTCAGTTTAATGTGGTCATCTTTACTTTTTGTTGTAGTACTATTCACTTGAATATAGAACCGTTTTTGAATATCATCATTGTTTTTGTCAATATATTGTATTATTTATTATTTAGCGACAGTTTTAGTTTTTACTCCACTCAATAAAAATGCATCAGTCTTTTTAGCACTTAACAGGGCGAAAAAAAAAATATTTTCTCTGTTTCCACCCACCACTGATGATTTTTGAAATTCCGCCATGCCATTTTTATTTTTTCCCATTTGCTATTTCGCCTTTCCTCTTTCTTTTTCTCTTCATCACTTCACCATACAACTTCTTTGACGTTATGATGATCTTAGATAGTGTTAGGACTAGTTTAGAAGGGCTTTTAGCTTAGGGATTACAAGATGCATGGGGAAACCCTTTCGTTTCGGATTCAGGATATGGGACCACCATCAGTTGACTTTTCGGCGCCTCCATTAGCTTAGCTTTGTGTTAGTTTGTCCGTGATTTAAATTTGTATATGAATAAAATATGTTAGCTTAACTTTGTGTTAGTTTGTTCGTGGTTTAATCTGTATATGAATAAAATATGTCTTTTTCTTTTTCTTCAATGAAATATGTCCCCAGAAGTCTCTCTCATGTCTTGTGCAATAAATCCCATTATTTACCATCGCACCTCTTTTGATCAGAGTTTATAGTCATTGTTCTTCAATAGTTGATGTCTCTTTATTTATTTTCATGCTTCATGTTTCATGCTTCATGCTTTGGGCAGTATATCAGCTCCCATTTACGGTAGTCCCTTTAAGAATAGTGTTGACCAGCCTCTAGGTCTTCCCTTAGTCTCCTCTATAGTGCCACATTAGACCCCCCTTGACTGAAGTTGATTTTCACAGTTTATGCTTATGTTTCAATAAAATACACCGTCTTTTTTTAACTATCAACTTTTACTTCTGAACCATCGCATATTGAGCAATATCCCTTGTCTTTTTTCCTTTTTTTCCAGTGCATGATAATATATAAATTCAATATGATGCCATAAACGATGATGAACGATGATGCCTGTGACCCTTGGAGAAGGGAATTTTTTAACAGCCGACGTCGCTTTCCTTTGGACGTGGGAGGAATAGGAGGGGTTGGGCGCAAATTTGGGCGATCCCCCTTTATATAAGCGAGAGTCGGCGCATTGAGCCATTAATATAACAGATTAACGTTGCAATTTTGTGTTCCCATCGACACTATGATTGGAAGCATGCTTCAGCTAATATGCCCATACAATTTTTCCAAATCCTTTTACAGGAGTGGTGAAGATGAGGATATGTATTCTTTCGACACTGTTTTCTATGAAGCCCCACCACTTCAGAAAAATTCTCCAGCCTAGGGTCATTTCAATTTTAAGACTCCCAGTCAAAATTCCATATATCTACCGACTTTGAATGCTTATAACTGGTGTTTTTTTTTTTTTTTTTTTCGTAATCAAACTCAAAACTAAGAGAGTGAAAGGATAAAATGCGAAATGGGTATCAGGATAACTTTTACGACGTATAACTATAAAGTGCAATATAGCCTTTTCCAAATTATTCTAAGCGACTATGCATTGCGCAATGTAGCTTAGGTCCCGAGTGGTCTCGTACCCAGGAATGTGAGTGTGACTAGTATAGTTTAACAAATGCTGTGTTAAATTCATTGGTAGGGGTAAAAAATATAGCGAAAAAGTGGCATGGATGATCTTCGACAAAATGTAAAAAAAGAAGGTTTCTGTGTTTCAATTGCTTAGCATTGATTAGAAATTCTGATTGGTCCTAGATATTCTCTTCCTCGCCCCCACCCACTTAACTGTCAATTGATCTCAATTTTTGATTTGAATAATCGAATCAGAAGAGATAGATTTCATAACTGGTCTTAGCGGAGGATAACTTTCTTTTTTTTATTCACAATTTCATAAACTCATTTTTTATAATTGTGTGTGTAAGATTTTATGTTCCTTTCATCAGAAAGTTTGACATCTACCTATATATATACCATATTTACAATGTATGCAGTCAAAGGGTATGGCATAATATGAGACAAACAAAAAGAATCATCTCATCTTGTTGCCAGGGCAAACACATAAAAATTCATGTAGAATGAGTCTGATCTCGGAGTCTTAATGAGCCAATAGGATATTAGTAAAATTGTGTGCTTTAGCGTCCATTGTCGCCACCTTTTTTTTTTCTTTTTCTTTTTTGTCGTTGCCCCTTGATATTCTTTCCTCTCTTCTCTCTTCTCACTGTATTGTTTTTGACATATCCCTCCTCTTCTGTTTTTTTTCTTGTTCATTGTACATATATCCCTTTTTGTTGCATTCATTATCCACCTCTTTTATTTTTTTATTTTTATTTTTTTGATACTAGTTAGAAAACCCTCTCCCCTTCTCTCCCTCTTTCTTGTATTATATCATGTCTCTTTTTTTGAATGGTGAACAAGCCAGTGCTTTAGCTGCCCACACCTTCAGTGAACAAGTCTATACTTCTCAAAAGCAACCAATCGGTAGCAACAGCAAATCTCTGAATGCATGGGGTCAAGCCGTTCAACTCAAGGCAATTTCTGGTGGTGACCCTACCTCGTATTTACCTCAAGCTGCCTCCGATCGTATTCTTTCTTCGGCTTTGGTTTCTTCTTCTACTTTGATCGGTGCTATTCCTCATCTGTACAAGCTGGCTCACATTGGTGGTACTGGTACGGTCATTCATGTCTCTGCCGAAAAAGATGCCACCTCGTCTTCGTTTGCTGATTTCTCCAACGTCATGGCGGTACGTCAAAGTGGGTTGGCCTTGTTGACTTCTTCTACTGTCCAGGAAGCTTACGATTTGGCCATCATTGCTCATGTAGCCTCTGTCCGATCCAAGACTCCTTTCTTGCACTTCTTTGACAGCAAGCGTGTAGCCCATGAATACACTACGGTGGATACTGTGCCTGCGGGTGCATTGACTCAACTGTTGTCTTTGGAACAAGTGGAAGAATTCAAATCTGTCGCTACTACTGAAGGTGACGTTGATGCTGCAACAACGGCTTATTTGAAATACAAGAACCAACAACAACCTTCCGAAAAGATCGACATTGCTACTATTGTGCAACAAACCATGGCCGACTTTGAGGGAATCACAGGTCGAAAGTACACCAATGTTGAATATGTAGGTCATGCTGAAGCGGAACAAGTGGTTGTGGCTATGGGTGCTGGTGCGTCGGTGGTGGAACATGTGGTCAAGACATTGGATCAAAAGGTGGGTCTTCTCAAAATTCATCTTTACCGTCCGTTGGATGACTTGGTGCAACTGGTCCCCAAATCTGTGAAACGTTTGATTGTGTTGGAACCTTCTCAAGATTTGACAAGCACTTGGAACCCTCTCTTTTTGGATGTGGCCGCTGGTTTTATTCAACATGAACATATCGATTTCTCTAGTGGTCAGTATGGTGTTACTGCTAGTGATGTGTCTCCTGCTTCCATTCATGGTGTCTTTGTGGCTGCGGGTAAAAACTTACCCCGTCGCTTTGTGGTCGACAACACCTCCATTATTGAACCTGTGGCTGCTACTGGTGTTGTGCCTGCCAATGTGCATCAACTCGTCATTGTTGGAAACGAAGCCTTGGCTCATGCTTTCGCTCAAAGCTTTGATTCTCAACAAGTTTATACTATTGGTTCCGAATCTCATGTCCGTGTGTCTGATACCAAGCAAGGTGCTCTTGTTCCCTCATTGATCGATGGTGCAAATGTAGTGGCCATTTTTGGTGCTGCTACTGGTACTGCTATTTCTGCTGTTGGTCGTCTTGTTTCCCATGGTACAGTAGTGGTAAGCTCAGTGGATGGATTGCATTCTAGTGTCAAGCGTGCTATTGCCGACAAGCAAGCCAAAGTGGTGGTTTATCAAGAAGGTGTGTCATTGTTGGAACAACAAAATGCTGTCCAAGTGCCTTTATCTGAATGGGTTGGTCTTCCTCTCGGTGGCGATGATAGCATTGATACCACTGCTGTTGTATCTACTGCAGCTACAGCTACTTCAGTTGAAACACCTTATATCAATATGCTGGGCCAAGCTTTCGGGGATCGTCTGGATATCGTCAATGCTGTCAATGGTGATTCTGTTTGGGGCCCCAATGTTGCTCGACCTGAGGCTTCATCTCCTGAATATGGCTACGGTAAAGTGATTCACAATGTGCAACAACGTACTCGCTTTATCGAATCAGTGGAAAAGGTGGTCAATGGCGGTGCTTTGTCAGTGGAACATCAAAAGGTGTTGTCTCAATGGTTATTGTTGGTCAGATCTCCTTCTGCCAAGATTCAACAAATCAATACTGCTGCTGATGCTGTGGTGACTGCTTTAGGCGATCGTGGTCTTTCGGCTCTTGGAGGGGATGCTCAAGATTATTTACATGTCAAGTCCAACTGGTTGATTGGTTCCGATAATTGGGCTTATGATCTTGGTCAATCCGGTGTACATCATGTTATTGCTGGTGGCGAAAATGTGAACATGTTGATTGTGGATACTCAACGCTACTCTTCTGATGTGGAACGTGATCAACGCAAGAAGGATATTGGTTTATATGCGATGAACTTTGGTAACGTCTACGTGGCCTCGGTTGCTGTTTACTCTTCTTACACTGGTGTTCTTCATGCTCTTATGGAAGCTGACGCTTACCAAGGTCCCTCCATTGTGTTGGCTTATCTTCCTACTATTGATAACCATGTAGATCCTATCGTATCTCTCAAGGAAACCAAAATCAGTGTGGACAATGGTGCCTGGCCTTTGTATCGCTGGAACCCTACTTTGGATTTGCAAGGGAAGGAACCTTTCACTTTGGATTCTCAACGCATCAAGAAGGACTTGGAAAAATTCTTGGAACGTGAAAACCATTTCTCCCAAATTGTGTCTCAGCATCCTGATTTGAATCAACTTTTGGTTAGCTCTTTGGAATCTGTAAGTGTTTATATCTCTTTCACTTACGTATATATATATAACAAGGTGGACTTACCTTTTTTTTTTTTTTTTTTTTTTTTTTTTTTATACAGGATGTCAAACAACGTCATGATGCTTTGAAACGAAAGGCCCGGGATGATTATGCCAAGTTGCTTTCTGGCTTAGGTGGCGCCAATGGACCTCCATTGACTGTGTTATTTGGTTCAGACAATGGTAATGCTGAAGGTGTGGCCAAGAAGATTGCTACTCGTGCCAAATCTCGTGGACTCAAGGCCAAGTTGATGGCGATGGATGATTTTGCTGATATTCAAGAACTTGGTGGCGAAACCAATGTTGTGATTGTATGCTCCACTGCTGGTCAAGGTGAATTGCCTTCAAATGCTCGCGAATTTTGGAAGGCTTTGAATGCGTTGAATTCTGGAGATATTCACTTGTCTGATTTATCCTTTGCTGTCTTTGGTATGGGTGATAGTCACTACTGGCCCCGTGAAGAAGATGCCATGTTCTACAACCGTCCTGGTAAATTGATTGACGCCAAGCTGGAACTACTTGGTGCCAACCGTTTAGTGGAACTTGGATTAGGTGATGATCAAGATACTGATGGATTTGAAACTGGCCTAGGTGCATGGGAACCTCTTATGTGGAAGTCGTTAGGTGTTAAGGATATCGGTGCTGAAGATGATGAACCCAAATTGACTGACGACCAAATGAAAATCAATTCCAACTTTTTGCGTGGCACTATTGCTGAAGATTTGCAGGATGAATCCACTGGCGCTATCTCTGAAATCAATGGCAAGCTTCTCAAATTCCATGGTTCTTATGGACAAGATGATCGGGATATTCGTGAAGAACGAAAGAAACAAGGATTGGAAAAGGCATTCAGTTTCATGATCCGTGTCCGTATGCCTGGTGGTGTGTCTAGTCCCGAACAATGGTTAGTGATGGACCAATTGGCCGATGACTACGCTAATGGTGCGATCAAGCTGACTACTCGACAAGCTTTCCAATTGCATGGTATCCTCAAGAAGAACTTGCGCTCTACCATTCGTGGCATCAATCACTCTTTGCTTAGTACCTTGGCGGCTTGCGGTGATGTGAATCGTAACATTATGGTGACTCCCGTGACTGAAATTCCTGAAATCCATGAACAAGTGCAACAATTCAGTAACGACATGATGCTTCATTTGGCTCCCAAGACGAATGCTTATCACGAAATCTGGTTGGCTGATGAATTGGTGGCTGGTCATGCTGTGCAAGATGTGGAACCTATCTATGGTCCTACTTATTTACCTCGAAAGTTCAAGATTGTAGTGGCCGTCCCTCCCAACAATGATGTCGATATCTATGCTCATGATCTTGGTTTTATTGCTATTGTGGAAGGCAAGACCGTGGTAGGCTACAATGTTACTGTTGGTGGTGGTATGGGTATGACACATGGTAACAAGAAAACCTATCCTCGTCCTGCTACTATGTTTGGTTATGTTCCTGCTGAAGCTGCTATCAAGGTCTCTGAAGCTGTGATGACTACTCAACGTGATTATGGTGACCGTACCAACCGCAAGCATGCTCGTCTCAAGTATACCATTGATGATCATGGTGTGGAATTCTTCAAGTCCGAAGTGGAAAAGCGAAGTGGTTATACATTTGAGCCTGCTCGCGACTTTGTATTCAAGGACAATGCTGATCGATATGGATGGACCAAGGGTGTGGGCGATAAATGGCATTTCTGTATGTTCATTGAAAATGGCAAGGTCAAGGATTTCCCCGACTTCCAAGTCCGTACTGGTTTGCGCGAATTGGCAAAATGGCACAAGGGTGAATTCCGTTTATCTCCTAATCAACATTTGGTGATCGCTAATGTCCCTGAAGCTGATTTGGAAAAGACAAAGCAACATTTGATCAAGTACAAGATGGACAATTTGGCCTTTAGTGGGCTACGATTAAATGCAATGGCTTGTGTGGCGCTACCTACTTGTGGTTTGGCAATGGCTGAATCGGAACGTTACCTCCCTACATTGGTTGGCCTTTTGGAACAAGCTATTGAAGATGCTGGTTTACGTGAAGATGCTATTACTATCCGTATGACTGGTTGTCCCAATGGTTGTGCTCGTCCTTACTTGGCAGAATTGGCCTTTGTTGGTAAAGCCCCCGGTGCTTACAATGTATATCTCGGTGGCGGTCATCAAGGTCAACGGTTGAACAAGCTCTTCAAGGAAAGCTTAAAGGAAGAAGAAATCTTGGAAACAATCAAGCCCATCATCAAACAATATGCTTTGGAACGGCAGGACGGAGAACCATTTGGTGATTGGGTCATTCGTGCTGGCTATGTCAAGAAAACTATCACTGGCAAGGATTTCCATGATCTTTAATTTATTATTACCATTAGTTTAATGCTCCCCTTTCCCCCATTATTGTATACTATGCTGTTATTATTATTATCATTTTTTTTTATACTTATATTTATCCTACCATATTTGGCCATTTTTTATTTAGACTTTTTTTATTGTTATTATTGATTTATCTGTTTGTAATAAAACCTTTGATGCTCAATTGGAGCTTTTTTTTTTATGAATTGTGTTTTGGTGTTTCGATGGAGCTTTGGAGACCTTATGATTTTTTGGGTGTCATTGGGAGGGGTGTATGGTTGCAATGTGCGTTTTGATGGGATGGAATTCGCCATTGAATTATCGTTGGTGACTTTGGGTAGATCGATAGAATATTCACATTCCGCCCACGTGAATTTATATTTCGCTTGTTTTTTATTTTTGCGCTCTTTTTTTTTCTTTCCATTCCCTTTTTTTTCTTTCTTTAATTCCTCACCATTATGGCTTTTATGTGGCTATGGTGGATGTAGATTAGTGTCAGGGTTAGTTTACGAGACTTTTTAACTCAGGGATTACAAGATGCATGGGGAAACCCTTTCATCTTGGATTCAGAATTTGGGAACACCGTTAGATTAACTTCCTGGAGGCCCCCATTAGCTTAGTTTAGTGTTAGTTTGTACATAGTCTGCATCTATATCTAAATAAAATATACCTCTTTAAATTCTTCAACGAAAAATATCCCATTGTCTCTCTCATGTCTTGTGCAGTAGATCCTTTGTCTATGTCCATCATCCTTTTTGATTAGTATTGATCATTGTTTATGCCATTATAACCCCCCCTCCCTCCCTGTAACCCTTCCCATTCTCTGTACAATATATTACTTGCTACTTTCTAAATGTCCCTTTGGACTAATTTTGACCATTCTATAGATCTCTACTAGACTCCGGTTTTCTTTTTCCACCCGATCCCTCCGTTAAATCCTTTGTTTATAATAAACCCTTCTCCTTTTATTTTAGTATCTATCGATATGCTTCCATAAATTATGCTTTTTCATTGAAATCCTCAGACCCATCGAATAGTGAATAAAAAATATCGATATTATAGTTGTTTCTTTAGTGACATACCAAACATTTGCTTTCTTTTTAGCGCTCTATAGCTTCTTTGCCCTTAACAATCCAAGAACGAGTTGGTAGTCTTAGACCAATTAGTATTAAACCAATAATGTAAATAAATCTAGGTCATGATGTGTGCTAGTTACCGCTATAAGGCATTTTTCACTGGTTTTCAGCTCATCAATCATTACTTCCCACTCTCAGAGACTAATTGACTAATTGACTATTTGGCAGTTCTAGGGGACTTTATATGAAACATGGTCCTAGTATTTTCTCACTCCACCTTTCATAATAACCAATACATATATACATATATATATTCAGCCCGCTATTTTTTTTTTGTTTTGTTTTTTGTTTTTTGCAGGCAGTACCATATAAAGCTCCCGAAAGATCGCAAAATGGAGTGGGGATACCCAATTTCATAAAAATCCACACTTCAGCAAACTCTCCACTTGACAACAGTCGTAAACAATACTAAAACTGCAGTACACCCTAACACCAGTAATAAACCTCCTCCCCAGTCCCTTCGCATACAACATTGTGAATGGGACAGTTCTTGAGAAATTAAAAATAAATAAATATTGTTTAATGTCTAATAAATAAATCGTGTATGATAAAAATAAAAATACAGTGGTAATATAAACTAGAAAACTATCCTAATTGAATCTTGTGCATTTTTGATTGTAGCTGATGAATGTTTCTACATAGATCACAAAAAAAAAAAAAAAAAAATTACATCAGCAAAATGTGTTTTTTTTTTTTTTTTTTTTTTTTTTTTTTTTTTTTTTTTTTTTTTAAATACTTACAACAATAATTTATTGTTTTCTTCCTTGTAGGTATCCACTTTTGCCTTGGTGTCTTGGTTTTCCTTTGTCATTTGATCTAATTGGACTTCGCTCCGCGCGATTTTGTCCTAAACAAAATATATATATATAAGGAAAGGAGGACGTTTGTTAACCTACTTGACATCCCTATTGTTCACCATAAAATAAAAAAAAATAAAAAACACTTTGTATCTATTTGTTTACCTTCAACGCATGGCTAGTGGTTTCAATAATACTGTATGAATTGGCTTTGGCGGTATACGAATCCATCAAGTGTTGACGCTGTTGTTCCAAAGAGGATATTTTCCCGTGCTGTTTGTCCTGACGCTTGTCGATATCCTTTTGCCGAGCTGATGTCACCGTTTTCAATCGATAAGAGACATTATTCACCTCCTCGTCCTTGACATCTAGTAGGTGCTGGAAGTGCCTGTGCATTTTGTCGATTCCCTCTTGATGTTTGATCACAAGCCCATACACCATTTCCTAGATCAAAAGAAGAGCGGCATTCAGTCATTTTGCTTAATTCTCTCCACCCCGACCTCTCCCCTTGAGCTTACTTTATTTTTCTTGTTGTTGGTATTCTGCGTAGCCTTTTTTTCCTCCACCAACTTGCGCCATTGTTCTTCGAGTTGCTGAAGTTCTGTTTCTTTTGCTTGCAGGGCATTTTGTTTCTCCAGAATATCACGTTCTAACGTTGATGATGATGGTGGAAGTGGTTGATAGCTTTCGTCGTGGTCGGTGATTGATGGCTGATCGGAAGGTAATATTGTCGATTGCTTGTCAAGTTGTATTTGTAATTCTTCTTGTCGTGCTGTCTTCAGTTGATAATCCGCTTCTAGCCCATGTAGTTGTTGCTGTATTTCTTCAAGCTGAGTTTGATGTGATTTCAGATTCTTGATATGTTCCGATTCCTTGGTTACCCATTGAGAGTTGAATGTGTCTACAGATTCGGTATGAGCATCCGTGAGGTTCTTCAATTGTTCTTGGTGCTCTTTTTCAAGTTCCTATAATATACAATAAAACTATTTAGTATCATCACTGGTATTTCCTGCTGCTCCTCGTACCTTTAATCGGTCTGCATGACCTTCTTGTTCTTCCACCAAGGGTTGAAGTCTGGCGTTGAGTTCATCTATCTCAGTATCTTGTTTTTCGGACAGTTGTTCCACAGTTTGGGTGTGGTTGATGTTTTGCGATTCTAAACTGCTTGTATGGGCCGCGATCAATTTGTCTTGAGCTTCCTTTGCCTCTGCATTCATGCGCGTTCGTATGGGTTCATTCAATAACGTAGTTGCTGAAAGTTGTTCGGTTGACTTGGTCACATCCTCCAGTCGCATTGTCCAGTCATTTTCTGACGTTTTAAGGTGGGTTTGGTGATCTGCTTTCAAAGTTGCATTTTGTTGTTTCAATATGTTAACAGCTTCTTGTAAGTCTGTCACCTTTGCTTCTTGTTCCAAGACGTACTGTTCTATTTGTGCTTTGTAACTGTCTCCAAGTGTATCCTAATTTATATGTATATAATGTTGTGAGAATATTGAGCTTTTAACATATGTCATGATTCTTATCTACATACCTCCATTTCAGGTGACGACTGATTTGTTGCTTTGTGGTCTTCTTGGGTTTCAGCATGCTGGAGTTTCAGTTGATGTTCAGCAAGTAGGGTATCAATAGCAGTCTGATGATCCGTTTTCATTGTATTGAGTGTTGTGTTGTGTGACATTTCAAGATCCTGGTAAATTTTGATTTCATTTTCATCCATGAGTGCATTGCTGTCTTGAATTTCCTTGGTGCTTGATATATTGAAGGCTGTCATTTCCTCCTGTAGTTGTCGTTTCATTGATTCCAGTTCATCCCGTTGTTTCGTATGCTGAGCTATTTCATCTGTCAACACCTGAATACGCTGTTGATGATCTGCTTCCATTTTCTGTGTTTTTGTTTTATGCTGATTGTTCATCGTCTGTTGCTGTTCAGTCAGGTCGTTCTATAATAAAAACACAAATGTAAATATCTTGTGATAAACCTTTTTCTTTCTGCCAGTTTCAATTACCTTTGCCGCTGTCAAAGTACTATTGATTTCATTGTCGTGGGCTTGTTGAGTAGACTTATGGATATCAGTATTTTCCTGTTTGATTTCTGCCAATCGAGCTTCAAAATCCTTGGTCATGTGTTCGATTGCCCTGTCCTTTTGTAAAATGTGGTCCCGTTTCATTTCACTAAGTCTTGATTCGTGTTCAGTAACCATCTTGGCAGTGGCGGCAGAATGGATTTCGTTAAGGGAAGCCTATAGATGTATATGTATATATATATAAAGTCAGTTACCACAGTATCATACATAGAATGATTGAGGGTTGGTTGTACCTGGACTTGGGCTCTGATTATATCAATACTGTCATTTTCAGGATTCTTGTTGGCCGATTTGTCTTCACAATCTTGATTTTCCGCAGGAGATGTTGATGATGCTTCGTTGGTAGGGTGGGTGTTTTCCTTGATATTTTCCAGTGCTTCTTCCAGATTTTTAATTGCCAGACGGTGATCCGATTGAAGGTCTTCCAGTGCTTGTCGGTGATGACCCGCCAGCGCTTCGATTTTCATTTCATAGTCCGCCCGTATTTGTCGTTCAGTTGAAGCACGCGTTGCAGCGGCTGTGGATGACTGCAATTCCAAAATCTTTGCATTGTGATTGTCGGTCAAGGTTTTCAGCTCCTGGCTATGTTCAATTTCGAGTGTTTCCACTTTTGAGTTGTTTTCTTGTTCCGAAGAGATTCGATACTTGTCCAAAGTGGTTTCATAGCTTTTAATCACTGCGTCGAGTTTTTCAGTAAAGTCAGTTTCAAATTGAGCCTAACAATACCCCCATTTTTAAATTGCCGTTAGTCGTCTAATATATATTTATATATATATATATATATATACATAATAAATATTTATTCACTTACAATGGCTAATGCTTTTTCATCAATGTATTGCTGATCCAGACGCTTTCTTGTCACATCGTGTTCTTGAGCGATTGTTGTCTTGAGTAAAGTAAGATTGTTCACTGCATCATCTAGTTGTGATTGTGCTTGTTTGGAAGGAGTCTGGTGATCTTGGTGTACCACTTCCAATTTCTGTTGGTGATCTGCTTCCAATTCCGCCTAACCAATTTAGCAATAGAAGGAAAAAAGGTGAGTCTCCTCATTGTCTTTGTCATACGCCTTTGATTGTGATTATTCCTCTACCTTGATATCGAGCTCTATTTTTTCAATTGCTTCATTGATGCCAGTGGTTCCAGATGCAGAAGCTAGCGCTAATTCAGATTGCTGTCGAGCCTTGAGGGATTCAATTTGCTCAGCATGCTCCAATTCCATTTGCGAGATCTGATTCTATTTTTTTTAAAAAAAAATTAAAAGAAAAGTGAGTATTGACGTTGTCAACCAATCCCAATTCCAACCAATACTTACATCAAGCCCATCAGATGATTTGAGACGTTCTTCTTCATGAGACGCCATGATTATGTTGAGTTTATCTTCATCATCAGTTTTCCCAGTTTGTTGATTTTTGATAAATTGATCTTCCATAGTTGCCAGCTTTTCTTCCAGTGTCTATATATACACATAAAGAGATAGAAATATAAATGAGCACCACGCAATATGTACGAATGTCTTGGTAAGATAGAAGTAGAGCCAAAGAAAAAGGCTTACCTGAATGGTTCGTTCAAGATCAATCATTTCCTTCCTTTTGGTATCAACGGCTGCCCATTCTGACGAATTTTGCTTTTCTTCCAGCTCTTTGTCAAATGATTGAACCAAGTTTGTTGTTTCTTCGTTGTGTTCTTGATTCAGTTGATTGGATATCCCCGTCATTCTGGTTTGGTGTGATTTATGCATCCCCTAACCCCACGAAAACAAAACGATGTCAGTACAGTACATGATGATCATCCTTTCCCCCACCCCCTTCCCCTTCCCCCCCAAAAAAAAACGAATCCAAAGTATAAATATAGTTTTGTTTTCTTACCTGGATTTCTTCTCGTAAGGTACCTGATGTTTCTTCTGATGCATCTAATTCCCTATCCAATGCCTTTAGAGTGGACTCCAATTGATCGTTTGCTGATTGTAGTTCATCTCGCAGTGATTCCATTTCGCTACGATAAGATTCTTCCATTTCTTCGAGTTGCCGAGTCAATACCAGTCGTTCTTCGGCCTGTGCTGACCATTGTTCCAATGTCGCCAGTGCTTCATCCCGTTGTGTTTCTTTTTCTTTGAGCTGTTCCGTCATATCCAATATAGATTCCAGCAGTTGTTCCTCTTGTTGGCTTTGCGATTCATCTAATTGCTGATGCATAATATCAATGTCATTCTGCTTACTGGTAAGAGCTGCCTTGTTATCCTCGATATCTTGTTCCATTTGTTTGATCTATACATGAGAATAATAAAAATGACTGTTGTTCAGTAAAAGCAATGTCCCTGTTTTATAATATATGTATATCATTAATACCTGTTCAGTCAGTTCTTTGACTTCAGTTTCAAGTGTAGAAACAACTCCGTTTTCTTCATCTTCTTCTGTAATTGTTGATGTCGTCGAAGGTTTGGTGGATAAAGAGGATCGTGTGGATGTTGTTGACGAAGGCGTAGATCCCCTCGAAGAAGTGGTTGATGAGGAGTTGATACTTACACGCCGGCTGAGAGTTGGCGTCGGTGTGTTTGGACTTTTGGTGCTGGTGTTGGTAGTAGTGGAGGGATTAGACCTTGTCAGTGTTGATTTTCGTTGCACAGAAGTGGAAGGATTGCTTGTCAGGTCCGCGGGAGTCCTAGTTGAAGTAGTGGTAGCGCGACGGCTAAGCGTGGAAGTGGGTGTAGCACTTTTGGTGAGCCCTGTTGCTGTCGTTTTTGGTGACGTTGTTGTTGCACGTCGACTGAGGGTGGATGACGGAGTTGGAGCTGGACCGGCAGAGCGTAAGCTGGGAGAAATGGTAGAAGCACGCCGACTTGCAGATGGTGTGAGGGTTGTCGGGGATCGTGGAGTCGATGCTGTATCGCCAGTCTTGAGTCCGCGTCGAATGCTGCTGGTAACGGTTGGCGATGGGCTAACAGGTGACTTTGGCGTAGTGGTGGATCGTGTTGTTGAAGAAGCAGTACCGCGAGCAGCTGAGCTAAGGGATGGCTTTAATTTGGTACGAGTTGTTGATGATGTATTGGAAGACTGAAGTGTAGACGGACGCCGAGTTGCTGTAGTAGATGAAGCTTCCATTTTTGGAGCTGCTGGTGCTTTTGGTTTTGCGTCTCCATTCATTGTCTAAATATACGAAAAGAAGGAAAGACAGAAAAAAAAAAAAAAAAAAAAAAAAAGGAAGAAAAAAGAAAAAGGCAAAAAAAAAAAAGATTTATCATAAAAAAACTGGTTTAGGTTACACGAATCAATGTTTTTCAAGGTCGAAAAAAAGGTCCCTGGCAAAGCCCACACTATATGCATATGATACCACACTCAGAATACATGCACACAAATATCAAAACATTATGTTGATTAAAAAAATACAGTAATTTCGGTTTATTTTCAGAAGATATGTGATGACTACGTAAAATATAATGTGGCTTTGAGAGAGAGGAGGGGGTGGGAGATAGAGGATGGAGGGCGGAAGAAAGGTACTGGGGTGTACAGCACTAAATACTTAAGCGCGTCTATATCGAAGATAAGCAACACATCCCAAAGTAGTAATCGCAGCCATACCAGCAGCTGTCCAAGAAGACATTGATGACACATTCTGCAGAAGCCAGTCTAGCGATGGTTGTTGTTTGCTTGTATTACTGGCATTCGTGACGTCCTTGGTACTATCGATTTTGTGAAGTTGGTCGGAATCGGATAATGCTTGTATTTCATCAAATAATGCAATGTTCAATTCAAAGCAGCGAACTGCTTCAGCCACCACCAAATCTTGATGATAGAAATAAAAACTTAGTATTTCATTATCTTTTATTTTTCCCGGTTCCTTACCTTTTGTTCGTGCAGTAACAGGAGCTTCATCCAATTGTTGGCGATACATATTTTTGAATTCATTTTGGTTGCCAATATTATTAAAGTGATAAAATGAGAGACCCACCCTAGAATCCCAAGAACTGTCTTCTTTTTCCAAATGCAGGATATGTTTCTTCAACCGTTTGGCCAATATTTGCCCACCTAAAATATCATTAACAAATTGTTAGGATGCATGTAAATATTTCGAATAAGTGAAGAGAGAGAGAGAGAGAGAGATCTTTTACCCGATAAGTCACCCAAATAACGAGCATAACTGTGTGATACCATCAGGGCAGGATTTACTTTACATGCTTCTTCCATAGCCGCAATGTATTGTTTGACAGCTGGGGTCATTGTATCGGGGTGTGTCACTTCCGCCAGTCGTTCGTGTCCGTAGAAATAGCTGAGATCATCCAAAAGAGTCTGTTCCCGGTTAAGTTCATCGGGAAAGTATATCATTTCTATTGCTGGGTCGTTTTGATGTTCTTCTAATAATGCTTCCATAGACCTTGAAGATGAAAAAAAAAGTACAAAGGCGTTAATATATAAATATCAAATGGGTAAGTTACCAGATATACGTACTTGTACACAAAGTATAACGACCGTAAGTATTGTCCATATTCATCTTTGGTAATGTCGCCTTTCAAAAATCGTCTATGTACGAAGGAGAAGAATGTGAGAAAACGTGCGACATTTGAAGAGTCTTTTTTTTTTTTTTTGCTGACCTGGTAAAGACGCTGTCTTCAGCAGCACGATGGACCACTTTAGTTCCTTGTCGCATTGCCATAGCCAATTGAGGATCATCGAGGATTTCTTGACTTTCTTGATATTTGTTTATTTTTATCGGGTATGTTTCTGGAAGAAATCTATCCAAGACTTTCCCTGAAGATATATATTTATTTAAGTACAAAAGGAGACATCAGTAATTTGAGTTGGACCATTTCCCACTTTCAAAACTTACCATTTAGAGAAAGACTCCGCGGAGCTTGAACTGACAATAAATCTTCAATATCATCTTTGGCCTTGTTGTCTATGGGGCATCCACCTAAATAAAAATTATATGGATTGTGAGTAATCTTAGTATTTTGAGCATGCATATTAACACCTCACCACTTTGATACGTTGTGCTGAACAAAATAAATAGAAGGATTGGTGAGTTTGATTATCTTTTTTTTTTTTCTATTGGCAGAAGCCGTAATCGTCCGATTATGAACTTTGAGTATGCATTACCATGTTGCCATTCGTTCACCTAACCCACCACCAGTTCCTGAGGGCGATTCGTTTATAGTCTGTGTTTTGGGGCTAGAGCCAAAAGGGCATCCACTATCACTTTCTTCTACAGGTTTGGAAAAAGGACAAGCACTCATATGAATAAGTAAAAATAAATAAAGCAAGGGGGGGTGGACAAAAAAAAAAAAAAATAGAAGACAAAGATGTAAAAAAAAAAATCAAATAAATCATTATCAGATTTTATAATCGTGTGACTAACAAAAATCTGATAAAAAAAAACTTGTAATCTGATCATCTGGTTGGATGGAATTTCAAATCAATAAAATCTATTCTTTTATTACGACTAAACCCTTCATCATATCAAAACTATTACCATCGGGCTGTAATTCATATCTAATTTTACTATCTATATCTACCGCTACTAATGATCCGCAATCAGTGGTAATACCTTCAATTCTTGCTACGGCGTTGTCGTGTGTCTTCAAGGTTACCAATTGTTCACTACAGATGATGATATAAAAAACTATTAAAACGCCGATGTCCGGTGATTCGTTTTTCCCTGGTTTTTTTACCTGTGTAACCAGTGCTTGTAATATCTGGACAAAAACCACGCTCCAATACCATGCTCACAGAATTGCGCATACAGAGATTCAAATGACACCAATATATTTGCCAATACATCTTCAGAAGACAAAGCGGGAAGAGAGGAATCATAGGCCTTGATAACTTGATTGATGGATGTTGTTGGGAAAGTATTGGAGAGATTGAGTCCACAGCCAACGACCACGGTAAATTCGTTGTCCATGTAATGTGAGTTGACCAGCAATCCGCCGATTTTCTTCAATGGTGTGTCATCCTTGCTGTTGTTTCCGTCCGCCATGGTTGTTGTTTTGGCATAAATGTCATTGGGCCATTTCAAAAATAATGGTACTTGCTCATACCCAGGTCTTGCGAGGATGCTTTCCACCACCGCCAATGATATTAAATATTGAAGAAATACAACAGGAGCCTGTACGTAGTTTACCGAATGTCGAAGCATCAAACTGAATTGGAGACCACCTTCTTGAGAGACCCACGAATTTTTTCCTCTTCCTAATAAAAAAAATAAAAAAAATATTGTTTAAATATAAATATGCACTGCGTATTTTCGGGGAGCGGGAAAGGAATTACCTCGACCAGCTATCTGATTTGAGGCCAAGCATACTGATCCCGATGGTAATGTTTTGATAAAATCAAAGTTTCTAAAATAGTGGGTATAAAAATGTTAATATCTGTGGTAATGTTCATATACTAAGAATTCATTGTATTTTTTCTATTACCTATTCAGTATAGTCTGAGTGCTTTCCATGACTTGAGAATATAGCATAGTGTTTCCAAAATGAGCCCATTCTTTTCGATGTTGCTTTCTCCAATAATTCAATGAATCAAAATAGTTGTCCAAGCATATATAAGGTGTCAGATGAGGAGGTGGTATAATCCGTTGCCGATCATGCATGTTTCCATTGTAAATTGCCGATGTTTTATAAAAAAGTTTGATGATTGCTGGCTTTCCTTGTTGCTGTCGTTCCAATGATAGTAAGTTCAAGGCAGTTTGGTTGGTGGGTATAGTGGTATCTTGATATTCATCCAGAGCTGATAAATAAAAAGCATCATGCACGCATTCTAGCACCTTAGACACAGGGTTGACTGCTTCCGTCCATTGGTCTAATAACTTTGCAAATGTTGATATCGGTGATGGGGAGACGGCTGATTCATGCATGGCCAGGTAGAGAGGCGTCAGGTCAGGCACCCGGTTTTCCTTCAAATCATGAGATCCATTCGCACCAAAGCCAAAGGGTACCACCTGTAACCCCATACGATCAAACACACCACGCAAAAACAACTTGCGATCCATTTCAGAACGAATCAGGTCCTTGATAATACACTTCATCGAGTCAGTGGCGTCAGCATTGTTGAGATCACCAGGTCCAGCATTGTACTCGGGATGAGTTGCGATCAGCACCGCATGACCTTGGCCAATACGACAATGGACAGCTGCCGCAGGATTGGATTCATCAGAGCAAGCACCAGGATCTTCAAATCGAGCAATCACTTCCACCTTGCCGTCAAAACGATCAGAATGAGCAAAATAACCCCCACCGTTGTAGTACATGCGAATGGATTGCTTGAAAGGCGAAGAAGAAGTAGTAGTAGTGGTGGTGGTGGTGTTGGCAGCATAAGGATCAAGGAGAGTAGAATTGACCAAGATAGAAACAGAGCGAGCACCACGTTCACTATTGTAGACAAAGCCAGGATACGTTGTTCCACGAGAGACGCCTGGATAGAATGCCAGCTCACGAGAGCCACAGACTTGCATCACCGGGTCATGTTTTTCGAATTCGACAGCAGCCGAACCATAATAAGCACCCGCACAAATCCCAAGATAGCGTCCACCGTTTTCCACAAACCGTCGAATGCGTGCATTGGGCTCACCTTGCAGATCTTCGCAGTAAGGCAAATCCCGGCCACCAGGCATCACTAACATTGCACAGTAGGATTCCCAAGGATCGGACCGCAACGCTCGGGCATCCACATGAATAATGTCATAGGCATGACCAACAAGCGATTTCAACGATTGATATGTTTGACGTACCGAATTAGGTGCTGTTCCCCTGTCCTGATAAAGTAGAATATTCATGGATGATGATCGGCAAAGAGTTGCTGCTGCTGTTGTAGTTGTCGTCGCTGTTGATATCTTTGTTGAAGCCAATCGTGAGAAAACAGAGGCAGAGAATAAGAGGTGCCCTTGCTTATGTAGTAGATTGATCTGGCGTAGTGGAAGGAGGGTCAATTTGAAGAGAAAAGGGTAGAATGAAAAAAAGAAACAAGGGGCAGTAATTTTTTTTTCCCCACGGTTCCCTTCAAAAAAAAAAAAAAAACCACCAACTCCGCATGCCAACCAATCATGTTAGATCCGAACTTTTCAAAGACTAGTTCATCAAAGTACACCATAAAAAATTAAAATAACATATTTTATTATATGAATACAAATAATTGGGAGTAGGGTAGTGAATTCAAAAGGACGTTTGTTTGGGGTATGGAATGATAAGGATAAGAATAAGAATATAGATGGAGCTAGTATACATGTATGCCACTAACTAAAGGGAAGTAAGAGGGGAGTGAGGGGGCATGGGATGGAGGGGTTGGGGAGCATATCAACGTAGGGTACATAAGGGGGAGGGAGTCTAAAGGTAATGAGATCTTGGTTTTTCATGTCTATCAGCTTGTCGCTTCACCAAGTAGTTCAACTTGTCCATAACTTCTTCCAATTTCGCTTTTCGTTCCATGAGCGACAAATGTTTTTGAATGGGAGGGTTTTCCTTGGCGAATTGTTGAATTTGTTTCCGGTTCATTTGGTATACCAATCGATCGTCTACTTCTCTAGGGAATTGGAAGAAGAATTCATTCAAAAGCTCGACTTGAATAAACATCACAGCCTAGATAATAAAGTGGGAGATGAATAATCCATGATATATTTTGAATAGGAGAGGGAGGTGGAAGAGTCTTACCGTGTAAGTGAGTTTTTCTGCAACGATATTCAAAAAGGCTTCAGGGCAGTATTGTTTGTTGTCGGATGATTTGCATTGACGACTCTTGAGTGCGGCAATTCGGTACTTCAGGATCATGGCACGGTCACGCAAAAACAGAACTTCCTTTGCTTTTTCCACAAGACGAGGGTTGTAGAACGGCTTGACATCGTCATCATCGTCAGCATTTATCACCAATTCTTCAGAGAATCCATTCCCTTCTTCGGCTAATTGCTGCATGCGATCCTGTCGTCGAATATCTTCCCTATCAGAGTCCAATACATGTCGAATTGCTGATTTGAGTTTTGATTTGCCAACGGAATTCTTGATATTGTTTGTCATTTGGTCACATAATTCCAGTTCCTTTTCTAAAATCACCACAGACCGCTTCACTCCATCGGTCCATTCAGCATCTGTAATTTCAACCTAATATTGTATAAAAAAATCTGTCAGTATATTATAATTGAATTGATTGGGGAATGGAAGAGGAGGGCTAGCTACTTACTTCATATTTGTATGGCTTGATAGTGTTTTCGACTTGGTCACTGGTAGTCAAAAATTTGGATCGCAAAATTTCATTTGTAAAGTTCAGGATTTGTTTTCTTGTTTCAGGATGATACTGGAATTGCTCCGCGTTCGCCAATCGTTCCATATTGCTCATCAATACATCCACCACCAATTGCGTTGTTGAGCGTCCAATACCACTTTTTGTCAATGCGGCTGAGGCCAAGTCGATCTTGTAGAGCCAGTATAAATCATCAGGAGAGGCCTTGTTGAGATCCGCAATCTTTCCATCCGACCAATAATGTTCCGCACAAATGTCAAGCACTCTTTGTTCCAGCATCGTTCGCACTTCGTGACGCACTTGAGGCTTTCCAAATCGATACGAAAAGTCCTTAAAATTGTGTTTGAGCCCGTCCATCGTTTCCGCCATGTAGGATTCTGCCGTCACTCGTCGATCATTGTATTGCACTTTGAATTGATATCGCGTTTCTTCCAGTTCACGTTGCACTGCATCCACAATACTATAGAGAGATCGTCCCATGCTTTGTTCCAGGACCGTCATCAGTTTTTGCCGTAAAGTTGCTGTGCCCACCTGAATGTCGCGCTGGTTGTAAATATGATGATTGTGGAAGAAGGAGGCTTCATTTTTAATCAAAGCGTTTGTCATGTTGCTGCCATCATGATTCTCCGGCGACTTGCAAACCACACCGATATAACCAAGATGTAAAGGATAGTCACCATTCCGTAAGATTGCTGTTCCCATTTCAGGAGGTACCAAATCCATTTTTGTGATGACACCGATCGTACGTAAACCAAGGGGATCCAATTTACGACTTGCACGCAATGCTGGAGAATTAGCCAAGTCCACATTCGCTGCACACACCGCCAGAATAATGTTGGGTTCCCGAATATACTTTTCGCAGAGTTCTTCAATCTTGGTCTTGAGCATTGGAGGTTGGTTACGGTTGGCTATTTGGATATAGCCAGGAAGATCAATCAGAGTCAAGTCAGGGACATTTGGAGAGTAGATTCGTAATTCAATAGGATCGTCGGACACACATTCAGTATCGGTGACAGCCATGTTCATATCCAGCAGTGTTTTTTGAACTTTGCTAAAGTCATGCATCTTGCCCAAACCCAGCTGAGGGAATTCACCATATTCTTCGTCTTGGCCAGGGGTATGAACCAGGGTCAATTCAATAGGGCGTCTAGTCACCATGTTTGTTCCTCTATAAAATAGAATAAAAATCAGTTTTATCCATCTACATATAAAAGATATAAATAATATATACTTACTTTGGCAAAAATTCATGACCCACAATGGCTTCTAGCACCGAGCTTTTCCCAGAGCTTTGAGAGCCAACCACCACAATGCTTGGAAGTTTTAAAGTTTCATTATGATCGATCGATAAGAGAATGCTTCGGATTTCAATCAGCTTTTTCGTCAACATCATCAGTTGTTCATCGTTGGGGGAAATGGTATGTCCTTCGGTTTTGCCCTTTTTCTTTGTTTTGCGCTGACGGTCGTCTTCGTCCTCATCCGATGTTAGTGTAGCTGCCAACACTGCTGCCGCCGCTGCTGCTGTTGTTCCGTCGTTGTTGTCACCGCCACCACCGTTGCCTTTGCCGCCATTGTTGGAGTCACCTTCGTTCACTTTTTCGCTGGAAAATAGCGTATGATTGGTAGAGTGTTCTTCTTGACCTTTGCTGTTCACACTGGCCAAAAAATCCTTGATAGCACTAGGTACACGTAAATGAACTTCCGGTATAGAGATATCCAACCCATCCGCTTGTTCCTCTACGAGACGAAGGAATTTTTGAGCTTCGGATACACCGTTGAAAAAGAGAGCGCTTCCTTTGTCAGTCCATTCTAAACCCAGGGTAGTATTAAAACAAAAATAACAAGTATTTAGCTTACTGCTTCAGTATTCTAATAATAACGTTTTGCTTTACCTGTGAGTTTATTGTTGGCAACAGTAACGCCAGCAACGGTTGTTCCAGCGATAAAGGCAGGAAACCGAAAGGCAGTCAGAGTGAGGCGAGGAATAGAAGAAAATCCAATAGACCGTACTTGGTTGTTTAACAGTAACGCTGAGGATGTAGCATGGGAGAAGGAGCGCACCCGGGATGACGAGCACAGCAAAGAAGGGATACGTTGAGTTGCAGCCTGCTGTTGAAGATGTTGTTGAGTAAGATGATGAGTTGCAAAAGTATGACATTGATGGGGGTCAACTCTTCTTGTGCGAGAGCAGGGTAAAGAAGTCAGCCTACCAAGGCTCCTTGACGGTAAAGCTGACCGTATAGGTTTTTGTAATATTTGGGTGATCATAACATGAATTGAGGGAAAAGGGTAAAGGAAAAAAAACTGTTGAGGGCGAAAAATAAAAGCGGGGATTGAAACAGAGATCTGTCACCATGTTTGATGTAGCAGGGAGTTGTAGTTAGTTACCTTTGGCATGAAATAAATTTACTTGTCAGTCATATTAAGATTTTCTTATCATCAGAAGATTTGGATGATATTTTGATAATAGCAGTATAATGATCTGCGGAAACTTACTTTGTGCAGCCTTTTTTTTTTTCTTTTTCTGTGCTCTTTGCCTGCTGTGAAAAAGGGGGCTTTTTGAGTGCCCTAAAAAATCGGCCAATCACCGGACAATAGTCACAGCGACCAAAAAAAAAAAAAAAAGAGACTCAATTTTTTTTTTCTGCGGCGTCTCCTCTCTTTTCCTGATACTATTTTCTACACATAAACAGATCATGGGCAGTTCAGACAATAATCCGTATCTTGCTCACTTATCAAAAGATAAAGCTCAATCAGGTGACGGCAAGAGTTTTTTTGCTGGTATGACACCAAGAAAAACCACTGCGGATCAAGCTGAAGCTTTGGAAAATGGCACCATCAATCCCTTTACTGGACGCACCTATACTGCAAAATATCAAAAGATCCTGGAAGGAAGACGCAAGCTGCCTGTACACGCTCAACGGAACGAATTTTTAGAAATGATTCAAAACAATCAATTTGTGGTTTTGGTTGGTGAAACTGGATCTGGAAAAACAACTCAGTAAGTACGAACAACCACTAGTTCCAACTGGTTAGAATGAAGGTTGACAGTTCAATTGGACGAATGGTCGCTTACATTTTTTTTTTGTTCTACTTAGAATTCCCCAATTTATGGTCTACGATGAACTCCCTCATTTGAGAGGTAAACAAATTGCTTGTACCCAACCTCGTCGTGTGGCTGCCATGTCTGTTGCTCAACGTGTCGCTGATGAAATGGATGTCAAGCTTGGTCAAGAAGTCGGTTACAACATTCGTTTTGAAGACAACACAAGCCCTAATACATTCTTGAAGTATCTGACCGATGGTATGCTTTTACGTGAAGCCATGTCTGACCCTACGTTAAGTCGATACTCCGCCATTATTCTTGATGAAGCTCACGAACGTACTTTGAATACTGATATTTTGATGGGTCTTTTGAAAGAGGTAAGAAATGGGAGTTGCAGTATATAGTAATTCATCGTGACTCACCCTCTTTAATTTAATGTCACAGGTTTGCAAGAAGAGACGTGATTTGCAAGTTGTTGTGATGTCTGCTACCCTCGATGCTGGGAAATTCCAAAAGTATTTCAATAATGCGCCATTGTTGGTAAGTATAATGTATAAAATGGAGCAAAACGGGTTGTTGTTGTTGTTTTGCTAATATGGACTGTATTCGTCATAATCTAGAATGTGCCCGGTCGTACTTTCCCTGTTGAAGTCTTCTATACACCTGAACCTGAACGTGATTATTTGGAAGCCGCTATCCGTACTGTATTACAAGTCCATGTCAGTGAACCCGAAGGAGATATTTTGGTGTTTTTGACTGGTGAAGAAGAAATTGAACAAGCTTGCCGCAAGATTGAAGCTGAAGGTGATGAATTGATCCGTAGTCATGATGCTGGTCCATTGAAGGTTGTGCCCCTGTATTCTACTTTGCCACCTCACGCCCAACAACGTATTTTTGATGCCGCTCCTCCTGCTCGCAAGAAAGGTGGTCGCCCTGGACGAAAGATTGTGGTGTCTACCAACGTTGCTGAAACGTCTTTGACCATTGATGGTATTGTGTATGTTATCGATCCTGGATTTGCCAAACAAAAAGTGTACAACCCTCGTATCCGTGTTGAATCTCTTTTGGTGTCCCCTATCTCCAAGGCTTCTGCTCAACAACGTGCTGGTCGTGCTGGTCGTACTCGTCCCGGTAAATCCTTCCGTTTGTACACAGAATCTGCTTTCAACAAGGAATTGATTGAACAAACATACCCTGAAATCTTACGAAGCAATCTGGGATCCGTGGTGCTCCAACTCAAGAAACTTGGCATCGACGATCTTGTACATTTCGATTGGTTAGATCCACCAGCCCCCGAAACATTGATGCGTGCTTTGGAATTGTTGAATTATTTGGGTGCTCTAGATGATGATGGTGAATTAACCCCTCTTGGTGATGTGATGGCGTCCTTCCCTCTTGATCCCCAATTGTCCAAAATGCTCATTGAAAGTCCCAAGTACCGCTGTTCAAACGAAATCCTTTCTATTGCTGCCCTTCTGTCCGTCCCTCAAATCTTTATGCGTCCCAACGAAGCTAGGAAACAAGCCGATGAAGCTAAAGCTGAATTTGCTCACGCGGATGGTGATCATTTAACGTTATTGAATGCCTATCATGCCTACAAACAAAGTAAGTCCAGGGTCACAATGGGAAATGTATGTACTTGAATACTAATGAAAAGCTTCTTTTTTTTTAACTAGATGAGGATGATTCTAAATGGTGCTGGAATCACTTTTTGAACCAACGTTCATTAAAGTCAGCTGATAATGTAAGACGCCAACTTCGACGTACAATGGAAAACAACGATTTGGATCTTCTATCTACGTCATTTGAGGATCGCAACTATTATTCCAACATTCGACGTGCTTTAGCGGCCGGGTATTTCATGCAAGTAGCACATTTGGAACGCAGTGGACATTATTTGACAGTCAAGGATAACCAACTTGTACAACTTCATCCGTCAAGCTGTCTGGACCACAAACCTGAATGGGTTATTTACAACGAATTTGTACTCACCACTCGCAACTATATTCGTAACTGTACTGAAATCAAGATGGACTGGCTTATCGATATCGCACCTCATTACTTCGACCTGTCCAACTTCCCCAACTGTGAAGCTCGACGAAAATTGGAACGTATCTTCAATCGACGGGCAAGGATTGAAGAAGAAAATGCCACAACCAAGAAGCGACGCACGTAGTTAGTATTGAACACACCTTCCCTTTTTATAGTTTAGATCTCATACTCATTTTACTTTTTATATTTGCCTTTACAATAAAGTTTATTGTTTTTTATATTACATATATGTAATTTTTTTTTGTACTATTATTACTATTGAGTTGAGATGTGGGTGTGGGAATAGAGTTGAAGTGGATCTGTTGTACGGGTGTTAGGCAATATTTTCCATTTATGGCATAACTGAAGGCTATTTATTAATTTTTATTTCGATGGATGATTGATACGGAGATGAAAATACATAATGTTTTGGTTTTCTAAAAAAAAAATTGGCGCTACGGTTGAAAAATAACCAATTTATATAATATATACAATTTTTTTATTGAAATGACATTTAATGCGCTATATGATACATACTACACATCGGCGCGGTATGATATTTTCCCTAAAGTTGTCCTCATCGCAGCCAATAAAACTAAGAGCGGGACATGAATTCATTTCCGCCCAAATGATGCTGGAACACCTTTGGATCATCTTGGTGTTTAGACACTTTTTCAAACATCAATGGTCATCCAAACATTTTATGTGTGAAGACTCCTGTTTATTTGATTCTAGGTATTAGTTTCATTTATCCAACCTTCCAAGACGTAGAGCCTGAGAAGCATTCGAATGTATTTTTACAGTACTCGATCAACAAGGTTTGATTTGATTTAAGTACAATGTTGGATTTGGTCCCCACCCCTATCCCTCCCTTTATATATAATATATATATACAAACCGGTACGCATATTTTGTTGCTTCAGAACATTTCGATTCATTAGATAAATACGGTGCATTGGCTCCTTTATTTTTGTTATAAATAAAATATACACAGGGATCACAATGAACAACTTCTTGTCACTCCAACCTGTCAAATATATATATATATATATATATATATATCGATCATCGACCGCAACATTGGGACTTTGTTTTTAATACTCCACCTGCAGTGACACTGAAGGGATGGTGAAGTATTTTGTACGGGCATTGAAAACTAAAGGTGATGACGCGCGGAGCCAATAAATCTTTCTTTTTTCTCTCGCTCTCTTTTTTTTCCCTTCTTTTCATCATCTCCTTTTTTCATCTCTTTTTTTATTTTACCCACTTTTTTCTTTTATTGCTTTATTATTACAATGGCTGACCAACATGACGAAGACCTTTTGCCTTCCCAAACCGCTGGCTACACTCCTGGACAAAAGAAGTCTTTGGCCGAATACAACAACTTGGACGCCCAAGATGAATCTTTAAACAAATGGAAAGAATCTCTTGGTTTGGGCAACAGCTCTGCCGGTACGTACAGTGAAACGAAATATATATATATATATATATATATATATATTCAGGGAAAACAGTAACAAAGAAAAAAACGTGGGTGGGTGGCTGAAGGCAACGGAGACAGCGGGTTGGCGTATATAGGAGCCAAACATAAAAAGAATGAGATGAAGTCCTGACAGGAAGGATGATAAACGAAACAATAGGAATATTTGGGGTGAAGTGTCTATTACTGTCTTTTTTTTTTTTTTTTTTTTTTACTAACTGAACTCATTGATTATTTGTATGTTTATTTTTAGTACCTGCACCTAATGATGACCCTCGTAGAGTAAGTACAATAAAAAAAAATAAAGGATGATATTTTGGGAGGGGTGGAGGGGCGTGTAGTGGGTACGATGATAGAAAAGATACACAAAATGGTATGGGAATAAACGTCAGAATGACGTGAAGGATGAGTAGATTGGACGCATAAGAAACCGATGAAAGAATGGATGAGCTAACTGTACTGTATTTATTTTTAGGTCGTGGTTGAACAAATTGCTTTGGAAGTTGCTGGTCGCGAAGACGTCGTCGTTGATTTATCCACTCCAGGTAAGTTAAAACCTTGTGTATGCATACCTTTTTAGGGATAACAGGTCAGGCTTGTTTATTCACTCATTTTATCTCTTATATTTTTCATAGATGCTTTGGAAAAAGCCAAATCTACACCCTTTACCATCAAAGAAGGCGTTGAATATCGTATGAAGGTCAAATTCAGGTAAGCATATCATCCTCTTGAGCATCATCATATTACTTTGTTATGTTTTTATTTTATCTTTTTGTACTACAGAAGGGGTGCTGTCTACCCTTCTCCTCCTGTCCCCTCTCTGCCCCCAACCCCTCCTCTTCATCCCCTCGCACGTCTTTTTTTTTGTGCTCCTTGTTTTATTTTTTTTTATTCTGATTATTATTTATTTACCTTTTATGTACTGATCTCAACTTTTTTAATCCCGTAAATGGTATAGAGTCCAACATGATGTCGTCTCCGGTTTGAAATATTTGCAAGTGGTCAAGCGTAAAGGTCTTCGAGGTAAAAATTATATATTTATATAAAAACTAGGCGGAATTTGATTGGTGGACGGAAGGGAAAAGATACTCTATTTTTGTATGGTGTCGGGCGAAAATGTCCCGATGTATAACTAAACGATCTTCTCTCTGATACTACTATTTAGTTGACAAAACCGAAGAAATGATCGGAAGCTATGGTCCTCAAGGCACTGCTTATGAAAAGAAATTCCAACCTGAAGAAGCTCCCTCTGGTATGCTTGCTCGTGGTCACTACGAAGCCAGGGTATGTAGTCAAGAAAGAAAAAAAAAAAAGAAAAAAAAAAGAAAAGAAATTGATTGACTAACGGCATTCATTTTCCTTGTTCGTATTAATAGAGCAAATTCGTGGATGATGACAACGTAACCCACATGGAATGGTCTTGGACTTTTGATATCAAGAAGGATTGGTAGATTAGTAGTTTAGTATAGTTTGTAGTCGGTGATGATTGATGTTTTTTTATTTATATATCAGACATATCAGATTGCATATGCAGTTTGAATGCTTTTTTTTTATTGTCAATAAAAAGTCTATATATTTTTATTCAGTAAACATATTTATTTCAGTATCAACGTAACGGACTGTATATAGGGCATATGTATATATGAAGGACTGAACGTGTATATTTGTGTCATATTTTTTACTATGATGGTAATAGGACAGTGACAAATATTTGTGATTGTAAAAAAGTCTATTTTTATATTCAGTAAAACCCTGTTTTTTATTATCAACATCAATGAAAATATAAAGAGTACAAATGTATGTGTGTATAGTGTGTGTTATGGGGATAGGGGATTGGGTCTGTGTACGCCTATTAGGGACATATAAATCAAACTTTGTAAGGATAAACAATACTAAATGTAAAAAAAAAAAAAGGAGGGCAAGACTAAAATGACCAAAAGTGTATGTAACTAACTAATATGACAGAAATAAAAAGGGGATAACAATGATAGAATAGATGATGCGGATGATAGTAATCTATTCCAAAGTAACAGTGGCACCAACAGCTTCCAGAGCTTTCTTCAATTTATCAGCTTCTTCCTTGTTGATGGATTCTTTGAGGACCTTGGGCACACTTTCCACAAACTTCTTGGCTTCCACCAAATTCAAGCCGGCCAGATTCTTGACTTCACGGATCACCTTGGCTTTGGTAGCAGCATCCACCTTTTCAATCTTGAGGTTGAATTCAGTCTTTTCGGCGGGCTTTTCTTCTTCAGCGGCAGCAGCACCAGTAGGAGCAGCAGCCATAGGAACACCCACAGGCATAGCAATATCTTGAATGTTCAAACGAGTCTATTAAATATGGGAAGAAGAAGACGAAAAACACGTGTGTGTTAGTTCTGGACGTAAAGGAAGAGGAAATGTCAAAAGATTTTGAGTGCTGCACTTTTGTTTTCTTACCTTGAGTTGTGACACGAGTTCAGAGGTTTGCAATAAAGTTAAGCCTTCAATTTGATCAACAATGGAAGCAATCTTGGGGTCTACAGCAGCATTGTTTCCAGGTGTAGGAAGAGGTTCGGTTGTGTAGGTTCGTCGAGCAAGGGCAGGGACGGTGGAGGCAACACTATGCGGGAGCAAAAAAAAAAAAAAAAAAAAAATTAACGACAGGCAAATCTAATCTTCATGTCGATGGATCGATGGGAAAGTATACACAAGCCCTAAAGGTCAATATTGAATATTTACCGAGTAACTTGGCGAGTGGCGAAGGTGGAGACAGTGAAGGTTCTAGGGGCGAATCGAAGCTATGATAATAATAAATAAGAAGATGAGTAAATGTTCTAATAACTACAATATATATTCCTTGTAAGCTGTGTTCTTATATGTCGTTCGAATATTCTATGGTATTTGCTTTACCATGGTAGTGTATATATTGTGTTGAAAAATGTCAAAAATAAGAGACAGAAAGAGAGGGACAAAAGAGAATTTTCGAAAAAATGGGATGGGTTGTTTTCCCGATCACCACAGCCACCCAGTTTCGACGTCACATTCCAAGGTGGTTTATGCAGAAACGTGTTTTTATTAATGTAGAGTTGTAAAAATTTAAAAAAAACGAGGCACTAAAATACTATATAAAAACATATCATGACTAACTAAGCTTCTTCTAAGAATCGGTACTCAAATCTATTGTTTGATAAAATTGCTTGTCAGTCATACATGCTATCATTTTGACAAATTTCTTTCTTACCTAAATTCGGTTTTCTTGCGTTGACACCATGCACCTTCATAATCAAAATAGATATAAGTGCCTTGTTCATAGTCTTCAGTGATCACCTTTGGTTCTTCATGTCGTTGGAACCACGTCAGATACTTTTTGTGGAATCGCCAGGATTGCTTTTTCAGTTCTTTTGCTGCTAAATACCTACGTTAAAGGTATTAGAACGACATTATATACTTTTTTTTTTGTGAAGTACTTACTGTTGATAAGTTCCTTGTTGGTAGTAAAAGATGAAGAATAAGGCATCCATTTCAAATTTCTCGAATAACGCCGGGTTGTCAAATATTGCTAATGGTTGCTGAGGATAATAGCTCGGTGAAGGATAGGGCGCCCGTGGTTGGTAAACCTTTGGTCTAAGTTATTAAAAAAATCCAAGTAAATACAAATAAAGAAAAATGAAATCAATCAATTTCTTTGAACGTTACCTTTCTGAATCAATCAATTCGGGAACATGTTGTAGACTTGCATCGAGCATTTGATGAGTATAAGGCATGAGATCTTTGCCGGCTAAAATGAAAAAAAAGGTGCATTGAGAAATTGAGATTTCGTTCCATTTCACATTATATCAAATATTATACCTCGTGCTTTGATAGATTCAAATGAAGATGCCAGATCTGACAGAGATGGTGGTAAGCGAGTGTCAGGGATTTCGGTCGTTGGTATGTGTCCAGCGTATGAAACGGAGGGAGACTAGGTGAATAAATAAATCATGTTAATTTTTGGTTTACTATATACGCATTGACATTTCTTTTCTGTCCTCTTTTTTACATTTACGCTTTTTCCAGAAAAGTCAGACGAGAGCATTGATTGAGATCCAGAATTCGCTGAAGATTCCACTGGCGATCGGATTGATTTAAATTGGTCGGCGATCTTTGGTGGTTCTATCCAAGCAGATGGTGCGGCATCTGTGACTAACAAACAAGCATTCAGTATATGCGAGGGCAGTACTTCTGTTTTCGTCTTTCACTTGACCTTTCTTTATATTATTTACCTTTGTCTTCCGATTTCTTCGTCAATGAATCTGTGGTGGATGCCACATCGGATGTTGGTGCTGCTGCCGCTGCTGCTGCGTATTTGAGCACTGATGGGGATGTTGACACAGGACTGTGTTCTGGTTTTGATGATTTTGGTGATAGTATGGACGCTGTTGATGATTTGACTGGACTATTTGCTGATCCATCCAATGCTGAACCTAAGGAAAAAATAAGAACATGTAAATACTAGTACGTAAGTTTTTATGGGGGTAGGGGTTGTTGCCTTACCAATTTTTGGACTGGTGTGTGGTTTTGACTGAGTTTTCGCAATAGGTGATGCCAATAACGCCTAAATGTAAAGGCCCCGAATGATTAACCATCCCATTTTTTTTATCATACGATATCTGTATTTCTTTACCTCGTCATCAATATCCTTATCCTTTTCCTTAGATGACCGTTTTGTTGGTTTTTCTTCGTCCTTTTCATCCGTTTCGGCCTTGATCACTATATGAGTAATAGTATAAAATTGTAATTAGTGTGGTGATTCCATCTGCGAATATATCAATAGGTCATGTACTTACATTCATTGTGATATTCATCAGTTCGAATTGCATAGAGTTCTTCTTCCTCTTCGAGATTCAGATCTTCGTATATGTATTCATCTTCTTCAAAATCAGGTTCCTGTAATGATTGAATCAGGGAAAAAGATGAGCATTATAGTATAATTTGGTTGTTGTTGTTGTTGTTTTCGAAGGGAAGGGGGAGAGGAGGTTCAACTTACTTGATTGCTTTCCAGATAGTATTGTATATCATCCTTAATAGCTAGTACCTTCTCGGTTTCCAAATGATCATTTTCTAAAAGTCGTAGGGTAAGTTCCAACCGATTGATGTGCCATCGATTTCGTTCAATGTTGTGTTCTATTGCGTTGGCCTGTTCTTGCTTGTGGTAATCCTTCTTGCCTTTTCTAGTACTGCCTTGTAGAGTTTCTAGTTCAAATTCAGCCGTTTCAATTTGCCTTGAGAGTTCGTCCACTGTTGATGATATCCAATCACAAGCATCCACCTTCTCTTTTTCTTTGGGATCCATCTTTTCACGCTGCAGTAAACCTTCTTTTGAAAAGGCCTTGGTCTTCATTTCCTTTTCAATCGCCTTGAATCGTTCCATTTGTGACTCTATCAGTTTTCGGTTGTCCAGTAGAGCACGTTTGTCTTTGATTTCGTTGGAGGAGAGCCAAGTCTTGATTTGATCTCGTAGCCGTTGCAGTTTCTTGATTTCTTTCTTGAGGTCCTGTTCATATTTTTCCTTTTGATTGCCATTGTTGGTGGAGTGTATTTTGTCGAATATCGATTCAAAGGTATCAACGCCTTCACTGACCTTTTTTCAGCACACGATCAATCTCGGCTAGTTTGTATAAACAATAAAGTACAATAAAGTTGAGTAAGTTGTTTTTTGTTTATACCATCTCTCTCTAGTGCACTCCTTTATTTCATATTTTGATGCCGTACAGATATACACGTAACCTCCACTCCTTATATTTTCACCAAATATCTATATTATATATAGTACACTTACTTTGCAGCTTCTTCATTGACATGTTGTAGTATCAAGTATATGGTTGGGGGAGGGGAAAGGGTGTGAGTGTTATTAAAAAAAAAATAAAGAAAAAGACTACAAAAAAATCGATTGCGGATTTTAAAAATGACGTTTGCAAACATATTCTGCAACCTTTTCTTCTTCTTATTCGCTTTTTTTTTTTTCTTTCTTTTTTGTAAACAAGCTTTTTCGTAATATCCATGAATCCTAACGCTTCTGAATGGAAACCCAGCTTTACTGCAAAGGCATTTGTCCCTTCCTTTGACGTTCCTGCTCCAGCTGCTGAAACAGAGTCTGCCCCTCCGCCTCCTACTACTACTTCCGCTCCTGCTCCTGCTACCACTCCCGCTCCCACTCCCGCTCCTGCTCCTGCTGCATCTGCTACCTCTGCTGCTCCAGGTATGAAATACCCATTCTTATTCTATTAAACATCCAACTTTGTCTCATCCTTTTTTCTTTTCTCTCTTTTGTTATTGTTGCCTTTATGTAGTGCGTGTCCTCAAGTTGACCGAAACCAAACCAGGTAAGTGATTCAACCCCGCATCATACGTAAAAAGCAATACATCTCCACGCAGCTAACCAAATAGTTGTCCACATGACTTACTTGTATTAACGATTCATAGTATCTGGTGACAAAGGCATTGCCAAGAAAGAAGAATCTCCTAAGGCTGAAATACAAGCTACCGCCGCAATCTCTCCCCCCAAGGCCAAACCGACCAAGAAGGTGGCACAGCAAACTGCGAATCAGGAAAAGACTGCCGCCAAATCTGATACAGTCACTGAAGATTTGGATACCCTTGATGATGATGTGGTTGCTGATCTGTATGGCAAAGAACATTTGAATGTTGTCTTTATGGGTCATGTTGGTAAACTTGGTTTTTGGTATAGCTAGATGATTCGATCTCATATGTATTAAATCAAACTTTCTCCCTTTTTCTACAGACGCCGGTAAATCTACTATGGGTGGTAATATTCTCTTCTTGACTGGAATGATTGACAAGCGTACAATGGAAAAATATGAAAAAGAAGCCAAGGATGCTGGTCGTGAATCGTGGTACTTGTCCTTTGCTTTGGATACTGGTGTTGAAGAACGTGCAAAGGGAAAGACTGTCGAATGTGGCCGCGCCTTCTTTGAAACGGACAAGCGACGTTACACCATTTTGGATGCGCCTGGGCACAAGAATTACGTACCAAGCATGATTACTGGTGCCTCACAAGCTGATGTTGGTGTCATGGTTATTTCTGCTCGTAAAGGTGAATTCGAGACCGGATTTGAACGTGGTGGTCAAACGCGTGAACATACAATGTTGGCCAAGACTTCTGGTATTGTCAAGATGGTTATAGCTATCAACAAGATGGATGATCCTACTGTCATGTGGATAAGGCTAGGTAAGAGTAATTTTTTTTAAAAGAAAAGGAACATTGACATCGTGGCTAACCTGCTTCCGTTTGATGCTAGATTCGACGAAATCATTGGCAAACTGACTCCTTTCTTGAAACAAACTGGATTTAATCCCAAGACTGAAGTTTACTTTATGCCCGTCTCTGGCTATACTGGCGCCAATATCAAAGATAGATCATCGGCATGTTCATGGTACAATGGTCCTTCGCTGTTGGAATATTTGGATGATTTGAAGACTTTGGATCGAAAATTCAATGCCCCTCTTATGATGCCTATTGCTGAAACGTATAAGGTAATATAAATTTCCCTCGAATAACGTCGTCATTTTTCCAAGGTTTGCTAAACCTGATATATATTTTTAGGATATGGGTACCATCATTGTTGGTAAAATTGAATCTGGTCACATCAAGAAAAATCAAGCTGTACTTCTCATGCCCAACAAGGTAAGATAGGAGAAGCGTGTTTTAAAAGAATTAAATATGGAAAGCTGATGAAAAAAAATCGTTTTCTTTTTCTTTTTCGTAGCGTGTAACTGAAATATCAACCATCTACAACGAATCTGAAGAAGTTGAACAAGCCATGTGCGGCGACAATGTGAAGATCCGTATCAAGGGAGTGGAAGAAGATGTAAGTTTAAAGGGAAAAAAATCCCCCAATGTGTAGGCATGCCACGAAAAAGCAATTTATTAACTATATCTTCCCTTTGATGTACCGTTCATGGATGGGATATGTAGGAAGTATCTCCTGGATTTGTTCTCTGTACCAAGAAGAAACCTGTCAAGACTGCCACCAAATTCCATGCGCAACTTGCTATTTTAGAACACAAGAATATCATTTGTGCTGGCTATACTGCCGTGTTACATGTTCATGCTGCTGCTGAAGAGGTGACTCTCGGTGCGCTTCTCCATTTGGTTGACAAAAAGACAAACCGAAAATCCAAGCGTCCTCCACAATTCGTCAAGCAAGGGCAAAAGGTGATTGCAAGAATTGAAACGTCTGGCCCCTTATGTGTGGAAACATTTGATGATTACCCGCAACTTGGCCGATTTACTCTTCGTGATGAAGGTAAGTTATATTAGCAAATTTCAAATCTATCTTTTTTTTTTTTTTTTTTTTTTTTTTTTTTTTTTGCTAATACATTTCATGATCTATTTCTTGTAGGTAAAACTGTTGCCATCGGCAAGATCATCAAGGTGTTGGAAGACGATGCGTAAATATTAGTATATAGTTACTGATTACTCTGAATAAAATTATGTATGTATCTCTTTTTTTGAAATAAACGTTCTGGCGCTTCTCTGAGGCCTTTGGAATCTTGATTTTACTGGGTGTCACGGTGTGAAGGTGGGGTGGGGGGGTTGAAGTATGGGTTTTCTAATGGAATGGAATTAGAAATGTCGTCCATTTCACACATTGATGGGTCGCCCTCGTGTTTTATTGACGTTTCACTGAGGAAATGATGATCTTGGATTAGTGTTAAAACTTGAATCAGGGGCAGTTTGAAAAATGCAATACAAACTTATATGATGGGATCCTTTCATTTTGGATCTGTGACTTGGGGCCGCTATTGGGTTAGTATGATTTTATAAAGTAGTGAAATGGTACTGTCATTTATCTTAGTGTTAGCTGATATGGTTATATCTACATCTAAATAAAATGTACCTTGTATCTTTTATACATTCATATTCTTTGTTTTCTCGAGTGGGCACACATGGGGGGGGGCTCAAAATAAATAAGAAGTACGATACTTTTTGCACCCTCCACCATTTGTCATGTTGGTAAACATCCTATCTTTTTATTTATTTATTTAATATTATTCTGAAAAATGAGAGGGGGGTGGAGCAAGTTGGCGACGTGCTCTTAGTTAACTATGAACGATAAAGCGAGAATAGTGCCGCCATTCATATTCAGTCACGTTGAATTGTCAACCAGTGAAAAGTACTATAGGGGAAGGCAGTAGTCATAGTGTATAAGCTAGGGATTAGGGAGAAATTCCTTATGATCCTAATACGATCTGTGTTTAATAATATGGATATTGGAGGGGGAATGGACTACATTTAGACAATCTACAAGACTCAAATAGCCGCTCAGTCTCTGAGAATAATCATAGTGAGTGACACAAAACAAAGAAATGTCTCACTATCCCATGGATTAGAAGATGTCGATAAAAGCATACTTTATTTGAAATATATTAATAAATACTACATTAAGAGCGTGAGGGTTCATTGCAACAAAGGATCTGATGAATACATCATGAAAATGACTAGCTGGAGATCTGAAGCACGGTCAACATTAATCTAACATTAATTTAAAGAGACAATGGTAAAAACGAAATCTAATATACAAGACATGAGAGAGACTAATGGGACTTTTTTTTTTTTTGTAATATGGAAAAAGGAGCATGCTTTATTCAGATGTAGATACTAACTACAGACAAACTAACATTAAACCAAGCTAATAAAGGCTCCAACAAGCCAACGAAAGGCGGTTCTAAATCCTGAATCCAAAGTGAAAGGGTTTCCCCATGCATCTTGTATCCCTGAGCTCAAAACCCTTCTAAACTAGTCCAAACAATAATCTAAATCCATCAGAACTCGATAGGAGCCACAAACGTGAAAGAAAATAAAACGAAAGAAAGAGGGCAAAAAAATAAGCGGGGAGAGAAAAAATAAAAGGTAAAATTCACGTGGGCGGGATTTGAAATGTTTTGGTGCTATGAACCGGATTTCTTTTGTGGATACAAAAAAGGAATCCCTTCAATGTTTTTTATGTTCATCATACAACATCATCAATACGGTGGTTCCCTTCTTAAAAATGTAATAGCTAACATTCAGCATCGTCAACGTGGTTGTTCTCTTCTCTTGATGCTTTTGCGGACAAAATGATGCAAATCGGTCTAGTTTAATTAACTCCTTCACGGTAGAACAATCTGTCACTCACCTGACATAGGATAATTCTCCTCGTTGATTGTAATGGTTTATCTAATACTGAATTGTGCTTTTTATACAACAAGGCACTCTCATATATTTTAAATCTACCTAAACAAATCACATTTAGGCATGTGCCATGATACTTTACTATCATCAGATTATATAGTTTAATTCAGAGGCCGTCGTTGATACCTACTATATATGAATAAAATATGTCTTATACTTTTACATTGTTTCTTATACGTTTGGTTTGTCTTGATAAATGAGTATAGACACACTGTACTGTAAAGTCCTTGTACGTGTAGGAAAAAAAAAAAAAAAAAAAAAGGCAGGAATAATTGGGCACGCGGTAACATCGATCAACGATCGTGCTTCGCGCTCTGTCTATTGTAGACTGGAATTTAAAAGGCAGTGTTAAACTAGTTTCTTGAACGGTCTTAAAAAATTGGCTGCAATTGAGTCATCAAAAAATAAGTAGCATTGGAGGGTGTTAGTTTACCCGCGACTTTTATTATCATACACCACAGCTGTTGAGATGAGAAAAGGTGTCAGGGACGCAGTGTCGACTACTGTTATCAGATAAAAAGGAATGATTCGTTGTCACACCAGGACTAAAGATACATGATATAATAAGAATGTAGGGATCGCCATTACTTGATCAGCGATTTATCATACTGACCAGTACATATGTAAATGTATGTACTATATTGAAACCTTTCAATGACGAGATTAACGATATAGAGGAAAACTAACGGTATAATTTTTATTTGCTCAATCCGTGTAAAGGAATTTTATTAAAAGGTCATATGTAAAACAAAAATGATCAGTAAAAGACGCAAATCCTATCAAAGTCATTTTTGCTAAAGCGGCCATCAGGTAAAATGTGAAAAGTAAATATAGATAATAGGTATAATGAATGTTTTTATTGAATACAGAAGATAAAAATTCCACAGCGATAACTTTAATCAAAAAGGTTTCCTGTAACACATAAAATCAAATATAAAATATCAATAAACCGCTAAAACTACTAATATACTAAGCTATTAAACAACTAAACTACTATGAAATTTACAATGAGGGGCGAGTACGGATGGAGGACAGCTTGTCAGCAATTTGTTGTAAAAACACTTCCGTAGTGGAATAATGTTCACTGGTCATTCTAAAAAGTAAAGAAAAAAGAAAAGAAATAAGCAAATCATCTTGTCCAATCGTCCATATCACTCGGTCCATCCACTTACTTCTTTCCATGAATGATCAAGGCTAAATCTTTAGTCATGTTGTTGTCCACTTCAATTGTCTCGATACAAGCACGTTCAAGATCTTCAGCAAATTGCAACAGTTCAGGATGTTCATCAAGCTTAGCACGATGGGCCAAACCACGGGTCCATGCAAAGATACTAGCAATAGGGTTGGTAGAGGTAGCATTTCCCTAAATAGATAAAAATAACAATATTCAGTTAACATGTCATCGAGGTACTAATGGTCCAACGCTATCACAGATTACCTTTTGATGTTCACGGTAATGGCGAGTGACAGTACCATGGGCAGCTTCAGCTTCACAAGTCTTGCCATCGGGTGTATAGAGAACAGAGGTCATTAAACCAAGGGAGCCATAACCTTGAGCAATAATATCGGATTGCACATCACCATCATAGTTCTTACAAGCCCAGATAAAGTTACCGTCGGATTTCAAAGCTTGGGCGACCATATCATCAATCAATCGGTGTTCGTACCAGATACCCAATGATTCAAATTGACTCTTGTATTGAGCTTGGTAGATTTCTTCAAAGATATCCTTGAATCGTCCATCGTAAGCCTTGAGAATGGTGTTCTTGGTGCTGAGATACAATGGGAACTTGCGCTCAATGGCTAAGCGGAAACACGCATGAGCAAAGCCTTCAATAGATTCGTCAGTGTTGTACATAGCCAAACCAACGCCACCAGATTTCTCAAAGTTGAACACTTCAAATTTCTTGGGTTCGGAGCCATCGGTAGGAGTATAGGTCATTTCAAATTTACCAGGTCCAGGAGCAACAAAGTCAGTGGCACGGTACTGTAATTAGGCGAAGTAAAGAAGAAAAAGTCAGTTCATGAACTTTCCTAATGCTATATACATCCAACCATCCTTTTTATGCTAACTTACTTGATCACCAAAGGCATGTCGTCCAATGATAATGGGGCCAGTCCAGCCAGGTACAAGACGAGGGATGTTCTTCAAGATAATAGGTTCACGGAACACAGTACCATTCAAAATGTTACGGAGAGTTCCGTTAGGAGACTTCCACATCTTCTTGAGCTTGAATTCTAATAATAAAGAGAGAAAGATGAATATGCGTATTTGGTATCACAATGTCCCCTCCGCCAAATTCAATTCTTACCTTCAACACGAGCTTCATCGGGAGTAATAGTAGCACACTTGATACCGACATTGTACTTCTTGATAGCTTCGGCAGCATCAATAGTCACTTGATCGTTGGTCTATATATCAAAGAAACAAGATATATATTAGCGTATATAGGTGCATATACTCTTTCCGACAGTATGTTTTCAACTTACGGCATCACGGTTTTCCACGGACAAATCATAGTACTTGATGTCGAGTTCAAGGTAAGGAAGGATAAGCTTCTCTTTGATGAATTGCCAGATGATACGGGTCATTTCATCACCGTCCAAGTCAACAACAGGGTTCTTCACAACAATTTTACCAGCCATAATGAATATACGTGAGTATGTTTTTTAAAAAAAAAAAAAAAAAAAAAAAAAAAAGGAATAGAAAAGAATTGAAAGGGAAGAAGGAAAAAAAGGAAGGAAAAATAAAAAAGCGGAACGAATTTAAGCTTTTTTTTTGGCCGATGTGTCTTTTAAAGATTTCCTAAAGACGCAAAGTTGATTATAAACAACAGGACAAGGTTCAGAACTAAATAAAAAAAAATCTCATGACAACTCTATATTACATTGTAGAGGGTATATTCTTGTCCCATCCAATTACAAAGCGAAACCCTTTCTTCCCTTGAAATTTGCCTGATGTGCAACAGCGGAGATTGCCATTAGCCATCCTTTTTATTATGCCAAAAACATATGACACTCAAATCGCAGAATGTCGCCATAAATCGATTATCATGGTTTATATCTTTAATTTTTAACTACTGTATTATGTGTTTGTTTTGATAAACTTCACCATACTTTTTATGAAACAGCGTTAAACACTCACATGATACATAACCCTACTGTGCTAATCATATTGCTGACTATCTTTACAGTAGGTCATCATGCTTATCTATGGCACTGTATCGTCCATATATTCAAATGATAGGATGACAAACTGCAACAGTAATACATACTGTCACATAAGTAAAAAATCGCAACGCCTAATGGAAGTAGTAACGGTGACTATTGTTTCTCTTGGACTTTTTTCGAAAGTGGTTAAGTGGGTGGGCTTGGGTTGCTCTACAAACAATATATTGTATGATCCGTACTTCTCTGTCAAATTGGTCGATACGATAGCTAAGGATACATGGTATAAATAAATAGGCAATTAGAGCTGGTATCGCGAGACACTCTATTTGGGAAACTACAGCATACATTTTCGTAGTTTTGCACAACTAATTTGATTCTCCGCAGAGACCTTGGCTTTTTTTTTTCTCTGCGATTTCCTTTTCCTTGCACTTCTCCTTCCTCTATTATTTTCCACTGTGCTTGATGACAATACAGCCATGTTAGCTGATGCTTACGGTAAATGACCTCATAAATAGATACACTGAATACTTCTCCTATACCGACTAATTTAATCCGGATACTGACACCATCGCTTCTTTTTTTTTTTTTTTTTTTTTTTTTGTCGTTGTATTGTGAATTGCTTCATTTCGGCTGGGCGTGGTTTTTGTCTTAGACTTTTTACTTAAACTGCTTATTGTTGGAAACTCTGGAACAGGAAAGTAAGTATATAAAATATGCATCATCAAAAACTGAAAGTGTTTGCTTATAGGCCTGGTTACTAAAGCTTTTTATTTTTTAACCTCTACTAGATCATGCTTGCTACATCATTTCTTGGAAAATCAATGTAGGTATACTATGGTCTATCATATATATCTAGCTATATATATATATATATATATATATATATATGTGTGTGTGTGTGTGTCTGTGTGTATTCTATGTATCCCTCTATCATTGTTATACGACGCTCACTTTTTATTTGCTTAGTTCGAAACGATTCTGTCAACACAATAGGTATGGAATTTGGGACGCGTATCATTCACATTGCTGACAAGGCCATCAAGCTGCAAATTTGGGATACCGCTGGTCAAGTAAGTAGTCTATTTGTCTGTGTGCGTGTATTTTGCCGCAAGATGATAGTAAATTGGGGTGTAATGGACAATATATTGTGTTGTGCGATTGTGGCATAGCTGGGTATCCTCACGTGAAAATAACTGACCGTATTTTTCTTTATTTTAGGAACGATTTAGGTACCGTACTATACAGTGTTGACATTCATCGATTTTTTGCTTTAATGACGTTTATTTTATATTAACAATTTCATTTTTCTTTTCTTTAATTAGGTCACTGACGAAAAGCTATTTCCGCGGTTCTTCAGGCGCTTTATTGGTATATGACATTTGCAAGTAGGTAGCAAACTGGAAAAAAAAGTATATAACTGCTCAATTGTTCTGTGTATATTTAAATGACTCACCAAATTCAGTCGGGAATCATTTTCAGGGATACGATCATGGCTGGCCGACGTACGACAACTCGCAAACCCAGAAATGGTGATGATTTTAGTAGGAAACAAAACTGACAAGGCGGACGAACGTGAGGTTTCCTATTTGGAAGCTAGTCGTTTTGCGCAAGAACAAGGTAATTGCAGTACTTAATTGGGGATTATGCGAACATGGCTGACATGGTGAAACCAAGAACAGAAGGAAGCTGATCCCTTTTTTTTATGTGTATCGTTATCAAATCCCAACTATGAAGAAATGATGTTTTTGGAAGCAAGTGCCTACTCTGGTGATGGTGTGGAAGAAATGTTTTTCAAATGCGCAAGGTCAATTCTCAGTAAAATAGAAACAGGCCAGATTGATCCGGAACGAAGTGGTAGTGGGGTTCAATTTGGCGATTCAAGTTTACGGCGAATGGCTCAACGGACAAGAACCAAGAAAAAAGATCGATCCTGTTGCTTCTCATGATTATCCTGCTTCCCCTTTATAGTTTGTATTATTCTTCTCCCTTCCCGACTTTATTTGCTTCCCCCTCCCGCCTCTTTTTTTCTTTTTTTTTTCTATCTCATGTATTATTTACTACTAGTATTATTATTGTTATTATTATTATTATTCCTATCTATATTCATATCCTCCTATATTTATCACTCCATCTTGACGTATTTTTCTTTTTATAAAATCTTGTGTAAATAAAGACCCACTGTTACAATATCGTATTACAATTGACTTGTTTGATTTTTGTATTTTTGCTCCAAATATTATTTTTTACAATCATAAACATAAACACATACACTGATCCCTTGATTACTTGACTTGCAAATATACACTTGCCCTTTATCTCCCATACACACTTTGATGAATACGTATATCAATGTCCCACTCAAAATATTCCTAGCAGAATGTCTTGATTTTGTCACACATCAGCTCCCCAACTAATTTGCAGTTCAATATAGTCACAATCATTGCCGAAAACAGCAGTGCCATCGAACTCATCAAATACACACAATATATCGGTCATTTGATGCATTGCTCTTACATTTCAGTACAATGTATTAGCCATCCAACGCATAATCATCAACCTTTGTCACTCCATATACATGAAGCTCAAATTGTGCTCAATACCTAAGCATCCCCAACATCCACAAACATATCATCATATACAAAAGAAATAAATAAAACTAAAAAAATGATCTAAAATTTGTTTTATTATGGCAAATAGAAGTAAATCAAATGATAATATCTAGTTCTACAAGTATTTCAAGTCAACGATAAAATTTGCCCCCCAGGGAATCACAAATTTCTTTAATCCAACCTTTTTCCAGCAAAGTCTAGGGTAACCCAAATCGACCATAAATAGTTCGCCTGTTATCTTTGGAGAGATACATCCAGTCTTTGGAGCACCAAGACATACCGTCCATTGAGGTTGTATATAATGAATAGGGTGATGATGTTGTCCTAAAGTAGAAATTTAATCAGTTAATGAGCCTTTTGCTGAAATGCTTCAATACCGTTTCCTTTCAACCTTGATTCCACTTACCAGTGCTTGCGTCTACTCCGCTTGGAAAATCAATACTTAAGACAGGTGCCTTGTTGCTGTTGTTTACCCACTCGATCATATCACATATACTAAGGTAAGACGATCTTTCGTCTTGAAGATCAACTAGTTTTGTTTGAGATCCAAGCATAGCATCAATCACCAAGTCAGGCTGACGTATTTGAATGAGACCTAATATATAACAACCGTCAAATATGAGTTTCTCCTGTCATAGTTCGTTGCATTTTCCTAAGAATCCTTTACCTTTAATGCCATAAATAATCAAACCACCTATCCGTTCAAATAGTGTTGTTTGTCGGTCCGCTGCCAGGCAAGTCGTAGATTCCACAGCCACCATACAAACCACCACGCGATGCCCATAATTAAGTAGACGACGAGCAGTTGCCAAGCCATAAGCCCCATTTTTGCAGCTTCCAGATAGCACTAGGATCAAAGGACGGTCATTGTCATAAGTTTGTTTCTCGTCATCTATTGATTGAAAATAAAAAGAACATGTTTTAATATCATTTCCAATAAGAGTCCTTTTTTTTGAATTTACTTAAGATTTTCGATGCAATTTGGAAGACGCCACGGCTGCCATTTTCCACCATCTGGTCTTCATTCAAGCCAATAACAGACACTAGTAGTAAATAGATATAACAAAGCAATTTAATACCTGAATCATTTCATTGTTATTTGTTGCTGGGAGGGAAAGAAGGGGGACTTACCACATTCATGTTCAGCATGGGCCATTTGTAATGGTGACACAACCGGGCAAGGCGTACTATCGTTTGCCGTTACAATAGTGACTGATTTCTTTAACGTCAATGGATCCATTCTACGATGCTGTTGGTGTTGTATGTCATAATTTCCAGATTGTTCAGATTCGTTGTCACTTTCATTGCCACAGCCGTCATCCTCCTCCTCCCTTGTCATCCGATTGGGTGCTGCATCCAATACATTTTCGCTAGGTAGTAAGTTGATTTTTCTTTTGGGTGGCTCCATTCTAGCCAAGACTTTTCGAGGAAGTCTATTCAAAGTGACCAATAGATTTTCAGACGCAGTTTCATCGATTTCCTACCACATTTTTTTTTTTTTAAAAAAAAAAAAGCGTAAGTCAATCGATACCCCCACTTGTTACTGCCTGTTGTCCCTTACTTGTATTTCTGCAAACACCTTCGCCTTATCAAACATATTCAGATTTGCTTGGAAATCAAATTCTTCTTCCCTGAAGCCATTCACATCCTCGTCAGCCCAACCATTTGTTTCCGTTGATTGTCGTTGGTGTTGCCTGGCATGCTGTTGCTTCGATTTTCGATCCGCTGAAACAATACAAAAGAACGGTGTAAGACGTTTCAAAGTAATAACATGCCATCATGCCACGTGAATAAGACTTACTTGTACAAGACACAGATTTGACCGGTTTAACAGCACCGTTGACCTATAAGAACGAGTGTGAGTAAACAATATAAGCATATATATCAGCAACGGCGAGTCTTCTGAGTAGCAAGTAGCTATTCATATTAATATACCTTTTCCGAAGAATGCGAGCGAGTTTGTTGGTGTTGTTTTGGAGGTTTTTGTTGTTGAGGACGAGAAGATATATGAATATCCTCATGAGAATAAACTACGGTTGTTCTTGTTGATGTTGAATTGGATATTGTATTTGCAAGATGAGAAGAACGAGCATCAATAGGGTGATCGGTTTGTTCTTGGGCGAGCATCGAGTTTATATTAGAGCTGATAGACTGCGATAAGGGAGTTGCTTCTGGCATTGTTTGTGTCATGATGGTTTGCTGTGGTTGTTGCGGGGATACTGTTTTCCTTGGTGCTGGTAAAATCTGCAGATCAGCTATGTCTGTTCCCACCACGCCATAAATAGGAGTACGATGCGAAGGCTGACCGGGAAAGAAGAGTGTTACTATAGAAAATAAACTAGATGAGCATATATATTGCTAAGCAACCATCCGCTTCCCTTTATTTAACACGTGTTTGTCTCCTTACCATCATTGAGTGTCATTTGTTGTGTGGTTGGGTCAATATGAGCGACAGTGCCTTCAAGCTTCATACTAGAATGTAAAACTAGAGAAACACGAAAACCAATAAAAGCTTCTGCCATTATTCAATATAAGGATATCAAAATAAAAGAGTAGTAAATATTGAAAAAAATGAGAGGAAAAAAAGGGAAAGAAGAGTGCTGCTTGAATTTTTTTTTTTTTTTTTTTCCCTCACCGAAACCGAGACTGGCGTCACTCAAATATGGAACAGGCGGCGGTCGTTCAAATCTACTTTTTTTTTACTCTTGGGGGGAAGTGGCCAATCAAAGAAACCTTTTTTCTCCTATTCTCTCGTACTTTACCTTCCTAAGTGGGTGTGTTTTTAATACTTCATGATGGATTTTAGCTCGTTTGATCTCGATAATACTAAAGACCAACAATCTATACAACATCCGTATTCTAATGATACTGAAAACTTCGACCAAGATGCTTCTGACTTTTTTGCGTTTATCGACCCGACAAACTTCCATTCAACAGCAACTGGACTTGATCAACAGCAGCAGCAGCAACAACATGCCCCGCCACCTATGGATAATCAACTTCAATCTACTCATGACTCGCAATCTTCAACACACATCATGTCTGGCGGATCGAACTTACAAAATGACACCCAAAATCCAATAAGAAACAACAATAGCAGTTATCCGTTAATGTCTCCTATGCAAATGAATGTTAATGAATATCAAACGCCTTTGCAACAACCTATGGTTACAGACTATCCAGAAGACGAGGTAAATGATAGTTTATTGCATGAAAAAATATAGTATTATATGATATGGTATTGGTATGGAAACATCATTAATTAGTCATATCAATTATTTTTTACAGGAATTTTTTACGCCATTAATCTCCCCAGCTATTCCACCAAATTACTACACCAATCTACGAAGCGATACCAATTTCTCACCATTAACATCACCTGCCTTGGGACCCCAACAACATCCATCAATGAACCATCATTATCATCTTCAGCAGCAACAGCAACAGCAACAGCAACAACATAATGGCTACTCAACTACGAATTATTTTTCGACAGGCAACACTTCCCAGGATGGACAATCATCAGAAGAACTTCAAGAACGACTGGCTATGATTGAACGGCAACAGCAACAGCTTCGATCTCATATGCAACAATCATCATCATCACCTTCATCAACATCATCTCCAGCCATTGCGGTAACTGCATCTCCCTTATCCTCATCCTCATCACCTATTCATAAATCGACCTCATCAGCAACATCAGCCTATGGAAATTCATTATCTGTCAATGCTTCGAATCCCTCGGTCACTAAACCAAAACAGCAAACTTTACGTCACAAAATTGCCATGTCAAGTCCACAGTTCAACCCAATAGCTCATAGTCAATCACCCAGAATGCATCCATCAAATCACACTCATCACAATCATCCAGTGGCCGGAAATTCATCGACCATTGGTTATCAAAATACACACACCACCATATCACCTGCTACTCCGTCATTGCTCATGAAATTAGGAAATGGATTGCACCAGAGCACCAACACTAGTAATAGCAGCAATACTACCAGTCCTGCCACCCTACCAATGAAACCCTCCCATGACTCAATTATAGACAGCATGATGAGCCTTCCAGACGCCATACTACCCCCATCGAATACTGCAAGCAAAAAGAAGCCTCTCAAGAAAGCAACAATCAGTTCTACCATCACATCAACATCCACAACTAAAAGGCGACGTATCTCTTATCCAAGATCAGCATTCACTCCACCTGCACTTTTACCAAGTTCATCAGCGACATCATCTTATCATCATCAACATCAGCATTCCGACAATCACGACATGGCAACTTTTGATCAGGGCATTGCGGCTCTTGTGTCACCAGCTGCGCTTCGACCACACATTCCTACCACTTCTTCCTCAACTTTGATGTCTCCCAATACTGGTGGCGGTGGCGGTGGGGGGCTCACATCCTCTCCTCGTGCGTTGAAACCACTGATTTCACCTTCACTTCAGCCCAACGGCAAACGACTCTCCTCCATTGACGAACATGAAGCTGCAGCGATTTTAGCTTCCAAAAGCAACTACCAGACATTACGTGAAGGACGGGCGAAAAGTCTAGGCATTGATTTCAATACCAACATTCAATCTGGGATGGAAAATCGAAGGTCGGCACACAAGGCAGCAGAACAACGGCGACGGGATACACTCAAACAAAACTTTGATGCGTTACGAATGGAATTACTGGATGCCCTTATACGGGAAGATGAAGAGGATGACAACAAGATGGAAGAAGGAGAAGAAGAAGAAGAAGAGGGGGATGGTGAGACTGGTGGTGACAAGCAAGTATTGGCCACGTCAAGATTGGAACGGGAAAAGAAGGTCAAGCAGATGAGCAAGGTGGTCCTCTTACAACATTCTTATGAATATATGTTACGGCTGAAATCCGAGAACCAGACCAAGGATGCCAAATTGGACAAAATGACCAAGGAAATCCGACTGTTGCGTACACAATGTGGCATGGAGCCTATCACCGAAGAAGAACGTCAAGCGGAAGCCGAGGAAAAACGAATGGAAAAGGAAAAGCGATTGGCTCGGCTGAAACGATTGGAAGATATGGTGGACACTTGATTGCCTGGCTTAGTTGTAGTTTATTTAGTATTGTTTATGCACTAGTTTATTTGTTGTTGTACATTATATAGTTTATTTATTGTATTTTTTTTTTATTTTGTCATGTTACTTTATCAAATAAAAAATCGTCATCCCATCTTTACTTACTATCATTTGTATGTCTTTTACATCTTGTATGTATTAAATAGTGTCTTTTTTTTTTTGATGATCTGTAAGCTTCATTCAATCACCAGTATTTTCAGTCTCATGTTTACATTAGTGTCATTATGGGATTTGAGTGTGTGTTACTTCATTGCAATATAAGTCTTTTAGGGTGGTGACCAATTTTTTTTTCAGCACTGCGTCATTTTTAGTCGTCAATTACCTGATAAATAATTTTGAGGCTTTTTACTATCCACTTTATTATATGGTGAAGAGGAACCTGGTTTTGGTTATTTTGTTTGTGACATTGTTATACATGATTCACTGGGGTGCTTGGTTTGGGTTGAATTTTTTTTTATTCTATAATCTTGACAAAAAACCATGCTGGGAACGACACATTTTAAAATGCCGCCATTTTTTATGAGTGCATCCTCGCCATTTTTCTCCTTTCTTCTTTCACTTTTTTATTTTATTTATTATTTTTATTGCTTATACCCTTCTGTTTATTCATACACTATATATCAACAATGGGATTTTTTTGCTCCATGTTCCACTCAAATACAAAGCATTCAAAGATAGCGAATCACCGACCAGTACCAGCAGCAGCGGACAAAGCATACAACAGCAAAGAAAACTCGACCAATTCCAGTCGTCCAATTCAACAACAACAACAACAACAACAAGTCTCAAGTCAGATACCACCACCTACAACTAATAAAACCAGAGAACATACAACAGCACAGGCGGCGTCGGGATCGCGACGATTCCAAATGGATGAAGACGGAACACACACTCATCACCTATCTATGCCGGCACCCGGTCGGCTTACTGGCCTTGTGGATGGACTATTACATGGTGAAAATCCGTTTCGTATTCATTGGGGTGACAAGAAACAACACTCAGATGATTCTGGAGGACAATCTTGTCTTGATCCTGCTTTACAAGAAGAACGGGCGGCGGTGGATGCTACTTTACAAAGGGTCCCTTCCAATTCATCATTTGCCCACAAATGGGGTGCTTGCCAGGAGGTGATTGGTCGTGGTGCTTTTGGTGTAGTAAGGGTAGCTCATAAAAAAGATACTTCTTCACCAAATTCAAAAGAACAATTGTTTGCGGTCAAGGTAAACGAAAAAAAAAAAAAAAAAAAGATGATCGCTATCCATCATGTGTAACGCTAACTATTTTGTTGCTCTTATAATAATGTTGCTTTTTAGGAATTTCGAAAACGAAGCTCTGAATCAACAAAAGGCTATGTCAAGCGTCTTACTTCGGAATTTTGTATTGCGTCCACTCTTCATCAAACCAATGTGATTGAAACTCTTGATCTGCTGCCATTGAATGATAATTCCTCTTTGTACTGCCAAGTGATGGGGTACTGTGATGGTGGTGACCTTTTCAATCTTATCTATGACTGCTCCTATACTGGTCTTGAAATAGCTGAAGCGAATTGCTTTTTCAAACAATTGATTCGTGGGGTGCATTATCTTCATAGTATGGGAATTGCTCACCGTGATCTCAAACCAGGTAAACTACAGGTGGAGGAGATTGAAATCAAACCAAACTAACTTCTTTGTCATCCATCAATTTTTTTTCTTAATATTTTTGTAGAAAACCTCCTTCTCACAGCAACAGGATGTCTCAAGATTAGTGATTTTGGATCAGCCGAATGCTTTAGTGTGGTGTGGGAACAACCAGATAGTCAAGGACAACCAGTGATTTATAAAAGTCATGGTCTCGTGGGCTCTGAACCTTACATAGCACCCGAACAATTCCTTCAAGACGAATATGATGCGCGGCGAGTGGATGTGTGGAGCTGCGGGGTTATATATGTGGCAATGCGGACTGGTAGTCATTTGTGGCACGTTGCAAAACAAGGGGAAGATGAAGCATATGACCGATACCTCAAGTTTAGACGCCTTGTGGAAGACGAACGAGAAAACGCTAGAAAGGAACGATCTCTCCGACGACAACAATTACAGCAACAAAAACTACATTCTGATGTCTCTTCTGAAGGTGCTGCTTCTGAGTCGTCGTTATCGCAATTGGAAAGGGAAATCAGCATACTCAAGGCGAAACAAGTCATCAAGAAAAAGGCAAAGGAAGGTGGCTATGACCTATTGAGCGACTTGGATTTTGAATCAAAAAAACTTATCTATAAATTATTAGATCCGTCAGGTGACAAGCGGATACTCACAACAGAAATACTCACGAAAGAATGGTTTGCCAATATCAAAGCATGTCAAGTAGAATAGTTATAGCATTACCCTACTCCTTTATTACTTTATCTTTTTTACACTAGTTTACTCCCCTTTTTATGTATATCTTTTTTTACACTACGCTCGCATCCTCCCACACATTTTCTATACTTTTATTTAGTGATATTGTCTCATATGTTATACTTACAAAACCAAATAAAATATATCATTTTAATATGTACTTCACTATGTACTTTACTTCTTGACTGCCATTATACGTGATAATGAGAATTTTATTTTTTACTTCAAACATTACATGGAATTCAAACACCGCAGCAGCGATGTTGATCGACCTGCAACCCTGCTTTTTCAGAAAATAATATAAAAAAACAGTTGCACAAATGATGATGATGGCATACTTTTCAGAGTAAAGAAGTCCTCCTCTTATTGATGATTTGGAAGATGACTGTTCGGGGTCTTGCCTTTTTCTTGGTAAGGGACAGATGCAGAAAAACAAAAAATGATGACACTCCACAATACTGGGGATTTATTTTAAATACCGCTCGAGTCGAGTACCTCGAGGGAAAGAATGTTTGACTCGGCGCTAGTCAACGTTCTCCGAGTTGCACAAATTAAAAGAACACTTTTTAATATGAATGGAAAGCGAAGGAAGAATGAATTATGATTATATTATAAAGCGAAGGATATTCAAACTTAGACTATGTTCATCTACGGTCATTGATGCCTTTCCTCTTTTATTATTATTAATTGTGTTGTTTTTACCAAAAATGAACTACTTTGATACATACAGTATCATCTTTGTAAATCATAAACTCTAAAAAAAGAAAGTCCATCTTTTATGCAAGGCTTGTTTTTCTATTTGACTTCTTTGATGTTATGTCATTGATGAAAATGGGAATGATTGGCTGGCCATTGGGCACTAAAAAATCACTTTTTGGAAAAAAAAAAAAAAAGCTGTGACTTGTGTACTCCATTTTATTACGCTAAACGATTTTCCCCTTTACTTTTTTTGCCTCTTGCTCTCTCTTTTTTTTTTTTCCTCTTCTTCCATTTTCCTTTCATAGCCTCATCTTGTCCCCTCGATACACATTCTTCTTTGCGATCCCTTACATACACACCCTTGTATATTTCGATATCCTCCATTCACCTCTTTGTTTGTATATAGTAAGGTCACTCCTTTTTGTTTCACTGGCATTGAAAAAATAGCGTTAATTCAGAAAAAAAGAAACTTGCAGAAAATTGAAATATAGCACTATGACTATTCTTTCGCTTCTGTTCTTCTCCTTTGCTGTTTTATCGTTGAATATATGAATATTATAGACTCACCCTCTTTCTGGCCTATTCTTTCTTAGATACCTCTCATTTAAATCTCTTCCCCTTTTTCACACAACTGCTGAACACTCAAAACGCTCATCCTATTACACTCTTGCTTCTTGTGAATGTAAGTTGACTTTATCATAGGAAAAGGACCTTTTACAAAAAAAAAAAAAAAAAAAAAAAAAAAAGGAGGGGTTGAGAGGAAGGGTGCTTACACGGACAAGGAGTTTAAAGACTAATCCGACATTTTACCAATAATTACTTCTTGTAGCTTGGACCAAACGAACCATACCCATAATGGAACCATCTTCTACTTCCCCACCACCTTCTTCCACTGAAGCAGTAGGTGTCCCTGAAGAAAAATACAATCTTGTGAAAAAACGTTTGAAGGAAATGACGGATGTAAGTCAGAAAAGGAAATGGAATGATTTGTATATAGAGATGTGGTATTAATGCCTTGAATGGTATTTATTCATTTTATAATAGAAAAACGAATCCCTTACCACTGATCTCAATCAAGCGAAGAAAAGGTTACGGCGTCTGGCTCATGAAAAGAAGTAAGTTTTTTTTGTGAAAGTGATGTAGATTATTATGGCTCATATTCAAATCTTATATCATTATAGCATACTACTGGAAAGGATTTGCCAACACAACGAAAATGACAACGTTCCTAATATCGATATCGAAGACGAATCAATGATCAACAATGAAATCAATGAAGGTCATCATCTTCCATCTCTCACTGATGACACCGCACTCATTCCACAGCATGAATCATCAAAAAAGGATCTACATCTTCTGACCGATGACGAATCACGACTATTACAACCTTCATCCATGCCTCCTCTATCCGCTACTTTACATCCATCTCCTAGTGATGACCATATGAAAGGCCACAAATCGATATACTATCAAGAAAAACCTCCAGATAAGCAACACCTCGATCAATTGTCCACACCTCACACCCCTGTGCCCTCCAACTTACGGAAAGATCCGAACCTTCCTACTCTACCTTCAGCAATATTGAAACACCCAATACCTCTTCCTCACCACCAATCACAACATCTTCAACACAATCCTCATCCCCATCATCATAACCCTTATCATCACCCATCTTCCAGTCTATCACCTCCCAACAACAACGGATCAACGGCATTCATCAGCTGCGCTGACTATAATTCACATACAAAGCAACCGCCTATGGAAGGGACTCCGGCAGTATCATCACCTACTGTATCATCCATCTCGTCTTCTACATCGTCGTCATCGCCTTCTTCAATAAACGATACCATCAACAATAATAACAACAGCAACAACAGTAGCGGCAGCACTGGACATCACAATCCTCGCCCCATTCATCATCAACGCCAGCATCATCATCATCAGCAGCAGCAGCAGCGTCACTCACCATTAGAATCTGGAAGAAATTGCACCATGGTACCTTCCTCTCGACCCAAGCGGATGCGTCGTGGAAATCAAGAACCAAAAATGCGCCGCGTTCAGCCGTTGGATCGTGATTCGACATCTGGTGAATATATTCTTCCTGCCCGTGTTGGTATCTTGACTGTGCATTCACTTGGTCGTGTGGTACCTTTAACAACATATCACAATGATCGATATATCTGGCCTCCAGGCTTCAAAGTTAGTCGGTAAGTAAGACAATATATATATAAAATTGTTTTTACATCACTTAACTGTTTTTTTGTATTCTTCAGCACTTACCTTAGCATGGTCAACGCTGAACAAAACACGGTTTATACTTGTACTGTAGAAGAAAATGGTGAACAAGGCCCAAGGGTAAAACTTACCACACACTCCAAAAAAAAAAAAAAAAAAAAGGAAAGACAGGGAAGCTAAAGATTTGCTTTTTTGTTTTCAAATAGTTCCGTGTCATTGCTGAGGACTCCCCTGATCAACCAATTATCGCAAATTCTGCTACTGGTGTTTGGACTGCTATTGTGAAACGTGCCAATGAGATTAGAAATAGAGAACATTCGAACTCTGGTAAGAGTGAAAGAGGAAAACAAACAATGCAAATGTTGGATGACGGTATTAATATGTATATATTGTTTAGCTTCGGGACCTGATTATTATGGATTTACGCACGCAACAATCGCAAAGATGATCCAAGATTTACCTGGTGCTGATCAATGTTTGAACTATGTTTGGCAAAAATTTGGGGTAATGCATCAACGAACTGCTGCTGGTGTCGCTGCTGCTGCACAAAAGAAATTGGCTAATTTGGAAATCATGGGCTCTGCCAACAAACGTGCCCCTCCTCCAGCTGGTGAAGGGTTTATGCTCAACAACAACAAAGATGAATTAATGGTGTTGAATGGCACATCAACATCGGCAACAACGATGGCTATTGATTTGGCACCAAGTACCATTGACTCTGCTATGAAGGTCAAGGATGAACCGTCAATGGAATCATTACCGTTAACAACATCACAACCCATTGGAACACCATCGAGGCCTTCCATTTCTCCACCTCCTTTACCACTACCGTCTACAACTGCATCGTCAGGACCTAGTTTGTTGACTGCTTCAAACAATCTATCCCCTCACCAAAATTCTTCATCTTCTATCCTTCCGTCTTTAGCCACCATGACGAGTACAGCGGCAGCGGCAGCGGCGGCTGTCGACATTCAACAAAATGAAATTCTCAACACAGCTGCTCCTCCCTCAACTGCCATCACCACCGCTCCTTCATCATCATCGTTATCACCATCATCATCCTCTACTGCTACTGTCAACTCCAACATACAATCTACTTCATTGCAACATCATTCTCTTCAACGTCATCATTATCATTCCACAACTACACCTTCTGACATAACTGCATGGCCGACTCTTAGTCGATGATTTTCGCTTTGTTAGTTTTACATTTACTATTATTTATTATTTTTACTAGTTTTACCTTACATATTACATACACTCTTTGTTTATTACTATTATATCTATTGATTCTATGTGTGTTTATATGTTGTTGTTGTTGTTGTGCTATTTTACCAATAATAAAAAAACACCTACGAAAAATTAGAATATCATAGTTGGTTTGGATTGTCGGGTATACAAGCGGGCGATCATATCTCTTAAAAGGCATCTTCTGTATTCCATTTTGCGTTATTTTTTCTTTTCTTTTTTTTTAACTCCCGTGTCACTTGCTTTTTTTATCCTTTTCTTACCATCTTTGTTCCCCTTTTCTCCCCGCTCCTCATTTCGTTACAGCAGTTTTTTTTTTTTTTTTTTTTTTTTTTTTTTTTTTTTTTTTTTTTTTTTTTTTTTTTTTTTTATCTTATTCTTTTTTACACAGCTTGCTCTCTCTCTCTCTCCTCTCTCTTACACACATACTCATTCACTCTGATACAATCATGGCCATTTTTGCTGCTGATCAAGAATCGATTATTGATACTGTATACGATGCTCCTTCTGAACCGGTCGTCGATGGACAAAGCAATCAAGATCTCGAAGACGAAATCAAAGAATGGCATTTCCACATTTACTTCTTCCAGGACAATAATGAACATAAGCAGGCCGCTTTGACGCTTCGTAACCGGGTGTTGTCTCTTATCAAGGATGGGTTTTTCAAGGTGGTGCCTCTTTACCGGGTGAATTATCAGCCAATTGGACCGCATCCTGTTGGTAAGACTAAAACATATAGAGATAGTAGTGGGTGTCATGTGTGCGTATTTGTGTATTTAATTTTTTTTTCTTTCTGTTTTTGCTTATATATCAAAAGGCAGTTATGAAGTATGGTGTCCTACGGAACACTTTGCAAGGGCATTCTCATTTTTTACATTAAATCGTGGCGAATTATCAATTTTGATCCATCCTTTGACGACGTTGCCTTTGGTAGACCATTCCTCTCGGGCGGTTTGGCTTGGTCCTTCATTTCCTTTGGACTATTCAGCATTATCGGAGGTGGAAGAGCAGCCGTTAGGACAGTATCCGAAACTGAAACTTGGTTATAGCAAATAGGCTAGTTTATATTATTTGAATTTTTATTTCGTTTTGTGAAAAACTCTATCAATAAATCGATATCACTTTTACTCTTACCAATGAACAATAAAAGACAATACGTGCTGTGTAGTTACTTGACCTTTTAGGAATGGAAAAAAGAAAGACATGTTGATTGATAGGAATAGATTAGGTATTGGGTATGGAAATATTTTAGTTTTTAAACTATTCGTGAGGTAAAACAAGAGAGTTAGCAATTCTACGATTAGTGGAAGGCTATTCTATGGTAAAGCGAAAGGAAGAGGACACAACTATACTAAACTGGAAGGATGAGATTTAATAAGTAATGTGGCAAACTTTGTCGCATCATATTGAAGTGACGAGGGTGTGAACGATGATATAGTGGCAGTGGCGTTAAGAAAAGGGAGTTGCTATACTACCAATGATGTTTAGAGGTGGTTATCTTAATAGAGAGTGAACTACCATGCCGCAGTGATCGATATGTGTTGGTCACTGGAAAAAAAACCAAGACAGAGCAGCCATGTTTCCCGATGGTTTTCATGGAAGATAAATCTAAGGTTGAAGAAACTTCCATGGAAAATAGAAAACTACCATGCTGATGATGTTGTATAGGGTTAATGTGATAAAAAAGCAAATTTGAAAGTGGGGTTATCTTTTTTGAAACGGAAAAAGAATTCGTTCATGAGTGGTCGCCAAATCTTTTCAAATCCCGCCCACGTGTGTTTTATTTACTCCCAATTTTTTTTTTCACGCTCTCTTTCTTCTCACTTTCTTTTTATTTTCTTTTCTTTCTTCATCATTCAAGCTCTATGGGGTTATTTTGAGCCTAGAATTGTATCAGGACTAGTATAGAAGGGTTTCCAGCTCAGGGATTACAATATGCATGGGGAACCCCTTTCATTTCGGCTTCAGGATTTAGAACCACCATTTGGTGGCTTTTTGGAGCCTCCATTAGCTTAGTTAAATTTTTAGTTTGCCCATATTTTGTATATTCAACTGAATAAAACATGTTCCTTTTTACATATTCGAATGAAAAAATGTCCCATTAGTCTCTCTCTGTCTTGTGCAATGACTTTTGTTTTCCCCTTCCACACGCCTTTTTCGTTAGTGTTAGCCATCGTTGTGATTCAGGAACGGATCCCTCCCCCCCCTTTATCTTGAATAATATATGAGATACCTTTTTACAATAGTCCCCTTAGATTAGTATTGAACATTCTTCAGATTCCCACTGGTCTCACTCATGCTTTCTTGAGATCCCTTGTTACAATGAACCCCAAGCATTTAGTTCACTATCTACCCTTTTAATAAACCATCCTCTGACCCACTATAGTTTGAACAAATTCTCTATTGTAGTTTTTTTACGAGTATCTTATCAAATGCCTTGTTCTAGGTCGTCAACTACGACTATTTTTTTTCCCTCAAGAGTTCTAACGACCGATTTCGATTCTAGTTCAATTAGCATCAAATGTGGGTCTAATCGTGCTCGATATTTCATGTTAATGAACCTAGGCTGTGCCGTGGATATAGTCTTCCCTATAAAATAATATAGCATCCACCAGACTGGACAAATTATACCGTATATATTCAGTTCATTGTTTTGATTGCGTACGGTATAATAAAAACCTAAAACATACACACATAAAACCCTTGACAAAAGTCAGGCGGGCCTCTAGAGCCTGACCGTCAAGGTATGAGCAAGAGGAGACGTCAACCTCATCATATGTTAATTTTTTGGATAACATACGTATACAAAAGCAGCACAAAACAACACGAAGTCCAATATTTTCAGCAAATTAATATAATCACAGATTCACATAATTAACGTATATGTGAATAAAGTATTTTTATTTGATATACATATAAAAAGGAATAAGAAAATGGTCGTTCACTATAAACTACATCTATCTATCAACTTGGAAGACAATGGGCGACTTGAATTCTGCTGAGACTTGGTAGTATGTTGGCCATTCGTATAGTACACTAGTATGCCTATCGTGTTATCGAGGCAAGATTATACATATACAACAAAAGAACGTAAAAACAGAATAGAAAAGCAATACCCTTCTCATGTAATGCATCCATACACACAAATAAAAATCTACAGACAGCAGCACCAAACACATACTAAGAAAAGAGGCACTTTCATATATATATTTTTTCGGAAGGAATGCATGATGCTTTTATTAATATATTGATAACACATATAAATAAGATATATTAAGAAAAAAAAATGGGATAAAAATGATAAAAAAAGGGGGGGGGACAAAAGTAATATATCAATGGTAGATGTTCGTCTGTAAATACATAAAAAGGAAGATAGCAATAACTAAAGGGTGAGAGACTGAAGTAGAGCATTGATAAAATAAAAAAGGGATGTGGAAAATCTAAATATAAAGGTGGGTGGGACGGGGGGTGAAGAAAAAGGTTGAATGGCTAAAGTAGAGCTAAAGCTAAATGAGAATAAAGGATAAAACATTGTAATACCTCGTATATAATTTTTTTAGACATAGCCTTTTTGTTGAATAATGTTCCTAGTATCGGGATCAATGGCGTTCCATAGTTGAGTACGAGTCGCTTCATCTAAACCACCCAAAATAACCTTCAAACTGTTGACCATACGAGGTACCAATTCTTGGGGCAAAATATCAGCAGCTAAGACTTCAGTAAAGATCTTGACAAGATGAGGAATTTTAGCATTATTGGCACCCAAAACACTAGGATGATGAGCTTCAAGTAAATTCAACAGATAAGTATACACAACAGGAGCTTCTTGATCATCGGTAACGATAGGCAAAGTTTCCACCCAAGCGGCCAGGACAGAGTCGACATTGATTTTGCTGCTGTTGAATTGACAGATCTTGGCAACAGCGGAAATCGCATTTTCAGTCACCATCACTACTTCTTCATCGCGAGCATTGGGAGCATTGATCATGGCAAACAAAGGTTCCAGAGCAGCAGCACAGGCATCAGCATATTGAGGACCACCAAATTGACCGCACACACCTACACCATAGGCAGCCGCTTGACGCACTTCACCAGCTGGGTCGGCAAGACCGTTGATCATAGCTTGTAAAAAGTAGTTGGAGTAGTTGAAGGAGGCGGGGCCAGTGAATTCAATCACATCATCAAACACACAGATTGCCCATTGTCTAGCAGCAGGGTTGGCATGACCAAGGAATTGAAGGACCAAAGGTACCAGTTTGTCGAAGAAGGGTAAAAAGTTTCCGTGTTGAGCCTTGAAAACAGCTTGCATAGCCCGAGCCAATTCGCTGAGTGCTTCTTCTTCGGTGATTTCGTCATCTATCAGTTGTTCATCGTCTTCACCTTCGTATTCCCCAGATTGTTTTCCAGCTTCACGTTCGTTCAGTCGTTCGTAGAATTTTTTGAGTTGCTCTTCTGCGGCCTTCACAAAAGTTTCGATTTGTTCGGGTTGCAAGCAGTTTTCGCCTAGTACTTCTAAACAGTCGTGGAAGGTTGCATACACTTGAGACAAGAAGGTAAGGTCATCTTCAATCACCATAATCTTGGCAACCTTTTCAAAGATAGTGTGCCACATGGCAGCAAGTTCATTGGCGGGTACATTGGCATCCTTTGCATCACGCAACAACAAGGGGATCAAGGTAGCAGCAGCATGTCGCACACCGTCATGGAAGTAGAATTTCAGTAAAGGCAAAGCAATTTCCAAAACGGGACCCACATATTGGATGAAACCGGCACCAAGGTCACGGGCGTAGCTGACCAACATTTCAATGGCGGTATGTTTTTCTTCCAGAACCGATGTCTTGATACCAATTTGCTGTCCGTTGATACCCACAAATTCCCACCCATCATCTGTAGGATACTTGGAGTCCACATCATCATCTTCAGGGTCAACAAAGGTGAATTCAGGAGTCAATTGAGCGGACTGTAACAGAGGAGGCATGATGTTTGGTAAATAAGGTAAGAAGTCTTGACCCATCATCTTGCACATGCGAGCCCAGGCAGCCAAAAGATAGGTTGTTTGCACATCATCAGGATCAGTGGCTGTTTGTTGAGTTTGAGCCAAGATTTGAATGAAGTTTTCAGTGTAAGGAGCATAAGCTTCCTTTCCAATAGCAAGACCGATCAAGGAGGCACATTCGATGGTACGGCAACGCAACAGGCGGTATTGTTTGTCAGTAGCTTGGTGAAGAATGTCCAACAAAATAGGCATGATGACGGTATGGTACTTGATAAACTTATCTTCAGCGCAGTCAGCAACAGTAGCAATGGTGGTAACGGCTTGTTCTTGGACGTAAGTTTTGGGGGTCTTCAGAAGCACCAACAATCGTTCAAAGATAGCATCCAAATAAGGATCCAAAGTGGCCTTATCAGCTTCTTCGCAAAAGTTGACCATGGCAGCGGCAGCGTGAGCTTGAACGCGAGGTTGAGAGTTGTCTTCCATTACAGGCAAAAGGGAGCTGATAACAATTTGGTGGAAGTTCTTTTGGAGGAAAGGAGAGAAATCGGTCGACATTTGTCCAACAGCATTACAGGCAGCATAACGAACCCGAGCATGTGTATCCTTGAATGAAGCCACTATCATTTGCATGATGTTACCAAGTTCAGGTTTCATAATCTTGACGGAACCTTCGCCAATGGAAGAAATACCCATCAAAGCAGCACGACGTTGTTGCCATTCACCAGATTGAAGCATTTGAGGGATGTATTGGAAAGCAACGGGCACCACATATTTACCACCAAGAGTACGAGCCAAACGATCCATGGTGCTTTCACCCATGACGTAGTTTTCTTCACTGTCATCTTCCTCCAACTAATCATATAACAATACACCAAGTTTAGTAAATCACATAAACATATATCTACATCCTCTATCAATCCTATCACTTACATCATCAGTAGTGTACCATTGAGCATCATCTTCAATATCAGTGATCATTTCCATTGCAACAGGGATAATTTCATTAGCAAAGTTGGGAATCTTTCGGCACATACCAGGAGCAGATTCACACAAGGTCAATAAAAGTTCAAGAGCAGTTTGACGAGTACGATCTTCGAATGACTTGTCTTTGGCAATAGAAACCATCACAGAGAGGACGTTGGGGAGTACAGCACGGAATAATTTGGCAACATTGTCAGCCAAATCGATCAAAACCACAAGACCATCCACCAATGTTTGATCATCGCGGGCAGCGATAATAGGTGACAAAGGCTAAGAAGAGGAAAATCAATCATTTTGTTGTTGTTGTTGTTCTTAAAAAAAACGACTTACATCAAGCATTTGAGGCATCAAAGATCCCAAGGTCTTCTGACCAGCTTCATCAGCTTGAATAATGTAAGCAGCTGCAGCTTTCATGGCTTCCAGACGCACCTTGATTACACAAATAAAAGAGAGCATAGAGTAAGATTAATAATGTCAAGTGCGTATAATCTACATTGTCACTTACTTCTTGGCTTTCAGCATCAGTCAAACTTGTCAAAAACACGGATTTCAAAGCATCGACGTGTTGGTCGGAGATCAATTCAGGAACAGTAGCAAAAATACGGAAGGCAGATTCTCTATGCGCAGCATTGGGGGATTGACTACATTCAAACAAGGCCTTTGGTAAAGTTTCCCATTTTTCTACGCAAAAAAGTAAATGTGAGTTTATGTGTTTCAAAAAATTACTCGGGTCAATTCCCATGTTCCCGCTTGTAGGCCCACTCTCCAACCCTCCATATTATCATTTTTTTATTTTTTTTTATTCTTACCTCCAGTACCATCAAAGTCTGACTTGGCAACTTCAGCAATAGTATCAGCAACCTTGTGCCGAGTACCTTGATCGGTTTCATTGGCAAGAGCGACCAAAAGTAGTTCCTTTACACCATGACGAGTGGTTTCTTGAACCATATCCCAGAGGCGTGCATCAGGGTTAGCAGATGAGGTGAATTGCTTAAAGGCAAGGCGACGGAGAAGGACACTACAGTGGGAACGGAGCTATTATGGGTTTGATAGTAAAAAATAAATGAGCTCATCACATATAATATAAAGGCTTTCTTTTTTGTATTTTACCTGTCCATCGGGGTTCTGAGCTACAAATTGAGAGAGACCAAGTAACAAAAGATCAGGTTGTTGGGCTACCCATTGATCGTTCAAGAGAGTTTCAGCTTCGGATCTACGGTAGGCACGTAAAGAAAAATAAAAATAAAAAAGAACCAAGATGAATGAGTGCCCTTGTCCGTAACATTCCAGTATTGTGATCGATATCTTATTTTAAAGTAGTTGATGCTTTCTTACCGTTGATTATTGTCGACAGAGAGAAGATTAGTCAACACAGGAGTGAGTTGTTGAAGCACTTCGTTGGAAACGGGAGCCTGCGCCATTTTGTGCTGGAGTCAAGTAGGATTGGGAAGAAAAAAAAAAGAGAGTAAAGAAAGTCAAAAAAAAAAAAAAAAAAAAAAGACAGAATGTTGAATTGAACACCCGCCACAAGCAAAAGAAAAAAATTTTCACGATCCTGTTTGAGACAAGGTAGCAAGTAAAATAGTTAGATTTTATTTTATTCAAGAACAATAACAATACTAATACTAATACTACTACTAATAATAAATCTATCAAACACAATATACCTTCCCAGGAATAATAAAACCATGTTCACTATCATTTGGGTCTACAGCTAAAAATGGGGGAGAAATCACTAATAAAACTTGACCATCGGGTTTACCCTTTCCATCGGCCTTCATGATTGTTGAGTCGAATTCCGCCTGACCACCTTCCTGAATATGTTGATGCTTGATTTCAATGTCTTGCCCTTTGATTGCCAAATTCAATCTTGCTGTTCTTGTCACGATATTGTCAATTTTCTTTCGTTGATTGTTCATATAGTCGCCCTGTTTTTGTAGTTCAGGATAGATGTGACCCAGTTGTTGTAATATATTGTCGACCAAATCTTTACAAGCCAATTCGATTCCATCTCGTTCGTCGTGTTGTTGAGCTTGATTGGCCAAGATTGCACTCATTTGCTGTCTAAAACGCTGTGCCCAGTCTTCATTATATCTCCGCATCCAATGGCTGACTTGGTCGTACGCTTGGTTGACAGACACCCCCAAATGCAATGGTTGATCAAAGATATGTTCCACGAGCATTTCCATAATCAGCTTTTCGGTAAGCATTGTAATGTGTCGAGGTTCCAATACGAAAAGGGTATCATCCAGTTCACTCTTTGTGTCGTTATCATCATCGTCGGTGTCACTATTGTTGCTGCTGCTGCTATTGTTGTTGTTGTTGTTGCTGTTTCTGATTAAATACTTTTTCAAGAGTTGCCGATGGTCACTGTATCTGTCGAGTAAAAAACTTGAGCCAGCTTGATTGTCCATTTTGGCTTTGAGTCCCATACAAAGATTGTTTAACTGACTTGATACATGGCTGATTTCATGTTGTATTGTTGATAAGTCGTCGTCTGTTGCCTTGATTGACTTGACATGAGCATAAAATTTGGCTTCCATTCGCTGATAATCATCTTTTCTGGCATCCAGTTCGCGGCGTAATGCTGAATAAGCTGCATCCAGTTTGTTGTAACGGTCCATTTGCTCCTCTAATGTTTGCTTCGTTCGTTCAATGTCGTCCAGTTCATCTTGTCGTTGCTTTCCCAGCTGTGTAACATAGGCTTCTTTCTCAGCGTGTATCTTTTCCATGATTTCCTTGTGGATATGCAGCGATTCATTGAGTGAATGGATCATAAGGTCTTTGTCAGAGTCAGTGTCGCTTAATATATATGACGGCTGCAGGTCCTCCCCCGTATCCATAGCCGTCAATTCCGTACTTGCATTAGAGGGCCGATGATCACCTGAATAACTTCGATAGTCGGAAGATATAGAGTCACTTGCGTAATAAGATGTTGGTGATGATGACATTAAACAAAGAGAAAGTAAAGAGTAAGGGGTCAAGTAGAAGGGAGGGGAAAAAGAGGGGAAAGAAAAAAAGAAAGAAAAAAAAAGGAGAGAAAAAGAAAAATACAAACACCGACATTTTTTATCAGTGATATTGGCGAAGAATATTGGTTGTATATGGTATGTAAAGATAATTTTTATTCAGTTATTCACAAATGTAAAAGCCGTTTTCATTGACTATGACGTCTAAAAGTTCTTGGTAGTTCCATTTTCAACAATATATCGGACCACATCATCAGAGTTGGATGTGTTGAAAGTATTTCTACCGTATTAGTAAATCATAGTAGAAATTAAGAATCAAGTCAAAAACTTGTAATTAGACTCACATTTTATATTATTTACTTACTCTAATTGACCATTGGAGGGACGATCTGCTGGCAAGATATTACCACCAGCAGGACTTGTAAAGATGTCAAACGCTAAATGATGAAGAATTTATGCATGAATTTCAGAAATGTTACCATTATTATTATTATTATTGCTTACATTGAACTACATCGACAAGGGGAATGGTTTTATCGTTCTTCCACTTTGACACCATGTCAGGGATTCCAATCACGTAGAATTCTTCACCACTTTCACCTTTAAAAATAATCTTGCAAGTACCGTCCCGGAAATCGGAGGCAGTAAGGTTATTTCCGTTTTTCATATTGACGCCCATTATGTGTTTGTTCTCAAAGTGTATATGTAAATAGTAGATATAATACAAGAATATTGAATGAAAAAGAGAAAGGTTCCTTTCCTTCCTTTATAATGGAAATCTGTAGTGTTAAAACCCCTGTTTTCGGTTTTAAACCCAGGCGCATTAACATCGACGGGAGCTCCACTTTAGGGCCATCTGCAATCTAAAATCATCACTAAAACGTGTCTTAGCGTCGATAAACTACATCATAAGACCACTAGTTAACTTTTCAATGTCATCATCATTATTGCTAAGCTATATAAACAATCATCATGACTATTTCTGGATCGGCTCCCTTTTGCTTTGACGCAGTAGTACTGCCTGAATAATTCAGTAGTGCACTTTTTCATTCCTATGACATAATTTACGATATCAAATCGGGCGATATTTTTTGTTCTGTCTCAGATCGCTATCCAGTGTCCATATTCAGGCACTGAATACTGGGAAAAGAGGACAAATAGCAATAATGTATCAAGAATCATATATTAAAAAAAGACGAGTGGTATTTATTGATTGAAGAAAAGGCAATTGCCCCACCAATATCTAATTGCTAACTGACTGTGTAATCACCAACTAACTATGTAACTAGCACTTGTCTGATCAGTCTTTCAGCCGGTCATCCATCGCACCAAATTCAGTGTTTCAGTATGTTCTTGCTTCAATTCACATTAAAAAAATAAAAATAAAAAGTACAAGTAATATTTAGCTGGGATAATCACTTTTGATATTCTATTTAAAAATAATACTAGCTAGACAGGAGACAAATAAAGATGACGGCAAAGACATGTTTGGTAACAGACTCTTAACCTTTCATCACCCGAGAGTGATTACAACTACGAAATATATTCCCGAGATACTATTACACATTCTCGACTACTAAAAAGCTTTTTCATTTTCATTTTCATTTTATAAATATAAAAAAAAGGCGAGCAACAAAAGAGAGTAGCCTCCATTGAGTTCATGATAAAATAAATTTTACCAAGATCCGCAATACCTATTCCTATGACAAGAACTATTGGATACCCAACCATACCACAGCTATCTTAGCTGATAATTTGGCATAATTGAATACCACAACCTTAAGAAAGGCTGCTTTCAATAACCCATTACAGGTACACATGTCTGGAGAACTTCCCTAACGCAATTTATAATGAGTATAAAACCCCCGTGTGTGTGGTGCGTCAAACATGCAGATCTTCTTCGTTGCTCTAAAGAGAAAAAAAAAAAAAAAAGGCAAATCCTCAAAGAAAATTTTTTCTTTTTAAAATGACCATGAAAATTTTTCCATGTGGCTTGTAATATGACTTGACTGTCACTTGCCAATCATTCTGTAAATTTGATTTACCGTTGGATTTTTTTTTGGGCCTCACAAATCCCCCCCCAAAAAAATATATATATATTTCAAATCCCGCGCACATGAATTTTATTTTCGTCCATTTCTACTTTTTTCGCTCTCTTTCTTTCTTTCTTTTTTTCTTTAATTCTTCACATTTGTGACCCGTATGCGGTTATACTGAACTTAGAATAGTGCCAGGACTAGTTTAGAAGGGTTTTCAGAACAGGGATTACAAGATGCATGGGGAACCCCTTTCATTTTGGATCTAGGATTGGGAGGCACCAATAGTTGGCTTTTTGGAGCCTTCATTAGCTTAGTATAGTGTTAGCTTGTCCATAGTTTGTATCTATATCTGAATAAAATATGTCTCGTTTTACATGCTTTAATGAAAAATTTTCCAATAGTCTCTCTCATGTCTTGTGAAATAGATTCTGTTTTTCCTTCCAGTACCCCTTTTTGACTAGTGTTGACCGTTGTTGTACTTCAATATATATACCTTTTCAGCCTTGCTTATACATTGTATACTATTATACAGTATATTAGAGCTCTTTTTGAAAATGTCCCTTTGGATTAGTATTGGTCATCATTTAGATCACCCAATAGTTTCTTCCATCACTTGTTACAAAGAATCTCTCTTCTTTAGTGTTAGTGTCTACCAATATGCTCCAATAAAATATGCCTTTATATATACCGTCCTCTGACTCATTTGGTAGTAAGCAATGTTCATATTATAACCGTTTTGGGTTTGTTTTACAACTCGAATCACTTGTATTTTACTGGATTCTGTCCTTTTTTTTTTTGCGTGTGACTCTCCTGCGCACATTCTCATATATCATGTTGTTGGCCCACGACTGCAGTGTATGAGTGTCAATGCATCCCAGCTAATCATTCGGCATATCAAACCATACGATGACAATCCAGGTTGGTGTCGAATAGGTGACAAAAAAATGGAAGATACATACCACATTCTATAATCCGCCCACGTAAAACGTCCTTCTGGATGGCTGCTCCCTCCCTGCTCCAAGTCAAGGCACCAAAAACAATCATATGGGCGGTCCTGACCTTTTAAAACAAAGTAGATGCCTAGGATGTACCACCTTTGTGAGACATACTCCACACTATATGGCTCTATCACTGGCGCTGTGTTTTCGAAGATGACAGGTGGAGCAACACCAACGCGATGCAAATCCTCCACAAGCCGTTATGGAAAAAAGTCATGAATCACCACGAAGATGGAGCCTGTCCTGCAAGAACAACAACTGGTCTACCAACAAGAAGTGAATGCGTGCCCCTTGGAGATTAGAAAGAACAAATTAATCTTTGTATAATTCTATATTGTTGTGTTCTTTGTTTGAAATAATTCTGAAGCTCTCTTCGGGCCTTCAAATTAATAAAATCCCTTTTAAAAAAAAAAAAATGCAACGACGTTGGTTGTCTAAAATGAAAATTTTTATTCGTTTGATACAATATTCATTGATAGTCTCCATAATATTGTCGACTGAATAAAACAACAAATTGAACTCCGCGACTCGATATGTAGAGTCTGTCTGCAAAATTAAGGGACTATATGCATGAATTCAATAAAATCTTTTATGACAACGTGATTCATGCATCCAGCGTTCAAGGAGACCATCAACATTGGTAGATAAAGTAGGATCCTTAACCTTTTCTCCGAAAAGTTGATTGACAATAAAAAAAATACAATAACCTGCATCACGTATCATATTGTACATGTCATCTACATTGTCCAATTACCGTCTGTATCATATGATATCGTACAGTACTGTAATACTATATGTATGATAATGTGCTATAAATGGAAACTATAGTAAGGAGGGTTGAACAAAAGACGATATCATGATTCCTCTAATATTTTTTTGCCGTCAGCGCGTCCTAATTGCTTTGATATGCAGTCATTGTGAAGGGTCCCAGCATTACAATAGACCATAAAAGGAAAAAAAGCGCGACAGCCTTGTGAGACCATCATTGTTGATTGAAATTATTTATACAGTATTTCTCCTATAGATAACATACACCCTTTACCCCAATCAAATTCATAAAATTTCGATCATGTCACAAACCACCCCTCTCCCCGCCCGCCCCAGTGTCAGTCGCAAATATAAATCATTTCAGTCATGGTTCAAAAAATAAAGTTTTATTACAACAAACAATCAAACACAATCAAGACAATAAAAAAAAAGGGCACCGTTTCATCAATGATTCTCCATTGATCGCACTATAAATAATGTTCACTAATAAATAAACCAAATAGTCATAGGAGAGGGAGGAAATAGATGTGGTAAAAAAAAAAAATGGAATGAAGGATAGGGGTTGGATGAGAAGTGCGGGAATCAAGGATAATAAGGAAATAAAAAAGATGGAACTAATGAGGAGTAAAACTACCAAATGGTATTGTTGGAGGAGTAAAACAAAAAAAAAAAAAAAAACACACAACAATAAAATCCACTATCCAAAATGATGAGGTATCGATCAGTATTTGGGGTTGGGAGGACTTGAATGGATTTTTGCATGTCGCCGTAAATTGCTAACTACCGAGAAATGTCGTCCACATCCTTCCACAGGACACTGGAATGGTTTCTACAAACGAAGGAAAAAAAACAACAACTTTTGAGTGCTCTGGGTCACGAGTAGTGAAATGAGGGAGGGGAAGAGGAGAGTGATACTTACTTCCTTTGTATGACTGTAGATATGTGTGGTCAATGAACTTGGCCTTGTGAATTTCTTGGAGCAAATGTGACATTCATACCGTTTGGAAGAGGCGTTTGAAGAGACATTGACCTTGGTTGGAAAACTTGACACCATGTTCATGGATGAGTACGGTATAGATCCAGTAGTGCTGGTGGTGGTGGTTGTGCATCCTTGCTCTGAAAGTGGTGATAATGATCCAGTAGGTCGACTTGAGTTAACATTTCGAACATGATGGTGATGAGGATGCTTGACCTGCCGGTGTTGTTGTTTTTGTTGTTTTTGTTGACGAGTAGCACTACTACAAGAAGATGGTGACATGGACGGTGACTGTGTACGTTTCCTTTTGTTGGATCTCTGGCTACTGGTGCTGGTAGTGGGAGAAATAGGTGACATGATGATAGCAGAAGTCACCACCGGTGTTTGTGAAGGCGATAGTCCATCGTATACTACGGAAAATGAAACAAAATAATTAGTGAACACATTTATGAATGAAGATTTTGGTAGTTTGTACCTTGGTGCATATTCCTACCATTTTGCTGATAAGAAGGATAACTTTGTAAAGATAGAAGGTTTGGCAATGGATCACAAGCTTGCACGCCAGACGATGAAGGGTATAACAGTGGTTCATCATGTTCTTGAGAGTGTTGATGTTGAGATGAAGGCGGAAGAGGTGGATAAGAAGGAATGTTTGGTGAAAACATAAATGGTTGCGGGCCTTGTGGTTGTGGTTCACAGGATGTGGTAAATGTATGGTTGTAAGTTGATTCAGGAAGAACGTCAATAGGTAAGGTGTATCCCCAGGAATCGTTTAATGACGGAGAGGACGACACAGATACATTTGCTGTTCCAAATGAATCCACAGTAGTGTTCGGTAAAAATGGTGAAGAATAGGAGTCGTAATACATGAGCGAGGCTGAAGGTGAAGACGAGGTTGGTGTTGTTATGGATGAGACGGGAGTGACCAAAATGTTCGATTGCAGCATAGGTTCAACCAGTGATACAGAAGAACATAAATTGGCCGTAGAATAAGATGGTGGTGGTGGTGGTGGTGGTGGTGATTGTTGATGTTGATGTTGGCGGAAAGCTTCTTGAGGTTCAAAAGTAGCAACACGACTTCGAGCCAGCCCGAAAGAAGGTGTGGGAAAGGACTGAGTAAAATTCATGTCCATACCAGAATAAACAGAGAGCATTGATGTTGAGAGTGTAAAGCGTGATTGATAGTGTAAAACGGGAAGTGTGCGCGTGTGTGTATGTATGTGTATGTGTGTGCGTGGCGCTTTATTTTCTTATCAAGACAAAAAAATAAAGTGATAGTGAAATATACAATAAGGGTGATGAGGTGGAAGTCAAATGTGTTGTGTGTGTGATATGATAGAATATTTCTGGCAAGCCGAAAAATAAAATAAATCAATAAAGAACTATCAAATACAAAAAGGGGGAAATCAAAAGAGAACAGCAAGCCGTTACTAGTGAAGTTGGAAGAAGGAAAAATACAAAGAAGAAGAAGAAGAAAGGAAAACTAAACGGGATCTTGCAAAGATCAACCTATTTGTTTCTTAAAGAGGTATGGAAGAAGAGGAGGACGGAGAAAGGGAGAAAGGGGAAGGGGAGGGATAGAAAAGGAAAGGAGGAGATGGATGAAAAAAGACAAATAGAAATACAAAAAATAAAAAATACGCTGTATCGGTGGAGATTGAAATATGTTGGCGTGTTCAATTTACACTTGGCAGGGTCCCAATATTATTGGTGAAATAATAGGGGAGGCTTGATAAGTGCGTTTTGTACTACCATTAACACGAGGCTTTTGTCTTTCTTTATAAGATGCAGTCATCAAAAGTGTGCGCAATTAAATAAATACATGCTCATTATACTCTGCCGAAAAAAGTCGTATACTCGGATAGGGTATCCACACTATAGCTAACATCATGTGGGCACGTGCACCGTTTTTTGCGGTGATTCATTTTCAAAGCAGCACAAGCGAATAAATATTTATTTCTTTAAAGTACAGTATTCTACATACAAAACAACGCATCGTCATCAAAATGTAAAATAACAAAAGTGACGTTAGGATTCCTATCCTGTTTATATGTACTTTATAATCGGTCTTGGACTTCACTTAACCACCGACAAATTGGTTTTATTTTATTCGTTGAGACCGAAAGCCAAGTCTCTGCATTTTTCTTTCGTTTCCTATTTGGTCTTGGTGTGGGCAAAACACTTCAGTAACAATCCTATCAGCATCCTATAATCATAAAAATTCGGTAAACGTTAATGATACTGAATATATACACAATACATAAAGGAGTTGGAGAATGAAGAATTTGCCTTTATTTGAACGAACAAGGTACAAAAAAAGGAACAGCGGACTTTTAAACATCAGTGTAAAATGATTGAGTGAGCCTGACAAAAATAATTCGTGCGCTTTTTTTCTCTTTCTCTTTTTTTTATATGACTCTTTTTACCCCTTTTTACTGCCACTAGATATTGTCTATTTCCCTTTGCAATCTCACTTCATGCTACTTCTTCATGTCAAGCACCAGTCTCAACCTGATAGAATTTAACACGTATCCTTCTCAACAAACCACATCTGAAGATACTAGTTTGGCAGCCGTTCATCATCACTCGCCTCCTTCACCTCTTCCCCAGCAGAAGCAAAGTATCTCCAACACCAAAGACGACTCTGAAGAAAATGATCAAGATGGTATTCCTTTGACCGCAGCTGGACTGACTCGTGCTATGGAAACAGATCAAGGGCAATCTCTTACTGAAATTATCAATATATCTACAGCAAATCCATCTCATTTATTTTGGTAAGAATCTGGGAGAGACAAATATGAGATAGATAGTTATATAATATACTAACTTGTTATTATTGATTACTTAGGGTTCCAGCCTCACAACATCCTGAACTTGCTCCTACTGAATTCGAAAAGTATGTTGTTGCTTTACGTGCCAATGCCAAGGATAAAGGAAAGGTCAAGCGGAGACGGTCGGTGCTATCTGTATCCTTCACTGCTGCCGATAATGAAATGCAAAATGAAAGGGCTACGACAACGTCAACATCAGAAGAGCAACAAAATGGGAACGAAGAAAACGGAAACGAAAATGAAAACGATGACGATGACAATGGCGATGACGAATTACGAAATAACAAAGAAGGGGAACGCCAATCTGCATTAGGGGCTCTGGAAAGCAATCATCAGCAACATTTTACGTCTCTGGGGAGATCCAACTCTTTACAATCATTGAGTGAAAAGTACGACAACAATCATCAGTTATTATCGTCTCCATCGGAATCAGATATCAACAATCTGCAGAACGTCAGGAAGGACCAAGATCAATCACCAGCAAACAAGCATGCTAGCAAAGCTCGAAAAGAACGATTGCGACGAAGTATGAGCTTGCATCTGCCCGGTAATACAGGTAATTTACTCAAAAATCAATGGAAAGGAGAAAGGAATCAAAACAAGGGGTTGATTTAACAACAAAAGAATGAAAACTAATTGTGACTTTTTGATATATATCTAATTGTAGACACTGGACGAATTCCGGAATTTCTTGTGTTTGATCGTAATTCCACCGCTTTGGACCAATCTCCTGTCTTGGTACCAAAAACAGATAGGCCTTTATCTCGACGAGGTGCAAGAACTAGATTCCAACGAACATCATCTATCGCCCCTTCAACAATGAATATGAACGACTGCTCTCCTCCCAAACACCAGTGGCCACCATACCGACATAGTGATTCTACGTATACGTCATCTTCAACTTCAACTTCATCTTCATACTCACCACTGACCAGCATTGGCGACAATCTAGATGAAGATACAGAAAACAACAATAACAGCAACGGTCACGGTTTGGAAGCAACAACAAAAGATCAAGGATATCAGCCAACTCAGTTCCTTCAACTATCTGACAACCCTGTTCTGTTTGAAGAACCTGAAACCGACTTGAATAGTATTCTGCCTTCAACAACTGATTCATCACAGCAACCAGGAATCAATGACCAACAACTCGGCACCAAAAGTTTACCTCCACTTGAACCAATAGACATGAATCAAAGCTTACCTACTATGTCACATCAATCAACATCTGCAAGTAACGTTCTTCATCCGAATCCAATCGACCTGTCAAACACACAACAGCAACCTGCCGTAAAATCACCACCACGCGAACGAAAGTCTTCATGGTCATGGTCATTTTGGTCGGATGACAAAAAATCAAAACTGGAACAACCCTCAGCACCACCTTCAACTTCGCCAGCAAAAACCAATCATGAAATTCGCTACACGAAGCAGAATGAAGGACACAACAAAATGGAAACTATGCCACCAATGATCACTTCAACATCAACACCAACAAGCAAGCAACGGTTTGGATTTTCATCCCTGTTTTCAAGAAAAACTTCTTCAACCACCAATGGGTCCTCATCGGGATCGAACGGGAAAATGTCCATGGCGGCTAATGATGAACCTCGACAAATTCGGCAATGGTTATGATCCCACCGAAGGATTTCCAGCTCAATAAGATCAACCATCAACATCGACTACCTATTCACGTGGAACGCGGTGTGTATCGGCTATCTCATATGAAATTGGCAAACCCTCGAAGACCTTTACACGACCAAGTGATTATTTCCAATTTTATGTTTTGGTATCTCACCATCATTAGTGAACAACAACAAAATAAATCACAGAACCAACCGGCATCATCGTCATCATCAGCACTACAGCAACATGGATCAAGCAATGGTCATCATCCAGCATCCCGGCATACTCCACCAAGGACTCCCCAACAAATTGTTGCTGCTTCGAAAAACAAAAAGAAACGGCTGACAAAAAATCCAATCAGCAAAGTCATGTACCTTCGTCGGTAGCATTATCCTCATCAACATCATCTTCTTCTTCATCTGTATCATCGCATCAATCAAAACATTTATCACCATCATCTCAGAAAGGTAAGACTACAAAAGCATATACCTGAGGCACTATTCTATTTTCTCACTTTTTTTTTCCTTATTGTTATAGAATCTTCATATGAACAATACCAACAGCATCATCCCTTGTCATCACCTCCACCACCTCAACAACATACTCAAGACAAACCGTGGCACCATTATATCGATGGATCATCAAAGCAGTCATCAACAGGATTCGTAATTCCCGAAAACTACCTACGTCCATCTTCAGAATCTAATCTCAGCGACAGTAGTACCAATAGTAGTGATATGGACAAACACCAACGCCAATATCGTCAATATGTACGACGCAGCAGTAGCAGCTCCGAAGATGATGATGATGATGATGATGAAGACGACAACGACGACGACGATGATGATGATGATTACTATGATGACTACAAAAAAAAGGGTAGCAAATCTTTTTATGGTGGCTCAAAATCCAAACATCAGAAAGAAAAGACGGCGAAACAAATGTCCAAGCATATGAAAAAGCATCGGCATCCGAATGGCCAACAACAAAATCACCATCCATCGCATCGACCTTCATCACCAAAGCCACTATCCTCATCATCGCCACCATCAATAGCACCAGCACCAGTATCGTCACCCATACCATCCTCTACTCTGGCCGTATACAAGAAGACTGCAATATCTTGATTTTACCCCCTTCCCTTTTAGTGTTAGTCTTATATCTAGAGTTGTTTTATATTTGTTATCGTCCTTTTTGTTTTTACTCCTTCCTACATATACATAGTACAATAAAATATGCTTTTGAAATAAACATTACTATTGTCTTTATTGATATATCTATGCATACATGTAATTGGTTGATTGATTGATTGTTCTGTGATTCATAGTTATAGAAGGTGTACTTCAGAAAATGCGCCAACCACGCCTTTATTGTTGCCTTTTTCTTTTTTCGCAATAATTGATCTACTGGATGTCAGGGGGGGGAAGTTGTTGAACTGTTGTTTTTAAGAAATTAAAACCCTTCTATCATTATGCACGCTAATAGGTGATCACTTGGGGTTCAATAGACTTCAATTCGAGACTTTTTTTTTGGGGGGGGAGGGGGTTATCATAGGAAGCGCAGAAAATAATAATAACGAGCTACATATTCAATATGTCCAGTCAAGCGGATGTTGCGATCACGTCACGCTATATGCTGATTATATGAACAATAGAAGGGGAATGCAATTTGTACAATACAACTTGGGTTTATTAAATATGACTGGCCTGAGTAGGAACATAGCTATCTTTGATAGTTGTTAGTGAACTAATACTAGCCGATTAGCTCTTGGGTCTTTAAGAGCGAGGAATGAAAGTGGTGATAGCGAGTGAACTAGAAAGCAAATGCTTGGGAGAACAAGTACAAAAGTGCTTCATTAAACGACATGTTTTATGATACGATGAGTGAAAGAGCAATTAATTAATTTAGAAAAAGGCATATTTTATTGAAGCATATTGATACGATAGATACCAAAACTAAAGGCGTGGGTTCATTGTAACGAGGCGTATAATACAAGAATCTACTGTAGGAAGCATGAGGGTAAATTTTGAGTAATGGTAAATACTATTCTAAAAGTACAATGGTACAAAGGGTGTTTGTATATACTACTGTACTGTTCAAGGCATGAGTAAGACTGACAGGTATATTTTATTGAAGTACGCTAATTTAAAGGGGCAACGGTAAGAAAAGAGATCTATTGCACCAAACATGAGAGGCTAATAAGACATTTTTCATTAAGGAAGCCAAAAAAAAAAATAATAATTCAAATCGAAGTACAAAACTATGGACAACTACACTAAACTAAGCTAATGAAGACTCCAGAATGCCAACCACTAGTGGTTCTAAATCCTGAATCCAAAATGAAAGGGATTCCCCTTGTATCTTGTAATCCCTGTTCTGAAACCCCTTCTAAACTAATCCTGCCACTGATCTTATATCATCATAACTTCAAAGAGGTTTAATGATGAAGCAAAAAGGAAAGGAAAAAGAAAGGAAAAGGAAGAGAGACGAAAAAAAAGTGTGAGTAAATAAAAATCCACGTGGGCGGGATTTGAAAAGATTCTGGACAGTCGCTGAATGGCAGTTCTCCCCATTCCATGAGACCCATATTTTTGTCACCATATATAATTATAACCCCTCCCCACACCCCTCATATCAAACATAGCGCAGCAAAAAAGAAGCCATTCAATAACATATAACAGATATCAATACAATGTATTTGTAGTGGATGTTGCCCTTCACCAGGAAGGAAAATGATTATATGCGTTGTTTATTTAAATGAAGAATAAGGGGACAACAAGTCAATATAAAAATAAAGGGTAATAAGGATGGGAATGGTGTTAAATAAAGACAAAACAAGTGATAATAGGTATTACTAAAAATAGCAATGGTAAAGCAGAGATATAAAACAAAGTACTAATGAATAAAGGGGATGTGATGTATGAAGTAAAATAAACATATAAAAAAAGGAGGGAGAGGGATAATGTACACTAATCAAATCATTCATCGGTCAAGGCAACGGACGCCAAATCTTGTTTCTTTGTATTAGACCAATGAATATCGTGAATACGATGGATGTAACCCGAGAAGGTGGACCCCTTGCTGCCAATGAAGAACCAGCCACGACTAGAAATAGAAGCATCCACCAAGGGTAAGAGGAATTTCCGCATGCTTGTGCCAGTGGTTGGATTCCGTTCCTTGTCCAAAATCGCCCAGCCCATGGACGCCGCCGCAGCTGCTGCCCCGTCGTCATCATTGTCATCCGTTTCAAGATCACCATCATCTTCAAATCCTCCACGATTACTGTTGCCCTCTTCTTGCCCCAAAATATCGTGGATTGTAAAACTACAGGGGTACAATTTCCATAGTGGGTCAAAGGCACTGTCCAATCGTGGGAGTCGCGCATCAGTGGCTACATATATCAACGTCCGTTTTCCATTTTTGGCAGATGCAACGCACTGCGCCAGATCCGGTATCTCCATTGCCGCTGATGTTGATGATAAATAACGTGGCTGTGTGCTGCTGTCATCGTTTTCGTCCAATCCCGGATCTAAAGATGTCTGCTGTCGTCGCTGCGATTCCACGGCGTGATTGATTCGAGACACTATATTGAGGATGTTTTCAGGTAGAGCATTGACAAACCATCCATCGCCTGATCTATTATGACATATATGTATAAAAAAAAAAAGGATGAGTAAGCCATTAATATCAATTTTGCCATCCAAACTCTAAATAATAGTAATAATAATAATAAACCACGCAACTGAATTGGATACTGTTTGAATTACCTTATATGAATGCCAATAAAGTTTCCATGTCCACCCAATTTGTCGACAATCAGATCCGTCATTTTCAGAACGGCAGGGTGTTGATAAACGAGGCTTCGTTGGAGGGACCGTAAAAAGTCATAATGTTCTGGGCGTCGAATGGGTAATTTTCCAGAGCCGAAAAGGGAGGAGAAATGGATGAGTTTTTCTTTTCTTCGTCGTAGATCATAAATGTTCAGAGCGTCTGCATATTTCCCCAGTCGTTGTCTTTTCCGTGGTGTGTCGAAGATGCGCCAGTCGTATCGCGTATTGCCACGAAAATACAAGATATCACCATCCACATATGAGCCGTATTCTTGTTCCTTGACCATGTCTTCTTCCACCATCAAAAGCGGGTCCTTGGTCCCAGCACCGCCTGCACGGACAATACCAAACGTCGATGCAAGCCAGTCATCGTTTGCTTGTTCGCGCACCACAATTTTTACATGCTGTTTGGCCCACGAGAGATCAAAAATGGAATCAAAGGGAAGCATGGCATAGCGTTCACGATTTGGACAACTGATTTGCCATTTGTTCAGATCGGCGATGTATTCTTCACAATCTTCCGTGGTCTCCTTATCCCGCAGTCGATGTTCCAGTTGTAGTTTGTTGAAGAGACTCCAGCCAAAGGCCTCACCCATTAGTGCCTTGGGTAAAATCAGTGTTCTGTTCAGATACCATGCAAGTAAAATACCGTTTTCAACTTCAACAAAATAAAAGAAAAAAAAAAACGGAGGAGTGAAGGAAGGAGATGTCAGTTTTGTAGTTTCGCGATATTTGCTTGTTAATTTCGTCATTTTTACCTTGGATAAGTTGGTTTTGGAATCCACTGTGTGTAAAGAAGGTCAGAAATTTTTCATCAGGATCGATCTTGTTTGATACATGAACTGGCGTATCCAAAGTTTCTAGGTTTGTTGATGGGAGTGATGATGATGTAATCGTAGTATTAAGGGATATATTGGAGGGTGGATTGACTGCAGTGGTAGTCGTGTCTAAGGTAGGAGGTCGTGATGGAGGTACGTGGTGGACTTCTGCTGTTGAATTTTGAGAATAAAGAGTATTTGGTATCGTAGGTGACCTCCGGGTTTGTCGCAGGTTGGTGTATATCAAATACAATATAAATACAAAACATATCAAGGTTGTTCTTGACCTAAGGGACATTTGAACGATAATAGATTAAGGAGTGGAGGGGTAAAAATACAAGCAAAAGGTGAAGGAAGGACAGTTCAAATCAATACAAAGAAGGAGCGAAAGAGAGAGAGAGAGAGAGAGAGAGAGAAAGAGAATCAAAAAGAAGTGTAAAGCATCACAGCCATTTTTTTTAATTCTTTGACCTGTTAGGGACGGGAATTAAAAATAATAATAGCTGTAAAAAGAGTTACACGAATATTTTTATCGAATTTCCAACGTTGACCACTGTTTCCATTGTCTTACTATGAATGATATATAAATAGACAATATCAATGAAAAGTTGTAACTCACTATAATTCAATTAATTTCATATTTAAGGTAAGCGAATACGTGATATTAGACTACAGCGGCTACCAGCTTGACCCATATTTCAATGTGAGGCCATCAAATAAAACTATGTGTACAGGTCTGGCATTCATTTGCAAACAGATGCTAAATATATAAAATGAATATGTCCGAAAATGGAAAAATCAATTTTATTTGAGGTTGTTCGTACTACAATACTAAAGATTTTAGCTTTTTGTGATTTAAAATGGATACTGCCCCTGTACTATTATCGTATTGTTCAACAACTTTAATTTCTAGCTGTAATAATGACATTTCATATGAACTCCTCATTTTGCCAACTGTCATATTACGCAGATGGAAAAATCTATACCAAAAAAAAAAAGAAAAAAAGAAAAAATCATCTGCTTTACCACAAAATAGCTCATGCCATGTGGATGATGCATCTTCTCAGACTTATTTTGATTCAAATCCAACCATTGAGTATTCTGGAAAAAACGGGATTTAAAATCAAGTGCCACCTGCGCTGGCAACAATATTCGAGAGTATATGATAGTAACATTCTCTGATTAGCTATCTCACCTTGACCTTTATTTAAAAAGCCTATAAACCTGTTATAATTCCTAGAATTTACTGTCCGTTGAATTGAAGGTGAAACAATGACATGATTTATTATTACAATTAACTGCTTTTTCCTCTCAAAGTGCTTGGAAAACTTTCTGTTTTGGTGCAAGGTTGAGCATCGTAGACATCTCAAATAACGCGTGCCAAATCTTCAAAATGCCATCCGCATGCCAATTTTTCGGCAAAGACGTCCACGTTCTTCAGCTCTTACATTTCCATTGTCAATTTTGTTTACAACATTGATTCCTTAGTAGAGTTAAGGAGTTGATGTTCATGCCGCAAGATTGGAGGCGCATAACCTCATCATAACCATCAACACTACCTAAGGGTCATGCCATATGTCACTCTATACGTACCTTCGATGTCCTACAGGTTTATAAACTATATTCTTTATGGACATATTGAAAAACAGAAAAGTTGGAAGATAGTATAGTATGTAACGCACTCCTCATTATAGACGAAAACGTACAAACAAACAAAAAAAAAAAAAAAAATGTCGGGAATTGAAATATAAACAGTATAATTATGCTTCTGTACGTACAGTACAGAATTATGGCTTCTGGTACATCAAACAACAGTCATTCTACTGCAAATTGACTTCTCTATTTGTTTGTTTTGTGACGGAACATATGGTAGACGTGAGTGGTTTCACTTTAATTTTTTTTAGTTAGTTTAAAAAACGCAAAACTCGCCTAGTGTATGTCAAATAACCAAAAGGGATGAAACACTTTATAAAAACTTCTCACCATTTCATGCTAATCTGTTTAGATTAATGAAAGTGTATGTTTTTGTTGCACGACAGCACTCCATTTTCTGGATTATTGTCATGATTCCCTCTGAAACAAATATTTATCAAAAAGGGTATTCAATATCCGATGCACACCGCTTTGAATAAAAGGGTGTCATAGCTTCTCTTTTCTGTTTTGCATCTGTTCAAGTTATCTTTGATTTCATTTTTCATATTATATATAGATCTAACCATGTCCATTGCTAAGCAGAATTTTGCCACTTCATCAGAAGAATCCATCAATCAGCAAATCAATACTGAACTACAAGCTTCACAAGTGTATCTATCTATGGCGGCATGGGCTCAACACACTTCAGTAGCGTTGCCAGGTATTATTAAATTCATGGCGAGTTTAAAAAAAAAAAGTATAATACTAACAGCATCATACTATGTCATATAATATAGGTTTGGAAAAATATTTCCGAGCATCAGCCCAAGAAGAACGTGAGCACGCGCAGCATCTTATTGGTAACCTGAAAAATTACAGTAACTCGATAAAATGCGATTTTCTAATTCTTATCTCTTTTATTGGTGCTGTATCTTACTAGACTATCTAAACATGCGTGGGGGAAAGGTGATAATTCGTGCCTTGCAAGCGCCGGAGGTAAAAAATAAAACCAACCCCTGGATCTTAATAGTGACAATTTTGACAAATACCTTTTTTAGACTGATTGGAAGTCCGCCAAGAATGCCGTTGAATCTGCATTGCAATTAGAAAAAGGTAAGAAGATATTCTAAACATCATCACCTCTATGTCGTCCTAAAACCCACTTTTTCCATCCTTTTTTCTTATTTTTGGCAGATGTCAATAAATCGTTACTGGGACTTCACAAGATAGGAGACAGTGCTGTGGATGCACAATTCTGTGACTTTGTAGAAAGTCGTTACTTGGATGAACAGGTCCAAGCTATCAAAACATTGGCGGATATGGTGGCCCAGCTTAATCACGTTGGTGAAGGTAAACATATAAATAATCAGCTCACTATTAAACATGCTCTTACTTGTTTTTTATATTTATTTTTTTACGAATTGCATTTCAGGCCTCGGTGTGTATTTATGGGATCAGCAACTTTACAAGGACGAAGACAAGACTGGTGCTGGTAGCAGAGTTATCAGCAGTGGTGTGCCCTAAGCAAAAGTGCTTATTTATAACATGCTCAATAAATCAAAATGTCTCATTAAATGTTTCGAGTGGTTTTTATTGTTTGGTTTTATGATATTTAAAATATATAAAACAAAAAATGGTCTTCAAAAAGCTGGCGGACGGATGCCGATATTTTGGAGGTGCCTCTAAAGATTTCACAGTCGACTAATAATTGAACACCCCCTTCCCCTGATAATGTGGAGTGCTTTTTGACCTTGGAGGTGGCAAGACCAAACAAAATAAACACAAATTGAAATCCCGCCCACGTGGCGAATTTTTTTATTTATTTACTCCCAATTTTTTTTCCCGCTCTCTTTCATTTCTTTCTTCTTTCGTTTTCCTTTCTTTCTTCACCATTCGCCTTTTTGAGGTTATGGTGGGCTTAGAATTGTGTCAGGACTAGTTTAGAAAGGTTTCCAGCTCAGGAATTACAAGATGCATGGGGAAACCCTTCCATTTTGGATTCAGGATTTGGGACCCACCATTAGTTGACTTTTTGAAGCTTCCATTAGCTTAGTCTAGTTATAGTTTGTCCATAGTTTGTATCTACATCTCAATAAAATATATCTCTTTGTATACACTTCAATGAAAATTGTCCCAGAAGTCTCTCTCATGTCTTGTGTATAGATCCCTTTTTACCATTACCCACCATTACCCCTTAGATGTATTGTTATACTTCAATAAGGATATTCACTACACGTTCTCCTGCCTGTACAGTACTGTATAGTAGATACCTTTTTACAGTTGTTCGTTTTGTCTAGTATTGACCATTCTTCAAATCTCACATTAGTTCCCCTCAACCCTTCTTCTAATAGATCTTTTTATCAAATCCCTTGTCGCAATGAACCCCTCGTCTTTAGTTTTCATATCCAATAGTATCTGCCAGTATATTTCACTATCTAGTTTAGCTATTTTGTGAGTATCCTACTAAGCACTTGTCTTCTAGTTTCTCCACTATGATCACTTTTTCCCGTTCCCTAGTCTGATGCCACAGTGGGTTTTTTTCTACACATTCATGTATACCAATTTTCCGCGCCTTCATACAGCGTATGTTTCTTAGGCAGATCACTGAGCACGACACTTAGGCCATCTAACCCCGAACCCGTTTTTTTTACACACACATACACACGCAATCCATTAACTAAAACACGAGGAAGAGAGAAGACCAAACATATTTAATTCATATGTAGATATAAACTATGACCACAAAAACTAAGCTGAACTAACAACTACTTCTATATCACTGTTCTAAATATAAGGTTGAATCTAAAGCCTGTCCCAGATCACCAATCCAAAATGAATGGATTTCCCCAAGATAGTTGGGTTGCATTTTTAAAAATGTCCCTGATTCAAATTCTGATACTAATACAAGATCACCATCACTTCATTGAAGTTTTTAATGAAGGAAGAAGAAAAGGAAAAGGGAAATGACATAAAATATAAAATCACATGGGCGCAACATGAATGTGGGCATACCAGTTTTTTTTTTTTTAATTTTTTTTTTTTTTTTTTTTTAACACAGACACCCGTTCGATGGAGCACTAAGGACAAACGTTTGGCCCAAGGTGCTGCTCACCAATGCGCAAAAATGCCGAAGACGTCTATTCCCATCCTATGAAAACCAACACTTCACAACACCCCTCGATACACAATAAATACAAAGCTTCAGCAGAGCGTCAGAGCGTTTATTTAAAGGAAATAAAAACAAATGGTAAAGAGTTAAAGGATAACTGGAATATAAATGGGTGTAAGTGGGGGAGGAGAAGAGTGTCTAATCTATATGCGGGAGAGAGGGTTCTATTCTAAATGCTTTGTAGTCCAGATCGTGCCTGATAATCCGCATAAAACTGTATCATTTCTGCTGTGATCCGTCTGGTGAATGTTGACAAGGCCTTGAAAAAATGACGTCGTTTGATCTGTTCGTTTCATCAAAAAATTGGTATATGAATTGAGAGTCCACTATATTATTCTATTGCCACTTACTGTTTCAATATGTATATCTTCTTCCATTGCGAATAACGCAGCATCCTGACAGATGGAAACTGCTTCCGCTCCAGAGCATCCTTCACTCTATGAAAAACATAAAAAAAAAAAAAAATCTGGTCAACCAGCGTCCTATCGATTCTAGGTCACTATAGCTTTTATTTCTTACCATGGCAGCAAGTTCTTCCAAGTCCACATCATTGTCGCATGTCATCTTTTGTATTTGTATACGGAATATTTCTCGTCGTGAAGCCAAATCAGGAGGGCCGACATATAAAATCCGATCGATCCGTCCAGGTCGTAATAGTGCACTGTCAATGATATCCGGTCGATTGGTTGCTGCAACCACCGTGACATTTACCAAAGGTTCAATTCCATCCAGTTCATTCAAAAGTTGTGAGAGTACGCGATCTGCCACCGATGTTCCGCCATCACCTGAAGATCCTCGTTTCACGGCCAGAGCATCAATTTCATCCTAAAATAAGAAACAAAATGTAAGCCATTGAAATACATAACCTGTTTAAACTATTACTTGTCACTTACAAAAAACACTATTGATGGTGATGCCGCTCTTGCTTTTCTAAATACTTCCCGCACAGCCTTTTCCGATTCCCCAACCCATTTACTGAATAGCTATACAATAATAAAAAATAAAAATAAAAATAAATTCGATTAAATTCAACTCCATATTCGTTTCATCCAAGCTTACTTCAGGTCCTTTGACGGCTATAAAGTTGGAGCCAGCTTCCGTAGCAAGTGCTTTTGCCATCAGCGTTTTACTACAACCCGGAGGGCCATATAATAATATCCCTTTGGGTGGTCGTATGCCTAAACGCGAAAATGCCTCTGGATGCTAATAAAAAAAAATTACTATTTCAAGTTCATCATCCGTTTTCAACCCTCTACTACTTCTTTCCCACCTGCAGCGGCCATTCTACAGATTCCTTCAACCTTTGCTTAATATTATCTTGGCCACCAACATCATTCCAATATACTTTCGGTACTTCGAGAAGAATCTATAATATTATGTACGTGTTAGTTGGCAAATGTTATCGCTCCATCATTTATTCTATTTGACTTACCTCCCGCATAGCACTTGGACGAATTTCGCTTATCGCTTCTTTCATATCATTTACATTAACACACAGTTGGGAGGCGTCTAATCAAAGATAAAAAAAAAAAGTTAAGCATGAGTTGACAGGTAGCAGTCGTTTATTTTTCGTGTGGCATACAAACCTGTAATACCAAGATGTGCTGATCGTCTAATACATTTGAGACCAGCTTCACGACAAACAGCAGCCAAGTCAGCACCTACATATCCATGCAATTGGCCAGCCATGACTTCTAGTTCCTGACTTGATACAGAGTTGGGTATAGATTTCAAAATAGCACCGAGAATTTCTAACCGTGCAGCACTTGTTGGAATACCTGTGAATAAACAATAACTCATGGGATCAGTACTAATAATCTATGATCCACTTCGACGAATTATTTTCTTTCAATTTTTTTTTTTTTTTTTTTACCAATTTCCACTTCACGATCAAATCTTCCCGGTCGTCGTAGAGCTTCATCCAATGCATTCGGCCGATTTGATGCACCAAGAACAACCACACGGGATGATTGATTTTCATTATCCGAGCTTGCAGCACCATCCATCAGTGTGAGCAATGTGGTTACCACACGTTTTTCCAATTCACTTGGTGCCTATAATGTAAAAAGAATAAAATAGGCAACATAAGCTTCACATTTTTTTAAAGATATCAGCACATCACATCAATCTTACTTACTTCATCACGCTTGGGACACAAAGCATCAATTTCATCAATAAAAATAACAGTTGGGGCATTTTGAATAGCTTCTTCAAAGATATTGCGCAGCTGTTTTTTTTAAAAAAAACAAGTAAAAAAAAGATGTCAGTACGATGGACACCAGTTGAGCGAGATGGCATTTACCTTTTGTTCCGTTTCCCCATAGTATTTACTGATGATTTCTGGCCCATTGATGACAATACTATGAGCACCAGTTTCTTGTGCCACGGCGCGGGCAATCAGCGTTTTGCCGGTTCCTGGAGGGCCAAACAAGAGTACACCACGCGGAGGTTTCAATCCTAGAAATCCAAAAAAAAAGCAAAGTAAGAATGATATATCACTCATCATCTTCACATTGATAAAATTATAAAATCCTTACCATATTGTATAAACAATTCTGGATTTTGTAAAGTTGTCTCCACCATTTCTCGTACTGTAGCCACTTGTTCCGAAAGTCCACCGATATGGTCGTAAGCTATCTTCTTCTTGACAGGGTTTAACGCTGTATCGTTTGTGTCAGAGTTCGCTGGGTTTGATAGAAGGGTGGTGTCGAATTTGATTTTGGTGTTTTGAGTTACTTGATACACTGCTGAGTGATGGTCGATGTCTAAATCTTCCATTGGTTTAGATTGTGGTATATTCAGTATATAGCGCCGATTTCGTCCGTTATATGACAAATCAATAGACTGGCCAGGTACAATATAAACAAGATCAACTAAGCAATATATAAGTAAGTTGAATATAAGCTGCATATTTTTCAAATATATATATAGATATACATACTTAATGATTGGCAAAGGAAGTTGTTAAGGATATCATTGATGGGATATTCGAGTGGTACAACAGGCTTGATATTGACCAAGGAGGCAGATAGACGAGATCCTGTAAATTTTTTCAATGACACAAAGTCGCCAAGTCCAAGATCACAAGTAAGTCGAGCTGTAGCGTGAAGTTGGAGCACTGTGCAAGAGAAAAAGTTAGATCTACGCTTTTTGGTTCCAGGATCGAGTATGAGTTTACCTTGTTTTTCAGAAGATAAGATTGGCCACGCCGTATTGACAATGATCTATAATAAACATACAAATGTTTATACGAGTATGAGTAGGAGACAACGCGATTAACAGATTTTTTTTTTTTTTTTTTTTTTTTTTTTTGTGTCTTGTTATTATTACCTTGTTGTGATCTTTTTCTGACCGCAGAATGACCAAATCACCGGTGTAGATTTGTAATTGTTGCATAGTTTCTAAAGGAATCATCACCTTGTTAGGCGGCGCAATATTCTTGGCTGCTTGGACTTGATATAATTGATCCATGTTGTATGCTTTCGGTGTGAAAGAAAAATGAAGTGCAAGTTGGCCGACAAAAAAATAAAAAAAAATAGTAAATTCACTCTCCGGTCATGTCTCATCTTCAGAAATGGTTTGTCGAATTCGCATTCTAAAATTCCAAGGAGAGACGCACGGACCATAGTTCAGCCTTGATTTACACTGTTCAGTACTGTACAAATAAAATTGGGTCTATATTTACGTCGGCGGTGATGGGGAGGGAAGGATTGCGTACACTTGTCTCCACTATGACAGAAAATAAAATACAACTACGCAGAACTAATTTGGGCATGTTTGACCCAAGCTTGACTAAAACATATATATTATGTAGCATTCATGAAATTCCGAAATGATGAAGATATTTGCTGTTATTGTTATGGTTTTTACTTTATTTATTTTCATATAGAGTATATGGCAAGAAAATTGTCAAAGACTCTCTAAAGAAGGGAATATGATAAAAGTGCCTGAGCATACCAACATTGGCGCCACTGTTTCTCTTAATTTGGCAATATAGATTAAAATGGTCAATGTTGGTGTCTTCCCACTGCATAATATTGTTGGTGTTGATCATTCATAATAAATCTGGCTAGATTAAATGTACACATATGATAAATCACGGGTTTTTTATGCTGACTAACAAAAATTCAAGATCTCAAATTCACTTGTTTCGACCAAGCAACGATGAGGATCTGAAATATGGTAGAGAAATTAAAAGTGCCGCCAACTCCGAACATTCGCCATTCTGTCTAGGCCATTGCACGTGCGCCATGATCAGATATTATAAAAAGGCTGTGCTACACTTAAGAGCACCATACATTTATGTCTTTTGATCTAGGGATAAAAATGAGAGTATTTAAATTAGTGTGAAAAAAATTGCACGGGTACAATGAATGGGGACCCTTGTGGTAAGTGCCAAAAAAAAAAAAAAAGAGATCGTTGCTGGTCTGTGTGTGGTGGCAATCTTGGAACCAAAAAAAAGTCAGCATATCAAATGGAATGTCCGCCCGTGCCACACAAACTGGAAAATCATTCGCAAATCTTCAGGTACCACAAATTGTGTCTTTTTTTTAAAAAGTTACGACATCGGATAGGCATATAATCACTACACAACACACACGCACACACTCTCCAAAAAACCAAAAAAAAAAAAGAGGGGACAACACATTGGATTATAGGGTCACGATAAAAATAAAAATAATCTTTATTGTAAAAAAAATATACAACAATATAAATAAACCAAGTAATGTACAGATGACTTCTCATCAAAATAAAATATAATATATATATAAAACTATTACTATATGAAACGAAGTAGACTTGACCACCATATTGACAATAATAACGATCAAAGTTTTTCAAAAACAAAAAAAAAGAGTGTGTTTGTCTACCAGGATCATCATCATCATCATCATCACCATAGATTATGATTTCAAAGAGGCAGAAGCTGTAGACAAAGGTGTGACCAAAGCAGGGTTTTTTTCAACCAAAAGCGCCCGGAGCCATTTTGCTTCGAGTTCCAATTCTTGACAGCGTTTTTCCAAGGCTTCAGTTTTTGATGTCATTTCCTTGACGGTTTGTTGTAAGGCTTGCTCCCGTAGTTTCTTCTTTTGTCGGAAGCGTGCGCTGGCAGCCGTGTTGCGTCGTCTTTTATCTTCATCCATCCCCACCTTGGTTTTTGGAGCATTGCCAATATCTTCTTGGTGTTGGGACAGTTGTTTCGTAGTGTCATTCAATAAGGTTGATTCGTTTGTAAACAGCGAGTCCGTCGTCGAGTGTACATCGAAGGTTGGTGCAGTCATTGTGGAGCAGGCACTCGTGGGGGAAGCATAAAGATCAGGAGACATCATGGGAATTAAGGAAGGATGATGTTGCTTGATAGGATTGTTAGCTGAAGGAGTAACCATGTCAGTAACCAAAGAATGCTGATGATCTATTGAGAGGAAATCATGGTAAGAGTCGCATTATTATTTTTTTTTTTTTTTTTTTTTGATGTTCACAACAAATAGTAAATATATGATCAAGCCACACTTACCAAAATTGTTGAAATCATTCAATACACCATAAACACTATCGGTATGGGTAGACGATTTGAGAGGGTCGTCCAGCAAAGCAGAGCCAGGCGTGGAATCAAATTTGAATTGAGCATTGGCCCAAAGTGCAAGTTCATCAGTAACATCTTCCTCAGACACTGGAATTGACGGATCGTCACTGAGTATATTCAAAGAAGATATGTACGACATCTGAATAGCTAAAAAAAAAAGGAAAAAAAAAAAGAAAAGAAAGAGAAATTAATTTGCGCCTTTGAAGCGAATAAAAGTGAAACGCGGAGTTATAAAAAAACCGAGAACTTGAATTCAAAAGAATTGTGTATCACCAGAACGCCCGGATAAACGTCTGAAGATCGATGATTACCGACATATGATATATATTATAGTATATAAATAATTGACATAAAATAAGGTATAAAAAACAAACAAAGATAAAAAGGCCAACGGATAACACACACACAACACATCACAATAAATAAAGACAATATGATGGATTATTTTTCTTTTTATTGATGATATGTACAAAAAAACAAAAAATAAAATAAAAAAGGATTGGAAGTATGTATAGAATATATGGTCGTGGGAGAGAAGGGGGGATAGTGTAAAGAGAGAGAGAGAGAATAATATATATATATATAATCAACTAAAATATAAACTATGTATATAACTTCATCTATCCAAAGATCACCAAAGTGGTGGCACCAGCGTTTGTTCATTAGATTGGATCGATAGCAGGAGAAGGCGGTGTTGCTGGGACGTGAAGCTGTTGTAGGTTTCCTACAGAGCTATTATCATGATGATGCATGATGGATGTCAGAGAAGGAGTACTTGATTGATGCTGGTGTAAGCTGTTCGAAGACAAATGAAGACGTTCCCGTACAGATGTTGGTATCGCCGCTGTTGAAGCAGGAGCGACTATACAATTCCCATTGGTCGACGTTGACGCTGATGGTATGGGGGTGGTAGAGTGATTTCGGGGGTTGACCATTTGTGCCACAGTAGCAATCGTATGACTATCTAGTTCGGTAGGTGACGCAGGCCGGGAGGAAGCCAAAGCAGAATGAAGCCGAGAAACAGGTTTGTAAGAGTGTTTGTTGTAGTGCATGTTGCTGCTTCTTTGGTGTTGTCGAGTATGCTGATCCATATCAGTATGATGTTGATGAAGGTGGCTATAGTCCATATGATCGTGTATGCTGTTGGGGACCAATGCTTCCTTTCCATTTGCCAATGACAATGTTTCTGATGGGTGATGCTCATCCTTGAAAGATCCCGCCGTTGTGCTAGAAGCCAATGAAGGTATACTTGATTTTTTCATTTGACCCATTGACGAAGCATCATTCGTATATCCATTGTTGCTGTCATTACGCCCATCCATAGTGTGATCCATCCATTCATTTTTGTGTTGCTGTTGCTGCCGCTCCGACATTTCCTTTTGTTCTTGAGCCAGATTGAAATCTTCCATTTCCTTTGCATATCGAGCCTTGTCCGCTTGCGCTTTATCTACCCATGGTTTCTTGTCTTCGTCTGTCATTTTCTTCCATTGTTCCGCAATAACTTTGCTGATCATACCAACGTTGCTTTTTGGATGTTGTCGTACTGCTTCAGGTCGCGCATAGGATGCAAAGAAGAGAAATCCAGACATGGGGTGTTTTGGTCCAAGTGGGTTTTTGTGCTTTTTCTTTTTGCGTCCACGGGGATCAGGGAATCGTCGCTGCTGCTGTTTCGTACTGTCTTTTGCTGTTGATGTTGCTATCAAGGTACTAGTGGTGCCGTTCTGAAGTGAGGACGATGATGCTGGATCACTGGATTGGTTTGGGTTATCCCCTAAGGTGTCATTGGTAGCAGTATTGTTGTTGGCGTCTATCCCAGATGCATTGAGTTGATCAGTATCCTCCAACGTTTTCTTGCGCTTTTTTGACGGCCGAGAGCGATATCCAGCTTGGGCCAGTTCTGTTCTAGATCTACGGCTATAGACATAATTGGGGTGGTCCTCCAAGTGCTGTTGCTTCAACTTCGCTGCTGCATTGATGTAACCATCTTTGGTATCCTGATAACATAAGAAAAGAGAAGTAAGTAAATGATAGCCTTTCTATTTTCTATATTAGACATGTCACTCTTTTTAATTTGGTTACCTGAGGTAAGTCATGCCAACTTCGACTAATCAATTTGCTGATCAGCGCTACTGTCAGATTTTCATTCTGGTCCAATAGTTTTCGTCGCATTTCCCGGTTGAATAACAGGTACGCATTGGGTGGTCGCTTTAGCCGTTCAGTTTTTTCCCCAACGAAAGAGCTGTTGTTGTTGTTGTTGTTGTTGCTGCTGTTGCCGTTGTTGTTTGTATGGTAGCCTGCCAAAGTCGCTTGGTCCAATGCATTAGCCTCTGCAGCGCCAGATAAACTCGCCACGTTCAATGGGCGTTGAGACGATGGAGAGGAGAAAGACGGAGAGAGATCACTGTTGGTAAGGGACTCCCTTTTCGATTGTTGATCACCGCTACCAGTACCATCAGATGTCACACTTTCATCATCCACTGCAATGGTCATAGCGATTGAGTTGTCCCTAGTTGTTCGAGATCCTGATGAAGTAGAGCCTGCAAAATCGTTAAACGGTAAATCAAAGGTAGGAGGTAAGTTCGGTTGATGTTGGTTGTGAAGATGGTGATTTTGGTGTCCTTGGTGGTCAGAAGTAGAACGTGATCCATCGTTTATGGTAGACATAGTCGTAAAAGTAATCGATGGAGTATCGGCATTAGTCAAGAGCGACGTATTCGTGTTGTGTGTTGATGTGCTGTCGTTTGGAAGTTCTGCCCTGATCCTATCCGCCTTGCGCTTGTACCAATCACGTTCTTCCTATAATAGTGATATCAAACCCAGTCAATAAAAAAAATCCAAACAAATTCTAAACATCCTATCTTCAAATACTATTGCGTCCTTACCTGAGTTAAAGCTTTCCAATCATCACCTAGCTGTCTATTGATATCAGTATTTCGCGCGTTAGGTTTGCCCTGTTTCAGAATTTGGCGCCGGGCGGAACAGAAGACGAAAAACGCATTTGGTGATCTTCTTTTCCCAGTTTGCTGTTTCTGTGGTCGCTGTTGAGTTGATTTTTTCGATTTCTTCTTTATCATGGTAGATTGCTGTTTGCTTGAGCTGAGAGTAGAATAATTGCTCAACTTGTTGATAGTATCGCCAGATGATGCCACCATAGCTGAGTTAGATCCGTTATCAAAATCTGCCCTGAGTTTTTCTTCATCGCTGCCCTGTTGATCCAGACTTGTGCATGTGTCCTTGTTGTTGTAATTATCGTTTGGAGAGAATGATATGGGTAATAATGAATGCATGTCGCTGATTCGTGGTGACGATGATGACGACGACGATGTCCATTGATTTGAATGTCGCTGTACTTCCAAGTTATGAGTTGGTGTCGTGGTGGTGGCGGTAGTGGTAGATGAATGCATACCATATTCGACATTATCAATTCTTGAGGATGATAGCAGGTCAGACATAGGGGCAAAGTTGGATCCATCCGGAACGCCATTAGCATCTACAAAGAAAAAAATTAATGTTAGTTTTGCATTTTCCTTTCCTTTTATCTCCACCATGTTATCGTTACCTTGGTATATCTCTGAATCATTTGGGTGTTTGGATATGGAGGGTGCTCCACGAGGTGAAGATGCAGATGAGTTGCTGTAGATAGCATTGGTGCTTTTTTGAAAAGTAGAATTTTGAGTATACCATGTCATCTAACAAAAAATGCGGAAGAAAAAAAATAGAGTTGAGTAAAAAACATTCCGACATGCAAGTTTTTCTTTTCACTAACCTGGCTAGAGTTCATTGGATGAGATTGATAGGCAGCAACAGCAGCGGCTCTAACAGCAGCATGTTCAGCAGTGGCTATGGAGTTGTGACGGTGTTGAGAAGAATGATGATGATAGGGCAGCAAAGAATGTGGAGTATCAGAATAAGATCGAGAATAAGGATGTTTGGTAGCACGATGGTTGTCCCTTTCATCATGGAAGTTGGAAAGTTCTGAATGAGGTGTTAATTGTTGATGCGGGTGTTGATGTTGGTGTTGGTGTTGGTGATGTTGCTGTGGTGGATACTGATGCTGCTTCATACTGTTTTGTTGGCCGTTGAGAGTTACCATTCCTTGACTACCAGCACGATGGTCTTGATTCTGATTGGTCGGTAACGTCACAGGAGGAATCACTTGACTTGGCATGGTGCGAACAGACGATCCATCGGTATGTAAGTCCATATAGATGTTGGTCAATGGGTGGATAAGTGAAGAGGGAGGCGTTGTTGACGATGTATAGGAGATAGTATTGCTGTCGTCGTCATGGCTGCCGTTGTTTGTTGTATCGTTGTTGCTGGTGGCTGTGGGTAAAGTAGAATACAAAGGAGACGAAGTATAATCCATAGATGCCGGTTTATGTGATGATTTTCCTTGTCGCGTCCACAGTTCTTTACTTTCAGGTCCAGGTATCTGTTGTTGGTATGTGATGTCTGATCGCGTAGTTGGTTCAGTGTTTGTTGCTGAGTAGTGTTTTTGTCGGCGTTGATCATCAAACGTCCATGGCGTACTCGGATGCACGAAAGGATTTTCCTGACCGGATAATTCGTAAAGTGATAAAGGAGTTGGTGTATGTGGTACGTTATGTTTCGCCAATAGAGTGGTGCCATCCATGTCATGAGCTGGTATATATTCACCATCGCCTACTTTCCACTGGGACATGGTCTATAAACAACAATTGCAACATGAATCATAATTTAGTATACCATATAAACATCTTATGAACAAGGGGTTGCTTACCTTTTACTTAGCAATCAAGACAAAGAATAAGCAAAAAGGCAAGATAGATAGTAAAGAATAAAGCAGGACAAGATATTGATTTCAAAAAGGGATGATGAACAAAAGAAAAGAAAGCAACAGAATAAATTTTCTGGCATGGAAAATAAAAAGGGAAAAAACAGGGAGAGAAAAAAAAGAAAAGTGAGAGAAAAAAGAAACAGCGTGCTCTTTTTTTTTTTTTTGTGCGCCCGGTCTTTATTGGGTAACCCTTGAGTTGTCAGCCCATCCCCCTTTCTATCTCTCCCTCCTAGCACTCATCTCAGATTTTATCAAATGACCCTTTTGTTGCCTTTATTGGTTTGTGCCACCGTTTGTCTTGATTTTAGCCTCTGACGCTCAGGATGAAAACTTTATCGGTGTTTTAACTACACTCAAAAAGAGCTGAAGATGGAGAAATATAAAAGATCATGGCCAAAGCTCCGCCTTTTTTTTTTCCTCTTTTTTTTTCGTTTTACTAAACTATATCAAACAACATGGCAAATGCGAAAAACTTCTTTACTAATGGTCGAAACATTATTGCCATCGGTCGAAACTTTAGGTAAAAAAAAAAAACATAAAATAATCACGGAAAAGGTTCAAGTTACTTATCGTTCCTTTTCTGCTTGCTATAGTGAGCACGCCAAAGAGCTTGGAAACGCCGTTCCCACAGCACCATTTTACTTTTTGAAACCTACCTCATCTTATTTGGCAAATGGCGGTGTTATTGAAATACCAAGCGGTTGTGAAGTGCATCATGAAAGTAAGTACAGGTGATAGTAAGCGTTGACCGATTCTCGGGAAAATTGACATGATTTTTGATTTTTGAATATTTTGTAGTTGAACTTGCAGTTGTCATTGGTAAAACAGGCCGTGACATTAAAAAATCCGAAGCCACTGATTATATTGCAGGTAGGACTTGACGAAATATGGATCATTGAACGAAGCATTTACTGACCACAATCTTCAGGTTATGCGTTAGCAATCGACTTGACCGCTAGAAATGTTCAGGTAATACGCTTGAAAATATAAAGATTTGATATAATGTACAATGAGTACTAATGTTTGCAATATTTTAGGGTGAAGCAAAAAAGAAAGGATTGCCTTGGGCTACTGCAAAAGGATTTGACACCTTTACTCCAATCAGGTACGCTTTGGGTACGATATAAACTACATCCTCGTCTATTGACATACGTTTTATTTTATTTTATTTTTGATTTAAGTGATTTTATTCCCAAGGAAAAAATTATGGATCCATCCAATGTGACTCTTTGGCTTAAGGTAAACACAAAGAGTCGAAGAATGAAAGGGTTTGTATAACTGACTTATATCTTTATTATAGGTGAACGATGATTATCGTCAAAATGGCAACACAAAGGATATGATTTTCAAGTAAGCCATTGTCTATTTTATGTATGTAAAAATTAATATGATTTCTCTGTTTTTTAGTGTGCCGTCACTCCTGGAATACGTGTCCTCAATTATGACTTTGCAAGTGGGCGATATTTTGCTGACTGGCACGCCCAAAGGTGTCGGTCCTATTGTCGCTGGGGATATTATTACTTGTGGTCTTCGTGTAGGATCTGATGAAACGGATTTATTAGATATGAAGTTTGATGTTAGTGATCGCCAAAACAGCACTTACCGCTTTGAATAGTGGGTACAGGTGCGCAATGTATATTTTTTTAAAACGCCGTTTTTTAGCCTCCGCGCATGATTCGAATAAAAAACTCTCACGTTCCGTGTTCCAAAATATTTTTTACTTTTGTCTTTCGTTCTTACTTTTTTTTACCTTAACTCCCCACTCTTCTTCTTCATTCTTTTTTAAATATATATAGCATGTCGGTAAGTGTCTGTATATATAGACATATTTGAAAAATACAAATAATCACATGTTACGCTTTGTACCAACCTTTCTTTTTCTTTTTACTTCTGTCCCCAATAGTCTCATCCTATCAAGTTATCAGCCCTTCAAACGCGTCTATTTCAAGCCAAGGCCGAACGCAAAAAGAGGTCCTATTTTGTTGTTGTCATTGCTTCACAAAAAGTATATTAACATGATTTTATTTTTTAGTTTTGAAGATATTGGCAAGCAACTCGGTCGAGATGAAATCTACGTGGCTGCCATCTTTTATGGACAAGTAAAAAAAAAAAAAAGAGAATGCTATGCTTGGTAACGCTACTTTGTTCTAATGACTTTGTGTATTTATTCTAGGCAAAACCCACCTTGGACGAAATAGAAAAACTATCAAAATATCTCAATATCCCTGCAGCTCACCTACTTGCGGAATTTGGCCCCCAGTTTTACCCTGATCGTGGCGGTTTGATGTCCATTCCTCCCACAGACCCTGTACTTTATCGACTATACGAAATGATTCAAGTATATGGATACCCCATTAAAGCTATTATTCATGAAAAGGTATGTACTATACACACGGTGGAAAATAAGATGCTATGATTACTGACTTTTCTCTTCAAGTTTGGCGACGGTATCATGTCTGCTATTGATTTCTCAGCTAGTGTTGAAAAGGTAAATAATGCAATTGATAGATCCATATGCTTAATGATTTGTTGATGCTAACTACTTTCGTTATTTTCTCTGCAGGTGGAAGACCCAAAGGGTGACCGAGTCAAGCTTGTGCTAGATGGTAAATTCCTTCCTTACAAAAAATGGTAGTGGTTGGTAGCAGTATCTTATTATTAGCATTAGTATGACGGTTTTAATGATGACTTTACTACTCATATTTTTAGTATTGATTTGGTAGTACGTTATATACTATATTTTTGTCTTTTTAAATAAATATATTTTTTTTGTCATTTATATTACTGTCTTAAATTTTTTTGTATTTAGCTTGGTGTTTTCCTCCATTAATTTGACCAGCGTTTTCTGTGAGCTTTCACTATTGACAAGATAGCAATCTGCAGCTCGTTTTGCCACTGCCAATATACTACCTTGAAGAACGTGTACATACTAGGCGGGTTTAGTGGGGTTTTTTTACTGGTATGGAGGAGTCCTTGCCAAGGGCTAAATTGGGGTAGTGGGGATTCACAGTGCAGAGGTGGTTCTGACAGCTGGTTCTGACGGAGCGAAAATGGTCTGGGTGGTTTGCATTATCAAAAATTAAATTAACATTGCTTGTATGATGCATGCCAAAGATTTAGGTAATCCAGACACTAGTTTCCTCTTGTTTGCGAGCTTGAAGTTCTTGATGTTGATGCTTTGTACTAGAAAACTGACATCTTTTGAAAAGACGATTGGTTTTAATAACATAAAACAAGTTTGTAGTATCATTTTCAGTGAAGCATGCTCGCTGGAAAGGCTAGCCAATGAATTGATGAAGGCTTTTTCCGAAATTCGCAGCAAGGTGTCACCGAAATCGTCGTCGTATGTGGCATGATATTTTTAATTTATGTCTTGTCATATACCAAAAAAAAAAAAAAAAAAAAAAAAAAAAAAAAAAAAAAAAAGTGTTGGTCTGATAGTAGAAAAAGGGTATATATTTTATTGGAATTGTAAGAATATACTGTAAAAGTCAACAGCATTCAAGGGATCTAATGGAACTAGCATGAGCGAGACTAATGGGAGATCTGGGGATTGTTCAACACTAATCTAATGGTTTCATCGTAAAATAGGAGTCAGTATACTGTATAAGGCACAAGAAAGATTTGAAGTACATCAGATATTGAAACACAACCACAGTGAACACTAGCTAAAAGGAGTAACGGTAGTGAAAAAGGGAGCTATTGCTCATGACATGATAGAGACGAATGGGACACATTTTTCACTGAAGCAATCAAAAGAGACATAATTTATTCAATTATAAATACAAACTATGCGCAAACAAACACTAAACTAAGCTAATGAAGACTCCAAAAGCGAACTATTGGTGGTCCTAAATCCTGAATCCAAAATGAAAGGGTTTCCCCATGCATCTTGTATTCCCTGATTTGAAAACCTTTCTAACCTAGACTTGACACTAATATATGTCCACTATCCCTGTAGAAGCCATAATTGTGTAGAATTGAAGAAGAAGAAAAGAAAAGAAAGAGAGCGAAAGGAAAAATGGGCGAAATAAAATATTCACGTGGGCGGAATTTAAATCAACTTCGTGGTTGTGTGGATTTGGTGGATTAAAAAAGGAACATTCTCTTATATTTCTTTTTCTGCATGTCTTCGTTTTTAACAATATTTAACACCATACAGCATAATCAACATGAAATTTCTCTTCTCGTGACATAGCTGTTAAAATGCTGTCACAAGCCTTTGCTCTTTGGAATAATTTTCCACCAACGTAGAATAATCCGCCCTTTCACTAAGAATAGCTTGTCTCTCGGCGTGGAAGTGGTTGTCTCTTACGTTATGTTTATTATAAAGTAGAAAAGTCTTTATTTATATGTCTTCAATACATGCCTTTAATAATTTTTAGCGAACAATAACAGTGTTTTTGGGTTATATAACGTTATTGAAGGCTCATTTAGTGGGGCCTATGACTAAATTGGGGCATCTTTTTTATATGAGTTGGGTATGTAGGTGACCAGGAATCGATTCCATGCAGAATTAATCGTGGCTCACAGTGTAAAAGTGGTTATTATGGTTGTTGGAAATTTCGGATAGACGAGATTATTTTTGGAAGGGGTTGGGTCATTGATAAAAAGTGATTATTTTATTTTTCTCATGATGCAAGCAAAATATCAAGGCGATATAAGCTATGGGCGGCTTTAATGAGACTAAATCATTAAATTCGGATCAAATATGGGTTGCAAATGATGTTTTCTTTTAGGAGGGGTTTGGGTCATTAATAAAAAACATGTTTACCGTGCTGTCCTCATGCTCCGTGGAACATTTCAAGGAGATCCAGAGAACAGCTTTTCCTACACATATACATACATACACATATATGCATACACATACACGCATACACGCATACACATACACGCATACACATTAAGTCAAATTACATTGTTTGATAACGTTGTACAGTAAAAGGAAAAAAGAAGGTCTTTTTTATTAGACATCAATGGTAAAACCTAAACTAAACTAGAGTGAACTAACTAAGCATGGGATAATGCGAGAGCAGAAGATGGAGTCAAACCTATATGCAAGATAAAACAAAATGTTAATAACCATAATATCATTTCTAATTTTTGTTGGAGGTTTACCTAAATCTTTTAACGTTTTCTCAAGATCAGCTTCGCCAAAAGTTTTTCTAACAAGAGGGAGATATTTAGTATTATAATGATGAGTGGACCGGATGTTCAAAACTAAATAATAAATGCTTTACCTTGGAAAGGTAGTGGAGAGATGGAATGGGCCATTGAATCCGTTGGTCTTCAAGTGGTTGTAGACATCATTCAACTTTGCATCAGCTGGGAAAGTTTGCGTCAGTGGAGGACCATTTGGGACACGAATCTAAGCAAGTTTATAGAAATATTAGTATGAGTTTGGTGCTCTGTTTTGATTTTCATTTACTTGTAATCGAGCTTCATTGTATTCAGGTTTGACAGGGCGACTGGCAGGTGCAGGGGCTGGGGTTGTCGTAGGGGCACCAGACGAGGTTTCTTGAGCTGCTGATCGCTTAGCGGCTTCGCGCTATATACATACACACAAAAAAAAAAAAGTGAGATTGATGACAAATGCATCCCCTAAAATATAAAATAACATTGCGCTTACCTTTGCTTGTCGTTCTAATTTGTCTTGTTCGATCTTGGCTTTGATGTTAGCCTTTGCAATACGATCCAATTCCTTTTCCCTTTTCTTTGCTTCCATGACCTTCTTCATTTCTTTGGCTTCTAATTCCTCTTTGACGGATGACATGTCTTGGCCAGCTTTTCGTCGAAGGCGTTCCGCTTGCTTTTGGTCTTCTACACTAGTTTGCGAGTCCTTTGCCCTTTTTTCCGCGAGTCGTGCCTTCAGTTCAGCTAGTTTTTGTTTCTTTTCTTCCTCCGTCAATGGTTTGATCACTTGTATGCTTTCAGAGAAATTTTGATGTTGAGTCTTGATAGCATGTCGCTCGGCAGAAGTAGCTGCAATCAGCCCGCAACAATGAATCGTTAGTAAATATCAACGTACGTCCTTGGATAAATATATATGTATATTACCGTCACGGAAAAGCTTTTGGCAATCATTGCATATCAAACTTTGAGCTGTTTGTTCACCATCCTTGATTTCACCTAAAATAAACCATTGTCAATAAAAGTTTCTATTCGTTGAAACCGTACCTACCGTCTTCCGGCACCGCTGCTGCCGTTGTTGTTTCAGTTGTACTTGCACCCAATGAATTTCCTTTATCACTATCGCCTTCTTCAGGTTCGTCAGTCACTTCTGGGTGTTCGAGGAGCCTAATTTTCAAATATCAAAGAGCAAGTTGAATATGTATGCATAAAATCCAGTTCATTCATCAACACATCCTACATACCAATCCATAGCTGGTTGAAGACCAGCGCCCTTCACAGCTTTCCATGCTTTTTGACTAGAGTATATATATATATAAGGGTATCAGTACTTGTTTTGACCTAAATCCATGGCTGCTTTACAGGAGCAATTGCAGGAGAACCAGTACACGCGTCACCCTCACATTCCGTTCTCCCTTTTTCCCTTCCTTTTTTGATCCTGATTTTATGGCCCATCTTACACTTTTACACGAGAAAAGCCCATTCCAACTAAAGTTTCGATATCACCAGACATAATAAGGTCAATATTTCAAGTTAAAAAGAAAAAAAGAATATTTACAAATGTTAATGAAAATTGTAAATTATGAAAAAAAAAAAAAAAGTGGAATGAAAAAGAAATTTTGAATGAACATGTGCCAAAAATAGACCATTTCAAATGCCGACGTTAACGGCTGCGTTCGTACAGGATTTGACAATCAAAAAAGCCAAAACAATGGGAATGAATGTAAATTAACCGAGTCATTGATCTACTGATCCCAAATTATCTATTTGATTGGATTTTGCATACAATTTGATTGACCCATAATTGATCATCACTCGTTGCACTGCACAAAATATCATAACAGCTCCTCTCTGGGTTTGAATTATGATTTTTCTTTAATGTCGATGGTCAAATTCCCTTTTTTTCTTTCTCTTCTTTTCCCTTTATTCTCGTTTCCTTCCCTCAAAAAGGGAAATACTGGTTATTTGACTGTTATAAGCTCTTCTATTCGCCTCAGAAAAGAACAAAAGAACTTTTACATACGATGCCAGCTTTATTCCCCTCTTCACCACCACCATCACCATCACTACCTTCCTCGCCACCACGACGACGATCGATACCACCTCTTGTACTACTATCCTTTGCTATGCTTCATTCTCAGGTATATTGGCTCTATTCTGTCATATATCATCTCTGTCACAACTTGTCTGATCGACCAATGGATCTCTCTTTGGATGATACTGTCCTTAATGCTCTTAGCAAACGCTCAGGTAGACCTCGTGCTTTCTCTGAACCTCAACAAACATCGTGTGTTATGCTTCAACAACACCAAGTCCTGAACAAATCATCGTCAAAAATAATTAGACCTCGAAGTAAGTTGTATTGATACCTATTGTCTGGTAAGGAATTGTTCAACTTAAACCTTTTTTTTTTATATTTAGGTACCACGATCAGTGCAACCACTGTATCTGCCGATGCTCCACTAAGAAGGCAACAATGGGTTCAACAAATTCAAACATGTCTTGATAAACAACAAAAGCAGCACCAACAGCAGCAATTATTGGATACAACAGTTGCCGATGAACGGCTAGGACGTACTCGACCTCCTCGATGGTGGCAGCGCACAAGACGGCATTTGACTCGCCAAGAAAAAGACCACAACATCGATCCTGTCTCGAGTAATCATATCGCGCCAAATTTATCTTCACTATCAATGGAGTTGGAAGGAATCAATAGCAAACAACATCATCATTTGACTCCAATTCGGCCCGCTTCTTGTGATATGCAACCGCATTATCATCATGATATCACTGCCACCTCCACCACCTCCACTATGCGCAAAGGCGAAACTCCCATCATCTCCACCGACGACGCTTCTTCTGGCACTCGTCCTTCTTTTTCCAACAACTTGACATCACCATCATCATCATCATCACTATCAGCGCAAACTGCCGTGACGACGTGTGACAATGATCATTCAGCAGCAATAATGACGGAATCATCCATGTCCATACAACAACAATCCTCTTTACAGCGGCAGACACCTTTGGCAAAAATTAGGTCGGTGTTCATCAAATCACAAATCGAACCGGAAAACAAAGGACGCTCCTCTGTTCTGAACCCGAAGCGCAAAACAATGCTTGGCGTCGTCCCTTCTCGATGGTCCGCCGGTCTCAACAACAACGATGCGTCGACTGAACATATGAAAAAACGACGATCTGTACGAATCAAAGAACCGCTGGGCGCAATCCTATCACATACATCATCATCATCATCATCATCAGCATCGACAGTAGCAATAGAATCAAGACCGAAGCGACGTTTATTCTCTTCTTTACCGGCATGGCATCGGAAATCGGTCGGTTAGATGAAATACATCATTTAGTTTTAGTTACTTCGTCGTTTAGAATATGTCTCTCTCTTTCTCTCTCATTTTCACTTTGTAAATATATATACCTTCCTGCTTAGCCTTATTTTTGTCATCCACATTTTTTTTTTTTTTTTTTTTTTACACACACACACATACATATTTAATAAAAACCAACTTGAAAAAAAAAAGACAGTGTTTATTTGTTTTGTTTGAAGTTTGTTTATTCATTTCGTCTTCTTTTTCAAATACATTGAAATGCATTCAATAAATTTTACTCATGATTTCATTACTGAACAGGGCTTGCATAAAAAAAAGAAAGGAGGTACACTTCTAGATCATCTTTTGTAGTTTATATATGGGGGAGGGCAAAAGTGGAGAGGGATGAAGTCCGTGATATTTTATTTGAATATGAGTTTATTTGATTTGATTCTATATTAAGGGAAGAGGGACTAACGCAAAGAGGGAAGGGTTGAACAATCAATCAATTTCTGATACAGTATATGCGGTTGGGGAAGAAGTCAGTGATAAACGATTTGATTTGAATATATTTGTTTTATTTGAATTGGATTGATTCTAAACTAAGATAATGGGGATATAAAGGAAGAGGAATAAGTAGAAGGACAAAAAAAAAAAAAAGAAAAAAAAATCACACACGGACACACACAAACACATAAAAAAAGAAGAAGAAAAGAAAAAGAGGAAAGGGTGTGGCTATGAATGAAGTTTCGGTATAATAGGATAAGGTGTTGTTTTTTGATTTTTTGAGATTTGAACAAATAAGAATAATACTAAAAAAATGAATGATATCAATATAAAAGAGGAGGAAGATTTAAAGGAGTGTATGGAAGAGCATGGAAGAGGAATGTTTCGATAGGATGAGATGGAGGGGGAGGAGGGGAAGGGAATAATGGATATAAAAGTAGCAATAAATATAAACTAAAAGATCTAATAATTGAAGGATCCACTAAACTGATAATCACTTTTGTCCTTTCCCTTTTTTGATGAGCCATTGTAAAGTGACATCGATGTTGACTTGATTTTTGGCAGAGATCGAATAGCACGATACTTCACGGTTAGTGATAGATTGTAAATGTCTATTAAAAAAAGGAGAGGGATGGTGGTCAGCTCAGAATGCCAGTCATCTCCGTCCGGATCACTCCCCCTTTTACGTTTCATATGACTTACAATACTTCAATAAGCTGTTTGACTGACAACGCATCCTCCAGGTCGTTTTTGTTGCCGAGAACAAGCATAGGTATGTTGGCCAGTTGTGGTTTTTCCAATAAAGCCTTGAGTTCAGTGTATGCTGCCTCTAGTTTGCCATGGTCTGCCGCATCAACAACAAAACTAAGAAAGACGATCAATCAGTATCTGATATCTTACCTGTCATACTTTTTTTTTTTTTCCAAGCCTTACACTATAGCGTTGACCCCACGGCAATAACGTTCCCACATACTCCTAAAACGAGGTTGTCCGCCGATATCCCATAGTTTCATTGTCACATTGCCCTTCGTCACCTTTCGCATATTGAATCCGACCGTAGGTATAGTATCTTCCATAAATTGTCCAGACTATAATATGTAGACGAAAAAGGTTAAGTTACGCCATCATCTTGCCATCTTTTAATATATTCTACTTTGTTGTTTTCTTTACCGCAATAACATTGACAAGAGTCGTTTTGCCGCTGTTCTGTAGTCCTACTAACGTCAATTCCATTTCAGTCTTCGTAAAGAAAGGATGATAAAGAGAAACGAGTCTAATGAGTCAGTCGGTCTATTTATCCATTTTGTTTCGTTTTTACCTTGAAAAAAAGACCCCGAAGCCATTCCAGAATTGAATTCAAAATGCTTGCCATGAATGATAATAATAATATATAGTGGGAATAATAATAATAATAATAATAAAGATGGGATGGAAAAGTAGAAGAAGAAAAAAATGGGAAGGAAAAAAAAAAAAGGTTTCGGGGAAAGAAATGCGAGCTCACACACACACACACATAAAAAAAAAAAAAAAGAGTCGACTGACTGATTTTAACAAATTAGAGACGTCATGTGTTTCCTGGGGCCAATCACATTTACGTCTATCTATCGTATACTATCTCCAGATATCAGTTCATACTGTTCATCTTATCAGTTAGGTTGTTTTTGTTTTTTCTGTCTACTGTCATTTCTATGTTTTCAAAGAAATTAAGGGGGGCGTCAAGGACATGGATCCTTTTTTTTTTTTAGGTCCTGAAACCAAAATAGGCCACCAGTGTTACACGACTCAACGAGTTCACCCACCTATCCCTTACTTTGATTACCACTATGCTGGAAAAGGCCTGTGCCATGCGCTATGCTGGTGCCTGGACTATATATATATATAATGTTTATATGATTTTGTCGGAAGCTCAACCAAGTGAAGAGATAGGAGATCAACGTTTGAGCCTCACCCCGGAACACAACCGAAACGTTGAGTAAAGCGCCGAAAGAAAAATTAAGAAGAAAAAAGGGCGCCATAGATAATTCGTCCTCGGCCTAGTGTAGTATTAGGATAACATTACTGTAGAGAAATGCGAGAGTATGTATGTATGGGTCGTTTACTGCATTAAGATTTTTTTTTGGCGCTATTTAACTTGACGATCTCCTGCTTTATGATGATCCAGATCAATAGTCCAAATAAAAAGCGCCATCATATATACACCATCACATGAGTTTATGAAAAGGACCGTTAAGGAGTGCCGGTAAGACCGATAAACGTATCATTCCGACACGCATTCACTATTTAGATAAATAGCGCCGTTTTCTTTCGTGTGTGTTTCTTGATTTTGATCAATTCTTTCAGACAATTTTAAAAACAATGGATGAAACTGCCAATACGCGAGACTCCATCAAACGATCAATTGACCAAAATGAAAATTTATCCCCATTGGCTGTCGGAGGTTTGGCTAGTTTTTTTTTTTTTTTTTTTTATTATTATTATTCTTTATCACTCAATCTTGACATTTTTTATTTTCATCAAACCAGATCAAAAACTCCAACGACATATAGGATATCTAAGTGGAACTGTCATGAATGGTATACAAACACAATATCACTGAGAAGAAGAACAAAGAATAATCTAATTCCTCCATGATATATGCATAGTGGGTGAAATCATTGGCTCTGGTATATTCTCAAATCCGTCATATATTATCAAAAACACAGGTTCAGGAGGAATGATGCTAATATTATGGCTCATTGGTGCTTTGACAAGTGTTTCTGGCTTGCTGACCTTTTTGGAATTAGGAACTATGGTAGGATGAAAGCAATGAAATGGTCATAATCACTAAACTCTTTCTGTGTGTGTGTGTTAAATAGTTTCCGCGGAGTGGTAAGGGTTGAATTCCAGGTACATGGAAGCATATTATCGAATTAATTTTTTTTGCGTGGTATTCAGGTGGTGAAAAAACATATCTCGGTTATATATACCCTAAACCTCGGCAAATTATATCTTTTCTCTTCATGATCCTTGTGGGTGTGTGCACTCGGTGTGGTACATTAGCACAGGTAAAAAAAAAAAAAAAAAAAAAAAAAAGGCGGAGTGTCAAATTTCAGGAACAAAAATTAATAATAAAAAAAAGGCGTCCATTGTTTTCGGTGATAATATGATATACGCTATTTATGAGGGAAGACAACACAATGAATGGGCATCTAGGGGTTTTGGTGGTAAGTAAGATCCTAAATATCAATACCATTGTTCTAATTTTCCTCTGATATTTCTAGTTTTTTGTATTACTTTCTGGATCGTTGTCAACATTTTGTCAGCCAAGGTACACAGAGTATGCATATAATTATACCTATATTAAGTTGAGTTTTCCTTTTCAAATTTTGGGGAAAAAATAGAAAGCCATTAAATTCAACAACTTATTTACTGTGCTGAAAATCTCGCTGCTGGTACTTTTGATATGCGTAGGATTCGCAGGGATGGCAGGAATTCTACCTGACCAACCAAATCTTTCAGGCAATTTTTCATTCAAAGGAACGATACAAAGTCCTGGATCGTATGCGAATGCGATCTACTTTGTAATTTATTCTTATGGAGGCTATTACAATTTGCAAAGAGTCACAGATGAATTGAAAGATCCACTTGTCAATCTTCCTCGCTGTGGTGCCACTTCAATTGCTTTCACAACGGTGGTCTATATTTTGGCTAATTGTGCGTATCTCGCGGTTTTGCCTTTAGAAGTGATAAAAAACTCCCAAGTGACAGTGGCAGCTAGTTTGTAAGTAGATATTCATCCATTTTGGTATTTGTTTTTAAATAATAATCTAGTTAATTTTTTTTCTTTAAAAAAAGATTTAATGCAGCTTTCGGCGGCATCTTTGGATCACGAGTTTTACCAGTGTTTGTAGGAATGTCATCCTTTGGTATGGTTGGTGTAAGTTTCTCTCCCTCCTCTTGCTTTTAATTTTTCATAATCGGTTTAAGAATACTTTCTTTAGGTTGTGGTTTATTCGGCATCGCGAGTGATCTTGGAATTTGCTCGCGAAGGCCATTTGCCATTTGATCGCTTTTTTGGAAAAGTCCATCCAAAATTACAAACTCCGGTTCATGCCATTTTACTATTATATTTTCTCGCCTTATTTTTTTTATTGGTCCCTCCGCCGGGCACCGTATTCGAATTTATTATGTCATTTAACACCTACGGCGAATATTTTTTCTGTAAGTGAGCCGAATGAATGGGATGAATTATATGCAAATGACACGAGTCTGACAAAAAAAAAAAAGCGACATTATGCGCGGTAGGCGTATTTATTCTTCGTCACAGAGAACCTAACCTTAGGCGTCCTATAAAAGCACCTAGAGTAATTGTATTGTTCTATTTGTCGGTGTGTGTTTTCGCTATTGCCTTTGTTTTTATTCCTCCTGTACATCCTCCAGATGCTTACCCATATTATGGTAATATAAATATATATATATATATGTATGATAGAGAACTGAGCGGTCTTTAACGATCCATACTAATTCTTTTTTTGGTGGGGGAATAGTGCCTTATGTTTGTTGGTTAGCTTTTGCAATATTTTGTACTATCCCATGGGTAAGTTGAATTGTTTTACAAAACAATACTAAATCTTCGTCTTCGTAGTACGTCAAAATGGTATTATACAATGGTTTAGAGAACTCCTACAACACTGAAATTCGAAATCAAGCAAAGCAAAGCCTTAAAAAAGATGGCATTCCAAATGACCAAATTTCCAAGGGTAAACGACCAAGTGGTTACAGTGATGATATAGTAGAAACCATTGATACCAGCGTGAAAGAAGGGTCTTTTAAATAAAGCAAGCAGGGCTGTCTTAGGCTGTCCAACATTTTGGACGGTTGGGGCATTTACACTCCGCTAGGTTTTTTTATTTTTTAATTTTTCCACAACTCTTTTCTCCACTTTTTTTTCTTTTCTTTTATTTTTTCAGGACATTATCTTCTTTGAGACCTTCATTGCGATATTGGGTATTTTGTATTAGTTTTAGAACTTGAATCAGGGGCATTTTGAAAACTGCAATACAAACATCATGGGGAAACCTTTCATTTCGAATCTAGGATTTGGTGCCCACCATTGTTAGATTAGCTTTCATCTTGGAATAGTGTTATGAAACCGCAATTAGCTTAGCTTAGTGCTAGTTATCATAGTCCATATCTACATCCGAATAAAATATGTCTTGCCTTTTTATCAATCATGTCTCTCATAAATTTAGTTTATCTTATCTGATGTGTATCTGGGTACATGCGGAAATAAATGGGTATATGTGTACGTAAAAAGGGCAAGCCTAAATCACTTTTCCCGACCGTCGCGCTCAATTCTCCTCCTACTATATATATATATATATATATATGTGTGTGTGTGTGTGTGTGTGTCTGTGTGTGTGTGTATGTGTGTGTATTTGAGTAGAAAACAAACAGACGTTTATCTGTGCAAAAATACGGGCACCGGAGAGTGCCCACCAATTCTTATTTTAGAGGATCCAACGTACGCAGTACAATAAAACATATTACTGTTGATTTTTCTGGAAGTCTTCATACATATATATATATATATATATATATAAACAAAGAGGGTTTTTACTTCAATATGATTATGATTGTATAGGTTTGCGGTGTGCAAATACAGTCTACTAACCTCAGGTTGAGACCACTATAAACTAAATTGAGACGCGGTAGAAATAAAAAAAATTGAGACAGGAGAGACAGGGCAAAATAGTTTAGGGAAGGGAGCAATAATTTCGGGACAGTCGAAAAACAAAAAACTGTAGCAAGAGCAGATTTTCTTTATCTTTGGTCATGCGGCTACATGTCGGACTAAATAATGAAAATAAAAAGGGGGATTGTCGCAAGCCATAAACAAAACGTGAAAAAAAGCGCCACATGAATCATTGTGGTACATGGTATCCATGTGGGGTGGAAACAAAGAACATAAAGAGGTGGGGTCCAGTTTTTTTTTTTTTTTTTTTTTTTTTTACTTTATTTCTCTTTATATTTTTATTATTATTCAGAGATACATAAAATAAAAATGACATTTATAACTGAAAAAGGGCATGTTGAAGTGGCTCATGATCGTCAAAGAACGCCAACTAAATTATATTATGAAAAATATGGGAATGGACCTGAACGAGTTCTCCTTGTGATGGGTAATATATATTAAATCGATTGAACTCGTACAAGACAAACTGATTATAAACTATCCCTACAGGTTTGGCTGCACCGTGTCAAGCTTGGGATTTTCAGGCAAGTTTCGTCAATTTTTTTTTACCAATGTATAGCATTTAAACTCAGTCTTTTTTATTTTTATCCAGGCCAAATTTCTAGCCAAGACAGGAAACTACACTGCCATTCTCTTCGATAATCGTGGAAATGGACATTCAGGTACAGTTTGATAGAAATATATTTCCACAACTCTCTAACACTTTTCCAAAAAAAAAAAAAAAAAATAGACTCGCCTCTTGGTTTGTATACGTAAAGCTGTTTATTTATTATATCATCCCCATTTTGCCTTTTTTGGACAATTTCATATGAAAGTTGATTGTCTCTCTATTTTTTCTTTCTTAGAACGCGGCAATTGGCGGCTGATGCCCTAAATATGTTAGATGAAGTTGGTTGGAAATCAGAGGTCCATCTAGTCGGTATTTCTATGGGTGGAATGATTTCACTTGAAATGGCCGATGCGGATCCACAACGATTCAAGTCCTTGGTTTTGACAAGTACCTCCGCGAGAAGGTTTCTGCCAACGGTAACAAAAAAAAAAAAAAAAAAAAGAAGTGGGGTAAACCTTAAATTGATAATGTGAATTTTTTTTTTGTGATGTAACAGTGGACTGCCGTATCAACTTTTACAAAGATTGCATTATTTTACCGAGAACCACGAGACCAAATTAATGCGGCGATGGAACTGGTATATCCCCTTCACTGGCTCGATCAAACGCCAACGGACGCATCACACGCTAAGCGGTACGAAACCAATCGAGATATGGCAATTACCAATTTCATCACTCATATGGGTCAATCCCGGCTACAGCCTCTACATGGTAATGTAGGTCAAGTATCGGCTTGTCTGCGCCATTACTTCTCAGATGCTCGATTGATAAAGTTAAAGCAAACGGGCATCCCTATATTGGTCGTCACTGGCACTTGCGATAACCTTGTTCCTACCTCTTCCTCTTTCCATCTCAAGCGTATTTTAAAACCTCGGCGTTTTGTTGTGTTTGAAGGCTCTGGACATGATATTCCGGAAGAGCAAACCGATCGTTTCAATCAACTTCTCTTAGAACATTTGACTTTTAGCAGTAAACCCATATCCCATTCCCCTATTTTGCCCTTGGCTGGTGAAGCCAAATTATAAGTCTATAAAGAGCCATTGATTTCAATAAATTGATAAAGTTATTTTTTATTTCAAATCAGAATATAGAAGATAATCTAAAAGAATAAATAATCTAAACTACAACCAAGACGTATAATATGGTCAGGATAAAACTAGTGTAGTGGAAGGGAGGAGAGAGTAAAAAAAAAAAAAAAAAGCACTATATATACATCTAATCTATTTCGACTATTTCATCATGATCGAGACAACAATTCAAGTTCATCCGCAATCGCTTTTGATCCAGTAGTGTTCCATTCTTGCTGTGTTTCTATACGTTTGATCACTTTTCCAATCGCCCGCGTCAAATCATTACTGAATGCTTCCTCATTCACACCAGATTTTCGAAGTCGATAATAAAATGCCAATACCTTAAGGTCCTGTGCTTGTTCCAGGTAAGCGGTAATAATATCCTGAATGGCCTGTTTCCCTTGTGTCCTTGTGAGTGTCAATATATTTCCTGATGATGATGATGATGATGATGATGATAATGACGGTGACGATGATGATAATGCTGTTTCTTTTGTCGCTGTCGTAGTTGAAGGTGATGTGACATTATCTAAGGCTGTCGTCGGTGTTGGGGCTGTAATCGTGTCATTCACATTGACGAGGCATAGCATTAATTTTTCAGCATCAGTGCAATAAGAGGGTGGCCCATTTGAATGAGCTAAGAGACGTACCACATTTAACCAGGTTGCTACTTGATAATCAGGCCAGGATGTATGTGCAGTAATATCGTTTGCTGGAGGTATTGCTGATGAATCAGATGATGGGCGACCAAAGCGTTGGACAAGAGATCGTGCTGCGTCTGCCACCAATTCCAACGAAGCTTCACTAGACAATAGCCACTCAACATATTGTGTATAAAGAGCCGGGCCAGGTTGTATCACATCTATGTAGCGCATCGTATCTCTCCACAGAAAGTCAATGGCATGTGCATTTCCACATTCAACATAGTATCGTAGCATCACACTGCAGTCAAAAGGTGTTCGAAGTTTGTTGAGAGAATAATGCTGAAGCATAGCTACGTATGGTCGGGCTTCTTCTAGTGGTAACTGTCTCTTGAGATACGCCTGAATCATATAAGTACACGTTCGTGTTGTTGGCAGTCGATACTGTTGTGTTTCCATTGAGTCAACTACTTGTTTGGCCATAGCTAATCCTTGTGTTGTTGGGCAAGCAAGAAATCCACGGATCAGCCGATTATACATGGTGGTTGGTATTTGTTGCCCCGCTTTCTGCAATTGGTGCCATAGTGTCTCCAGTTGTGCCAAATCTTTTGCTTTGCCCGCAGTATCCAGGTCTTGTTTCAATTGCCCCAGTTGTTGTAGTGTCAAAGGCGCCATTGGTGAGTAATCAAACCCGCTTGCATAATTTGACGTTTCCGCTATTGCTGTTGATGAAGTAACCGTTGACTGTGTACCCAAAATAACTTGATCAATCATATTGCTGTAAGATTGGTTGCTTGGTGTTGACTTCTCTTTTAGCTTTTCGCGGAATAACGAAGTGATACCCATATACAGTTGTTTTTCCTCCTTTGGACTAAGGAAACGCCGGAACCACTGAGTACTAGAAGTACCAAACAAGGCTACGTTTTGCTGGCGAATTGTATTTGATAAAATAGATCGTAAAAGATTCGATTTTGTTGTAGTGTTCAAAAGTCGTTGAGTCATTGGAGGTATACACGTATTGGAAAAAAAAAAAAAAAAATTGGACGAAAAAAAATGGGTACGGACGAGCGGCGATTCAATTTAAATTTATAAACTACAGAAAGTACCCACAAGTCCCTCCATTGAAGGCACGCCAGTCGTATAGCATTGATGTCAGCGGTAAGGGCATTCCAAGGAGAAATGAAGAATACCAGTAAAACAGGGGCTAGTTTATCAGACAATGCATCTTTTTAAACTTTTTGAAAAAAAAAATTGAGCGATCAGATATCTGTTTGGATTTTTGCTTTGTGTGCGCCTCTGACGTTGATGTAGGCTGAATAATCCAAAATAGGGCAGGTCATTTATTTCCTCCCTCTTTTTTTTTATTTTATTTTATAAAACTCTCTCTCTCTTCTCTCTCTCTCTCTCTCTCTCTAACTTTTTTCTCTCGATTTTTTTTTTATCTCATCACCTGGATATTCTCGTGACTTTACTGTATCATCATGTCTACCCTTAGTAGTGAAAGTGGAAGCGATACTGCACTGGAATCTCAAGAACATCCTGCGTCTCCCATTAACGGCAACAAACGAAAATCAGTCATTGATACTCGACGAGCAGAACAAAACCGTGCAGCACAAAGGGCATTTCGACAGCGTAAAGAAGTTTATGTCAAAGAACTAGAGAACAAAGTACAGGATATGGAAATACTAAAGGATCGACTATCAAGACTGGAAATCGAAAATGAACGTCTGAAATACCGAGTCTGGGAATTAGAATCATCACCAACCTCGACTTCAACCTCACCCTCTGTCTCAGCGTCAGTTTCAGCATCGGTAGCAGGAGCAACAACAACCGATAGCATGCCATCACCACTCTCTTCTTATTACAAGACACGCCCCTATGGTAATGACACGACCAGTACTTCTAGCGATATCACACCACGACAACTGCAACACAACCAGTGGCAGCCATTCTCGACCGATATATCATCCAAAACGACAAAAACAACCGAGAATAACGAGACTTCTTTACCTTCATCATCAGCCTCTTTATCACCTCCACCACAGTCATTATCACACTCCACTGGATCAACAACCACGATGACACATCATATTTTATCACCCCCTTCTCCATCACCATCCATTTTTCGACCTATACCAGTTGCCTATTGGGATAAGTGTACTAGTAGCAAAAGACAACAACACACATATAACGGTTTTCAGCAACGGAGGCACAATACATCGCACCAACAACTGGAACTTCAAAGCAATGATGAAACACCCGCTGAACATGGACAAGTTCTGGACAATTTAGCCTCTATTCTACGGACGCATCACCGGCCACCTATCCACCACCATCGTCCTCAAAATGAAGAGCAATCGCAACAACGGCAAGAACAGCCAGAACCGGAGCTTATGCATACCTGACTATTCTTCCCCTTTCCTCTTCCTCCTCTCCACAATTCTTATTATTTTTCCCCCTTACTTTATATTGGCCCTTCTGCATGTCTTTTCCCCGCTTTCCCCCACTCCTTTATCTTCATTGTCATTACCCTAGTTAGTTTTTGTGCATTTTATATATGTATTTGATCCCTATTTGGGCAAAGGATGATTACTCTACATTGCCAATCATTGATACCATTTGACCTTTTGCTTATTATTATATCTTTATCTGTATATATCCTTTCTTTTTATCAATAAAAGCCAATCTTTTTGTCTTCATGCTTCTATGTCTCCTTTTTTTTTTTTTTTTTTTGAAGGCGTATGTGTGTGCGTTTTACATAATTATAGTATATGTGCAATGTATGAACATGTTAACAATATTTGTTTTGGACCTATGAATTTACAGTATGTACAGTTATTTATTTTGAATTGAAGATGAAAATAAAATCAATTTGGACGATGACAAATAAAACCAGGAACAATTTTTTCATTTTTTATTTTGCTGTAATACATAATCTTCATAAAAAAAAATGATAATAGCTAATGCTAAAACTAAATCACAATGCTAAACAGTAATACTAAAATGCTAACACTAAACTAAGGTTATTCAACCTTCGGTTCATTTCCCACCGCAGAGATCGCCACCGTCACATCAGTTAAAGATACTACACCAATGGCACGGTCTCTTTCATCAGTTACCCATACACGATGTGATTTAGTTGCAAGTAACTTGGCAATTGAGAATCCCAAAGTTGTATCCAAACGTACATCAAATACTGGTAATCGATCCTGAATTAATAAAAGCCATCAGTTGAAATTTCAGGAAATCAATTTTTGAGTTTGGTTTAGTACTTACTTGACCATCATCAATTCCCTGCTGATTTCTTATCAAACTGACAAACTGGAAACATGTATCCCACAGCAAACGGTGATGATAGCTTTTCAATACGTGCTATGATAATACCGAGTCATTAGTAAATGATTAATCAGTCTTTTTTTTTCACTTCCAAACTTACCTTGACATCAGTCATACTAATATTACCAAGAATAACACCCATATGGCCTAATACTGCTACTGATGATACAGCATATTTGCTCATTTGGGATAAAGCATCCAAGACTGGGGAATCTGCATTGACCGATACAACATCTGTTTGACCAAGGTTTAGTTCACGCAACTAGGCCACCGTATTAAAAAAAAATGTTTTGTTAGCAAATGTGAGTAACCAATAATTTTTCCATTCTAATGATTCCTACCGTTTTGTTCATCATGGCATCGATTTCAGGGAATTGGTGTTTGTTTTCATATAGGTATTTCACGACCGTCGATTGGGATAAGATTCCTTTTATTTGACCATCTGGCTTCAAGACACATACTGATAATTGGTTCAGAGATAATAAAAGACTAGTGCTTTAGTATATCGCAAAGGCCATTTTTTTTTTTTCCAATCATGCATCAAATCGCTATCATGGCTTGACTTGTTTACCTCTATGAGTTCCACAACTGAATTCTTCAACAGCAGATATCAACGTTGCCTCGGGTAAGATAGAATAGAATGGATTCTTTTGAGATAAATCTATGCAGACCAACATCAGTAAAGAGAGAGCGCGAGGGTGATATTGTCGTTAAATTTTCACTTACCACTAGCCAAAGATACTGGTACTTGTTTTCCTTGTAGAGCTCTTTTCACAATATCACGAATTTCCAAAGAACCACTTTCGTCTTCCGGCGTGCTTCGTAGGACTAGTAGAATATAGGCAATCACATCAGCATAGTCAAAGAAGCCATCATATGTTTTGCCACCATGTATCGCCTGTTTATTTGCTTCCGGGTCGACGTGTGTATAAACTGGTGCTGAAGAAATGTTATTGTCTATTAAAACATTGCAAGCTTGTTCTACAGGCGTGTTTCCATCACTAACGATAAAGCGAAAATAAAGGCTGTGAGTAAGAGTTGCAAGTTGATAAATTTTACTATTTTACCTACATTTCAATAACATTTTGGTTTTCGATCAGAGACGACGCTTTGATCATAGTCCAGTCATGAATTTCAGTAGTTATACCCTCTCTGTGCATTTTTTCGTTTGCTTAGAAGGTGAGAAAATATATAGATAAAAGAAAAAAGAGGGAAAGAAAAAAGAAAATTCGTGTCTGAGGGTGGAAAGAGGAATCGATCAATGCTTTTTTCGATGGGGGAACATTGAGACCGAAAAACTCCGACATGGTGCCATTTTTTTAGTGAAAAGGGCTTTCGTTTTTGTTTCACTTTTTTGGACAAAAGGTCGTTCCTCGGGAATCGCTAAACTGCCTCGATATCAAGTATTAGCTCATATGATTTTCTGAAAAAAAAGGGTCCTAGGGTCCAACATCTTTACATAAATCAGGGAATTTTTCAATTTGATGTATTAAAAGCTATATGCTTTGATTAAAATGTGATGAAGCCAGATTATTTCCTCTCTCTCTCTGTCTCTCTCCCCCTCGTCTTGAAATTAACCTTTTACAGTATCACCTTCAATGGGGCAACAAGAAAGGTGTGAATCAGAATACAATGCTTCAATCTAACCTGCCAAGTTACACCATGCTTCCGCTTGTTTTTATTACCATTTGTTAATTTCTCTATGAGGATAATGAATAGTAGGAGAACAATTTTTGTAAACAATGGTATGTACGACGTGGAAGTTCCAGCTACAGTATAGTTTATTGTCTACCTTGTTGAGGTCAGCTAGAAGAAAGTCAGTCCATGTGACCACCCAATCAGTGAGATTTCCATTTTATGTTTAAATACCGCCTTCCGAGGGAAGTCGCTCCCTGTGCTTATAAAAAAAAATATACATAAACTTAATTTATTCTTTTTTCTTTCTTGCTCCATCTTCTTCTTCAACCTTGACTCAGCCCATGGCGAACGACAATAGACAGTCCAAGGATTATAATTTATCAGTGATCGATGCTTCTGGGAGACAGATCAGTTTATTAAATGACAACCGAAGATCCGATTCAATTGAACATGGTTCTCCGCAGTCTCATTCTTTACATGAACCAACCACTACCTGGATGACTCCCCTTATAAACACTAATACGGTCACTGACCAACAGCAGCAACAAAAGCAACAGCAAAAACAACAAACATCGACGAACTCTAAACGGAAATATCATTGTACTGAACCTGGTTGCAACAAAAGCTTTACGACTAGGTAAGGACAACGAAAATACCAACTTTCCTCTTCATCACTAAGATTTGATTATTTGTTTACTAGTGGTCATCTTGCACGACACAATCGTATTCACTCAGGCGAAAAGAACTTCCCCTGTCTTTTTCCAGGTTGTCAATCTCGATTTTCTCGGCAAGATAATATGATGCAGCACTATCGAACTCACATGTCACCGAAATCAAGACGAACACCCAAACGACCCTCTCTATCTGAAGAATCTCACCCAAGGCCTCGTTTACATGCCCATCACCGTATTCGATTTGATCCTTACCGTGTGGACCCTCCACTAACAATCGATCAACATCTCAGCAACTATCATCGATCCTTGGTCTCTCCACTCAATTTTACAAACCAGGCTGCAGCCAGATCATCGGCGTCTGTGCCACCTTCCCCATCTTCTTCTTTAGTAGCGCCCCTTACCGACTACTCCTCTGCCACATCAAGTAGTAGTAATAGACTGATAGTACAACAACCAGCACCAGCGTCAGCACCAGCTTCCAGAACAATCACCCCCTCGTTGTCTTCTATTATCACCACCTCAAACGATACCGTACCATACACACCCACCACAACCACTACCAGCACCACAACAATAATACCATCAAGGCAAGTCTCCAATGGACCAGTATTTTATCAACATAGACCTCTTGTATATCATGCTCCGGATAATGATGAACATGCAGCAACACGTCCATCCGCTGGTGCTGGGCATCAGTTTAGCTTTACTCTTTTACACCCACCTCCCCTTCCCACCACTGCCTCTTCCTCCTCTAGTATAGATCACCCTTCTTCTGACCATCCGGTTTTACCATCATCATCATCAGCATCCCCTTCCACTACCATTACTACCGAAGACAAAAAGAATGATAGTTTATTACAATTAGCTCATATAGTTAGTACTTTTGGATGATTATTTTTCAATACAGAAATAAATGATTGTTTTATTGTGGTTATATGAAAGTTGATATTATCATTGTTGTTGTGCTTTGTTGTATGTCTCGTGAGGGGAGTAATTTCAGAAAAGCATCAACTTGATTGGTGAACCTTTTTCGTATGCAGGGTGTGTCAAAAAAAAAAAAAAAAAAAAGGGTTTGTTGTCACGATCCAATTATCCATCGATAATATAATCGGGACTTTGATAAAGCTTGCGAAAATGAATTCATGGGTTGGGAATGAAAAAAAAGGGAATGAATGGTAATAATTTCGGTTCAAAACTATGGGGGTATATGGATTTTCGTACAATGCTGTAAGTGAAAACACCGGATCAAAGGGGAGGGGGATTTAGTTCAGTCCATGGTTTGTGCATTGTGTAGTAATCATATGGCTGGAGAAGGGAGGGAGGGGAGGCAGACGGAATATATATATATATATATATATATATATCGGTGAATATCATTCATTTCAATATATTTTCTAGCGTCAATACAAACGAATAGCAAAGAGGTCCCATGAAAAATGGTAAAAGATATTTATTTTACTTGGCAATAAAACGTTTAACCATGTGATATGAGAGTAAAGGTAAAAATGAATGTTGTGCAGGTCAATTAATTTTGATACCCTCCAATGCGCTTCCATCATCATATTTTCAATCGTCCTTCGGAGGCCTTTCTTCATGCGTCCGTCAAGACTGTTTTTTAAAACCATTCAAAACGTCCCTTCCCCCTATATTTAGAAGCCCAGTATGGTAGACGGTACACTGAGCTCAACGGTGGATAAACAATGTCCCCCACCCCTCTCTTTCTTTTTTTTTTTTTTTTTTTTTTTTTGGACACACACAGCAGTTTTTTTTGTTTTGTTTTTGTTTTTTACACTGCAGGCGCAAGCACATACGGTCCAACGGGGGGGCTAATCCATTTGACAGGGTAAGCTAAATGTATGAAAGATAATATAAAAGCAAAAAGGGAAGATATGTTTTATTTGCATGTAAATAAACTTTGACAACTAACCGAAGCTGCTTTAATAATAATACTATGATGCATATTTAAAATATGAGGCTGTTAGGGGTAAGAATGGACGAGTGTAAAGTGTGTGTGGCATAGAATAATCATAATGTCAGATAAGATAGTACAATCAAAGAGGCAAACTGTTCTACAGCGAAGGGGTTAACTAAACTAAATAAAGTTGCTCCATCTTATAAGTAAAGGCATGAAGAGTAGTGTTCGTAATTTGGCCCAGCGTTGTTTAGGTACATTACATATCGACAAAAAAGCATCAACACCAATACTCCTCATTACGGTATTGTTAGATAAGAGGCATATTCAAGAGAAGGGAGCAACCGTGCTGACTATGTTAGAAGGTAGTAGTTATTTTAATGAGATGCGAACCACCATCGTGCTGCTGTAAAAAAGAAAGCAAGCAAAAAATTAATAAAAGGGGTTCCTTTGGATCCACCACCAAATCCACACAACACAAAAAGCATTTCATATTCCGCCCACGTGGATATTTATTTTCTCCCTTTTTTTTCGCTCTCTCTTTCTCTTCATTTTCTTTTTTCCCTTCCTTTTTTCTTCACCATTCAACTTCATTGATGTTATAATGAACTTAAATTAGTGTCAGGTCTAGTTTAGAGAAAGGGTTTCAGCTCAGGGATTACAAGATGCATGGGGAAACCCTTACATTTTGGTTCTAAGATTCTGAGCCACCATTAGTTGGGCTTGTTGTTGCCTTCATTAGCTTAGTTTAGTTTTAGTTTGTCCATAGTTTGGTATTTATATCTGAATAAAATATGTTCTTTTTGCATTCTTTAATACAAATTAACCCGTTGGTTTCTCTCATGTATTGTTACAATGACTTCGGTCTTACCATTGCTCCTCTAGATCTATTGTTGTGTTTCAATAAAAGATATCTATTTATGCTTCCTCATGTTTTCTCTGACTTGTATAGTACAGTATATTAGGTCCCTTATTACATTTATCCCTCTAAATTAGAGTGACCCATTTTTCTGATTACTCATCAGTGTCCCTCATGCTACCTCCCGTAAACCACTTGTTACAATTTACCCACACTCTTAGTTTAATATCTACCACATTCATTTAAATAAAAATATGCCTTTCTATATGGCCAATAGTCCCTGAGTGAGTGTACAAAAATGAAAAATGCGGCGGGAAGTATAATCCCGTCCCTTCCAAACTCTCATTCTACAATAACTTACAGCCATGGCATCATCTTCATCCTCAGAAATGCATCATCACGGCCCACCATCTTTACCCTCTTCAAGCGCAGAAGATGAATCAGTTAGTAAACAACTTTTTTTTTTTTTTTTTTTTTTTTTTTTTTTGTCAGTGGTGTCTTTCTTTCCACTTTTTTTTTTTTTACTATCCCCTTTTTAGTTTATGTATCACATTTTATCCAGCCCATTTCTCCCTCCTTCATTATATTCTCTCGTTTGACTTCTTTATTTATGTAATTCTTCAGTTACTTTATCAATCTTCACTTGCAAACTCCTCAGCAAGCCATTATATATACATATATATGTCCAAAGCAAGCTCTATCACCAGTCAAATCCACTCTCTCTATATCAAGTATCAAATACGAGATCTCCTCTTCTCCAACATGGTCTGGATTTGGGATCATTGGCCAAAGAAGAAAAGAAAATGAAAGCGTCACCCATGGTATGGGCCATTTTTTTGTAGTCATCGTAGCTTAGAAAGCGTTAGCCGGATGCTATTAACCATAATGTCTTGTACCTTATAGGATATTGTGTGTACCAATAACCTTTATTTATTTTAATCTTAAATCTTCGGTCGGAAACGGATCAAATTGTTTTTTAATAAACATGAGGTGACCCACAGGACGTTCTATTGAAGAATATGGATGAAGACAGTATGAAGTATAGTGAAACTTTTGGATGGTGTTTTATTTGATATAATGGAGGGGTGGCACTTTTATGTTTTTAAATAGTATGTGAGAGTAAAACAGGGGATGATTAATTTATGGATTTGACATATATGCTAAGGTGAAGATAAGGGAATGAGAGCAATAATTGACATGAAGGTTATCGGAGTTTTGTCTAAAATGAAAATCAGGGGCAAAAAATAGAACATCCACCACAACCGACACCTTTCAACGTTCAAGGCGGTAAAATGCCCTACATCTTCACCGTAGCTGACGCTTTTCAAAGTCTGCCATATTCCGACTCATTTTTTTCATAACGGTAGTAAAACGATACAAAAAAAAAAAAAAAAACACAAAAAATACAGAAGTTTTATTAAATTGATAGTATAATATAAAGAGAATTTTAAACTAGCTAAAGGCAGGTATCAGGGTAGCGTAAATATCTTGTTCGCTGTTGAGTTTCACAGCCAAACGTCCTTGAGCAATTTCTTTCTGTCCACCACCACCGCCTTTGACAGTTTTCAAGATATGTTTGAGTACCTATGTGTTCGTGATTAATAAAAAAATATTAGTACCAGTCTAAAATCATCTATTTCTCTCGTTTGCTTACCGAATTGGCCGTCAGCGATGGTATTTTATCACCGTTCAAGGCCACTGTCACCAAATTGTCCTTGACCAAAACATGGATGGCATCTTGTTCTGTTTCTTTAAGCACATTTGCCCGTTTTTGCATATAGCTTGACTCCAGATCACCGTCCACCGAATGAATCTGCACAGGAATCCCTATCAAAATCAACCCAGTTAAGAAAAAAACAAAACTATATTCATTTATTTTTCGCTCCTTTATCCTGCTTACCTTGAAACATTGCTGAAATTGGTGGTGTCTTCGATGATAATTGCGCCATTTTTTCCATCATTAAGTCTAATTTTTTTTCTATATCCTTTGATTGCTGCATCGCTTTTCCGAGCTTTTCTACCATATCCTTTGTGTTGTTGGCTCGAAGTAAAGACATTGCTTGAGGAATCGGCGCGTAAGTTTGTCGGTACCAATCGATGCATGAGGTCCCAGCCACTGCTTCAATTCGTCGTGTACCTTCGAAATATCAAATCATATAGTAAGTCAGCTGTAATTGCCAATTGATATATTGATGAAACCGCTTTTTATTATTATTATTATTATTATTATTATACCTGCAGCAACAGACGTTTCATTCAGAATCTTGAATGGGTATAGTTTCCGTATATTGTCAACATGGGTTCCACCACAAAGTTCTTTGCTAATACCAGGCACATCAATCACACGGACTTGGTCACCATACTTTTCAGAGAAAGTCGCAATGGCCCCAGAAGAAATGGCGTCCGTCAAAGCCATATGCTAATAAAGATGAATCGACATAGTGAGTAGGTATGCCATCAGGAGTAAATAAGCAAATAAAGCTGTTTATGTGTCATACTTTGATTTCCGTTTGAGTACCCATCAATATCATTTTGTTAATCCATTGTTCAATACTGTCCAATTGCTTTTGGGATAACGGTTGACCATATGTAAAATCAAATCGCAATTTCTTGGGATCCACCAAAGAGCCAGCTTGGACGATATCTGTTTTCAAAATAGATCGAAGGCCAGCATTCAAAAGATGAGTAGCAGTGTGATGAATTTCGGACCCAGTACGACGATCAATGTCCACCTGAGTATTCACCAATTGTCCCACTTGTAAGTATTGTTGATCCATTTCATATTGCTGTCTTTGGGATAGTTTGGCATCGGTAGGAATAGGTGCAAGTTGGAGAGCCAGGCATCCTTCATAAGGTTGTTGTACGTCGGTCACCTTCCATTCGCTTCCATTCGTTAAAGTCAATTTACCGGTATCTGCTACTTGCCCACCACCTAGACCATAGAATGGACATGGGTCAATTGCCACATGCACCAGAACGTTGTCACCCTTTTGAATTGTTTCGGTGGCCATAATCGCCGATTCTTGGTGGAATAACTCATGATCATAACCCGTGAATGTTGGAAACACATGTTGATTTTTCCATTCTATAAACACCAAAATCAGTTCAGCGCCCACAATTACATTCTAAATGCAGTTCTACATTGTATATATATTACCTGTCAAGAATGATTGCTTGGCCATGTCTGCTGTTTTCCATGATTCACGTCCCATTCGTTTTTGTTGTTCTTGTAGATTTTCCACAGCTATAGAAAAAAGGCAAATAATAATAAATCAGAGTGCGTTCCTATATCATTATCCATGTTTTCTAGTACTTACCTTGGATATCCACCGTCCAACCACGTTCTTGTGCAATGATCAAAGTCAGATCAAAAGGAAAACCAAAGGTGTCATAAAGTTGGAATGCGATAGTCGGGGGGATTGTCTTGTTATGTTGTAAATCGGATCGCGTGAATACATTCTCCAGTAATGCCATACCCCGATCCAAGGTCCCCAAAAACGTGGTTTCTTCGTTTCCAATAATGTTACGGATAGATGCTGATCTTTCAGAGAGCTCTGGATAATTCCCGTCAGGGAAACTTTTGATCAAGAAGGGGTAGAGTTCCACAAGGAATGGTTCTAAAATAAGAAGAAAGTAAGTAATGTTGAACTACATTATCTTGTATTGCATAACCCAAGAGTCCGTCTCTTCTACTTACGATGAATACCCAACTGGCGCGCTGAGCGTAAAGCCCGTCTGATAATACGGCGTAAAACATAACCTCGACCAACATTACTAAAGATGGCAAAAATATATCAATAAAATGAATACGTTAGGTCAATTTTTTTTTTGTCGCTTTACCTAGGCACAACACCATCACCAATCAAAAAGCACATGGACCGAAAATGATCCGCAATAATTTTTTCGTGAGGATTTGGATCGTCAGAGATGTAATTCTACAAAGAAAACGATATCAGGCACCGAATTTTCAATGAATATATATACTTGTCAACTCTATTTACCTTGATGTTCTTTTGTTTCATCCAAACTCTTAATCCAGATATCAAATCACGGAACTGATCGATTTGGAAGTTGTTTTGCTTTTCTTGTAATACGCAGGCCATCCGTTCCAAACCCATTCCAGTATCAATGCAAGGTATAGGTAACTGTGTTAATTGTCCGTCTGCTGTTCTATAGTTTTCCATAAACACCAAATTCCATATTTCCAACCATCTGATTTGCATCCGATATAAATAAGCAAAAAACGACCCTGTTAGCAATACCATTATATTTTGTTTCATATTAATACTGCCTATTTATATTACCTATCTTGCCCTAGAGATTCATCTTGAGTATCCCAAAATATTTCGGTACACGGTCCACAAGGTCCTTCGCCGTCACCCATAGACCAAAAATTATCTTCAGGCCCACAAGACACAATCATATCATCCGTCAATCCTTGCTTTTTCCATAAATCATATCCCGTTTGATCACCCTCCAAAATACTACAGAACCACATTACATATATATATAATACAGAGAGTCAGTAACTATAGAGTAAAGTCTTTTTTTTTTTTTTGACTTACGTGACACGCAGCCTGGAGACAGGAAGTTCCAAATCCTTTAGTAAAAACTGCCAAGCATATTGAATAGCCTCTTCCTTGGAGTACTTGCCAAATGAAAAGTTACCCAGCATTTCAAAAAACGTGTGGTGGCGAGGAGTGTAGCCAACATTGTCCAAATCATTATGCTTGCCACCGGCACGCATACATTTCTGAGTACTCGTTGCACAACGATAAGGAGCGGAAGAAGGGTTCATGAAATATTCTTTGAAGGGCACCATACCAGCGTTGGTAAACAATAAGCTTTTGTCTTGTTGATGTGGAATCAGACTGCTGCTTGGCACACGTGTATGTCCGTTTTTCTCGAAGTAGTTGAGGAACCGTCGGCGTAGTTCAGGTGAGCTTAGGTGTTGCATCCATCGTCTGCTGTATTGTAGACAGGTTGAAGAAGTGGTATTGGTGGTAGAAGAGAAAATAGAGGAAGATGAGTATCCTGGCCGAGCCAATTGTTTATACGAATGACGGGTGGCCTGCCGATACATTTGAATTTGTTATGGAAGAGAAAAATGAGAAAATAAATTTGGGACCCAGGGATCTTTTTTGAATTTTATGCCAAAAAGAAAAAAAAAGTGGCTTGCGGACTACGATATTTTCCCCCATCAACTGTCAGCAACCCCGGCCAATTTTTTTTTTTTTTTTTCAACCATGCGCATATTCACTTCTAATTCAATTAGAGATATCACATCAAATTCTTGATTTCGTAGTGCCCTTTTCATACCAAGACAATGTAACAAGTATCCTAGTTTCGATCGCTGCCATATTTAGCGGGCTTTAAACAATGGAAAATGGCAGGTCCACTCATTTATTTTGAGGAAAGACGACCAAACTAAACAGAAAAATGAGCCATCATCCAAAAGTCAATAATATGTCTACAGAGCGCCATATGAAACGTCATAGTAGACACCGGATGAATCTGAATAAACTTGACAAACTTCATTTTGGGCAAGTTCAAATGAAATATGAATACTACATCAAAAGAGACCCATCCTTACTGTACATTAAAACAAAAATAGAAACATCAATCTGTAGGAACGTTTGATTTGCTATTATGATATATATATTAGTTAATCCACGCTATGTCGCACTGTGCCTTGCATGTCAAAAGCGGACATTAAAACGATGACCTTGAGGGGGCGCAAAGCGCAAGTCACTTTACTCGCTGGCACCATTTTATTTTTTTCTAGTCACCGCTCGACCTTGTTTTTTTTCTTTCCCTTTTTCCTTCGTTGCTTGTACTCTATACTATAAACACCATGGCTTCTCACAGCGTATATTTATTTCGTCATGTCCAAACACAACAAGTACTCGTCAGCACTCGTCAAGTCATGAAGGTAAGCTCAACAACAACATAGGTTGCGATATCTTCCACCTTCTTTATAAAATATTTATTTGTCTACTTTTTTTTTTTTTTTTGACACTTAGAACAAGGTATTGAATCAACTGGACACGATCACTCGACCCGTTCGTTTAAGGAAAGATTTATGGAGACCTATGGTAGCGTTGACTGGTTTCAACACATCTCACTCAGCACAAGCCGTCTCCGATGCTCTTTTGCAACGCTCTCAAGCTCGCCAATTGGACTTTAAAACGACCGAAGAACATTTATCACGACCAAAGCGATTACGACAAGTAGATGAACAAGATTTGGTAGAGAAGTCAGTAGTGTCATTGCTGGAAGCATTAGAAAAAGTGGCCCCTGCTCACGTCAAGAACGACGAAAAGCTCTTGGCGTTATGGGAACAACCTCGTTTTATGGAACTGAAGGGTGAAAAGGACTGGCCTGCTTTTGTGGAACACGGTCAGTTGGAACTCAAGAATAACCGATTTGTGAAGGCTGCCTCTACTGCTGGTGATGCTTCTGCTTAGTATAGATAACCCTTCCTCCCCTCCCCCTTTCTCCCCTTTTTTTGTATAGACAGATTATTATAGTTACTTTATTAGCCATGATCATACACAGACACACATACTTCTTTCTTCTTCTTTTTTATATACTCATTTTCTAATAAAAAAAAATCTTCTTCATTCTATCTTGACTCTTCTTTGAATTGCTTTCTATGATATTGGATTTTTCCGTTTTTCTGTATAGATTACTATTCTTTTTACATATCAAATCTATCAACTTTTTTTTTATTGAAACTCAGGATGTGTTTAATACAAACTGAGGGTGAAGCTCGCAGACATGAGCTGCAATTTGAGCGGCCTAGTTGAATTAGGACAAACGTTCGATGTGAGGGCGGTACAAATAATCAATAAACCCTTGACCACATGTGTCTGATGAGACGATGGACGTGAAAGCAATACTTTCATCTGCTCGTTAGATGAATTGATATTTTTTTGGAATATATAGATGAGCTACAAGTTACTAACCAGAATAATTATACACACTGTGTGGCTCAGCAGGAACATAATAATAATAAAAAGCGAGCTGGATATTTATCGTATATCCATTCTGGTGGGGACTACGTTAACAGGACGGTTTTGATTGATTGATATAAATCAACTAAAAGATAACCATTTGTTGGAGGAGGGGAATGACTTCTAGCAGCAGGAAGACCGTTTGGAGCATTAGTAGACAAGAGGAAAATGCTTTACGGTAAAGTGGCGATCATTTTCATAGCACAGCCTAGGTCCACCGTTTAATACAAGAAAAAAAAGATCTAGGACTGTCGATCGGTAGCTGGGGCGTATGGGGAAAGTTGTCAGAGTCGGTGAACTGGAAAGTAGAGGTATACGGAAGAACATCCACAAAAAAACTACTATAATGGCTTTGCTTACTATCTAATGGATTAGAGGATGGTCGATGAAGAAGGCATATTTTATTAACGCATATCGACACATAGGAAACTAAAAGCTTGAGGGGGATTAGTGTAACATGGGGTTTAATGGTGATTTTTGAGGGAAACCCCAAAGGAGTTCTGAAGAGCGGTTGGTTTTATTTTAAAGGGACGGTTGTAATACGGAATCTAGTATACTGTACAAGAAAGATGAAGGACTGAAGAGTTACCCTTTAGTAATAAACTGCACAACAAAGAAAAAGGGATAACCTTCGTTGAATCATAACTATTACCAACACTAATCTCAGAGGACGTTGGTAAAACAGATTCTTTTAGACAAGACATGAAGGAAACTAATGAGACATTTTTATTTTGGAGCAGGTAAAAAGAAACATATTTTATTCATATATAGACACAAACTATGGACAAACTAACACAAAACTAATGTTAAGGCTCCAAAATGCCTGACTTATGGTGGTTCAAAATCCTGGACCCAAAATGTAAGGGTTTCCCCATGCATCTTGTAATCCCAGAGCTGAAAACCCTTATAAACTAGTTCTAACAATCTAAGATCACCACAATCCTAGTGACGTTCCAATGGTGAAGGAAAAAGGAAGGAAAAAAAAAAATGAAAATGAAAAAAGGGCGATAATAAATATTCACGTGGGCGGAATTTGAATTGCTTTGTCTTCTTGAGGATTTGGTTTGCCAGTTGGTCTTTTTGGTGGATACGAAAAAGTAACCCCTTCTTTTTTTTTTTTTTTTTTTTTTTTTTACAATAACCAACAAGATACAACACCATCAACATGATGATTCTCTTGTCATGGAAATATCATTGCATTTCGATGTCAAAACGATCAAGTTGTAGGAGGGAGGTCGCCTTGCTTCGTATGTAGATATTCAGAAATGATATGGACATACTGGCGAGTTATATTGGGACAAAAAAGAAAAAATGCCAAAGAGCCATACAGTAAATAAAGAAAGCAATGAGCCCTGGTATGTTATTAGGTATTTGATTTTGTACTTTAAGCACTACATTGGAATCTGCTCATCAACCATTTTCTATGGGATCACATTGGAGTAGACACATTAGATTATATACTTCCCAGTTTAGACATACCATATATATATACATATATATAAAGCTCTGGATTGAAGCATGTAAGATAATAATGAATGTGAAAATAAAAATTGGTCTTTATTGTATTTGAATCGGTAATAAACCATATAAATCGACAAATTCTAAACTAATGGGCAGAAAGGAGACGACAATCTAATCTAAGTAAAGAGGGGTGTATCACTGTGAGACGAAGAATGAGGTTGTTGGAATGGATTGCTGCCAAAAGCACTATCACCGGGAGAACTGATGGTTTCAGCTAATGAAGGTCGGTTTTGCTGATGCATGAATATGTCCAACTGGGTATCTATTTCGTCAGGGTCAATTTGATATTGTTGTAACAAATTGTTCAGTGTGTCAGAGTTTACCGAAGGCGTGGAAGATAATTTGTCAGTGGAGGGGTGTGTTGGTATGCTTGGTAGTTCTTGAAATACCTAAATTCAAAGGAAAAAAAAAGTCAATAGTTGTCCTTCATCATCTTCTTGCGTTTTATTATTTACCTTCCGTATCAGTAGGTAATCAAAACCTTCCTCTGGTATATACTTTCGAGGATCCAAGTGAATGAGGATTTCTTCAATCGATCCATGTTGTTTGACCAATTCCAAAGCACGGTTAGGGCCAATCCCATATATCTTTGATCCAAAATCAGTCCCACATAAAATGCAAAGATCCAAAAACTCTGCTCTGGTCAATCCCAATTGTTGTCTTGCCACCACTGGATCAACATGTAAAATGGGTTTGTTTTTTGTACAAAAATACCTTAGCAAAGGACCATCACCAAAAACAATGGAATCCATATCTAATAATAATAATAATAATAATAATAAAAGGGAGGAGGAGGGGAGAGAGAGAGTAATGAGCACATGTGAAAACCGTCCCAGATTCATCCATATTCATACCTTCTGATATGATACCATCGGCATTTCCATTTCGTACCAAGCTGGCACACATTGCTTCTGCTTCATGGTTTTCACAAACAAAACAAGGGTAGCCCAAAGATGATAAAAACGAATAACAATCCCGCTTGATATCTTTCGTGACCTTGAGTGACCTTTTAGCTACAAAGTAAAATAAATATATAGGAATACTGAGATCGTCGTAAACAAATACATATATGACTTACCGTAAGATGTCAGTAATCGATCGTTTTGCCCCTTTAATCGTACCAAGTTGTCATGCACAGATTCCAGGCGATTTCGTATCATGGTATTCATCAGGTCGTATTCTTGATTAGACAAGTCGCGGACGGTTTTTGTGTATCTGTCACGATCTTGGACATATTGATTTGTTTCGTGGAGTTCTTTGACAATCGTCGATAATTTTTCTTCCAACGCCTTTTGATGTTCCTTGACGTGCAGTTTCGCTTCCTTCAGAGTAAGAGCACTGTCGCCTAGTGTGAGTGTTTCGTTCCATGATGGTTGCTGTGCCTCTTTGTTGTTGTCAGGTGGCGGTGGTTGTAGATCCATGTACTCGGCTGTCGACTTCAGTCTTCCAACACCATCATCATCACCAGAGAGCTGATCCAAGAGTCGTTGTATACTTTCTGAGGTAAGCATGGAGAGGTATTCGCTTTCAGTTGCCGTCAGCCAAGAAGCCAGTCGAGTCGATCGCGATTGTTCGAAGATCAGCGATTCCTTAATCTTGTGTTGGTTGCGTGCTCGTCGACGGTGTTCCCATTGTTGTTTGGCAATAATTCGTTCGGTACCGTCGAATACAAATATCGGTTTGATGTGGTGTCGTTCGCAAAACTTGATCAGTAAATAGAATCCATGAAGGTGGCGAAAAGGGTGAGGATCATCGCCATAAATATATCGGCTTAATGGGCAACTGACATCGATAGCCAGTGTTTGCCCTTGATACTGAGGTGCTACTGTCCGTATGAGTGATTGAGGTGCATGTCGTTTTAGTAATCCAGTCAAACCAGGAATACCCATATGATATATTTTTTTTTAAAAAAAAAAAGAAAAAACGGAAGAAAAAAAGGAGCATGCTTTATTTCTTCGGAGATTGAGGCATGAATGAATGGCAGTCAGTGTAATTTTTTTTTTTTTATTTATTGATGAGAAGAATGAGTGGAGTGGGGTAATAGTACAAAAAGAACAAGATAATATATGTTGTTGTTGATAAAGAGAAGAAGAATAAAAGATATAATATAGATGGAATGTAAAAAAAAAAAAAGGAAATAATAAAGAGATAAAAACAGGATAAAACTATAATGTATGCTAAAACTAAGTATTTCTCTTTCAAGTTGATTTGGCACCTTCGTCATCAGTTCCAGCTTCAGGCTCCGTAGTATCTACGCCATCATCACTTTTTTCTTCAGAGGGATTAGTAGCATCATCGTCAACTTGTTCGTTCGCTTCCACATCATCCTTCGATTGTTGTTGCTTTTGCTGCTGCTTTTCCTTGAAGAGTTGTTGCCGTATCGCCTCATCTTTTTCCTGTCGCAATCGATCAATTTCCATTGCGCCACCTGTCTTTTTGAGTTTCTTGTTATCCACAAAGGTCGACAGTTCTTTTTCAAAATCATCCGTACGATTGGCCAGTTCACGCTGTCGCATACGGTCCGCCATATCCAAGGCCTTGAGTCGACGATCATGGTCCACATCAATGGTTGCCACCTGCTTGAGTACGCTGGTCATACCTTCAAATCCATCTTCGGGAGGGGCCACATGGAATTCACGCACTTGACGTCGCGACTTTTCTTGGAAGGCGCAGATTTTCTCCAAGTTTTCAAAGACTTCTTGCAAGGCAGCCAAATCATCATTCATATCCAACAAAAGTCCTTCTTGTTCTTTGAGCGTTTGCTGTTCCTTTACAATCGTTTGCAGTTCTTGTTCCCAAGTCTTCTTCCAGATAGGTTTAACTTTGGTAATATACACACCAAATGCTTCGATTTCGTCACCAAGCGCCTTGCGTTCTTCGCGACAATGCTCCATCTGCGTTTCCGAAGGTCGGCATTTCCGTTGCGTCACATCCAGCTTCAAATGGTCAATGGCGTCCTGCAAGTCTTCGAGGCGAGCTGTGATCTTGTCCGACGAAGTCAATAGTTCTTCTTTGCCTTGTTCAATGTAGTGTCGTGCCTGAGATGGGGTTGCCTTGGCCATTGAAGATACTTCGTCACCGTCCGATTTCTTGTCAACTAGCTCCTTCAATTGTTGGTTTTCATCTTGGAGTTCCTTCACCACCTTGTTGTGCTCTTCATGTTGTTCACTCTGGGCCTGTCGTAAAATCATCACTTGTCGCTGCAATTTTTCGATTTCGTCTTGTTGTTGCTGTTGTAATTTCAAATCAACAGGTTCGGTGGCTGTAATAGAGATGTCACTTGATGCAGCACCATTTTCAGTAGTAACTTTTGATGTGTCCATTTGCGATCCAGCAGAAGTTTGAGTCTCTGACTTGCTGTCATCCTTTGTTTCGTCATCCAATGGTGCCGCTGCTACTTGTTCCGATTGCTGTGATGCTGTTGACGCTAGTGTTTGACGAACCACTTGCTGTACCAATGTTTCAGTTTCTGAAGATCGCTCTGTCATTTTTTGTTCAAGGCGTTCCATTTGTTCCAGCATTGTGCGTCGAGTTTCATTCCATTCCTTCATCATGGGCTCCATCCATTCTTTTGATTTCTCGTCTTTTTCACCTAAACAAAATAAAAACATGTCAAGGTCAGTCAAATAATGGATACAATGCATTCCATAAATCTTTTTCTTTTAATTTACCTTGAAGACTAAAGGACAAGATAGATTTATCAGTAACATCAGATAAATCTTGCAGTTCATAAGACACATTGGGAAGAGTAGGATCACGAATATAAATTGTTGGAAAGTCTTGTTGCCCAGCACTGTATCCAAATCGTTCAATAAAGAGCATACTCAAGGCCGGTAAAGTGATTTCACCCGAATAAGATACTTTCTTTGTTTGTTGGTCCATTTGAAGATATAAAGTAAGTGAAGAAGGTGCCGCATTATCCGATAATGAAGTGGCGGTAGTTGGATTCTTGTTGGTCGTGTCGCTAACATTGTCTGCACATGAATCTCCAGAAGAAGGTGTAGATGTTGTTGGTCCAGAGTCCGTCTCGCTTGGTTGGTTTTCGTCGACTCGATCCATAGTAGAATTGTGTTGGAGAGATGGTACAGGAGGAGCGTCCGATAAATAGCGTTTGGAGGCATAATCAGCACTGGTGTTTCCACGATACATAGACGCACGCCTCACAGAGGATCTTCTGGCTAAATTTTCCTGTCGTTTCAAAGCTGCTAAAGCACTGGCCGTATGTGGGTCACTTTCATCAAAGTCATTATTGTTGAATTTGCTGGGTGGTTGGAGATGATTCGATGATGCTGGCATTTGTGCGGCAGGAGGAGGAGGTGGGGGAGGGGAGGAGGGGGAGGGGAACCAGGTGCTGCTGCGCTTCTACTACTTGTTGATGTGCGAGATGCTGATCGAGATGGGAAGGGCTGCTGAGAAGGTACTGACGTCACAGACGTATAGTATGGTTTCCGAGGCTGTTGTTGTTGTTGTTGTTTAGGGGATGAGGGGGTAGAACCTTGACCATAGAATTTCCTAGAATCTGAAGACACACTCGGGCGAGGCATTCCACCGGCATAAGGGTCATAGTCAGATTGAGTCATACGATCGGGAGTACCTGGCAACGGGGTTGGCGAAGTTCGGTCTTGCTGGCTATAATAAGCTCGTCCAGATTTGTTGCTGCCCGTGCTATCTGAATGTGTCAAGCTGATACTGCTGCGGGAGTAACTGTCAGTATTGCGATGATAATGGTCTTGAGAACGATAAGAATCACGCTGTGTAAGTGGTGGAGGTACTGGAGAAGGCATTTGAGCTGTTTGCGTATCCATTTCGCGAAGCTGTTGTTGTTTCCCCTTGAGCCCATGAAGCAAATGCACAATCACGTCACGGATACGAGGGAGGTATTTGTCAAGGGTCGCAGTTGACGGTTCTTGGTCCATGCATTCCACCACAGATTGACGAAGTTGATGGGGGATCCAGGACAGGTCACTAAAAGAAAGAGGTGAGCTGAATTGTCATTAAGGAGAGAAATTCTTTATTTACCTTGTCTTCACGTGGGCTTCTTCAAAGGACTGTGTGACCATATAGAATTGGTTTTCCAAAGTTCGATGTAGTTCAAAAATATCAGAAGTAGACATGCGTAGCTGAGACCAAAGATTCAGTGCTTCTAATAAAGATTTTGTGGTGCGTAAGAGTTTTGTCACAACTTGCTCGATTTCGGCAGACTAAGAAATATTGAAAAGGTTAAACAGGTTAAACAGGTAAACCAAAGCTATTAACTAAATGAAAAGAACACTTACCATGTTTCTATATGAGCCAGTTCTTTGTATTTCAGATCGCCTTGGTGGAACGGATGAGTATCCAGAAGAGCTTTCACGAGATCCGTAATCCATCTATTGAAGTTACTACCAAGTCAAGTATAAAGGAAGAAGGAAAACGAAAGAAGAATGAAGAAAAAAAAAAGGACCCGAGCACCTTCTATTGTACTTTAAACTCAGATCATTTGATTTTTTTTGCATCCGGTCATTGAAATTCCTGTTGTTATTTTTTTTATTTTTTTCCTTCTTTCATTATTCTTTTTGATCAAATAAAGACACATATATAAAAAACGATGAAGTTGGTTAGGTAATACGCTTATATAATAGCACAATCTATTCATACATACGTGACTGATTTTGGTATTTATTTCTTATTATTGACTTGTAGATTTTTGATGAAACTGAATAACGAATCAGTGTCTGTGGAATTGAAAAATGGCACGGTTGTACATGGCACTATCACTGGTAAGACAGCAGCAACTCGAATTAAGCTACATTCATCAAAGTCACTCATTCTATTTACTTTATCTCTATACATCTAGGTGTTGACATGAGTATGAACACACACTTGAAAACAGTAAAGATGACGGTGAAGAACCGCGATCCAGTCAGTTTGGATACTCTCAGCATTCGTGGCAACAATATCCGATGCGTTATTTTACCAGATAGCTTGCCATTGGATACCTTATTGATCGACGATACACCTAAAGCAAAGAACACTAAAAAGAAAGAAGGTAAGTTCGAAAGGGTACAGAGTTTGTGATATCCATGGTTAACCTCCTTTCCTTTCTTTTATTCCTTTTAGATGTTTCTGCTGGACGTGGACGTGGACGTGGTATGGCTCGAGGGCGGGGACGTGGTGGACGAGGACGACGTTAGATTATTCTTATAGTATTAGCATAATTTGATTTTGTATATTCTGTTGTGATTACGTATAGTTGTTTTTTTATATTCCTTTTTTACTTATGCTTATTCTTGAAATAAAACAAATACAATACATAAAATACAAAATGGGTCTTTATTCGTGATATATGGGAAATAGGGGCGATTTGTGTGTGTATGTGTGCCGAAAAGGGTAACTGCATTGATTTCAATAATCGCTGGGGAAAAAAAAAAACTGAATACAAACGGTGGTTTGAATAAGAATGGGCAAGTTGCGCAAAAAAAAAAAAAAAAAAAAAAAAAAAAAAAAAAAAGGGACAAAGTGTAAAAGAAAGTGTAAAAGGAAGTGTAAAAGGAGATGTATATGATGATTGAGGGGAATTAAAATTCAATTGAACCCTGGAACTAGTCATCGTGTAAAAAAAAAAAAAAAAAAGGGAAGGACAATAACAGGTTTTTATTTAAAATAGTCATTATAATGGGAAATCCCACCAATAAAATGTATAAAAGTAAAATAAAACATCGAAGACTAAGGAGAAATAGGATAGTGATGGGGGAAGAAAGGGTCAAATGAAGAGGGAAAATAAACTAGTGGTAGGAAGGTAAGTATGTAAATAAAATAAAAACTATATATGTGATTTGTCAATGACCAAAAATAAAAGTACTATATACAATAAAATGAAATAAAATAAAGCGGGGGGTCGATCAAACTCGAGCCTGCTGAGTTTTTTGTAGATCGGCAAATGGCCTGCTTGGATGAGAAGTAGTAGATGAATATGACACACTTTGAGCAGAAGTTGACGATGTATTAGGAATTGAATGATGCTGATAATGGTGAGAAGATGGGATAGACTGTGTCGAAGCGGTAGGAGGAGCAGGATGTTGAAGTGAATGTTGTTTCGATGAATGTCCTTGGACCCGTTCATGACGTCGTAATGCATCCATTCTGGTGAACTTCTTTCCACATTGGTCACAGTAGCAAAAAGGACGGTTCTTCAAATGGATAGTTTGATGGCGAGATAAATCATACGATCGTCGAAAGGTCTGACCACAGATCCGACCAGATGGAGAGTCAATCACTTGTTGGCATAAAAATTGTCCAGAATGTTTTTGTTGTGGATAAAAGTGATGGTGCTTTGTCGGACGTTGAGGTGAATGTAATTGATGACGATGTTGCTGCTGATATGAATATCGATGGTGATGACGTTGAAATGTACTATGGTGAGAATGAGCTCTTTCCATGCAAGGAGTAGGTGGTGATAAAGAGGGTGCTGTCGTTATTGTCGGTTTGGGCCCAGGAGCTGGTGATTTTAAAGAGGAGAGAGAAATAGATGAAGGATGAGGAGAGGTGATGCCAGGAAGATAAAGCTGTTGTCGTTGAGGGGATTGCTGGAGAGGCGCTAATTGAGGAGGAAGTGAAGGATTGTTATCCAAGGAAGGAGAAGAAGTAATGGATGATAGTGCAGGTAATTTGATGGTAATTGGTGAAGATGGTGCCGTAGAAGCCCGACGCATTTCCAATGGATGAATAGTATGACTATGAGGAGATGATGGTGAAGAAGTTTGAATGGTAGAGATGGTGTTGCTGTTGGCGTAAGGTGGATAAGTAGGGTTTCTCGAAACGACAGTAGGTAAAGTCGTTTGTGATGTGTCCGCCGACTTGACCCGCTGCTTTTTTTTGGAAGGTTCTTCCATGGAGACTCCAGAGTCCTTACGTGTACATGATGTATCGTCGTCAGATGATCCACTATTGTCAAATTGTTGATGAAGCAAAGATATATGTTTTCCAAGAGGCGAAGAAGGAGAACATCTATGGTTTCTTATGGTGTCTTGACTGTCAGTCCATCTGAGAACGGTCGGTTTGATTACCGGGACCTTATCTAAAAGTAAAAAAAAAGTCCAATGTGAGAAAAATATGTCAACCTCGTTTGCGCACCCCGATTGCCCATATTGATTTCTAAGCATTTACTTTTTTTCGGTCGATCAGATTTCGGATAAAGGATAATTTCAGTATTAGTGTTCTTCATATCACGCATAATCTCTTGCTGTAAGGTTTGATTGTCATGAATGATGTGCTGCCCTTTTACCACAAAATCGTAGGATGACACATGGATGCCCTATGTCATTATAAGCAGTGGTTATTACTTGACAAGATCGTATTTGTAAAGCTATAGTATTATTTTTTATTACCTTGAATGCAGTCTCGACGTGTTTTGTAAGTCCCTCAAACGATAGTGGGTTTGAATGGTGGAAGGAAATTGAATGAACTTGTTGATTCCAACGGACACTGAGCATAAAGAGAATGGGGAAGAAGATTAGTTAAATGACATTTTCATACTAGTTCAGGGATGTCATACTTTATAGTCGAGGATATCATCACAATAATGAATATTAGTAAAAGAATGTGAGGGGGAATGTAGGGTCAAAGATAATGAAAGAAAGGCAGAAAGTAAACGGAAAGAAAGAGAGTTCAATGGCGGTGTTTAAAAATATGAAAAGAAGCAGGATTTATGGATTTCAAAAAAGAAAGGGGTGGCAATTGGGGAAACAAAGGGTATTTTAACAGTTCAGTTCTAAAAGGTACTAAGATATTGATGGTGGCTAATGGATAATGAAGTAGAAACATGTGGCAAAACTATTATCTCGGCCAACACTCTGAACGTGGACTCTCCCCAATCTCTATATGTTACAACTTGGTCTTACTTTTGCTTTTAGTTCCTTCTCGCTATTATTTTTTTACCCCTGAAAGTCATTGTGAGTTGCTGTGTTTGACATCTTGCCACATTCTGATGACGATTCTTTAGTCACGCATCCCTTCTATAGTCTCCTTTTTTAAAGATATATATTCTCGCTCACCTTTCTTCTCCATCATGTGACCAGTGATGACCTATTTCCATTTTTTATTTTTTATTTTTGCATCATCTTCAATACCATCAGTGATGATAACATTCCAATATTAACCTTCTAACCAATGAAAACAAGAGTTCCTTGATTTGTCAATAATTGTTTTAGGACTTTACTTATGCAGGTCCGATTATAAAGTCCAAGTTTTTTTTTATTCTTAAAATAGAATGTAAAAAAAAGGCCGTAGTAGAGGAGAAGGAAGAAGAGGAGAAGGTTTCCTATTCATACAATGAGCTTGAAACGTGCCATTCCGCATTTTTTTTTTCTTTTTTTTTCAATGACCCTTCATGTTATAGGTTTGATTGTTCCAAAAACATGAGGTACAAAAACCCACCATACATCCCTCGTTTTCCCTCAAATATGAAATCATGGATTACTTATTCCTCATCTGTCTCATTTTCTCCTATAAAGTAACAAGTGGTGTATGCCTCATGTACTATACCGTGTCATACATATGAAGCATATACTCCTATGATAATGGTTGAATATAAACCTGGCTCTATAATATTAAATGGATTCCATGATACTTCTCCTTCTCATCTTGTAGTGTTTTTTTTTCTTTTTTTTTGTATGTTTCAAGGGGAAAACACGTCAATGTGTGAGGAACCTTTTGGCATGAACTGTTTTAAAACGCCGCCCAATCACCCTCTCTCTGATCTTGACGATCACTTTTATCCGTACTTCCCCTCTTTTTGCCTTCGCATCCAGACATTCATCGTAACCAGCATCCCTCATAATAGAACCCCTTTCCCGAAGCTGTAAACGATCTACTAAAAAATAAAAAGTGCAAAGTAGTGAAACATACAAAAAAAAACCAGGGGCAGTAAAAATATTCACACAACGAACAAAATGGCATCAGTACCATAAACATGAGCATATATTTTTAGTCTCCCTATGTACCCTTTATAGTGACAGTAGTATCATTTTTATAGAGATTTAACCATAAAGAAAATAAAAAAATAAAAAATAACAACAGAAAAGGTTACCAAGTACCCCACAAAAGGGGTCTCATTTTTTGTGCAGTTTGGAGTCGATATTTAAATCCCGCTGGATTTCATGTAATAACATAACCTGCATGTACACAAGACAAAGTCAAAAAAAAAAAAAAAAATAGGTTTTGTTTTATTTCATTTGGCATAAAAGTAATTCAATAATAATAAAAAGAAAAATGTTCTAAATAAAGTAAACAAGGGAAATAAAAAAAAAAATCTATAGAAATAGGGGGGAGGGAGATAGATTGAATGGCATGCTTGAAAAATAAAATGGGTAATGGGTGGGAAGAATGATAACAAATAAATTAATATGGAACTAAAATCATTATAATGTGTAATGATAAAGTATAAATGAAGTTGAATAAATCAATAATAATAATAAAAAAGGTAGTATGTGTGGTATTAAAAAGAAAGAAAAAGACTATGATATGATAGAGGAAGAGGGGACTGAGTGAGCATAAAAGTGATTGATATCTAAAAAAACAACAATGAAAAATGAGAAACTAAAAAGTAAGGGATAAATAATGCTTAGTATTGAGGAAGAACATGGTTGGCGAAGCGAGACAGTTCATGGGAAGTGGCACATGGAAGTAAGTCACTCTTGATGTGAGCATCGATTTCCTATAATAAAATATATCATGAGTCTCAAAAATCATGATACCTTAACTAATCCGCTGTTTTGTACCCTTACCATTAAGACATCCTTGGCTGAAGGACGAGTAGAGGCTTCTTCATCCAGTAACCAGGCAACAAGACCTCTCATATACATTGAAGGGTGGCTGTAGGTGAATGTAGGACTTGGTTCGGTGGCAATAATATCAAATAATTCTTCTTCATCCTTGATCAAGTAGTGAGGAGGTACCCGATCCATCATTTCGATAATCGTAATACCAAGAGACCACATATCAATTTTTTCGTTGTAATATTCTTCACGAATCACTTCAGGAGCCATCCTACATATTGTAAATATATATATATATAGATTATTGTATCATTTCATATTTTCATCATTTCCGTCATTCTATTTTTGTCTTTATTACCATTTGGTTGTACCCAATCTATCGCGGTTTCGACGATCAACGCGAGCAGCCAAACCAAAATCAGCTGATTCATATACATAAAGCAATTCAGTAAATACATATTTATATATATTTATATATTTTTTTGTACATTCCTTTATTCCACTTACCTAATTTAATTTGACCATCCCAGCCTAAAAGTAGATTTTCGCACTTGACATCACGATGTAGAAGTCCTTTGCTGTGCAAATAAATCAACGCCTTGAGAGTTTCACAAGCAATGTGTACCGTAAAGCCTTCAGGAATACCACGTTGACAAAGAATAGCGAATATGGAGCAGCGCATCAGGTCCATCGCCATCCAAATATCATCACGGCACATGGTAACTTCACGTAGTTTGATCAGATTGGGATGTCCACTAGCCATAATGCGTAATTCACGAAGGATAGCTGCTCTGTATTCACAATCGGGATCCAACTTGCACCGTTTGATAGCTAGTTGTACGTTGGGTTGTTTCCTAAAGTTGGCCTTGACAACTGCACCGTTGACACTAATCATAAAAATAAAAAATGTCGTACAAAACGTGAATAATTAGAAACGGAGTCTAAAAAGGGCTTGATCGGTCAACTGCTTTGCTTACCCAGTTCCAATTTCCTTGAAGTCAGAGTATCGTTGGCGAGGATCAGAAGTACGCACAGAGACCTTGGGTAAGATTTTCCGCATCTTGGCTTCAAACTTATTTTCAGCACGGGCTAAGGGTGGCAATTTAGGGACTTGATAATGAGGACTAGGAGGATACCATGGACGCTAAATTTGAACGTATATGAGTATATATCATCAAAACGCTGTTAATTTCGTGAATTATACCTTTGTCACTTGTTTCGCAGGATCCATGGCTCTTAATTTCAAGGCGACAGGTTGTTCAGGTTTCAGATAGGCATTTCCGAGAATATCAGGTACTTCGTAGTATCCAGGGGAACGCCAAACATCCTAACATAAAACGGTATGATTGATTAATTACATTTATCAATATATCATCGTCATCATTCCCCATCTCGAGCTTCCTTGGTTACCTTATTTGAATTGGAAGTTGAGTTGATGAATTTTCGATCAGAAAACGAGGATTGACGACGTAAATTTCCAGTTGATTTGCGTTTTGGGTGAACGGAGGTCGCCGGCTGTAAGGTATTTGATTTATTGCTAGTACAGTTGGGTTCGGATTTGCTTTTTTGAAGGGTCGTCATCTAATAAAAGAGAATGAGAAAAAGACAGAGAGACAATGAGTTGAGGTTAAAGCAATAAAGGGATCAATGGCAGGTAAGCTTACCTTCGATGAGTGAGATTTGGAGGTTCGTTTATGAGCGATGCTTTGCATTCTTTCTATAACTTGAACAAAACTGAAAGGATAAAAAAGAAAGAGAGAGAGAGAGAAAGAAAAAGAAAAATGAGAGAGGGAGTAGGAGTTGAATAGTAATAACAAGGAGTGTGCACAGCAGGAAGGGGCAAAATATGTTTGAAGAGTGCGGTGTAAAAAGTGTATAAACTCGTTTTTTTTTTAGGAGAGAAGAGAGGATAATTGACTAAAACGAGAGATTGACAAGGAAATGGTAAAGGAAGGATAAGTCTAAAGGAATGATGATGGGGTCAAAAAATAAAAAATAGAAAAAGTGATGTTTATGAGAGAAAAAAGAGTCGGATATGAAATTCAAAGGGATGAAAAGTTTTTAAAATGGCGGATATTGGGTGGTGCAACCTTACTATGAGGCACATGATTGCATTTTTTTGTTACACTATGAAGTCGCTGCCACTGTGGATTTGAGAAATTGTCATTATCTAAAAGTCATATATGCACGCTTTTCATGACGTGCAAGTAATAGTAATACTTTTTGCATGATCTTCATTTGATCTAAACTTTGCTGACTGCTTCTTTTTTCTTCGCATGTCCTCTAGATTAAAAATATAAATACTGTATGTACTTACATAATGGAAACAGTACTGTATTGTTATGGAAACATGCAACAACAACTGTACTGTACCTTGAAGTAAGACGGTCGCCACAGCCAAACAGGATTCCTGTTTTAAATCCCGCAGATCGCATTGACGCTTAAAATCTCAAAAAAAAAAAAATTGTTCCTTTTTTCTTTTTTTCTTTTTTCATTATCTATCACATCATGACTCTATCAAAATCATCATTGTACAGGGATAAACGACATTCCATTTCAAAAACCTTTTCATGGCTACCATCACCAATCACGAACAGTGCCAAAGATGACCGCCATCGTACCAGTGCTCCTTTTCTCAACACTCATATGAATTTTACTGCACCAACACTCACATTATCACCTTCATCCACTTCATCCACTTCTTCTCCAACGACTAAAAAACTTGGTTTTTTTAGTAAATTTAAATCGTCATCTACTGAATTGGATCAAATACTTTCCTCGTCCGATGAAGAAGAGGAAGAGCGCCAATCCCCTCGTACTCCCCGGGATTCTCAGCAATTAGCGTCGTCTTCCTCCTCACCTATTGCGATACAATCCACATCCTCTTCTGCCATTTTACCTACAATATCATCATCACCACCCAAAATCGCATCAAGTACCAAGACACCGTCTACAGATTCGATATCAGTACAAGTCACATACAAATCAGCTTCACCTTTGATCAACCAATCACCACCACCTCATCCACCTCAACACGCATCGTTAAATCAATATGTTCAAAATGTCTTGGCATCTACTTTTGACGATGTGGACAAAACAATCGAAATGGCATGGGACCAAGACAGGCGACAACTCGAAATAGATTTATTGACTCCTGCACCTTTCCAATATTCCTAGCGAACATGCACTACTGTATTTATTTAGTTTAGTATCTTTTTTTTATTTTTTGTTTACTGTATTTGTGTATGATATCTCAATAAAATTTTTTTACTCACCACTAAAAATTGAAACATCTTGTCTTTTTGTTTTTGTTTTTTTTTTGCAATATCAGGGCTTTGTTTTTTTATCACGTAGTACGAATCGTCAAAGCCTAGGCATGATTGTGTTGGGAAATAGGTGGATTTTGAATATTTAAACCAGTGATTTACGCTAGTATGTGCACACTTTACTGTAAGTTAACGATCTTCTATAAACAGATCTTCCTCTTTGTCTATTTTTAACTCGATGACTTTATTTGGTGCCTAGAGCGAAGCTTTGATGGCGGGCATTGAAATCCTGACACCTATATTTTCCCCCCCTTTTTATGCAAATACTCAATTACATGGACTATACATGCTACTCTGGATTAGCTTGAAGGTCACTGATGAATTGTGCTTCATGTTCTGCTTGAATATTGATGATTAACTTTTATACAATTAAATTTACACTGCTAGGAACAAATCCAATTGGTGGTTTGCCCAATATGTGGAACATTAGGGAGAGTTGGCATTGGGAAACATTCACAAAGGTATAGATATGCTAATGTCAATGCAACAGCATTCATACGTTATATTTATTAAAAATTTACTTTACAGTCAAATTACATTGGAAGAAACCTGGCTAAACTCATGGGCGCTTTTGCTCTTGTAATGTATGTGGCTTGGCAGAAAGCAATGGGCTACAAAAAGTGAAGGGTACATACTGTATACTATATATATCAAGGACCATTCCATGTGACAAACTATGGAAGTAGAACTACGCAAAATTGAAAGTCTGGTGCTTTAGGTGTACAATGCTTCTAATGACATTTTTGCTTTGTGCTTTTGGCGATCAAATATTGCTTCATTCACCAATAGAACCATGGACTTGGAAGAAACATTGTGCTTATTACGAACTTCGCTCTAAAAATAACTCGAATGAAATGCTCCTGCTTGATATATGCAAAAACCTGGGACTTGATGGTCATTTAATTTATCCAACGAACTTGAATCGGTTGGTGCTCTTTGAAGACGCTACTTCTGTAAGTACCGCAAAAAACCCCCCCGAGGGAACTACTTCCTATAATTTAGTATACTCAATATCATCTTATTTTGCTCCGTAGCTCTTCTCTTTACCCGATGTCTCTTCTTTTCTTTTATCTGCGTACTATATTATAGATGCTCTTGCTCTGTGACCATTTATTCTTAGTTTAGTATTGCGCAGAATATATTAGAACGTTTAGTATGTTTTTTTTTATGATCTCAATAAAATATGCGTGTCTACCATTTTCATAACCACTGCCTTTTGCAAACAACTACAAAAAATATTTTATGGTTATGACATACCAACGCAGGGAATCAAAAACCGAAAACAAAAAAAAAAAAAAAAGTATTCTATACACTGAACGAGATATGTTTGCTTGGTTTTTATCCCCTAGTTATTGGCTCCAGCATTCGCTCAACATCCAGTCTCTTTGAAAAAGCACCCTTAGACGTTTCATTCTCCGCCCGGGTTCCTATTTTTATTTCTTTCCCTCTTTTCTTTTTCTTTTTCTTTTTTTAGGGCGTCATCTTCATTGATAGCCCCAATGAGATGATGGGTAATCTGGGATTAGTATTAGAACTTGAATTAGGGGCATTTTGAAAAATGCAGTACAAACATCATGGGGAAACCCTTTCATTTAGGTATCGTGATTTGGGACTACCATTAGGATAGCCTTCATCTTAGCTGTTATGAAATCGTCATTAGATTAGTCTAGTGTTAGTATCATAGTTTATGTCTACGTTTAAATAAAATATAGTTTGTTTTTTACCATTATTCTCTATCATATCTTTTCATTGTCTTCTCGACCGGTGTACTGTGGGGTAGCTTAAATGCAGGGAGTGTGTGCGCAAAAAAAAAAAAAGTGAGTTGGTGATGATATTAGGCAATCTCGTTAAACTGTAGTGCTCACCGCTCCGCCTACTAGACTCCAAAAAAAAAGGCAATGACGGGCGTATAAAATACAATCAATGGTTATGATAATAACTTGGGAGTATATCTACAATAGGAAGTGAACTAGGGCTGCATATAGGTTCCTGGGCATTTAACGGCCTCGTATGCAAATAATTGTCAAGTCACTTATAAAAGCTATAATAGTGACAGTGTCAACTACCTTATCTCTTGTTAATAAAAAGAACATATTTTATTGAAGCGTATTGATGATACTAAAACTAAAGGCAAGGGGTTCATTGTAACAAGAGATTTTAACGGAAGGATCTATTGGAGGAAACATGAGGGAAACTAACAGGAGACCTAAAGAATGGTCAACACAAATCTAAAGGGGCATTGTGAAATGGGATGTACTATACTGTACCAAGACATGAAGATGACTAAACGGACATCTGCTATTGAAAAACAACAACGTCAGCACTAATCAAAAGGGAGATGAACGTAGTAAAACAGAGATCTATTACGCAAGACATGAGAGACTAATGGAACATTTTTCATCGAAATATGTGAAAATAAGCATATTTTATTAATATATTGATGCATTCTATGGCAAACTTACACTATGCGACGCTAATAAAGGCTCCTAAATCCTCACTCCAAAATGAAAGGTTTCCCCATACATCTTGTAATCCCTAATCTGAAAACTCTTCTAAGCTAGTTCGGACGATATTCTGGTATCATCATAATCTCAAAGAGATTAAACTGATGAAGAGCAAAAAAAAATAAATAAGAGTAAACAAAAAATCCACGTGGGCGGCATTTGAATTCTTCCAATTTTTGGGTTGTCCACCAGTTTCTGATAAAATAAAATATAAAAACAAAAAGGCTGAGGGTTAGATCTGGGCAGCGAAAACATATATTGCGCAGTAAATAAATAAAAAGAATACATGTATAGCATAATACAATATGGATAAAAAGACGGAAACTTTATTGAGTTGACACTTTCTAAAATAAAGGATGATTCAAAAAAAGGACTACTGTATATAACTACTTTCCCTTATCAAAATAGCAGGAGAAGAAATAAAAAGGAGGGATAAAGGGAGGAAGTGAATAGAATAGGAAATACTATATAAAAGCATAAAGATTAAAAAAAAGGGGGAGAAAAAGGTAGATGAAGGTAAGAAGAGGAATGGGGGTTTGTCTAATTCTTCGCAGTTTCAGCATTGTTGGCATTAACGTTGAGTAACAAGGTGTCAGAGTCGAGCATGACACGATTACCACTTCGAGAGATGACGGAGGCAATTTCACGAGCGGCTTCAATACGCTTGAGTTCCAAGAAACCAGGCTTGTTCTTGATGGCTTCACCAATCAATTCAGCGGATTTAGCTTCACCTTGAGCACGGACAATCTATTCAATCATGCACAGCACCAAAATAATAATAACAAGAGGGATGAGAAATCTTTACTAACTCATCATCTGTACATCTAATCTATGTCTCTATTTTTCACACTTGCATCCTACATATATATACACCACTTACCACTGATTGCTTTTCTTGACGGGCTTTATCGACAACAAAGGCAGCACGTTGAGCATCTTGTTGGGCGATTTGTTTGGCTTCCACAGCAGATTCAAAGACAGGAGAGAAACCGACATGAGTAATGGAAACATCATCCAAAACAATGTTGAAACGTAAAGCACGACGGACCAGGTTTTCACGGACTAATCGAGACACACGTTCACGTTGGGTAATCAATTGAGAGGCAGTGAATTGGGCGACCACCGATTTCAGGACTTCATTAACAATAGAAGGAAGAATACGTTCATCATAATCTTGGCCAAGCGTACGGTAGACAGTAGCAAGCTGATCGACACGAGGCTTGGACAACACACGACAGGTAATGTTGACCATTTGCAAATCTAAATAATATCACAATGGAATCGTTGATATATCATACTACTAGCGCCTGATCAATCGTTATTTTTTCAATCCTGCTTACCTTTGGTACCAGTCAAGGAACCAACGTTGCGAGGTTTGGCACGGACGTCGTAAACAACGGGCGTTTCGAACCAGGGAATCATAAAGTGAGTACCTTCATTGTAGACAGTATTTTGGACACCAAAAAGACGAGTGTACTTGATAGCACGGTGACCACCATCAACTATAATATTTTTCAAAAAAAAAAAAAAAAAAAAAAAAGAACACCTCAAGTTAGTTCATTCGTACCAGTCTCATAATAGCGTCAAGCACTTTGTCTCGTCTCCCTTCCTCGTATCCTCCTAATGATTGTCGTTGTGAGGTCAAAACCCAAGCATACTATTGTACCACATATGGTTTAAATGAATGCCTTTCAATGCGCCGTTGTAGTAGTATCGCTGTTGCCATAAAATGGAGGGAGGAGGTACAAGAAGAAGAGAAACAAGAAACAAATAATGTCAGAGTATATATATCAACCTTACCATTGAAAAGAGAGGCGTTAACACCATAACCCAAAGCACCGAGAACAACCAAAGCTCCAGCGGCAGAGCCAGCGCCTTTACCAGAACCCTTGGGGAACATGCCACCCAACTTTTGCGCTGCTTGTTTAGCTTGTTGAGCCATGTCAAATATATATATAAAAAAAGAAAGTATTTAAATGTGGAAAGAAAAGAAAAAAAGGAAACTAAAATTATGTTTTTTTTCCCTACCTTCTTTCGTTCCCAGACGAGAGTGTAAAAAAAAAAAGTGGCTGGTTCACATTAAACCTCCGCGCAGGCAGAGCAGATGATTGCCCGAGGCACATTTTTTTGCGTGTGATTTGGCATAACAATAGAGACCCCACACTAATGTTACCAAGATAACGATAAACCCCGGAATACCTAATAAATATACTTTTATTCATTGAGTATTAGCTGTGAAATAGTGTAATCCGAATAGCAATAATTTTCTTTGAACCTCCTAAGGTATTATCCGTTTTGGTTACGAAGGGGAGTCGATGAGGTGGGATGCAAATTTGGACAGATCCTCCTTTATAAAGACGAGAGATAGCGCTTTGACATATTAACATATAAGATAGAGTAGATCCCGGAGAGAATTTTGTTTTAAATCCAGAGGACTGGGATTAATAAGTGGAGTGGCAGAGCAAACGCAAACAAAGAGACTCGATCTACAAATGACCTTTTAGATAATGAATTGGGGGGGGATCCAATATAGTCTAGAAGGCCTGTGCGTCTCATTCAGCAGTTTCTACAATGCATTTCGGGCAAAAAAGAAAACACATTTGCCCAACATCAGGATGCCCTATATACTGGCAAAACACAGCCAAAACAATGATGTTGCCTAACGACGTATCCCTGCCCAGACGTAGTCCACGCCAACAACAAGTATCAAAAACACTTTACAAAGGATTTATTGGAGGTAGCATGGGAGTGACTATTGAGTGATCTAAAGAATGTTCAAGACCAATTCAAGCAGCTGTTATAGCGCACTGTATAATACAGACAAGATATGAGAAAGATGATATATAGATATCTTTCATGGAAGCATAACAACTGTCATCGCTCATCGTAAGGGGGATGGTGAAAGGGATCTGGTGCACAATACATGAGAAAAACTATTGGGATATTCTTCATTGAAGTATGTAAAAGAAACTTATTTTATTTAGTTGTTTATATAAACTATGCACTATGACCAACTAACATTAAATAAACTAAGCTAATGAATGAATGCTCCAAAAAGCAGCTAATGGTGGTCCTGAATCCTGAATCCTAAATCCAAAATGAAAGAGTTTCCCCATGCATCTTGTAATCACTGAGCTGAACTCCCTTCTAAACTAGTCCTGACACTATCTAAGTCCAGTATAACCCCATAGAAGTTGAATGGTGAAGAAAAAATGAAAAGAAAGAGTGAGAGAAAAATAAATTGAGACGGTGACAAAATAAAATGGGGGTTGGGGATAAAAAAAAACTGTGAACAGAAAATCCACGTGTGCGGCATTTGAAATGATTTCTGTGTATCTTGCAGTTCTGTCCATTTTCTGATATATATAATATTTGATAGCCTTCTTCATTTCGACGATAAAACAAAAACATAAACACGCTCCATGTGACCGTTGTCGCTCTGGATATATCATGACTATACACACATACACACATACACACATACACACATACACACATACACACATACACACATACACACATACACACATACACACATACACAAAAAAAAGAGCGGCACTTCAGTATCATAGACCCACAAAATCACAAATCAGAAAACAGGAAGACAATAAAATAAAAAATAAAAATGATATTGTTTATTTGACAAATAAAGTTTGCACACCCTTATTGACCTTTTCATAATTGGACATGGCCACATCATGCTTCAAATCCTTCAGTTGCTTTTCCACGCGTTTTGTTTCGTTTGCTTCCCGATCCAACAACCGTTGATTTTCAAGTTTCATATCATTGACCAAGCGTCTAAATTCCTTTCGTAAAGATGCAGTTGTAGGGGTATCCTTGCCACCACCATCTTCATAGCCAAGATTGCTGACACGGAAGGCGACCAGTTCACCATCCAAGACCGCCATACGTTGTTCGAGCTGACTGATTTTGCGTTCATAGTTCATCCGTTCACTTTCAAATTCAACCGCTGTGCCTGTCAAACGATCGAATTCTTTCAAGATCCCTTCAAAGTTGGCTTCCATATTTGCACTTTGTTCCATCCATGCCAATTCCTTTTGCGAGAAAGCATCTTGCAATTCACGCAGCACCACCGCATCAACATTACCAGCACCGCCACCGCCCGTACGATTTTGTTGAGATTGTCGTCGTAATTCTTGTACTTGAGCTTCCAATTCACTGATATGAATATCACGAGCATCCAAAAGTCGCGTTTTGCCACGGATCAGTTCTTCCAGATCATGACACGTCGCCGCTAGTTGATCGCGTTCGAGCATCATGGATTCCTTTTCCCTTGATGTCTTGTCTAGGTACGCTTTTTGTTCCTTCAACTGAGCCACATATTCCTGTTCTTGTTCTTCCAATTGCTGCTCGTACTTGTCCTTGACGCTGCTGCACCAGCACCTTCATCCATCAATTGCATCACCGTTTGTCGCTTCATCATCCGTTCCCACTTGTTCTTTTCTTGTCGCAAAGCAAACGCTTCGTCACGGTAATGTTGCAGTTCCAGTTTGCCGGCTGTTTCGCGTTGTTTTGTTGATGCCATTTCCGCATGTGCCTTGCTCACTTCCACTTCCATCTCTGAAAATTGGCCCTGAGTTCCGAGAGTTCTTTTTCTTGCTTTTGTCGCTGGTCTTCCGATTGGTGCAATTGTGATTCCAATTCGGCTACTTGAGCGCTACACCATAAGAAAAAAAAAAGTAAGTATATCATGTTGTAGATAAAGGTGTTGCTATTTTTTTTTTTTTTTTTTTTTTTTTTTTTTTTTACCTATTGTCATTGAATGAGAAATTATCCACATCCGCTTTCAACCGGTCCAATTCTGACATGGATGATTTCTTGCTGGCTTTCGCCAATTCGAGTTCTTGAATCAGTTCCTGACATTTGGCTTCAGCGGCATCCCGACGTTCTTGAGTAGCACGTAATTGGATTTCGATCTTCTTTTCCGCCATTGCCTCCAGTCGGTGCTTTTCCAGGACAGATTCCATTTCGCGTTCCAATTGACCAGTCCGTGATCTTTGTGTCGCTAGTGTAGTTTCAAGTTTTGCCAGCAACATCATTGCACCGTCTCCATCGTCCTTGTTACTATCGGCATCTGTGCTGTCGTCGTCGTCGTCTTCATCATCGATGTAGTGTTCCGTCATCGTGTTCAGTTGATGTAAAATGTGGCTTAATGTGGATTGGGTTTCTTGCTGTTTTGTCCGAAGGTCTTCCATTTCTTCATTTTTGTTAGAGGTGAGGGACTGGATTTTGCTGTGTTGGTTGGCGATCATTTCTTCTTTTCATTCAGTTGTGCCAGCAGTGCCTGATGCGCAGAAGGAGAGATTCCTGTGTTGTCCATTCCATTTCTATCAGTTGTTTGTTTGTTGATTTGTATTGTTGGTGCTAATGTCGATGCCGTCAAATTGTCTTGCTGTTGCTGACCATGCTTGCCATTGCTATCGAATTGTCGTATATTAATGCTTAGCACCCCGGCCATGTGTTCCAGAAGTTGACAATGGAGTCCATGTTCCTTAGATTTGAGGTCCTGCAATTGGTGTGCCATGTCATCTACTTTTTGATCCAATGCCTTAATTTCACGTTGATGCTGCAGGGATGAAGGGCCATTTTGAGAATCGTTCAAGTACGCCAATGATCTTGCTGTTTCGCGTAACTTCAATTCCAGTGCCAATTTTGATGTTGAATGCTCGACCTGTTGTTTGGTTTGTTCGTATTCCTATTCATGAAAAATATCAATACGATGAATAATGTTAGTTTGGATTAACTTTCTTTTATTTTCGTATTCATCCTTACAAAGCTGATTTTATCCAGGTCATCAAACGAAAGTAGCTTGAAATCACGGGAATCCAAGACAGCACGCGATACCAAAAGTTCGTTCAAGAGATTCTCGGATTCGATCATCATCCTGTTTTTGTCACTGCTGTTGTTAATAGAAGGGTCAGAGGGTGCTGATTGAGATCGCCACATTTTAGCCACCTCGGCAGTCAAACTGAATCTAGCTTCGCTGAGTCGTGGACGAGAAGGTGGTGAATCATGATAACCAACAATGCTGGAAGAAGTAGTCGATGGTACACCTTTGCTAAAATTATTGTTCTGATCCATGGAGAGTGTTGGAATTGGAGATGTAGTATCGTTAATGGTGGGCTGATATAATCGACTGCTGGGGTAGCCTGATGAAACTAGATAAATTTCATAAATTGAAGTTAATACAGTGCATCATGATGGTTATTTGGAGACTTACCATTTTCGGATGAAGATGCGTAGTAAGATTGGGAAGTTGAAGTCTGCGAGTCACGAGCACGTTGAGGAGATCTTGTAGGAAGAGTAGGTGATGCTATGTTGGGAAGGGGGCCTTTTTTATCCGGAGTACCTGTCGCAGTGTGTCCACCACTTCCAGTCCCAGTACCGATACTACCACTAATACTGTATGAAGGTCGTTCTTTCGCCGCAGGTAAAATAGGTCGTTCCATTGTATCCATTGACGGACGGGATGATGAGGTTGAATACCCGGCACTGTTGCTGAAGCTATAGTTGCTGTAATTGCTGCTGTTACTTTTGTTGTCAGTATATCTTGTTGACGAGTAGCCAGAAAGTAAGGACGATCCTGGAGATTTTTCGGTAGTTGTGTCCTGATCCCGTTGAAATCCATAATAATTGTTCCTTGTAAACTTCAACCCTGAGGGACGATCACCATCGTTAGATTGGCGAGGTAGAATTGGAATCTAAAAAAGTCGACAGAAAAAAAAAAAAAAAAAAAAAAAAAAAGGAGTGCAATTGTGAGTTAGTAAACTTCAGAGAAATGTTTTATATAGTACATATACATACAGAGTTCATTGTGGAGGACCAAGACTACAATGGTATAAATGATGTTTCAAGCAGTGAAGGAACTGGTGGAAAAATAGGGAAGAGCAATTGGTGTCACGAATATATACATGTGTCACCAGTGAAAAAAAAAATCGGTGCTTTAAAATTAGTTGGGGTCCAATAAATCGTCAATAGTGGGATCGCCGACCTTATATTCATATGCAAATCGTGTAACTTGTAAGGAACAGGCCAAGAAAACCTTACAAAATTGTTAAAAAACATTCTTTTTGTCTTATATACTGTGCTTGTTATTATCATATATTATTTTTACGTTTAAGGTATGACTTCGGAAACTTCTCCTTTAACGTTTCTTTGTACCATCCACCATGTCACCATTGGAATAATCAATACCCAAAATATCATTCAACATGTCGGTCAACAGTATACAGTTGAGATTTATGTTGATACAGATGAATCCCTTTTATTGCAATGCTTTCCTGTCTCCTTATCAACTCTACCTTCTACCCCTAAGCAGCACCAGCTACTCCCCGAAACGACTATCAATATCAATATTACTTCTCAAACTGAAGTGCGTTTGGTGCAACAATCAAACACTCTAATTATCCCTCATCCAGATTATGAATCATGGTCATTAGATTGCAGGTACCTTTATAATAATTGTCATGTTATTGATTGGACTCATAAATTAAATGTCCGCTTTTTTTTTTTGGATCGCCATCAAGCGCTTCAGACCCTCAGGAATTCAGTACACTGCAAGATATGCTAACACATTTCATTAAATTCGAAAACCGGCAAAAAATTCGAAATACGCTGGCTATGATTAACCCATCTTCATATCAAATGACACGAGTTGTTGCAGAAAATGTCTCTTTAAATCAAGATACACCAAACGACAATACCATTGATGATGATCACGCAAGCTCGGTGGTCAGCGCTGATGATTTTATTGCGACACGAGAAAATTATTATGGACAAAAATTAGCTGTAACAATGGATGAAAATGCATTTAAAGATGGCCTAGAACTAAGAAAAGTGCGTTTGATTTATAAAACAAGTCAATGTATGGAAGTAAGCTCCGAATGGCTCGCTCGAGGCATTGTTAGCGCAGGTGATTCTATTGCTGGCTTCATTCAAAGGTAAAAAAAAAAAAATGTCACTGTATGTTACTTTACTAATTCGTTTTTGTTTATTATACTGGATGAAGTGGATCGAATACAGTGGAGGAAAAAGTCAAAACGCCAGTAAATACCCAATTGGTTTCTAGCAAACAAAGAAGATATTTTGATATTGTATTCAATCTAACTACTATGGTTGGAAATAGTAAGTCAATCTCTATTTGAATGCAATTATGTTTTTTATTCACTTAATTTTATTTACCAGTGGCGGGCGATTGGTTCAGTAAACTATTCAACTTGACAGCTGTAAAGCAAGCTTCGGTGGAATTTCGAATGCCGACTCCAAAAACCCAATTAGGACATTCAGCACTTCAGGCGGCCACCAGGGTGATGGAAGGTTCTGCTGCTGCTGCAAGTACTGTTCTCTCTGCATCAAGACAAACTCTTGTACAAGTTATAGAAAAAAAATACGGTGCCGATGCTGGATATATGGCTGGGAAAATAATAGGAGCAAACAAATCGGACGAAGATGATGTCATGGTTTATTTTGACAACCATGGTATTTCACGAAAGGTGGTCTTACAACAATCCCATTCAATAACATCAACAGACATCCATAAAACGACAGCAAACGAATCATCAACTTCATTTGTGGTTTATGAGGACAGGGACAAGGAAAATGAAAATGAAAAAATCAATGATCAGCGGCAAGTTGTATATGATATTGGAGAACAGGATCATCCCAGAGAAGAATACGGAAAGAAGCCTGGAAAATTGATACTTGTATAATCAGGTGTATTCTCTCGTCTTTTTAATTGATAAATAAAGCAAACATAAAAAAGATATAATATGTATGAGGTTAAGAGACTTCATGTAAAGGTTTACTAAGATGAGGCAACATCCCAAGTTTGCATGAAGTTCTGCTGCGGGCTGTGATTTAATTTTTTACCTCTTTTTGGATGGTCCTATGAAATTTTCGGGAATATTTATTTTCCTTTTTTTTTTTGGCCATCTCCCCTCATTTCTGCTTTTCATTGATGAACTCATCACAAAAAAGATCTAGAGCTTATTATACCACCGTTATTGAAAAGTCTGATTATGGTATACGACCTCTCGATCCTGATGTTTATGGGAACAAGAAACGTGCTACAAGGCGTATCAAAGAGCAACTAGAGCAAGCAAATGACAATGACGGTGATCCTGACGATGATGATGACTTCAATGGCCAAGCCGTAGTATCTGATTCAATCGCTACAGCTCAATACCTCATCAAAAATCTTATGCTGCCTTCCAATGGAATGACCAAAGTGACTAATCTCAAGTTACCTCCTGTATGCTTCATCCATCAGATCTACAGTATCCTACGAGACAATACTGCGGTTGACCGTGAAATCGTAAGTGAGAAGATAGGTAGTGTCTGGCATTCTTTTTCTTTATTTACTGACTAATACTAATCTTATTTAGCAATATGCCATCAAATTGGGATCCTGGCGCAAATTTCATATCCTTGGAACTCTGGACGATGAGTATGCGCTGATGGACACTAAGGATTACTTACAGATGGTCACTGATGCCAAACAGGAATTTTTACAAGATATTTCCAGTGGAATCAATAAAGAAGACAATGATATAGATACTGATCTATTTGGTAAGTTGAAAGCATGTTTGACAAATGGTCCTCTTTTTCCTCTACTAATCATGCATTTGAATTCATAGATCGATTCAAAAGACTTCTGCTAAATGAGCAGTATTTTGACACATCAGTTGCGCGACAAACACTACTCTCTTCCTCACCAACATCGTCATCATCCAAAAAAGACTGCTTCACCGACAAGGAACTGACTCTTTTATGTAAGTACGGCCTTCTACTACCTCATATGAAAAAGGACTCGTACTGGTTTGCTATCCGGCGTCAAGGTATTTTCATGTCTTCTTATATAAAGGGCAGAAAGGAACTTCTACGTATTTTAAAAAAGCGATCTACGAAAGATATTATGGAGAAGGTAAAAGCAAAATATGATTAACTTGACTACTTACACTAATACGCATCTCTCTCTCTCTCTCTCTCTCTCTCTCTCTCCTTTTTTTCAGCTCCTCAAGGCCAAAAAACTTCGCCAGACGGTATTCAGCTACGAATTTATTCTGCATGATTTGATAGGTAGTGGCCGTGCTGAAAGGTATAGAGTATATATGTAATAAGAATATAAATATATAGCTTTACTAATGACTTTTGCCATGATTTAAATAGATACAAAACTTCAATGGGCGATTTAATCAAACTGACCAGAAAAGGTGAACTAGGGCAATGATTTCGTATGACTGAACTGAAAGGACGAAGGTAGGATTGCAAAGGAAGCTTCAATTGAATATGTCTAATGGTGACCCTCATTTTGTTTTTTTATAGAGCTTTATCGTGTTGCAATAAACACTGACAAAATATGGCAAGAAGGAAACATTGATGTGTTCCGGCATTTTGTTACTCGAAGATCGCTGATGGAGGACCATTTATTTGTAGCTAGTAAGAAAATGTATATTTATCGATGTAGCTTAGTGTATTTGTAGTATATTATGTTATTATTATTATTATTATTACTATTATTATTATTATTTGACATTCAATAAAATGTAAATTGTCTAGAAAAAAAAAATATGTTATATATCGTCCTGTACAAAATTTGATAGAATTATATTAGCATTGGCACATTCCAGTGGAATAGTAATTGTGCATTGGTATTCCTGGGAAGGAGATGTGCGAGAATGTATCGTACTGTATGTGAAAAAGATTGAAGAAGACTGGGTCGAATTTTTTTTTATTGTTTTATAGAGGAATCTCAATAAATATGGATATAAACGTGATCAGAAACAATAATAGGTGTTAAGAATAGACAAAACTGACTGAAGAAGATTGGGTCAAAGATATTTTTTTATTGTTTAATAAAGAATTTCAATAAATATGGATAAAAAGCAACTAAAACTATATAACGTGCTAAGAATACACAAAGTTAGATATAAAATATAGATCGCAACCTATTCACCACGCTTAACCATCATGGATATGATTTCATAAATCAAATCAGCAGCAAGGAAGCTAGTAAGCTGGGCTTGCGTGTCATAAGCAGGAGCAACTACCAAATAAAAAAATTGAAGTGAATAAACTGTTCCTTTTTCTCTGACGAATTGTATTCGTATGTAATATTACCTTCTACGACGTCCATGCCAACAATGTTATAACCATTCAATCCCCGGAGAATATACTTTAGTTCTCGAGTCAACAATCCCCCGCTTTCAGGAGTGCCAGTGGCCGGCGCCATGCTATAGTTTAAAAAAAAAAAAAAAAAAACAGTGAGCATATACTGCTTCCTATATCAGTGTTTGTGGATTTTACCTTGGATCAATGACATCGATGTCAATTGATAAGTACAATAGAGTGTCTTCTTTGGGACCAATGACTTGCTTGATCCGTTCCACCATACCTTCAACACCCATGGAAAAGATATCGTTTGCTTTGACCATACGGAACCCTAAGGCTTCATCACGTTGAATATCTTCTTCATCATATAAGCTAGATCTAATTCCAACATGCATAGAAGTACCATTAGTAGTAAGGCCCTCCTTAGCAGCATGATAGAGGGGATTGCCATGGTTAAATCGAGATTGTTTCGCCTTGACATTATAGATTTCAGGGGCCCTATAATATAAGTAAGATAAGCATACGCACTATTGACCTTATTTTTTGAAGGAGAAAGGAGAGGGAGATATACCCACCAAGTATCGAGATGAGAATCAAAATGGATGACAGTAATAGGTTTTTTGTAGGCAGCATGCATAGCTCGTAAGACAGGTAAGAGAACGGTGTGATCACCACCAAGGGTAACAAGACGGGGAGGAATAGCAACCTCTTGGTCAGGATTGGGAGGTCGTTGGAGTACATATTTGGCATGAGCCTCAATTTGGCCCATAGCATGTTCAGCATCAAAAGGTTCAAATGGAATGTCACCACAATCCACTAGCTTTGCCCATGATTTGAAAGGATTTACCTTGACTTCATAGTTGAACCCCTAAAAAAATACATTATTAGTAATTATCAACAACGCATGCACACACACAACAAATATATATATAGATATATCAATTACCTTGATACGTTTAGATCCTTCACGGATCGCAGAGGGACCGAAGCGGGCACCAGTCCGGAAAGTGACACCAATATCGTAAGGAGCACCGATAACAGCAATATCATAGTCTTCAACAATGCCTTCTTCAAAACATTGTAGATAAGGCAAATGGGCAAAGGTAGAGATCCCCGCAAAAGAGGGTATGTAAACATCCTTGTCCAGCACAGGACGATCGAAGTTGACAGCAATGTCTGAGGGACCAGAGGCGATTGGCATTTGACCAAAAACTTGTTCTTGCTCATGACCAATCACCAATGCTGCGAGACCAGATAGCGCAATGCTCGTAAGAATACTGAAATACATTTCAAGTAAAAAGATAGAGAAAATGTAAGAAAAAAGAAAAAGGAAAAAGTCTTTTTTTTTTTTTTTTAGGCGGGGACAGGAGAGCTATTTCTTTGAGCGCTTTGTATGGTGAAAATTACACTTCCGCGAGTCAGGGCCTTTTGATTGGCTTAAAAATGACAAATAAAAATACTGCTTTCATGCGTCCTTCATGAGTGAAAAAACTTGATTTACCAATTTCCTCAGATGAAGAGCTTTAATAAAACATAAAAATTGCATTACTTTACTTCTACCATTGCGTAGAATGGGAGATGGGAAACCACAATAAACAAGAACTCGAGTACAACCCCAGACTGTCGTCTGATTGGGTGGGATACCCCACGCATGAATGCAAATACTTTTCAACTATGAAAGCACCGCTGAAAGATAACTGTGGCTTTGTCATATCTCTCACCTCGATCACTAAGCTAGGAAAAAATTTTCCAGGTTAGCATGATATTAGCTATATCACCAATAGAGTCCTACCGCATTACGCAAATGTAGCCAAATTGCCCTAAGGGAGGCCAAAGCCATCATCATAGGAAGCGCTCTCTCCTGCCATTGTTGAATGGTGTCAGCTGAGAAGCGAATCACCATGTTGATGATTTTTTTGCATCACCAAAAAGAAACTGTCCTCCCCCGGCGAACCACAAAAACATTTCGAATTCCGACCACGTGAATTTTTATTCCCTCCTAAACGTTCATTTTTTTCGCTCTCTTTCTTTTTCTTCTTCTTCTTTTCTTTCATTAATTCTTCGTAATTGTGGCCCTTATGGGTTATGGTGGTCTCAGTTCAGTATCAGGACTAGTTTAGAAGGGGTTTTAAAGCAGGGATTACAAGATGCATGAGGAAACCCTTTCATTCAGGATTCAGGATTCAGAACCACCATTAGTTGACTTTTTGGAGCCTTCATTAGCTTAGCTTAGTGTTAGTTTGTCCATATTTTGTATTTACAACCAAATAAAATAAGCCTCTTTCTACTTGCTCTACTTTAAAATGTCCCTTTAGTTTTCTTCATGTCTTGTGCAATAGATCCCATTTCTAGAACCACAACCCTTGTGAATGGTGTTGTCGTTCTTGTGCTTCAATACTCCCCCTTTTTTCATACATCTCATGCCTTGTATAATATATTAGATTTCGTTCCACTGTTATATTTTTAGATTAATGTTAATCATTCTTCTGATCTCCATAGTGCTTTCTCCGGCAGATCCCTTGTTACAGTAAACTTCTCTCCTTTGGTTTTAGTATATATTTTTTTGTTCCAATAAAAGATATCCTTTTTTATTAGTCATTTTTGACATATTAAATAGTAACCAATGCTGTTATTGTAGTGGTTTTGTGAGTACCCCACCAAATACCTGCTTTCTAACTTCCCCACTATGACTACTCTTTTTCAGAGTCCCAGCGACTGATGAGCAGTTCTAAGTCACTTGACCGTGCTATCAGTGTAGATTGCAGGTTGGACATACTGTATATACCACCTTTTTTTCTTTTTTATTATTATTTTTGGATGTTGATAATTGGAAAAAGACCCCAAACTGAAGTCAGACAAGTCTAACCGACAGCCTATTAAGATGCAAAGTGGTAGGAGGTCTAATCCAACAAAAATTACACTTTCTTTTTTGGAAACTGGGAGTGTCCTGAGTCATATCCTCCAAGACTGCGGAGAATATAAATAGTTTACGTTTTGCGAAGAAGTTTGCTTCAATATTCATGAGTATGTAATAAAAAAGGTAGATGCTTGAGAACAGTATTCAGGATACATTTCTTATTCGAAGTACGAACACACTGGTATGCATTCGATGTAAGCTATTGGGATATATATCAAAAAATTAACTATATCAAGTATTCATAGTTAGGGAATATGTTTGTATGAGTGAATCCCCGCAAAAAATGCAATAACACACACCTTCAACACATGAATGAAAGTCGAACATGGTTTTCCAGATGCAAACACAGATATCATATACATATAAAAGCTGAATCATCATCTTGTTATAGCCGATGTAAAAGGAAATATAATATAATAATATTTAAGCTACTGTTCATAGTTGATACACTACCAACTTGACCCTTTTATAAAAGTAGAAGTTGTACCTGTCAAGAATTTGACGAGCCCTGGTTTTTTTATTATTTCATCTATGATAACTCCAGCAGATATTTTTTCTAAACTGTATTCAACATATCACCACGTTTTTACCCTATTCATTTGTTGCTATTTCACTAAATAAAGCAAACAAGAATCTGATTGTCACAATTGTCACCCATATACCCATATACTATCATTACCGACACCCATATACACAACCAACACATGTATGCACAAGTGTTTACATCAAAGCATCGATAACAAAAAAAAAAAAAAAGAATTGATAAAAAGAACTTTATTTGTGTATAAAAATAAATAAATATAAAATGATGGGAAAGAGTGTGTGTAATAAATGTAAGCGTCTACTTGGTAGTGGCAAAAATCTTGGGGGCAGCCTATCGTACAAAACAAATCACGGTTACAAAACTATCATTCCTAATAATCTCTGTCCTTATAAAGTATGCTACCACTACAACTTACACATTCATCAGCACAGTGCATAAAGTGGAAAAATTCTTCAATACCTATCAAAACAAAAAGACGAGAAAATCAGTACCTTGATCATTTCAACAGTCATATCTATAGCCTTCCTCCTCCTCCCCCTATTCCCGTTTTCAGTCCTATGTCGTCCTATCCACATATAGTCCTTCCCATCATAGCCAGTATGTTGTCACGTACAGTTTTCAGAAGATCCATTTTCAACACGTTCGTTACACTCATCAAGGTGATGTTTGAGAGAGGGGCATTCCTTAGCGCATTCTAAATTGCAAAGAAACAAGGATACAGGGTGAGTATATAATGTAAACGCTATGAGTGTCTTCTTTCCGACAAATGTATACAAGGTCATTTAAATGATGCCCAAGATACAAGTGATTGGAAAAAAACGCTGCTGCCCTGGTGAGTGAATTTCGTTTGCTTACCTTCCATAATGGCTTCTTTGGGATCTTCAGGTTCTTCTTCTTCTTCTTCTTCTTCTTCTTCTTGAGCTTCAGCAGGAGAATCTTCCACTACGTCGGCAGTAGTTTCTTCTTCAGCATAAACGGTAGGAAGGAAGGTGGAGAAAATATCAGAGAGGCCCATCGTACTAAAAATGATAAAATAAAAGAAAAAAAGAAAAAAGAAAAAGGGAATTTCAATTAAAATACAGGCCAAAACTTACCCTGGAAAACCAAGCCACCGGAGTTGAATATTGCCCATCTCACACCGCCCCACACGACAAGACAAAATTTTGTTTGTGGCATGAATTTTGAATCCATGCATAGACAGTACTGCTACATTTTAATGGGATGAATATGTACAAATGATTACTATACTATATAAAGAGGGGAAGAAAGGGGAAAAGTAAACTAAGTTTTTTTTTAAAAAAAAAAATGCCAATAAAAAGGGATACTGTATATGATGTTGATAAGGGAGAAAGAAATGGGCAAGAGAAAACAGAATTGTGATATGAATGAAAAAGATGAAATGAAGCAAAAAATAAAAGTAAAATAAGAAAGTACAATGAGGTAATTGGGTGATCCAACTATAAAGTGGTAGGGGAAGTGACAGTGGAGTGGATTCTGATATTGGATAAAATGGAATAAACAAAAGGGGAAAGAAGAGGTTTGCTATCGGCTGCATTGATAAGCTTAATTTCGTAAGGTGCCATATAAGTAGACGCAGTTGGATCTTCAGAAAGGGATCGTAATAAATGGATTGCCACAAGAGGGATCCCTTTGAGTTCGCCTGCTGGACCATCTGACATAGGTGTTGTGGGTTCTGAATTAGTGCTGCTGTCACTTTCCATATTCCGTAATCCAGTATTGTCATGTTGACCCGAGGAAGGTGGTGGTGTCGTTGTTGGAGTTGGAGTTGATAATGACGATGATTCCGATGTTGATTCAACCGCAATTGCCGATGATGATGGGGATGTTTCCGTCGCGTGTCCGTGTATATGCGTGATCCAATCGTCTTTTGATTCCAACTCCATGGTACATCCGAGCCATTTGCAGTGGTGCTTCCCATCTTCACCGTCATCCGTGGTCAAAGCATGGTCGTTGATTATATGGTCATCTAGAGAATGTTGATCGTTGTGAATATTGTTGGTACATTTAATCCATTGACAGACATATTGCGATTTGGCTATAAAATGGTGACAATTTTGTGAGTATGACAACTTCTTATTCATCCTCCTCCCCTCCCAGAATATCGTTTGCTTACCTTCGTCATGAAGAATGTTCATCTTAATCTGCAACCCTTTGACGCATAATCCTTCAATCTTGGTTCCAGTCTTCGATGTGTTGGGGATTATTTGACCGTTTTCCATAATATGTGCTGGGGGTTCTTCAGGGAAGGCAATCGTAAGCACTGAGTAGAAGTGATTCATTTTCAAGGCTTTTTCTGTTCCAAATCTTGAGTAGTAAAGAAGATACATATCATCCAATGAAAGAGTGCTGCTAGTTGTCGTTACCTCGAATTTGTCTTTGAGCCTATAAATATTCACATAGCATTAGTAACAAGTAACGCAGAAAAAAATTCCAACTTACCATCCTAGACACCTGAATGGCTCATCCAATGTTGAATAGTTAGTCAAATCAGGCACTGACCCGTACTGGCTCCCTGGTACCGAAAGCGAAGAGGTTGGAGTGCCTATTACACTGCTGGCTGTACTGCTGATCCCGCTGCTACCGCTGCTGCTGCTACTACTACCACTAGGCGATAACGGTTGTAACATAAAATTGCTGTTTGGTGAGGTTGCCGCTGTTGCGATTTCTTCCTTGATCAATTTCGCCACATAATACTTTGAAGTAGATTGCACCTTTTCTACAAGTAAAGCCACATACGCGCCGCCGTAAGCACTAAGCATTTGAGACTTGCATTCAGCAGAAATGCATACTTGTTGATACAGATATTCCAACGAGACGCCAACCATTTCTTCATCCGTTGCCAAGAGATTCTGAGCAATGCATGCAATGACTTGAGTGTTGTTCGCCAAAAAGAGCTGATTCAGGTCACACATACCGATCATCGTTAATGAGCGAATAGAGGCAACCACCACATAGGGATCTTGAGCATAAATCAGTTTGGTTAGGCAAGGTATCCAATGATCATCAGGCCCAGCCAATGGGATATGTGCCGTCATCTTTTCTACAATATCGACGCAATATCTACTTAACTCTAGATTCCCCAGCAAGGTAGCCAAATCCAATGTCGCGATAAGTAGTTCCTTCAGTAATATGTGTGTCGCCATCGCTGTTGCATCGGGTTCCATCGTAGAATAGTTTCGAATCACATGAAGCACCTTTTTCAAACGATCGTATTTGACTGTTGATTCATTGTCATCGTCCATATCCATAAGGCTTGACAATGCATCGCAGCTGCTATTTTTGTTATCCCCATTGTGCTGCTTTTGTTGATGTTTGATATATGGCCGACCATGATCCAGTAACAGTTCCATTAGCATTGGTGTTGCAGAAATTGGTAAATGATGAGGGGTTGTAAACGTGAGATCGAGTAAAAAGTGTAGAGCCCAATCGATGTCCTTATCGCTGCCGAATCGTAGGGCGAATAAAATTTTTTGCTTGACAGGTTCCTCTAACAGGGCATCTAAGAAAAAGAAAAACAATATATCGTTTTAGTACTGATTAAATTCATACAACTCTTTTTTTTCTTGTTCTATTACCGTTTGTTGTAGCAATGGGGTCGCTTGTATCACTGGTGTAAGAGAGTGAATCTTGAGAAACTGGCGTCAGAGGATAAGTTGGATCCTGGCTAGAGTCCACAACCGAGATTCGTTGTTCACCTTTCATCTTCTTTTGTTTTGCCTTTGAAGTCGACCCTAGTTGAAAATGAAGAAATAAAATGGTTAATCATAAGATAAACAACAGAAAAATAAAATTGTTTGAATGTACCTGGGACATGTTTTTTATATCTGTTTCCTGCCAAAGTACTAAGTTTATGCGCATCAGGTCCCTTCAGTTCTTCAGGAGGTTTCCAGATTTTTCCATTGACATGTTCTTCTTCCCATCCAAGCTAAATACAAGCCGGAAAAAAAAAACGCGAATAAGTAAGTGTCGAAACATGTGCATATAATGATCTACTTGTATTTACCAGGTTGCGAATGTAAAGACCTTTCAGAATATACGCACTATTGGTGCAGGTCGCAGGAAATCCAAATTGGTTGCCCACCTGTTTCCAAGCTCGGCCCTGTGTCACCTATAAGATGCAAAAAAACAAGGTGAGTAAACGATTCCACCGCCGTATAGGCGCAAAGCTTGCCTTGTCAAAACCACCAATATTCATGACAATCTTGAATAGTTTCAGCAGGTCTAATCGCTTCTTGCCAAGAATAGGTTCGACTTGTAGCGTTGTTCTATATATGAGTAATAATAATAAAATAAAACGTGAATGCTGTTTAACTAGTGTACGAGTCTGCTTTATTTCGGTTTCTGTTCTTTTCATACCCTTTGGCTGCATGGAACTGAGAGAGATTGTTGATAAAGTTGACATATTCCGCTGTACGATCAATAGTATTCGTCAGCTTCCGCATTGGAGGACAACCCAGTTATAGAATCACAAATATGTTATAGAGGGTGAGATATATATCCAAAAAAAAAAGGAAGGAAGGGAGGAGGGAGAAAAGAACGAAACAAAGTGGAAGAAAGTAAGGAAGAAGGAATAGTTTTAAGTTTTTAAAAAAATAAAAATGCAGAGATTGTGGCTTGGACGGTGTTTAAAACACGAGCACAGTTTTAACGTCTATATTTATGCTGACCAGTTGCAGGCGCACAATAGCCCAAGGAGACATTGTTTATCAATAAGAGTACATTTATTTTACAATATATAAAGTAAATTATAAGAGTCAACAGTCATATGGTGAATGGCAAACTATACTAGTGAGGAGACCGATAAACTACTCTATTCTACAACGAACGGCAAATTATTCTAAAGTGGAGAAAATAAACTTAAGTAGGTCAAGTCGTACTGTATTGAGTTCAAATATATAATTGGAAGAGAAATACCGTGGTGCTGTTTTGAATGGTGGGAGTTGCTATAAAAATAAAAAATAAAAAATAAAAAAAGGAGTTTCCTTTTCCTTTTCTGACATGATCAAAGAAAAAATCAGGACAACAGAAAATATTTCCAATTCCGACCACGTGGTTTTTATTTCCTCCTAAATTTATCATTTTTTTCGGTCTTTTTCTTTTTCTTCTTCTTTTCTTTCTTTAATTCTTCATAATTGTGACCTCAATGAGTCATAATGGATTTATATTAGTGTTAGGACTAGGTTAGACGCATTTCCAGATCAGAGATTACAAGCTGCATGGGGAAACCCTTTCATTTTGGATTCAGGTTTGGGACCTCCATTAGTTAGCTCCATTATCTTAGTTTAGTATTATTTTGTCTATAGTTTGTATCCATATCTGAATAAAATATGTCTCTCTTAATTTTCTTCAATGAAAATTTTCCCATTAGTCTCTTCATGTCTTTTGCAATAGATCCCTTTTCACCATCACCCTTTTAGAATTATTATTACACTTCGATAAAAAATACCACTTCAGGTTTTGTAGTCACTTGTACAGTATATTAGCTCAATTTTTACAATATCTCTTTAGTTTAGCGCTAACTACTCCTCAGATCTCACTCGAGACTCACTCATGCTACTACCAATAAGACCCCTCGCCACAATGAAACCCCGCTTTATAAATTTAGTATCTACCATATTCTCTCATATGAAATATGCATTTTGTCTTACCCATCCTCTGTCGCATTGGATATTGAGAAAGATAGTTCTGTGGCTATTCTGTGAGTCCTATCAAACATCTTCCATTCTAACCCTCCCATCATGACTACTCAACTCTGAAGCTGTAGATTTTGGTTTTGATAATAAAGATGTCTTTTTTTTCAAAATCATACTATCTTTTTCACAACAATCATAAAATATGTAATCAAATGTGTAGTACTAAGTTGGGTTTTATTTTGAAAAATATATATGTATCTATTTGTGTGTGTGTATGTGCTTCGTGAAGGGGAAGGGGTATACTATTTATACTATACTATTGATATCAAACATGTCTTTCGTATTATTCAGTCAGGGTCATAAGTATATTGAAGGTTTCCCAAAGCTAATGGAGCACCAGTAAATTTATTTCAAATAAAAGTAATAATAGCAATAATAATAATAACAATAAACAATAAACAATAAACAATGACAATACTATGATACAAGTAAACAAATGATAATATACTACAAAACTACATCGTCCACCCTTCATTTTGTGCATTTCCAGAGATGATAGCCCAGAGTATTTGCCAAATTTCCCACAAATTGTTTTTCCACATCATCCAATTTGTCTAAATGTTGTCGTTTGTGCTTGCTACAGGCATATACATTAATATGGTTGACGCTGTCAGCAATCGAGTCAGACCTGTTGTTGTCTTCGGCATCATCTTGGTAATCCATTAATACGAAATAATCCATGACAGCATTGGGCACAAAGAGAAGCACATATCGTCGTACCAATGATCCACCTTGTTGAGATAATTCACCAGACGTAAGAGGGTTAAATTGTTTGACCATGTCCAGTACTGTGTTCCATCGCAAATTCAAAGATAAGAAACGACCAAATTGTGGATCTACGTTGTCGTCAATTTTGATGGTCTCGAATTCCCTGGTAAGTTTCACCAAATCTTCCATATTTTCCAAAGGTTGGCTTGGTGCCTTGGTGTTGATCGCTTGATACAATTTATTCCAATCAGCATCTCGATGACATGCTATAGCCGCCTAAAAATGTTTAAATAGATAATTAGCCTATATTTATTTATTTTTTTGGGGGTCTCCTTATTACCTGTCTAATCAAAGTATCAATCCGTCTCTTTGCTTGTTGTAAAACGTCATCAAGAGAATGCATATCAGGACCAAGCACTTCATCCAAAATATTTTCATAGCGTTCGGGTTTGCTTTTCACCACCTTTTTCCAAGCCGCTTTGTTCGCATTTTTCCCAGTCGAAGCACGCTTCATTCCTTGATATGTGACAATGACGTAGTAGTGTAGCGTAATTTTATCGATATGGCTAAGAGTAGGGGTTTGATAGTCATCACCAATTCCATCACCGTTGTCATCTGTCCCAGTAGTCCCGCTAATATGATGGCTTGATTGACGAGGTGAATCCACTGACCCCATGCGGCTATACATGCTATGACTTCCTGGCCATTGTCGCGTAGGCCCCGATTGCTGATCACTGGATACCAATGGTGTGATAATAAGTGAGTACCTATATGGCGAGCGAGAATCATCGTGGCCACGTTCGAATGAGATATCATCAGAAGATACAAAACAGCCCAAGGGCTTTTTATCGCACATCAAAGAGGAGAATCCAAAACTTTCAGCATTTCGTAGTAAAGTCGGCAATAAAGCGTCCAGTTTTTCTTCCATAAGAATCTTGTATAAGCCATGGATAATTCGGTTGCGAGAATATCCACCAGGTCGTTTGCCGTGCAGTGCTACCATGTTGTCAATCATATTCAAAAGGTTGAGATTTGTTGGGATATTTTCAATGTCGTCCAAACTTTTTTGAATAAATCGTAAGCGGAAATCTGATACAAACGAGTTGACGTGAATTTTTTGCTTGAGACCATCGCATTCTTCAGTAAAATCGTGGAAGCCAGCCCGTCGCATTTCGTGTTTTTCGTGTGTGTACGGAGAATAGGTCAAGCGTCCATATCTTCGATGAAGAGTATACAATGTAACCGAAACAAATACGCCAGTCAGTCTTGCTTCACAGAGCACAGTTCCCCATTGTAAACCTTGAGAAGGTATGTTACTGGTGACGAGACAGATTCTTGATCGTTGATTTTGAATTTCGATAAGTAGGCCTTGGTTTCTTCTTGCTGATCCGATGATGATCCATAAACAATAAGATGCATACCGACACTTTCCAGATACGACGCATAATCCTTCATAAATGAGTGGGCGAGGTTTTCATACCAGTTAGTTGCAGAAGTGGTTTGCTGAGAATCTTCATTCATTCCAGGAGCTGTATCGTCAAAAAGTTGGGCCGTTTTTTGTAAATGATTCGAGCCAAAGTTGACGGTTTCAGTAGAGTCGATGTCCGATAAAAAGAGAGGCGTTCGACAGAAATGAAGGATGCGAGAAGCCTTCAGAATCACCTGAAGTTCGGATACGGTCATCATTTCATCTTGTTCCAAGTGCTGCTGCTGTTGGTCCTTGATTGAATACTTGTCCGCCCATTTTGAATACACCTTGAATGCTTTTTCATGTGCTGTCTGAAGTTGAGATCGTCGAAGATACATGTTGAGGAAGGGTTCACCGTGCCGAATCAAATAGTCCCTGTGATTTGCGTGCTGATACTCTGTTGTTGATTCAGCAAATGCATCCCTAAACACAGAATTTGCATCCGCCATTCGTACAGCCGTATAAACTACATCATTCACCGCCACTTCACTCGAACGGCTACCGGTACCATTGTTGCTGTTTTCGTGTCTTGGTGGTCTACAAAGTTTTCCAAATTCATCCACATCAAATATGCTTGAACCAACACCGACATCTGAGTCACTACAGAAGGAGGACAGGCGTTGATCAGAAAGCAAAGGTCGACTTCTCGAAGAGTATGTGTTCGTCACTAGTTGTTTTAGGCTATTGAAGTTGACTTGTACCTTGGTTGGTATGGTAATATCCGTATGACTAGACGCCGACCTTGTTCGTGGTTCCGATTGCGCCAGGCGAGCGATACTGGATGCATTTGGTGATGATGATTGTTGGATATCTTGGAGCGACTGTTGTTGTATGACTGTGGAGAGACTAGGATGATAGGCCACATTACTGTTGACACTGTTGTTGCTGCTGTTGCTGTTGCTGTTGGTTGCGTTGCTATAATAATTTGAGGTCATTCCATTCGATATCGACGAGCATGATGACAAAATTCCCGCCATGGTGTGAGAGTGATGGAAAAGACCCATTTTTTGATGCATTATATTCTTCAAAGCCAAGTGTCTTGATTCTTGTTGTGCCAAAGTGCGAAGGAGCATTTGTGATACTTGATTGGTAAAGGTTTCCGTACAGTTGTAAACATACATGGTTGTCTTCATACAATCAATGATAAGAAGCATAAAGCAATGGTGGTGATCTGCTTCTTTATAATTGAGTTTTTGTTTGAGGACCACACCGGACTTGGACATGGAGGATGCCACAGAATCTTGTCGATGATGATTGTCGTCTTTTCTTCCATCTCGCTGCTTTCCAAATTCGTCATCCTTCCCTGTAGACCATTTCTTGTTCTGAGACCAATAACTTTCAGTGCTGTGCCTCCGAGAGCTGAATCCACTTGATACACCTAGTTCAGGTAAGCCACTGATAACCATGTATTGATAGTTCTGTGGACCGTCATTTGAGTTGTCTGGTTCCATATGAAGAGTTGGATCGTACAAAGTATGTTCACCTAGAAGTTCATCTTCGTTGTCCAGATCTTGAGATAAGGCAGCGCGGGTAATAATCGGTCTGAGCATTGAGTTGATAAGATTCAGTTCAGCGTCCAGTTGAAGTAAAATATCATTCATGCACCAAGGAGCTAGACTAGTTGACCAAGATAATTGCTTCACAGTCGGACTTTTCCACTCTATAGCCTTGTTGAGAACTTGCAAAAATGGAGTAGACATTGCCTTGATGGAGTGTGTACTGTCGTCAAATATCATATTGCTAGATTCTTGGTTTTCCACCAGGATTGGTTCAGAGAGAGCTGTTTGAATAACTTGTTCCACAATATAATCGCAGATGGTATGCTTGAAGCAGTCATAGAGGCAATTCAACAAAAAGTCACCTTCGATCTGACCAATAGGCCATATATCAATGCCTAGTAGGTATCCATCTTGAAGATCATCAAAGCCACTATCCATAATATAGTCATCGTTCAAATAGGCTTCCAACTGTAGATCATCGATACTTGACACCCCTTTTGTTTTTGGTAAATGGGTCACGAATATACCATTCTTATCAAGTAGACTAAGACAGATACCAGCCACACCTTGCCCTACGCTGAGTTCAAAAGGACTGCAAAGCCCAGGAGTACGACTTGTACAGCTATAATAGAAACACAAATCTTGCAATTGACGATCGTAGCTTCCAGGACTAAGATTGGCTTGACTAAGGCACACAAAAGGAAAAGCGTTTATAAGTTTCTGCTTAGTTTTGTTTTTAAATATATGTATAATATAAAATACTTACGACCAGGATAGACCACCAGAGTAGGAACCATAACGAATCATTCTGTGTCGTCGGATAAGAGAGGAAATGTCGGTTCCATCCAAGGCACGTAACGGGCCAAACAAAATGTTTTGGCGAAGAAGAGCCAAAAAGTGAGAGGGATTGGAAATAACGGGGGTGATACGAAGGGTCTGTCGTAATGGAGGTGTCTTTCCAACAGGCAATATGAATTCCAGATCCTAAATAAAATAATTGACAAGTTAGTAACTAGAACAGGATTTTGGTTATTATCTTTCACTTACGGCACGAGAGAGTTTCGAAGTAGGATTGCGAGTAAGGAATTGCTGTACCTCCTTCATAATGATTTGGGACATGAGCCGACTTTCCAGCATTTCCACCAGTTCTGATATCCATCCACCAAATTCGACACCATGTACTTCAAAGAGTAATTCGCGTGATTCTGTGTATCTACCACTTTGTTTCTTGATACTAGGTGACAAGTTGTTGCTACTTTGATGTTTTCCGGGACTATCCTTTGTGCTTGTACGTTCGCTATGAGGACTTCCATTAGGAGACGTGGTTCCCGTAAAGGAGGAGAATGACGCATTGTGCAATTTGGGATGAGAAGCACCAAAGCCACCACTGCCACCACCATCACCAGTCGTAGATTTTTCACCATTGCTTTCAACTGGTTGTAGATAATAGCCACAGGGAGATCCAGGCCGTAAATAGAGACTATCATTATCATTTTGTGAATCCGAATCGAAAGAATGAGAGCTAACACCTTCAGAGAGGAAGCAATACACCACCACATCGTCGCGCATGATGACAAACATGTTGGGTCGATTCTTGACTGCAAAGGGACGAAGGACTTCATTGGAGAGAATTGTGAGTGCTGAGTTCGGTTGTAGTCGCCAATGGAGTGGGAATCGTTTCGTCAAAAGAATGTCGCAGCCAAATTGTCCAGGTTGGAATTTTTTGGGAGGTGTCAAAGCTAATTCTTCGCCTGAGGTTGAGAGTATTTCGACAAGATTATCATTTGTCCCAAAACCAACAGGCTCAAAATCGTCATCAGAAGAATCGTCGGAAGAGGAGTATTGTTCTTTTTCAGATTCATCAGCTGGAGCAAGAAGGTATTTACTGTTCAAAGACAAGTCAAGATAAAAAAAAAATGTGAGTTCGGTGTTTCAAATGTGTTCGTCCCTTTCCTGTTTACCTGCAAATACGAGAATCATGCATAGATTGTAATAATACCAATTTGTTGGTTCGTTCCATTACTTCATTCACCATGGTTTTCGTCATTCGTATAATTTCAGACCGGTTGACAGATTGTTGAAGCTTCGAATAAAAGTATATCTGTACACTTTGCTTTTGAGGAATCAATAATAACCAGTAGAGCTGTTGATGCGTTGATTTGGTGTCACCACTATCACTGTCATCACTGACATCTGTTCTATCATCGTTGTCGTCATCATCCATATTCCCAGATTCTAAGAGGCTGATGCCAAGTCCTTGACAGTACTCGTCGCTTCCAGGTGCCAACTGCTTTTGCTTGGTTGTTGCTGTTGTTGCTGCTATTTCCGCCGTCACTGTATCCTCTTTCGAAAAAGACGGTACGTCAATACTGATGTTAAGCCCTTCAATGTCTAGTCCATGTTGTTCCTGATATGTTTCCGCAGCAATTCTTGATATATCCACTGAGAGTGACCGAGCATCATCGCACGCATAAAAGGAGTTCCCAACCCGTACCAGTCGATAGGGTGTACTTCTTGCTTTTTCCAATTCCGCAAAAAAGGTTTCCCGGCTTTGTTGTTGGTTCTTGACAAATACCAGGGGGATAAACATGGTGGTAGGAAAGTCGACAAATGGATTCTTCTTCATGAGTTGAGTTTCGACATAGCGTATGACAGCAGCAGTGATAGGTCCCGATCGTAATAGCCCATGCATGATTTCTTCGGTAAACAGCCATACTAATCTTGATTCAGTTTCTAACAGCGCATCTTGTTTGTCGATATTCAAAGAAGAGAGATTTTCGCGATGTTCATTTTCGTTTTCCAAAAACGAATATCTGCATTTAAAGAATATGGAAAAATGTTAGTTGGAATTGAGGTCACCGGACAATGATAAACGAAGCACTTACGGCTGATGATGCATGGATATCGTGGCAGCTGGACATCCTTGAGCGTGAGGTACACCAATTTCAGAAGGCTCGCCATCAAATGGGGGTAAGCTTAGACACACCAAACGCAATGTCGCGCTTGTTCCATCAGCGGAAGCCACAGGAGATTCATCCGTTCCAATCACCTCAGGTTCGAAAGAAGCATTATCATCATCACCGTATCGATAAGAAGAAGGTATTTGGTCAAAAGTGAATGTTGTATCAAAGTATCCGTCGTCAGATAATTTCGGTTTTCTAAACATACATTCCAATCGTATAAATAATGGGTTCTGGGCGCATTCCACCACATCCGCCAAATTTGTTGGTTTTTGTCCAAGTAATGAGAATCCGAGTTTCTGACCGGCTTTTGTAAATGGTGGCCTATAGCAATAGACGTTGTGATACTGCCCATTTGTTGTCACCACGGGCTCAAAGTAGTGGCCCAAAACCGAAACAAATCTTCGATGTGCCAGTTCTATTTCGTCTTTGCTATTAAATCAAAACGCGGTTTCAGTCGCTAGTCCTTTACTATCTTTTTTTTCGATATAAAAATATAAATTACCTTAACCTTCCACGGCGCTTTAATAAAGTTTGCACATTCAAGTAGCCAGTGATATCAATATCTAATGTTGATTCGTCACAGTATGCCAGCACTTTTTCAAAATCACCAGTATCCACGATTCTACCATGCAAAAGTGAAGTAAAGATAGATTTCACAAAACTACGAGAATAGATTTGGGTGACTTCAGACATCAGTTGTGACAAGGAAGCGGAATCGGAAGGATGCTTCCACTTGCTAAAAGACCCTTGCCACAGGCCATCAGGTGATATTTCAGGAGTTTTGGATGTCGTATCAATGTTGTTGTCAATCGACTGAATCACAATAGTATCACCATGGCCGTTGTTTCCAGCATTGCCTCGTCCCATCATTGTAGTTGCATCCGGAGAGCCGATGGATTGCCGATGACATTCATACATAATAATTCCTGTGTAATCCATCCTATATGCTTGGTGATAGGTCGCCGGATCTTGATTGCTTGACTCCAGTTTGGTGAGACATTTGATAACCGTTTCAAAGCCAGGAATAAGAATGAGTGTCATTGACGTCGGACACGTTGATTTGACAAAGCATCGATAATCATTAATAGATTGGCCGAGACGTAAATTCCCTGTTTCAACTTGTTGATCATTTCCAATAATGTTATCAAGCAGCGTTGTCCAAAAGTCGTCTTTTGATGTTTTGTCCAGTGGTACTTGATAGTCAGCAATGAGCCCAAGAGACCATTCAACAAAATAATGTAAAAACACCATGTCACGGTGAATAGACGATAAGGCTGAGATGGTATTTCGATTTTGATAGAAAATAGCACCAGACCTAGGGCACGTACATGATGAGTTCTTGTCTGATTTCCATATTTCATGATCTAATGCCAAGGCTAAATAAATAGAGTGAGACGATGTTATGCCTTATTTTTGTTTTTCTTGTTTCTATGTACCTGAATAATCGGACGGTTCCAATGCATTTCCCAAAATCAAGTCTGCGCCTGAGATACTTTCTTTGCACCCAATAAATGTAGGACAACGGTAGCTTGCTAACCAAAACATCCCGGAGCGAAGAATAGATGACAAATTGAATAAATGTTGTTGCCGAATATGTTGTGTATTCAAAAGCTTGTCACGAAGATCTGAGGATTGCTTTTCGGTCAGCAAAGGGTCGTTCAATTGACACGTATGATCCAGGGCTGCAATGTGTTCAAACGTCACCAATCTCGTCAAAATATCCTTGTCCACTTTCATCATATCTGATTCCACTTGTCTATGTGCCTTCCTGTCCAGAGAAGAAGGTTCCATCCAAAGTTCTGTCACAATTTCCTTTTTTATAGGATCCTTCCAAATATAATACTGAACAGCAAAAAGAGAGTTGTTGTTGTTGTAGGTTTCCTTGTAAAAATGACTACCATTACGATGAGACGACAATAAAACATATCCCTACATTAATTGAGGAAATTGAGTATCCGAAAAATAAAAATAAAATACGATGTTTTCAAATTTACCTGATCCAGTCTAACCCGACACATAAAATCATACGCCAAAGAAAGCAGAGGTGTCAAATTCATATCGCAAATGCCATGATCCCTGAGATCCCAATGGATAGTGTTGTGATAAAGATAATTCCGCACGATGTATTCACCAGTAACCCATAATGTAGCATTTCCATACCACATGTTCATTTGTAATTGCTGTTGTTCAATATGAGTTTCATTCACCATGTAATGTTCAGGGTCCCGCATCAAAAGACTAGCCAAGGGACGTTGGACCACCCACCGTAACTGTTGTATGTAATCTAGTGACGGAGATGATGTCGATGAGAATAGCGACGATGAGGATGAGGAGAATGGTTGTCGGACGGCCAAATGAGAAAGGTCATCTTCTGTATGGTCGTTTGCTGGTTTGGTGTTTGTGGAAGTATCAGTATTCGTCGTCCGTGGCACCAGCAGGCACTTCAGTTCGTCTATTGTTTGTCGTCGTTGGCTTGTGTTGGCATTAAAAAAGAGGATGCGGACCATAAGAATCTTTTCCTTTTCCTTGAATATACGCAGTTCACAGTAGCGCGGGCAAGTTCGTGATAAATCCTGACGTTGTCCATTCGCTTCATTTTCGTCGGGAAGATCGCTATTCAAGGTTTTGATATACACAGTGTCTTCATGAGTAAAAGTAGACCAAGTTTTGAGCTGAGTGGTAATAGAATCCCAAAGTCGATCGCTTGCAGAGGTTGTGAGGGACCCATCTTCGGTTGGCTTTGTCGGTAAAACCACAGGTGTGATGATTTCGAATGCTTGTTCGTCGTACCAACAGCGTGTATGAGGTCGGATGTCGGAATCATTCATCTTGCGCCATAATGCTTGGAAATCCTTTAACGGTCCTTCTGAGCGTTGTATGTTGAATGCCGATGTCGGTGTGATAGGTGACGAAGGAGAAGAATAAGGTGATGCAGTGGAGGAAGATGCTTGTGAGGTTGACGCTGGCGCCAGCATGGCCTTAAGCATGGTGTCCGATTCAAATATCCTATCCAGAAGTTTCTTGAGCTTCCCAACTTTTGAGAATCCAGCGGTAGATCCTGCCAATTCCAGTCCTGCCCCGCCATTGACAACACCCATCATTTGCATACGCCGTTGAAACATATCCCAATTTTTCAGCATTTCCGAGAATGTGTTGTTGGCACGAATAAGGATTTCGGCTTTTGGAGATATCATCCCATTGTATAACCCATGTTTGGAGGCATTCGTCGCAGTGTTGTGGTAGTCGAACTGTTGGTTTTTTGTCAAAGAAGCAAACTGTTGTTTGAGTAAAGGTGTCCACGTTGTTGACCAGTAGGCACGCACACGATACTCTACCGCCACATGAGGTTGCCACTGCAGTACCAAAACAATTGTCACACGTTCTTTTTTCATCGGGTTGTTGTTGCCGTGGTGATCTTGATCCTGCTGATTCGATGATAGACCTTTGCGATGAGAATTGTCGTCAAATATCACTGAAGATAGAGAAAACCCTTGTCGAATCCGAGCACCAATCACAAGCCAGACTTCCTTTGGTAGATAGTATTCCTGATAGCGCATTAGTCGAGCTTCCACTGGTGTTGGTAACATATTTGTTGTCCATGGAAAAATACCGGTGTATGAGTCAGTGGTTGTAAGCAATCTGTTGTCCGTCCGCGTTCTTTCCAGATTAATTTCTTTCGTAAGGAATCGCAAATGGTATATATTTGGTATCGAGTCCACAGTCGTAATATCTGCATGAATCAATGGATTTTGGCTGGAGTGAGTGAAGTGTCCACCGGTAGCATTGGCAACAAACTGTAATATTTCAGTATCAGGCACAAATCCGAAGTTGCATCCAGGAGTAAAGCCATCTTCTATGCCAATATGGACCACGTGGCAGGCAATATTATCGCAAGAAAGTTGTCGAAGTACCGATTCATCCACATTTGATTTCACCACACCATCCGTCAGCAACACAATAGATCGTCGGCCATTCGGTGGTAGTAAAGTCAATGCAAACGTACCAGCACGAAGGATATAGGACAAGTTACTCCCCGTTTTGCCAACACCCCACACGTCTTTTTTCCAACTATTCAATCCCTTTCCTGTTCGTTGTTGACGATTTTGATTTTGCTTGTGTTGCTGTTGTTGTTGTTGTTGCTGCTGCTGTTGATGCTGTTGCTGTTGCTGATGCTGATGCTGTTGCTCTTGTTCCTCATTTTGCGGATGTTGTTGCTGGATGTTATTTGCGTTGTTTGTTGGATCGGTAGGAGTTCGTTTGTTAGGCCCATTTGATTTTGGAGTTGTGCGCCTAGCAGTTTTCGTTCCCTTTTTCATTGTCCTTTTGGTGCCAGTGGTAGTCGCTGTGATATTGGGTGAGGTGGGTTTAACGGCGACGGATGCTGCTGAAGAAGATTTGATTGGTGTCTTGTTGTGAGTCAGATCCACGGTGCTGCTAAGGTCATATTCAGGATCCCCATCTTCAACCACAGACGAATGATCATAACGCACATCCAGTTGATACCCTAGCTTCGATCGCCGTTGAGTGATTTGTTGTCGGAATTTCCCAAGATCATATTGGAATACCCTGATTTCGCTATTGAGTGTTTGCAGGACTGAGTAAATGTTGGATGTGTTTATGGATACATTTTGGAGAAGGACACGCATTGTTGGGTATTCTGCCAAGATAGGTATAACATTGATGTTTGACCCAAACTGAGAGCATTCAGCAATAATGGTAACGCATATTGTTGGTTCAAACTAAAGAAGTGTTCCAAAATAGCTTGAGTTAGTTTTAATTTGTTTTGTTTTGTTTTTTTGTCCTCATTGCAAACAATCTTTATATTATTTTTGGTCTTACCAGGATATTCGTTCCAGAAGGCAAAGGGAGCGAGAATGGTCGGACAATACCCAGTAAGATATTTGCAAGTCTACATTGTAAAAGATGTTTATAAGTCACGGTAAATTGGTATCATATATCTCAAAAAAGGTAACTTACAAATCAAAGGCATTTTCGATCATTATATGGCCTTTAAGCATATCAATAGTAGCCAGACTTGAGCTGAGATCCACCATAAACACCATTGAATGACTGCTTGCTACAGACAAGACGTTGGTACGGGGAGTCATAATATACATTTTCGAAGGCAGGCTGGTGGTGCCGGGTTCAGGTGTGATAGTATCGCGATTGGAGTTGGTGCCAGTGGTGATGGATATGCTTGGTGATAAAACTGTCAATGGCAAGTTATCGGACGAAGGTCGATTCACGGTATGTTCCCATATAGGTTTGCTGTTTGCCGATAAATGGAGTAAAGTGTAGCCCTGGCACACACACACACAAACGAGAAGAAAAATAAATAAAAAAAGACATACAATGAATAATCCAGAATAATACGAGACTCTACTGATTTCAACTTACTTGATACGCCCGAGTAGTCATAGGGCGGAACAAATGCTTGAGGAGCCATTGTATGATATCATTGTGAGTAACAAGTGGAGAGCCTTGGTCCAAAAGAATAGCAGTTCTCGCTTCGACAATCTTTGATAAAATAAAATAAAATAAAATAAAATAAAATAAAAAGAGTTACAAAGGAATGTATTACTGAGTTCACCGTTTATATGTACCTTTATTTCTTGAAGCGAATCTGAGTTATCAGTGCTTGACAGGGGAGACAAAGGGGTTTCTTCAATTCTATGGGAAAGGGGTTCGTTAATAGATTAACTCCAGTATTATCCAGTTTTTACCTTTTCATTGTACCACCATTCGGGAGAATATGTTCAATAGATATATAGGTAAGTCGGGTAATATACGTCAAAAAAAAAAAAAAAAAAAAAAAAAAAAAAAAAAAAAGCAAAGGAAGAGACGATGAATATATACGAGAGGTACAAAAGAAAATAGACGACATGGAATATTTCAAACTCAGCGAGATCGAATTTATTTAAAAGTAACATCAAGGTAAAATAAATATAGTATAAACATATCAAAGGCACATATCATTCTATTCCTTGGATGTAGGATGAACATAAAAGGCCAAAGCGACGATAGCGTAGACAGACTATAATGAAAAGGCACGCGTTAATATGAGTATATGGTATTCAGTGTGTTTGTTTTTTCTTACCAAAAGCTGAACACCTTCCAACCAGTTGGATCGGCCATCTTGGATCAGGTAGTTAACAATTAATACACTGGAGAAGAGGACAACAGTTTCAAAGTTTTCAAAGAAAAGAGTCATGGGTTCACCAATAATCCAACCGGTAATCACCAAAACAGGAGTCACAAGTAAACCAATTTGGAGCGACGAGGAGACGGCAATACCAATACAAAGATTCATCTTGTTTTTCAAAGCAAAAGTGACGGAGCTAACATGTTCAGCAGCACTATAATGAGATACGACAAAAGGTATAATGTCAACTATACGTTTCATCATTTGAACAAACATAACATATATATTCCTAGACCCAAGTGCTCACTAAATACATGATAATTTAAACTCACTTTCCGACAATAGGCAGCAGAATGATACCAACAAAAGTTTCATCAATCTAAATTCATATATATAAAAGTAAGATAAAGTCAGTATCATTTCATAAGTAACATATGCTGGACATAAATACTTACGCCCCAGCTTTCAACAACGCCTTCGATACTATGTATAAAGTACAATAGAAATGAGTTCAGTAATAAATATAATGGTGATGTATCCAAGATATGATCACTTACGCCCCTACTAAAAATTCAGCATGTAGGGACACAAAACCTGCAATAACGATGAGACTGAAAACAAAAAAAAGGGGGGTTTAATCAATGCACTGTACGTCCCGCTGGTGTTACACTAATGGATTTACCTGACAACAGAGAAGCTTAAAGTGGTGCTAGGGGTTTCATCTTCATCGGCTTCGTCTTCGTACTAAGTATGAGTATATATATATAAATAAGGACGCAATAACAATGAGTGCCAATAAAAAATATTTCCAATTGTTTTTTGTCATACCAGGTAAGTATGGGTTTTCAACTATTTAAAAATATGCGTCAGTACATATAGCGTCATTTTTCGTGCACTGACTTTTTTTTTTTTTTTTTTTGAAAAAATTACCTGGAAGAACAAGAATAAGATATAGACCAATAAGAGGATCAAGGCAGTACCATGACTAAGCTTTAGAATACCTTCTTCAGCTTCGCTGGCAGTATTGGAAGTAGCACTAAAGGCCGCAGGAATCAATAAAGACAGAGTGGTAAGAGCTAACAAAGAAGAGGACGTTTGTGCAGCTAAAAATAAAAGGTAAAATAAAAATACATAAATATAAAAAAAAAAATTATGAATATTCAATCCCAATCCATGGAGCTGTATGTTCATTCCCCTTACCAGTGACATTGAAGCTTTGTTCTTGGCGTGTCGAACCACCCAAAAGGAAGCAAAACCCGAGTACCTACCAATGAAAAGGAAAGAAAAAAGTGTGAATGGATGACCGTCTGATGAAATCGTCCTCTCACTATCTCAATACCAATAATATGTTGGATAAAATGGAACCCAAAATGGAAGCTAATAATAAAGATAAAAACGATCAGCATCCCTGTAGTTTAAAGATTGTAGTTTGTAGTACCTTGAACGACTCGAATTAATCCTTGCTTCAAAGCAATAATACCAAGAATAAGTTCGACCGCATTTCCGAAAGTAGCATTGAGGAGCTATTAAAAACGATACAAAATTAGTGTCAGTTTGCATATTTATACATGTCACTTACTGCACCGATAGTGCTTCCAGTTCGTAAAGCAATTTCTTCCGTAGCTGTAGATTATGAGTTTAGTCAAGGTCATTTCAGTATAAATATGACTATTGTATAACTTACCAAAACCTAAAAGCTTCGCTAAGGGAATGATAGCGAGGAAGTTAAGAGAGAATACAATGGTGTCAGAGGCGTCGGTGTACGAAGCGATGAGAGCAATAGGTACAAAGACTAAGAGGATGTTGAAATACGACGAGGTCATTGTAGTTTTGAAGGAAGAGAAGAAGGATATGTTCTGGTAGACATGATGGTCAGAGATTCCGATAAGAGGCTCGTTTTCGTGATTCATGATGAGTATAAATACGAACTACAAAAGAAATCGAAAGGAAGGCGGTAAAGAGTTAGAATCTGCCAAGTTTTTTATATAAATTTAATGATCGGACCTTGGAATGATCATTATGATGACTTTTTTTTTCCATCGGCGGCTTCCTCATGACTGACTCTCGCCCACCCCAGTTTGCCACACCCATCATATTCATTACCTTTAATAAGCTGTATTTGTTATGTATTAATTTTGATCAAGCGGTATATATAAAAAGATGAAATCAATAATAGTGGCAGCCATTGGTACCTTGAAATTTATTGTTTTCAATTTCCGAAAATTTATCATATTTTTTTTCTGAGGGGAATCCATCCCATAGTCAGTTACAGCTTTTTTTTTTTTTTGCTCCTCGAATCTGGACTTCCCCTCTTTTTCCCTATTTCCTTTTTTACTTTGTTATTATTATTTTTCTTTTTTTCCCTCTTTTCTTTTCTTTGTTTTTCTACACCTTCTTATATAATATCTGCTCTTATTTTATTCATTGTACATACTTCGCTCACTTTATACTTGATATGGCAACCTATTCTCAAGAAAAACCTTCAAGCCGCAATGCTTCAACAACTCATCACTTTAAACTTTTTGGAAAATCAAGCAAGTGAAAAGGAACTATCTATTTGCATTGCAACTGATACTGGCGATAGAGTCTCTAATACGCATTTTCTTTTCTTCTTCCCAAAATAGCTTCCTTTTGTATATTTTCAAAGATGGGATGGTCAACTTCAAAATCCTCCAAAAGACGACGAACGGCTGGCAGAAAATTTCTTTCCATATTGACTTGCTGCTCTCTAAGTGGGAAATCGCATCAGGATACCAACAAGTGTCAGCCAACTCCTCAGGGTACAATACATAGAACAAGTAGTACTCACGTCACGCCGTCACAAACTATCACCTACTCTACAACTTCGATAGCATCCAAAGAAGTCAATAATTACAGCAACATTGCTACCGACAGCAAAGCGAAGGACTACAATAAGGATGAAAAAGATCAAATCACTGACCATGGAACCAATGAATATCAAACTGATGATTTATCAAATCAATTGGATACAGATACCGCTTCGAAACATAGTCACCATTCACTTGTACCGGCACAAAATGACAATACCGACCATATGAAACGGGATGATTGCTATAGACGGTCCTCATACGACGATGTTCATGAAACAACAACGCCTTCCCTTGAAAGTGAACAGGTATTTATAATCCCCCCCCTCCAATTCCCCTTATGAAATGATAAATTGACTAATTATGCTCTCACCCTTTCTTTTTAATAGGACCTTTGGTTATTGGCACCTATTAGTGAACAAGATAAAGGTCGCAAATGCCTAGTATTGGACTTAGATGAAACTTTGGTTCATAGTTCTTTCAAGGTAAAATATTATATATTATTATCATATTATTCATATTGCTAATTTGATTTGTTTATTATATAGGTTACTCCTCAAGCGGACTTTGTAGTACCTGTTGAAATTGATGGCTCTTATCACAATGTTTTTGTTTTAAAACGACCAGGTGTGGATGCATTTATGAAACGAATGGGTGAATTATATGAAATTGTCATCTTTACCGCTAGCTTATCCAAGGTAAATCCAGAAAAAAAAAAAAAGGAAAGGATTGAAATTAATTTATTGAATGGTGATGCCCACTCCTTTTTTTTTTTTTTTTGTCTCTCAATTTATTGATTACCGCAGTATGCCGATCCAGTATTGGATACTTTTGATATTCATCGTACTGTACAGCACCGTCTCTTCCGCGAATCATGCTTCCATTACAAAGGTACCTATGTCAAAGATTTATCTCAACTTGGACGACAGCTAAATCAAGTCATCATCTTGGACAATTCACCTGCAAGTTACATTTTTCATACTGCTAATGCCTGTCCTGTGTCCTCTTGGTACAATGATCCACATGACTCTGAACTGCTTGATCTGATTCCCTTTTTAGAAGATTTGGCATTTGTTGATGATATTACTGATGTTTTAGATAACACAATCCCTGGCCCCTTCTCTCATTTCTAGTTTTATTCGTGTTGTAAAGCACATACACACTCTTCTCCACTCACATAGTATATCCTGCATTCCCTTTCCCCTTTTGTTTTTTGTCATCACCCTCTCCTTTTTTCTATTCATCTCTTCTTTTTTGCCACTTTTTGTCGTTTCTATATCCATCCCCAAACACCCCTTCATTCACTATAGTATAGTAAAGGCAACATCAACCTTTTTACATAATAGAATCACTTGACAAATAATAAAACCCCATTTTACAAACAATACAAAAAAGACAATTTTTCAAATGATGTGATAATATTAAAAAAAAAAAAAATTTATTTGATCAATCTAACATATATATCCTAGAAGCTACATCTTTTACTACCCAATCCATGCCCTTTAATAGATGATCCCCTGTCACAGCACTACAACTTTGAATGGCCCAATGATGGCTTGATATGTCGTCTAATGATAATGCCTTCCGATTTGAAAATAAAAAGAAAAAAATTGTATGAGTAAATGCTACTAGTACATGTTTGTGTTATATTTACCATACCTGTTGTATTTCCTTATCTGATAAAGCCCCAGGAATATCTTGCTTATTGGCAAAAACAAGAAGAGTCGCACCAGCCAATCGTTCTTCTTGTAGTAAAGCAGCAAGTTCTTGTCGACAGTCTTCCAATCGTAATCGATCTGCCGAGTCAACTACCCATACTAATGCATCAGTTTGTTCAAAATAATTTCGCCAATAAGATCGAATGGATTTTTGTCCTCCAACATCCCAGATGTTTAATTTGTACCTACAAAAATGACAAGAAAAAAAGGGTCAATACAGTTTCATGTTATTTTTTGGGGGATACGCGGAATACCGCTACATACATGTCATGCTCTAAGGTTTTAATGTTAAATCCTAACGTTGGAGAAATGGTATCGATGGGTTCCCCGTTTATCCTTTTCAAGATGGTGGTTTTTCCTGCGTTGTCAAGTCCACTATCATAGAAAAACAGAAAAGGAAGAAAACGTATGTTGGTATTCCTAACTATTACTTTTTTTTTTTACTGATTACTTACAGCATAAGTATACGCATTTCCTTTTCTTTTTGTCTATTCTTTTTCAATATTGTCAGTAAGCCCATGGTATATTGTGTGGATGAATCGATGTATAGAAAGGGAAAAGAAGTGATACGAGTGACCGTGGCGCTTTTTTTAAAAAAAGTTTCCCCGAAATCGGATGTTGAAAAATGTACAGTCCTCACCAATATGAAGCATGAGGCAGTTTTTTATTTTTTCCTTCCTTTCCTTTTTATCACTCTTTTATATTTATCGATTTCGGCTACACTCACCATGAAACGGGCCTCCGCTGAAGAAGGGTCCAAAAAAGCAAGCAACACTGCCTCGCAATCCAAAGCGTCCGCCATCTCAAAACAAGTTCTAAAAAGCAATCCTATTCCTCAGCAGCTTGTCAACAAAAAATTGGATGCAACCACTCTTCTCAAACCCAAGGCTCAACCACTCAGAAGCAGTAAGGTGTCACAAAAACTTGTCCTTTTTCCACAATCGTCAACGGAACCGGAGGCCACTTTAGCTGTTTTACCCGAAGATCACGAGCCCATAGAACCATCCACCAGCACCTTTGATGCCTCCCATCTACAACATGTTGGTCGGGGTCTCCAGTTTGGCTATGTGAATGAGGATGAAGAACACCAACCACCGACACCAACTGCCAATGATGCTGATTTTTGGCGACCTCATCATGCTACTGGTGTTGCTCTACCCACTGAATGGACATTTGGATCACGAACGGCTGCCGAACGAATGCCCAAGGACGAACGGGATTTTGCTCAGCTTCCTCGGGTGGCCGCTTATTGCACTGGCGAAGGATACAACCTATCACGACTACGATCGTTTTTGCGTGAACATCACCATGTCAGTCCACGACAGTACGACGAAGCCTTATATGCAGCATATCACTTCCCTTTGATGACTCTGAGACCCGATAAGGACAATCTCTGGAATATTCGTGTTCGAAGTGCATCGCCAAGACCTTCAGCTCCGCGACGATACAGCAGCAGTGACAGCACAGTCCTTCACCAAAAGCAATTTGACAGTGACAATACAGACAGAAACCACTCCCGCTTAGAACGATCCACCTTATCACAACAATGGGACGAGCACAATGAATTGGAGATGAATTACGATGAAGACCATATGGATCAAGAAGGTGCCCCTCTTATTGGATCATTAACCTCTCCTAGTAGAAATCCCTATCAAGATTACCAACATGATTATCAGCATCAACAATACCACCAACAACATTCAGTTTCACCATCGTACCAAGAAAGAACTACTTCAGATCCCACCTATAATTATGACGACAGCGATCAACATCAACAGGAGGAAGACCAGCAACTTGAAGCGGATGACCAGCACCATCGAGAACGACAATCATATGAAGATGACCTTCATGATCACCAACACGCACACGAGCATCACCATCATGAAGAGGAAATTCGACGGCAAGAACAACAACAAAAGGACGAAGAAGCGACTCACCAAAATCCAAATCGTAAACCATTTACTGGCGGCGAAGTCTTCATGTTTGACTATGGCGTTGTAGTCTTCTGGAACTTTAGACGAGCGGAAGAACTCTTGATGCTAGAAGATTTGGCGGAATTCTCTGTACGACCTTTCCGTGACAATCCAGATGAAGATCTCCAAATTGAAGAAATGCATTTCCAATACGACACCAGCCAGCTGAAACCGCGGATATTCAATGATATGATTACAATGAAGACTGGAAACCACATGATCAAGCTGACTCTCTCGCATGGGCTTTCTCAAAGCGCTGTATTGGCTAGATATGAAGATATCATGGATAAGACGATCGAAGTAAGGGAAAAAGAAGAAGTCTGACATACATCAAAAAATTTATTAATCTATTATTGTTGCCTTTTAGGATACAAAACATTTACCAAAGGAAATGGCAGAGACTGGGCGATTGGGCAAAACAAGAGCGGAAATCACTAAAATCAATGGGCAACTATTCAATTTACGGATGAATGTCAACCTGGTGTCGAATGTCCTTGGTGAGTTACCATCATGATATGTACTGTACAACATAAAACATGTTTTGATATTTTCTTCTTTGTAGACACTCCGGAAATATTCTGGTCTGAACCTGCGCTCCAACCAATGTATAATGCTATTCGAGGTAACCTCCCAAAAAAGAAATAGGAATCATTGCATTGGACAGGACGATACACCTCTCACTACTTTTTCTTTTTTACATCATAATGCGTAGAATATTTGGAAATTCCTCAGCGTGCCAAGATTCTGAATGACCGCTTACGGGTTATTTCTGATCTGCTCTCCATGTTACGGGACCACTTGACGAACTTTGGCGTGGAATATCAAACGCTCATCATTATTTATTTGATCATCATTGCCGTCATTGTCGCTTGTGTAAGTTTGATCTAATGAAAAAAATAAAAGTAAAAATAAAATAAACATTGATCTGGCTAACTCTCTCTCATACCTTTTATTCCTAGTTTGAAATTGCAGTCAAGATCCTTCAATCAATCAAGCTTTAGAATACAAACTCTCACCCGCGCCTCCCTCTTTATACTTAAATTTTTTATTCCTCCTTATTACAACTACTATTCATGTGTTATGTTATATCTCCCCTTCCATTTGATCCTTTTTTTTTATGTTCCATTTTGATATTATTTTGTCTCCTATACAGCATTTGCCAATAAAATTAGCTCTTCGAATAAATATTGCGCCTTTGCTCATTAATACATTATATTATTTTTCAGTTTTGGGGTGTTGTTTTTTATGGAAATAAACGCTCTGGCGCTCCGCTGGAGCTTTTGGAAATCTTTCGATTTAATGGGTGTCACAGTTTTTTATTAAAGTGTGGGTTTCGATGGGATAGGATTAAAGCCTCCACCATTTCGCACTTTGGTGGGCAGCCCCTTGGGGCCCAACCGCCGTGCTCAGCGCGTCATCAATGGGTTTTTTATGTGTGATGAAAAAAGAAAAAATAGTGAAGGGATTAGGGCCTCCGCCATTTCGCACTATGGTGGGCAACCCCTTGGGGCCCAACCGTCGTGCTCAGCGCGCCGTCAATGGGTTTTTTGTGTGCTGAAATAATAGCTTACTTGAAATGCGTCAGAGAGATTAGAGTTTGATTATGTAGTGGTCGCAACTGCCTTTCCACTGGAAGATAAAACGAATTATACTGTATGGTAATTATGGCGATTGCCCGTTTATTTAATTTTTATTTGCAGTTCCCTGATTTTTTGACATAAAAAAAATACCTGGATGATTTAGGCTCCGCATTTTGCTTTCTATTTTTTTTTTTTTTTTTTGGTCCCCTTTTTTTTCCCTCTCTTTTTCTTTCTTTTTTATTTTTTTCCTTCATGATAGTCTGAATGATATGATGGCAAGGCTCATTGGGTAACTGGTGATCTAGGATTAGTGGTCAGAACTTGAATTAGGGGCGTTTTAAAAAACGCAAAACAAACATCATGGGGAAACGCTTTCATTTTGGATGAAGGATTTGGGAACGACAGTAGATTAGCACTCATTAGTTTAGTAATAGTTTACCATCGTTTATATCTTCGACTGAATAAATATGTTCTTTTCTATTATATTTAGTATCTCTGTTGTACGTTTACATTTTGAGCTTCATTGAATGTGTATTACATATGCATAGAAAAAAAAAGTGCGTCTATATATGTATATATATATATGTATAAGGGATGTGTTTCTGTGAAAAAACAGCTATTACAGTGTATTTTATTGTGGTGGGGTATATTGAAGAACAAAGTTGAGAATAATATAATTATGTAGCCACTGGGTGGCAGGGGGTTTCTGAAGTGTGGGTTTTGATGGAAGACTCTGGGTTTGGGTGGGCAGCGATTGAGAAAAAAAAGGATGGACGGCTCCTATGGTGGGCAGGGCTCTGTCTGAAAAAGAAAGTCGGAGGGACAAAGAAGTGGACGTTAAAGTTAGTTAGCTGAGTTTTCTTACGATACTTATTTTTTTTAATATATAATAATAATAAGAGTATGTCACTTACGCCATCAGTAGACAGAGGTTAGAATGTGTGATTTGAGAAAGGTCTTATATGTTATACAAAAACTGACAATAGAATAGAAGAGCGTCAAATGAACTTCGCTGTGCTAATCAAACCCAAGCATACATATGCCATAAAAGGAAAACAATTCGACAATGGTTTGATCTTGCGATCTTTATCATAGAACAACACACGACACTTTTTGATTTGAGTAATTCGGAAGCGTACCATTATATTTTGGACTGCGTTTTCATATTATTCGAAGCGTGTGACAATTGACACCGTGGAGAGTCGCGAGATCCACATCGGGAAAAAAATTAGTTTTAGCGGTTTTTCATATATTTTCCAACCTGTCAGCTAGAATTATGCAACTACATTTAGGTTTGGTCAACTTTTTTTTTTAGAAATAGATAGTTTTATTAAGAATTAAGCGATCAGTACCCTCTTTTCCATTTCATCTTTTTGGCGGCCGATTTTAATTAAAATGTCGACTTTTTTTCCAACGTTATCGTAACTTTACACTCCGCCCGGTTCTTTTTATTCCTATATCCTTTTCTTTTTTTTTCGCCTTCCTTCTTTCTTCTTCGTTTTTTTTTTTTTTTTTTTTTTTTTTTACATGCACATGTAATGTACTATTGTTAAGCATACACTTTTGGATTATACCCGTTACTGTTATATCCTCTTTTTTTATAGGTATGCGCGTTAGCTATTCCACTGATGCGTTGACGAATGTTCACTTGGCTCATGACTTGATCTGCTTCAATGCTCAAGTTTTATGGTAATACTTAATTGCTTGTAAAAACGACAACCGGTGCAGCAGCTCACTGACTATATGTTCTTTATTCAATTTGTTTCTTTAGGGTTGATACTGCTCCATGATCAGTTCTTACGATTCCTTAGCGTTTTTTTTTTTTTTTTTTTTTTTTTTGTTACGCATTCTTTTGCTTATCTTTATTTACATTTAGTGCCAGCATTTGTTTACACGTCAGGTAAATAGAACTTCTACATATTCGGGGTACTACAATCAACCCCCTAACTCACTTTTTTTTTTGTAGTTGCCTTTTGCCTTAAATACACTGAAGTACATTGCTGCCTCGCTATAGATGTTGGTAAGTAATATAAGACATAACAGGTTTTGATTAACGTACACTCACGGTATCGTCATGTCATTTATAGAAAAGCATTGTGAACCCAAGTAAAACGCCCAGGTAAACAAACAACTATGTTATTTTTTTTATTGATACAGCATGTATACTTACGATACGATGATGACGATAGTGTATGGTATCTCTTTCCAATCATCTCTTGCTGGTAACAATGGTGATACCTCTATCCCCATGATGACTTTGATGATGCATTGATGGTGATGCCACTATACGTGGTAGTCCTCAGATAGCACCCTGATCCATACAGTGCCATGAAGATGGTCATTGATAGGTCTAGTGTTAGAATAGATGTAGTATTAATTATAGTATTCGATATTATAATGTATAATAGTATATTTCTTTTTTTTTATGAATAAAAATCAAAATGATATTGTTTTGACCGTATATATGACTAGTAATATATTGTATTGACTGAATGGAAGCCAATAGTATGTCGTAAAGAAAATGTAACGACCAATAGTATACTGTATAGATCGTTAGAATGGCCAATTGTCAATGGATTTTATCGCATGTGTAGACGACATCGGCCATTAGGACGAGTAGAAAATACTATAAAAACTGATTATAACCACCAAATTCATCAGTTTTATACACACTGGTTATCAATTGACCAACTCATAGAAAGCATGTTTTATAATATATTCAAAATTTTTTTTCATCGGAGCATCAATAGTTTAAGGGTAGAATATTAGCCTTCCAAGCTGATGGCCTGGGTTCGAGTCCCAGTTGATGCAGTTCCTTTTGCCATTCACAACAATTTTTTTGGGGAAAAAGAGTTGACTTTTATGTTAGTACAGTTTGTCGACCTGACAGACTGTCGTAGTTTGTATTGTTACGGCTGTGTTGTGGCTGTTTTTAAGTTTTGTTATAAGTGAATACCAATTATGTTATGGTAGACTTGATGTTTTTGATGTTATTTGTATAGTTTGGTATAGATAGAATAGTATCTTGCACCAAAATGTGTCTTGTAATAATTAATTTTTCTTCCTAGTGAAAGTCAAGAGCGATTTATTTTTCTCTGGACGGAATTTGAAATTTGATTTGCAGTGGTCCCTGAATTGACTTTTGTTTATAGAGAGAGCACTAGATATGTACTACACCAAATGTGTATTTGAATATGAGTAATGAGTTCCAGATATGAGTTTGGATAGTAAGTAGTGAGCACCAGAACTTTTGTAGATAAAGTCCAACTTGAAATAAAAGAAGTTTTAAAAGTAAAACTTGATAAAATAAAATAAAGTAAAGTATTGACCTTAGCTGGTTCAATAAAAATAAAAAGGAGTATAATTGACTCTGAATAAAATAAATAAAGATTCCTATAGCAAAATAGAAATAACTTGATAACTTGATAACTTGGTAATTTGGTGGTTATAAAAAAACCTTTGTACTGACTTTTATTTGTTAAATGAGAAAAGTTATAGAAAAACTAAAGAGAAAGAAAAGGATAATAATAAAAAGTTGGCTATTTATACTAAAAAACTGATATCTATAGAGATGGTTTGTTTTTGTGTTTTTCATCTATGGAATGTATTTTCTAATTTTTTTCGGATGTATATATGTATTTTCTATTTTTTTTTGAGATGTATGAATGTATTTTCCATTGACTAGTTTTCATTCATGGCCCAGTCCATTAATTGGTTAAAACCAAAAATGTCAGCAGCAATTTCCCCAGCGGTGTCTTCAATGCTGGACCCAACATGCGCCTCCCCAGCGGAAACTGTTCCCACAGTGTTAAGTTTTGTCCATGGGTCCACAACCTCCAATTTCTTCAAGATGGCCGTAAGGCTTCGCTTATCTCCTCTTGCTTTTAAAAGCGAACGCACCACTTCCTTCCGTTTACTTGTATAAATTTCTTGTTCCAAAATGTTTTGGGGCTGAGTCTCGCCCAGTTGCACCAGGTTTAACAGACTAGGAATCAAAATGGTATCCACAATATTTTGTTTTTTGTAAAAATGCTGTCTTTCCAAGAAGGTTTCATCAGCGTAATTCTTATAAGCTTGGATGGCTTGCTTTTGGTAGTAGTTGCGGTTTTCGGTGAAAAGAGTCCAGGTTGCGTCCATGTTGTTGTAATATGATGTTGAGTTAATAAAAATTGTATGTTAATTGTGAAAATTATAATTCTTTCTGTATTTTTTCTTGTTCCTATTTATAAAAAATTTTTTTTTTTTTTTTTTTTTTTTTTTTTTTCATCAGTAAAGGTGTGTACTCCAGGATTTCATTAATTGATCATTATAAAATACATCAGGGATGTGATATAGCTTTAACCGGTTTCCATGCATGACTTTTAATTGAGGATTATCGGTTTTGTGTTCCTTTATGGTGTATACGCCTTTCTTGTGTACTTGATGAATAATATACAAACCTTCCCAGTTGTCTGATATCTTTCCAGACCATGAGTTAGGTTTAATTCCTGTAAATAATGTAACTATGTCGCCCAAATTAAATGGTGGTTTCCATTGTCGTTGTACGGCCATTACTTTTTTGTCAACAGCTTTCTTTTGGTTTTCTTGTGATTTCTTAATCATTTCTGCAGCGTCTTCTCGTATCTTTTCCAAAATAAGCATTTCTTTTTTTGAACGCGAGATCCATTGATTTTGAAATGAAGCTGAATTTATTTTTAACGGTTTGTCGATCATGTTGTCGTAAGGTGTTCGTGCTTCTATGCCATATGTAAGGTAAAACGGAGAGTATCCTGTTGATGACTGTTTTATCGTTCGGTATGCAAACAACGCAGCTGGTAAATATTCATCCCATACTGGTTTTTCTTTTGTTGTAATTTTTTTCAAAATCGATCCAAGTGTCGAATTTAGTCGTTCTATTAGTCCATTTGCTTGTGAATTTCCAACTGTAATGGTTTTATGGTGTATGTTGTAATGAAAACAAACTGATTTGATCAGTTTACTCACCATAGGTTTTCCATTATCGGTGATTAAAATGTGCATTGTACCAAATCGGGTTATCATGTCGTAAATAAATAATGCAATTTCCGCTGTCGTTTGATATTTTAATGCTTTTGCTTCCACCCATTTGGTGAGATAGTCGATTGCTGCGACAATGTATCTATATCCATTTTTAGATGTCGGTACATGTTTCACATCAATTGCCCATTGATGAAAAGGTTTAGATTTGACCGGAATAGGGTTTAGAAATTCATTCAGGGGCTTTGGACCAGTAGTTTGGCAACGTTGACATTTTTTAACATAACTTTGTACGTCTTTTGCCATTGCTGGCCAATAATACTTGTTAGTTATCTTGAATAATGTATTGTGATATCCCATATGTCCTCCTAATGGATGTTGGTGATTCATATGCATTACTTCAGTAGCTTCTTCTTGAGTCAAAACTTGCCGTAAAGTTTGTTGGTGTATATTGTAGAAAAATAACTTTTCTTCTTGTAAAATATATTTACTTGCGTGGTGTGCCAAATAGTTCTTGTCTTTCTTTGTAGCGCTTTGTGGCACCTTTAACGTGGTTAAGTATTCTTTTAGTAATGTGATTCTGTTTTCTTCCATGATTGTTGTATTCTGCTTTGTTGATTTAATTTGGGTAATTGATTTGTGTGTCGGATTTTGAATGTGCCTCTTTTTTTTTTTTTCAGCACCAAATATTTTTTTTTGAAAATATTTTTTTTTTTTTTTTTTTTTTTTTTTTTTTTTTTTTTTCAGCACCAAATATATATATATATATTCTTCTTTTAGCACTAAATATATGTTATTGGATATATGTTTTATGTGATTTTAGTAGCCAAGTCTACTCATAAAATCAACAGCTTGATGTAATTTGCCGGACTTGTATTTTAATGTAAAGTTGAAATCGGTTAGATATTGTACCCATCTTGCCACTATGCCAGTGATTTTCGGAGATTCAATGATCCATTTCAGGGGTTGATGATCTGTTATTACAGTAAATTTATGTCCCAATAAATAAGGTCGTAATTGTTGTACAGCGAATACCAATGCGAGGCACTCCAGTTTGCTTGCTCCATAATTCTTTTCTGCCGGTCGTAGTCCTCTACTAGTAAAAATAATAGGGTGTTCCTTGCCATCGTCGTCATGTTGACACAATATAGCACCTATTCCTAATTTGCTTCCATCGCAGTGTACGAAAAATTCTTTTTCAAAGTTCGGTCTTTTCAAGATAGGGGCGGTAGTAAGCATTCTTTTAATTTTTCAAAAGCTTCGGTTTCTTCTTTTCCCCAATTTCTTCTTTCTGCTTTTGTTTGATTATGTAGCGGTCGTGCTATTTTTGCGAAGTCCTTTATGAATCGTCGATAATAGGAAGCCAGTCCAATAAATCCTCTTACTTGCTTGATTGTTGTCGGTATTGGAAAGTCTCTAACTTTTTTAATTTTTTCGTCGTCTGTTTTTATTCCATCGCTTGTAATGATGTATCCTAAAAATTTCAATTCCTGCCTGAAAAAGGTACATTTTTCCACATTAAATAATAATCCGCCTCTGCGAGTGTGCCAAAATAATTTTTCGAGATCCAATATGTGTTGATCCATGGTTTTTGAGTGTACATTTAGATCGTCAATAAATGCAACAAGACATTTATGTAATAATTCACTATAGCATACGTCGATTAATCGTTGGAAACATGCTGGTGATCCTTTTAGTCCCATCGGTAATGTAATATATTCATATACACCAAACTTTGTTGTGAATCCAGTTAAGTGTTTACTATTTTCTTTCATTGGCACTTGGTGAAATCCAGATCTTAAGTCTAATGCCGAAAAATTCGTGAATCGCCTAGTTCATCTATTAGGTCGTCTATTCTTGGCAAAGGATATGGATCGTCTCTGGTTTGTTGATTCAATTTCCGATAGTCCACTACCATGCGATATTCACCATTTTTTTTCTTAACTAAAATTATAGGTGAAGTATATGGTGTATTTGAAGGTTTTATAATTCCCAATTCACATAGCTTGTCCAATTCTTTTTTGAGATGAGTCGATTCTTCGGGCTTATGCGATATGGTCTGTGTCTTATAGGGGTGATTTCTTTTTCAAGTACGATTTCATGTTCTGCCAAAGTGGTTAATCCCATTTTATCATTATTCCAATCGAATATGTCTTGGAAGTGATATATTAGTTTGAAGAATTTTCTTTTATGTTCAGCAGATATATCGCCCATTTGTAATTTTGATATAATATTTGGATCCAGTGTGATTTCATTATTGTCATTGTCATCAAAATTGATTTATGTTCCAGAACGGAGTTAGAAACATTTAATTTGTAAGCTGTGTATTCAATTATTTCATTATTGGTGACGGTTGCTGGTTGTTGATAAAAATCGCCAATGATTTGATTGGATGGTATAATCATATTTTCATCTGTTTGATTTGTCAAGCTCATTGTGCTGTCATCACTTATAGGATTGCTGTATTTTTTTGTTTGCAGTGGTTGATAACAGTAGCTTGCTTCATGTTTGTGAGCGTTGATATTAATTTGACACTCTGTGTAGGGTGGTATAACCAGTCCATCGTTTTCTGTAAAAATTGTTAGTGACTGATTTTTTTGATTTTCTCTTACCCCTATATTTTGCTCATGGCTTTCCATATTATATAAATCTTCTTCAGATTCCAGGTCTGATTTTTCGTCATGTTCCCATTCTTCTTCTTCTGTTTCATCGTCTGTTATTTCGGATTCCTCAGAATCATCTTCAGACCAATTTTCTTCTTCTTCATTTGTTTTATAATTTATGTGATTGACTTTCATGGGTACAACTTGCTTATCAGTGGCCTTAATAAAAGTGATCGGTATTTTGTGACGCTGTCGCTTATATCTGAGTTTTAAATAACCAGTGGAGAAATCAATAATTGCTTGTGCATGATTCAACCAGTTGTTGCCCAAAATAAATTGTGCTGGACAATTTGGTATAACTTCGATATTAGATGGTATTGTTATTCCATTGCCAATATTTACTGGAACGTCTTGTACCATTCCCAGGGTAGGTTGTTTACTTCCATTTCCCAAAGTAAATACACTATTTGAAGGTGCATCGATTTCTAGATTTAAAGCTTTCATCATAGTTCTTGACATACACGATCTTGAAGCGCCACAATCGACTAGTCCTTTTACTTTTCGATCGCCTACTTGGAATTCAGCATATACGGCAGTGGTTACCACATCAGTTTCTTCCATAGTATTCATCACTGTGTTTTCTTGTATGGTTTCAAGCGGTATTCTATTATATCTTTGCTTTCTGCAAGCTTTTGTTAATTTTGTTCGCAAGGGTGTGACCATTTTTAATAATTCGCCAACTTCTATATTTGCTTTTTGTTTGAAAACGTCTTGCACAATATCATAATTAAAATTGGAGGTGAGTATTTTCTGACATTTTTCTTTGGTTGACTTGTTTTTGAAATATTTTTGTCGATTTTTATTTCTGTCGACTTTTTAATTTCAGGAGCAATGTTTTGGGTGATTAATTTTTCAGTCGGGGTTTCATGGATTTCTTCATTTAAATTTTCTTTTTCAATGTCCATGCTTGGTTGGTCTTGTTGGTGGATGATAGCTTGTTTTTTCCTTTTTATTTTTTGATTTTTGTTTTTCATGTCGATAGGGGTGAAATTTAACTTCAGGTGGCCTATCTGATCTTGTCGCAGCGTAAAGATCACGACTGTCTAAATCATCGTCCATTAATAAGGTGTTTAAATCATCACGTTTCTGATTATTATTTTTATTGTTGATGGTTTTTTGATGTTCATGAGCCAATTGACCATCATTTACAATTGGCTGTTGAAGTTTTTGACTGTTGTGCCCCAGGTTGATTTTGTTGTTGATACGGGGTTTGAAGTTCATTAAATTGATTTCGTTGTCCATATTCACGAGGTCGGTATTCTGGTTGGCGACGATTGTCATATTGCCGATTGCCATTATTTTGATCATAATTTCGGTTGTAGTTATTTCCACGATAACGGTTTTGATTATAACCTTGAGATCGGTTCATTTCTTGACGTACTACTTCCCTAATCGATTCCTTAAGATCGTTAGTATCATTTATTTCTTGTGACTTACTAGGTTTCTTAGGCCTTTTTTCTTCTGTGTCATTTCCAGAATTATTTTGACTGATTTGTATGGCCACCATTTTGGCTAATTTTTCCATGAATGTGTTTTGATCCATTTCATCTTCATCTTGGTTGGTTATATCCATGACATTTAAGCTAGTAGGCTGTACCATTGGTGCATTATGCAGGAAGTCAGCTAATTTTGACTTTTGAGTGCCGATTTTTTTTGTGATGTTTTGGTTTTTATCCATATTTTCAGATCTATAAGCCTTCCACCAGTCTCCTGCATGTTTTTTCCAATCTTCCATTTTTGTAGCGCCAAATGCTAGGCAGTGAGCTCGGATTGGAGGTAATAATCCAGTTCTAAAACGATTTAATAATACGTTTGGATCGGGGTTTTCAGCTAGCTTTGCCGCAGCTCTTAATCTTGAATAATAAGTTTGCGGTCTTTCATCTACACCTTGTGTCATGTCATTGTAAGCGAATTCATATGATTGAAGTAATTCGGTAGTGACATATTGTTTTTCCAAAGCATTCATGGCTCCAATATAAGTTACGGGATCAGATGTTTCTATCCAGTCTTCCATGAATGATTCCGCTTCTCCATATAGAAGGGAATTTAGAATAATAAGCTTTCGGTCTTCATTTGTGACGTTTGTCAGAGAGAGGTAGTTCTCCAGTAATTTTTTGAATTTGCGGAAATCTTCGCCTTCCTTAGCAGAGAAGGTAGCAATATTAGGTTTGAGTCCTTTGAGGCTTTGCTCGTATGATGTTGCCAACACAGTATGTTCTTCAGCCATGTTTGATTGATTCTTGATTATTTTCAGTTTATAATGTTTTTGATTTTTGATTTTTGATTTTGAGATTTCAGATTTTTGATTTCAGATTTTTTTTTTTTTTTGATTTCTGATTGAGTCCAAATATTTTTTTTGATTTCAATTAATTTCTTGTTTTGATTCCAAATAATTTCTTGTTTTGATTCCAAATAATTTCTTGTTTTGATTCCAAATAAAATTTCTTTCTTTGATCTCAAATAATTTCTTTTTCTGATTTCAAATGATTTCTTTTTTTGATTCCAAATAATTTCTTGTTTTGATTCCAAATAATTTCTTGTTTTGATTCCAAATAAAATTTCTTTCTTTGATCTCAAATAATTTCTTTTTCTGATTTCAAATGATTTCTTTTTTTGATTCCCCTGTAGTGAGCACCAAATATGTTGTGGCTGTTTTTAAGTTTTGTTATAAGTGAATACCAATTATGTTATGGTAGACTTGATGTTTTTGATGTTATTTGTATAGTTTGGTATAGATAGAATAGTATCTTGCACCAAATGTGTCTTGTAATAAATTAATTTTTCTTCCTAGTGAAAGTCAAGAGCGATTTATTTTTCTCTGGACGGAATTTGAAATTTGATTTGCAGTGGTCCCTGAATTGACTTTTGTTTATAGAGAGAGCACTAGATATGTACTACACCAAATGTGTATTTGAATATGAGTAATGAGTTCCAGATATGAGTTTGGATAGTAAGTAGTGAGCACCAGAACTTTTGTAGATAAAGTCCAACTTGAAATAAAAGAAGTTTTAAAAAGTAAAACTTGATAAAATAAAATAAAGTAGAAGTATTGACCTTAGCTGGTTCAATAAAAATAAAAAGGAGTATAATTGACTCTGAAATAAAATAAATAAAGATTCCTATAGCAAAATAGAAATAACTTGATAACTTGATAACTTGGTAATTTGGTGGTTATAAAAAAAACCTTTGTACTGACTTTTATTTGTTAAATGAGAAAAGTATATAGAAAAACTAAAGAGAAAGAAAAGGATAATAATAAAAAGTTGGCTATTTATACTAAAAAACTGATATCTATAGAGATGGTTTGTTTTTGTGTTTTTCATCTATGGAATGTATTTTCTAATTTTTTTCGGATGTATATATGTATTTTCTATTTTTTTTTGAGATGTATGAATGTATTTTCCATTGACTAGTTTTCATTCATGGCCCAGTCCATTAATTGGTTAAAACCAAAAATGTCAGCAGCAATTTCCCCAGCGGTGTCTTCAATGCTGGACCCAACAGCTGAAATTGGTATGAAGCTTGTGTTGCGGCTAAATTTGTTGTTGTGGCTGTTTTTAAGTTTTGTTATAAGTGAATACCAATTATGTTATGGTAGACTTGATGTTTTTGATGTTATTTGTATAGTTTGGTATAGATAGAATAGTATCTTGCACCAAATGTGTCTTGTAATAAATTAATTTTTCTTCCTAGTGAAAGTCAAGAGCGATTTATTTTTCTCTGGACGGAATTTGAAATTTGATTTGCAGTGGTCCCTGAATTGATTTTTGTTTATAGAGAGAGCACTAGATATGTGTCACACCAAATATGTATTTGATAACGAGATGTGAGTTCTAGATATGAGTTTGGATAATAAGTAGTGAGCACCAGAACTTTTGTAGATAAAGTCCAACTTGAAATAAAAGAAGTTTTAAAAAGTAAAACTTGATAAAATAAAATAAAGTAGAAGTATTGACCTTAGCTGGTTCAATAAAAATAAAAAAAGAGTATAACTGACTCTGAAATAAAATAAATAAAGATTTCTATAGCAAAATAGAAATAACTTGATAACTTGATAACTTGGTAATTTGGTGGTTATAAAAAAAACCTTTGTACTGACTTTTATTTGTTAAATGAGAAAAGTATATAGAAAAAAACTAAAGAGAAAGAAAAGGATAATAATAAAAAGTGGGGTATTTATACTAATTTTTGTTGGTTTCTTTTGTTGCTGATGCGTTTTATATTTTTTTTGTTGGTTTTGTTGCTAATGCCTTTTATGTTTTTTTTGTTCTTTTTGTTGCGAGAGTTGATATCGCTTCTTTGTTGTGGGATCATTCATCACTTAGACCCCATCCAAGCACTTGGTTGATATTAAAAATATCGGCGGCAATGGTATCGGCGGTGGTAACCGGACAGTTGATAGTGGCGACATTGGCGGCATTGGTGGCAGTGGTAGTGTTGGTGGCAGTGGTGGTTTCCATAACATTGTTATTTTAGTTGTTACGGCTAATTTGGGTAAGAAGCTTGTAACAGAGTAGTGTTTTTGTAGGTTTTTATGTTTTTCTGGGTTGAATAGGATGTCTTGAGGTATCCTTTAGTATAGCTTTTGCTTGTTTAGAGCTTGAAAATGAATTTGTTCCTTGGGCGGAATTTGAAATAACTTGTTCCTGAATCGGACAAAAATAGAATTGAGAGTAGTGAGCACCAGAACTTTTGTAGATAAAGTCCAACTGTAGAGAAAGTTTATAAAAAATAAACTTGGAAGAGTAAAATAAAATAAAAAAAGAAAAGTATTGACCTTTGTTGGTTCAATAAAAATATAGTGTATAACACACAGTAAAAATAAAATAAAAAAAAGAGGACTTGTAGTCAAAAATAAAAGGAGATTTCTATGATTCAATATAGAAACGGTAGATAATTTGGTGGTATTATAACCTTTGTACTAAGTTTTATTTTATAAAATGAGAAAACTGAAAAAACTGATTCAAAAAAACTAAAGATTTCGAAATTTGTGGGGGAAGGATGGGGTATTTATACTAAATTTCGAAACTAAAAAAGACGCTAAGGGTAAAAAATAATAATAATAAGGATCGCTGTGCGTAAATAAGATATATAGACGGCGCTAAGCGTCAAAAAAAAAATGCGTTGAGCGTCAAAATGATTCAATGTCCGCCGCCGGTCGCCCAACTAAGAGCAGCAGTGACACCAAAAATGGCATTTAAAAAATTATCGCTTGTCACTTGCTCGACACTTGTAACAGAGTCTGTGATCCTCTCCTCTCCAGGTATTCATTGTCACAATCTACCATAGCTACTTGCATCTTTTCTTTCCATATCTCATCTCTCCTCCACCCTCTGGCTTTTTTGTGGATGTGTCATCCAAGCTATCTGGCGTCATCACTGGTCTTATGTCATCCACCAAACTCCCTTCACACCGTCTCAGATAGTACCTTTCGTCGTCTCCCTCTTCTCCCCGCTACACCCCTCTCCCCTTGTTTATTATTTTCCGCATCCATTCGAAGAATAACTTAATTTCATCTTCTTTGTCGGTTAGTTTATTTCGCTTACTTTTATTTATCTCAATAGATCAGAATTCACCAACTTGCCACCACTCTATAATGTGCTTCTTTCAAACCCCGCAATAAAAATCATATATTGCCCTGAAAAAATATTTCCCACTCTGCCTATTCCCTTTTTTTTTGATTTTTTTTTCTTCTTTTTTTTTTCACAATTCCAGCTTCTATGGGATTAGGGTGGTCTTAGATTATTTTCAGTACTAGTATAGAATGGTTTTTGCTCAGGGATTACAAGATGCATGGGAAAACCCTTTCATTTTGGATCTAGGATCTGAAGGCACCATTACTTGGCTTTTTGGAGCCTTCATTAGCTTAGTTCAGTGTTAGTGTGTCATAGATTGTATCAATATCTCAATAAAATATGTACTTTTTTACTTATCTCACTGAAAAATGTCCCATATATCCTACTCATATCTTCTACAATACGTCCTTTGTTTACTGCCATCGACGTTTTTGATTAGTGTAGACAGCTGTTTTGCTTCAATAACAAATATACCCCCAGTCTTTATTAAACCTTGCGCAGTATATTACTCCAATTTTACGTTCGTACCTTTAAATAAGTGTTTACTGTTCTTCAGAACTCTCATTAGTTTTCCAGTTAGTCTCCCATATATTACCTCCATTAGATCCTTCTATTAGATTTCTTGTGACAATGAACCTCCCATCTTTGGTTTAGTACCTATCAATATACTTCAATAAAATATGACTTTTATTAGTTAACCACCATATGACCCATATGATGATGGGGAATACCGTTACTGTTGATCCTCTGTGAGGGCTTTATAGAGCACCTTCTTTGTAGTTCACCTATCTTATCCACCACCTTTGCTCCTCCCCCATTTCAAAGCCTAAACGACTGGTTGGCAGTTGCTGGCTCTAATTGTAACCGAGGCAACGTATTTTTGAGTGAATCAAATGTTTGGAACTCTCGACTTGTCTTCATTTTCAAAACACAAAAGAGAAGACTTATACACCAAATACAAAAAGCTATCAACAACAATAGCAGCAAAACTCCGTACATATCAGTGCCGCAAATCAAGAATTCTTTAGAATACAATACTGGTGCAAGGGTTCCTTTTGATCAGTGCTTTACTCGATCCCGTAAAAGTCCCCAAACCGACCACCAACTCTTGTTTCCGATTTTATTTATGCGAAATTTGGGAATGCCTTTGGTGGATATCTCTTTCTAAATTTTAGTGACTCTCAGAAACCATTTCATGAACTTCAAGGACGACAAAATCGTGGCACCAAAATCAAAAGGGATACACTGAATACGGGACGAATACTGAATATTACATGAAATATTTGACTTTAGGAAAGCGGGTCGTTAGTCACGGTAAAAGGAAAAATAATCAATATGATAGTAATCTATTATAATCGGTAGATAAAATTATCTAATGATAGGGGGGGGAGGTAAGAAACTTGCATGACTGTTTACTAACATTTTTATATTCCGACCGACCCTGCGCGCCTAGTAATTCCTTAACAAAAATCTGTTTATTTTCCCCAATTTTTTTTTCTTGTTTTTTCTTCTTCAGTTAATTCGATATGCTTAGAACTATTACCTCTCGCTTAGCCAAGAATGGTGCTCGCCGAGCATACTCTACTGGAAAACCCACTCAACATGAAGGTTCCAAAGCAACACACAACTTGGCTGAAGAAGCATTAGCACAGAAAACAGGCGGTCAATTTAAGGCGACATTACCCAAGGGCGACAAGAAACCTGCTAAGGCTGCTGGTTCAAAGGAAAATCATTGGAAATCAATTGCTATTGGTACTGGAGTCACTACTGGTGCTCTGATTGGTGGACTGTTTTACTATGGTCGCCCCTTCGCGGACAATAGGGAAGACAAGGTAAGGCCAACAGACACTCGTTTGCATCGAAGCATCTCACCCATTTTTTATAATTATGTATCTATTAGTATGTTTCTGAAAATCTTCTTTTAGCTTCTTATCATCGCTCTCTCGATCGGTTCCGTGAATTCCGGCAGGTAAATAGAGAGAAATAATATTGGATGGGTTTAGGCAGTTAGCTGACTAAACGCTTGGGATTTTTATCATATAGGAAATGCACCAGCCAATGTGGGATCAACTCCTCCCAGACCCTCTTCCTGAACCCTATCGTCGTCCTTATACCTTAGTGATCAACTTGGATGAAACATTGGTTTATTCTACTTGGAGCGTAAGTGATACAGGATTGAACACTAGCCAGTGACTATTTCGTACTCAAAATATTCTCGTTGCCCCTCCCTTTTTATTATTGTTATTAGCGAGAACATGGCTGGCGACATGCTAAGCGACCTGGTGTGGATTACTTTTTGTCTTACTTGTCCCAATTCTATGAAATCGTGATTTTTACATCTCAGCCCGCTATGGTAAGGAATCGATATAAAGAAGCTAACGGTCATGTTTTAATACTTCTATCTCACCATCTTTCCATATTTTTTTTTTTTTTTTTAAAAAAAAAAAGAATGCTATGCCTATTCTTGACAAATTAGATCCTTATCAGTATGCAATGTATCGACTTTATCGTGATGGTACTCGTTATGTAGATGGCAAACACATCAAGGACATTTCTCATTTGAATCGTGATTTAAGCAAGGTGATCATGATGGATTCCAACCCTGAAGCATTTTCGATGCAACCTGAAAATGGTATTGCACTAAAACCTTGGAAGGGCGAAGCAGGCGATCATGGTCTTTTAGATTACATCCCATTCTTAGAAGGTAAACATTCTCAATTATAATATGTATGATTTACTAATATTTCTAATTTTTGTTTTATTTTCTATTTTGTATCTATTGTCTCTATATAGCTATTGCATTGACTAATCCTACCGACATTCGACCTGTATTACAAAGCTTCGGCGATTCACATATCCCTGAAGAATGGGCGAAACGGGAAGCGGATATGAATGAACAACATAGGCAACAATGGTTAGCGGAACAACAAGGGAAGCCCTCAAAACGGAATTTGGGATCATTACTTCGTGGTGGTGGTGGCGGCGCTCAAGAACCTGAAGGTCCTCCTCCTACCTACCTTGAACAAATGCGAAGACATGTACGGGAAACTTTTGCGCAAGAGCATGAACAAATGAAGGTGCAACAAGATCAAATGATGAAGGATATGGAAATGCAAAAGGAAAAAATGAAGGATATGAAGATGACTGTATGGGAATTGATGTCTCAAGTATCGTCGGTAATACAAATGACAAAATAGCAAAAAGGGGATAGGAAAAAAAATGAGGGGAGGGGGGGACTGTTACGCTGATGCACTTGTCGTACCGCTTTTTTGGTCTGTTTTTATGCATGAAAGGAACTGTACTAATTTTTTTTTATTCTTCAGGGCCAACCAATGATGCCACCTGGTCAAGAACCTACTCAGGATCAACAACAACAACAACAACAACAACAACAACAACAACAACAACAACAACAACAACAACAACAACAACAACAACAACAACAACAGCAACAACCTAGCCAAGGACATTGATTTGGCTAGACGTAGATTGTAGTTTATCATTTAGATTTTGTTTTTACAATAAAGAAAAAGTTACTTTTTTGATGTGCATATGAAAATGCATGTTGGTATTCATACATGTACCGTTGTCTTCAAAAAATAAAACGGGCAACTGATAGAATTGATGGGATGATAGAGGTTATATGAGGCTACATGGTAGATATAGTGACAAAATTGGCGAACAAGGGAAAAAAAGGTCTGTGAAGGGAGTTTCAAAACTGCGCATATACAAACCCACATACATACATACATACATACATACACACACACACCTTGATTGAGACGATAATAGAATATGTAGGGGAAATTACGTCTTTATTGATATGTAACAATTTTTTTTATTTTTGTTGAAGAAAGACTAAACTATATACAAATTTTTTTTTTTTCATGATAATACAAAGAAAATGGGGAATAGCATCGCTGAAAAAAATATGGGGTAAAAATAAGGGAGAGGGAATGTGCAAAATAAACTAAGGAAGACCACCTTAGATAACAACAGGCCATTGCAGAGATGGATCAGATTCCGTATCAGATTTTTGTTGTTGACATCTAGAGCGTTTTCTTGGTTTGTCTTGATCGTCCATGGCAAAGTGTTGAGGTAGTGGTGAGCCAAGGTTGTCTTCAGATAAGGACGAATGAGGACTGGTCACCGAAGAAAGGGTAACAGATAGTTCAGGTGGAAATACGTTCGAAGGTGTCGGCGATAATGGTCTATCAGATGCACTTGATGCTGATGATGTGGTAGAATAAGAAGGTTGCGCATGATGATGGTGAGGGTAATTAGTACCAGTGGTAGTAATGCTACTGGGATAATGGTGTTGTTGTTGTGGCTGCTGTTGATGCACGTTGCCACCGTTGTAATAATGGCAACTACTATGGTGCTGCACGTTTGCATAATCCCGCATCATGATGTTGGGTTGTTGTGACCTATAACCATTGTACGGCTGATAATAGTAATAATAATCGGAAGGTGTAGTCATAGTGGGCGGATTGGAGTTGGAGGTGGTGGTGGCAGTGGGTGTAGGTACATTGTTTGCATGGATCATCGTGTTGTTGTTGTTCATTCCATTGTTGGCAAAGTAACGAGTGTCCGAATGGCGTCGTACAGATGACCCAGAATTGGCTCGATAAGGCAAAGTCGATGGTGTCGCGTCGCTTGCTGACCGTCCGGCTCGTCCACGATAGGTTTGTTTAGCCCGTTGCTCATCTTCAGCCGCATGGTAATCAATCATCCAATAGGATCCTTTACCGGGTTCGTTGATAGGTCTTGGTACACGAACAAAGCTTTTGTTCAAAGAGAGATTGTGGCGAATAGAGTTCTAATACACAAAATACATATAAACAGATGGTAAGTAAAAATGCTTGTCATGATAAAAAAAAAAATAAAAAAAAAATAAAAACGGGAGAGGGAATTGAGTTTACCTTCCAGCCAGATCCAGCCGTTTTGTAGTAAGAATAATGCTCCAAAACCCAACTGTATATATCATTCAAAGTGAGTTTCTGATCAGTACTATTTTCAATAGCATAGCGGATCAAGGTAGCATAAGAGTATGGAGGCTTGCCTTGAGTATTTTTTTCTACACGAACATCTTGACCAAGAGTAGACATCTGCCTTGATCTTTTCTTTTCATTAGACGGAGTTGGAGTTGGATGGCCATGGTGTACGGATTCCTCAATAGGTTCATTCCAAGTTGCAGAAGTAGATCCCAATCCGGTACCCATAGTAGTTGTAGGTGTTTTTGGTGATGCTGAGCTGGAGTTACTATCCATGGGAGTGGTGGGAATAGGCGGCAGTTGACGATAAAACAATTGAAGCTGATGGTTCATGACCTCATTGTTGGGAGTGGCTTCATTCATTAGTTCAGAAGAGGGAAAGGTCATGTTGGCGCGAGAATACCACGAGTAATCAGTCATTATTGGTGAGGGCAAAAAAAAAAAGTAATAATAAAAAAATTAGACGAAAGAAAGAAAGAAAAAAAAGGGCGAAGTCAAATCTTTTTTAAAGCCCATTGGAACTTTTTTTAGAAGAGGCTTTTCGGTCAGATGGCCTTTTCTCCAATTGTCGTTCAGAACATTCCCCCTTACCTCCTGTTTGAACTAAAATGGAGGAAACTCCCCACACCCAAAATTGGTTGTAGATGATGGTGATTGGGTAGACCTGAGCACAATATATTAACCACGCATTTTGCTAGATCTTCTTTTTGAAAAAGGAGACATTTTATCATAGTAACTTCTTTTTCTCAATTTTTTTTTTAATACAAAAATCAAGTTCTTAGTATATCAAAGGTCAATTGATTCAGTACATGATCAGTTTTTTTGATGATATGCACGAGTGCATGCAGACCTTTCAAATGTACTCACACTATCTTTAGGCATAAAACGAATTGAGGGTCATATCCCCGATCCATTCGTTCAGTTGGCCTTTTTACGCCGCCTATAAGTTTAACCTCCGACAAAGGTGCTTCGCTTTTGCTACTCTTTATTATGATGATGATGATAGCGATGATATTCTATTTACACTGCGTTGTCAACAAATCCTTCACACCTATTGTTTTGATGTTGTCATTGAACCCTTTATATGATACACTTAACTCAACCCTACTCTACTATCCAGTATATCGCTGTATGCATATATAATATACTTGAACCTCCTCCCTCCTGAAAAAAGCAACCTTGTGAATGACGAAATGATGACCGATGCACAAGGTTGTGCCTATACTATAAAATTTTTTGAGCCAAGACTTGATCCTGATTTGGTCAAATATTGTTTGAAAGTCAACTGAGAAGAGTGGTGATAGTGAGATCGGCTGGCGCCCGCCATTATGATCATCAGTGTTTCAAATATTTTCCCCCCTTTCCCCTCGCTTCCACGTCTTTCTTCTCTTGCTTTTTTTTTATAACCCCTTTCATATTATATTAAATCAAGTATATATAAAATAAATAAAAAAAAATAAAAAAAAACGTGGGAGGGGATGAAAAGCAAGTCATCGCTCTTAAACATTCAAGTCTTCAATAGTTGCTGCCAGTATCCACATCAAATAGAGAATTGTCAACTTAAAAAAAAAAGGAGTAGATATTCATGGTGGTGGCAATGAGGCAAAAGGAGAATTATTTCTTCCTCTAATCGGAAGCACCATTTTAGGCCGTTATTCATTTTTCTGTACCACGACTGAATTTTTTTCTTTTTTTTTCAAAAAAAAAAAATGCAGTACTGTATATCGAAAATAAAATTATTACTCATGTGCGAAGCTTTTCTAGATTTTAGTGATAAAAGAAACTAAGCCATCACTAAAAAATGATGAAACTTGGAAGTTTTTGATAAGTAATACGAACTTTATTTTGCTAAAAAAAAGTCGGAACCGGCCCGATGCAACATACCATGACTATCTGCTTTTGTTTTCATGGTAAACAAAAAATGGCCCATGCGAAAGAATTAGTAGCGATCATTAGTGTTTCATACGTTAAGCTAGAAAAACCAAATTCTTTTTGCCACTCGCTGCTGAAAGGGCAGGAGGAATTTAAATACCGATCAATGCGAGTCGATATTCAAATTCCGTCAGTTCAGGTCGACACCCCCTTTCCCTACCAAATCCCCCCTGACAAAACAAAACCATGACCATTTTTTCCCTGAACCACTGTAAACATTGATCTCCAAAACATACCCAAGAATGAGAATCACGTGTGTGTCCCGACTTTTTTTTTTTTTATTTTTATTTTCTCAACATCGTATCACTTTTATTTCCAAGGAGAGCAAAATAGTGGCAAATGCCAAAAATAAAATAGCTAAATCAAGCTAATGAAACAATAAAAATAAAATAACGATATTGCTAATAATACGTTTTATATAATATTATATTGTCAATCTTGCCCCAGTCATCACCCCAAGCCCTCTTGATGACAGTGTGGTCTTTATCAATTGAATCCGCTATCAAAGCCAAATCGAACCACGAGCACCAAGGCGATGCTTGGTGTAGATGTACTAGGCGCAGCCTTTCCATGATCATCATGTTCCACATAGCGTATCAATAAATGCATTCCTTGCTTCTATGATCCCATGTTGGGAAATCTACTGCCTGCCAAAAAAAGTTCAAAACCTTGACTCCTCCAACATCTTTTCTATCCTACCTCGGTTTGATGTTGCATAAAAATAAAAATAGCATCGGGCTTATGACATCAAACGGATAACATGTATTTTTTTATATTACCTGGTTGTCCTTGAGCAGTTGGATAAATTACTGTATGTTCTGATTCGGTATACACTATAAAAGTGAGCCATCTTGCTGTTTATGTGTGTAGCCAGTTAGCTACCCCAAAGACTGAGTTACTTTTGTTGATTAAATATGGGCTACTGAGAATATTCATTTCAATTGTATATGTAGTGTAGAAGGTGACGATAGGGGAACCAGTATCACATTGCTGATGAAAGCTACTTTATATCTGATAGAAGTATATATTTCTCCATTTAAACACCGTCGTCATTTGGTTCACACTGATTGGCCGAATTTATTAGCCTTGCCGCTCTTTTTTTCTATTGTCCTTTTTTTTTTTTTGCTTCCCTTCACGCGTCTTTTATCTTTCTTCACAAACATCTCCGTTCCCTTTCTTCTCTCTATTAAAGATATATAAACCTTTATGGCTGATACATTGAAGGACATTCCTGAATTCTTTGAAAATGAACTCGGAGAATCTATCGTTGCCAGGACGGACGCCTTAGGTAAGACATTCTTTACACTCTGCGTCTCCTCAGTGATGTGCACTGGACACTCCGTGTAAAAGGTTTTCTTTTTTATTTATTCACTCTTTTTTTTTCTTTCTTTTTTTTCCCTTCTTCTCTTGTTGAACTCAATCATCTTTTGTGACTGATCCACGTAGGAACCTTCCGTGAACTTGGACCTCCTGATCTTTGCCACATTATCAAAACAAACGCTAAACCCGGTGTTAAAGAGGTAAGACTGCGCTCCAGCAACTCACACTGGCATCCATCATCTTTATTGAATACAAATACAAAATTAGCTTATTAATCTCATGCATTACATATTTTTCCTTTTGTACAGATTGGAAGCTATCACTATGTATCAGGTGTCGACGCATCATCATCAGCTACCTTGGCTGCCTACCTCAATTCACTAACTTACTCCATGGTAAGAAAAAGAAGGTCCACTGGGTGCCATTCATAATAGGAGCAATAGCGGAAGTAGGGTATTATGGAACTATTGATGTAACGCCATCTTCCTTTTTTTTTTTTTTTTTAAGGACGAAAATCAATCATGGTTCACCAAATCAAATGCTTGGCGAATTCGATCAGGAATTTACTGGTAAGCTACTGATAGGCGAATGATTTTTTCAACAATAATAGTTGCTGACATTTTGATTTATTCTTTAGTTGCTTCAATGCCTTCTCTCGTGTAGATGTTCGCGTGGAAGTCAAGATCCCTGGTGGTGTCGAAAGTTACTATGTCGATGTACGGGGTGAACGGTAAGTCTCAAAAAAAAAAAAAAAAAAAAAAACTGGACGGCTACAACATGATTACTCATATATTTTGTATTCTATTTTACTGGATATATTCAAAAGTCACGAAGCTACAGCAAGTATATGGCAAGAAACGTACCTATCAGCTGTGCTCCGGGCTATTCTCTATTCCGATGATAGCTACTACCGCCTTGCTGGTTATAGAAAGGTGGATCCCATCACAAGTTTAACAGCGGAGCAAAAATTTTTGGAAGCTGTGGAAACTCTCTTCTTCAAAGGTAACCTAAAAAAAAATAGCACTTGGGAAGGATGACGGTGATATTTATATTAGCCGGTGACGCATGATGACTGATATTAATGATATTTATTTTTTGTAGGTTGGCAGCTGGGCAGTAAACCGGAAATCCAAACAGCAACTGTAGTCCACAATCATTTGACATCGGGGGTGATGAAGTATTTTAGTGACAGCTTCCGATATGGTCCTGCGATCGAACTATTTGAAAAATTGCAAAAGAAGGATCCTGAGGTTGGCTCTCTTTTAGGGGAAGCTTATATCGGTCAAAACGAGGAAATCAAGGCGGTGCGGAATCTTCATGAAAACCTCAAACTGGCACCCATGAGCTATTCTTTATTACATGTTCAGGTGGACTTTTTACGGACCAAGGTATGAAGCATGTATAATACTATTCATTTTTTTTAACTTGCCTGTTACTAAAATTAGGGTGAATATCAAATGGCTTTGAAATTAGCTAAATTCGCTGTCGACGCTACTCCTTCGGAATTCTTGACGTGGGCGAAATTAACAGACGGTAAGTGGGTAAAAAATAAAGTGTGAATTGTTATTGACTATTTTATTCTTTTATTCTTACAGTGTATATTGATTTGGGTGACTACGAAAGTGTAAGTATTAACTCAAAATTACATGGTCGAGCAGACGGTATTCATCTCAAAACTCTTTTATAGGCTTTACTGACATTAAACTCCTGTCCTATGTTTACGTACAGTGAAAGGGATATGCACCGTATGCCTGCACCTGCCAAGACGCATTTACCTGTCAAGCCTGAAATTGCTAGCTCTGGTGTTATGGAAGAGGATATTGTCACTCGTGAAAATGAAGTAAGTAACATATCAACTCTACCGATGACACTCACTCTTTGGAAATCAAATACTGACACATTTTTCATGTTTCGGTACCTTTTTTTATTTTTTAATAGGCCGATCCCAACCTCCTCCGACTACCAGCCCCAGCATTACATGGTACATTTGCAAAGGCCTATGCTCTATTGACTCGCCTGGCTACTCGAATAGGATGGGACGATCTTCTCAAATGCCGATCGCATGTATTTGTCATGGAAGAAGAATATCGTATGCAAAAAGCCAAGGAAGAAGAACGCAAAACGAGCTTCTCTCAACCTCATACCACCACAACAGAAGAAAACGAAACCAAAGAAGCGGCAGTACAACATACTGATGATCAGGACATGACCAAGGAAGACGATACAAAGGATGAATTGGCAGAAAAATTGGATGACATCAATCTGGGCGACGATGGAAATAACGACGAAACGGAGACACCTCCAATTGATAATGCACCCAAGATGAATGATACATCGCTCGAACGTCCTCGGCAAGCTGCTGAAGATTCTAAAGTAACATATAATTGACTAAAAAAAAAAAAAGAAGAGAGTGGATGTTTTTGCGACGGATGACTGACTGATGACTCCTTTTTTTTTTTTTTTTTGGCGATAGACTGAAGACAAGGAAAATCGAGCAAACGAAGACGTCAGTTTTTCTTTTGGAAACAAACGACTCTGTGAACGCTGGCTGGACAACCTATTTATGGTGTTATATGAAGACTTGCGAATTTACACATTCTGGCGGACCGAGGCTGCTCACTACCGTGCTCAACAAACGCCTTATCGCAAGACAGGTACTGAATGGGAACTTTTAGGTGATCTTGCCCTCCGATTGTGGCATGAAGTAAGTCGCGACAAAAGTAACACCGGTATAGTGAATATGTTTACTAATAAATGTATGTTTGTGTGTTATTATTTTGCTGCTATTAGGACGAAGCCAAGGAAGCATTCGAACAATGTCTGGACTACAAATTCTCTGCAAAGGCCTGGATCAAGCTTTTAGAAATCTATGCGAAAAATGGAAATGTGGAGCGTGCTCTCTTGGCAGCGGTAAAGCTAACTGTCTATCATGAACGCTGGTATCATGAAATAGTGGTAAGTTTGGAAGGCAGAAAAGACATGGACTTGATGGTGAAGTGAGAGTAATGTGATGTTGATCTTTTTATTTTATTTTATTTTATTTTAGTATCCTACCGAAATAGCATGTAACTTGAACAAACTGATTCGTACGGAGGGGTTATCGAAGATGCAAAATGTGTTGACGTCCATGAACTTACCACAAGCGGTACAAAAACTGATGCGACGCTACTTTGATTATGGTGAACTATTTCGTGTGGAAGGCTATGAGTTTTAGTTGATTATTGCTCCCTCCCCCTCTTATTCCAACGTTGACGTATAGTTTCTCCCCCCTTCCCCTACCGTTCCCGTATTTATTTATCTTTATCAAATCAATAAAAGTTATATTACGTGCAGTGCACTTTATTACACAATTTATTCTGTACCTTGTCCAATACGCTGTCCGTAGTTGTCATAGTTTTTAGTGTTTGTTTTTACTTCAGTTTTTTTTTTTTTTTTTTTTTTTTTTTTTTGGTCTGTTATTATTGTATTTGCATAGCCTATACGTCAGCATTTACTATATGTATGTAGTTTTGAAAGTGTCTGCTTTATATATGGCGTAATTCAGTAATTATGTAAAATAAAGCACTTACCTTATATTTAAAAACTGACCTACATGTTATTAAAGCGTGGTTTTTGATGAAATTTATACCCTTGCCAGCCATTTTGAATCTTAATAGGCTCAGCTGGAACCATTTTTTATTATTATAGCAAACGCAAATAAACAAATGAAAATAACGAGGGGGATATGTACTATGTACTCAGTGTAATGGAGATCATGCTAGTGGTAGGGTCTAGGTTGGCAAATATGAATGATAGAGCGGGTGTAGGCTAAGTAGCCTCGAATTGTCAACCAGTCATTAGTCAACTAGGAGTGAATGCAGTGCAAAATGATCTATACTGCGGGCTGTACATACAGATAGGCTTTGCGTTTTTTATATGACTGATCATCTTTGATAGTATGTGGTTTTATACCGTCCAATAGTCTGTGAGTCTTCAGGGGGGGAGGGGAAGTGGTCATAGTGGGTGAACTAGAAAGCAAATAATAGATGAGACACTCACAAAGCAGCTACAATAGCAACATTTTTTACTATCCGATGGTCAGAGGATGGTTAATAAAAAGGTTTATTTTATTGAAGCAAATCAATAGATATTTAAACTGAAGGCGAGGGGTTTATTGTAACAAGAGACTTAACGGAAGAATCTATTCTAGGAATCATGAGGGAGACTAATGGAGATCTGAAGAACGGTCAATGCTACTTTAAGTGGCAATTGTAAAAATGAGAGCTAAGATAATGTACAGCACAAGATATGAGAGAGACCAAAGTTACACATTTCATTGAAGTAGAACAATAGTCAACATTAATCTAAAAAAGACGATGGTAAGGAAGGAATCAATAGTACGCGGCATGAGAGAGATTAACAACACGTTTTATATTTGAAGCAAATAAAAAGAGAAATGTTTTATTCAGATTTAGAAATAAGCTATGGACAAACTAACACTAAACTAAGTTAATGGAGACTCCAGGAAACCAACAAATGGTGTTCCCAGATCTTAGATTCAAAATGAAAGGGTTGACCCATGCACCTTGTAATTCCTGTTCTGAAAACTCTTCTAAAGTAGTTCTAACACTATTCTAAGATTATTATAACCTCAATGAAGTTAACTGATGAAGAAAAAAAAGAAAGAAAAAGCGACAAAATAAAAATTGAGGAGAAAATAAGTCTCACGTGTGCGGAATTTGAAATACTTTTTTTGTGAGAGAGTTTACGGTATTTTTGACGCATACAAAATAGGAATCACTCCTGTTTATTTTCCAGCATTCAATATCGACACCATTTTGGTATCTTTTGCATGATATTAACCAACCACCACTAATATTTGTCCAGATAACTTATTTAGTCGTTTTTGTTTTATCTGCATCCGGGATAAAATATACCCTGCCATTTTACTTGTACTGTACATCATTTCTCATACGCTTAGCAGTCTTGTCGAATGGATATACCCATATTATAGACTGCATGTGCGTGTCGAAAGAAAAAGCTGATGCATTTGTGCCAAAAAAAGGTTATGTTAGGGTGATTACGGCCAGTGTTCATACTTGGCGCTCCGTCTATATTATGCACACTATGCTTTATAATATAAAGGTTAAAGTTTCTTGAATGGTTCTAAAAAAATGTCCTTGGAGGACGCATGGAAAGAAGACAGTGATGGCACCATAAAATAAGCAGCGATAAAGCGCATGATTAAAGCACATTGGAAGGTATTTAGTTTACTTGCATAATATACTTTTTTTTTTGATGAGTGAGATGGTGGTGGTCGTGGTAAACGTCCTGATGTTGTAATTCCCCGACTTGATTTGGCATGAATGAATGTCTTGCCCAATGGTTACAAATTCGAAATACCGCGGTTCCGACTGAATCAACGCTAAACTTTTACATGGACTTCCATTCCCGCCTACAGTAATCAATACAACATCGAGACAATATGAGTGACTTTAATGGGCAATGGCACATAATTTAGCGAAGTAGGACAATACAAAGTTTAGTATAAGATAGAAGTCAGGAGTAGAGTGAACAAATAGTGTACGATTGCAATGATATACGCAAGCAGCAACAAATCGAAAAAAACTATAATGCTTTTGACTTTGAATGATGATTTTTTGTGGTTTTATTTGAGATAAATAGCGGCTAAATAAAATGACATAAATACAATACTAAATCGATCATAATAAATATTCAAACTAAAATCTAATGGAGGGGGGTTATTGTACAGTTTCTTCATCTTGCTTGACTTGATCAGCAGCAGCATCTACATCCACTGGTACCATGGCTACCTTGACAGATATTTCCCGTTCAGATACCGTGACTGGCTTGAAGTTATCAATGATCTTTTGCTGTTCAGTTTCATCGGCCACGTCGATAAATCCATATCCTTTTGAGCGACCACTAAAGAAAAAAGATGATATCATCACCAAAAATGGTAAAGGTGAAGTGAGTTTCGGAGAATATAAAACTAAGCAACCACAATAGGCCAATAAAGCATTGCTTTTTAAAACCCACGCGTTAAGAAAAAACCCCCCATCCTAAAAATGGGACTTACTTTCGTAATCTTGCAATGGAAGCTGCGCCAATGGTGAAATCCTCAAAAAGAGCAGCCAATTCATCATCAGTGGTGGAAAATGGTAGATTAGCAACAAATACGCGTGTCGTAGAGGCAGTCGTTGGACGACGAGTAGTCAATGATCGACGACGACGACGAGGTTTGGAGGTGGTAGTAGCAGAAGCAGCGGTTCCTTCAGTATCATCGGTGGTAACGGTAGCTTCACCGCCTGTAGTTGTAGCGTCCTTTGTCGGTGTCGATTTAGGTGCTGCCTTGGGTCTCGCAATTTGTACAGTGATTTCACGTTCATCCAGCTCAGTCTTGTTGAATTTGTCCACTGCCTTTTCTGCTTCTTGTGCTGTTTCGAAGGTGACAAATCCGTAGCCAGCTGACCGACGTTTTCCCAGTCTGATCACAGTAGCTTTCACCCTATAAGAATACATGTACCATAAACATGATAGCGTCAGTTCATAAGTATTTTTCATTTTATTACCATCCATGATTTTTTTCATACTTACACTTTCCCAGCAGGTTCAAAATAGTCGCGAAGGCCGTCGTTATCAGTTGAGAAGGATAGATTACCAACAAATACCTATTGGTTGCAATCGAGTAAATGAAGAGAAAGAGAATTGTTTTACTATATCTAATTTTTCTTAATATAACTTACCTTATTGTCTTCTTTTTCAGCGGGGGCAGCAGTAGACATATTTTGAAATAATAGCTTTTGTTATGTAAACAAGAAAGAAAAAGAAAAAAAGAAAAAGAATCACAAACCCATCAAGAAAAAAAAAAAAAGGTAGTAAATTCAAAGACAGCTACACTGCAGCCGCCAACCATCGAATTTCAAGGAGCAAAAAAAAAAGAGAGTTGCACAAATTTAACATTTTTTGAATCCCAGTTTTTTTTTGTCTTTCTTCACCTTTCGTTTTTACTTCAATCATGATATCCTCAACTTACGATTCAAGTTATTACGAACATACTTCACCAACTCGGCAAAGAAGCATAAGCCAAGCAAATAGTCGTTTATATTCACGAGGACTGGAAACAGCTTTTGAAAGTGACCTTACTTTACAACAAATGGAAGAAAAAAACTCACCTGTTATTCCGTTGAATCATCTGGATGGAACCAAGAACCATGATCGACACTCCAACAACCCGTACAAGTCTTTTATTAGTCAATCTGAAAGCTTGAATCAACAACGCCAGTCAATAGGGTATGGTTTGCAACAAGATCCTTTTGCGATTGCACCCATGGAAGCCTGGCAAGAAATGAAAGACTACAATTTACAAGTGAACGGTATACCAACTTTGGATCAACTTTTACGTTTACCAACAAGCAATCCTATTACACAGTCTCAATTTTCTTCATTTTTACGACATCGTGGAGCTCAACAAAATCTCAATTTTTTATTGGAATTGGAAACACATCAACGACTATGGCAAGCTTACCTTAATAGTGTGGAACGACAACAACGCCCTGAAATCAAATCGGATCGTGCTAGTAAACAATTATTATTACAACAGCAAGAATCAGCTTCAATGATGCCAACGCCATGGAGCCCAACTACTGGTTACTTTGAAACATCGGACACTCTCGACTTATTACATCAATCCAGCCAAAATCATCTTCCTCTTTCTTCTTTTATCAATGGTGACAACAACAACAACAACAACAACAATAGCCAGTCTTATGCTTCAAGAACACTTCAAGGCGACAAATCACTCTCTCGTCATGATGTGGTGCAAAATGCTATGCGAATTTATAGAACATTTTGTAGTCGATACGATGCCGCTCAATTGATACACCTGCCTGATGATCACCGTGATGCTTTGGAAACATTGGTTGAAAAAAATCAACGACCCGAACCTGTGATTTTCGATGCCGCAAGATCTCATGTATTCGATGTACTTAACATGTTTTATTACCCTCAATTTGTGGATACAGCACTTTATACCAACATATCAACATTCTCTGCTCGTCTCTTAATGGTAGCCGGCCTCGTGCTTTTGGTTTTTGGACTGGCCTTGGAATTTACCTTGATCTTTTTGAGCAGTGGGAGCACTTCCACTCGATGGTGGGCATTTCTACCTTTTATATTTGGCTGGTCGGGAATAATGACTGGAGTTACTCACTTCAATGGCTGGTTTGCATGGCTCAAGAAAAGGTAATGAATCTGGAGGAAAAAAAAAAAAAAGACATACATTATGCCAATTCATTATTCTATCTATATAGTGAAATAGGATTCTTGGTCTTCATCCCTATTCAAGATAAAACGGTTATCAAGATCCATCGGAAATGGGCCTTTGTGTTTTGTGTGGCAAATATTTTAATCGCCCTTGTCAATACCATTATATTTGTGTTTATTCCTGCTCATCGATTATAGTTTAGAATTAGTATTACCATCTTCCTTTTTTTTTTTCTACACCACCCCCAACATCCCTATTGTTTTTATATGCACTGGTTGCTTCCCTCCCCCGCCCTTCGCTAGCTATTACTCGTTTCCCTCTATTATTTTATTTACTCTATGATTTATCTTATTTGTGTTATATTTTGATCAAACAATAATAAAAACCTCTCTTGTTACATATACCTCAGTCATAGTTTGATATTTATTTGTTGTTGTTATTCTTATAAAGATTGATGTTTTTATGTTCTCTTGGTGTTTTTATACGTTTCCATCAGTACTATTGCTTCTTGAAAAGTTCATAAAGCCTCAGATCATTGTCATATAGCTGCCAGCCATTTCCTTTACCCTACCTAATCTACCAGACTTCCTATGATATATTTACTTTGCAGTTATGACTTTTTTTTCATCTTATTAGTCGATGCCCAACCTTGCATAAAAAGTATCATTTCTCAGCCTGGACTTTATCCAGATTTAGTACTTTAACATCAGTTTCCTCTACCATGTGAGTCACTATTCTTAATATTTTCCACAATTTAACCCTTATTGCGACCATCAATGGGTCGTCTACATTGTTAAAAAACAATACAACAGCCTAATGGACATTCCAGAAGGCATTTAAGCCAATAGAAAGTAATATGCAAATATCTCGTTTATATGAAATATCCACTTCGTTTATTGAATGAGATACAGTAGAGAAAGAGAAAGAGGCAACTACAAGCGTTGAAATATATATTTCTAATTTGATAAATCTATATTCTATCTTCGATGCATGTCCAGAAAAATAAAAAAAGCAAACAAGCTTCAGCAATCGCATCTCCCGTTTTTCCTACCACCACATTGAAATATATATTCATAGTCCTAGTCATTTTTTATTGAAGGTGCATGATGTAATACGGAAGAATCTAAACTACGTAAAATATGATAACTATTTCTATAAATCAAGCCACAAGGAATAACAACCCAAGGTGCGTTGAAAGCCACAAAATAAAGCCAAAAATAATAGGGATGAGGGTCGCAATGTTTGAAGCCAGTAGGGATATCTAGAATAAAATACAAGCTACAGCTATACAAATGACCAACTGACACCAAGAGTTGATAAAAGAGATGTCGAGGGGAGTTGTGCCACCACATCCAGGCAGATACAAAACAAAGAGGCCCCAAATAAACTATGAAAAAAAAAAGATCAATACAAGACAAAGAAGGCGCAGCAGGAGAGCGACTTACTACGGTAATGGTCTCCAAAGCAATCAATAGAGGATCAGAGTTCAAATAGCGTGAATCACCATGAGCATATTCTTTCCATAGTTCGCCTAATAGATCGCTTCGACTTGCGATATGAGAATGATTCGCTAACCAATACGATTCAAATCCACAGTGCAGCAATCCACATATGATAAACCAAACAAAGTACAATGCGCCATCCCTTTTCTTTCGTGATGCCGCGTAGAATGCACCAATAGCCACTGGACACAAAATACCACCCGCCACCATAAATAGTTGTGGAGTCGAAAGTTGATTCACCTGGAAGTTCTCCAATTCCAAATAGCGTGGATAGTATGGATGTTGTGGCATAGTGTAAGTTCTTTCCACCCCTTCAGAAGGCGTTCTCTGCTAATTTAAAAAAAAAAAAAAAGACAGAAGGAAGGAAGATTTCATGATCCGCTGGAATCAATTTTATTACGTAAAAAAAAAAAAAAAAAAGACGCCCAACAATCAAGAAAAGATATAGAGACTAGATATTACTGTTCATCCAATACAGAGAGACCAGATTTGACTACCATCTTAGGTTCATTGGCCAAGACGCCAAGAGCGTTTTCCAATCGATCTTGCTTAACAAGGATATAGTCGGTATCAAACGTAGAGATACAGAAGACCGGAATACCATGATCACGAAGAGGCGAAATGATAGCTGTAAGAATGCCAACAAGTCCAAAATCCATTTGAGCATCCACTTGTAAGGCGCGCCAGTTTTCTTCTACTTTTACTTGAAGCGCACCATCCACTCCTTGTTCTTCTTGTTGCCAACTAGGATTCACTTGAGCTGGAAGTAACACTGAAAGTTCGCTGGTGGTCTTGCTGATGGTATACCAAGGCCAATCGGCCACTTGAGCCATAGGCAGCTTAAATGTGCGGGGAAGTTGATAAAGAGTGAATAGATCGGGAAGAATACGTAAAGAGATCATGATTAAAAGAAAAAAAAAAAGTCGAGGAAGAGCAAACCGAGAGAAAAAGGAGGGCAAGAATTGAAACAATTTCATGGTATGCGACTCGTTCGGTGTTTGAAAACACATTGACTTTTTTGTCACTATGTATACGAGACAAAACGACCCAAAATATCTGTATATCCTGATTGCCATGGCGTGGATGCTAATACAGTTTATTTATTTCAAATTAATATGACGGTAAAGTAAATTAAGAAGGCGGTATAATAAAATTGAAAAATTGGAATGGGCAAGAAATAATTCATAACAGGCGACTCAAAAATATGTAAATGTCGTCTTAATTTTCAGTTTCCCATCGTCCATAAAAAATTGCACCTCGTCTCAATTGAAACTTAAAACACTGTAGTGAATATGACCCAGCAAATTATATGAATAGGCAAGTCCTATTTTTGGATCCACTATTTCCATTTCATTTACCCCAGACAAACCACACATATGGAAATTCAAAGAAGACAAAATAAATAAATAATAAATAAATAAACAAAAATAATAATCAAGAGTATTGTTTATTGATAGTACTAATAAGATTTTTCTTTAACAATGGGGAGTGTCAATTAAGCGAAGTAAGTGGAAGGGGGAGGAAGTGTGTCAAGAGCTAAAGAATGGGGGTATAGTAAATATCTGTTGGAGCAGGATTGAAGAAATCATGGATTTCATTGGAAGATCGGTCCATGATATAGCCCACATCACGAGGATAGACAGCATACGCCAAAGTCCATACCAAAGCGCATTGGTAAGCAATACGGTTGATGTGACTGATTAACGGATGAGGACAAGCATATGAGAAAGGCAAAAGGACAAGGAATATGACTTGAATCATCACAAACCTATCGTAGAAAACGGGAAAAATGATTATTACCTGTCGCTGATGATTGTTATAATATAACTTACGCGATACTAAAGGTGTCAAATTTGTTTGTATTGGCCCATACCAAAAAGGTAGAAGAAGCAAAAGCTATTTAAACAAAAGTATAGCTGTCAGTATCCTTCACATAATTCCGAGCTTTTGTAATTGATTTTGTTGGTTACCGGGATAGTAATGGACCAACTGTTGATGAGCACGATTAACTCCCGTAGAAATATTGCACGTAGAGAGCGTTGATTGAGAACCGTCCAAAGATGGCGCGTATCCGCTAATGGATTGAGTTGTTGTTGTTCGTTTTGTTGTGATGGAAGTGGAGGTGGAGGTGGAGGTCGTTCTAGCGTGTGTCGAGACTCGTCTTTGTCGGCACGCTGAAGATAGAGTATTAATGGTTTGAATGACATCCATGGCCAAGTACAAGAAGAAATAGACAAAGAACGTGACTAAACTAACAGCTAATAAGTGTTGATCTACGGGGACTTTCGACAAGTGTAAAAGATGGGCAAGGCGTGGTAAAAGGTAATTTCGGAAGTAATCACAATGAGCCACCATGGGTACCAATGCTAGAAAAAATAAATAGTTTGAGAGTACACATAGACCGTACATCGTAATTTAGCGAGAAAGAATAAATAAAATAATAAAAAAGAAAAGAACGAAAAGAAAGAATGAAAAAAAGACGATTTTTTTTTTCAAAAAAAAAAAGAGTTGTCGGAGAATATAATCAAGACAAATAAAAAATATACAAATAGAAGAATATATAATATTGATATTTACAACTACTAAAACTAAAACTAAAATAAACAATAAAGGTGATACGAGATGAAAAATAGAGTGAGCAGTAATGAGGGAATGGTATCATATCATATCAGGTAATAAGCAAGTGGGTGACGGCGAGGACGAGAGTTGGTTGGACCAGTGGATCAACCGTAAACAATCTGGCACATGAAGGTCTCCATCCAAAAAGTGTAAAAATTCATTTTCCATACGCCAAATACGATAGTTGAATTGAGAGCACATGGAGGAAAAAGATGGCATATTATTTGGCGGCTGACTGGATACTGTAGTCGGTTTGTTTGCAGATTGAAAATAATGATATTGAGTCGGATCCGTTAATTCAGGCACCTTTGGCGACACTGGTGGAGAGATCGGCATAGCAGTAGGTACTGTTGGAAGGTGTTTAGGAGATGATGGTGAATAAGTTTTCAAAGATGGACGGCCAGTATCAGCAATAAGCTTTAAATTAGATTGAATGTATTTGGCGGCAATAATATATGCCACTAATACTAATCGTCGACTGCATCCATGAGCACCTTTAATATCGGTGTAGTTCTAAGAGCGAGAAATGAGCCTATTGCGGTAATTCAAATATCCAACGGCTAAAATTTTTAGCCTCACCTTTTTTTTTTAAGCCTACCTGCTTCAATCGTTCTATATATTGAACAGCAAATAGCAAAGTAATACCTGGACACACAGTTGGTACAGGTGATTGCCCTGAACAGCTTTGTAGTATGGATTCATTTAGAGGAATGGTAGGATCAGTGCCAGTTGTATCTAATAAATTGTCCATAAAGTGAGATATATTGCGGATGGTTTCGTCAGTTGGAGCTGATTCCCATGATTGGGCGACAAACGTTGCGAGGCGCACTATAAAATAATTAGACATAGTAATACGAATGTTAGTTTTGCTGATACAATAAAATGAGTGATGTTTACCTAAGCACGCTTGACTTGGACGTTGATGATGGTGTTGAATGACGTCAAGTATCTGACAAGCTTGGCGATAATCAGTAGTGTAAGGCGACTTATGAATTTGATAAGTATCTATTCGCCCTTTTGAACGATATTTGTGAATTCTGACTCCAATTTTCATATTCTTAAAGAAAAACAGTGAATAAGGAAGAAAAAAGAAAATTACAGGTGATTTAAATATATTGGTTGTTAAAGAAAGGAAACGGGGCTTTAAAATATGCAATGTACAAAAAGATTAGCCGCTTCATTTCTTCCAGTGAGCATGATATGGGCTGATTGATGCATATTGTTGATAAAACGGATTTGTTTTTGTCCTCTAATTGAGATGAGATAGAATATTATTAATGTGATGTAGTAATGCATCATTGGTTCAGATCTATTGATTCATTAAGCCTCTCTATTCTCGGTACAAAAAAACGGATACTTTTATTTATAAAGAAATAAATACCAACAGCAAAAAAAAAAGACGGATGACTATTTTTTATTATATTTTATACCGAAAAAAGGGAATAAAGTGTGGCCCGTTTCACCATCATTCAAGCAAAGTCAAGTCATTTTCTCTCGAATCATGGCACCACTTCGTACGGACATAGAACCCAAGAAATCTAGCCAATGATATAACTTCCGGCTTCAAGTCATTCACAGTGAAAGAGCGTCCCTCTTAATATTTTATTACAGTTCAAGTGATGATGGTCAAATTTTGGAATACGTCATTGCAATGTATGCTACTTTCTTGAAATATGAGATTGGATGTAGCTAATAGATTACAAAGCAACAAACTGACAGACTATTGTAGCGTCCCTGCTTTTCTCAAAAAAATAAAGACGCTAGTTTTTCCGAAAAAAAAAATAACCGCTATCCCCGCTTTTCCTTTTCGTTTATCCTTTCTCTCCCCCTTTTTTTAAAATATATTATATACTTTTATATACTTTTAGATCATCCCACCATAGAAAAGGAACGGAATTATATTTCTTTCTGTGATGCAACCATTGCCCATACTTGGACAATCACTTACACTATCCTCTGTCCTTGAAACTACTTTCCCCGCCAATACCGTCAATGACTCAAATACGCCGATTCCTTCTTCCATTGCAAACGACGACTCTATTACAACAACTCCAACTACAAGATCACCGTTACCTGCGAAACGTGGACACAAACTTCAGGTGGCCAGTGCTTGTAAGTTTTTCCACCATCCATCTTTCTTTTTCTTTATCATACAACTGAACTGTATTAATGGCGTACTCCTTTTTTTTTTTTTTTCTCATAGGCTCCAATTGTAAAAAAGCCCATCTTGCCTGTGATGGTATGCTGATAATAGAACAATGTTTTTTATTTTATTTTGTTTTATTAATCACGACCATTAATCAAACGATATTTTTCTTTCTTTCCTAGTATCTAGGCCTTGCAAACGTTGTATCTCGCTTGGGAAAACTGATACTTGTGTGGATATTGAACATAAAAAACGTGGCCGGCCCAAGTTACTGAACAAGAAAACGACAACAGAAACAGCAACTTCGGCAACAAGTAGTTTTGAGGTCATGCGTGGAACTATACAGACCCCAATATTCACCAATGATACGCCGACTGACTCCTACACGACACCTCCCTATCAATCACAGCCACCTGAAATGCAACGACAGCCTAAGCAAATTTCATTCTGCCATCAACCTATTGAAGCCTTCCACAGGACTCGTCAAGATAATACGGAACACAGATCAATGGATGCCATACAATTGACTCCCGTTGAACTCACACCTTCTTCCCCAGCATCCACCATGTCAAGAACAGACAGCACTATGACAGCGATAGACTTTGATTATTTGAATGAACCGCCACTATCTTCCTTTTCTCCGCCGTCCTCTCCATTATCCATACCATCACCATCATCATCTACTGCAACAAAAGTAACTCTGATCTTGTCCATGGAGCTTTGCTGTGCAAGGATTTCGGAAGATATCACCAAAGTATGGGGTTATTATCCGCAAGAGCTAGCCCATCGATCCATTTATGATTTTATTGCGACTGAAAACGTTACCCGACTTTCTCAACTACACCGCCGGCTGCTGGACAATGCGGTTGAAAGCACTTCACGAAAGGATCCATCTCAATCACAGCGAGCTCCTCCTCCAACAGAACGGACGACTTCTGACCTTTTTCATCAAAAAACTATGGACGACTTGGCGCTGGCGGCGAATGGCGCTCAGACACTGGTGGACAGTTTACTTATCAAGACACGATCTGGATCAAAGGAATGGTATGATATCTGTGTGCATGCAGGAGGCGGATTGGGGGCTGATCTGGATGACTCTACCACCCTCACAAAACTCTATATCGTCATGACATGCCAGAAAAAGAAGTATGCCGTGACGGGGAATCATCAACAACAGCAAACACAATCATTACGTCCACATCAGAAACAAACTTCTCTTCGAATTCAGCAACAACAGCATCAACGACCAACACCCACCTACAGATCGATCTTGCCATTATTATCTTCATCGTCATCATCATCATCATCAACGTCAACAAATCAGGCTGGCCCTCCTTCATCTTTGCGACCTTGGCAACGATATGCAGTCTATGGCAACCGACCGATTCGACCTGCGCCTCATGATTTACGTCGTGTCTCCTTACCTGCTCATTTTGCAAACTCAAAACTGAACACGATCTCTTTCAACAACTCTCTGGAATCACCAAAGATTAATGTTGCTCCAACAACGAATTCTCGCCAAAAATCACCATTGAGCTCTTCTTCCTCCTCCTCATCAGCATCATCACCATCTATACCTTGTACCTATTTCCGACCTATTGCAGCTGCATCGGCCACCCTTTCAGTATCATCATCATCTAATACTGCGACCAATATCCCTTCACGCCTTGGAAATACATCACTTCACAGCAACAGCCATTACCCAGCCCCACGCCATATGTCTCAGCAGCAGCCTCCACAGCAACCTCAACATCAGTCGTCGCCGAAACAACCTTTCGCCTCCATTGCTTATCGTTATCCGTCACAAACCTCTACTGGGCCTCGCGAAACGCCAACAGTCACTCATCCCACAACCCAATACTTCTTGCAAACGTCAAGTAGCACTCTCAATGCGGCTGCTGATCATTCGCGACGGACCTCATCTTCTAGTCATACCACCAGCTCCTCTTCTGAAATCTCTTCAAGGAAACAGGGTATCAGTATTCGGTCTCTATTATGCTGATGGGTCTTATTCTATTTTTTTTTAGTTGTAGTATCTTGTCTCCTCTTTATCATTCATCTTCTTGTATATATATATATCTATATTATCTGCCCCTCTTTGTTTTGTATGTAATAAATCTATTCATTTTTTTGATCTATGAAACTGGGATATTTTGGGTTATCATGTATTGGTTTGAATATTTGCAGTGTTTTAGACACCGCACGAATGGCGTCCAGTCATACGTGCAGGCAGCACCAGTCTATTTTATTTTGGATCTCTCTGGGTCTGATTTTTTTCCTTCTTTTCATTTTTTTTTTTTTTTTCATCGTCCCCATCCTTCTGTCTATCATGTCTGAAAGTGCCTTTGCTGCTCTCAAAATCGCTCAAAACAACACAATGTCCTTGGAAGAATTCCGTTCCCGCAAGGTGGCCCTGATTACTGGTATGCACAAAATAATAATATTGCATCATCATCTTTATCATCGTTTTATGATCTGGGAAGTTGAGAAAAGATGAACGATATTGGATACTAATACCATTTTACTACTCCTTTTTCTAACTCTCTAGGTGTTACTGGTCAAGATGGTTCTTATTTGACTGAATTCTTGCTGGATAAGGGTTATGAAGTTCATGGTATCATCCGTCGCTCATCTTCTTTCAACACTGGTCGTATTGAACACATTTACAAGGACAGACACGATCAAGGTATATAGAAGGATGATGAGAGGGCGGCATATAGTTGGTTTGAAGAAGCGGGGGGGGAGAAGCTAGCGTGTCATATATACTCATCATCACACTTTTTAAATAGGTGTCAAATTTTTCCTTCATCATGGTGATTTGACTGATTCTACTTGTTTGGTTCACATCATCTCCCAAGTGCAACCTACTGAAGTATACAATCTTGCTGCCCAATCCCACGTCAAGGTGTCGTTTGATATGTCTGAATACACTGGTGATGTCGATGCTCTTGGTACCCTCCGTTTATTAGATGCCATCCGTACCTGTGGATTGACTGATCGGGTTCGTTTCTATCAAGCCTCTACCTCGGAATTGTACGGTAAGGTTGTTGAAACCCCTCAAAAGGAAACCACTCCCTTCTACCCCCGTTCCCCCTATGGCGTGGCCAAGCTCTACGGCTACTGGATTGTGGTCAACTACCGTGAATCTTACAACATGTACGCCTGTAATGGTATCCTCTTCAACCACGAATCACCTCGTCGAGGACGTACCTTCGTGACTCGCAAGATCTCCCGTGCCGTTGCCGATATCCATTTGGGTCGTCAAGAATGTCTGTATTTGGGTAATATTGATGCGAAGCGTGATTGGGGTCATGCCAAGGACTATGTGGAAGGTATGTGGTTGATGTTGCAACAAGATGAACCTGAAGACTTTGTATTGGCCACTGGCGAAACCCACACGGTGCGCTCCTACATTGAAAAGGCATTTGGTGTCACTGGCCGTAAAATCGTCTGGGAAGGTGAAGGTGTGAATGAAATTGGCAAGGATGCTGAAACTGGCAAAGTGCGTGTCCGTATCGATCCCAAGTACTTCCGTCCCGCCGAAGTCGAATTACTGTTGGGTGATCCTACCAAGGCCAAGGAAAAGTTGGGCTGGACCCGGAAGGTCACTTATGATGAATTGGTCACTGAAATGGTCGTTGCTGATGTTCAAGGTGGTTTGAACAACGATATGAACAACTAGATCTTTTTATTATATCCCCGTCCCCTTCCATTCTTCTTCTTTTAGTTTATAGTTCCACGCTCCTTCGTCCTTCATCCTTTTTTTATAGTGGGGTTTGATTTTTATGTCCCCTTGTTATTTTATTTTATTTTGTTGTTGGCTTCTATATCTTGTTGAAATTACTCTTGGTTATTTTGTTATGTTTGAAATAAATAAAAAAGCGGTTATCTGAAAGAAATTGTCGTGCAATTTGTTTTTGTTTTGCATTTTTGGGCGCGTGAGTGTGGGTCGAAGGGAGGTCAGAATAGAAAAAAAAAATCCTGATAAAAAGTTTTGGAGAAGTGAGGGAGATGTCATGATGGTTAAGAGTACCAAAAAAAAAAAGTACAATTATTGTTGGGTAGAACACGCTCAGATCCGGTGTTTATTATTGTCTAATACATAAGTGCACGACCTGTATAAAGGAGGTCTCTTATGTCTCATATATATGAAAATTGAAGTAAATGCGGAGAAGAAGCAGTTTTTTCTTTCTCATTTAAGGCACCCCAGGAATGAGCCCAGGTAAATGTAGGGTGCTAGAAGGTGTGTAGAGCCATTTTACAGTGTTTTTTGAAATGAAATATAATGACATGTACTGTATACGCTTTTTATGCAGATGACCAGTCTACTAAAAATCAACCGTTATCAGTATAATGCTCAGCAAGTCATATTCCTTGCCAAAAATATGAAAATACAAACTAACAATTCTCATTTTGCCTTATACCGTCGTCAGGGGGATTGGGAAAGCACTGAATACTGGCAAAGATTAAAAACAATAAAATCGAATAACGAAAAATCCCATATGTAACCCACGCCGGCAATACACATCAAACACACACCACAAACAGTAGGCGATGGTATGTGAACGACTGTTAAAACTTCAAACTGATCTAAAGGGGCGAATTGTAAAAAGGGAACTGATGTAATGTACTACACATTACAACGCATGAGGAAGACAAAAGGTGATGGTACTAAAAAAGGCGTCGATTGCACAAGGCATGAGAGATAGACAAATGAGACATATTTCATTGAAGTATGTAAAACATGACATATTTTATTCAGATGTTAAAACAAACTATGACAGGATAACACTAAACTAAACTGATGAAGATTCCAAAAAGTCAAATGACGGTGGTCCTAAAACCTGAATCCATAGTGAAAGGGTTTCCCCATGCATGTTGTAATCCCTGAGCTGGAAACGCTTATAAACTAATCCTGACACTAATCTAAGTCCAACATAACCCCACAGAAGTTGAATGGTAAAAAAAAAGAAAGAAAGAGAGAGTGGAAAAACAAAAAGCGGGAGTAAATAAAATTCACGTGGGCGGGGGTTGAAATACTTTTTTGTTCTTATGAGGATTTACTGATTTGTGTTTGCCATTTTTTTGTTGGATACCAAAGAGGAAAACGTCACTCTTTTTTATTTCTCTTCCTTTTAAACCATCATCACCATGCAATATACTCAGCACGGTGTTTATCTTCTTACGTCAGTAACCATCAACCTTTAGCATTGGCGGCATGGTAACTCACACTTCATTTGATCATTCAACATCGACAGCACCGTAGCCCCCCCCTTTTCTCTTGAAATAATCTCCTGCCATTAAACATTGGCATCGTAAATCCCTCTTCTGTTAAAGGCAATCCCACCATTTGCCATTGGATTGCTGCTGTCTAGACGGCAGGTGGAAACACTATAGTTTAGTCTCTCTCTTTTTTTTTTTTTTTTTTTTTTTTTTTTTTTTTGCATGGTATCAGGTTGGCTATAATTTCATTGTGGCGGCATAAAGTAAAACAGCAGAAGGAGATTATAAATCTGAGAGGAGTAGAGGGTGGGGTGCGCTGCTGGACCTGAGAAATGTGGAGGGCAGGCAGGTACACCAAGTCGATTTGGAGAATAATCTCGTTATACTATTCAAAATATTTTACGGTGTGTTATAAACTATTGAAGGTATTTAAAGTTTCTTTTTTATTAATTAATTGATTAATATTGTAGAATAATAATGTCAGGTAGAACTATAAGAGTAAACTTTTCGACTTTGAGCTGCAAACTATACTAAAGCGAAGGGGTGCTAACTATTGTATTCTATAACGATGGCAAATTATTCTGCGGTGAAGGCAGTAAACTAAACTAGGCCATGTAGCACCATATTGAGTACAAAGATATCATGAGAAGAGGATAGTCATAATTACAGTTTGGGTAATAGGGGTCGCACTTTCAAGTGGAGTTAGTTGTGAAAAAAAAGTAGAAGAAAGGCAGAGCTATCTTTCTGACTTTGCATTACAGGTTACAGGAGTGAATCACTGTTGAATAATGTGAGCTTACATTAAGATAAAGCAGTCATCATGCTGCCGATGTTGAATAGTTACGGTTACTGTGAAAATAAATCACCGCCTGTCAGTGATTATTAAAAAAATCGCTCATAAAAGCGGCCACAGAAAATCATTTCAAATGCCGCCCACGTGAAAGTTTTATTTACTCAATTTTTATTTTTCCGCTCCCCCTTTCTTTTATGTTCTTTTTTTCTTCACCATTCAACTTCTTTGAGGTTATGATGGGCTTAGATTAGTGCCAGGACTAGTTTAGAAGGGGTTTCGGCTCAAGGATTACAAGTTGCATGGAGAAACCCTTTCATTTATGCTTCAGGATTTAGGACCACCGTCATTTGACTTTTTGGAATCTCCATCGGTTTAGTTTAGTGTTATCTTTCCATAGTGTTTTTTTTTTTTTTTTTTTTTTTTTTTTTTTTTATACCTGAATAAAATATGTCATTGTTTACATACTTTCATGAAATATGTCCCATTAGTCTCGCTCTCATGTCTTGTGCACTAATTCTCCTTTTACCATTCACCCTTTTCCATTAGTATTGATCTTTGTTGTGCCTCCATAAAAGATAATAATTCAGTATTTCTCATGTCGTGTACTGTACATAATATTGGCCGCCTTTTCACAACCGGCTCTTTAGATTGGTGATGACCATTCTGCAGATCTACCATGAGCCGCCTTCATGCTTGCTCCAAGAGATCCCTTCTCACAATGAACTCTGTCTCTTAGTTTAGTATCTACTGAATTCCTTCCAATAAAATATATGCCTTTTTATTACCTATCTTCTAGCCCACTATATCATGAGGAATATCGCCATTGTGGCCATTTTGTGAGGCACGTGCTTTCTAGCTCACATATTATAACTACTTCTCCCGTAGAATTCCAGCGGCCGGTTTGTGGTTCTATGCCTGTTAATATAAAACATAGCTCTATTCGCGCTCTACCGTTCATATTAATCGACCTAGAACGTACCTCCTGCAAATATTTTATTATAAAAAAATATAGCCTACACTAGACTATAAATACTGTATATATCCAGGTTATTACATTCATTACGTATGAGATCATAAAAAAAACATGAAATCTAAAACAAAGCTGTTGGATTCTAATGCACAGTGAAATAGCAGAAGCGTCCGTACCCATCCTTTTTTTTCTTTTCTGCCTAACACAGAAACCCCCAATCGATATGGTGTTGAGTATGACGGACAAAACTCAAGGGACCGCCCACTAACGTGCTTTTTATTGTTATTGAATTTGGGAGTACGAAATTGGAGTGTCCCAAGCATTGCTCAAAAAAGTACCCGTCCCTAAACACATCTCATCGGATTGCGGCAAAAAATCAAGCAAAATAATTGACTTCAAAATTATCTAGTGACGCGGAACTAAACGGTTACCGACCAAAAGGCGAAATGGTGGAGGCCATAGTGAGTTAGTGCTCCCTCGAACATACATACGCCACACGCAGATGTTTATATTCAACATGCATATATATATATATATATATATATATGTTTGTGTGTGTGTATACACTCAACAAAACAAAGTAAACGTATGAAAGAGATTAAAAGTAAAAGACAAGACGTGTTTTATTAAAATTGTATATATAACTATGACAACCAATGCTAAGCTAATTCAATGAGCGGTTCCATAGCACTAATCTAAACACAAGTGAGGCGGAGTGTGAATAAGTCAACAATCGTTCTTTCAACCCATTCTGTTGAGCGGTTGGACTGGACGGCATCGCTCAAACTATCCCTATACGCAGACAAAAAGATCATGAATAGAATAAATATCATATACTATTGTCCAAATTTCCAGCTAAGAGCCAATATTTTTTATTACAAATCATAAAACTAATCGACACAAATAAAGATATACTAAAATAATAAGAGTCATACTAAACTGAGCTAAACCAAACTCAACCGAACTAAACTATACACATTTTAAAATAACCATCATGACCAGTATCCATCTAAATAGCAATGTCTTGATCTTGCTGAAGAGTCCTAAATCCAAACACGGTCTTGCTTGCATAGACATCCTTATCGCCATCTTGTAAGAGGACAGAAGAGCGCCAATTAGGTTTGTTGGGGGCATCCGGGAATCGGCTACTTTCCAAGCAAAATCCTGCATAAGGTTCAACGGGAACTTGATCTTGAGATTTCTTGGCCTTCATGTGTCCAGATTCAATCCAGTTGCCAGTGTAGAATTGGAAAGCAGGTTCAGTCGTTGAGAAGGTCAATTCGATACCAGTTTCAGGGGAGAACGCCACCACCGCTTTCTGAAGAGCCAATGCCGAAGTATTCGTCTCGAATTCATGATGAAGAACGTAAGGATGATCATACCCCTTTGTTATTGGTAGTTGGTCAGTACGTGCACCAATTGTAGTACCTGCAGAATCACCCTAAATAGAAAGAAACCAAACATTCCCCACCCAACACCATCACCATGAGCAACGCTTATCAAATCCATTCTCTTCACCATCATATTGATTTTTTTTTCTTTTACCGTAAAGTTCATATAAGATGCATCGGACCAAGATAGTTCCTTTCCAGTTGGTACACCAGAATCATCCAGTTCTAAAAACCCTTGTACGCTATCGGCCATTGTGACTTGCGTGTCCAAGATAGTGGGATTGAGAGCCACTCCTGCTAGATTGAAGTAGGTGTGATTGGTAAGGTTAACAATCGTAGATCGTCGCTGTTGTTGCTGTTCATCGCTGGTTGGTTCGTTGCGTCCAAGAGTGGCATGGTAATCGATGGAAAGAGTATCATCATTGTTGACGGTGTAAGTGACATGAGTTGTGAGCGTTCCAGGGTAGCCTTGATCACCATCGGGAGATATCAAAGTAAATTTCACAGAGGCCGGTTGTTGCGATATAATTTCAGCGTCCCAGAGTTGTTTGTCGAATCCTTTTTCACCGCCATGAAGAGCATTGGGTCCATTATTGGTTACCAGTGTGTGTTCTTCCCCATCTACCGTAAATTTACCACCACCAATCCTGTTTGCGAATCTACCTATGACCGCGCCAAAATATGGATTGTGGACTGATTTGTAGGATTCATAGTCGTCAAAACCAAGGACCACATCGCGAATTTTGCCAGACTTGTCGGGTGTGAGAATATGTGAGATGGTGGCACCATAGTTCAGCACCATTACAGCCAAAGTCTTGTTATCATTGATAAGTGTATATTGGTCCACGTCTGATTCTGAGGATAAATTAAGTTTTGCTACAGTCATTGTTAATATTATAAGTGGAGTGTGTAAGAAGAAAAGAAAGCTAAACCCAAAAACTCCAAAACTGATGCGGCATTTAAATATCAAGTAAAAATTCCGCGTGACTTCCACTACTATGCAAATTTAGCATATCTTGGAGACATATTGAAGAATGAAGTGTTACAAATATGGAAAGATATAAAAAATACACTGAACCGTTGATAAATGAAATCGAGACAATCAATTTTTTTTAAATCAGTTTAAAAGAATATATGATAGAACAGTTTTCTGAAATAAGGGCAATTAAGAAAAAAAGAGATATGATTAACGAGCCATGAACTATATGTTATATTATATGTGCGGTAGCCATAAAAATAAGGAGTGATGTACCATATCCACCAACGTACATACATCTCTTTTTGGACTACAGAGCCAGAAACTATTAAAAGATTAGACCTATAGTAGTTTACAGTGCCCATTTTTCATGACCGCGATATGTATGTATATAAGTATCTGATGAAGATATTAACAAACATTATTAAAAATGAAAGTATGATAGACGATCAACTCTGATATAAAAAAGGATTGTTTTGGAGCATTCATTTGTAATATCATATATCACCAAAAATTATATAAAATGAAGTAATGTTGGTTCAAAAACAATGTGTCAAAACACTGATATCCATTCAAACTACTTAAAATCCGCTGAGTTGAATACTATGACAATTTCCCGATTATGGTGCATTCAGCAAGGATGCAAAAAGAAAAAGGGAATAGATTTATAAAAAAACACCATATGCATTTGGCATTCGTCGCTTTTGACAGAGGGATTGAGGGACAGCAACACTTGGTCGTTTAAAAAAAAATGGATAAAAAATGTCACTGTACTTTACGTGGGCAAATTAAATAAATAATATGCAGAATAGTCTACCGTAATAGAATAGTATGTAGAATAGCCTACCACAATAGCATAGTATGTAAAATAGCCTATCACAGTAGAATAGCTTTGCCATCCATTGTTCATTGCAAAATAAAATAGAAAAAGCTTTTATTGAATCATAATAGTCAATACTATACTAAAAGGAAAGAAGATGTAAATAGAGGCCGCTAATAGTAGTTGAGAGAGGTGCTAGTCTAGATGAATGGTGCAGAAGAAGGAACGATGTCAAATAAAAAAAAAGGGATCTCTAAAAGGGATCTCCAAACTTCTAATGAAGCTTAAATGCACATCATTGAAGCAAATACACATTTTTTTTTCAAACAAAAACAAGTTTTATTGAAGCAGAGATATGCTTTATTGAAGAAAAGTGACATACATGTACTAAGCTAATCAAGACATTTCCCCAAGATCCTAGAAGCAAAATGAACGGGGTTCCCCATGTTCCTTGCAATCCCTTTTCAAAAACCCTTCTAAACTACTTCTAAACAGAAAACCAAAGCCACCAGGTCCACAATGAGCCAAAAACAGTGAACAGATGTTGGCTCATTCCCGTTGACTTCTCTTTTTTTCCTCGATCAACAATCCAGGCTGCCGGCGGCGGCGGTTGAATTCACACCCATCTGGCTTTACAGCCTGCAAAATCCAATTAACCTGCAATATACTCTTCTTCGCTTTATATAAAACGAACTACGAAACCGTTCAACTTCAAATTTTCCATGCATCTTTAGAAATATTATACAATCATTTTTTGCCACCAAACCAACCATCCATCTCTCATACAATTAATTGCACAATGCTCTAAAGTTTACGCCTATAAGCTCACAGCTAAAGCCTACAGCCATAATAACCGTCTCTACATTATTGCCCAGTAGAAATAATGTACTTTTTTTATGCTACTTGAAGTGGAAATATTGTACTTTTTATATGCTACCTGAAGTGGAAATATTGTACTTTTTATATACTACTTGAAGTGGAAATATTGTACTTTTTATATGCTACTTGAAGTGGAAATATTGTACTTTTTATATGCTACTTGAAGTGGAAATATTGTACTTTTTATATGCTCAACCACACACATACTTGGACATCCACGTTTGCTTGGATCCGCTTTCTAGTCACATTCTTCTTCTATTCATACCATTTTTTGTTTTTTTCCCCATCCAATATCCCCATACACACACAGAAATACCCCTCCATACCGCTAAAAAAACATATAAATCCGCTAAAAAAGCGCTGGGAGAGCCTTCCAAATGTAGTAATACCTGCTATAGGCTTTCCAAATCAATAATAAAAACCCCCCATCAAACACAGACAGTGTACCGCAATAGAATAGCCTATCACAGTAGAATAGTATGTACAATAGCCTGTCACAGTAGAATAGCTTTGCCATTCCATTGTTCATTGCAAAATAAAAAAAGCTTTTATTGAATAATGATACGTAGTCAATACTATACTAAAAGGAAAGAAGATGTAAAAATAGGGGCCCGCTAATAGTAGTTGAGAGAGGTGCTAATCTAGATGAATGGTGTAGAAGAAGGAACGATGTACGATAAAAAAGGGATTTCTAAAAGGGATCTCTATAAAAGGGGATCTCCAAACTTCTAATGGAGCTTAAACAAACATTTATTTCAAACAAAGACAAGGTTTAATGAAGCAGAGATATGTTTTATTGAAGAAAAGAGACATCTACATGTACTACGCTAATCAAGATATTTCCCCAAGATTCTAGAATCAAAATGAAAGGGTTTCCCCATGCTTCTTGCAATCCCTTTTCTAAAACCCTTCTAAACTAGTTCTAACAGAAAGCCAAGGCCACCAGGTCCACAATGAGCAAAAAACAGTGAACAGATGTTGGCTCATTCCCCTTGACTTGTCTTTTTTTTTTTTTTTTTTGTGCCCCTTCCCCTTTTTTTTTTTTTTTTCTCGATCAACATCCATGCTGCCGGCGGCGGCGGTTGAATTCACACACTGGCTTTACAGCCTGCAAAATCGAGTTAACGTGCAATATTTTCTTCTTCGCTTTATATAAAACGAACTACGAAACCGTTCGACTTCAAATTTTCCATGCATCTTTAGAAATATTATACAATCATTTTTTGTCACCAAATAAACCATCCATCTCTCATACAATTAATTGTACAATGCTCTAAAATTTACGCCTATAAGCTCACAGCTAAAAGCCTGCAGCCATAATAACCGCCTCTACGCTATAGCCATAGCCCGCCATTCAAACACACATTTTTACTTGGACATCAAAATTCTCTTGGCCTCCTCACCATTTTACCTTTGTTTCTTCCAATATCCCCCTTCAACTGCCCACCACACCCCTAAAAATTCAATAAATCCGGAATAGCTCGACCGCGGAGCCTGCCAAAAGTAGTAATTTCGCATAGGCTTTCCAAACCAATAAAAACCTTCCAGTGCGCTTCAAGTATCATAATTTTACGCGCTCATCGCTGCTTATCTGTTTACGCCTTCTTTTATGTGCCCAACACGGACATTTTTTTAAACTTTTCAAGATATTTCTCTCAACCCGTATTTTATGAAGATAAAAAGAGCAGACACGGAGCGCCGACTTCGACGGTTGACCGTGTCACCACATACCTTATCCTTTATTTTCACACACATATTAGCTTTTTTCCTACACACACAAGTGTGTTACAATGTGGGTATACACCCATTCAACAAGATAAACGAGACGTAAGAGAGATGATGTAAAGAAAGGAGACGATGCATGTTTTATTTAGGTGTAAATATCAATTATGGGAACTAAAGTAAACTGGTCTAATGACACTACTATGACACGTCACTAATGGTGAGACAATAAGGTATGTGGGCGGGAATAAATTGGTGTAGAATAAAACATGACTTCTTATAAATCGGCACAATTTAAGGAGGTATGATAAACCTACCCTATGGTGAGTTGTAAATTATTATAAAGTGAAGGGCTTAATTAAATGAGGTCGAATTGCTCCAGCTTGTCTCCAAAGGCATCAAACGAAGAGAGCAACCATGCTGTCAATGTTAAATGACGACAATTAATGCCATGTTTAAGTGGACCATCACGTTGATGATGTTGAATACTGTTGCTGTTATAAAAAACAAGAGGACCGAAAAATCGTAACTCTAATCCTCGCTAGTGAGCTAGCGACCCCATCAATTTGTTCAAATCCCGCCCACGTGAAATATTTATTTTCTCTCTCCTGCCTTTTTTTTTTTTTTTTTTTTTTTTTCCGGCTCTCTTTCGTTTTGATTAGTTTTTTTTTTCTTCATCATTCAACTTCTATGGGGTTATGTTGGACTTGGGATAGTGTCAGGACTAGTTTAGAAGGGATTTCAGCTCAGGGATTACAAGATGCATGGGGAAACCATTTCATTTTGGATTCAGGATTAAGGACCACCATTAGCTGGTTTTTGGAGGATTCACTAGTCTGGTTTGGTGTTAGTTTGTCCATAGTTCGTATTTATATCTGAATAAAATATGTCTATTTTTATTGCTTCAATGAAGAATGTCTTCCAATAGTCTTTTCATGCCATGTATAGATCCCAATTCTAGAACCACCATTCCTTGCGAATGGTGTTGGTCGTTCTTGTACTTCAGTAACTGATGTAACTTTACTCTTTCTCTTGTCTTTTGGTCTCTATCAGCGTCCATTTTACGGTTGTTCCTTTAGATTAGTGTTGACCAATCTTCAGATCTCACATAATCTCCCTCATGCTTCCTACATTAGATCCTTCCATTTTCCATTGTTGCAATAAACCCTTCATCTTTAGTTTTAGTATCTTCTAATATGCTTCAATAAAATATGCATTTTATGAATTAATCAATTATAATATGACCCACTTAATAATGTACCATGTGGTTAGAAGATCACTTACTATCAAATATGGCCATATTCCTGCTCGACCAATCATATGAATGGATCTAGGTCGTACTGTATGTGTAGTCGTCGCTATTGAGTATTTTGTACTGCTGTATTTTTTAATTTATCTATGACACTTGGCCACGCCTTGAGGTATAAAGACTAATATAGGTCACAAATACAGTGAAACGTGACCATGTCCCTCTTCTACTATTCATATTAATTAACCTGATCTGTACCGTCAGCTTGACCTCCACTAGACCAGACATACTGTATATATTCAGCTCAATATTTTTATTTATTTATTTACACTTATCAATAAAAAAGTCGCCTCCGTCAGTGGGCTTCAGTATCTCACTTTCAATGCTAGTATCTGTCAACCCATTAATCCGCCGGATGTCTGATGAATACCCATGAGCCGAACTGCTAAAGTGGAGAAAGGCATGATACCTAGTTTTTTTTTTTTTTTTTTTTTTTTTTTAAATGCTGGGATAGTCTAACCATGCGAGGGACAGTCTTTTCCCTTGATGTAAAACATGAAGCTTTGAGATACAAGGACGAGACGGAAAACCTCCCAATTCACAAGAGCTGTGAGCAAATGACATGGGAGAATGGTTTATCCTATGAATTTGCTGACAGTACATTTTATTTATGCCTTTTGGTTTTCTGACGTCCCCAATGCGACTACCTACCGGCGGGGTTTAATTTTAACCCTCGCCATAAATTATTTCTTTAGCAATTTTTTTTTTGTTACCTGAAACCGTTTTTCCCATCTTCTGTATACACATATGGTACAGCGTGAATCTATACAAGCTGCTCTGTTTGCTTCAAGTATTGCTGTTATTGGGTACATTGCAAGAACTCTAATCCACGAGAATCTCACTCTTGTTGGTCCTCATCTCAAATCAACATGTCAAGCGGATCCTTTGACGTTTACGCATTATGCGCCTGTTGATCGGTTTTTATGTATTTTGGTGGTATTTTTTCAACGTGCTCTTGATGACTACATGGGACTTACCGTAACGCGTGTGCTTCTCGGTCTATTTGGAACGGTGCAAGCTATCATGGCCATCGAAGGATCTCGTAATGGCTACTCGCGATATCATATCATGGGATGGTTTATGTTTTGGGGCATGCTGGCCAATGGCATCACCATTGCCGTGGTGTCGTCTCTTTTCTGGATGCCTCTTTTTGTCTTGACCTCTCGCTTATTTGATTACAACACCAAAAACGGTAATGACTCGCCACTGAACGACGACTCTGTACCGACGATGGTCGCTCCTGCCCGCTCCAGTGCTATTCTCATTTCTCTGATATTGGCCTTCGGTGTCCCTTCTGTTCTTATGACAAGCTCACTTGTGGCCGAACCTGACTCATGGCTTTCTTTGCAAATTATTTCTGGCTGGCAATTCTGTCCTATTTTCATACATGTGTTATATACTGCTCTTACTTGTATCTTGACACCGCTTTTGAAGGATGACCGAGTAATGCCATTGACAGGGGATGCTCTCACAACAAATGCTGCTATGGTAACATCTAGGAAAACAACAACATCAACAGCTACATCTATCTCAACATCAACCATTTCGAGGACAACAATGATGACAACGAATGAAAGCGACGCAACCGATCAACTGGAAGAGGAGAATCGACAACGGCAGCGTGTCCGCATGGCGCAAAGCAAAGCTGGTGTGGAACAATTATACTTGATAATGGCAGTTATCAACGTCCTTATATATTATGGTTCGTTTATACAAACTCAAATGGACGGTGTTCATCTTAAGGACAGTTTGATTCTATTGGCAACAAAAACCATCCCTGCAGCGGGTTTGAGTGCGATTGAAATCAACCAATTTTTCTCTGCGCATGTTCTTTTCTTGGATTTGGTGGTGCTCACTATTACCTTTGGATTGTGGTCGCTATATGAAGATGGTATCATGGTGTTCATCATTGTTGCCGCCGGTACTATTGTTATTGGCCCAGGGGGTATGCTTGCTGCTTATGCGTTGTACCGTGAAAACAGAATTCAAAACCCTGAAAATTTGAAATTGCGTGGCAAGAAAACCAATTAGGTATTTGTAGTCCACTTCTCATTTATATAGTTTATTCATCCTCATTTATTTTATTTTTGGTTTATAGCTTACTGCTTCACTTTATTTTTAGTCCTTAGTCTCTAGTTTTTTTTTTTTTTTTATCTCATACTTAATAAATATACATTTATTATCTCGGTACCAATTTCGTCTTTTTATTTTAATTTGTGAGAATGGAAAAAAATAGGAAAGCGCTTTGTGTTGCATGAATATTATGTAATACTTGATTCTTATGATACTAGGATTGATGAAATGACATATCATTTAATGTTCATTTTGGAATATCTTCTTGTTTTTTACCACCCGTCCATCAATTACATATTCACAATACAAATGTACCTTTCATATTATTGGCATTACATAGTGTGCATCGTTTACATAACTGACAATTAGATATAGCAAAAAAAACAAAAACAAAAAAAAAACCTGCTTCTTTTCCGTTCAATCGAAAAATACAGAATGAAGTCATCCCATACACCTTTTTCAATGACGTTCAACATAATTTTATACACGAGTTTATTCTCAGTTCATCCTACTTAACTTCTTTTTGACCTAAACTTTTATAGACTCACAGAACATACCCTGGATAAATTGCGGACCATTTGCGAACCATCATTCCCGATATTCATACAGAATAAGTAGTAAATATGATATAAATATGTACAAATAAAGCTTTTTTTTTTTATTCATGAGCGTGTTATGGAAATCAGAAATATTTAAAACTATATTACGTATCTATACAAACTATAACTACAACTATATTATATCTAAAGTATAACTATATTACATCTAAACTATAACAAATAATGGTAATCCCTCTTCCCATTTCCAACCTTGATACCGGCGTCAATCAGGTTATTCAAGCGATTCAATTCAAACTTCAGATAACCAGCAGCAACCGCAGCCAAAAGCATAGCCCCACCCACCACCATATTCGATCCCACATAATTCGGTGCATCTGCCTGCCATCCAGAATATAGTGCAAAAGTGCAAATCAGTGCACCAAAATTGGCTAGTGATGAAACGATCCCTGTTACCGACGCCACCGCCGTTGCATCTTCTTTTGAATTTGCTGTCCACGCCATGCTCTAGTGTAATCGAGTTCCAGTAAAATAAACAAAAATGAGTAAATTCAATGTGTATTTCGTACTATACAAACTTACCAATGGGACAGTAGGATAAGTACCACCGGCTACGAGCATCAGCCCAAAATATCTTGCACCAATAGGTTTTGCAAAACTAAGGACAATAAAACCAACAAAAGAGGTGACACACATGCCAATAATAAACCATCCACGATCTTTCATTTTATCGCTGAGACGAGTAATGACAAATACCGCTAAACCACCAAATACATAAGGTGGAATGCTCATCAAGCTAACTTGTATCGAATCATAGGTTCCCAGTTGTTGCACAATTTTGGGTAAAAAATAGTCAAGAGAGGTGGCCGCCATCACGGGTGTAAAATAAAGGACACAGAAAAGCCATACTTTGTAATCCACCAGTTGTGCTTTGATGTTTAGTAAACCACGCATAAACTGTGTTTTTTTGTTGGAGTTCTCATCGATGTTGTCTGTATTGCTGTCTTCATTATTGTAAATGATGCCGTCCTGTTGCTGCAGTTTTTCTTGTTGACCAACATCCAAACGCTGTATCCATAATCTTGCTTCCTCGTCTGATAAAAATCCTTTTGAATGATCAGGTTTCGCTGGTAGCACAAATAAAGTAGCAATTCCGAAGACCATAGATAAAAGACCACTAATCAAAAACAGCCATTGCCACCCATACAGATGACCTTTTGTATCAATCAGTTGCACACCCGCCGATATTAAGCCACCAAAGGCGCCTATAGAAAAGAACATACAAGTAAACACAGACAAAAACATATACATAGATCAGTAAAATGGTATAATCAAGCCTATACAAGTCTTCCATCCATCCTATGCCTACCTGACGTCGGTCCAGCTAGATATATGACGCCAATACGTGACGATATCTCCTCCGGCCTGTACCAGAGCGTCGTATAATACGCTATAACAACATAAACTAATCAGTGACATCATGTTGGAGCGAGAGTTTCTTTACGTACTAATGCCTATGGACCAAAGTTATATGCAGATATTGGAAATGTGAGTAAACAACAGGTCAATAACGTTGTGTTTTCACCTTTTTTTTTTTTTTTTTTTTTTTTTTTTTTTTTTTTTTTACCAGGCCAAAATCCGGCTTCAAATATACCCTATGATAATACAGATAGAAAAAAAAAATCATCAAGTTACTGTACAATACAAAATTATAAGGACAGGTAGCTTACCAATAATATTCGTAACACGTAAAAATTCCATGGTTCAGAGATGGCAGCCATACAACAGGTGACAATGCTCCAGGTAATCATTATTCTAGCTATCCAGTATGCTGGGTTCACTTTTGCCATAATCAGATTTGACGGTAGTTCAAATATCTAATAAAAAGTGCAAATCATCAACATTTTTTTTTTGATTTGCGAACGACCAAAAGAAAGAGAGATACTTACAATATACGCCACATAGAACAAACCCAAGCCGATATTGTTTTCCAGTGTTCCAAGGTGAGCAGTGGTTGCAATGTCGTGTCCTTCTTGTTTGTTCATAGTAAAAGAAAACCCAACATTCACACGATCCTCCACAGATAAAAAGTATAGAATAAATATCCAAGGGACTATTCGCCAATCTAGTCTGCGTAGAAGTCGCTGTTCAACTTGTGGCGCAAGGGTCGATCCTGAAGTCTCTATTGAGAGGATGCTTGGTGGTGTATGTTGAGATAAGATATTTGGTTTTTTAACATTTACGTTGGACTCTAGTCTATCATTAGAACAACTTTCCATGTATATAACTAGGGGGGGGGGGCGGTTTATTTCAAAAAGAAAAGTACTTTTTTTTTTTTTTTTTTGGGAGGAAGGTCGGCGTCGGTAATTAAAAAAGATGGATCTGTCAGTGCCGCGGTATTAATGAACGAAGTATTTTATGGGTTTGCTCACAAAGGAACAAAAGCCATTTGACATCAGACATGAAGTATTGTTATCCTTTCTAACGCCACTCAAACAAGTAAAAATATACTGGCCTCATAGTAATACCGCTACAAACTGAACTTTAAAGCGTGGATTGTCCAAATAGAGGTTTTGTACATTGACAAAGGCGTTGAGTGCTTCTCTAAAGGAAATTCTTAAGAGCTCCGGATGTTCTATGAAGACCAGACCTAAAATATATAAAAAGCAGGCCGAATTTGATTCAATAGCGCTTTTTTTCCTTTTCCTTTCTTGTCTTCTTGTACACTTACCTTACATAACATAGGAGCACACAACTATCAGACCCGTGGCAGTATTACCATACTCATTCCGATCTTCTTTGATCGCTTGTCCGTAGTGGCTTTTGTCCATGATCATATGACTTATACCATCAAGGAAACATATCTTCCTTTCTGTCAAATAATGATATCATGTTAAGGAAAATCTGACGTTGCGAACTTGGGTATATCAATTGACAATACAGGGGGTTGCAATAAGGAACGAATGCATAAAAATAATGCCGAACGGACGTTTCGGGTCGGAAAAGAATCCGCTATTAGTAAGTGTCTGGAAGATTGCGGGTCATTCCACATGATCATTGGTCCCAATAACCAATCGAATTTTTTTTTTCCTTTTTTTTTTTTTTCTTCGAATTTATTACTTTTACTTTCCCCACTTTTGCTTCGGTCCTATATGTCACGCCTATGTTGAAACAATCCAGCCGTATCTACAAAAAATGCCTAACAAAACCCTTGGTCTTGCAACCGCTACTTCGACCTTCTCCAATTTCTTTGTCTATTTCTTATCGACCGTACTCCTCTTCAGCGACTGTTCATGGTTTTTATCCTAATGCCGACCATCTACCCAACCGTCTCAAGGATGAAAAGCAAAAACGACGACTAGGTAGGTATATCAAATTCATATTGAAATGTAGAAGCTCATTTCTTTTTGTGTTATTTTTTTACGTTATCAGTGTCTCCATTGACAAAGTATGACTCCTTAACGGCAGGCGACACTATGCACAAGGATTCTCATCAACGGAATATTGTGAAATACTTGGATCAGCTGTGGCATCAATTGCAGAGTTATAGACCGCAAGCGAAGCAGATGATGAGTCCTAGTCTGGTTGGTTCTGTAAGTAGTAGTAACTGAAAGTAGACACAAAACCTGATATGATTATTGATCATTGTCACTAATCCTTCTTCCGTTTTTTATATATAATAGATCTCCAAATTATTTACAACCCCTCCACGAACTCGTAGTCCACCTTCTCTTTATGTTTACGGCAATGTAGGCAGTGGCAAAAGCTTGGCAATGGATTTATTCTACGACACTTTACCTATCGAACGAAAGCGCCGGGTGCACTTCCATGCGTTTATGTTGGAAGTCCATGCTCGAATTCACCGGATCAAGAAAAAATACCCACGTATGGCGAATCCAATAGCACCCATTGCAGAGGACATTATCAAGGAAAGCTACGTATTGTGTTTTGACGAATTCCAGGTGACGGATATTGCGGATGCGATGATCCTTCGGAAGCTATTGACTGAGCTGTTTGAACGAGGTGTAGTACTTGTGACAACATCAAATCGACATCCTACGGAGCTTTATAAGAATGGAATACAGCGACAGTCATTTGTGCCATGTATCGACCTGTTGATGAAGAAATGCCACGTGCTGTGTTTGGATTCGGGGACGGATTACCGCAAAATCGAAAGGGAACAAACGGCGCAACCTGTGTTTTTGCATCCCATCAATGCTGCAACAAGGGGTGCGATTGATTCAATCACCAAGACATTAACACACAACAAGACATTGACACCCATGACGCTCCACTTTCTTGGTCGATCGTTGGTGATTCCCGAACAAGCCGATGGGGTGGCCCGAGTCCGCTTTCAAGACGTCTGCGCTGCTGCGCTCTCTGCTGCTGATTACCTCGAAATGGTCAAGCATTTCCACACCATTATTCTTACTGACATTCCAAGAATGACCTTGAAACATCGTGCCGAAGCCCGCCGCTTTATTACCTTGATCGACGCAATGTATGAATCCAAGACCACTTTGGTAGCCTCGGCGGAAGAATCCATGTTAAATATCTTCGACGCAAATGAAGGAAAGGATGCCCTGAAGGAAGATCAAATGCGTCTGATGATGGATGGTCTTGACGTATCCGACCTCTCCTCCCCACTCTTTACTGGTCAAGAAGAAGCCTTCGCCTTCCAACGTGCCTTGTCTCGATTGATTCAAATGCAAAGTAAGGATTGGGTCAACAAGGAACTCATTTAGGGTTAGTGTGGGGATATTTGTAAAATTTAGTTAGTTGGTTAGACTTTACATAATGGTTGTATGATTCTTTGGATATCATATATCTGCATTATGTATCTTGTATATTATTTTTAGTATCTGTATAGTATCCTATTTTCCCTTCTCTGTATATTTATATATATATATGTATTTATTTATTTTTCACTCAAATAAAGATAAAAACATCATTTTTACATATTTTATCCTATGGGGACTCTCAGGGTTTACGGATTGGTTAAAAAAGTTACGGGGGGGGGGTGAAACGCTGGGATGCCACATTAGATTTCCTATGAAAACCCAATCCGGGCATTCAGCGGATATTAAATTGATTTTTTTTGGAACTCATTCCTGCTCTTTTTTTTTTTTTTTTTTTTTTTTTTTTTTTTTTAGTCTTCGTCTCTTTTACGTTTTATTTTTATCGACTTTCCTATGAGGGAAATACTTACTTTACAACTTGGACCTATCGCTAACTATGTAGGCACTCATTACTGGAACACTCAGGTACGGATCAAACAAAGGGAAACAAGCAGGCTTAGCTGTATGGATACTAATATTTTTTGTTTGATTGGACTCCCAGGAATGCTACTTTGACTATGGCGAGTCAGATACACCTACTGAATTCGACCATGATGTCCTGTTTCGAGCTGGTCTCTCTTCCACGGTACGTATATTAAAAGGAATAAATGCTGATTGTTGAAAAATTAGTCTATTTATATGTGCCTGATTATATACGAAGTAGGGAACTGAAACGTATACACCAAGAACTTTGATCTACGACTTGAAAGGTGGATTTGGTTCTCTTCAAAAATACAACAAACTCTTTAGCGGTATGGAGTCTCAAGTGGAATGGTAAGTTTGATGAGAAATATAGTCAAGATCTCCTTCTCATTTGGTTTCATTTCGTTCATAGGGACCAAGGCGTAAACACTATATCTTCTGAAAGCTCGAAACATCCATATCAAGAGCATTTGGAAACCATGGAAAACGGTGCCAGCGATTCGAACGATGCTGCCTCTGAATTGGATAAAACAGTGACAACTTGGTCTGACTTCAATCGTGTTTATCACCATCCTCGGGCTATGAATACAATCACCACACATCAGGTCGACGACCCTTTATCGCCTTTTGACACCTATACAACTGGAAGACAAGCCTACGCTGACAACGAGAAGGAATCCGAGATATTCGAAGATGCCTTTCGAAACATGGTGGAAGAATGTGACCAGTTACAGGTAAGTTGCCAACTCATTCTTTGGTTTCCTCCTCCCATCGCGCGTTGCTAAAATTGTGCCTTTTATCTACTGTTTTTACTTAGGGGTTCCAACTATTTACTGGTGTGGATGATTCTTTTGGTGGATTTGCCGAAGAACTACTAAATAATATACGTGACGAATTCTCCAAGGCGACAATCCTTACCTTCGGTATGATGACAAACACCACCGATGGAAATGAAGTAAGTTAGAATGTGAAAATGAACGATAGATTAAATAATGCAAAAAAATTCATTCATTCATTTTTTTGTTTTTGCTTCTTTCCTACTAGCGCTGGCGACAAAAGAAATCTTTGAATCATGTGCTCAGTACTACTCGGTTGTCAAATCTTTCATCGATCTATGTGCCATTATACTCTCCCACCGCCGACCGGATCAGAAGTAGTGGCTTGGCATCTTATATCCATCCAAACGTAAGTAATATATATATTTTAACAGAAACGAACTCGATTTGAACATTGATTTTTTTTTTTCGGAAATAGTGTCAATCATTATATCATACTAGTGCCTTACTGTCAGCTAGTATTGAAACTGCTACTGCTGTATGCAGGTAAATTTTGTTATCTATGCAAGCTCATTTGAAATAGGATTAACTTTATGTTTTATTTTATTGCGGCGATGATCATTATTATATTTAGGTTGAAAAAGAACAACATGAAGCTTGGTGATTTGGATGGATTATTAAATTGGAGAAGGGATACAAAAATCGCTAGTCTATGTGCATCACTACCTTTGCCTATCTCCGATCAAGGCTATGAAGCAAGTTTGTCATCCTTTGATCCATTGCCTCCTCTGCTCGACCTTTGCTCACCGGATAACCGAAAGGTAAATGGGTAAAACGAAATACTCCCGAAAATTGGATATCTAATTTTTTTTCTTTTCTTATGCCCAACACAGCCTCAAGAAATATATGGTGAATCCATCGTTGCTCGAGGTTGCCCCTTTATAGAGTCATCACCAAATTATATCAACCAAGTTTTCAAGTCATTCAAGGAAGAAAATCATCCGCTCCAGCTTCGGTAAACTCGGACAATATTTTGATAGAATAGAAAAGAAAATACTTACTCTTTTTTCCTTTTTATAGAACATTTGTCAATACCGCTTACCTTCTTCCTGATTCATATCCTCGGTTCTTCTCCCATAGCCTCAAATCAAATGGATTTATGTAAGTGGTCACACAATGTAAACGATAAAATTTTGTAATACCACTGACTGATCTGATTTTTACTACTGTAGATCTACAACAACTCATAGTGAACAGCCTACAAGTATCCCTATGCTTACCCACTTCTCCACCAATTCCAATATGAGTCATGTGCTACAATGTCAACTGAATAAAACCAAGGCGGTGTCATTGAAGGAATACTTCGAATATGCTGAAGGCGACTATGGAATATCAAGGGAAGAATACTTGGAAACCAGAGAAGAAATGATGAACTTGGTTGATGTTTACTCTGTGGACGATTAATTCAGTGCTTGCAAGCTCTTAGTTCAATATTTGACCCTTCCCCACACCCTTATTTTAGTGCTATAGTTTAATGTTCGATTGCTCCCCCCCCTTCCACACCACTTTAGCGCTATAGTTTTGATATTTGACACCCATTCCACTAGTTACAAGTTTGATGTCAGGCATTATCGCCCCCTTATTTTTATGAATAAAAATCAATTTCATTGTCTATATTAAAAAAAATCGTACTCGTTGTATACCATAATTCTTTCAGTTTTTCAAATATGCCCTTTTTAAACGATATCATCTCCCTCAGTTGGAGAGGGTGCTACCGAAAGAATTGAACAGCTTCGGATCCATGGTTTATTATAGTAGTATAACATTGATAGTACATAGTCTTAGTAATATAGTATTGTATTAGTGGGGAGTTTTACTTTTTGTTCTGTCAATAAAGCACTGTTCCTCTCTCTCTCTTTTTTTTTTTTTTTTGGTATATTTACCGTCTTACACAGTTTGATGACAAGTTTATATTACTTTACTTGCGATTTTTTATATGAAAACAATTGTAATGTATAAACCTGGATGGGATGTGAGACCCTGGATTTCAGATATATGATAAGAAGCCTTGATAGGGCTGGTGAACCAAGTTTTATTTAGATAAACATGTCCGTGTATCACCTAAAACCACTGTGCGATAGGTAATAATCCTTAGAAGGCATTTATTGAAGACATATACAGAACGTCATATTTTTTAAACTGCAGAATGAACCTAACGTTGGATAAACTAAGTGGGTAAGCAATTATACGGTGAGTGGCAAGTTATTCTATAACGGAAGGATGGACTATTCTACGGTGTGTGGCAAGCTATTTAATTAGTAGCGGCAGTGAGAATACATTCTGATAGCTGTGTCACGAGAAACGAGCCACCACGTCCTGCTGGTTTTGAATGGTGGCATTTGCATAGAAAAAAGCAGAACTGTTGTTGAATGACGTTGGTTGCAGGAAGGCAAAAAAAAAAAATTGGACACCATGCCACCATCGTTGAGCGGTGCAGCTTGCTAGAAAAAATATTTCAAATCCCGCCCACGTGAATAATTATTTACTCCCGCTTTTTTTTTTTTTTTTCGTCTCTCTTCTTTTCTTTTTTTTTGATCATCCAAATTCATTGGTGTCGTGATGAACTTAGATTTGTGTGAGGACTAGTTTAGAAGGGGTTTCAGCTCAGGGATTTCAAGATGCATGGAGAAACCCTTTTATTTTGGATTCAGGATTTAGAACTACCATTAGTTAGCTTTTTGGAGCCTTCATTAGCTCGAGTTAGTGTTAGTTTGTATCGATATCCAAATAAAATATGTGCTTTTTTAACTTCTTCAATGAAAAAAAAGTTCCTTTAGTTTTTCACATGTCTTGTGTAGTAGATCTCTTCACTAGATCCACAACCCTTTTGAATGGTGTTGATCGTTCTTGTGCTTCAATAAGCAAATATTTCTTTGGTCTTGCTCATTCCTTGTACAATGAAATATATATTGTATCCCTTTTTATGATTGTTTTTGTAGATTAGTATTGACTCACGGTTCCCCAGATCTTCCAATAGTTTCCCTCATTTTAGCTCATTAGATCCCCATCGTTGCTGTAAATCTTCGCAGTTTATGTTTACACTTATGCTTTAATAAAATGTACTCTTCTTGTTTTAACCATCAGACTTCACTATCAAACCTACAGGATACCGAACAATATCTTTTTTTTTTTTTGCCTTAGTGTATGATATGATATGAATTAAGCATTATGTTATATACGAGGATGGTTTCAGTGCCATATATCACTTCGCTAGTTGGTGTTCTTTGAGAGCATGCTTCTTCTAAATGCCTTCAACATCTTTTATAAAAACGTCTGATGGTAAACGATTTAGAAATAGGAATACTGTTCAGGTAATCTGTCCAGATGATTATTTGGACGCAATATTTCATCTCATCACTATTATTTGTATTGAGCACCAACTACTTTTGGAAAATTTGCCTGTCTGTGATTATGTTTCATGACTCCTCAGCCAAAAATTTATCAACATCAACCGACTTTAAATGCTTATAACTGTTTTTTTTCGTTTATCACGAAGTGACGTTCAATAATGTCACCTCTGGATGAAGTGCATCATACGGCTGTTTTACTTTTGTACACATTATAGGCTTTTTTTTTGTTACGTGCTATGATGAGGGTGAAATTTTATATTGATAATAAGAGACAACCTTTCTCTAGAGTAGGGAATTGTCTATAATGGTGAGATTCAGGGCGCTTGCATTGAGCTATATAATGCTCACTTTTATCGTTGGCAATCAATTTGCCTTTTACTGTCGCATGGTCTATGAGTCTCTATTATATTGTTTTTATCCCTCCCTTATGATATTTCATCCCATTGCTATTTGTATCATATTTCCCTGCTGCCAGTTAATCTTTCATTTTATTGTTCTTCCCCCCTTCCTTTATTTTATTTATCATTTAATCTCCGCTATTTTCGACATGAGAATGAGATATGACCATGATTATAACAATCACTGGAATTAACCAATTTTCGGTTAGTGCCAACAAAAATTGAGCACATTACCACTTTTAATCACGTTAATTATCCTCATTAGCACTTTTAAATCAGTAAATGACACACGTCCAAGACGTACTGTACACGTAAATAGTATCGCTCATGTTAATATATCTTTAAGTGCCAGAACGATAGCCAAGGTATAAAGAATAGTTAAACGGTTTGCCAAGTAAAAAGGTTATCTCAATATTCAGGGGCCTCCTTTTTTTTTAAAACTACTTAACCTGTTGTATCCTATTTTTACAACTCCGTGCGGTCCGTTTATGCGATAAATCTTTGGCATCAAAGATGTATCACCGACTTGTACGGTTCATTACAGACTTTTCCACGACTTCTGTTAGCAATGAGAATCAATGCAGGGGCGTGGGGGTCAGCATTGATAAAATGAAGAGCACCAGTTTTGCCCTGAACTTAAATAGGGTCCGCGTTTAGCCTTGACAACTGTTTCAGTCTACCCTATTTTTTTTTCAAGCTTATTTGTAAATAGGTATCATCTTGCCAATGCAGACTACTTCACTCGCCACAACTAAAATAATATAATTCCTTTGACATACTATGTATAGAGAATATATTATTTGACTGAATAGCGTCAATTTGCCTTTGTTTGGATGATTTTCCATTTTATTGTTTCACAAGTCTGTGTTTATATTGGGTTCTTGGCAAAGAATGAGCCTCAGTAACTATTTTCAAATGCCGGCATTTTACGGCGAAAGCTTTTTTCCCTCAATTTTTTATTTATTTCGAGGACTTTTTTTTTTTTTTTTTGTCCCTTTCCTCTTTACTTCTTTATTTTATTTGAAAAGATATATATCCATGGAAAGCACTTCAAGTTCTGAATGTCCTTCCAACCCTGGCTTATCCCAAAATGGAGGTTTGTACGTATTGATCCACTAATTGACTGTCAAAAATACTAGTAATCTTATCTTTTTGAATTATACGATAATAGTCGCCCTGGGTTCCACTGGAAAAGTTTATTGGATCACCCGAGGTAAGGCAACATTGAACTTGAAAGAATTTACAACGTGCTAATAAATTTTCCACTACATAGTGAAAACTGGCATATATGGGGTTGGATGCTGTGTCTCCTTTGTCTGGTGATCATGTGGATAATATCAATCACCACTGTCTGCAAACACCTTCGAAATTATTAGTAAGTAACTATTCGAGAGATTTCAATTATGCGTCGCTTTACTTACGACTGTTATTTTCTTCCACCCCTCCCTCTTTTCCTTTTTTTTTTTTTTTTATATACCAGTGAACCACAAATACAACGACACAAAGTCAGGGTATTATTATACCCTCCATTCTATGCTACCTTGGCTTGGGTGTCTTATTTGCGATACGATTATTCGACGACAATTATGTTTTTTGCTGCACTTGTTGAAGCCTTTGCTGTTACAAATCTCTATCTGTGTCTCCAAGCTTATTTACAACCATACCGTGATGAATATGAAGGTGTCAAAGAAGAAGCTCGACCTACGGTCATGCCATATATCAAGGTTCATGTGTAAGTCCAATGTTACTCATCTATTTCATATTTGATTAAATGTTTACTTTTCATTTGTATAGACCATCAAGATGGGGTATGCATTACCGAATTATTACTGACATTCTGGTTTATCAATTCCCTCTCTGGTAAGCAAGCAAAAAGTGAATTTGTGACAAAAAATAAAACGCCAAGCTGTTGGATTTCATCCCCATTTCAATTGATCGATATTTAGGTCCGTACTTGACGCCTTTATCTCCATATTTGCGGAACTCAAAGGCCACTACTGTGCTGATTCCTTTTCATTCAGCGGTGCTCATGTCTACCTCACCATCATCAACTTCGTTTCCCTATCAATTATTATCTCGGCCCTCTTCACCTACCTTGCCGTATATAAACCGGAATGGAAACGTGCCCAGGCTAGGGAGCATGGAAAGTTTTGGGCTATCAAAGGTCCAATCATGGTCAATTTTTATATTGGAACTCTATTACTGGGTGGTTTGTCCTATGCAGGCATCATTCACGGTACCGATGGAACTCAATCAAGCGACGGATTGGCTTGGTCTTCCGAAGCTGTAGAAAATGGTCTTGAAGTTATCATTGGTAGGTCAATACGTTTACATAAAACTCAACACATGGCGTCGGCGCTCATTCCGGTTCTTTTTTTTTTCTCGATCTTTTGTAGAATGTGTGGTCATGACAGTGTCCATGGGACTGATGACTATCTATTTTAATCCCAAGGATTCGATTGAACGAGGTCTCAATAGTCAAGCATCTCTGATTGCTCATGGTGAATTCTATTACAACGACAACGATATCGGTGGAAATCATCAAAAACTCTCCTTTGGTGCCGCCTTCTATGATGCTTATATCAACTATATTCCAGAATTCTTCCTCAACGTCTTCCGCTGTGGCAAGGACTCCTCAGAATTGGCCAAGAAACGAGCTCGTATGCGACGAGAAAAGAAAGTCGAGTCAAACAATATGGACACTGCTGCCCTGAACCCTTAGTCGAACCTTGATATTTTGCTGTATGTATTGTTGTAGTTGTTACTTGTAGATGTCCCTCTATTATTTTCTTTGTCAAATTACTCTTATTATTCCTATTATTATTTTCTGTCATTACCTTTATTATGTATTTTACAACCTAGTATATTCCTACCATATATTTCATATATATTATTATCCAATAAAATATTCTATCATTCTACTGGGGTGAATTTATGCGACTTTAATGTATATAGAAAATTGCTGCTTATGGCAGCGGGTTGGTTTGGTGCGGAGGTCGGTCATCGGTCTGATATAAACAACATATATTTTAGGTATCATCCAATCAACATTTAGTACCATTCACAACTATATTCTCTTTTAAATAAAAACCATTTACTTTTATCATTCGGTTTCTTTGCCATTGTTTGTGATTTTGTCTTCGTTTTTTTATGCCAATAGGTGAGCCAGCCTATTAAATGAAAAATATTTCACATCCCGCCCACGTGGATTTATTTCCCCAATTTTTCATTTCCTGTCTCTCTTTCTTTTCCTTTCCTTTTCCTTTCCATTTTCCTTCACCATTATAATCTATTTGAGCTTATGGATATCTTAGATTAGTGTCAGGACTTTTTTTGGGGGGTTTCAGTTCAGGAATGACAAGATGCATGGGAAAACCCTTTCGTTTTGGATTTATGATTTAGGACCTCCATTAGTCGGCCTTTTGTTGCCTTCATTAGCTTAGTTTAGTATTAATTTGACCGTAGTTTGTAGCTATATCTAAATAAAATATGCCTTTTATAAGTTGCTTTAATGAGAAACGTCCCAATAATTTTTTTTGTGTCTTGTGCAATAGATCTCTCTTTACCATCGCACCTTTGGATTAGTGATGAGAGTTGTTATGCTTCAATAAACGATATTTATTTATCGTCTTTCTCATGCACTATATACCTTGTACATTATATTAGATCCCTTTTTTACAATTTCCCCTTAAGATTAATGTTGACTTTTTGTTAGTCTTCGTCATACTACGTCCAATAGATAACTTAGAGAGTGTGCTTTTGATCTGTGTTGTTGACGTGGGTTGGTCTTGAGTGATATTTTATTAGGTTATTTTATTGTTTTGCTGGTGTTTTGCCGGTATTCAAGACTCACCCTTATGACGGTATTGGGAAAAATGTGAACAGTCAGTTAATAGTTCTATATTGTTGGCATGTAATATGGTTTTTTCGGCATTATACCAAAAACAGTTACCTTTACGCCGGCTTGAGATATATACAATAATATGTGTCCTATTGGACCCCAATTCACCGCTTTGACAGGTTATTGAAAGGTTGAGTTTCCGTGTTTCCGTTTAGACCTCTATCACTCCACATTCAAGTGCTATTTCGTATGATACCTGTATATGATAAAAGGCTATATACTGTACAGTGCAGCATTGTCTCGTTCTTCGATTACTATGTATGTTTAACAGCCAATAATCAATGTTTTCCAGAAACGTACTGTTATTCCGGGTATTGTTAATGTGGGTCACCCTACTGAATAAGAAGATACTTTGCTAATTTCCCTAGTTAGGTATTTTGGAATAAAATACGATTTATGAGGGGGAGGGAGGTCGCTATGAGTAAATACGACAAACTTAAGCTAACGCCACTCGTACCTTTTTTAGCATAAGTAGCGGATGCTCAATTCATTTTTCGTTTCCCCTATTTTCTTTTCCCACATTTTTTTACTATTATTATTATTATTATTTTGTCATAACCCATAAAAAAGGCATCTACTCTCATTAACAGAAATACGTTTTTGCCGTCGACCCTCACGCTAACGAATACCAATGCAATGGATCAATCTTGAATGACGATGGGCAAACAAACACATTGTTGCCAATGGTCAGGCGACGGATAATTGGCAATAGTATCAAATAGAATATCGCTACGAATGCAACTGCTAGGGTAAGACAGGCTATTGGTATAATGTTTGTGGAATTTGACACCTCTTTCTTTAAAGCATGATATCTCACTCCTTTATATATTTTGTAGAACAGTTCCAAGTAAATATGTTGAGTATTAGGGCATTGAAACGAAGGCCAAACTGGCGGAAAATACTCTATTAGTGGAGGGGGAAGGGAAATTCAAGACTGAGAATCATGCTGCAACTAGGCGAAAAATCATGATGCAATGCTTGTCGAATCGACTTTCTGGGCGAAAGCACAGCTATCAGGAAGTAAGTGACTACAAAAGACTTAACAGCCACAGTCGAAACATTCAACTCAAATCCTTTTTACAGGCCTTTGTATCGATGGACGACTGAAGAAAGTAATATCAAAACACTTCTTACAGTATGGGAAGGTCAATATGAATACAAATGAAAAATGATAACTATTTGCTCAACATGTTTTCGCAATATGTTATGGTGTGTTTCTAGATTTCTCTCATTGCCAGTCTGCTCACTCGCCAAGGAATGAAGAAACACTAGTGTAGGTATCCGCGTATTTAAATTAGTATCAATGGTATTTGACTCATGTTGGACGTTTGTATATTTAGGATCGATATTGCCTGCACGTTTTAAGAACTAATGAGGATATGTATGGGTGGTACGTGTGACAACTTTTTTTTTTTTTTTTTTTTTTGCAATTCCTCTGCGAAGTCGACATCTTTATAGTGATTACAGACATGGTAAGAGAAATAGGCATACTTTTTTAGCTGACACTTCATATTTTATACTGATTGCATACAAGTTTTATTTATTTATTATGTACATGAATTTCTAATCGAAAAACGGCAAAAACTTCATCAAGGAAACCTTATTGGACAAGGCACATGTGATGGAAATTGTGGATCTGGGAAATCTTAAATTGGAGAAAATACACCGGAAAATCACAAATGTAAGCGGAGATTCGGGGAAACTCAACGCCGTAATTTGATCTGTCTTTTGATTCGTTATTTTTACCCTTCTTCGTTTAGCAGTAAACCAAAATGAAAAAGGAATATCAAAGCAGTGTTGCCTCCTGTGGTACAGACGCTGCCGGATACGGTAAGATAGAGACAAAATAAAAAAGCAGTAGCTACAGAAACTGGGAACGGAAATGCAATTGATTATACGGCTACCGGTAACTCAAATGAACCTTTTCTAGTATTTCTCTTCGCCTGATGACAAGCAATCGATCAAACGACCTCCTTCACGACGAATTATGGAATCTTTTTCTTTTTTGAAACTGTAATTGGAATGGAAAAATAGCTAAGCTACAAAAGACAGCAAGCACCATCGGTCATCCTCCTTCAAATCACGGAATGGGTGCCGAAATGTATTTGTGTTTTTTCCAGACGATTGACTGGTGAAAGACTTCGACACCAAGACGTGGAGCAGCAAAAACAACATAATCCGAACAAAAAAGGTAAATGTGTGTGGGTGAGGTGGTGGAAGAGTTAATCAAAGGAACTTGTTTATTTCAATGATATATATTATAGGGCGATATGATGGCGATCAAACAGTAGTATTTCGATCCACTGGTATATTTCGTTGCAACGGTAAGTAAATAAAAGATGAATGCGCTCTCTCAAAATATTAATGTCTGTTTTTCAGCTCAAGGTACTGCGGCATCATGATGATCACCTCCAGATGCACTGCGCCATATCTCAGACTTCCAATTTTTATCACACCACAATGACGCTGTCATCGAATACAATAACTCAAGATAAGTTAATATATTGAGAAAATGACTTCAAAAGGGAAATAACCAAAATTTTGTATATTATCTTCGACTGTAGTTATCATGATCTGTCAACTATGTTTTACAGACATTACACCAATTCCATCAAATCAATATTGGCATTCGTCATTTGATTGTAACTCCATGTTTCAGGATCACTACACTCCCAATCCAACGAAAATAAAAATCATTGGTAATTTGGCAGCATCAACTGCATCAACTAGATAATAGGAAATCAAAAAAAAAGCTTGTGCTTCATAGCCCCACTTGACCATGCATTGAACGCTGATGGTTATGATTTGGAAACTGGAACCTATGCAAAAAACTGATCAAAGACAAGGTAAAAAAAAGTCCGAAAACTGGGATCGAAAATATGGGGGGGGGAGTAAGGATCCGTTATTCATTTTTCTTGATTTGAATTAGGAAACACCAGTATATTGTATCTCAAAAATTAGATTGTTAGAACTAGAGTGTTAGAACTAGATTGTTAGAATTAGATTTTAGAGTTAGATTTTAGAAATTACATGCTCCAAATATTTTGACTACGGTCACTCAAATAAAAAATGTGTCAATATTTTACAAATGTGATATGGACGAATAGAAAAAAATGGGATTCGGCTAATGTCCCGTGTTTGAATGGCCGTTAGCTATTTTTGGGAAATCGAGGTTACGTATGGTGTTTGGGGGAAAGGGTGCCGAAATTTTTTTTTATGGGTTGGCAAAATTCTGGTCACCCAAAACTTTGAATCGTAATTTATTCTTCGCCATATAGATTGATCTTATCCAGTAATCATCACATTACTGAAGGTAAAGAATTTTACCTTTGTACACGCGGATATGTAACGGGCCGAATAAAGTGATTCAGTTAGAGTATCTTTATTCATTTATCATCATTTAATTGAATTATGGTCGGTTTCTATTGTTTTTATTTTTATTTTATTACTGTAGCTGGAAGGTGTGATAATGTATGAAAACGGCCGGGCGGCAAAGTATCTGGATCAAGAAATTACCACCCGACTACAAACTCCATGCGCGCAAATAGTCGGGACTTTTCATTGGCCCGGAACACGGCTCCTTGGTAGATTTAAATACCGAACATATATTCTATAAATTAACCTTTTTTTTTCCATTTTTTCGTTTTTTGATCCATTCATTTTCTTTTATATTACATATTTTCCCTCCACTTCTTTGATCATATTTTTCTTTCTTTTTAAACACTTTATTTTATACAGACATTAAAAAGGAAGAACAATGTCGGGATCACCTCCATCGACAACATCATCGGCACACACCGTCCATGGTGACAAGACACAAACTGTTGTTACCACTACCACCACCACTACTACCAGCGACATTGCGGCCTCTATTGACGAAAAACATGTGTCCGATATCGAAGAACTCCCCATTCAACAAAACACAGCTAGTAGCGATGGCGACAGCACTGTAGACAAAAAAAAGGAAGGCGGCAAGAAAAAGAAGGAAAAGAAGGAAAAGGAACCAACTGTACCTATCCATCGCTTATTCCGCTTTGCAACTCTTGGTGATAAACTGATGATCATTACGGCCATTATTTTCAGTTGTGGAATTGGGGCCGTGCAACCTGCAACAATTATTATCTTTGGGAATTTTTTGGGCCAAGTCCAGACTGCCTTCTCCTCCGCTATGATGCCTGGTGCTGAATGTGTTCCTTCTGGTAATGGTCTTGAATTGACATTGCCTCTGATTCTTATTTTTGTGTACATGGGTACTGCAGTTTTAGTAGCTGCTTACTTGGCAAACGCCTTTTGGGTGTTTACCGGAGGTAAAAAAAAAAAAAAAGGATACATAATAATACTGATACTAATCAATTCATTTTCAATAGAACGTCAAACACGAAAAATCCGTACCTTATACGTCCACGCAATTTTGAGACAAGAAATGGGATGGTTTGATAAAGCTGAAGAAGGCTCCCTGACTACTCGTTTGGCTGCTGACACACAACTGATCCAAGATGGTATATCCGAAAAGTTTGGTTTATTCGTTGCTGCGCTTGGCCAATTTATATCTGGTTTCATCATTTCCTTTACAAAAGGTTGGAAGTTATCCTTGGTTATGGTTAGTACGAAAATGACAATAACAAAGAAACGCAACTTTTCTAATTATTTTATCTTTAATAGCTGGCAACCATGCCACTCCTCGCAGGTGCAGGTGCAGGGATGGGTTATTTTATTACAAAATACACCTTGCTTGCTCAAAATTCTTACGCCGGTGCTGGTGCTGTCGCTGAACAGGCGTTCTCTGGAATTCGTACTGTTTCTGCCTTCACTTTACAAAATCGCTTCTTCAAACGATATGATGAAGAATTGGTGCATGCTCGTGATGTTGGTATTGCCCGTGGTCGTGTTCTTGGGTTTGGTTTTGGTACCTTCATGTTGATTCTCTTTTGTACTTATGGTTTGGCGTTCTGGTAATATACCCATAGTAAACAATTACGGTTTTGTACCTTGCGACTAACCAGTGCTATATTTTTCTTTTCTAGGTACGGTTCTCAGCTGGTCATGCAAGGTGAATATAATGCGTCACAGGTGCTTATTGTCTTCTTCTCAATGATCATTGGGGCAATCGCTCTCTTGCAACTCCCACCAAATATCTCTGCCGTGTCAAGTGCTGCTGGCGCTGCTTATAAGATCTTTGCAACCATCGATCGTATCCCCGAAATCGATTCCGACTCCAAAGAAGGTTTGGCTCCTGATCATATCCAAGGTGAAATCGAATTCCGTGACATCAAGTTTGTGTATCCTACTCGACCTGACATTACCATTCTCAAAAAACTCAACTTGAAGGTGCACCCTGGACAGACTGTAGCTTTCGTTGGACCTAGTGGCAGCGGGAAATCTACTAGTATCTCTCTTTTACAACGCTTCTATGATCCTGCTGATGGTGATGTGCTTTTGGATGGCAAGAATTTGAAGGACTACAATGTGGCCTGGCTCCGTCGTCAAATCGGTGTTGTCTCACAAGAACCAGTTTTATTCAATATGTCGATTAAGCAAAATCTATTGATGGGCGCTACCCGTGAAGTCACTCAAGAAGAAATCGAAGAAGCTTGTAAAAAGGCAAACTGTCACATGTTTATTACTCAGTTACCCGATGGCTATGGTACTATCATTGGTGGAACTGGCTTGCTTTCTGGTGGTCAAAACAACGTATTGCTATTGCTCGCGCTATCTTGAAAAATCCTTCCATTTTGCTGCTGGATGAAGTAAGTGACACATATATACACAAAATTGAAATTGATCAGACTGCTAATTCTTGTTTTCTATTGTTTAATTAATTTTAGGCTACCTCTGCTTTGGACACTCAATCAGAACGACTCGTACAAAAGGCATTGGATGCTGCTGCTGCTGACCGTACCACTATCGTGATTGCCCATCGTTTGTCTACTATCCGAAATGCTGACCTCATTGTTGTAATGGATCAAGGTGATTTGGTTGAGCAAGGCACTCACAACGAACTACTTGCCCAAGGTGGTGTCTATGCTGAACTCGTCAAGAAACAAGAAATCGCTCTTCAAGATACCAATATTGTCGAAAATCATGTAGATGATGAAACTTTGTTGAAACAAGAACAAATTGAACTGGAAAAGGCTCAAGAAATCAAAATTGTTACCGAAAAGCGTGGCTCTGTGGATCTCGTCAAGTTGAATAGTCGTACCTCTGTGGATGCTTATGAACTCAAACTCAGAAAAGAAAAGGAAGAAAAGAAAGCGGCTTCCAAGCAAAGTACTCCCTTCAAACGCGTCGTATCGCAAATGCGCCCTGAATGGCATTATTTGGCAACTGGTGTATTGGGTGCTGCTATTGCTGGTGCTGTATTCCCATGCTTTGCTTTGATTTTTGCTCAAGTTTTGAATATTATCATGTTTGTTCCACCCGACCAAATGGCACCTGGGTAAGTCATAATATATACCCGTCGCATAATTCGGATTTTGATCTCCGCCTTTTGTTTGGCATATCACTGACTTTTTTTTTTTTTATTATCTCCAATTTTTTAGTCCTGTCCAAGGTGCCAATCTTTATGCTTTCCTCTTTATGATCATCGGTATCGCGGCCTTCTTCGGATTCTCTACGCAACTCCTGTCGTTTGAAACTGCTGGCGAACATTACACAAGACGTCTCCGTGGTGAAATCTTCCAAGCTTACATGAACCAAGAAACTGGATTTTTCGACCATGAAGAACACACTGTTGGTGCCTTAACCTCCAAACTCGCAATCGATGCAAAGAATGTCAACGAACTGGTTACCAAAACATGGGGTGACGTTACTCAAATATGCGTCACTGCTATCACTGGTTTGGCAATTGCTTTCTCCAACAGCTGGACTTTGACTTTGATCATTTTATGTATGGCTCCGTTCATCATGTTTGCAACCGCTTATGAATCCAAAATCCATCGTGGTTTCGAAGACAAAACAAAGAAGGCAAACGAACAAAGTGGTGAAGTCGCTGGTGAAGCTATCAAAGAAATTAGAACAGTCGCCTCTCTTCATCGTCAGCAACATTTTGAAGATCGATTCTACAAGGCTACAGAACGTCCTCATCAGCTTGCCAGGAATAAAGCCATCACCGCATCACTCGGCTATGGATTACAACAAGGAATAACAATATATACGAATGCTGGTAAGTGCAACACATAGAATTTGGGAAGGGGTTACTTTTTTCTAACTTTATTATCCTCGCTGTAGTTGCCTTCTATGCTGGTGTCAGACTTATGGACAATTGCAAAATCAACTTTTTGCAGATGTTTACGACAATGATGGTGATCATGATCAGTGCTCAAGGTGTTGGTCGTGCCTCTGTGTTTACCTCTATCTTTGCCAAGGCCAAGATCTCTGCTATTGCTATCTTTGATGTCATGGACCGGACTCCTGAAATTGATCCCGAGTTGGAAGGTATCGAACCTGAAACAATCAACGGCAACATCGACTTTGAAAATATCACTTTCCGTTATCCTGCTCGTCCTGATGTTCCTATTTTAACGGCGAATTCAACTTGCATGGAAAATCCAACACCACTATTGCTCTTGTTGGTAAGGTTTAAAAAGCAATAGCAACAAAATTATAGAATTTTTCATTCTCACTTAATTTTTTCTTCTCTTCAGGCCCATCTGGATGTGGTAAAAGTACAACTATTGGTATGCTTGAACGGTGGTATGATCCTCTCAGTGGCTCTGTTCGTGTGGACGACCACAATGCAAACACGTTCTCTCTTGCTAACTTGCGTAGCCACATGGCATTGGTCGGTCAAGAACCTACTCTGTTTGATCTGTCGATTGGCGACAATGTTCGATATGGCGTGGAAGAAAGAAAGACTGTCACTCAAGAAGAAGTTGAAGAAGCGTGTAAATCCGCCAACATCCACAAATTCATTATGGGCTTACCTAAAGGCTATGATACTCGTGTTGGGGACAAAGGAAGTAAGTTCACAAAATAATTAGGTGAATTTTCATCTACTTGGAATATTGTAGACTCTAATATACTGACGCTTTATGTTTATATTTGTATTTTTATTACTATCAGGTCAGTTATCTGGTGGTCAAAAGCAACGTATTGCTATCGCTCGTGCGTTGATTCGTAAACCTAAGATCCTGTTATTGGATGAAGCGACTTCTGCATTGGATAGTGAATCTGAAAAACTGGTACAAGCAGCTATTGACAAGATTTTGGATGAAAAGGACAGTGGCCGAACAACCATTACTATTGCTCACAGACTTTCCACCATTCAAAATGCTGATGTCATTCTTGTCATGTAAGTAGGAAAACAAAAAAAGTAAATTTGGCACATGTTATTAATTCTTGACTTGTATATTTATTTGTATCTTATAGTAAGGATGGACGTGTGATTGAACAAGGGTCTCATTTTGAACTTCTGAAACTCAACGGTGTCTACGCTGAATTGGTACACCAACAATCTTTATCTGCAAACTAGTCCAAAATCTACATCTTAGTTTATATCAACACTTATTTCCTCTAGTTATAGTATATTTATAGACTTAACTTTATCGCTGTAACCCAACATTTATTCATCCTCCCCTACCCGCTTTAATTATTTGTACTATTTTATATCTTTAGATCTACTACAAACCTATATTATTATTATAGCTCTGTTTATTATTATTACTTTTATTACCTTTTTGCGTTTATCAACCATTTTATACTGTCACTTCAAATATGAATATCAATTTGATACCTATATTTTCTCTTATATATATATATATCGTCTCTTACAAATAAACTGCAACATTGAACATCAAACATATTCTGTTTAAAAAACTGGAAGATAGAGATGAAGTGATCGGGATGTCTGTTTTTATTATATGATGGGTCAGAAGATGGTTTATGAAAGGCGAATTTTATTGAAGCATACTGGTAGATACTAAAAAATAAAGACGCAGGGTTCATTGTAACAACGAACCTTCTGGAAGGGTCTATTGGACGAAATAAGAGGGTGGCTCATGTGAGTTTTTTAGAATAGTCAACACTCATCTAAAGGACGTTGATAAAAAGAGATCTAATATACTGTACAGGGAAATGGGAAAGACTAAACGAACATTTTCTACTGAACACAATAACGATCAACATTAATCATAAAGGGATGATGGTAGTAAAAAAGGGATCTCCTTTACAGGACATGAGAAAGACTATGGATCATTTTCATTGAAGCAAGTAAAATGAAAGGTATTTTTATTCAGATGTAGATACAACTATGGATGAACTAATACTAAACTAAGCCAATGAAGACTCTTAAAAGCCAACTAATGGTGCCTTTAGATCCTACATCCAAAATGAAAGGGGGTTCCCATGCATCTTGTAATCCCTGGGCAGAAAACCCTCCTAAACTAATCCTGATACTAATTTAAAAGCACTATAACCTCAAGAGGTAACAATGATGAATGAAAAAAAGAAGAAAGAGGAAAAAAAATAAAAAACTGGGAATAAATAAAAAAATTCACGTGGGCGGGTTTTAAATGGTCATTTACCTCCTGCGGTTTATTTTTTTTTTGGTGGATATAAAATGGAAACCCCTATTTGCTGCTTCTATTTTTCCTCACAATATCATACAGTACCATCAACGATGTAGTCTCTTCTCGTTTCTATTTAACATTGGAGGCATGGTTGCCTTGATGCCTCTGCAGTCAAGCTGGAGTAACTCGGTCTGGGTCTAGTTAATCTTTCACTCCAGTTTTGTTTGCGGCTCACCGAAGAATACATTCCCCCTTTTGATTGGCCTGGTGTATCATACGTAATGTTTATTCCACAGAAAGGTATCCCCCACACGCTTTACACTTCCTTCACGCACATACTTAATCGCTTCATATTTAGATATGTTCATAGTATTTTCATTTGCTCAGTTTAATTTAGTTGTCATAGTTTATGCCTTCATCCGAATAAAATATGCCTTGTCTCCTTTTACTTTTACATCGTCTCTCATACCTTTAGTGTGTCTTTTCTATGGGTGTATTCAGACTGTACTATACAGTGTATGAGCCTGTAGAAAAGAGAAAATGGTGTGTGTGTGTGTGTGTGTGTGTGTGTGAAAAAGAACGCATGAAGAGATTCCGACCAACCCTATACTCAATACTACGTCTATTTTACTGTACATACTATATGTTGTATGCACCATAAAGTATAATTTAGGATAAAGTTTTTTCAGGGTTGATACGTCATGAGCAATTGAATGTATACAATATGGTTTATCAATACAACTTCGAGTAAAAAAACGGGATTTATCAAAGTGACTCGAGTTGACAGACTAATTTTGTATTATGAGATGCTTGTATTTTGTCAAAGTATATCATATGATAAGCAAACTGATGTAAAGACCATGATAATGGAAATGTATGTCGCATTAAATATTTATGCTTTATTGATTAGGGACCTATTTTAATGCATTAAAACAATACTATTTCATACTAAATACATGAGAGACAACCACATCGTTGAGACATAAGTAATAGTGTATCAGAGATTTATTAATAAAGCGAATAGCAAGAATAATAAAAAAATGGGATCAGTGACAATATAATAAGACAGTTGAGGAGAAAGAAAGGAGAAGTATAATAAACAAAGGAATATATAATGGGAGGAGGGGAAAAAGGGGGCAAGATGGGTAAGCGAATAGACTAAAAATCGGAAAAGAAGTGTAGATAAGGGTCGGGGCCATTTTGGATTCCATATTGTTCATTGCTTTCAGGATAACGATCGAAATGACTTGCATCACCATCACCACGAATCGAAGGCACATAAGGAGGTCGATGCTGTCTTGCCAATAAACGATTAAAATCAACACCTTCAAACCAAGGATGCCGCTTCACATCTTCAGCACCATTACGGAGATTACCGAATCGTTTCGATAAGTCCGATGTCAGTAGTCGGCGCAACAAGTCTTTTGCATTGGGATCAAAGTAGCTAGGCCATTTGATTCTTCCAGCAAGAATCTTTTCATACAGTTTCAAATGATCATCATCAAAAAAGGGTGGGTGTCTGCATTTTGTTTTATTAAAAAAAAAAAAAAAAATTAATATTGCATCAAACTTCATTTTCTCTACTTTTTTTTTTTTTTTTTTTTTTCTAACTTACCCTGCCAACATTTCAAACATCAAAATACCCAAACTCCACCAGTCCACAGCTATAATTGTTTGGAATAATGACAGCAAAAAAAGGTTGAGTCAGTTCCAGTTCATGTTCTGTTCGTTTTCCTATGCTACACTTTGTTACCTTTTCCATAACCTTTGGATTGAATAACTTCGGGAGCCAAGTAGTCAGGCGTTCCACATAATGTCCAGGTAATATCAGGCACATGTTTTGCAAATCCGAAATCGGTGATTTTGATATGGCCTTGAGCGTCCAGTAACAAGTTTTCCGGTTTCAGGTCCCTAAGGATTAAAAAGAAAAGTTATCGACCTATGATGATGGGCCACTCTCAAAAAAAAAAAAAAAAAAAAAAAGCAAGGTGGGAAATTTAATTACCTGTAGATGATATCTTTTGAATGGAGGTATTCGATTGCAAGCACAACTTCGGCAGCATAAAACTTGGCCACATGATCAGGGAATCGCTAAAGATAAAAATAGATTAATAAGTCAACATTTAGACGATCCATGTCATGCTCAATATCCAATCTATGTATTTACCTGAGATCTTCGCAAGATTGAGAAAAGTTCGCCGCCCGGAACATAATCCATAACCATGTAAAGATTGACTGTATCTTGGAAAGTACCCCACAGATTCACCACAAACGGACACCCTACAGCTTCCAGTATGTGCTTTTCATTGTTGGTATGTTCCACCTGTTTCAATCGTACCACCTCAGTTTTCTTTAGAACCTTGATAGCATAGTAGCGTGTATTGACCTTTGATTGTACTAAATGAACCCGTCCAAAGGAACCAGTGCCGAGGGTTCGCAACATGTTGAAGTCAGTCAGTTTCAATTTAGGTCTGTTTTGTCGTTGTTGCAAAATGCTTTGGTCGTTGTATACCGAAGTATATGATGATTTGGAATAATTTTGCTGATGTTGCTGTTGCTGTTGTTGTTGTTGTTGTTGTTGTTGCTGCTGCTGCTGCTGCTGCTGCTGCTGTTGATTTTGTTGCGGTTGTTGCTGTTCTTCCTTCGGTTTTTCGCAAACCTCTTTGCTTGACGTAGGCTTAGTTACTATGGGTGCAGATCCTACAGAATAAACACAAAGTCAATAATACTCTTCTGGTTTAAATTCATGTTTTACTTACCTAGATCACTGTTGACTGTCTGTGGTTTTGTCATATCTATTTTTTCAATTGATTCCGAAGAGCTTGTTTGTTCTAGAAGACGAAAATGAAGAGTTGAGCATTTCCATTATTTACTGTATGCATATGCGTCCAATCATTTGTTCCCATTCCCCTTGTCTTCACAGTAGCGGGATTACCAATCATATATATTCAGATAACACGTTCCTTTATATGTAAAAAGGTACGCTATTATAAAATACCGTTTACCCCGCTACAATAGGTTCCCTCTGTTTTGTTTTATTTACCTGGTTTGTCTATACTCATCCTAGTGATATCATTAGTGGAAGTTGTGATGGGAGTAGTTGCAATAGTGTCAGAGCTTGAAGAACAGGTGGCAGTAGTAACAGTAGATTGATGAGAAGAACTGGTATGACGAGAACTATTGTTGCTGTTGCTGGTGTCATTATGGTCCTGATGATGTAGCTTTGCCTTGTCCATTATTTTGTTGAAAAAAGTCATGACTTTTGATGAATAAAAGTGGATAGAAATAAACAAGGAGAAAAAAAAATATATTAGCAAAAAAAAAAAAAAAAAAAAAAAAAAAAATAGAAAATGCGCACGTTTAGGCAAGGCAATTCAACGTCCGCTGTTTTGCCAACAGAGTTTGCCAACAGTTAGCGGCCTTCCAATAATAAACTTTTTAGTTCGTATTTTTTATTATTTTCAAACAGATCATTATTTATGGACCTGTTTTTCGTTCTTTTCTATTTTCTTTCTTCTTCTCTTGTCCTCTCAATATCAGACGCTACTTTTTGACCCTGGCATGCGTCTAGCTTACTTTTTTTTAGCTTTCGTCTGTTTTATGTTAACTTTGACTCATGCAAAGCCTTCTCTGGTAATAAAATAAAAAAATTTCCATATCTCTTTTTTTTTCGGTCTCTCCAATCTCATCACTCCTGTTTGTCGTTTTAAAAAAATATAGCAAGAACGACTTCCACAAATAAAATCAACCACCACTCAAAATTACGCTTTACTGAAACCTCTCTCAGCCACCATATCTTATATATACTATGCCACTCAATTATTATCGTCAACTCACAACGATCAGCATACAACCAATACCAACATCAAGTTTGATACCAGTAATGACAGCACTATTATTTTCTTTAAAGAACAAAATGACTTGGACGAAGATATTACAAAAAGCATTATCATCAACAACGCAAGTAGTAACACAATTGACGTCAACCACCACAATGGCCCGATTACTGCGCTTGCATTAGTATTGTTTTTTTGTGTCTTGACATTTTGATCTTGTATTTATTTATTTTTAGAATACTTTGTTCCTACTCTTCCCATTGATATACCCTTTACTCTCATTCTCTGCCTGTCCCGCTTCGCAATAGAAATAGTACCCCTTGTCCATAATATTATCATACTATCCTTTTTATTGTTTATATTTATATTTATTTTGTATTTTATTGTTTTGTAATAAAAGATTAATAGACACACACCCCCCCCAAAAAAATGATCTACTGATCATCAATCAATGTCTTGGCTTAAAATCGGGAAAAGCGCGGTTTATTTATGGATTGTGATGTGGAAACGGGGAAAATCTGGTAAGGTCATTGCCAAGACTGTAGCAAATGATATTTGGGTCAATTGGTACACAATGGTTCAGTATAAACTTTGCATCATAGTAGTTGTTATTGTTTTCACTTGGGGTGGTATGATTTTTAGGGGGGGTTGGTTGGTTGGTCAGGGGATTCCACTTTCTCGGATTTTTAATTCCCGAATGGCCTTTTTTTTTGTCTCGATCGCTTGTTTCAATTTAAATTCCTTTTATTTCCAGGTACATTTTTGAACACCACCCATCCTAAATTCAACGTTCAATACAGCGATAACTCATCAAATTACGGCATGGTGTACTTGGTGTACTGTACTCGACATGCTAGGTGTGCTCAGTGTAGTCATGTAAAATCCCCCCCTTTATCCCCATGTTAATGATATATTTTAGATTATATGCTTATGAATGTGTGCTATTGAAGTTTTATTGCTCAGATGAATTAATAAATCATTGTTGGATATTTGATTTTAGTGGCAAATTGTATTATTGGAAAAATGATTTTAATATGATGTGTGTGATTGAATTTTATGATGAGTTGTCTTCGCTCTCCCAAAAAAAAAAGGATAGCTCTATCACATACTGTGCTATTTATTGATAAAAGTGATTTGATTGGGTCATCATTCACAAAAAAAAAACCAGAGAGACAATAGACTATAGCCGTTCCATTTTTTGAGACAAAATATAAAAGATAAATTTTATTTGATAAACAGAAATAATATAGTTGAAGAAAAGAATACAAATGTACAAAGATATGCTAAAAGATGACAGGGTAAATCCAAACAGGAGTAAGTGTAAATGAATGATCAAAAGTAAATGTGGTAAGTTGAAAAAAAAAGGATGGAGAAGAATCATATATCTAGAGTGGAGGAATTATACAAAAAAAAAAAAAAAAAAAGGAGGGAGGGGATATCAAGTAAATTGACTGATGGTGTGACGAATATCGCTTGCCGAGGCGTCTTCTTGCCGAGGTTCTAGTGAGATGCTTCGATTGTAAAAGACCTGTTCATCCTTTTCCACCGTTTCCAGGCACCGGGATAAGTATCGCTGAATTTCTTCCACTTCTAATAACTTGTAAGGAATTTGGAATTGGTCGATTTCATTCAATACCTTGGTCGTTTTGATATATTTGTCAAAATTGATAAGAGTTTCGCCAGAGGGTGTCGTCCGATGATTGCTGTTCCCGTCATCAATAAACGTCATATCCGTCAGATATACACCAAGGAACGGAAGACAAGGTGCAACAGCTGTTTTCAATCTGGTACGATATTCTGCAAAATTCCGGGAAGAGTCGGTGGCACGATAGATGGGTTCTAACATATGCTTGTATTTTGCTGATAAATAATCCCAAGTTTTCTTCAATCGCCTAATGCTCGTCGAATCCAGCGCCGAGCGAATCGCCATAAGTGTATTGTAGTTGTTCATTTGAAGGCAGCACTATGCAAAGCCATATTATAACATTAAACACATTGCTATTCGACTTTCCCTTTTTCTTTTTTTGTTTTCCCACTTACGTCTCCAACCTTAATCCAGAATTTGATCATCTGAGCTCGACGTTTTGCATCTTGTTCCCGCAGAATAGAATCTGAGATCCAGCTCGTCAAGTGGGTACTTTTTTGAATCATAGCCTTGACATGGACCGCAGTGCTTTCACCAGCTTTTTTCTTAAATTCTTGACCAATCATTTCATAAGGTGTGATTTGACAGAAGAGGGTACTTTCCATCAAAGTAAACTGCCGCGCTAATTCCATACAATCAAAGTCATTGATGTGGACGAGAGTGAGTGCGTTTTGGTTGACTGCCTTTCGGAGCGCATTGCGAAGTGATCTGGTAAGGTTGATGGGAGGGTAATGAAGCTGATCCGACAAAGATGATGATGAAGTATAATAGCTATTGTGGCTATCGTTACCAAAGAGTGAAAGATCAGAGAATAAGGATGAGCCTGATGATAATGACAAGTGACCTGATGAATTTTTGCTTTGTAAAGGCGGCCGAAGTGGGTTGTATTCGCTTAATGACACATTGCTGCCATTGACACCAAAGAGTGTTGAAGAATGTGATGATGAGGTTGAGCAGATAGCGTAAGACATTTTGCGATGAGAAATAGAATGGCCACGAATTTCAAACTACATATTAAAAAAAAAAGTAAGCAAAGAACCTTTTTTGGTTTTACTCTTTTTGTCGATTCTTACCGTTCTTTGAATCAGATCAATCATTCGTTTGGCAGGGCCTGGCATAGCCTCTTGCATGTCCTCAGTGGCGAAGGCGGTCAGCTGAGATTCTACACCATCTTGTTCATACCGATAATAAGTTTCCAGCCAGGTCTTGATCACATTGTAGACACGTAAACGGACAGGCACCAGGACGCGATTCTTCCATAGATTGAATTCTTCTTCAGAGAGTACCGGATCGGAGGGAGGTGACAACCGGAATCGTTGGATAAGTAAATCAACAAAAGCGGAGGGTGTTGTGAATAAGCGGAAATTGTAAAAGAACGCCCGAGTAAAGACAAGATCTAGAATTGGATTGGTTTCGTTAGTATAAATATTAATGTTTTTGAGTAAATCCTTATTTTATTTTTTACCTGGTGATTTTTCATGTAATGTCAGTTTTTCAATCAAAGCTTCAATTGTTGCCCCAGTAAGATGACCATCCGCATTGACAATCACTTCATCATCAGACCATTTTCGTTGTCTGAGGAACCATGGTTCTTGATCGTGCTACGATAATAAAAATAAAAATGGCATATATATTTGTATCACTAGTTAATAAAAATAAATCGGATGCTTTTTTTTTTTTTTTTGCCTTACCTTGACTTCATTCGAAGTAGTTTGATCAGTAGATCCCATAGAGGAGCGAGAAGAAATTCGGTTGATGGTTTCATTGCTGCCAAGTGAATCCTTGGAAGGCACCTCATTGACAACACGTTGATCATCTTGTTTTTGCTTGATAGACATGCGGAAGGCAGAGACGCTCATTCCACGAGGTCGACGAGTCCTTGATGAAGTTGATTGTTCCGAAGTTGGTGTAGATTTACTGCTAGTTGGTTTCACATCAGGGGGTGGTTCCATTGGTGACGGTGGTATAGGTGGAAGAGGCATCCGTTGTGCTGCTACCAAAGATTGGTGATTTGACGGAGGCACGATAGCAAGAGTGTTGATAGAGGAAGATCGTCGTCGATTTTGTCGTATCAGAGGATCCAATTTGCCTAACATCTGTTGACCAGATGCTATATCGTCGTCGTATTCGTTGACTGGGCTCATTGCCTCTGGTGTCGTAAGTGGTGTCATATTAAAGGAGTCCACAGAAGATCGATCAGACAAGGTTTTGGCTGTTCCGTTGTTAGTGTGTATTGAACTGACTGATGTTGTGTAGGATGATCGTGACGTTGCTGATGTTGCTTGTGATCGTCGCTGCGCTGCTGCTGTGTAATTTCTAGGGACCTTTCCATAATTTGACCGATTCGAGCGACCGCCAAGAGAGGATCGAGATTGGCTAGTTTCAGATAAAACAGAGGGTATGCTATGAGTACGATGTCGCTGGTAGCCATCCATAATATCATGAGCGACTGATGATGACGATGACGATGACGGTTCTGACGATGATATCGCTGGTTGACGTTGTCGTATTTCCAAATTTTCCACAACGTTTTCGGAGAGCGACAGGTTTTTGTTTGTAACATCCAAGTGCTGTTCTTCGACGTGTGGTGGGTGTGCTGGAATCGTCACCGATTTTTCATCCATAATATCTTGCGTATCTGTTGTTGTCTTCTCTGTTACCGAATCCGTCTTTTCTGTAGAAATATCAGATTCGCTGCCGATGTTGGTACTGCCATTACTGTGGTTGTCAGGGGCTGTAATGGTGATAGAAGAATGATCGCTTTCTCCACTTGTGTCATTGTTGGTATAGCGACGTTGTAATGCGTTGAGACTGGTGACCTTGCGTCCCAAAATGCTGAGTGTTTGATTCCGTCTTGTATCCACAGAGCTTTCCAGCCGAATCCTCATTTCATCCAAAGAATCCATATGAGGTGTGGTCATAGGTAATTCAAGCGACGGGTCATCCACATAAAGACATATACGCACACAGGAAGCACAGTCATTTGTTGTCCGGACTACGTTTGCACAGCTTGTTTGTAAATGGAGTAAGTCATCGATGTCTTCCGTTTGTTGGCACCTTGGTCCAGTCAGGGCACGCACGGCCGTTACTAGATTTGTAATGGAGCTATAGACTGCTTCTTTCGCCAAAACCAAAGCCACCAAATGTGGGTCTTCAGGAATAACCGAGTACTGTTTGTAGTCCAGATCACCAACATTGGAGCACACATGTTCAACTACAGCCAAAAAGGTTCGTACAGCCTCCACTGTTTTTCTTGTCACTTCCAGCATATGGGTAGCACGTTGCCGAGCAGCCAAGAATTCTTCCACAATGATCAGCAAAGCATCAATAAGTTCCCCAATACAAGTCTGATGTTCGACAATGGTTTGAATAATATGCTGTGCATCTGATAGAGGTACCACTTTGGCAATGAGAGAAGCACTAGAAAGTCGAGCTGCTACCAATTGTTGTCGTAAAGTGCTTGATGAATCCAAAGAATCCAATGTACCTTGTGTGTTATTATATTCGCCGAGAGATTGTGAGAGATTGTTGCATAGAGAATAAGAGCCGTTTTCCTTGCTACTGCCGTCGCTTTGATTGTCGTCCACCTCAATGTCATCGTCGTAATCATCATCATTTTCGTCTTCGCTGAGTCCAGGGGAGGAGAGAGAGGGAAGGATGGACCTGAGTACGTTTTCGAATAAGCCCATATCCATCAGGAGTTGATTTGCCAAAGTCGGGACATCATCTTGGACCTTCCGCCGAGAAACATAGTCATCCTCTACTTGGAAGAGGGCTTGAAGTTCTTTTCCTTTGAGTACCAGTTTGCTGAGAGAAGACAGGACATTTTTGCGTTGGCGGGCTAATTCAGGATACGATTTCAACAGGGGACTATCTTTGCTGACGGTGTTGGCGGCGGTTAAAACGCTCCGAATGGAAGATACTACCTGGAAAATCACCAGTTGGATATTGCTGTAGAGATGTCGTTGGCCACAATCTTCCACCAGATCGGATATACGGTTGTTGGCGTCCTCCATCAAGTAATTCAAGTTGTGTGGGCTGTTGTTTTTGTTGGAGATAGATTTCGCCGACGGTGCCATTTCGAACTTTTGCCTGTCTTCATCCAGCATCGCCCTAGCAAGTTCTAGTCTATTTGATTGGTGATCATTGGTAATTTCATGATTTGGATCATCATCATTGTGTTGGTCAGGATTGTGATCGATGGATGTATTCGAAGCTTCGGAATAGGATCGCTGTGACTGTAAAAGAGTTAAAAATAAAAGTAAAAATATAATTAGTTCATGTTCTTCAAGGTAAAAAGGCACCAACCCACGCGATGTAAGCGTTACACCAAGATGATGTTCGTTTCCATGTTCTATTTTATCTTACCATAGCACCAGTGACATTTAGAGCATATTGTGTGGTTGTTGTTGGTAGCACAGACAAATCCTCAGACCCATTGGTTTCGATCACATTGTTCGACGCTGATATCGTTGTTGCTGTTGCTGCTGTTGATATCAAGCCTTGACGCCAAGCTTCGAATTCTTGTAGTTGAGGAGTATCCTGAATATCTTCGTAATCGGCAGAGTGTCGCCGTAGTTCACCAAGTCGGCCAACATAATTGGAAGGAAACCAACCACGAAGTCCGTCAGTAACACCATCCCACCATCCCGATTCGTCACGATTGTATACCTCTATGATGGCACCACGTTGAAAAAAGAGGCATGCAGAAGTGTTGTCGGACGGAGCATTGGTCGGGAAAAAGTCGTGAAGAGCTTGTACAAAGTGAGAGTGTAATTGAGGAGAGTCGTGAGTTGAATTCAAGTGCGCTAACGTAGGAGATGTCATGATGATAAGAGAGTGAGAAGAAGAGAGGGGGATGTGTATGTATATGTCTTGATTGATTTATACGTGTTTCTTCTTCTTCAGTAAAGTAATAAAGATATGCGTTTCATATAATTTCCAACATACAAAAATAATATAAATAATAAAATAAACAAAGAATAGGGTATAAAGAAAAAGCAGAAGTGAAAACAAGGGGGAAGAAAAAGAAAAAAAGAAAAAATCGAATAACATGAACAAATAGTGCTGAACGGCGTTTAAATACCATTTAACGCTCAGAAATCAAAAGAAAGGGGATCATTCCCCCTTGATTCCCTTCATCCTTCCCCTAAATATATAGTATATAGTAATCCCTTGATATAAAATGATCTACATATAAGCTACTAAATAATTCTCCTTTTATGCTCGTCATTTTCTTTCGATGGCCCTCTTTTTTAGGCAAAACAATCTCCGGCGGTTAGTGGTTTCTATAAAACCTACGCCACCTTTTTTGGCCATCTCTTGATGACTATATATATTACCACCTTTTGATTAGTTTGCCACATTTAATAAAAATATCAAGATTTCGAGGAAGGAGAGCTAATGAGGGAATATTTTTACAAATATATATTTATATACGGTATATTATAGGACCACTTTATCTGTCAAACAGGATGAGATGATAAAAATATCCAAACGCCGATGATCTTGTTGAAGATGGCTCATATCTCTTTAGTCATATCAAAGAAGCGATGTTATAATACAAGACCTTCTATAGTATATATATATATGTATTGATGCATTTGTTTTTGTTATATATATATATATATATATATATATATATATATAATATATGAGTGTATGCTACACAATTTTTAACTTGACACTGATGTCATATGATATGGGATGCCAGTAGAAGTCATATAAATTTACTAAATCAATGGTATTCTCTTTTATTCGAGAATCAGGTACCAGCGAATCGCAGCTATGCCAAGATTGTCTAATAATAAGAGTCGACATGTGCCACAACAACATTATTTGATAGGATCACCCTAACCAATTATTCATTAATTGCTGTATTGCCCAAGTTTTTTGATTTTTTTTACCGCCCAAAAATATTGGAAAGCATTTTTCAGGTGATCAAGGTTTATTGGCATGGCGACCGTTATGTCTTTTTTGTTATTCTGTAAAGACCGCTATATCGGACATAGTATTACTATCAACAGTAGCAAGCCTATTTTCTACAAAGATAGTAATTGTTTATATTTTAGGATGATCCGTGATATGATCCCATATTGATCCGAAAAAAGAACAATAGATTAGTGCTAATGGAAGGAGATCAAACTTTATTTCCTACAAACCCCTCACTTTACAATTGAGATCCTCATTGAGACTTTTTTGTTTTACATAAATTCAGCTAAAACAGAAAACAAAGCAAGAAAGATGTTATAAATTTTTACTCTCTTGCTTTACGTCTTGATGTTAAATTGTTGTTTTTCCTTTAAACAAAAGAAAAACATCCATCGTATTCACACTCCGTCGACTTTCTTCTCAAAAAACCGATTTTATCAATGAACGAAGGTATAATGTGATTATTACCAAGGAAGGAGGCTGTTTATACAATAAAAATGCTTGTGAATGGAAAAAATAGTCAAAGAAACAGTGTCCAGTAATGTGACAGTGTTGTTTACACTGCAATGTAAACTTCAGCATCCTTACACCATCTTGGCAAGTACTGCGTTCAATACAAAATATTATAATGTGAATGCGCACCAAGGTAAACTATGCGCCTCATGATTTTTACTGTAACATATGTATTAAAATTTCACTAAAAATAAGTGTTTTTTTTAACAAAAAAAAAAAAAAAGAGAAAAATTACACTGATTTATCTCTAATGAAAATAAAGAGATTGACTGGCAAATTTGTACAGTAATCGAGAAAGCTATCTTATACACAATATCATAGCCCATGTTAGTAAGTGCAGGGTGCAATTCAGCAGGGAAGTCAAAAAAACTGAAACTTATGGAAAATAACAGAATACTGATTTACTTGAGAATAAACCGTTTAATTACGTAATATGATAAATATTATAGAATAAACATAACGTCTGATAAGCTAGATTAATCAATAAGGTTAATATATCGTACGGTGAGTTGCGAACTAATCTAGAACGAAGGGATAACTAAACTAGGCCGACTTGTTCCATCTTGTCTACAATGGCATAAAACAATGAAAACTACCATGCAGCAGATATTAAAATGGTTATGTCTACTGTCTTGAAAAAGGAACCACCATATCGGTGATGCTGCATAGTGTTAAAAAAAATCATATGGGACTAAAATCATTTTAGGTTCCGCCCACGTGAATTTGTATTTATCATCCCGAATCTTTTTTTACTCCCTTTCTTTTCTTTTTCAGTTTTTTCGTCACCATTCAACTTCTATGGTGTTATGTTGGATTTTGATCAGTGTCAGGACTAGTTTAGAAGGGTTTTCAGCTCAGAGATTACAAGATGCTCGGGGAAACCCTTTCATTTTGGATTCAAGATTTAGATCCACCATTAGCTGGTTTTTGGAGCATTCATTAGCTTAGTTTAGTGTTAGTTTGCCCGTAGTTTGTATCTACATCTCAATAAAGTATGTCTCTTTTTACCTGCACCAATTAAAAAATGTCCCATTAGAATTTCTCACGTCTTGTTCAATAGATCTCGTTTTTATTACCATCCTCTTTTGATTAGTGTTGACTGCTCTTGCGTTTTAGTCAAAGATACCCGCTTTGTCTTTCTCATTCCTTGTGTTGTACATTATGTTAGACCCCACTTTAAAATTTTGCCTTTAGAGTAGTGTTGACTCCTCAGTAGTCTCCCGCATACTAACACCAATAGGTCTCTTGTAGTATTTTTTGAATGTGTTGCTAGTGCGGCTTACACACGAGGTTTTTCGTCAAGCAATTTTTTTTACTGTGTTTTGCCAGTATTTAATGCTCCCCAACGACAGTATTAGAAAAAATGGGAATTGTTAATCTATATCATTATATTTTTGACGAGGAGTATGACTTGCTCAGCAATATACTGAAAACTGTTGCTTTGAGCAGACTTGTCATCTACATAAAGCATACTTGCATTTTCATTATCTTCCGTTTAAAAAGTTTACAGTCGATTGGGTCACTGGTTGGAGTGTGTTGGCCATTTTTGTTCTTTTCTTTTTTTCTTTGGCCCAATATACATCACCGTTACTGTATAATGATTTATACACCTTCTAAACCCTATTGAACCCAATTCACCACTTGAAAGGTCATCAAAAAGCCCGAGTTTCGTTCTTTACGTTAAACCCTTTATAAATCTACATCCAAACACAATTTCTCTGGATTCAAAAGGAGGTACTCTACAGTGTCTACTCTATATTTTATCTTAATATCTCAAAGCCCTACCTATCACCTATATTAAGCGGGTCTTCCAAATTTACACCCAACCACACTCAGTTCCCCTCCACACCCAAAATGGACTATGCCAAAGAAGTCCAAAAAACTTCATTTTTCGACTTGGGATATTCCATATCCAACAATCAATGTTTTCCCCAAAAAAAGTGATATTTCTGGTAGGCCCGCCCTGTACGGTACTATACACCTATACTTTTTCTAGTAAATTCTAATCACTATAACGCACAGTACAATAGAGCATTTCCGGATTCCAAAATCGATTTTGACAACTGTACCTATTTCCATAACGAACATCAATTACCCTTTCCATCAAAATTATTCCTTTTTTTTTTAAAAAAAAAAAAGCATGTCAAACAGCATATAGTAAATTTTTAACTTTTAAATGGTCCTTTGGAACACAATATTGTTTAATATAAGCATTTTATTTCTAAAAAAAATAACTAGTTTGTAATGACTAAAATAAAATATTCTGTCTAACCTATAATCTACATTTTAAAACTATTCCATTGATCAAACCTAAGCTGTACGCTTCTTGAAGATGTGAGTCAGTTTTCGTACACCAAAAAGGCCAAACATGTACCAGGGAAGAATCGGATGACACTTAGCGCCAGGCCCTTGTAGAATCAACAAAACCTTCTGTCAATTTTATTTTCTTGACGCAATCAGCAAGTCCATGGTATTCATCTTTGTTGACGTAGTTCTAACAGATAACCCCAGCACACCCAGAAAAGAAAAGAAAAAAAAAAATAAAGGTTAGTTTGCTTATTTTGCTTGCACATATGTGATTTATGAATTTCTTACCATAAATCGACTACGTAAAACCTGGTATGGATAAGCTGTTACAATAGCAATTAATTTGGATATCATGGCCATGATCAAATATTCAGTCGTAGCGATATTGCATTCAATTCATGTTTTGGGGTTTCGCCCAAAGAGTGTCGTAAATCATTCCTTCATTTTTCTTTTATTCGTATGACGTAAACTGGATCGCCCCATGAGCCACACCAAACATGGCAGGCACCATTCCACAGTATAGTCCTTTCATTCCTTCTTTTCGGAGTCGCGTCAAATCATCTCATAGCCCTTTGTATGCATCGGGTGTTGTTCGAGTCGTTGCACACATACGTGTCTTGATCACCCAAATTGGATTCGATACCACTACAGCAAGTAGTCCTATTGAATGATGGACAAAAAAAAAACACGCTACTAGGGTTTAATAAATGCGCGGTACAGGGTTTTCATATTCTTATTCTTATTCTTATTACCTGCTTCTACTGATGATATCAAGTGTTGCCAAGCTGCCAGTCTGCCTTCATTTTTTTTTTCATTTGTTTCTTGATATGCTATACCTATAGTTTAAGAAAAGTGTTACTTGGATACCTTCGGGGTTCTGGCTTCTTTGACAGAATTGACTTACCATCAAAAATAAAAAACCCCAGCTCACAGCCGGTACTAGGAGCTATTCCACGATATTAACCCCGAAAGATACCTTCGTTGTGAACAATGTCTTTAAAGGACCTGATAGTGCCACCAATGAAAGGCTGGTTTGGTGGATGTTTCAAGGGATCTATCTACTAAATAAAATACAAAGGTTAATAATTGATCTCTTTCTTTTTCCCGTATCCATACCTTGGAATCTAATTTGGATAACGTCGAGCGGATGAAGACTGGTGATGGAGACAATCCCAGCTCTAAATCCTGCCCAAAGCCTGATCCTACACAATGAGATTCCACCAAGAGTCAATAAACAACATCCTGTCGTGTTCTTTCATTACAGTCTGTGCAAAGGTTTTGGAGTGCCTACAGGACATGGCAGGGAATGAATAAACTAGTCGTCGTCTCGCAATGATAAGAAAGGAATATAAGAGTAGTGGTAATCATGGGTTTGAGTTGGAAAGCTTCATGCTTCGAAAAAATCAAAAACTTATTTTCATTCTCCGTTCTATGGCAAAAAATTTAGGGCTCTAGCTTTTTAGAAATCATGCAAAAAAAAAAAAAAAATCGGGGTGCGGATAATATGATTGGCTTTTTCTTTCTATCGTAAAAAAAATCCTTTTACAACACTACTTTTTCGCTATCTTTCAAAATGACTGACAAAATTAAACCAGTGCCTGTGGTTATTGTAATGGGGGTCTGTGGCTCTGGAAAAACTACATGCGGAAAAGAACTACAGCGACTGTTGGACTGTGAATATATCGAAGGTGATCTCTTACATCCTAAAGCGAACATTGATAAAATGTCAGCAGGTAAAAAGTTAAACTAAACTGAATATATACAGAAGTCACCTTTTTGTTATTAATATCAATCGTTTTGTTTTCATCCCGTTCACATTCTCTCTATCTTTTCCCTATCTAGGCGTACCGTTGGTGGACGATGATCGTTGGTCCTGGTTGAAAACCATTCGAGATACTATAATAGCCCATGTCGATAGACTGATAGATCATGAACCGCATGGACGAGCGCTTGTGGTGACTTGTTCGTCTCTCCGGAAGGCCTACCGGGATATTTTGCAACAAGTCCCTGCCAGCAAAGCCACAGTCACATTTGTGTACCTGAAAGGATCTCCCGAACTCTTGGCGGAACGGATGGGTAATCGAACAAATCACTTTATGAGTGCCATGATGCTTCAGTCACAATTGAACACCTTGGAAGAACCTGATCCGACAACGGAAAACGTTATTGTTGCTGATATCCGACCCGAGCCCAAGCAAGTGGCTGCCAACATCTTCTCCAATCTTAGTCTTTAAAATTTAGATTTGTTGTTACTTTCTGTTCCCATCTATTTTTATTGACTGCTATTTTTAGAAATTGTAAATAGTACAGTTTATTTTTGTGTGGAAATAAAATTTTATTTTTGCCAAGTGACATTGAAATGCAGCTGTGGAAACTTTCATGTATCACATCACCTTTTTTTTTTTTTTTTTTTTTTTTTGTCTCTCTTTCTCCTTATCACTCTTCATCCTTCTTCAATATTTACAGTTTCTCATCATGTCATCGCCATCACTCACTCTAGCGCAGCAATCAGACAAAATCCAACAACTGTCTCTTCAATCTCCACCCAATAAAACTGTGTTTCAGCTTCTGAAAGACATACAAAAAAACGATTCAGCAAAGACGCAAGAAAACACAGGTGTACTCATGGACAGTGGACTCACTACAGCGACAATATCGACGTAGCATATACGAAGACAGGCTTTTGGCAGAAAAACATGAAGCACGATCGACACAATTGACTCAACAGCGACGCCAACTTGAACAGGATATCAATCAACTAACCCATGATCTCCAGAGCCATGATACCCATCTACAGGCAGCAAGGACTTATGCTCATCAACGCCATACCAAGTATTTACTTCGACAGCGACAATTTCATCGCTATGCAAAAGTGCCCCTGATCAACAACACCTACAAACAAAAGTACCTGCGCGCGCAAAAGAAGAATCAATTGGCCGAATCGGACGTAGCAGCACAACGACATGGGATTGACCACATCAAGGATCAGCGGACAATACGACATCAACAATTACAGGAACAGGAACAAGAAGAATCTGCGTGTACGCGGATGGTTAGGACTATTCGGACGCGGATCGCTTCGCATGAAACGTTGGACAGGCATTGGCAAAATGGACTGGCCTTTTGGACCGAGCGTGTGGGATCATTGAGCTTGACCTTGGATCAGAAAATAGTGGCATTACAACATTTATTACGGCAATTTGATTGTGACAAACAGCAAGAACTGATAGCGATCTTAACAACATTCCGGCAAGCGTGGGCGGATTTTGAGCAGGCCGAAACCTATGGCGAACAAGAATACAGCCTGGACAAGGTCGACTTTGTTTGTGCCAAATGTATGGATTCCTATCAACAACACATGCCTCGACCCGACAAGAATCATCCCACCGACCTTCTCTGCTCCTCATGCTACCAGTCAGCGCGCACCAGTATGATCATCAAGAAAAAACTAGGGTTCCTCCACACACCCTCATCTTCAGCCACATCCACATCCACATTTTCGTCCGCTTCCTCTTCATCCCTTCCTCCCCTTTTGACTCCCTCTTCTTCTTCTCGACAATCATCCTTTGTGATCGAGTCTTCCCCAACTCCACCTCCAAAAGACCATCCACCCAAGCATTTAGTTTATTAGTCTTTAGCCTATAGTGTAATAAAGTGTTGCCATGTATCAAAAATAAATATTCGTATTTTTTTTTTTTTTTTTTTTTTTTTTTTTTTTTTTTGAAAATAAATTGATTTGCTTTATTGAAAATGGTTTTATTATTGTGAATTGAATTTTGTATGAATAAATAAGTAAAAACATAAAATAAAATAAAAAAGACTCTATACTATTGTGTGCAAAGGGAGATTGGGTGAATTGTATATATGAATATCAGTGTAGATGGGGAAAGGCAACAAAAAAAAAAAAAAAAAAAAAAAAAAGAGAGAGAGAGAGAGGGAGGGATGGACGTTGTCTACTATGATCTATTTTCTTCCATCTTCAGTTGACCTACTTGACGTGTATCTTGTTTTTGTTGTTTCTTGCCATTCATTCCATCCGAATTTGACTTGTTTTTCTTTTGCCTTGATACATGTTTCTGATAATCATTGTAATCCTTTGGGTGCAAAAAGACACATTTCTTTCCAAATTCGCACGTTTTCCCATTTCTACTCAGAGGGAAAAAGATAGTTAGCACGCATATCCATTGACCACATCTCTTTCTTCTTTCTTTCTTACCTGCATTCAATGAAAGGATGGTAGTACTTGCAATGATTGTTTGTACACCCTGGCCAAAACGTACACCTGGATTTGTATAGCGGAATATAGGGTTGTCGTTGTTGACCAATACGCTCGATTCTAGACATGTCTTGCTTGGGTTTGTTGGTTGGGTTGGAAAACAAAGTCGTTGGGGAATGAGAGAATGTATTTGTCGATTGAACTGACGTTGTTGTTACTACATCCATCGTGGTGGCAATGGTGGGGTTCATCTGAGGCAAGATATTTTCAATGGTGAGAGATGTATCCTTGTTGGTGCACTGTCCGTTTTCTTCATTGTCAATCCCTCTAGTGGTGATGTTGTAGTCGTCGTTGTCCATACCAGTGTTGTTAGATTGCATTGTACTTGTTTCATCACATACTTGATCATCGTGCTTCACCTGAGCGTTGCAGTCATCCACCAATGTCTCAGCGACGACAGTACATGATTCCTCCACCAAGCATGTGTTGATTTTCTTGACATCATCGGTCTTCACCACAGTATCCATACATTTTTGTTCTTCTTTCTCGGAGTCCAAACCAATCGTCACAGATCTTGTTGTCGTTGTCATAATCACCTCAGTTTCGCTGACATCTAGTGCCCCAGTATGTGTCGTCGACGTCAATTCGGCGGTGTTCATATCTTGATCACATGCTACAACACCGGAGTTTTCCATGACGGTTGATGCAGGCGCTTCCGTGGCGATGACGGGCTCGGTTGTTGTGCTAGGGATTTCGGCTGCGACCTCCTCTACGGTAACTGATTCGGTAGTTGGTGCATCAATTGAAGGGTTGTCATTGTGCTCGCCGTCGTCGAGCCGCTGTGACGCCAAATCCATAGTTGCCTCTTCATCACTAGGTTGAGTAGGTTCCGTTACTGTGTCCTTCATCGTATCCACCAGTTCAGTAACATTGTTGCCTTCGTCAACAGGAGGAGCAGGAGTGGTATAGTCATTGGTATCCACCACGAGAACGGTCCTTGATTGATGTTCTTCATCTTCCCCAACAATATTGTCGGCATCCGCATCAGTAGCGTCCTTCTTCGTCGCACCACTTTCAGGAATCACCGCCGGGTTACACACAGAGACATCGTTCGTGTTCTTCACGTCAAGTTGATCAGTTTCCGCATCGTCAAGATTTTCAGTCACAGATTGAAGGGCAGTTTGTTGTGTATCAGCTAATGGGTCCATGGATCTAACTGGCGCATGTTCATCAGCAGAATCGGTGGAGAGAGTATTGCTTGTTGGGATGTGTCGGTCGATAGGTTGGTCATCCTTCGGACTACACGCCATTTTGTTGTCGGATTCATCCTCTTGTTTGTCTTGTTCTGTGCCTTGAGACTTGTTCTGTGATGCATTGTTGGTTGTTGGCTTCACGTCCATGGTTCTGGTCTTTTCGTCCACTAAATCGGCATTATCATCCATCGCCGCATGCTGTTCCTTGGTAGAAAGATGTTCAGCAGTACCAACAGCAGTAGCGTCAGAATCCGTTGTGGTGCTAGAGGCGTCAGAAAGGAAGTCAGGCACAAACTTGTCATGTTCATCATGGTCATCGCTAGAAGGACCAGTTGAGCTATTGTCTAAAGGATTCAGGAGAGCTTGGTCAAGCATACTTCGGTCAACTGTTGAGGGCGAGACCTGGTCGTTGATACCCCGTTGCTTCTGACACACAGTGGAGTTGTTGATAGATCTAGTTGTATTGTTCACCTTATGGTTGGCAGGAGCATTGACTAAAAGAAAGAGTGAGTGCCCGAAATAGAAAGGAGGAAGATCAAGAAAACATTGGTCTTACCTTTAGAGAAGAGATAGCACAAAGATATAACAATCACTGCAAGTAATACCACTAGTTCAATTGGTCCCAATGATAAAACTTCAAACGCTTCCATTGCCGAATTCAAAACAGAGTCCATATCTCAATAAAATAAAAATAAAATAAAAAAAGGAGGAAGAGGGTTACCAAAGGTTATTTTTTTTTTGACCTTTTTTAAAAAACAAAAGGTTTAATCGCCGCCAGCAAAAATCAAAAGAAAGAGGGGTATTCCAAGCCCAACTGTCAGAGAATACCATGCCATGATCTAAACATGACTTTTTCAAATAAGAGGGTTTATATGTTTATATTTTTTAAACACTAAACTACATGTCACATAAAGAGAAAGAATAGAAGGAACTCATAGGGTGTCTACTTTAGCACTGCAGGAACGCAAGAAAATCCGGAGTTTGAACTTGGAGCTCGCCGCCCATTTGGAATAAAATGATTTTTTTTTCCTAATCTTTCTGCCCTCCTTCTCATTAAAACAATCTTACATTATGGGTAAGTTGGAACGATTTGGATAAAACGATGTTATTGCATTGCATCTACTGTCATGATACCGATATTTGGACAAGCTGACGATATAAAACGAAAGGATGGATGGATGGATGGATGGATGGATGGATGCATGGATATGGGATGTGGTATCTTACAAACAACTAGACAGTGGCGCCATCATTATTGTTACTATGAACCACTTTTCAAGAGCAGCAACTTTTCCGGTCCTTCACCTCCCTCGAATTATCAACAATACGGTCATGACAGTAGATTCGCATATATTTATGAAAAAACAGTAGCACCAGCAACAACAGCAATAGCAATAGCGGCAGTACCGATTAGTAGTTTGACTTTTATTAACGTGCTCTTCTATTATATTACTAGGTCAACCTTCCGGTTTGAATGCCGCTCGTAAGTTGCGCAACACTCGTCGTGAACAACGATGGGCTGACAAGCAATACAAGAAGCGTGCCTTGGGTACTGCTTTCCGCTCCAACCCCTTCGGTGGTGCTTCTCACGCTAAGGGTATTGTCCTCGAAAAGATGTAAGTTGAAAGGGATGGGTGACCACAACGGGGATGTATGAATACTCATTATGACAACAACTGATGGTTCTTTTTCTTCTTTTTGTATAGTGGTGTCGAAGCCAAACAACCTAACTCCGCCATTCGTAAGTGTGTCCGTGTCCAATTGATCAAGAACGGTAAGAAGGTGACTGCTTTCGTGCCCAACGATGGTTGTTTGAACTACGTTGACGAAAACGACGAAGTTTTGATTGCCGGTTTCGGTCGTAAGGGTCGCGCTATTGGTGATATTCCTGGTGTCCGTTTCAAGGTCGTCAAGGTTGCTGGTGTTGCCCTCATTGCCTTGTACAAGGAAAAGAAGGAAAAGCCTAGATCTTAGATTTATAGTCATTTTATTATTTATTGTTATCAAATAAAAGTACTCTCTATCTTGGTTTTTTATTATTTTGTTATTATATTGATTTTATGAAATGAGCTGGGTTCAGATGATATTTGATGGTGATGTATGGCATGATATCTATATTTTTGCTGAATCGTTGATTGTATGAGGGCAATAACATGGGTCGTTTTTAATGAAGTGGTGTGTGAGTCGACATTACAAAATAATTGATGAAATGGTGACATGGGATAAAAAAATAGAGTCTAAGTATTAACTGACTGTTCATATTGGAAATTAGAGGTTCCGTGAAAAAATTCAGCAGGGACACAGTAACAATTTCAACGGGAAAGCGAAATTACATCGTTATTGTGGGAAGTATTGTTATTCTGATGTATGTATCCATGCTATATCTATCAAGACAGTGTATTTTCGAGCCTTTTGTTGTTTGTTTGCCATCGAAATGGAAAGGGTTACCTGGGCAATGATCAGAACCGTAGTTCAGCGAGAGGTCAAAAACACATTTCAAAGCCCGCCCACGTGAAGCTTTTATTTACCCCATTTTACTCTTCCGCTCTCTTTCTTTTTTCTTCATTTCTTCTTCATCATTATGACTTCTATGGGTCATGTCAATCTTAAGTTACTGTCAGGACTAGTTTAAAAGGGTTTTCAGCTCAGGAATTACTAGATGCACGGGGAAACTCTTTCATTTTGAAATCAAGTTTTTGGACCACCTTTAGTTGGGCCTTGTGGAGCGTCCATTAGTTTAGTTTAATGTTATTTTTCCATAATTTGTATCTATATTTGAATAAAATTGTCTCTTTTTACTTGTTTCTATAAAAACTGTCACAATGTCTCTTTCATGTCTTGTACAATAGATTCCTTTTTTTTTTCTACCGTCGCTCGTTTTGATTAGTGATGACTGTTGTTGTGCTTCAACAAAAGGTATACCTTTACTATTTTTCATGCTTTGTACAATACAGTATAATAGACCCCTTTTTACATTTATTCCGTTACTCTAATAGTAACCATTCCGCAGATCTCCCGTCCGCCTCCCTCATGCTAAAGTTCCAGCGAAGGTTTTGCAGTTCTAAATCACTTGAAATGAAACGTGGCCACATTCCTTACCATTCATATGAGTCGACCTAGTCCATACCGCCAGCGTTAAACTTACAACAACAGCAACCTTGAAAATTACAGCTCACACACTAACACTCCCTCACCACACCATGTTTATGACCAAACGCAAATATGATATATATGTTTCAACTTGGGCGTTGCGGCCCTTCAAATTTATTCGAGACGCTCCTTTAGGGACTTCCATGAGACCCTTAGCATATATTATCGATTTAGGTGCTTGGCTTGGCTCATCTCATCAAGGAATATAAATAAATAAACAAATGCATTACACGATACTTCGATGTACATGTTTGGCGTGTTTGCCTAGTTATATTATAATTTGGTGTTAGCTTATATATTGTTATTAGTACAGTAGCTTAGCCGTTTATTAGTATCGTTGATTATTATTTACACAATTATGCTTGATGCTGAAATAAAGCGTTGTTTTTTTATGGCACCTATTGTGATGATGATTTACTAAATGCAGTACATGTATCAAATTTTCTCATGAACGTGACGTTGCTCATATTATTTTTAATGGTGATGATCATGATGTACAACCGTTAATGGTTTAAGCACTCCGTTGATTACTTAGCAAAAAAAAAAAAAAAAAAAAAAAAGCTTTCTAGAGAGTTCTACATGATGGTGTCCCCTATTTGATTTGAACTTTTCTGTATATGGATGTACAATCCTGCCAAAAATTAAAAATGAATGTCCGCAATAAGGTTTGATTTGTCAGCTAATGAAGGCGATGTCGTAGCCTTGCGTGTGTTGGCGTAATTATATAAAAAGGGCAATTTTCGTTACCACTTTTTTTTTTTATTCATTAAAATCAAACTACTTTTCAAACAGAAATGACTTTTACCACTGCTACTCTTCACTACTTTGACATCGAGGGTTTTCCCTGTAAGTTGTTGTATTAAAAAGAAAAAGATAGACCATCACGGCTTTTGGCTAACTTTTTCTCTAAATTGACAGCTACTGCAGCCTTGGGTGAAAATCTCAACTTGTTTTTGAAGGATGCTGGCATCGACTTCACTTATATTCGCCACAAGCACGATGAATGGCCTGCTATGAAAGAAGATTTGACCAAGAATAAGAATGTCCCTCATGCTACCATGCCGTTTGTCGAAGTCAATGGCAAGGTTTTCAATAAAACTGCTCCCACTTTGCGCTATTTGAGCAAACAATTAGGTATGATATCACCACCAACACCACCAAAAAAAAAAAAAAAAAAAAAAAAATAGTAATCGGGGATTCAAATAGGCAAGTACAATGGTGACAACGATGAAGAAAGCTACCGTCTTGATACTGTTGCCGATGTTACCCGTGATCACTTCGGCTCTTACGCTCCTCTTTTCAAATCCACTGATGAAGAGAAAATCAAGGAACACTTTGAAAAAGACACCAAGAAATATTTAGCTGCTTATAACAACATTTACGCCCAAACTGAAGGTCCATTCATCTTGGGTGAAAAGGTAATTCTTATTATATTTTTTTTTTTTTTTTTTTTTTTTTTTTTTTTTTTGCGGAGCTGTTTGACGATGGTACTAACTGACCTCCTCCCATTTATAGATCTCTTATGCTGATTTCCTTGTTTATCATAACATCGACGATGACAGAAACGCTTGGAAGCATACCGATTTGTTGGAAAAGGTAAACCATACGTTATAATACTAAGAAAAAGGAATAGATATTAATCGCTTTTTTTAATAGGAATACCCTCATGTTGCCAAATTTGGCAAAGCCTTTACTCAACGTCCCAATCTTGTTAACTATTTTGCTTCCTTGAAGAACTAAAGTTAAATCAAATTTCATTTTAATAAAGTACAATGTTTTTGTTTCCTTTTATTACAATCAACCCCTCTTCTCCTTTCTGAATACGTTAGCTACAGATGGGATTTATATTAGCTGACAAGGTTATCGCATTCCAGTGGGATTCGGGTGGCGCGGTCCTTCTGAGGCGCCGAACTATATTGCTCGACGTATCGTCGCACCATGGATCCGGACACTTACAAAATCACTCTCAATCAACCGAAAAGAACTTCGTTTGTAGTTGTACATAGAGCACTCTCATTATACGTGGATGACTTTATCACATTTCAGAGGTAGAAATTATTATGGCGCCCACTTCTTATTTTAACAAAGACCATTTTATTATCACCCATACATATACTTTTGCTTTTGTTTGATTTTTATTGCTTGGGAGGTTGAAGAATGGCTTTTTGGAATACTGTTTATGGTGGCCTACATGACAATCTTTATCTGGCTGCTAAAAAATGCCCCGACCAAAAAGCGGGATTTCAATTGAATTTTTAAAGGTTACGCTTTCTATTGTTTCTTCCTTCCTGCCCCCTTTGATGTCCTCTGAGGGTCTGGTGATCATGGAGCGAGAGTTTTTTTTATTAGATTTAGATGGTCGCGAAAGGAACATGACAAAGTACATGATGAAACCCTTTCATTTTGGATCTCGGATTTAGTACATTCCTTCAAATTGTTTTGTGAAATGGTATGGTCTATTTGGTTGCTTGAATTTATTTATGGATGAACCTGACTAGTCGGCAACATGCTTTTGGTGTGGAATAATGATACGACGATGGGCTCGAGCTGTCTTTCTGCTATTATGGCTTTGGATTGAGTATCTTACTTTTTGCTAGGTTATACTCTGTTTGAAACAACTTGTTGGTTTAGCTCATTATGGTTAATATGGCACCCCATAGATTAGATATAGTAATGATAGTTTTATTAGTATGTAGAATAAACTATTATATTGAAATAAAATATTATTGTTTTACTACTCTTTACTTTTTGTCTGCACGCATTTATATTGCTTCTAATGCAATGTACGCGAACTCCGTCACTTTTTTTTTTGTTACTCTTCTAAAAAGAAGTTCGAGACGTTAACAAAAGTACTGGCTCTGATTCCTAAAAAGAGAACAGCTACTATGACTGGTCTGAAAAGAAAAGGTGCTAAATTAAATAATTATTAAAATTGAGAAAATTGGACCCTGAAAAGTGTTGGTTATGATGGAAGCTAAAGGGCGTCGGCTGTGATGGACACTGAGAACTATAGGCATTGGTGCGTGCTAAAAGGGAAATCCACATGTTTATAAGATTTCATTATGATCCTTTTATATATATTTTTAAAATACTGTAATTCTTTACTGAGATATAGCTCTTGGAGAACTCCCCAAGACAAATATCTTCCATCTGGAGTATACAGACAGAAATGTACTGTACGGTACTGTGCTCTAGTGGATCGTGGTCGGGGTTTGAATGGGGTCTTTTTTTTTTTGGTGCCTTTCAAAAAAAAAAAAAAAAAAACCACCCAAACAGTTTTCTCCTTCCTTACTTTTTTTCAGTATCGCCATGAGCAAAGACTATTACAGCGTTCTCGGCATCTCCAAGACAGCCAATGTTGATGAAATAAAGAAAGCGTATAAAATCCAAGGTAATGATCACAATTAGAAATCAAGTTCAAATCGCTAACAATAGCATCATATATATGTTTATATATATATATGCTACTCTTCTATTTTCAGCAAGGAAATGGCACCCTGATCGCAATAAGGACAACACTGTAGAGGCGAAGGAACGATTCCAGAATGTAGGTGAAGCATTTGAAGTGTTGTCGGACGCTGACAAACGGATGAGGTATGATTTTAATGGACAACAAGGATCGACACCATATACAGCATATCCAACATATTCAACATATCCACCATACGCACCAAGATTTTCAACAGACGGGCCTTACAATGCATACAAATGGAGGTATACGTCAAGTACCTCAAGAACCTCAAGTACACCAGAGGCTAAAAAATTCAAAACAAACAACTTCCGCTCTCGTACGAACAACTACCCATCCGACAATTTTGACAACTCTGGAGATAACGGCACGCGTTTTCCACCGAAGTTCCGCCCATATCCTAAGTGGTCTCGGCACAGCAGCAGCAGTGAACACAGCAACAGCAACCTCAACAGCAATAGCCGCAGCAGTGAGACCGACACTAACACAAACACGAACACGAAGACCAACAATCAAACAACCGCCAACATTAACACCGCTTCTAACAATAACGACAATTGCGGGAACAACACCAATGACATCAACAAGGACAATATCAACAGTAGCAACACCAGCAGCAACGTCGATAGCGATAGTATTCATGGCAGCAGCCCTCGGACAAACCATCACCCAACATCTTCAATGCCCAACCCTGCATTACAACCAATCAAACGCAATTTATGCCTCACACTGGAGCAACTCTACACAGGAACGACCAAGCAGCTCAAGGTGACACGAAAGACTCAGCAGGGGACGAAAACTGAGAAAATACTGTCGGTTGAAATTAAACCTGGCACCAAAGACGGATTCAAGATACTTTTTCCTGGTGAAGGGGATGAAATGGCGAATGGACAGAAACAAGACATTGAATTCACGATTGAGGAGCTGGCGCATCAATCGTACTCACGGGAAGGCGATAATTTGCATGTCACAGTGAACGTTACTTTGGTTGAAGCTCTGATGGGATTCTCCAAGGAACTTAAAGCATTAGATCAAACGCCGATAACTTTATCATCGAATACCACCATTCAACCTGGACAGCGGATACGAATGAATCGAAAAGGCATGCCAAACGTAGAAACTGGGCGAAGGGGCGACTTACTGGTCACGTACAATGTCATTCTCCCTTTGGATATCACGGATAATCAAAAACAACAAATTGCTGATGTTATTGCAGGAATTCAATAGGATGTTAGTTACTCATTTTACCTCTCCCCTCTTTCTATTTCCCCCCCCCCTACCTCCCTTCCAACCACATTTTTTACATCTCATTGTAGATATACAACTATCATATTATTGCTTTTTATTACTATTATTCTACTTAGTTTTACCTACACAAACATTGTATATGCTCAATAAAGTCTTTTTTATTTTCTTTTATTTTATTTTTATTTGATTGAATTGGGACACATACAATTTATTGTGTTTGTGGCTATACCGTGTGAGAGTGAATGCAGATCCATGGGAATCGGGGTGGTGATGTTTTAGGATTGGGCCAATCAAAAATGATTTGCTGGGAAAAAAAATCTGTTCACATTATCATAATGGTTGTATTATGATAATAAACCTCGACTATGTGAAGAATGAATGAACTTGTAATGAAACATGGTGTAGCAATTAAAAAGTAGAGTGGCACATAACAGTTCGTTTAAAAAAAAAAAGGCGCGTTTGTAAAAAAAAAAAAAAAAAAAAAAAAAAAAAAAGCACTTCCATGGAAAATGTGTTTACCCATTTGTGCGCCTTTGTTGATGCAAGATGGGAAGTTATAAAAGGCACGATTGGGTAAAATTAGGGTTAGTTCCATAGAAACCGAGGGTTGAACCTACCGCGCTAATATATGTTTATCGCAATGTTGTGGTTGGTTGGTTCATACAATAGTAATATTATACAACTCCGTATTCCTGCTATTCAATTTTAACTGGTCAGAAAATCAGTGAGTCAGGTTACAATCTTTGCCATTGATTACCAACTTTATTGGCGCGGGCATTTCCCCCCACTTCATTTTTTTTACCCCTCCTGCGGCGGTGTTTGAATATGTTAAGTTTGATCTACCTTTTTTGAACTTTTATAAATCTAAAGTTAAAGATGATTTTTTTCCTTTTCTCACTCTTTTTTCCATTCTCTTATATTTTTATATCATGTCAGATAAAATTGAAGTAGAAAAACATACCAGCGAGAAGATTGAATCCACATGGACAAGCGATGTTGAATCTAAGGGTGAAACGGACGACACATTCGTACCTCCTGATGCCGAAGAGATGCGGAAGTTGCGTTGGAAATTAGATCTACGTATTGTCCCTTGGCTGTAAGTTAAAAGCAAAGGAAGAAGAAGAAGAAGAAGAATGGAGCGTATGGGTGTGTACGCACATATGGTTGTAGAAGTGGAAGCGAGTGTGAACCAAATGGTATATTATATAACCCGGTATATTAACAAACGGCGATTTTATCTTTGTTGACTATGTATTAGGGGTGTCCTCTATCTTTGTTCCTTTTTGGATCGTGTCAATATCGGTATGCTTGAAGCCAGAAAAAAACAAAAAAAGATCTAGAATATACTAACCGATAATATATAGGTAATGCAAAGCTTGCTGGTATACAGACCGACCTTCAAGTATCTGACGATGCATACAACTGGGCCCTTTCTATTTTCTTCATTGGTTATATCATCTTTGAAATTCCTTCCAACATGATGATGAAAAAAATTGGTCCAAATAAATGGATTCCTTTGGTGATGATTGCTTGGGGCGTGACAATGTGTGCTATGGGAGCACTGACCAATACAGCAGGTCTTTTGGCAAGTCGGTTCTTTTTGGGTATCACCGGTAATTTTCTATTCCATCCCTCTTTTTTTTTTTTTTTTTTTTTTTTTTTTCTGATCAACCCCATTAATGGATGAAGCTCGCACATTTACATTGTTTCTATTTCTTTATCAGAGGCTGGTCTCTTCCCTGGTGCTATCTATTATCTCTCCTTATGGTTTACACGTCAAGAGCAAGCTACCCGCGTTGCTATTTTCTTCAGTTGTGCTACTGTTGCAGGTGTAAGTAGGATAAAAAAAGAATGACAAACACAGGATTGGTGATAAATGGATTAACCTTGTTTATTCATGAACTATTTTAGGCCTTTGGCGGTGTTTTGGTAGGTTGGATGATGTGATGCGAAATGAATGTGACATGATTTGGGCATGCGTATACTCACTTACTGATTTTCTTTAGGCATATGGCATTATGCAAATGGACGGCATACGTGACATGCGAGGATGGCAGTGGATCTTTATTATTGAAGCGATTCCAACTATTCTCTTGTCAGTAGCTACCTACTTCATTCTTCCCGATCTTCCTCATCGCGCCAAATTTATCAATGAAAGGGAACGTGCTATCGTGCTAAATCGACTGACTGTTGATGCTGGACCATCAACGGAAACACATTTCTCCTGGAAACAATTCTTCGCAGCTTTCACTGACTGGAAAGTTTACATGCATTCTTTGATTTACATCTGCGGCTCAACTCCTCTCTATAGTCTCAGTCTTTTTTTGCCAAGCATCATTAAAGGGATGGGCTATACTGATTTAGCTGCTCAGGCAATGTAAGTGACATATAGGCAGGATGCTACAAAAGAAAAAAAAGCCATCATGGAACTAAACTTTTATTTATATCATTTAATTCTAGGTCTGCTCCACCATATGCTATTGGTAAAACCTCCAAAAAATAAAAAAAAAACGGGACCCTGTATACTAATATTTTCCTCTTTTAGCTTGTGTCTTCACCATTGCCATCGCTTTGCACGCAGACAAGAAACGGGAAAGAGGATTTCATATTGCTGCGCCTGCATTTGTCGGTATGATTGGCTACTTGCTTCTTGTGGTATTGAAAGATCGTGGGGCTGTGGCTATGTTTATTGCAGCAATTATTACAACAACTGGCGTATTTGCTCATATTCCAGCAATGCTTTCATGGTTTACAAACAACATTGGTGGTCATACAAAACGTGGTGTGGCCAGTGCATTTATTATTTCTATTGGGGTAAAACATATAGCTAAAAGCATCATGTAAACTAGTGTCGTTCCATGCGACTGATTGCCTTTTTATTTTTATTTTTCACACTATGATAGAACGTTGGTGGTGCTATTGGTGGACAAATCTATCGTGCAGACGACGCTCCCTACTATTCCCGCGGTCATGAAATTTGTTTAGGCCTAATGGCAGGTGCCTGGATTCTCTCTTTGCTTTTCAAATATTTATTGGAAAAGGAAAACAAGCGTCGTGACAACCTGACTCCGGAGCAACGCGAAAAAGAAGCTAGTGGCGAAGATCTTTGTGATCTGGTAAGCAAACACTGCAAATGTGGAAATGTTTGATTATTGAAATGATCACTAACTCATTTAAACCCTTTTTTCTCCTTTTCTCCCCTATCAGCATCCTGATTTTAGATATATCTCTTAGTCAAAGCTATTTTTTTTTTGTCTTTTGTCTTTTGTCTTTTGTCTTTTATTTTTGTTTCAGCTGTAGATTATTTATCCATATCTATATTTATTTTTATCTATATATCATTCCACCATGTTACATCATATTTAATGAATTTATAATGCCATGTATTTATATATTAAAACAATGTATTCTATCTTTGTTTTTTTGAATAAAAATCATTTTATTTTTATTCCTCATTTGCATTTGCCATCCAGTTGTTTTATTTGATGTCTTTTTGTTTCGTTATATACTTATATTTAATCGTGATTGAAAAACTCCCCATACTCAGAAAAGAGGTACCCCAAATCATATTGCCTAAATAAAACCTGCCTCCTCAACACCATACTGTAGACACACAAAAAATTGCTCAACATCCAATTGGTCTGGCAGTAGAGGGGTGATAGTTAAAAACGATATAATTTTATTAAAGCGTAAGCATAAACAGCGTAGGTCAATAGTATAAGGGATCTAATGGTGCTTTCATGAGGGAGATTAATGGAAGTTCTAGGGAATGGTCAGCACTATATAAAGATACAAATGTCAAAAGGAAATCAGTAGACTATACAAAGCATGATAATGGCTAAATGGACATTTTTTATTGAAACATAACAGCCGTCAGCACTAATTTAAAGGGACGATTGGAATAAAAAAGAGATCTATTACGCGAAACACGACAGTGACTATTGGGGCATTTTTCAATGAGGTAGTTATAAGGAGATATATTTTATTCAAATGTAGATAGGAACTATGGACAAAATAATACTAAACCAAGCTAATGAAGGCTCCAAGAAGCCAACTACTACTGGTGGGCCTGAATCCTGAATCCAAAAAGAAAGGGTTTCCCCATGCATCTAGTAATTCCTGAGCTGAAATACCTTCTAAACTAGTCCTGACAGTAACTTCAGATCGACATGGCCCATAGAAATCATAATGATGAAGATGAAATGAAGAAAAAAGAAAGAGAGCGGAAAAATGAAAACAAACGAAAATTAAAATTCACGTGGGCGGAATTTTAAATATATTTGTGTTGAAATGTACCATGCTTTTTTAAAGAAATAATTGCGAGTGGTATGAAAACCTACATTTTGGGGAGCTACATAATCTCTACACTTTTGAAAATCTGTGTAACGTATGATAGTTCAGTGAATGAATAAAAAAAAAAAAAGGTCACATACCTTATAAAAAGATGCTTGCTGTAATGAACGTTGAAAATTGTGGATCTCCCGGTGATGAAAAAGAGTTATTTGATATGAGAGACAACAGAATTCTAGGGATTTTAAGTTTAGCTCTCCTTTTTTTTGATATATAGAATTTTGTAGAGTTTTTATAGTCTATTTTGGGTTTCTGTGTGTATGCCGGATGCAGGCGAAAACGAGGTACAGCAGTGAATATACAAAGCTCACAACTAAATCATTTCTCTTTATTTTAGTTAACATTATTTGAGCAAAGATTATGTGTACGGCATCAGTCAAAGCCCAAAACATTTTCAGGAATTTACTGTCGATAATTTTCGCTGGTATCATATAGTATCATATTCATTCTCCTGTTCAATGCCAATTAATCACCTATCATTCCGGGCCATCCATTCCATAACTATCATCCCTACGCCTTTCAGTGTCTGGATGTTTGATGGTTTTAAAGTTTCAATTTGTACTATACTACTAAATGATACATTGTTCTCCCACTACCGCGTCCTTCCTGAATTTCTATACCCCTTCATATATATACAGAATACAGTAAATAGGCAATCATAAAGAGTCAAATACATTATATCATTTTTTATTGATGTTTCAGTAAAGTATAAAAGCAATGGGGAAAGCGGTATACTAATGCTATGGTACTATATACTACTATCACTCAGCCATGTCGCAAATTCTAATTTATCCTAGTTTATCCTATCCTAGTCCAATTTCAAGAGCAGTATGACTTGGTTGTGGAGATTTTAATTCATCATTTGTTGACCAAATAAACGGGTACGGAGGGGGGAGGGAAAAGAAGACAAAATCGTGAAGGTATTGTTCGCTGATTCCGAAGAAGAGAGACATAAGGCTACCAAGGGGTGATATCATTGCTGTAAGAGTGAATATTTGCGAGCTTGCTTCCGTTTCTTTTGCGGTTAGCCAAACACCGTCGTCAGCGGCCGGTATGAGGTCCATGTTGACAATAGTGGCGGTAGAGGGTATCCATAAGAATCGATCTATAGATGGGTCCTACAAGTTGGGGGCATTGTTGCGCTAATCGGTCCACAAGATCCGCCGCGTCGGTGTATAGATGTTGGTCACATAAAGTCAGCATCACAGTGCTTGTCATGGCACGATCCGGTAGAATGCCCGTCTGATCCATCCTATCCAATACTAGAAGTGTTCCAGAGAGATCCTTTTGTTGCCGTGTGAGATCCAGTAAAATGCTGAAAGTATGCCTTGTTGGTGTACAGGTCGATGCTAGTTCGTTGAAGAAATTCCATGCCAGATCCACGTCCTGTTTCATCACACAAAATTTGAGTAAGCTATTGTAAAAGGTAGATGTCCCCGTCAGTCCAAGTTGCCGCATTTCCTGGCATAATTGAATAATGGTTGCTGTTTTTCCGTCCATAATGGTTGTTGCTGGAGATTTTTCTGTGGTAGTTTGGGACGGATGCAATATATCCATCAGTGAAGAAAAATACGGAGAGGAAGTAGATGATGACATAGAAGAGAAGGTAGCTGTTATTATTTGCTGCGAAGAAGGCGAGGCCAGTAATGTCCGTGATTGTGCTGAAGGTGGAATTGGCGTAGGTTGCTTTTTGCTGGTGGAAGAATATCGTTTGTTGATATTTCTGGGTCGTCGTATGATCAGATTGATAAACATGGTGTAAATATAAGTCAAATTTCGAGATTGTCTAACTGAGAGTGGATGTATTGTGTAGTAAGCCAAAAGGGTATCATGTAAAATCGAGAATCCAGTAAGGTGTTGATTTTTGTACAAAACTCGTGCTAGTTGATGAAGAGCTTCGTGGCTGGGAAGTTTCCCTTGAGAGCTAAGGAGGCGGAGGTAGTGTTGTAGGCACTGATCTGGATGATTTTGTTGCGCGCAGTATATCATGGCGATGGAAGTCGTTGCATCACGTTGATTTGGGTGTGAGTGGTTTTTGGCCTGGTCAGTACATAAGGACCTGGAGCTTGTGCCGGTGAGATAAGATATCTTTGTTCGCTGAACTCTTGATCTTGCTGTAAAGAGTATGAAGGGTGATGAGGCTGAGTATGATCGCAATAAAAATGGTGAATGTGTATCAGGAATTAAAATGTGTGATAAAGCTGTCAATCGTCTCATAGTACCAAATTGATGGCGAATGTACTGTTGTTTGGGTAGTTGTGAGCATGATTTACACATTCTAGGAGATATTGATAAATAAACAAGATGACTTAATAAGCGATCCACCGATCCGCTTGCTGACATAGTTCAAATGGCAGGACAAAAAAAAAAAAAAAAAAGAAAAAAGTAGACGCTCTTGCTTATGGTCAAATGAGAAAAAAGAAGTGAACCAGTAAAATTAAAAGCCCGAATTATTTCTCTGCCGTGTCAAGTCACAAATCAGGAACGGCTTTTAAGGAGCAATATGCAATAATAACCAACATTTCGTATATAGTCCATGTACCATATAATGTAACACGCTTTTGTTTGCTGAGTAATAATCATAATGCTTTTTTGTTGGTCGGGAATATCGAATAAGCTCTTCTCTGACCTTCACTAGTTTACCTTGTGGCCAACGGTAAATTTCGAGATTGTTCTTCTGACATAAATTAGAAAAAAAAAAAAGTCCGCTAAATGATGCTTGAAAGCTCGTGTGGTATCAATGCTTTCTATTTATTATATATATACAACGTGAATTTATATCATATATCCATCCACTTCATAGGTACCTATAATTTTTCGCTCTCTGGTTCTGTAGCGAACTCGCCATTTCCCATTGGGAAGCTTCAAATAAAAATTAGAATAGACATCACATTGGTTTACTATCGGCGGTGGTAATAATTGTGGGTCTTGATCGACGCTGTCTGATGTGGCATCATTACCAAATGATTGTGTGGTTACTGCATTATCATAATTGAACTTCTCGGAATTTGGCATTGGATATCTTGCCAGTGAAGGGTCATGCTTAGTTTCAGATGGTTGCATAAGAGACGACGCTTTCCTTCGACGAATAAAATTATTTCGTTTTCCACAAAATGTTAGAGGCATATCGACGTATGCACACGTATAATGTAATGGAATAAGAAAGAAGATCGATTTTAGTGGAGATCAGACAAGATTGATATTTATATCACTCTACTGTCGCCCTATATGATATACAGTACATACTCATTTGTTTATTTGCAAGCATGCATATCTAAAAGATCGACAATATGGATTTTTCCTCGAAATGCCATCATCAATTTCAAAGGATCAACCTTTTGAGTTCGCATCAAATAAAAGACAAAAAAGAAAAACACCCACGCTATTTTATAAAAAATACACAGTAAAAGGTATAGAAAGATATATTGGTAATCATGATAGTTCTTTATTGAATTCAGAAAATAAAGGAGTAGGGGATGGGGAGTGGGGGTTAAGAAGCAGAGAGGAGGAGGGGGAGGGATAAATAAACTAATATTTCCTAAATTGCTAAAGTTTGATTTTAGGTTGAAGCCATTGATTTGCACCAGTAAACATTGAGTAGATTTCATCGGTAATCTTGCCAGCTTCTTTGAGTACATGCATACCAGCCATTAATCCATTCCAAAAGTCAGCACCTTTCTTCAAATCAGACCGAATACTTGTACATGTCGTAAATGTTGCCTCAGTTGAAATCAATGCTGCATTGTTATCACTGCTTAAGCTTTGTTCTAGGTAATACTGAGCAGCTACGCCCAAAGCTACATTGGTATCCGTCAAGAATGGAAGACTGTTGTCATCGTTGAGACCAAAAAAAAAAAAAAAAAAAAAAAAAAAAAAAAAAAAGAGAGAGATCATAAGGTTATCTATCAAAGAATAGATGAGTACATATTTCTACTTACCTATCAGCAATATCATGATAATCATTTCTTTCCTTCTGAACTAAATCATTCATAAAATATGATAAGGTCAACATTTCAGATAGATTCCGGTAACTTCGATTCAGTGCTTTGGTAAACCCATTGAAAGCCAGTAAATCACGATTGAAGGGGCCTGACCAAGCTGTGTTCTAAAAAAAAAAGTATGATATTAGTATTCTAGGAGCATCATGATATGACTGCCGTAGCAACCTTTTTGGGGGGGAGTGTTACCTTAAATTCCATTGGCAGTAATGACACCGTGCGTGCAAATAGTCTGATGTGCTGCTGTTCTTTTTCTACAGAGATTCAAATTTGAGGTCGCCAGTAAGCATTTTCTCACTAACTACATTATATTACTTACCATCGCCAATTTGTTTGCCGTAGTTCTTACTATAAGGATTTGCCACAAGGACACCAAATCGAATCAATTCAAATGCAGTCAAATAAGCTTCTTGTTCGTTAGATGTTGGTTTTTTCAGAGTTGCTAAAGATTTGGATAAGGCACGACCCCAGGTAGTATAAACATGCTTGGATGATGTCAAAAAACTAAATAATAGCAGGCCGAAAAAAAAGTGAATAGAAATCTTCATAATGTCATCTGGCTACATACTTACTCTCTGATTTCGAGTGTTTTCCAAAGAACGTTGGCAACGATTTCATTCTTTTCTTCAAGTACCTAAAATAGACGGGAGAGATAAGTTTTCTTCTTTTTTGCAGATGTAATATGATACAATATATACCTTGTCAGGATTAGACTTTGCCATGGTTTTCGCTGCCTTGGTGTCAGATTCAGTGGCCTTTACACAGAAGGCAATATCTATTTGATTCGTCTACAAATGAAATGAAATAAAATAATCAATGACAATGCACTAGCTATATTTATTTCTGTGAATGAGTCTACCTGTTGATCCTTCATTTCAGCCCTAATATTTTCATTGCCCACTCTCCATACGCTTGTTTTTTCGTAGACATTGTTTAAAAAATTGGCACTGTTTTGGGTTTCGGTGCCGCCTTGACCAGGTTGGTGATACATAACTTGTTCAGTTGAAGGGTCAAACCAAAAGCAGCAAGCCACTTTACGTCGCTGGAAGAATTGGTGTAGTGGTTGGGTCAATAAACTCAGTGTTTGTGTCCGAATACTGAGAAGTTGAAGTAAAAAGTTGCGGTATTCGGTTGTTTCGCCGTTATCCAAGGGTGCATTTTCGATCAACACGCCAGACACCAAATTATTAATCACCTATGTCAAATTTTTGAATAAAAAAAAGGCAAACGTCAAAAAAGGTAGTACTCATTTGTATTTGCCGTTTATTCCATTACCTGCGGACCAATTAGCCCACGCATCAGATAGTAGTACAATTCATCTGGAAGTCGATAGCCAATAAATTCGTGGATATCATTCGGTGCTTGATCAGCATTCAGAGGTTTGACTTCGCCTTCGTCAGTGAGAATTAAGTGGTATTTGACAGCACACCGAGTTCGACAAAAAGTATCAATATAGCCAGTTTTCACCACATTAGCATCATCAGAGTAAGCCTGCACAGCATTGAATCCAGTTTTGTGTTGCTTGATCAATTCTTGTACACCTTGAAAAACAAAAAGAAAAAAAAAACACCAGTTAGATAAAGCTGAGTCTCTACTAATCTTCTCCCTGTCGTGTGTGTGTTCGCTCTTACCGTTAAAGGTGAATGAAATAACCGCTAATGGAGGGAAGGTAGGGCAATATTCAAATCCTGCCAAGATACAAATGTCCAAGAATTGTTCTTCAGATACACGGAGATCACCAAGTACCGTCTTCTTGTTCACTGTCTGATAGTTTCCTTTCTACATAATATTGACAATTAAAAAAAAAAAAAAAAAAAAAGAGAGAAAGCATAATATGAATACATGTATTAGTTTCCTTTGTCATGAATGCTTGCTGTTCGCTACTCACGTTGAAGTCAATGGCAGTGATAATCCGGTCGACATTCCACATCAGTAGTTCGTCACCACCGTAGATCGAATGGACGATTTGACGAGGATGATTATGCATGTACGCCAGCTAGGTACCCGCCACACCAAGTAATATTTAGTGAGTATATTTTGATTTTTGATTTCAAACGGCAACTTGGTGATATCGACTTTACCTGAGCCCAAGATGAGTAGGGTGCGCGAATAAATTCAACCTTATGTTGGCGAAGAATGTAGAATACCAAGTTTAGAACATCAGGAAGGTGGAATCCACCGCCACTAGCAAACTTGGATATGGCAGCATCCTGTTTTCCTTTATCGTAGAATTCCCAGGCGAGAGCCCGATGACCAGGGCGTGTATCTTCACTGCTGAATGGTTTTGATTTACGGATAATCGATAGGCCTGGGAAAACAAAAATAGGCTGGATATTGTTGACCCTGTAGACAAAGAGGAGAAGAATGAGTTGAATGGCGTAAATATGCACTTTCTGGACCTTACTTGAAGTGCTCTAATTCATTCTCAATAGATTGCCGTAGTGTAAAGGGAGCGCCACCCATTGCAGTCAGACTTGGTTCCTTGACAAGTATCTTTCGGAGCCAATAGTTTCCATCTACGCCCAGTCTGGTTCCCTTGAGTTGCGATACTGCTACTGTTTCAATGAGCCGTCGTTCCCCCGTAAAGACTAAATTTTTCAATAAATATCAAAAAGAATAAAAGATCAGTTTCTTTTTTTAGTATCAGTGTAAATATTCCAAAATAAATTTTAAATAAACTCTTACTTTCGAAATGACGGATGGGCATTGGAAGGAAGGTTGTAAAGCTGAGAGAAAGATGTGTTATTGTTAGTTGCCCCTTCTGCTTTTTTTTGTTTTCGCTTTGGAACCGCAAGCAGAGAAATGTTTCAAATGCCGACCGACGTCAAAAAATACATTGAGCATGATGAGACGTTAGCTTGTCGTTGAAATTACCATACAATATAATCAGACAAAGTAGTCGGAACAGCCCAACTTGATATATAATTATATTTTGTATCAGAATTTAAATTAGCCAGATAATCATAATTTATAAATAAAAAAAGAACTCAAAAACCCCCAATATCCACATTCGAGAGCCACATCAACGGTACCCTGGATAACGATAAATATCTGAATACATAATAATACATCTTCTGGAAAACTTTTTTTTGGGCCTCTAGGCATCATCCATTTTGGTGCGAGGAAGGGGGATTGCTGGATGAGAATTGGAGAATTTCATTTTATATAAGTGAGATATAGCATTTTAAAAAAAAGATAGAGTAGTCTCGGTATACCAATGGATTTTGACCCGGAGAGCTGGGAGACGGTATGTGGAGTAGCACATAGAGGGTTAAACAAAAAGAACAAAATTCGACCTTTCAATGGCCTTTCAAGGAGTAAATTGGGGTTCAATATATATAACGCAACAACCTGGGTGGGTATAGATTTGGGAACCTTACATGAAATATGATTTCATAGCCATGTGTATCAAAACTTTATTTGGAGAAGAAGCTCTTTATATTATTTTCTTTATATTATTTCACCTAAAAGCTCTGTTTGCTATGCTATGAACTATTGAAGGCATTCATTGAGGGCATATAAATATATTTTTTATTGTAGAATTATTATAAGATGAGTTATACCAAGAAACTAAGTAATACTACGGTGAGTGACAAGCTACGCGACAGTGGAGAGGTGATTTATTCTACAACTGTGGTAAATTATTCTAAAGAGCAGGAGAGTGCCAAGGTATCGTGACATTTGCCACATAAAAAATAACTACCATGCTCTTAATGGCTGAATTTGGCAGCTGTTTAAAAAACAGAGCCGACGGTGTACGGTGTTGGCTTTTGCAAGATAAAAAAAGGAATATATTTAAAAAAAAGGAAGAGTTTGTTAAACACAAGCATTGCTGATAAAGAAAATTTAGCCACGCTGCAATCAACGGCTGTCATGAAAAGAGTGATCGGAAGTTGAATGGTGAAATTTCTTCAATTATAAGAGATATATCATGCTTATCATATTGCATGTTGTTGGAAGTTGTTATAAACGCAGAACAAAAAAGAAATAGAAAAGGGACTTTCCTTTTTTGTATCCACCAAAAAAAATCAAGACATATCTCCCGACAACATATTTCAAATCCAGCCCACGTGAAGTTTTATTTATTTACTCCCAATTTTCTTTCCCCGCCTCTCTTTTTTCTTCTTCTTTAATTCTTCGCAATTGTGGCTCCCATGGGATTATGGTCGACTTAGATTAGCGTCAGGACTAGTTTAGAAGGGTTTTTAGCTCAGGGATTACAAGATGCATGAGGAAACCCTTTCAATTTGGATTCAAGATTTTGAAGCACCATTAGTTGGGCCTTTTGAAGTCTCCTCCATTAGCTTAGTTTAGTGTTAGTTTGTACTTAGCATGTACTTATATTTGAATAAAATATGTCTCTTTTTACTCGCTTCAATGAAAAATGTCCCATTAGTATCTTTCATATCTTGTGCAATAGATCTACTTTTTAACAAATGTGTTGGCTGCCGATGTACTTCACTAAAATATATCATGTCTTTCTAATGATTGGTACACTACAATATACTAGATTTTTTATTAGTCATCCCAGCTAGTTTGTTAATATCCTGTCAAACGCTTGCTTTCTTACTCAACCATTATGACTACCTTCCCTCCCCCCCTCGAATCCTAGTGACTTGCTGACAGCCCTTGGTCTTAATATTAGAAGTCGCCGTATTTCTGGTCGACCAATTATATTAATGAACCTAGGTCATACTGTGAATGTTGCTGTCACTATAAAGTATATTATCTTTATTCCTCTTTTTTCCATCATAACTATTCCCTTCCCGTTGATACCTAGCGACTAACTTGCTGTCAAGTGATTATTTCCTGCATTACAAACTGACGTTTCATAATGCCTCTGCATTTTCCCCACATCCGATTCAAAAAATGGTCCATTCTTATGACTCTGCTTATGCCCAAAAGAGAGACATCCAAACCCATCACACACCTCCCCACACACAATAAACAAAAACATAAATAAACAAAAATGATAGATTTAAAAAAATGATATTTGTTTATTACGTAACATTTGATAAAAAAAATATGTACAAAAAATGTAAAACAATAATGAAGGATGATGTGTAATATGTGTAATTTTTCTTTCTATGGAGGATTTGTAGGAGAATAGGGGGTGTCTAATCTATAATTGTATTCATACTAGTGGATGGAGCCATTGTCGCCTTATCACCCTTAGCCAAGTAATTGATTTTTTCCAGCACCAGAGATCGTAACCGCGCAGCACCCATATTAGTGTGACCGGGGATATCAAACGCTTGAGCAAACGCTTGACAAGTTCTATAATGTAAATGATGTTGTCTTTCCCCGCTGTCCAAAAAGTACTGAGATTTATCCCCTGGGCGAGTGTGCCTTCGCGTTGTTTCTTCGTCCGCTTCCAAAATGCGTTGATAGGCAAGCATGCAGGCTTCGGACAAGGCGCCATTATTCAAAAGAGAGACGGTGTATCGGTTCCAGTTCTGCTCATCAAATTCGTAGCCTTCTTGCTCCAATGTCGTCCATAAGACCCTGATATCGTCGTACCGATCTTGTTCAAGTAGCGAATCCAGATATGTGGACAGCATGAAGGGTGATAGTGATTGCCGTTCATGCTCTTTTCCAATAGGTTGATCTTCAGTGGTCACAGTTGTGTTATCAGAAATTGCCAGGAGTAGTCTTTCGTCATCGTCATCGTCGTTGCTGCCGTCACCGTATTGATTCCATTGTGGTAAAGGGATATTGCCTAAACCATCCACATAGACTTGAGGTACTTTTGATGGTGCTGATGACGATTTGTAATAATTCCTAAGAGCTGTCCAAATGGTTTCCACAACATCGTACCGTTCTTCCCGCAAATACAGTTTCATGAGTGTTGAATAGATGACCTGATTGATTGGTACTTCCCAGTGTCGTAAAGTGCTGAAGATTTCACGCGCCTTATCAAATTGACCATCATTGGTGTAGCCACGAATCAAAGATGTAAAAATATGACCTGGTGGAAGGGTTCGAGGAAGCTGATGAAGGTCTAACTGTTGCTGATCAAGTAAGTCTTCGATGGTGGTGGGCAGTTGTTGGGTATAGACGTCAATATCATGCGAGAGAGAGCGATTACCTGTCCTGGTATTGACATTCGCTAGAGCTGCTTGGTTGCCGAAATATTGTTGTATTTCCCTCAATCGTGCATCATGCTGTTTTCCATGTCGCTCCAGAGTTTTTCGCAATACAGATTCCGCCAGATCCAGTTCACCTTCATTCACAAGTCCTTTGATCAAAGTCGTCCATGTCACCCACGTCGGTTCCGCACCATCTTGTACCATTTGCTCCATCACTTGCCTAGCATCAGCCGATCGACCAGTTCTAAAGTAGCTTTGCATAAGTACACTCCAGCAGATAGGACCCGGTTTAATATCGTTTGCTTGCATCGTATTCATCAGAGCTTCCACTGCCCGAGTTTCACGGCGTTGCGAGTAAAAATACATCAGGATACCATAGGTGTGTTCTGTCATCTTAATGGAGGTCTTGAGCATTTTCTGGTACGTGGCGAAAACTTTTTCAGGTTTGTTTTCCTTGATGTATACATAAAGCAGGGGGTTGAAGGCGTATCCATTGGGTCTCCATCGCCGTTTGTAGTCATCAAACAGTTGTTCAGTTGCTTCCAAGTCGCCAGCCTTGGAATAAGTGTGTAATAGTGAAGTATAGGTATGTGGTGTACCCTCAATATTGAGTTTTTCCATTTTGTTCATCACCATGTGAGCACCATCCACATCACCCAAGCCAGCATAATGAGAAAGTATAGGTGTAAACGTCTGGGCATCCATTGGCAATCCGGCCTCGTGAATCAAATCAATTAAAACCAAGGCTCGTCGCATATCACGCTTCAGCATAAGACTTGACTAATATATTGTGCATAACAATGTTGGGTTGAACACGTTTCGATGATGATTTGTTGTTCTTGTCGCCATGACGTATAATTCGCATCACATCCAAAGCTGATTTCTGATCGTCATTGTTGATAAAGCATTCAAGTAGCGATGAATAGATATGATGAGATGGTGTGATCTGTCGTGATTTCATATCCAAAAAGAGCTGTCGCACCATGGTGAGGTCGCCTTCTTTCCCAAACATGTCAATCAGTGTACCATAGGTATAAATGTCAGGCTGGAGACCAACTTCTTGCATCATCTTGTACATACGACTTGCACCGGCAAAATCAGGTTTTGGCTTCTTGTGTGTGTGGATATCGATGAGAGCATTGAAAGTGATATGATTTGGTACCATTCCTTCAGTAGTCATCATGTCGTTCAAGAGAGATAGAGACTTGTCAATATCACCAGCACGGCCAACCTTATGAATAAGTGCGTTCATCATTCGTTGATCCTTTGGCATGTTTTTCTTGGTCATAATATCGTTGACTTCCAAAGCATATTCAGGTCGTCCAACACCAGTGAAGTACATCACCATTTCCTTGTAGAGCAATGGTTCCAGATCACGAGTTTTGCCACCAACATTCATGCCAATCTTGTTCCAAAACCAATCCCACACTAGTTCGGTAGTATCACCTGCCGATCCACCAAGACGGATATTCTCCATAAGCACCCGAGTCACAGCAATTGAAGGACGAATACCAAGATCCAACATTTCACCATAATAATGCATAGATTTCTGAGCAACCACCTTGGTACCAACCACCGATGCGTATTCTTGGTAAGAATTGAGGATGATGTTGTATGGCTTCTGAGCTTCGCCACCAGTTTTGCCGTTGTTTTTGTACTTGGAGCCCTGAGTCGTCATGTCAGATATGTTGCCAGTGGGATCCAAAGCCAATAGCAAATGTTCCTTGCTGTCACCGCTACCACCAAAATCTTCAAAGACCTTTTCCATTTCCTTGAGTTTGCCATTCATTCCCAACAGTCGCATCACCAGTAATTTTTCCTTGTAGCCCAACTGGAACCCCAAATGCTTCATGTCCTCCACCATCGTCAAGACGTATTCCAATCCCTCGGTATGATGCGTTTTGTGATTGAAATATTTGATCAACTGATTGAATTGTTCCGTGGTCACGTAACGAAGGAGACCTTTCGCCCCCAAGTCGGTATAGCATTCCCAAGCAAGTTGAGGATCATTGCGTCGTAAAAGTTGCAAAGTGATGTCCACCAAAGAATGTGCTGTAGCGGTATCAGATTGTTCCAATGCAGCTGATAAAACTGTCCGACTAGATGATGATGCCCCTTTTTCATGTGAAGCACGATGAGTATCCGGTATCGCTACCTGATGCTGATGATCTGATGAGGAATAAGGGCGCGTAAGTTTGTTGCTACGGGAGTGACGACAAAGTCCGGCTATACTGGTCAGGAGTCGCTGCTGTTGCTGTTGTTGTTGCGCCCATTTAGGTGTTGCTGGTAGAGAGGTAGTATGCTTTTTGGGTATTGATGCTATGTTTTGCTGACAGGTGGTTCTTGTGCAAAGGTAGCGAAGAGAGGACCGATTGATCTGTGTTGTAAACCGCTGAATGTGTAGTTGGGTCGAATTGCTTTCTATCCAAAAGTTCTGATATAGCTGTGTTGCAGACCGTACATTGACAGTAATTTGTTTGTTCATCTGAATGTAACCTAAGAAGTTGAGAATGTATATGTCAGTTCCTTTATTGTTGCCACTAAAACTCGCTAACTATTGCCACTTACTGCTGAGAAAATAGCGTGCCTAATTCGAATACGGACAAAGGCAAGTACCTGCTTACAAAAAGATCGTTCCAAATGTCTAGTACGAACAGTTATACCACCCAAACAGAATGATTGAAAGGAATGGATAAAATAAAAATAAAAAAGTATAGAACCTAAAAAAACAAAAAAAAAAACAAAAAAAAAACATCGTTCTATTTTTTTCAGACACCGACGACTGCTGGCTCTCCAACAATGATAGATCCTGCAGTCAACACGAAACACAAAGCAACCAAAATGAAAAAAAACAGCAGTTGTTTATTATAAGTAAGAAGAAAAAAGCCAACTAAACTACAATTTCTAACTAATTGATTCTTTGGGAATGTAATCATGATATATTTGATATTCTAACAGGATGGGCAGCAGTTTCCATAGGGAGACTTCAGGCCAATAACAATCGATGAATTGAATTTGACAGCCACGGGTAGCCTGGTACAGTAAAAAGTCACTGAGCCGAATTTCACCGGAAGTTCGTACAAGAATATCCAGGGGAGATGATGTTGAAGTGAAAAGGTGCTGTTCAATAGTTTTTCGACTGACATCCCTATTTATCATATAAATGAAAAAGCACAGACACATATCAGCCAAAATAGGACCATTTCATTCCTTAATTCCCATCCCATACTTACTCTATGTCTAATTTTCCTTCCTCTACCATGTGCAAATTTTTCTTAATCGAGGAGGTCATTTCATCTCTCGATGTATATGGACAGCATATGTTGAATGTTCGCCTAAAGAGGGTATAGTTTAGTTCGAGTCAAATTTCTAGTGGTTGATTTCCGTTTGTATTGACCTTACGTTTTATTATCTTTTGTTTGTTCCATCACCTTCCTTGCCAGGTCAGCCACATCTTTTGGCAGGTAGTCTATTTCGCCCATGAATTGCACCCGGATATCATTTTCCACAATAAAGGAACTGCAATAATAAAAATAAAATATAAAAAAAAAAGAGTAATTGAGCTTCAGTGTCAAAAAGCAGATAAAATAAAAAAATAAAATAAAAAAAAGACACAATACCTATTATCACAGAAGCCATCGAAGGTTTCTCGAAACAGCTGCATCAAGTAGTCCACTTCATCTTGTGATCGTTTGAAGTTTTCGATACTAAAAGCAAATACCGTGATTTCAATGATCCCCAGTTGCATACATAACTCCAGAACCTGTTTGAAAAGAATATATGCATATATAAAAAGGCACTGAGTCAGTCTGTTCTATGCCATGCTTTGTATGTAAAAGTTTTTTCACCTTTTCAAGTCGTCTGAATCCTTCATAATGTCCAAATAAGGTTGAAGTGGCACCCATTTTCCTTGCAAACCGCCTGTTCCCGTCCAAAATGAATCCAATGTGTTTTGGGATCTTCCCTTTTTTCAAAATAGTGACGGTTGCTTGCTCGAAATATTTCCATCCGTAATCGTATAAGTGGTTGAATGTGGAAGTCATATTTTTTTGTAGGTATATACGCTGATCTTATAGCTAAAAAAAAAAAAAAAGTCAACAAGTTAGAAAAGAAGAGGCACCATTTTTATTTTTTTTATTTTCCGCCAAGCAAAATAAAAATAAAAAAAAATATCCAATCAAATGAAAAATTGACACATGAAGTTTTTTCAGCATATTTGGAAAAGTATGAACCAAAGGAAGTACCACATCCTCAAGGAATGATTTTTATTGCAGAGAATAGGGGTAAAAAAATAAATAAATAACGAAACGAGGGAATACAACATAAATATAAAATACTACAACCAGCTAATAAGGAAGGGGGAGGGGGAATATATATATAAACTACAGAGAATCGTTCTACAACATACGTTGGTTAACTTGAGTGATATTTGATGATGAAAACATATTTCTATAATAAATGAAATAAAATAAAAAATGATGAGATTTCTTCCTTGTCGATTGTCTGTCCTATTGAATGCATACCTCCAATTTTTCCGCTGTTCCAATTGGAAGTTCATAGCCATCGAATTGTCAACAACTGGTTCCTGAATCTTAATGGAGAGCATGGCATCGGTTTGGTGATAACTTGCGGTGAGTGGCGATCGATGAAGTGATTGTTGATGTAAGCATTCCATATATTTGTGTGGCGAATTGTAAAGTGTATCGTTAAATCGGTCAAATGTAGATTGGGTCGGGGTCGATGGTGCTGTTGTTGTTGCTGCTGAAGAAGAAATACTAGACGATGAGGGTTTCTTTTGCTGGAAGGATACCCAATTATCCAAAAGTTGACATCCATCTGGTCCAGTTGTTGTACTTTGATCCGTAAAGCTACTTTTGTCATCCATATCTGCTGTCGTTGTTGTTGCTGGCGATGATGACAATGGCGATGAAGTGTTCAAGTCAGTTTCAGAAGTTGGTTGCATTCCATTATTGGTCAAAAATTCAGAAAGGCAGCAAGTCAAATCATCAGGAAGTCCACTATAGTTGATTTTACTTGAACCCAGAATACGGATGATTCGCTTGATCATAGTTTTGGCATGTTGACGTGTCCCCTCCATCATACAAAGAGCATTTCGACAGTAAATGGTGGAAGCTTGATAGATGCATGACATGAATTGCTGACAGACACACCAGCCGTATTCTTTGGTAATGAGTTCACCAATCACAACAATCCGATCCGCCGCATCTGTACATATTTCCCGTGATCGATCCGCCCCATATGGTGGTATTGGTGTTGCTGTGTTGGATCCTGCTGCTGCTGCTACTAGTGTCCTGGACAATGGTGATGGATCAACGTTGGCGAATGTTTTGTGAAGGAGAATCCATTGGGTTTGATATTGTAACATCAACAACAGTGCTGCTTGTTTTTTCAAAGAAGATGCATTCATTGCTACATGGTTGTGTTCAGGTGATGAGTAATAGTCCGGATTTGGTGATGTTTCTGTTTCGGATGATGCTGTTGATGGCATTGCTGTCGGTTGAGGATCCACGCGATAATTTTCAGGAAGTCGATCAAACCATGTTGCCAGGGCTATTTCCAAAGATTGTACCTGATTCGCCCAAGATAAAGGAAGTTCACCCACATGCTGCTTTCCCTTGTGTTGCCGTTGATAATCTTCGGTAAGCAATAAAGTCCGTTTCCCAATTTTCGCCAAAGATAGCAAATGAGCAAAAAATGTTTCCTTGACTATCGTTTTTTCATCGGGGGGCGTTGGCAAAGAGTTGTTGACAGAGATCAGTTCGTAAAAATCCACATCAATATCGTAATCGTTCAGTTGCGTTGGTTCACCAGAATACATAGACACACTGATATCATTGTAGTAAAGCACCATAAAAAGCTTTAGATACTTTTTTCGTAACGCCAAATCATCCTTGGGCCAATTCGGTTGTCGATGAATCCCCATATCCAAAATCATGCGATATGCCAATCCAATATGAATCCGTGCCTGAGAGTGTCGTTTGCAGAGAATACAAAACATGGCCAAGTTCATCAACGTCTCCAAAGTAGCACAATCTGGTGAGTCAAAGTAGTCCATCAACGCTTCCCTTGCCCGTTCATAATAGTAGTAGCCGATATCATTTGCATTTCGGCAAGAGTCCCCGTCATGCCGTACCAGGTGAAGAAAGGTCATGGCCAGTCCAGAATCAATACACACTTGGTTGCGTTTTGGGTCACCCGACCGATCCCAAAATGTCGACCAATCCGCTGAGAATTTCGGGTGAAGGCAATCCCAATACATTTGGCAAGCGTAGTTGAGCACATGAGGTGAGACATTTTCTGTGAGTTTACTCAGGTTCGTTTCGCTGCAGCCTTTGTAATCTTCCAAGCAGGACCGTGGTCGTCGCTGTAATGCCGCATCCCAGTATTCCGTCGATGGTCCAAGACGTAACTGATCACTTCCAGTCCAGGGAATTGAGAGACTTGACGACGATGAAGCTTCAGAGGAAGACGAGGATGAAGTGGTGGATGAAGACGCAATAAATGCATCGGGTGAATCAATATGTTGCTGCTGCCTCTGCTGCTGCTGTTGTTGTTGCGTTCGTTGTTCATCGCCATTATTGGGTCCAGATAAAAGCCGTATCTTCTGTACTGCGTCCACTAATTGTTCTACCGACGTGATGTTGGTTTCAAGTCGTAGCGAATTCCCCGGTTGAAACGAAAGTACCCATTTCATTGAATCTGCCTGTTCCTGTATGATAGAAGGTGTAGGTTGTCGTGCTTGTTGTTGTTGTTGTTGCGATTGTGGTTGTTGCTGCTGCTGCTGCTGCTGCTGCTGCTGTTGTTGTTGTTGTTGTTGTTGTTGTTGTTGTTGTTGTTGTTGTTGTTGTTGTTGTTGTTGCTGCTGTTGTTGCTGTTGGTGCTGTTGTTGGTTGACTACAGGAACCGGAAAGCCATCGTTGTGACCGAGCTGTTCCGCTGATAACGTGCCTAAAGGTTGCTTGTGCTGAGGTTGTTCCTGTTGACAATGCTGACGTTGTTTTTCAAACCGATGAGATACTTTATCGAGTTCTTTGGTCATTCGAGTCAACACTGGTGTTGTTTTTTCAATCCAAGATTCGATTTCGTAAAAAGTGATTTGCAGCGAGTCAAGGTCGTCCATTTGCGCTTTTTTTGCTTTGGCTGCAGCTCTTTCTTGCGCAGATCTAGTCTTTTTCGATGGTGCGGTGCAGGTGATGGGGTCATTCATTGATGAGGATACTTTATACTTCGAAGAAGAGTCCATAATATAGGGAAAGAATAAAAATAAAATAAAAAAATAAATTTGTGGGAAGAAGAAGGAGAAAATATGCCATAGATATAAAAAACTCAATAACGTTGAACTTTGCGGTGTTCAAAACCACCCCAATTGGTCACCAAGTAACCCGATTGTGAATGACAAAGTGACCATCGTGAGATTTTTATTGTATAGTCAGTCTATGTTTATCGTATCAATACATTTAAGTATCAATTTTATAGTTTTTTTAAACCAGGTACGACAGGATACTGGTGATAATGATGGAGTCAGATCATTGGAAGATATATATTGTGTTACATTTACCATGCGACAATTGAAACTGGTTTAGTACATGGATTTTTCTTTTTTGTTTCCTTTTTTTGGGCCAGTAGATTCAGTGTTGTCGAAATTGGTACCTTACATAAAAATAAAAATAAACTATAGGTGAAGAAAAAATCAAATTTTCATATGATATATATACATCATATTGGATAGGAGTGATAGGACAGTACTTCAATACATCTATCAGGATCTATTTCGGTCTTTTTGATCGTTACCATTGTCATCATTCGTTGGCTTCAATCGCACCATCCTCAGCCAGTCACCTGACATGTGTGTGAACCTTATCACTTTGCTAAGTCAATTTCGTGTCGAATTCAAAATCAACGTGACCTGCGGTTTGCTATATTCTTTTAAATCATCCAAACGTCTTAATGAAAAAGAGATCGTACAACCATGAATATAAATCAATCGTAGAATCAATTATTCAATAAATCTATTATACGAAATCGAAACTACTAACGAGAGAATTGAGTTTTTTTAACACGTTTTGAAACACCGATTACATCGATGGCAGTTTCAGCAACAAAATTTTTTATTCAGCCATGAGCATGATCTTTTGCCACCTGTAATAAAAAAAAGTAACGTCTTATTATTGTGAAGGACATATAAATTTTGAACACATGCACGCTCATATAGAGAACAAACAGGGGGTATTGTTTGGCATTGGGTCATATATTATCCAGAGTTACAATGTTCAAGGCGGCGATTAAACTTTCCTATCAACGATGTTGCAGTAGATGTCCTTTCCTTTGGACATACACACACATTGATCAATAAATATCAATAAAGATCAATAAAGATTAACAATAAACACAACAACAGCAATCCTATATCTTATATCTTCCTCCATATTTTATTTTTCCGTATAAAAAAGGAGATATACAAAGCCCTAAATCACAGGATTCCCTCTTTTAGCATCGGCTCAGGCGACACATGCGTCCAATACAGCCAACATTAATCCATGCCCACCATAACCAACCCCATTCAGCGTCTAATACAACTATCACTTTTTACATATATAAATCACACAAAATACTATCAAATTATCGCCTATTATGATTTCTTTTTGCCTAACCCACAATAATCAAAAGGTCACAAATTGCTGTCAAGTACATTGTTTTATTCGGTTCAAAATAAAAATTAAAAAAGCGGTGGGGGAGAATACTAAACTATCAAACTAGTTCTGCTATCTAGCTATTTCTACCGCCGAACCATCCACCAGATTTTCGATCATCACCACTTTTTTGTTGAATATCCAATTTACAGAGACGTCGCTTCTTACCAGGTACCTTATCCACAACCACATGTACTTTGCCACCATCGATCACATCATCATTTTCGTTTGCTTTGGCAATCAGGTTGACCACTTTGCGTTCCACTTCATACTTTATACTACGAGCACCGTACCGAATGTTGTAACCACGCGCCAATAGATCCACTACATCCGAGTCCCAGGTCATAGTAATACCGTGTCTTGATTTCGCCTTGTCTGCCCATTTGGATAACTCTCGTTGTGTAATGTCCCGCAGTTCATCTTCGCTGAATGGTAAAAAGAAGAGTACTTCATTAATCCGACCCAAAAATTCGTCCCGACGGAAATGCTCATACAGAATTGGATAGATTGTCTTTTCAATAAATTGTCTTGAGAGGGAAATTTGGCCGTCGTCTTCATCATTGCCATCCAATTCATCTACTGCATGACGTCGATTTTGTTGTTGCTTTTGCTGTTGTTGTTGTTGCTGTTGTTGTTGCTGAGAAGACGAAGTGGTTCGATCGTTCATCCCAGTGGGTGGTGCAATACCGGTCGTTTGTGCGTCCGAGGTTACTGATGCTTCTAATCGTAAAAGTTCTGCTTCGTCGGCAATTTCGTGTTGCGCAAGATTGGAGGTCATAATAAAAATAGCATCCGTGCATTCCACTGTTGTCCCTTTCCCATCCGTAATCCGACCTTCATCAAAGAGCTGAAGCATCACTGTCAAAACATCCGGGTGTGCCTAACACAAACATACACACACAAAAGATTATCCATGTGAGTGACTAGAACAAAAAGAGTCACTTTATCGGTGTCCGTCTTTCTTACCTTCTCCACTTCGTCAAGTAATACTACAGCATTCGGACCTACAAAATCAAACGCATAGCAAGCAATAAGTATAATGATGAGATCTATCAAACAAATATACCCTCATATTCGACTTACATTCTTTCAATTTCTCAGTGAGTTGTCCACCTTCATCGTAACCCTATAGCAAGACAAAGTTGAAAATTAGGGAGTAAGTTCCGCAGACAGTGCCCTTTTATTTTTACTTACGACATATCCTGGAGGAGACCCTATAAATCTTGATACATCATGCTAGAAAAAGATACAACAAACTAAGGTAAGCAAGATACACCATATTTATTCCAAAGAAAGGCCATTTTTACCTTGTGTTGGAATTCACTCATATCAATTCTAATAAACCCCTTGTCTAGATTTTTCCCATGTACATAATTTGCGAGTGCTACCATAAAAAAGAAAAGAAGGAATAAGTTTTGTGATAAATTGAATTTTATTTGTGTTTACTTTTCGCCAATTCAGTCTTGCCAACACCGGAGGATCCACAGAATAAAAAGACTAACGGATGATCATCATCTTGCCAACCATTTTGTTTTCGCCGTATCGCACTTGCCAAAGCGTGGATGGGCCCCAGTTGACCAACGATACGACCTTTGAGTGCATCTTCTAATGGGTGCTGTTTTCTGTATTCCTTTTCTTGTTTGGCTTGTTCTTTGCGTCGCCGTTCTTCGAGTGCTTCCATATCTGCCGCAAAACTTTGTTCTTTATCTATACAAGAAAAAAAAAAAAAAAAAGAGAGAGAGAGATAGACGTTATAATAAAGCAAAGATTGCCTGCTACCTATCTATTCACTTTGATTTTCCTCTTATCTTACCTCGCAGCATTGTATCAATTTCAGAGTTGTGTTCCCCAGTAAAGCGCTCGACATGATATAAGTATTCTCTTGGTGTCAGCCCATTGGAGTTTCGCACTAGTGGATCAGCCATATGGTCCAGTAAAAGTGCCACCACCGCAGGATTACAGATAATAGTAGCATAGTGAAGGGCAGTATAGTCACGATAGTCACGGTACGGCATCAAATCCGCCGAAAAGTCTGCTTGACGGACATGAGCTGCTTGATGAGAACGAGGATAATAACGATCTTCGAGGTTTGGATCTACAAAATTGCACATACACAAAAAACAAGGTGTTAAAATAGACCGCATAATATGTACAGAGAATACCGTTTTGTTTACCGTCAACTCTGTTATTGCTTTGTTTGTATTACCTGCCCCTTTTTCTAATAGGAACTCCACCATAGTTTCATTGTCTTGGATCACAGCCACTTGCTACGAGAAAAAAAGGATACTAGTGAGTCGATTTGTCGCAACAGTGAAGGTGTTTTTTTTTCAAGTACCAAAGGGGTCCAACCACAACGATGATAAAGATTGGGGGTGAAGTTGGGATCTTCAGCTAATCTATCATTAATCAAACATGTTCTATGAGTCCGCCATTTCATTGCAATTTTTTTTCTTACTTACTTTCGCAGCGTTCGGAAGTCGTTTTGGACAATTGCCTGGCATATTTGATCACCGTTCTCTATAAAGGAAGGGAAAAACGACTATTAGTCAACCTTTAATTCACTTTGTATCTTCTGTTTGTCTAGCCTCTTGGTCCTTACGAGTAGCTTCCAATGCATACACCTTTTCCTGTAGACTTATCGAAGCCAACCCACCAAGAGCCAAAGCAAGACCGGAGGCAACTAGCCAAGATGGGTGTAAAGAATTAGTTCGTGGTTGTTTCTGTAATGAGATAGGAACAAGGCGAGAGGAAGTTGTAGAGAATCGTGAGCGAATCAAAGTAAAATTGGATCCTGCTGATGGTCCCTTAAAGTTTCTTATAGGCGTTTTGGTAAGTCCACGTAACATCATATTTAAAGAAAAAAGAAAAAAAATGAGCGTCAAAGCGTTTTTTTCCTTTTTTTTTTTGGAAACCCCCTCCTTCGCTCATTTTTAATTCCCGCTACCTTTTTTTTTTTTTGACCAAAACAAAACAAAAATATTTTTTTCCTTCCCTCTTTTTTTAATCAGTTTTCCAATCATGTCCTTATTCAGATCATTATTTCAACAAACACGACCCATGTTTGGGAGCCTCTTCCAACAACAAATCAATACCCCCGCTATGTTGACGATGGTCCGTACTATGAAGGTCAGATCATCTGTCAAGAAATTATGTGACGGATGCACCACTGTCCGAAGACGAGGAAAACTCTTTGTGACCTGCAACAAAAACAAGAAGCACAAGCAACGTCAAGGATAAACACCAAACTTGTCAACGATTAAACCAACTGTTTAGTTATAGAATTCATTTCACTACTTGGCGTCATCCATCACATCATTCCACACACTCTCCCGTATTTTCCTTGTTATTCATATTCCACCACTTTTTTTGTACAAATATTCTATCACTATTATTTTTTATTTTTACATGCACCCTCTCTTTTTATAGTTTGAAATAGACTTAGTTTTACATTTTACTAGTGATTTATTATTTTCATTGTCTTTGAATAATAAAATGTCTTTTGCAATATATATATATATATATGAATCATCTTTGCTTTTTGGTGTAGACAAGAGATATAGCTTGAATTGGGAATGTCAGAGCGGTATAATCAGGGCGAATGGCTGTGCTGGGGAAATGTGAAGATGCTGGGCATGAAATCATAGGAAGACAGGGGTGGAGCATTCAAAGGCTGGGCATGATTGGATGAAGGATATAAAAAAAAAAAGTTTTCTTTTGTAAAGATCTTTATGTCGATACAAAAAAGAGAAAAAGAATTTTTATCAGCAGGATCTATAAATTGTTTATTATAAACCAAATAAAAAATCCATCATCTAACTATCAAAACAGGACAGTGGATACGAGACTGTACATAATCGCTAAAACTACCCATGAAGAATCTATACAATATATGATATGATGAAACAAATCAAGATGATCAGTACATACTTTTTTTTCTTCCTTTTCAAGCAATTGCGTGTTCTTTACGTTTTCCAACCCGCCAAGTTCCTACTTCCCATCACCAAACAATCAACCTTGGAAGAGTCCACAAAATCCACAAGTACTCGGCATGCTTTCGATGGCCCAGTTTTAAAAATATGCGTAGTGACATTGGTGAAACCTTTTGTCTTCATGTAGGTCGCTACCTTGGTTAAATCTTTAATTCGGTTTTTGATAGTCTAATGAAAACGAATAAAATAAAAATGTCAAAATCTTACACTTCCTCTTTCATAGCATTGTCTTTATTTTGTTGTTTTTTTTACCTCTTCTTCTATCAATAAGAGATTGTCAATGGCACCTATACCTAGCTCTGATACATAAAGTCTAGTTAATATCACGTATACTCTATCATTCTCTTCAAACTAGGTGCATTATATACCGGATTCTGTAAACTCCGAATCGAATACAAGTACCAAAGCCAATTCAATGTGATCATCAGGCCGTAAAAAATTGTCCATTGTCCATTCCACCGTTTTGTGAGCTTCTTGTGATAATGGGTCTATTGCAATCACTATCTTTCTGCTGGCCATGTTTCTGTTGTTTGTTATTTTTTTTTTTTTTTTGTTCAAGTAAAGGAAGAAGAAAGAGAAACTGCTGACGGAGCGAAAAAAATGGTCTGATATTCCTTTTCAAGTACCATCGGCCTTTATTTTTTTTTTATTTTTCAGTTCTGCCCCAGATTGGACTTTAGACAAAATTTCATTCACCGCATTTGGTACTTGATTTTTTTTTAATTTTTTTTTGGTTTCCCTTTTTCTTTCTTTTCCACTTGACAGAGTAACACCATGTCAACAATTGAGGAAACGACAGTAAACAGCACAGCGACAGTATTATCTGAGTCGAAATATCGATCCATGTTTAAACCGTCAAAATTCATTTGGAGAAATAACAAGACCTCGCCCACAGGGTCACCAGACTTCAGGGACACTATTAACGGCTTGCCTAGCGAAGAAGCAGTAGTACCACATTCTATGATGAAATTGCCCAGCATGAAACTACCATCACCATCCATTCCATCTTTTGGCAAGAAGCACTCCAATTTAGTGGCGCTCAAGGAAACTGGTATGAAAGAAGTCTACGAGCTTTCGACCGTCAATGACTCTGGAGTGTATTTAATCCCTACAGCATCATCACCTTTAAGCAATAAACATGATCACTGGCTTCACAATGACAAGGAAGATGCTTTTTGCTTTTCTTTACCATCTTATGATTGTTTAACCACTGTCTCCGGTCGACCTCACTCTTTTTATACTCCCTCTTCCATCATAATTCATGCCTAGTTGAATTATATAATTTTCATTTTATCTTCCCTTGTATCATTCCTTTACTTTTGCTCACATTCATATAAATATACTAATAAAAAAAACATTGCTATTATACACACACATTTTGATTGGCTACCTTTATATCCGCAATTCCGATTTTACCAATCGTCTTTTATTTTGAGAAAAAAAAAGTTGGGGGGACTACACTACATCAAATCAAATGGGGGGATCTAAACTAAATATGTATTCTAAGCTAAAACAGTCGCCTTTTCTTTTTCTTGAGTCCTCTTTTCTTCGTAAGGTCTGATTCCAACTTCAATCGTCGTTCTAACTCTTTATCAGGATCAGTCAACTACATCAAAGAAAAAATGTAAGTACCTTTTTCGGCTTTCAACTTATGCTGCAGGATTCTTTGTCATACCTTTTTTGCAGGATCGGAGGTGCCCAAGAAATCATGCTTAATCGGGCTTTCTTTTTGTTCACGCTCTTGTCCGTCATTAGCAGATGTGCTATCGTCATCTATCATTTCAATTATATATGAGAATAAAACCATAAAGTGAATCATCTTGAGCTTCCCAAAATATACATGTAATATATTTTTACCTGGAACAATTTCGGTCACCAAAGATAACTGTGTCAGCCATGTATCTTGATCTCTTTCTGCATCTTCCAAGGAAGGTGGGGACGAAGCCGATATTGATTCCTCCTTGATGACCTACCCAAAAAAAAAAAAAAAAAAAAAAAAAAAAAAAAGGCGAGCGGTCAGTTTATCGCACTCGGCCTTATTCGTACATCATAGCTTATTTTTTCTCCTCCTTACTGATGGATTCAGCCAATTTGATTCAGTCAGTGCCACCATGGGTAATATAAAATGTTTATACAGAACAGTAGGACCATCGAAATATGCTTGATTGTCATTCAGCATCGCCGATTCCAATGGTAAGCAGTGAAAATTCCAAGATAAAGAGACAAACCCTTTACGAGTATCCTTGTATTCAATTATCATCTAAAAAACAAGAAGTGAAATGTGAATCAACTGCACTTGTCCTTTCCCCGTGTCCGTTCCACGTGAATATATCTTACCTGGCCATCTTTGGAGAGTCGGAACCTGCAGTTTTCCTGCTGTTGGAAGCATTGTCGTAAAGAATCAGTCAAAGACTCGATCTGGTCCTCTGATTCAATATCCAATCGGTAAGAAGAGGCACGTTGGGTAATGGAGGTAATGTCGCCGAATTCATACCATACATATCGCAAGTTCGTCAATAAAACCCTATATTCAGTCCTGTCAAAGAGCGTCTTGATGTAAAGCGGTCCATCTACATGAGTGTTCTCAACAGCAGTATCGATTTGAACCCAAGGAACTGGCAGTAGCTTGCCATGGTCATCGTCGCTTAACAACATCCATAAAACTAAAAGAGAAAGAGAAGACCAAACGAAAAAAAAATATATATTTTTTAAAAGACCGACGAATTTTATTTTATTTTTTCAATGTAAAAAAAAAAAAAAAAAAAAGGTTGGGAATTGTTTGCCATACTAAACTAAGGCCAAATCATTTCTTGTTGATTTTGAGAGAAAAGTCTACATGAGGCACGCCTTGAGTGATCGTACTCATGCTGAGAATATCAATATCTAAAGAAGCCATCACCATCACCATCCAGAACAAAAAGGTGTATTAATATGAGTCAACAAATTCCTATTTTTGTTCTAAGCTTGCTTACCTTCACAGAAGTAGTTTGCGCAGGTTTCATAGGTGATACCACCGCTACTTTCAATCATGAAATGCTTCACACCCTTTTCCGCCCATCTTTCCTTGAGACTTTTGGCTGCTAACTTGAGTTCATTCCCGGTAAAGTTATCGAGCATAACAATATCTGCACCAGCTGCAATGGCCTCATCGGCTTCTTCTTCTGATTGACATTCCACTTCGATTTTGAGCGAGAATCCACACACCGAGCGAGCATTCTTCACTGCCGTTGTAATAGACCCTGAGCTCCATACGTGATTATCCTTGAGCATCACCATTGAAGATAAATCCATACGATGGGTATCCAATCCACCGACAAGAACACCATATTTTTCGACCAATCGGAAGCCTGGTGTAGTTTTTCTTGTAGCGGCAATCACACCCTTGAACCCCTTGGCCTTTTGCAACTCATGGACTTGTCGTGCTCTAGGTTATAAAAAAAAAAAGGATCCACTGTTTAGTTTCCATTCCTTATATTATTCTTGTCATTTACCTTAATGCAATCCCACTGCAACGGCAAAGGATATTCAAGGCTGTGCGTTCACCTAACAAAATCTTGCGAGCTGGACCATAGACTTGAGCAACAGCTAACTTTCCTTCAGGTGTCAAATGATCGCCTTCTTGATGAGTCCATTCTACCCTAAGTGATGAACAAAAAGTAAATATGTTTATATTCGTATAACCCATATTAGTAACGTTCTACTATTAGAATAGAATGAGACTTACCGACAATCTAATTGTTTAAAGACTTCGTCAAAAAAGGGGACACCTGCCAAAACACCTTCAGCTTTGCAATACAAAGTAGCCACTTGGTCTTCTTCACCTACAACATACCCTCCGTAGTCGAAAGACGGGACGTCTTCTTCTAAATATTGAGCAACAATGGCTTTGTAGTTGGTGGCAAGCAAATGGGAGTAATTCATCAGATAGGGCAAAAATAAAAAATAAAACGAGGCAAAAGACAAAGAAGATGAGATCGGACTGGGGTCAAAGAATACATTTTTAATACTCCGAAAAGTGGGGTTGGGCGAAACGAATTTGACCGAACGTCGAAAAATAGAATGACATGTTAGCTTACGTTTCGGGAAATGAGAATCAACGGAGTATTTGTTGACAAAGATGATCTAGATACTCTAATCAGTACGAAGTAAAATCATATCATATACTCCATAATACATATAAACATTCTTAGCTGACCTTTGCCTTAACTATTTTTCATTTGCTCACAAAGTCTTTGTGGTGTGTTTGTTTGCCTTTTTTTTTTAAAAAAAAAAAAATATCATCTTTTGCCACTGTCCCCTCTCCAGCATATCTTAAAACTATAATATCATAAGCTTCATGATTTGTTTCAAAATGATGGATTTGCCATCGGCTCACCTACTGATTATAAGAATGTTGGAAATCATTTCACTTTCTTGGCTTGTCGGATCAGAGATTTGACCTACGGTCAGCTTCCATCCTGCATGATGGCGAGATTCTGGTCCCATCGCCCGAAGTTGGTTGCTTTTTTTTCGGTTATTTCTTATGTAATATTCACGTTTATCGTACTATAGGGACCCACAATATCGATATCAACCTGGAAAGCGAAATTGTATCGTTATTGTGGGTAATATTGTTATTTTGATGTGTGTAGCAATGCAATATCTAGAAAGATGGTGACATTATGAGCTTTTTGGTTTGTTTGTTTTGTTTTTTTTTGATCGAAATAAAACAGGTTATCGAAAAAATATCATGGAAATGGTCATTCTGAACTATAGCTTGGAGAGGCCCACAGATTTAATTTTAAATCCCGCCCACGTGAAATGTTTATTTTTTATCTCCTGCCCTTTTTATTTTTTCGGCACTCTTTTTGATTTTTTTGTCGCTTTATTTTTTCTTCACCATTCAACTTCTATGGGGCTATGTTGAACTTAGAATCGTATTAGGACTAGTTTAGAAGGGTTTTCGGCTCAGGGATTACAAGATACAATGGGAAACCCTTCCATTTTGGATTCAGGTTTGTAGACCACCGTTTGTTGGCTGTTTGGAGCTTCCATTAGCTTAGCTTAGTATCTGATTGCTCATAGTTTATATCTATATCTGAATAAAATATGTCTCCTTTTACTGGATCCAATGAAAATGCCCCATGAATCTCTCATGTCTTGTACATTAGATCCCTTTCTTATTACCATCACTCCCTTTGATTAGCTTTGACTCTTGTTGCGCATTCAATGAGATACACATTTACTCTTTTCATGTTTTGCGCTGTATATATTATATCAACTCTCATTTTACCGGTATCCTTTTAGATTAGTGTTGACCATTCTTCAGATCTCACTTTATTCATTCTCATGCTTCGTCCAATAAATCTTTCCAATAACTCACATATAACAATGAGCCGGTATCCTTTAGTTTTAGTATCTATCAATATGTTTCAATAAGATATGTATTTTTATTGCCTTCATTTGAATTACCATATAATGGGTAGTGTCGCTATTGTAACTATTTTGTGGGTATCCTGTCAAATATTTTGATTTCTAGTTTGTCCTCTGTAACCACTCACGCCGCTAAAATCCGCGAGGCTGTCTAACAATCTTAGATAACGCATTATCAGAACAATCATATAAATGAATATAGATAGTGCTATACATATAGTCTCAATTATAGAGCATTTTGCACTGCATGCTATATTACCAATGACTACTTGCTCAACTCATGGGGCCTAACGACATCAAGGGTTATTTTACGTTCCAGCTGAACCACACCATATGGTACTTTTGTATCCCACTGCCTTCTCTCTCTATCATTAAATCATATTTTACTACGGTCCCTTATTCTACAGTTTATTATTCTCAACCTCCCTTACTTTTATTTGATTTAATACCTACTGTTTGCTTATTATTTGCTATATTTCGACGTTAGAATAAAGACTTCCTGAGGTGGGCGATGGCCCGTTTTAATATTAAATCACATTGCCGGAAATGTCTTCACCGCCTCCGCCCCTCCGTCCCTTCACCACTCTTAAAAAGTTGGGCCATCATTTTACGCCCAACTATTAAAAAATTAATAGAGCTGGGATTAAAATATTTGATTGTTCATTTACTTGCGTGAAAAAAAAAAGGCACATGGCCCCAGGAAAGACCCAGATAGTCATTATTCTACAGATTGAAACAGAATGAGAATAATGTGAGATGATAAATTGATATTTGAAACTGGAAACTAACGAACTCTGGGTTTCTCTATCTAACATCTTATTGTCTTTAGACTGTTGAAAGTTTTCCTTTTGGCACCCGCGCTTTTATGTAGCACAAATAAAATCTAGGCACTTTAACCTTTTTTTGATTATTTATTTTCTTTTTTCTTTTTTTTTGACTTTTCTCTCTGTTTTTGCTTTTGCTTTTTTATTCAATTGTATTTATTTATTTCTTCGATTTTATCCCTAGTCATCTATAACCTCTATTTGCATATTACTCACCATGACAACTTCTGTTAGTGACTTTGAAAAGGTTCTTCACCTTTTACAGCAAAATTTGGAAGAATCTCAAAACGACAATCTGACAGTAAGTGTTAAATAAAATTTGAACCCTGTTCAATCATCTCAATACAATCCTATTTCCCTGTTGTTGGTTTTTTTTATTGAATCTAGTTACAAGCTCAAATAGATGAACTGAAGGATCAATCCAGGGAACTTGGTAAAGATAACGACTATCTTAGGAACGTAAGTGTGGCATATGTGTATTTAGGAAAAGATAGATAAACAGTGCGTTATGTGTGTGAATATGCTTCTACAAGGTTGAATTAGGTAACTGACCACGCTTCCCTTTTTTTTTTTTTTTTTTTTTTTTTTTTTACAAAAAATCCTATATCGTAATCGTACCACTATAGAAAATCGCTGGGATTCAACAAGACAACTCCATCTATAGCAACACACAATCACGATTGGAAACACAACTCTATGATCAGGAACAAGATACCAACGATTTAAGGAAGCAAGTCCAGCAATTAACTAAGGCCAAGAAGGATGCTGATCACAAACTGCAAATGGAACTGTCGAATTTTGAAACGGATCGGGCGGCATGGCAACAGAAGGAAGCGGACATGTACAATCAAATCAGGACACTGAATGCTAGTGGTGGTGAGCCCCGTACGCCTCGTACTCCTCATCGTCGCAGTGCCACCTCCTCAACTTTGGCTCCTTTTGGATTTCCTGCTCCTCCTTTATCTAACATTGGTGAAGAAGATGGCAACGATCGTCAGCCAAAATTATCCCTCTCCTCCTCCACTTCTACCTCTCACTTGCAAAAAAAGCGCAATAGCCGACTACTTCTGAACAACAACGACGATGATAATGATGAAGGGGACGATGACTTATTCCATTCTAGCGGCCAACCCCCCACTCCCAAATTAGCCACCATTGATTCCTCCTTTGCCCGCGAGAGCAAGATCGCTCAACGTACAATCAAGGCCCAAGACAAACTGATTTTGGATTTGAAGGTGGAAATGGATCAACAAAAATCAATAGTACAGGACCGAGATGCTCAATCACAACGCCAATCCCTACGCATTCAACACTTGGAACAGGAAATTGCTAACGTCAAGCAAGTCAATCAATCTCTTATGGAAGACAATGAAAGCTATCAGATTTTATTGCATGAAAAAACCATTAGTGGCGAATTTATGATGAACCCCATTATGCAGGTACAGTACAGAGTAGTACAGAAAAGAAGGCCAGATGATATTGATGTCTTTTTCTTTTGATTCATTATAGGTGGAAAAAACAGAAGCTGCGAATGGCATTACACAGTCATCAGCAAGTACCAATGTCAATGGGGGTGGTGGCTTGAACCTTGCAGCCGAACTCAATTTGGCGAATGATTTTGAAGCAACACAAAAAGCAAATGAAGTAGATATTGCTGTACAAAGTAAATTCCATTTGTTTTATAAAGAAAGGCGGGAAATACTCATTCATGCTAACCTTTTTTTTTTTTTAGAATTGACAGATGAAGTCAAGACATTACAAGACACTAACCGAGCCTTACAGCTATACATGAACAAAATTCTGATGAAGATTATCGACAACAAGCAATTGGAAGACGTATTGAGCATTGATCAACCTAAGCCTCGACCCATCAGCATGAGTATCAGCACCACGACTGCCAATAAGGATACCAATGAGGAACCTGCCCCTCGAAGCGCCGGTCTTGGCCCCGCTCCTACACGGACTTTATCCAGTACGCTGCTCAACAAAGGTACCGCCACTCGTCAACAACGCCGACGCACGATCTCTTACTGGGGATCAAAAGCACCCGCTCCACCTCCTCTTCCCAACAACAATGACAAAAAGGACCTTCCCTCTGTGCCAGAAACATCATCACCATCCTCCACCGTCGATACCTCTTTGGATGATCGCACTAATCGTCGACATAGTGCCATGCCCAGCAGTGGCAGCAACAGCAATACGAATAGTGGGTGGGCAAAAGCATTCCGTAGGATGAGTATTGGATGGTCAGCTTCCCCAACATCAACTACAAACACGGCAATCAACAAACCTTTGGATGATTCTCTCAAAACATCAACTCCTCCAGCAAGTCTCCATCCATCAACCTCTTCTTCTTCTTCAAATGAGGATAATGGTTCTTTGGACTCTCAACGAATCAGCAGTATCAATCGGCCTTTACCTAATATGAGTCGATCTGCCAGCTCCACTACCTCTTTACGAGCAAGTAATGAACTGGCTACTCTTCAAGAAGAATGATTAGATTAGTTATTTCCCTCTCTTCCTCCAAACACCTTATATTTATAATTAGTTAAATTCAACCTTCCATACCCTTTTTTTTTTTTTTTTTTTTTTTTTTTTTTGGTCCGTCATCCATTTTATATTTAGTCCACTTGCGCTCAAAAGCACTTTCCTTTTATTCAAATACATATCAATAAAATATTGTTTGTCTTTATCCAAATATATATCATCTGTGGCGACTCTTTGCCAAGAATCATTAATGAAAACTGTAGATGCTTGGTTGTACCGTAGATAGGTGAAGAAAAAGAGTGTAAAATGTGCGATGTAATTTCATGAAAATGTCCAGGATGGTCAGGTTAGAATTTCTCCTTGATCTGTATATCCCCCTTTGACCAAAATGGCATATGCATTTAAACGCCGCTTTTTGAATCATGTCTTAGGTGGCTTTGCCGAAAAAAAAAAATCAGCTCAAAAAAAAAAAATTTTCGCCTTTTTTTTTTTCTTTTTCTTTTTTTTTTTCATTCATTCTTATTACATACAACCATGGGTAAAGAAAAGACTCACGTTAACGTCGTCGTCATTGGTCACGTCGATTCTGTAAGTATCCTTTTATGCACCAAATTATATAGTTTATGAAATGATTTATATCAACTAATTAAAAAAAACATATTCTCTTTTCAATAGGGTAAATCCACCACTACTGGTCACTTGATCTACAAGTGTGGTGGTATTGACAAGCGTACCATTGAAAAGTTCGAAAAGGAAGCTGCTGAACTCGGTAAGGGTTCCTTCAAGTACGCCTGGGTGTTGGACAAGCTTAAGGCTGAACGTGAACGTGGTATCACCATCGATATTGCTCTCTGGAAGTTCGAAACCCCCAAGTACCACGTCACCGTCATTGACGCTCCTGGCCATCGTGATTTCATCAAGAACATGATTACTGGTACTTCTCAAGCTGATTGCGGTATTCTTATCATTGCTGCTGGTACTGGTGAATTCGAAGTAAGTATATGGAAGAATATTTTTCACACACGCGAAGTCGATTTGGTGTCAATTTATTTACTCGTTTTTTTTTTTTGTTTATGCTATTATATAGGCTGGTATCTCCAAGGATGGTCAAACCCGTGAACACGCTTTGTTGGCTTTCACTCTCGGTGTCCGTCAATTGATCGTTGCTATCAACAAGATGGATTCTACCAAGTGGTCCGAACAACGTTTCAACGAAATCATCAAGGAAGTTTCTGGTTTCATCAAGAAGATCGGTTTCAACCCCAAGTCTGTCCCCTTCGTCCCCATCTCTGGCTGGCACGGTGACAACATGTTGGACGAATCTACCAACATGCCCTGGTACAAGGGATGGAACAAGGAAACCAAGGCTGGTGCCAAGTCTGGTAAGACTCTCTTGGATGCCATTGATGCCATTGACCCCCCTCAACGTCCCTCCGACAAGCCCCTCCGTCTCCCTCTTCAAGATGTGTACAAGATCGGTGGTATCGGTACTGTGCCCGTCGGTCGTGTCGAAACTGGTGTTATCAAGGCTGGTATGGTCGTCACCTTCGCTCCCGCTAACGTGACCACTGAAGTCAAGTCCGTCGAAATGCATCACGAACAATTGGTTGAAGGTCTCCCCGGTGACAACGTCGGTTTCAACGTCAAGAACGTTTCCGTCAAGGATATCCGTCGTGGTAACGTCTGTTCCGACTCCAAGAACGACCCCGCCAAGGAATCCGGTTCCTTCACTGCCCAAGTCATTGTCCTTAACCACCCTGGTCAAATCGGTGCTGGCTACGCTCCTGTCTTGGATTGTCACACTGCTCACATTGCCTGTAAGTTCGCCGAATTGTTGGAAAAGATCGATCGTCGTTCCGGTAAGAAGCTCGAAGATGCTCCCAAGGTAAGTCTGAATTTATTTTTTATATCATTTTGTGCCTATTTCTCACCTCTTTTACTGTATCTTTCCCTGCACCGAAAATTAGTTTGTTAAGAGCGGTGACTCTGCTATCGTTAAGATGATCCCCTCCAAGCCCATGTGTGTCGAAGCTTACACTGACTACCCTCCTCTTGGTCGTTTCGCTGTCCGTGATATGCGTCAAACCGTTGCTGTCGGTGTCATCAAGGCTGTTGAAAAGGTTGACAAGGCTGGCAAGGTCACCAAGGCTGCTGCCAAGGCTGGCAAGAAATAAATCATTTGATTTACTTCCTTTCCACCTCCACCCTCTTTGACTTCTCTTATATGTGTTCACTATCCTCCCTTTATATAGTATCTTTTTTTATCATTCAATATGGACGTTTTATATATACATTGTTGCGTTTGATTGAAAAGGTGATTTTTTATTGCCTTTTTGTTTGTAAATAAAAAAAAAAACAAAGATCTTGTCAGTGTTTTATTGCTCATAATGTGATGTGGGGGGACCATTAAAAAATCAACGGGATTTGAATTTGCATGATTTATTTTTGGGATTATTATGATCAATTAGAGTTGGGCTCTAGGATTGAGGACACCTTGAATCAGCGATTGTCAATATGCGTGATGAAACGCTGTCATTTGGAAACGATATTTGGGACTGCCGTTAGATTAGAGTCAACTATGATTAGCTTTACAGTTTTTATATATTCCTGAATAAAAAATGTCTTTATTTTTTTTTTTTTTACCGTTAGTTTGCCCCTCACACATTTGATTTATCTTACACCATAAATCCCTTTTTACAATCGCCCGCTTTCAGGTTAGTGTTGATGATACTAGCTTATGTTTATCATGCGCTTCGATGAAATGTGTCCTCTTTTTAACCATAATCTTTCTAGAGTGCCGACATTTTGGATGTATCGTACCTCTAAAGGTTCCACAGGTGGCTGTTAATTGGAAACTCATCTCATCCCTCAATAATGTAGACGCATTTTTTCTTAAAAAGATATTACCTTTTTTTAAGGGAGGAGCTATGGAGGTGCCAAAAAAACAATTGAAATCCCGCCCAAGTGGAAGAATTAATTTTTCCCTCCCTTTTTTTTCCCTCTCTTTTTTTTCTTTTCTTTTCATTTTTTTCTCCCTTTTACTTTTTCTTCACCATTCAACTTCTATGAGGTTATGTTGGACTTGGATTAGAGCCAGGTCTAGTTTAGTAGGGTTTTCAGCTCAGGGATTACAAGATGCATGGGGAAACCCTTTCATTTTGGATTCAGGATTTTGGACTCACCATTAGTTGGCTTATTAGAGTCTTTCCTAGTTTAGTTTTAGTTTTAGTTTGTCCACAGTTTGTATCTTCATCTGAATAAATTATATTTTGCTTTTTTTTTTTTTTTTTTTACAAACTTCATTGAAAAATGACCCATTAAGTCTTTCTTGTGCCTTGTGTGTAATAGATCCCTTTTTACCATTGCCCCCTAGATGTATTGCTATACTTCAATAAAGGATACCCGTTTGCCTTTCTCCTGCCTGTATTGTACAGTACAATAGATCCCTTTTTACAATTGTCCCTTGAGTTTAGTGTTGGGCATTCTTCAAATCTCTCATTAGCCTCCCTTAATCTCCCTCCATCTTCTTGTAGGCCTTTTGTTCGCTTCACTTGTTGCAATAAACACGTTATCTTTAGTTTTAGTATCTATTATTATCTTCCAATTTACTTCAATAAATTTTTCTTTTATACTGGCCATCCTCTTAAACATTATATAATAAACAATGTCGCTATTATTGCTGATTTGTGCGTGTCCTACCCGGCACTTAGACCATTATAATCACTTTTTCTCGGCAAAAGTCCCAGGAACAGGTTGACAATCGTAGATTACTTAATGTTAAAGATAACCATATTCGTGCTCGACCAATCATGTAGATGAAGCTAGGACGTGATGTGAATGAGCTGCCGTTAGTTTCGTCGGAATATCGAGGTACCTCTTTTTGCCATATATGGGTTTGAAGGCACCTCCAAATTACAAACTCCCGTCTTTGTGCTCTATCAGATCCATCAGATATTGAACAGTCCTTCCTCTTCCTTTTTTTTTCGTATGATTCAATTCTCTATGATATCATTCGTACCAGTCATGTCCGGTAATCATATTTGCTGCCTATTGATCAAGTTATAAAGTAGTGCAGCACTGAGTTTTTATTGCATGTAGCTTTTCCATATTTTCTCATTTTTCCACAATATATTGACTGGTACCTAACCACAAAAACAATTTAAGTAGAAATATATGATATCATATAGTGTAATTGTTATCCCGTGTCTCTATGATAACATGGCAATGTTCTTTTTGAGCCAAGAAAATCCGTGGTAAATAAGAGATTTATCAGATGCTCTTTTAAATTGAGCCGTACAAAACACGTGCCATAAAACTTCAGTGTGTGTTCTGTCTTGTCATGCAAGTCCTTTCCACATTCATCATGACTTGGTTGATGGCAGCAGAACACAGGTCCATCCCTTTGATCTTATCCTTTTCTGGTAGTACGTGTTACAGAACCGCTATGTTTTAATAATATCCGTGACAGAGTGATGGAAATATTCATTTGGGTGTGATATCAAAGTTAAAATACAGTATATTTATTAATTCGCATGTCATACTTACTGGGCAGAATATATTAAAAAGTAAGCCTATAGAGACCATATCGCCAATCAATTTCCGGCGGGGGTTCAAATAATATCCAAATTTGTTACAAAAAAAAATGGAGATCACCCTTTTTTTTCATTTCCTTTGATTTTTTTTTTTGCTTTTCTTTTGATACCCCACCTCTTCATCCATCTATTTATACGTTAAATATACCCCTCATGCTAAAAGTTGATACCAGACCTACACCTACAAATTCATGGACCAAGGTACAGGCGCTCACCAACTTCATACAATTGAATTCATTAAACTCCCCAGCTGCTTCAACGAAGTACAACGCCACAGCGAGGGCCTCACCATCGGATACTAGAAATGCTGCTCACCCTCAACGTAGCTCACCGTGTCAGCCAAAATCTGATCGACTCAAGATCTTTATTGGAAGCTGGAATATGAAAGGTCGTTTGATTGAACTGGAACCCTTCTTGAATATTTTACAACCGTCTGTTACCAATAGTCCAACAGAGAACCCGACTTCACAATCCGATAGCGGCAAAATACTGGTGGAACAAAGTGGCGACAATGGCGTGTCTCCGTTTTTGGAGTCAAGCTCATTGCATCCTTATCATCTTTTGGCTATTGGCACTCAAGAATGTGAACGTGACATCTCCGAATCTCTTTTTTACCCTTCCAAGGAGGTATGGGAAAGTAAGCTCTCTGATTACCTTGGCAACCAGTATAAACTTTTACGCTGTGAAACTCTGGCAGCAGTTCATGTGGCGGTGTTTGTGTGGAAACCTGTGGCAGCTTACGTCAAGAATGTCCATAGCGCTGCTATCAAAACTGGCTGGGCTAATATGGTTGGGTAAGAAGATATAAAAGATGGAGGAGACGGAGGAAAATAGTTTATAGAATCTGGTACTAATTTGCAATTCTTCTTGTTTACAATATGTACATAGGAACAAAGGGGCAGTTGCTGTATCTTTAGACTTTGGATCGCAATCATTACTTTTTATCAATTGTCACTTACGGGGTAAGTCTTGAATAAAATCAAATATTAGAGAGAGAAAGGGGCAGGGGTGGGGGTGGGGGATACCGTACTTTTACTCATTGCTTGCAGAGAGAAGTATTGGAAATGTACAGACCAGTCAACTAACAGGACTTGTGTTATTTTTAGCTCATCAGGCCAAACTGGCAGAACGAAATGCGAACATCCATCGAATTCTTCATGAACTGCAAATCAAAGGCGGTAAAGCGACACGGACACAACCAAACAACACCATCTTCCGTATACCTTCTATAAAAAAACTGGCCAAATCTTCCAAGTCGACAAAATCAACAAAATCTGCAAAATCTGCAAAATTGAAGGAATCTAGTGGAAAAGTTGAAATAGCTAAAGAACACCACAACACACCATCTACCAACATGAAGCCAGTGATAAAGGATCGAAAAAAAGTCATTGGCACTAATCCATCGAAAAATTCTACCGGCAACAAAGCAACATCCAGCAAAAGTACAGAACCTACAAAAAGCGAAAATACGCCAAACAAAATATCTGGTGATACCAAACGCAACAAAAATACATCACCTAGCATCAAATCCGTGGGCTCAGCCAGAAAGAAAAAAAATGGTCCTGAATACTCATCATCTACATCAGCCGACGATCAACACAGTGTCATGGAACAATTTGCACACGTTTTTTTATTTGGCGATACGAATTACAGGCTCAACTTGAATACACGCCAGTTTGTTTTAGACACTATTCAGAAACAAGACTTCCAGACTCTTTTGAAGTATGATCAACTGACGTTAGAGCGCCAACAATGCACCACACCATTAGCCACCTTCAAGGAACACCCAATTAACTTTATACCAACATACAAATTCGATACCTTGGAAACGATCCCCACCACCACCGAATCATCATCCTCTTTACCTGTGAACTCCGCAGCGACGACAACGAATTGCAAAACCAAGCCATTGTTCTACCCACCATCAGCGTCATCAGCACCATCATCCATACCACAAACTCCAGTGACGGCTATGACAACATCCTCTTCTTCTTCATCATCCCAGTCATTTGTGATTACGCCAACCGACTCATTACATAGCAATGGAAGTATCTCCGTACGATATGACACAAGCCCTAAACAACGTATACCTAGTTGGACCGACCGGATTTTATGGCATGATCGAGAACAACAGCAACCAAGCGATGACATCTCCACCACAACACCAGCACCTTTATCCGCTTCAGGACCTACCATGGCATCTATTGCTACTACAGCCACAACGTATTCACCCAATCCACATTCAAAATCGAAGCTCAATTTGAAATGGATCTCTGCGCTTACAAGGAAAAATAAAAGCGGTGGACTGGAAAGAGGCGTTGTTGAACGACCAGTGGACAAAAGTACAGTCTGCTATCATTATAATACAGTGATGGATCCACGTTTAGTAAGTCTGAAAAAAAAATCACATTCGTTTTGAAGCATGCATCTTCGTTTATTTATTTATTTATTTATTTATTTATTTATTTATTTATTTATTTATTTATTTATTTATTTATTTATTTTGTTTAGATGGGAGCGAGTGATCATTTACCCGTGATTGGTATCTTTGGCGTTTGGTTTGATGATTGGGAATCTGGGACAAGTATCAAGCGGACAAGATCCATCAAGTCAATCAAGAAAAAGATCCCTCTATGGAAAAAATGGCTTCAATGATTAGCTATACCCTCTCTATCGTACACCCTCTCCCTTCCACTTACACTATTATTTATATTAGTTTATTATTATACCTCCAGTTTATCATATTAGGCTTACACTATATTATTTATTTATTTATTTACCACTTCTTCAAAATAAAATTATTTTATGAGTTCTTACTTTTACTTCATTCATGTGTCATGTACTGTATTATTACCCCTTGATGTCTGTTTTTATTTTCATCTTCAGGATACGCCAATATTTTTTTTTCTTTTTTGGATCGACATACAATGGCTAATATATTTGCCCGCCCCCCCCTCCGAACCTATTGAGTAGTCTGCGCGGGAAAAAAAGGTTTTGTAATATTGTGATAAAGTATGGTGATCATGATAGTTTATTACAAGTACAAAAAATATACAATTCAAATATATACAGGGAAATGTGTATTATCATTGGATGACAAAAAAGAAAGGCAGGGGAATATAAAGAGTGTGATAAAAAAAATGAAAGGATTGATCTAATACTAAGCAGAAGTAACTGGAGCAATGGAATCATAAGCGGGTAAAGAATTTCCAGCATAGCTATAAAGGCGCCCAGTTCGCAAAGCAGTGGTATATGAAGGAACTCTAGATAAATCAACACCCATCCATGGTAATGGATCCAAAGGTGAGACGGAGATTTCATCACCATCATCAGCATCAGCAGACGAAGCAGAAGAAAAGGAGGCTGATGATGCGCAAGAGTTTCGAATAGATTGTTGACTTTCTCTTAGCGAAGTAGGTACGGAGGATATGGGCGAGTCAAGATCAATGTCATTGATGACGGCAGGATAGTAAGGTGCTGTCCTCCATGCATCTTCGTAAGCTGGTAATACTGTCGCATCTTCTTCAGGAACCAATTCCACCAATGATAAAGGCACTGAGACTCGAAGTTCTATATAAAGAATATATGCATTAGATCGATGGGTAAAAAAAAAAAAAAAAAAAAAATTGTGTACCTGAAATGTGACCGTCGGGATTTGAAAATGCGACGGTTACTTTGAGCTTGTGATAAACATCAATAAATTCACTTTCCACATCAGCATGAATAAAATCAACAGTAGAGGCAAGATGTTGATGGCGACGAGCAATGCTTTGATTATCAGGGACGATGATTGTTTCGGTTTTAGACCACCCAGTTCTTGAATTATCTGGAAGAGTAAGGGGATGCGCACGCTGAATAAAATGTTTATCACAAAAAGTGGCAATGACTTTTTTTTCTGTGCTTTGATGATCATTGGCACGAAAGCGAATGTATTCCTTGAGCACCATTTGAATGGATTGCACCTCTAAATGATCACACAGTGGTTTAATATCAAAAGTCACCGGGATGGAAGCACCAGCCCAATACACCTGGCTAGGGACATAGATTCGATAAGTCACCTTGTCGGCCCACAAGTTATTAATTTCTTGAGGTTGTTGCTGAGCAGTCATTTGCGAGTTGAGTTGAGGGGTATGGATAATACGAAGTTCTCGGGTAGAAATGTAATTGGGTGAAAAAGTAGGTCGATCGACTTGAGCCTTGAAGGAGTAAATTAAAGACCCGATATCGTGGTGAAACGTGGATGGAAGATGACCAGGTAAGGCTAATTCGAAATCATAGTGGTATTGCTCCCCTTTATCAAAATGGTGTACCTTATGACCTTTGGGTAGAAATTGCCACTCTTCTTCCATGATTGTTTTTTTGTCCTTATAGTGTCGTTGTGAAGGCCCTGAAAAAAAAGAGGAACGTTTAATTTTTTTCAGGTTTTTTTTTTTTTTTTTTTTTTTTTCAGCGTACCTTCTACCCAATGAACGTTAAGATGACCAGCAAATTTCAAACTGATTCCTTTAACTTTGATATTTTCATGGCAATTCAAAACTACAGATCCACGAAGCATGACACCCGCCGCTTCATCAGTGGAACCATGTAAAATAATATGGTTCGTCTCCAAATTGATTTTCAGATCAGCTCCAGGATGTGATGATGAGAGTGATTTAATCATATTGTAATATAGTGTAATATGGAGTAATATTAAAAAAAAAAAAAGGTGCGATAACAAAGAGAAAAAAAATAAGGGAAAAGAAGCAAACCCTTTATATATATATATGCCTATCAAACAATAATGGATCATGATTACCCCGTCGAGCTGACAAATCGGCAAAACGATTCAAATCAGGATTTATGCTGACCATCAATTATTTTTTTGTTTTTAGCTGTACGGAAAATCTTTTTTCAAATGACCGGTGTAACTTTTTCCAGTCAAGTTTAGTTTAAATATGGAATATCCTCTTACTCTAAAGACCATTAATCCCATGTGCTTTTTTTTTTTTTAAGAAAAAAATTTTTTTTTTGATCTGATGGTTATGTTTGTTGTTTCCAGTACCACTTCCCCAAATATGTAATTTCCGCAAAAACATCCCAACGCTCCCGCCTAAAAGATAAAAAGAATAATGGAAGGAATGGGCTAAATCCTGTTCCGACAAAAAAAAAAAAAAATCAACAAGCCCAGCTCCGCCTTGTATTGTTTTTTAATGATGACCCGGTATAAAGCTGGTGTTTGAAGGCAATTGTAGATCAGAAGGTTTTTATTCAAATATAACAGATGACAATAAATGATAATGAACTAAATCAACTAATAAACTGCAATGATAAACTACCACGCATACTACAGCTACAAAAGCAAGGAATCCCACGGATAATGAGAGAGGTATATTTTGTTTTGTTGCATGATTTCGACACCATCCGACTTGCTATCAAAAGGATCTGTTGCTTGCCACAGTTGTTCAAATTCTGCATCCGGAGATTCTTCCGCTGACCGTCGCCACATTTCTTCCCGAAGACGTTTGTGCTAAGATAGGACCAACTCGTTAGTAACTGCTCTATTCATTCATCATAAGATCATACGATAATATCATATTGCTCTTACCCTTTCTCTATCTTGTTCCATTCTATTCAATATATCCGCTTTGGTAAATACATTCGCCTTGTTGTCTTGCTCCTCCTTTATCTTCTGTAAGCTGATACGGAAAAAAAAAGAGGATTAGTCGCATGATAATTTGATGTGTTCAAAACTAACCTGTCACCGCATGATGCGAGAACCTTTTCCGCCCCCTCTATAGTACTCGTATCAAAATATTTTTTCTCCTTCCAATGTAGGAGTAACTAAAAAAGAAAAGAATCCTAGTTAAAATTTTGCCTGTGCCATTTCGTCGTTTTCATATCTTCATTACCTTCCGTGTGCTTGAGACATTGACTATGCCTTTGCTACTTGATAAAGCCACTGCATTGATGATCCGTAGTACGTTTGGTTCGATGAGCTCCGTATATCCTTTGAATTGAATCTTTCGACTCATCGATAGTATACAGTCCAGTACATAAAGAATGTTCAGTCGTGTATTGAGTGATGTCTAAAGTAATACAGAAATGAGGTGAGTTATCCATTACTTCTTTTATTTGTAACGGGTTACCTTCTCAATTTCCTCCAATAAGCAGCTGTACAGATCTTCAGACAATGGACGATGTTTTATGGCGAATCGTGCGGTTTTTTGAATTGATTGTTGTGAGGCGTTCAGTTTTTTCAATAGAGATATAAATTGTAGGCGGCATTCAAAAGGATCTAGGTCTTCAGACATGGTATATATAATAATTTAGAGGAAAAAAAAAAAAGGAAAAGTGTACTCCCCAAAAATCGAGAAAAGATTTATATCCCCGCACAGAATTTTTACGTCTACCCACTCATAAATATTTAACCGAAATATCCATGTGGATGACAATTTTTTCCTGGAACAATGTGATCCCTTTAATTTGACACAACAATTATCAACTTGATTCACTAACTACTAAAATCAGAATTATTTATTCCTTGCTATTTTTCTTTTATTCTTCAATCGTTTACTCTATCATACATTATTGTCCCACGCTGCGTCATAATAGTACCACTCAGTTTCTTTGATATAGTATATAGTCTAATCTGAGAGGGTAAGATATTATATGGTGCGTGAAAAAATATTATACAGTGAAGGGGGGGGGGAAACTAAACTAGGCCGAATTGATCTACGGTGAGTTCAAAGTCATCATTAGAAGAGAGTCACCATAATACCACCGACTATACTGGTTGCCTTAAATGGAAAATAGAATCAACATGCGGCGATTGTTGAACGGTGACGATTGCTATCAAAAAAAGAGGACTATCACATTGACGATGTTGTATGGTGTTGATTGCTGTACCTTTTTTGTAAAAAAAAAAGATCGTTCATGAGAGACAAAAAAAAATTCACATCCCGCCCACGTGGATTTTTATTTACTCCAAATAATTTTTTCCCTTTTCCTTTCTTTTCATCCTTTTTTTCTTCGTCATTTAACTTCAAAGGGCTTATTTTGGACTTAGATTAGTATCAGGACTAGTTTAGAAGGTTTTCCAGCTCAGGGATTACAAGATGCATGGGGAAACCCTCTCATTTTGGATTCAGGATCTTGGACCACCAATAGATGACTTTATGAAGCCTTCATTAGCTTGGTTTAGGTTTAGTTTGTCATAGTTTGTGTCAACATCTCAATAAAATATGTCTTTTTTTTACATGCTTTAAAGAAAAGTGTCCCATTAGTCCCGTTCATGTCTCTTGCAACAGATCCCTGTTTTACTGCCATCACTCCTTTTGATTAGTGTTGACTTTTGCTGCGCTTAAGTAGCAGATACACCTTTATTCTCTTTTATATCTTGTACAATATAATAGATCCCTTTTTTTAGTCTTTACTTCAGATTAGCATAGTTCATTCTTCAGATCTTCCTCCAATCTCCCTCATGCGACCTCCATGGGAACCCTTGTTGTAATGAACTCCGCTTTTAGCTCCATTATCACCAACCATCCATCGGCTTTTTTTAGTTGTCATTAGTTTAGTTCAGCGTTAGTATGCTATAGTTTGTATCTACTTCTAAATAAAACATGTCTCTATTATTGCATGCTTCCACGAAAAGTGTCCCATTAGTCTCTTTCGTGACCCGTTATATAGTAATAACGACAGCATTGTAACGCTTCTCTGAGTGCCGAAACATTCATCTGCCTTTTATCTCCTCCGCTTTGAATACTTTCCCACAGAGTCCCAACGACTAAAAGACAATATTAAATCACTAAATATCAAACGTGATATTATTTCATATGTACAGTAGAGCATTCCCTTTTCTCAAAGTTATAGCTAGTACACTGTGATAGAAAGAACTCAATGGATTTTCTTTTCAACTGTCACTGCACCATGTATACTAATATATCAAAGGTTTTCTGCCGTAATACGCCATTTTCCTCCCCGAGCGATCGATTGTATATACAGATAATGCAAAAATAAAGCACTATCCATGTAGAGCGGCTCCAAATAATACATATAAAGGCACTATATTTTTTTTATTATGTAAACAAATTGGTAAATGAATTTCACTGTTACTATGCGATAAATAAATAATGCGACTGCATTATATAAACTATGCTAAGGGAATGTATAAATATGTATACAAAAAGACATGGATAGATAATAGAATGATGTATCAATTTTATTAACATGACGATGACTAATTCTAAATAAATAAATGATGATAGGGCGGTAATAACAAAACAAACCAAAAAGAAAAAGGAGGAGGAGACTAGAATAACATTTAATATTTACACAAGCATGCCGGCCAAGCAAGCAGAAATCCAAGTAGACCTACACAAAAAAGTTGTGATGAGTTTGCGTATCTATTTCTTAAACGAGAGAAGGGATATGAGACAAACTTACATTGCACCGCAAAGCATTGCGGAAACCGCCAATGATGAAATGGCAGCTGTACGAGATTTGGCGAGACCACCTAGTACACTGACTTGTAAACCAATGGAGCCAAGATTAGCAAAACCACATAAGGCATACGTGGCAATAAGCTTCGATCGTTCAGAGATTACACCGTCATAAGTAGATTTCAACTCCTGGTAAGCAACAAATTCATTAGCCCACACCTTCAGAGCCAGAAGCTGACCAACGGATACAACATCTTTATTTTCAACGCCCATCAACCAAGCAATCTATTAATTATTAGAACAAAAAAAAGTGGCATCAGTAAAAAGCGGCCACCCCCGTCTCTACAAATGTATACTTACTGGGACAAAAATATAGCCGGTAATCAATTGCAGAGTTAAATCTTGAATTGTCAAAAAGTTACCAATCCATGTGAGCCCCGCATTTACCGCATATAATAAAGCCAGGAGAGTAATCAAATTGGCAGCCATGGACAAAATGATCGTAAGACCAATACCAGCTCCCCTTGAAGCCGCATCCAAAATGTTGTTCGCCTTTTCTTCTTCTTCAGGGACGGTGACGCCGTTCATAGTAACTGGTACTTCAGTTTCAGGGTATCGAAGTTTGGATACTGCAATGGAGCAAGGAATGGACATAATGCAAGAAGTCTGTATGATAAATAAAGAGTAATAATAACAACATGATTTAAAAGGAAATCATTCGTTTTAATGTATGAGACCCTTACCAAGAGCGATCCGCCATCAATGCCAATTGCGATATAACCGTAGAGAACAGATCCACTAATAGTAGCAAATCCACTTGTCATCACCTGATGTAGTTCAGCATCCGTCAGCACAGGCAAATAAGGTTTGATGAGAAGTGCATTTTCACCTTGACCTAAAAATGGCTATTTAAGAAAAACAGATCAATGATTTAGTTTTTTTTTTCAATTCATATCATACTCATCTTTTCTTACAGAGGCAACAGCCACTACAGCTTCAGCACCGGAAATGCCCAATAACGATGTAAATATAAATGAGCATTTTGTCAATAACCATTGCAGCGCGCCAAAGTAATACAAGATCTGGACTGTTGCAGCAAAGAAGATCAGCGCAGGGAAGACAGACACAGCAAATGCGGAGGAATTGGCAACATCTTCACCGAAAACAAAAGCGGTCCCGTGATATGCCTTGCTGAGGTAACCTTGAGCAAATTGACTTGCCCATCCAAAGATGTCATGACCAGCATTAGATCGGAATACAAATAAGGCTAATAAAAATTGGAGCAGCATACCACCAGAGATAGTGTTCCAATTGATGGAGCGTCGATGCTAATCAATAAATATATCCATCAGTACATGTTGTCCATTTGCTAATAACTAATCCATCTTTTTTTTTTTTGTTTACCTTGGATGATAACACCATAATACCAATAAAGACGCCCATTCCAAAAAGACTAATGACACGTTGCACACGGGTAGATTCTTCTTTTTCAGGTAGGGAGAATACAGTGACAACCATGACCACGGTAACCAGACCTGCATAGAGAAAGGTACGAATCAAAGGAGATATACGCATGATGGGAGAGGACACGATATGGATAATCTTGCCGCATGGCTTTGTGACCACTGTCGTAGGGATATAATTGAAGATCATGAATAAACAGAACCAGGCATAAATCAAACCGAGGATCAGATTTTCTTGATTGTAACCCTTGGGTACTTGAAGTGCATAAGCAGCAGCCAAAAATCCAGTGAAGATTAGCCACATGATCAAGCTACGACAAAAAAAAAAAAAAAAAAAAAAAGTCAGCTTATAAATATCATATGGCACATTATGCTGTGGATACTTACTGGCACCAAGGTCGATAACGAGTATACATGGCACCTAAAGACCAATTCCTTTTTTGTTTCTGTTCTTGCCGGTCACCACAGGAAGGTTCGTATTCGCAAGTTTTGCTAGCGCCATCTTCCACCATGTCGATATTGGTATGTTCCCCACTATAAACTGTCATTTTTTCATCCAAGGCTGATAAAGTCAAGTCAGGGTCAGTCTTTTTTATATCCCCACCAATACTGTCGCGCCTATGTGTTGTGGTTGTAAGGCCATTGTCCGGAGCGGGAGCGCCAGAGCAGGATATAACAGAAGGTCTTCTTCCATCTTCCTGTATTCTAGTATCGCCATGAGGTTCATCACCGTTGTTGATCACCTTTTTAGTATCCATCCAGTATCAAAAAGTGTCGTACGACGATGATAGGAGTATGGCAATGTTGGTTTTTGTAAAAATAATATATATTTTGTACACGCAGAAAAAAAAAAAAAAGAAAAAGGAAAAGAAGAAGAAAAAAAAAAAGACAGAAAATAAAAAAACAAGGTTTATTTCATTTGGCAGGAAAAGCGGGGACAGCAAGAAAAAAATTTTCATTGGCGAGGAAGTTAAGCTGTATGCGGGGCCTAAACTGCCATTCCGTCCCGTACCTCCGGTGTGTTCTTGGCAGTGATTTTCCCATATGGCATCCTTATATAAACATTATAAATCATTCGATGAAAAATATAGTTTATATATTTATAAAAATAATTGGCAAAATAAATAGTTTATTTCTATAAAATATAATCGACAAATATACTAAAACTAAATACATATAAATTGGAGAGGGGACTATAAACTATGTGAGATGGGAGGAATAAACTATAAAGTATGGGGTAGGAGGAATAATAAACCAGGTGAGGTGGGAATGAGTAATAAACGAATGAAGAGGATAAGAAAGGGTGGACCAGATCCAACATGCTTAATGAGATAGCCATAATTATTCTGATGATAGTGGAAGAGCACCCAGTCTACCAAAAAAAAAAAAAAAAAAGTAGCGTGTATCAATAGAATGTTCATCTACCAAAGTCCACCAACCATACTATTTTTTTTTTTTTTCATTCTCTGTTTTACCTGCTTAAAAACATCAAAAGCCTATGTCTTGAGCATTCTTGATAAACCTCCAACAATGAACGACCTTTGTACGTGCCCAGTCGAAGATTTCGTAAAAACCCGTAAAATGCAATCACTGATTTCAATCTGTCCGCACAATATCGATCAATGCAAGCCCATTCATCAAAGTAAGATATCCTGAATCGGAAAGCCAGTTCCTTTTCCATTGCTGATGCGTCTTCTTCATTGTCCAAAACCCGTCGTCCACAGGTTGCACAGGAGATATAGTGTCCTTGGTCCATCATCGATGATGACGTCGATGAAGATAAAGTGGATGAAGATGAGGCTGTTGTCGTGGTTGTCGTCGTGGATGAAGAGGATACCAATGCTGCTGCTGTTGCTGGTGTGGTGGTGCTCACTATTGTTGTTGTTGTTGCTGCTGATCCTCCTGAGGCCGTCGTCGCGATGGCTGAATCATCCAATGAAGAAGCTAACTTATCCCAGAGACTAGGTTTGTTTTTCTTTGTCAGTCGATCCTTTCGCAGTAAGGCAGCCAGTTCACGTACAAATCCAGGTGGGCATTTTTCCACAAAGCATGTCTTGATTTGAATCGATTCCAGAATCCGTTTGCTGTTGGTTGTCTTGGGATTGGGTCCAAATCGAAGGCAAGGTTCAATATCTTCCGCAAGGCACAATTTTATGAAGGGTAAACCATGCAGTTTTCGCAATGAGAATGATGTTGAAGTGGCGCTATCCATGAATTCTTGAAATTCTAAAAGTTGTTCATCGTCTTCAAACGTTTCTAGTTGTACGTTGTCGTTAAGGTAAATGTGCTGTCCACCGTGTTGTAATGCTTCCAAGTCAATTTTGGCTCTAGTCAAAAAATTTTGACAAGTTGTTGGAATGGCGAAGCCAGGAGAGATAGTGATAGTATTGTCCATTGCTCCAGGTGCCGGTGATGGTGTGGTTATACTGCTTCTTTCACTTCTCGTGTTTCCATTGTCATTGGTATCGTTTTCGCTGATGTTGCTGTGGTTGAATACAAGCGCTGTTGGTGATGCTGTCATATTCGTGTTCGCTGATATTCTACGCTGCCCGTCTTGGTGATCACCCCATCGACCCATATTCATACGAAGCACTTGCATTTGCTCTCCGACGCGGTCCAATTCCAATTGAGTTTGATCCAGCGACTGTTTGAGTTCACCACATGAAGACTCCAAGGTAAGCTTTTCCTGTTGTTCAGTTTCCACCATATCACGTGCTTCTTTGAAGAGATGCTGACCTAGTTCTTCGATTTCCCGCTTGGCCGCTTGCTTGGATATTTCGATAGCTTCGATTTGTGCACTTTCGTCATTGTATTTCGTTTGTAGTAATGTCATATCTTGCTGCAGTGATATCAGTTCTTCTTCACGAATCATAAGTGCTTCACGATGTTCCAGGAGTTGTTGTTGTAGTGCCATCATTTCATTCTGCTGTTGGTCATGGGTAGCTGTAACATCCATAACTTGTCGTCGGTATCCCCTGAGTTGTTTCGCACGCTCGATACGTTCATTTTGCCAAAGTGACATTGCTTCAAGTGACGTATCACAGATAGCGCAGTGTTCCGAGTCCATGGACACCAACCAGTGGTAGCAGGGGCAAGTCATAAGGGAAGAATGATGTGGCGTCTCTGGACTGTTGTTGTTTGTGGTGCTGGTGGATGACAGGGATGCGCGATCTGTTGTTGGTGAAATCATCGTTGGCACGTTGGTTTCATTATTAGCTGAGGAATCGGGTAATGGTGTTGTATACGCTGTGTTGTTGGAGAGACGTGTTTTGAATTGAGCCTGATCCACACTAACTTGGAGTTGACTAAATAGCGCTGCAATATCCTTTGGATGATTGTTGGATAGGGTTTGTACATGGGGTATCATTTCATTTGATAACGACTTTGGCAAACAAAGGTAGAGAGGAAAGAAAGAAAAAATATAAAAAAGGACCAATTAGGATTCTGGTATATTTTTAGAGTCTCCCCTCAATTTTTTTAATTTGTGTCACAACGCACCAATGCTAGATTCGGGTTTTTAAAACAGTGCACATAATCGTCTCTGACTGAGGGAACTGAGCGTGCTCATCGAATGTCATATGATTGCTAGCTCCATATTCCTATTCCATCGAATCAGACATATTCAATCATTGGCGAAATTCAGTACATCATCAATAACAATCTAATTGATCAGCCATAATACCATGGATTTTCATAGGAGGTCAACATAACTTCAAATTCAATATTACCATAAATGAATAAAAAAAAGTAACACCAATCATGAATTGTATAATGTATATAAAATGTTCGTTTATTGAAGTAATAAAAAATGAGAGTGTATGATAAAAGTATGTAACTAAACTAAGCTAAACTAGTGATAGAGTCCTAAGAGGGTGAGGAAGGGAAAGGGGCGTTTTTTTTTTTATATATACAAAAAAAAAAACCACTATTAACTGGAGAAGAAAAAATCCAAATAGAAAATATTATCAATCAAATCCTTCTTTCTCAATAAGACGGTCTACAATGGCGTGACGGTATTGAATAATATAATTCTGTATATGTAATGAAGAAAAAACAGGAGAGGAAAGGTTAGTATCACTCTCAAGGTAGAATGATCTCATGATTTCTTTTTTTCTTAACTTACGGAAAAGGTTGATGTTCTGGTACCAACAAACCGTTCGGCCCATGCACACACAGTAGCATCCACAAACATAACAAGATGATCGGCCAAGGACTTGTGAGGATCCAGAGTAGATTTGATGGTCGTCAAAGGTTCATACCAAGTGGTTTCAAAGTCAGCCATGACAAAAGTACAAGGGAAAGCATCGAAGATGGAAGCCAAATCTGGGTTTGTTCTAGGAGAAGGTGCGTCTGTTGCAATATAAAGGATCATTTGATTCAATTCTGCACATTGTTTGAGCCGATCATGTAATTCCAAAGGTTGAAGCTGCTGACGTATAGATTCTGGTGCTTTTGGCAACGGTGTCGAATAGTGTTGTTTTGTATCCGTCGTGTTGATTTGTTGTGATTTGTTGTTTGAGTTTCCAATTAGATCGTTGACCATCGTTTCAGATCCATTCATGATGGACCACAATTGGTGAACAAATTCAGGAACACGATCCTTTAATCCTTTCAAAAAATCACCATCCCCAGCTCGTACATGAGCAGCAACAAACCGCGGTGGAACCCTGTTGGAAGAGGCTTGGTCTTGCGCTTGACTAGAATCCAGAGGCATTATGTCAGTTTTGTCCTTTTCTAGTCCATCCAAAAGTTGTTCGAGAATAATAGATGAAGCATCCATAATCGAAGGGTGGTTGAAGAGCAATGCTTGTTGTATCCTTAATCGATATTCTTCGCTTTCGGGCCCTGTAAGTCGAATTCTGTCGTATCCAAATATTCCGTAAAAATGCAGTAGTCGTTGTTTGTAACCATCAAGTTGATTTAAAGATACTTCGTTTCGATAGCGTGGGTTGGGTTGTAAGGGGCTTCCATCATCTTGATAAAAGTGCCATTGATATCTCTAAAAAAAAAAAAAAAAAAAAAAAAAAAAAAGTAAATGATTAATAAAATAAGATGATATACACTTTTTTTTTTGATATATATATACGTGTCACTTACAGTAGAGTCCTCCATTAAATACATATCACTTTCATCCTTGATATCCAGTTCACGCCGTAAAGTTGTAAGAGACATATCAGAGCGTTCAATGACCTTGATCCCGAGGCCGCCATTTTCCTCCGGTTTAGTCAAAAGATTCAAATCCGTCACAGAACTCCAAGGCACCATTGCATACGCAGTGAAATTGACGCAGCCAAACAGGTAAGGCTCTTCAGGACCGAGAATAGGTTCTGTCGATACAAGGTGTCCAACTTCATCAAAGCATTTGTCTTGCAGTCGAGGATCCGTCATATGTTCCAAAATAGGATAAAGTAAGGGGCCAGGAGACCAACCATTCGCATAGCCCAAAAACATGGGAGGAACCACCAGTGTTCTACCGAGGTATTTGGCCAAAAGTGCTGCATTCAATAACGTCCCTCGTTGGTTGGAGAATCTTGAATACGGTAAATAGGTGAGGTATTTTTCATTTTCCGGTGATGGTGTTGTGTGCAAGTTATTGTCAGCGTGTGCCGGTAATGCATTGTCTGATTGTTCTTGATCACCCCAGGTAAAAATGTTCTCCGGTATCGATAAACTATCGTATTCGTATGGTAGAAGTTGAAGGCAGATAAATAGGAGAGAGATAATAGTAATGGCGATAAGTGTCGACCTCTTTTTGGGATTTGAACTAAGGAAGAGCATCAATCAATGATTCATTCAGATGGAGATATATAATAAACGAAAGGGAGTGTGTTCAATATGAAATACAGGCGGAAAAAAAAAGAAACAGGTCGAAAAGAGGGAGAAAAAGAGAAACAAAAAAAAAAAAAAAAAAAGGATTCATTTGAAAAGAAAAATCAAGACTAATTTTTCAATACCCGACGATAATCTGTGCAATCACAGCTCTCATTTAGGCTTGATTTCAATTAAGATTCGGAAAATGAACAACCCTTGGCGTCCTTTTTTGTTGGCGTCGATCCCTTATTGAACTAATAAGGTGAAGGATCTACCTTTTACGATTTCATTCCGCATACCATGATAGGAAACCTATTACTACACCCCTCTAACTTCCTCATCTTAAAATGACTGCCATTATCATAACTATTTCATTTATCAATTTTTTTAATATGTCAACCAACCCTAATTTGTGATATTCATTTATTAGCCATCCCAAATTAATAATGGATATTTTGGGTACTATGAGTAAACCTTATATTTTAACGACAGATACAAAATGATTGGCGGACGGATATTGTGTGACCATCCTTTTGGATTGTTGTTATATAATACTTTTTAATTTTTTTTACAGAGACGTCTTCGTGGTGTAGTTGGTTATCACGTCTGTCTAACACACAGACGGTCTGCAGTTCGAATCTGCACGAAGACATCCTTTTTGCTAATCTCCCGCTTATTAGCGGAGCTGCGATACGTTCCCTGATGCAACATTAAACGAGTAGCGTTTATAATCCATTCAAACCCATGTTTATATTTTTTTTCGTTTCAAATTACTAGTGTCTACGGTTTTTTTTTGTTTTTTTTTTGTTACGGCTACTTTGAGTTTGAATATAGGCTGTTACGGCTAATTTGGGTAAGAAGCTTGTAACAGAGTAGTGTTTTTGTAGGTTTTTATGTTTTTCTGGGTTGAATAGGATGTCTTGAGTTATCCTTTAGTATAGCTTTTGCTTGTTTAGAGCTTGAAAATAAATTTGTTCCTTAGGCGGAATTTGAAATATCTTGTCCCTGATTTGGACAAAAATAGAATTGAGAGTAGTGAGCACCAGAACTTTTGTAGATAAAGTCCAACTGTAGAGAAAGTTTATAAAAAATAAACTTGGAAAAGTAAAATAAAATAAAAAAGAAAAGTATTGACCTTTGTTGGTTCAATAAAAATATAGTGTATAACACACAGTAAAAATAAAATAAAAAAAGAACTTGTAGTCAAAAAAATAAGGAGGTTTCTATGATCCAATAGAAACGGTAGATAATTTGGTGGTATAATAACCTTTGTACTGAGTTTTATTTAATATATTGGGAAAACTTGAAAAAAACTAAAGAGAAAAGAAAAGAAAAGGATAATAATAAAAAGTTGCGATATTTATACTAAATAATTATAATTGATGGAAGGGTTCTATTTGTGTTTTTCGGTTTTTATGTATTTTCTATTTTTTTTGTGGTTTCATTGATGGGAGCATTTCATTTTCAAGGTTACACATCTGTAAGGCCCCAACCAATCAGCTGGTTTATGTTGAAAAGATCCGCAGCAATGAGGCTAGCGGTGTCGTTGATGTTGTTGTTGTTGTTATTGATGTGGTTGTTATTGTTGTTGATGTGGTTATTGTTGTTGTCGATGTTGTTATTGTTGTTGTCGATGTTATTGTTAGCATCGATGCCTTCGACAAGGCAGTAACGGTGTTGATTCAACCTTTTTGCTAAAGCTTCAGTTATATTTTACGGCAAATGTATAGTGTAAGAGAGTGTATAAGTGTATTCTTGTTATTATTTGAAGTGAGGATCAAAAAATATTTTCCCCTGAATCGGAATTTGAAATTGTCATTTTTTGTTTACCCAGACTGTAGTCTTGAAAATATAGAGAGCACCAAATTTATATTTGATTATAAGTAGTGAGCACCAGAACTTTTGTAGATAAAGTCCAACTTGAAATAAAAGAAGTTTTATAAAAAGATAAAACTTGATAAACTAAAATAAAGTAGAAGTACTGACCTTAGTTGGTTCAATAGAAATAAAAGGAGTATAATTGACTCTCTAAATAAAATAAAAATGGATTTCTATAGCAATATAGAAATAAAAGATAGCTTGATGTTTATAAAAAACCCCTTTGTACTAAACTTTTTATTGATAATTAAGTAAAATAAGAAAACTAAAGAAAGAACTAACTTCTTCAAAGAAGTCTGGCTATTTATACTATTTTTTAAAGGAGCGGAGTATAGTGGTCGTCAATGAGAATTAGGGTGGCGGAGTATGTTGGTGGATGAGGAGGGCGGAGAAGATGATATCGACGACGATGGCTAGACTGCGGTAATTATTCACTGGTAGCCCAAGTCATCAATTCACCAAGACCAAACAAATTGGCCAAGTCTAGACCGCCGTTGACTTTTTTTTTTTTTTGGAGGGGGTCGTCCCTGTAAGCTAGTGCCTTTTTGGTGACTGGAGTTTAGCAAGATATCTCTACTTTAGTTACTGGCAAATAATATTAGAAAATTCTTAATTTTTGAGAAGTAGCCAGCATTCTGACGAGTTATATGAAGGAGATCAACAAGAACATGAACTTGCAAAATATTGATCTGGGTGGATATATACCATATTGTCCAGTTTAGCGAAGGTTATGCTGGTAATATGACCTAGGTTGATAGATATGATTGGTATAAGTGATATAAAACTGCCAACGACTTTCTACAGCGCGGGGTTTCAGTAGTCATGGTAGATGGATTAGAGAGCAAGTGTTTGGTAGTAAATTCACAGAACAGCTGCAATAGCAACACTGTTTATGTATCCACAGAGTCAGAGGATGGTTAATAAAAAGACATACTTTATTGTGGCATATTGATAAGTATAAAACTAACGACGACGAATTTATTGTAAGAATGAGTATAATGGGAGGATCTATTGGAAGATTCATGAGGGGGACTAAACTGAGATTTAAAGAATGTTAACACTAATCTAAAGGGATAATTGTAAAAAGTTATCCAATGCACTTTACAAAGCATGAGAAATTATAACGTATATCTGTCATCGAAGCACAACAGGCAACATTAATCAAAAGAGACAATGTTAGAAAAGGATCTCTTGTACAGCATAAGGCATGAGAGACTGTTGGGACATTTTTTATTCAGATATAGATGCAAACTATGGACAAACTAATACTACACCAAGCTAATGAAGGTTCCGAAAAGCCAAATACTGGTGGTTCCAGATCCAAGATCCAAAATGAAAGGGTTTCCCCAAGCATCTTGTAATCCCTAAATGATACCCCTTCTAAACTAGTCCTAACACTAATGTAAGATCACTAAAGCCCAAAAGAAGCTAAATGGTGAAGAAAAAAAAACAAGAAGGAAGTAAAGAAAATGAAAAGAAAGAGGCAGCAAAAAAAAAAAAAAAAAAAAAAAAAAAAAAAAAAAAAAAAAAAAAAAACCAGGAGTAAATAAATACACGTGGGCGGGATTTGAATGGTTTTTGTGTCCTTTGAGGGATTTTTTTTTAGAACAACCAACACCTTACAACATCATTAACGTGGTGATTCTCTTCACAAGACATTGCCCACCACTATCCAGTATTGGAATCATTGTCATTCCGTTTACTGATGCCTTTGAAGTCAAGGTGGGTCAATTCGACTTGGTTTAGCTAATCCCTTCACTGTAGAATAGTTTGCCACTCACCATAGAATAACTTACCTTGTTTGATTGGACTAATTTATATTACGTGATCCCTTCATACTACAATATACCCCTACGTACACACCCTAATTGTGTCATATTTAAATATGTGTTATAGAATTATCATTAGACCGGTATATAGCTGTCATTGTTATATTGACATCTGAATAAAATATGTCTTACCTTTTTATTTTTACATTGTCTCTCATATGTTTAGTTTGCCTTTTCGGATGGGTGTACTCTACAATAAAAAAGGATGGGTATGAGACTCATCGATTAACCGCCGTGTTTTGACACCCCATTCATTTTACTATATATAGAGGAATTTATTGCATGATTTTAGAAAATCATTTCAGATCCCCAAGGTATTTTGCCATAAAATCAGAAAATCTTCTACCTACGAATTTTTCGTTGCTTTTCACATTTGCCATAATGTTATGTTGTTAAACGTTTTATTCGTCTATTAAAGAGAGAGGCGATAAAAGCTTATCTAAAATCTTGATCATAAGATGTATGGCTTTAAATATCCATCTATTCCTCCTCTTACATCGCCGTATCAATGTCGCTGCTACCTATTTTTTTTTTTTTTTTACTTTTCTGCAACCGTAGTCAGTACTTTTTTCAGACAAACTGTAATAAACATATACTATACACACCATTGCTACTATATATAGTGGGAAATCTAGAGGTAAAATACGCTGTAGATATTTTTTTTCAGACTAATATCACTCTTATCGAACTTGACGCCTATGACTCCTGCAATATCGATCCCCTGACATTTCAAGATCAATCGCCGCAATTTTTTTTTCTTGTGAGCCACCAGTATTTAATCCCGTCCCAGAATAATTAACGTTAATACTAGCCCTACCATTGCTACCCTGTATAATCCACTCAAGTACGAAATGCAGAGGAGACAAACAACAAAATATTCTGTTATGGACTTTTTTTTTTGCGCAAGCACATGCCTTTCTTCCTACATATAAACACACACGTACACACACCGGATTTTACTCATGCCCATTCAACGAGACAATAATAGCATGAGAGAGATTAATGATAAAAAGACACGACATGTTTATTTCAGATATGCAAACAGTGTGAGCTATGACAACTAACACTAACCTAAGCTGATGGCACTATTCTACAGTACAATGAAGCTAATCTAGTGGAGGTTGGAAATCATGAATCCAAAATGAAAGGGTTTCTGATATAGAGTGAAGATTTGTTGTGTAAAAAGAACCTAATTTATTAAAAGTGGGTATTTAGCACCCACATCATATTTACATAAAAGAGAAATGAAGGGCGAATAAAATAACACTTACCGACTATGGCCGGTTCAATAAAGTATGTTAAAAAGTAGAGTGGTTTGAGATAAAAAAATAAGAGGAAGAAGAGAAAGAATGGAAAGTGTAAAAAATATAAACTAAAAAGGGGTAAAAAAAACTAAACCCGAAATGTCAAAATCATAAATAAAGCTAAATCACATCAGTTTCCCAGTTATGCTTGGTTTGCATTTTTCAAAATGCCTCTAATTCAAGTTCTAACACTAATCCTAGATCATCAGTATCTTAATGAGCTTTGCCATGATATCGTTCAGACTTCCATGAAGGAAAAAAAGAAGAAAGAAAGGAAAAAAAAAAATTGGAGCCAAAAAAAAAAAGAAACCATGTGCGGAGCCTGAATTGATTTTTTCACCTCTGAACACTACATCGAGCACTGAGCACGATGGTCGGTCCCCAAGGGACTGCATCCGTGCGAAATGGCGAATTCACCTAGCTCCTATCCATTTTTTTTTCACCACACCCATTGACGACGCGCTGTGACGACAGTTGGGCCTCAAGGGTTACCCACCATAATGCGACATGGCGGAGTCTTTAATCCCATCCCGTCAACACTCACACTAAGTAAAGTAAACTCTGACGCCCAGTAAATTGATAGATTTCCAAAAGCTCTAGTGGAGCGCCAGAGCGTTTATTGTTATGTAAAATAAGTATCGTCAGCACTTTCACATCTCAAAATTAAATATATTGCAGTTCACCCATGATTTACCATGTACTACATGATTCACAATGGTTTTTTCTATAGCCTAGATTTAATCGTATCGTAGAACCCTACCTACTTTGATGTCGCCAGAGAAGCTGTCAAAAAAGTGTTCCCTGTCCGCTCCAAGCTGATCTTCCCCTATAATGATATCAGGTATTCCTTAAAATTACCAAAAAAAAAAAAAGGAATCACGTTTCCTCAAACATCCGCCAGATTTCTTTCCTCGTACCCAGAATCCCATCACAATACACACTTGGATAATAAAAAGAAAAAGCCATACAGTCATCGTCATGCAAGGCAATACACAAAACACACAAAAAAAAAGTTGAGATCAAAGTTTATTAACAAAGCAATAATAATAAAAAACCAAGGCTGGCGCATACTACTCTACTGCTATACAGCTATACAGCTATATTACTACTAATACTACTACTAGAGTTGAATAAACTAGGAATTTTTCTTTTTTTTCTTGTTCTTCTTGTTCGATTTCCCCTTCGGTGGTCCACTTTCTTGATGCTCGGTTTCAGTACTGTCGTCCTGTTGTGCTTCATCCTGATTAGTGGCGTTGGTGTTGCTATCGTCCTGTTGTGCTTCATCCTGATCAGTGGTGTTGGTGGTGCTTTCGTCATTGTTTGGTCTGTTAATATTGCTATGATCGTCATTCGCGATATTTTCCCCACCGTTGTCATCATCGGGCAAAAAGTGATTTTGAAAACGTTCCAATATAGATTTCGCTCGTTTCAGAGTATCTTCTTCATCAGTAAGAGCCATAATTCCGTCAATGAGAGGTTTTATATTTTGATAGTTGGATTTCCAGAATTGCGTCGTTTTTTCTTTCTTGTTTTCATTCAAAGCTATTTATAAAAAATATAAGAGTTGAAAAATACGAAGTTGAGTTCATGTTCCAACATGTATATTAATATATATTGACGCCCGTCTGTGCTGTTTTTACCATGCCCACTTAAATTGTCTATTGCCCGGATAATATGTCGTCGCAAATCTTTTGTAGCATTTGCGCTTTGTCCCATTGCCAAAAGTGTTGGTATCACATTGTAAGAATCACTTCGTTCTTCTTGTTGTTTTCCTTCGAGTTTCATATTGGGTATACTGGTTGTCGCGAGCATCTTGTCTTTGTTTTCGTCATATAGAGCCAGATTCGCCAAACACCGTGCAACATGGCGATGTGTTTCCAAATGGGATGGGAATAATGATGGGACATTGCAAATATATTGGAGAAGTCGAGGCTGAGCCATGAGAATCACCTGTGATTCCTCTGAAGACGGAAATTAATAATAATGTGAGCATAGGAATAAAAATTACGGACAGCAGACAGGTTAAAATTGGGGACTTACGATTTGTAGCAAAATTGGCCTAGAAAAAAGAGAAATAAAATTGTATTAGATAAGTGCTGTAAATGATAAAACTAGCTGTTTTCCCCCTCTTCTTACCAAAGCACAACATATATGAGACACAGCAGCAGTGTAGGGAGCTTGATCGGATTTGCTAACATGCACGGAAGATACAGCACGCCTAGAGTCCTGTTCACCTTTATCGCTGGAGGATAAATAGTAAGCAATATCAGATTGGCGTAAATCATTTGAGTCATCGAAATTGGGGCCAGTTTGAGGCAACAAAACAAGCACAGATAAAAGCGAGCGGACTTTTCCATTCCCAAGAAGTATAGGTTTGTATTTATCTAAAACAAGTACCAATTTAAATAAGTGGATTTCTTATTCTTCATGTTCTTTCTCTTGTTTTCCCTATTCTAGATCTTACCATTCCTTAAAGACAAATAGGCCACCGTTTTAGCAATGTATTTCTTCACTTCATCGTTTTTCGATGTCACCGCCAACATCAATTTATTTGAATTACGCAATTGCTCGATCACGCTAGCTTGATTTGACACTAAAAGAAATATATGTTTTAGTCAACATGACTACAGGATTGTTTTATAGCTATTACCTGTTGAACTGATGAAGGAGATCGATTTTGCAGCCAAGCCTTGTATCACAGATTCTCGTTCTTTCCATTGTTCTTGATAATCTGATCCGATTCCTTTCATATTTTGTTCATGTTGTTTTTCGGTCAAAGGAAAGCTATCATCGCTAGTCGTCCGGTCCACAGGGCTATCCATTTTATACATTGTCAGAGAAAAGAGAGTTTCCAAGACGCCGTCTGTAATGATTTCTTCTTGGCTAAGAATACCTATATGAATACGCACAATAATGAAAAGGATCGATCAGCCGCCTTTCTTTGAACAAAAGCCGCAAAATAATTCTTACCTGCTTTTGCCAGTTGATAAATCACGTGTGTGCAGTTGATGATGATTTCCAAATAAACGGTATAATGATCGATATCTTCTACGGTGAGTTGCTTCGTAACTGTTTCAGTGGATGATGAGTGTGTGCCTGTGCTAGAAGGTGATGCTGAAGCTATTGATGCTGTCGGTAGTTTTTTGTCATTAATTCCGTTGACGTTTTGCCGATCATGTATGTAATGCCGGAGTAATTGTAACAGCGGAGGAAGTGCCCACTTTGTAATGATAACAGGTCGAATCGATTCTGTATATAATCAGATTGAAAATGATTGCATACAATTAATATTCTATCCCCAAGTATAATATTTGCCTCAAATAGTACTTACCTTTTTCCGCCAGCATCGCTAAATTTGTTGTAACAAGATGATGAATTTCGGTGTTTGTAGACGTCCGACAGAGCCATATCAGTGCATCAATACCGCCGTGTGCCACCATGTTATGCAGATCCTTATCTAATAAAAGAGAAGAAGTTCATTTTTAGTAAAATATATGATACAAATCTATTACTTTTCTTGATGCGTTACCTTCCTCTTTTTCGGTCAATTCTAACAGCCCTCTTGCTCCATGGATCTATACCCAATGTAAAAAAAAGCAAAATTAATAAACCAAGCCTACTTTAATACTTTAATCTTACCTGTGTCGATAATCCATGATCTTCATCGATAGCATAGGTTACCAAATAAGCGACTTCGAAGCAATCGTTGCAAACTCGGACTGGGCGATTACCGTATCCAAGCTGTGGCAAAGGTACTTTCCTTGAAGAGCAATCATGACAGTATATGTTCCCACTAAATTATATACATCGAAATCAAAATCAAATGTTAGTAAAAATATAAACTTGCCCATTTAAATAGATCCAGAACTACTCTCCATCCATAACTTTTCGCTTCGTTTCCGACCTCTTTCCTTACCAATGACGACAGTGATGCTGAGAAAGGAGATGACAAAGGAAAAAGGGAGAGTTAATAAAATAATATTGACATAGAAATAATCCATTTTTGGCCGTTCCCTTCAACTTACACGTCTTCGGAGATGACCAAACGCTAAAGCACAAGAAGTACAGTGTGATACATCGATATCATTGACCCAAATAGGTCTGGGAAGTAAGAATGTAAGATGATCGTCAGTAGCTTGCATGACTGTTTCTAAATGTTGGCAAAATATAAGAGTATCTGTATTAATTGCTGCGTTATGTAGGAGTATAAGGTGATATATAATATATACAGAAAAAAAAATTGATGGGTGTAAAAGGATAGTGAAAGAAGAAAAGGAAAAGGGAGTTGGTTCCAAGGTGAAAATGGCCAACTTTCCATCTTGTAATTTTAAAGCCCGCGATCCGCTGACATTGTCGATAATTTGAGGACGAAACAAATTCTTACCCTGACAGCCAAAACCAGCCATACTCTCCTTGATACCTCCTTGATGACTAACAGTGAGTAATATAATTGCTGCTTGAAGCACTTAAAATTCATTTTTATTCAATATGGTCCAAATTTCATTAAATGATGAATATCCCTGCCAAAGCTGTTTTGCCTTACTGTTGTGTGAGGAAACGAAGTTGTTTGTACTTTTGAGATTTGATAACTTAATGTCAGCGCACAATATATGCCCCTTGCGGTTTGAAATGTTTTTACCATGGCAGGAGGACATAAAGTTCTGGGAAATTTTTTAAAATAAAAATGAAATAGGGCACCACATACGGTTGAAGTTTCAAATACAAATGATCGTGGCAAACTGAATGTACACTTTCTCTTGCATCCATCTTATTGATGTCACATGTACGTATTTGCTGTATTTATTTTATCATTCTCTTTTGTTCTACAAATACAGTCTATGCCGGTACCTATTTTGCTGCGTCGCTTTTATTGTTGCATGAATGTAGATATGTGTTACGAGCCCATGATAATAAGTGTTTTCCCACGAATTTCACTTCATAAATCTATCCCTAGTCCTTTTGGTTATTTCCCAAAAGCTACTGCTAATCACCCCAATTATTCAAAAATACTCCCCACAACATTAAAGAAATCATTTTTTTAATAGACATATCGAAAGGACAATATTGAATATGTTTTTTATTGGATGATGTATATAAAATGAAGGATAAAGATACAATGCGAGGGTTTATACTATAATAACAATTGTAATCTTGTAACAAAGGGTAGTGTAGATAGATATAAAATATAAAATATAAAATAAAAGATGTGTGTATAGGTAGGGGTGCTAAAATCTAAAATTCAAAGGTTTCATGATGATAGTTCCATTTTCTTTCCACAGCTTGATTGATCACAGCAGTCATAAATTGATCAGAGCCACAGGTATGCACAAAGACACTCTTCTGTTCAGGGATGGTATCCAGACAGTCGCTAATCTTGGGTCGGCTGCCATACACAGTCTTGTCAAATCCAGAAAAATTTCCTTCGCCAAGAGGTTCACGGGTCACATAAAGAGATAAATCCAAAGTCAAAGGGCAGATAGCAGCGGCTGCACGTTCTCTCCAATAAGCAATTTGGTCGCTAAAGGCTTCGATTTCAATACTAGAGCGAACCACCCACACCAATTGGATATGACGGGTCATCACGGTCGGGACACCAGCACAGCGTCGTTCCACACAGTCCTTGATTAAAGTCAATGCCGGGGTGATACCAATACCAGCAGCATAGCAACTGAGCACCTTGTAGTCTTGATATTCCAAACGAGGACCATAAGGGCCATCCACCTTGAAGTGTAAGTCATTATTTTGATCAGCATGGTCAAGCAAGTTGCGAGTAAATCCACCCAAGGCCTTGATATGTAAAGACGCCACCATGTTCGATGACGAAGAAGTATCAGCAATGGCTGCGGCACCACGTCGTCGCAAATTCACGGTGTCCAATGAGAGATTGTCATCTGTGTCCAAGGAACCGGCATTGTTATTGTTTTTAGATGAGTCCATTCCAGTCTTCTTTTCGTCAGTTGGAGTGATGGTTTCGTTGATAATAGAAGATTCCGCTGATGATGGTAGTGATGAGCTGCCTCGGGAGCCACGGAAGACTTCAGAGATGGTCATAGGATGCCAGTTTGCGAATTGCCATTTGCACCATGCCTTGCCTTTTTTTGCCATTGCCACAAACACATACTGACCAGGTTGATACCGACCGGCGAGACGGGCGTGGTCAAACAAGACGCGGACAATGCCTTCCTGCTTTTCAGATTTCGCCACTGCAGGGCTAATTTGGATAGGAACGACAGGAATGAACCAGGATTGATAAGATCGCCAGCACCGATCAGCTACCCACAAAATCACCACTGGCATAAAGTAGACAAAACACATGACTTCATGAATACAGACAAAGATAATGGCCACTATGATACCAACAATGTGAGCATAGTAGAAAAATTCAAAAAAGTTGCGGCGAATGTAAGCAAAGGATGTCGCAAATAAAAGGAGGAATCCCAACATAGCAATTGTGCCTGAGGTTTGTTCCAAGTCATAGAATAATGTATCAGCGGCAATATAGGTCTTTTGATAACCATGGAGCCTAACAGATAAAGACGAAAGAAAGAACAGAAAAAAAAAAAAAAAAAAGAGTGAGGGTGCGTTTTTAAAACACCGAGTTTTTTTTCTAGGGCAGGTCAACTTACATTCGCCAGACAAAGTGAGGAATAAATTCCAATAAACCGATCCGGGCTAACCAACGGTGATATGGAATCATTTGTTCAAAGGTAAAACCAGACATAGAAGAAAGAAGAGAATTACGTGAAGCCAACATGAAGACAAAGCCCCAATTGACCATTCCAATAAAGGCACCACGTCGATCAAACTTTCCAATAACTTCTAATTGATAGGTAGAATACGCAGGGTCCCATTTGAAAGGGGCAAAAAACACCCAAATCAAATTGATAGAAATAAAAAGCGACAAACCCACAATATGCTTGATGGCAATCATATCAGTTACCCATGGAATGGAGACCACTCGATCTAAAGGTCTTAACCATCGTTCCCAGGGCAATGTAGGGTCAAAGGATGAGTCATCAATAGGGAGTGCTGAATTTCCATCTTGCTTTTTAGAGAGTTGTAATTGTTTTCTACGATGCAAGAAGAGTCGCCAGCGGTTGAATTGATGACCAATACAATAAAGGGTAAACAGTCCCCACCAGAAGAAGGCATAACTGTACCCAGCAATATGATACGTGGAAGTTGTTTTTAACTCCATAATGATAATCCAAATCAATAAGTAGTGGGGGGGGGGGAAAAAAAAAGAAGAAGAAAAGGCGCCTAACAGAGTGAAAAAGAAAATTTATACAAAAATAGGTGATTTTTTAATTCATCCAATCATTTCGATCAGATTAGAAAAAAAAATCTGATAACTAGTTTTTTTTATCGGCTGGGTGACGGACCATAAAAAAAAGAAGACACCTTTGACAGGGGGGATGCTTCGATTGATTTCATTCTCATGCGATATATCGCATTCCCATTGCTATTTATTGTACGTTACATTATTTTATTACTTGATCAAATGCATGATCATAAGTTAGCACCCATCCTAGCCAAAACTCTTTTGCTATTCTTTTATACATCTAAACGTAGATCAAATGTTATTAAACTGATCTTAAAGCGGCAAATAAATCCAGCGTCTATATTTTCCCGACTGGTAACTACTTTTTGACTGTTATATACAAAAGACATATATACATACAGTATATGGATCATCCAGTTTTACACAAAGACAGTATATACCAACCCCTTAGAAAAGAAAAGATTTCCATCCAAATATTTATGTGAAAAATAACATGAGAGTACCTCTTTTTTTTTTTTTTTTTTTTTGGTCGATCAAGGTTACTCAAAGCGGAAATTGTGTCGTGTTGCTTTTGTTCTTTCCCGGGTACTTTAAATGATTCACCGTTCCTACAGGCTACGACGGCTAAAACATCTGGTCACAATATCAAATGGTCTCAACAAAAAAGACAAATTTCCTTTTTAAATCAACCCCACCCACGTAATAATGAAGGACAGCACAAAATTAACTTCTTTGTTTGTTTACATACATGTCAAGACTTTTTTTTTCAAGTAGTAATCCTTACATAACAGCTTACTACATCAATGCCAATATGATATCCATCATGTAATCAAAGATGTTGTTCTTTTTTCCCCACCAACCCCGTGACGCCCAAAACAATATTTTTTTCTTATTGCGGAGATTTCAAAATAAAAATAAAAAAAATACGGATCTGATAACGATCAATAAAATAAAACGATACTAAACCTACTATAAGTTATAAACTATAACCAGCTAAAACTATCACCCATAAGATATCCTACTTGCTCGATGTTGCCAATTGTTGAAGACCTTATCACCCTAAGCACTTGTACAATGGGAGGGAAATAGTTACACATGGCGAAGGTGATGTGTCTTGTGATGTTGATGAGGCTGGTGTTGTCTAGATTTTCTTGGGTGCCCACGTCGAGAATAGTGTTGCTGCTGTTCTCCATCCTGATTATATCACCCAAATGACTATTGTATTGATCTTGGGATGATAAACGTACGAATCAAAGGATCAGTCTATTCAATAAAACACGATTATCGATATATCAATAGATGGGTTTTTTTCCACTTTTGGTCTTTTTTTTTTTTTTTTTTTTTTGGATGACAGATTATCAACTTGAAAGAAATTTTCATTTTAGATGGCAGTATATGGGGCCAAGATGGAATTTAGATACCGATGCAAAGTTGTGTATTTGTGTTTTCAGAGACAGACCGAGCAAGCAGAATATACGGTGAATTAATCATGGAGGTTTCCCAATTATAATGATAAATGCGGTACTGTACGTATTGTGTGAGACAGGGTGATTAAAAGGGTGAATCTTACCAGTGGGAAGGGTTGGACATGGTATTCGAGGATCATCAGCACGCATTTGATGCCAGTGCCATTAGAATGGATTAGTTCATCTATCGAAATCTAAATAATTATCAGTAGTTCATCTTTTGTATTATCTCCACGATACTTTATGAAAGCCATCCCGTCAATTTGTCGTTCAGCGTGAGGATAGCCATTCCACTTAGATATTTCGAGTCCATCCACCTAAATCCGAAGGAGAACCATGTCTCATATTAAGTGTCCTAGAACTATCAATCTACATCCACAACACGATCTAGATTCATTTGCACAGTTGGTCGAAGAGGAATATGATTATATTTAATAGTAAAACTGCTAACCAGTCACGGAGCGTTTATGGGAAGTGTAGTCATTGTGGGTAAATTCGAAGGGAAATGTTTGGTAGTTTACTCACAAAGTATCTTCACTAACGGCATTATCAACATCCAATGGTCAGTGCATGGTTAATATAAAAAAAAGTATACTTTACTAAAGTATATTGGTATACTAAAACTTAAGATGAGGGGTTCAATGCAACAAGTGTAGGAAGGATCTATTGGAGTTCGCATGAGGGCGACTATTGGGGGATCTGAAGAATGGTCAACACTAATCTAAAGGTACGAATGTGAAGGGGGAACTAGTATACTGTATTAAGCAGACAAGGCATGAGGTGGCTAAAGCGGTATCTTTTATTGAATCGTAACAATTATCGACACTAATCAAAAGGATCGACGGTAGTAAAAAAGGATCTATTGCGCAAGACATCCGATAGACTAATGGGGCATTTTTCATTAAAGCAAGTAAAAAGAGACATATTTTATTCAGATGTTCAATATAAGCTATGTACAAATTATAACTAAACTAAGCTAATGGATACTCCAAAAAGCCCAACTAAGGTGGTCCAAAATCCTGAATCCAAAATAAAAGGGTTTCCCCATGCATCTTGTAATCCCTGATCTGAAACCCCTTCTAAACTAGTCCTGACGCTAATCTGAGATCGCTATAAGCGTAAAGAAGTCGAATGGTAAAGGAAAAAAAAAAAAAAATGAAAAGAAATGGAGTCAAAAATAAATAAATAAAGGACAGAAGGGGAATAAAATGTTTCACGTGGGCGGCATTTGAAATATTTTTGGTCTCTCATGAGGCCTCTTTTTTTTTTTTTTGTGAATACAAAGGAGAGACCACCTTTTTGTTGCTGTTCATCATATTTTTAACAACCAACACCATAAAAAGCCATAAAAATTTTGATTGTTTTCTGATGATATTAATCACTACCATTCAACATTGGAAGCACGTTTACTCTCTCCTCTTGATGCCTTTACGAGCAAGATGTAGCAAGTCGGGATTGTATGTCCCTCTCTCCCCTTCCAAAAGTGTTTAAACAATTGTAGATCCAAGACATATACCTGACACTAATATTAAACTAATGCTAGTGGTCACCATATTTTTTTTTCCTGAATATATATATATATATGATGTATATTTGTCATTTATAAATATATATTAAGGTTCATCTTCGCAGGATCCTGTGACTCTTTGCTCGCGGTATTTTAAATATCCGGTTGGTTGTTTGTGAAAAAGAAAAAAAAAGTCGCTGTGTTCAAGGTCCTTTTCTACATTCAACTACAATGTCAGCTGTAAGTATCTAGAAAAAGAAACGTGCCAAACGAGTGATATTTATTTCCTTTTTTCCCTGTAGTTTGTTCCTGTCAACCCAAAACCCTTCCTCAACGATCTTACTGGGAAAGCTGTTGTCGTCAAATTGAAATGGGGTGGTGAATACAAAGGCTACCTTAGCTCAGTTGATGCCTATATGAACTTGCAGGTAATCTGAATAAATAGTATTATGGTGGATATTGGTATGGTTTCACTCAAGTAACCCTTTGTTTTTGGGAATAGCTCCAAAATACGGAAGAATTTCAGGAAGGTGTATCCGTTGGTACTCTCGGTGAAGTGATGATCAGGTAGAGTGAAGATATGGAAGTTGACTAGAACAATAAATATAGCAATACTAATTCTATCATTGTTTTTTGTAGATGTAACAATGTGCTTTATATTCGTGGTACTGATGAAGATACTAATATGGATTGACCGAAGTATAGATAGACCCCTTACTCAGTTTTATTCATATATCTAGTTATATCGTATTCTTTTCTCTCTTTTTTTTTTTTTTTTTTTTTTTTTTTTGCTGAGATCAATACACCATTATTCATAAATCACCCATCACACTCCCACACAATACGCTGTTGATCACTAGGATTCCCCATCCCATAGTTTTATATTGACAAAAACAACATTTGACACTTGTAAATAATAAAAGACCTTTTTTTATTCATTTGATATTGTGCTTTATTGATGATACATATATGATACACACGGCAAATTATAATATTTTGACAATTATATTACTGCGCTAATTTCAAGCATCCCCAAAAAGAGGGACATGTCTATAAGATCCACCCAATCCACCATCGATTCTGATATCTTGTCCATTGATAAATGATGATTCTGTGGACGCCAAGAAAGCAACTGTGGCAGCAATCTATATTGAAGAACGAAAATTGAGTTTCATTTTTGCTCTTGATATGCATTTCACATTTTTTATTGATTTACCTCGATTGGTTGACCAAATCGTTCCAAGGGATTGTGGTCACGAATCGCTGTGGAATCCATTTGATCCAGTGCATTGATGGCAGGAGTGGTCAAATCGGTGGCAATAAAACCAGGACAGACTGTGTTGACTCGGATATTCTTTCCTTTAAGTCGCCAGGCAGATGATTGGACCAGACTTACAACGCTATTGTGAAGCAAGGGAGGATAAAAATAAGTGAAAGGGTATTATAGTATGAAATTTTCATGGGAAAAAGAAAAACCTACGCAGCTTTGGAAGCAGAGTAAGAGATGGGACCAGCGCCCGATCGAAGACCAGCAACTATTTGAAAAGTAATGGTATCAGTAGAAGAAAAAAGGAGGATTAAATGCATTGGCATAATTCTCTTTTCCACTTACTAGAAGCATTGGCGATGATGGATCCACCGCTAACTTGTTTAGTATCTGAAGTTTTCTCCATGGCGGCAGATGCGTGTTGAATGGCAGTAAATACACTTTAACCAGGGAATTAATTAGTATCATAGAGATTGCGGAAGTGAATTTTAGGGGAAAAAAAAGAGAAGATGATACTTACCTCCAAGCGTTCACTTCCATAGTTTTCAAAAAGTCAGCTTTTGTTTCATTGTGGAGACGTCCAAGCATGCAGATCCCAGCATTCGCGAAGAAAACATCCAGTCGACCGTAAGTCGCGAGGGCTTCGTCTACCACTGCCTTGACATCGTCTTCAGAAGAAGCATCCACCTTTCTTGCAATGGCATCCACCTTATATTCATCTTGAAGTTTTTTCGCCAATTCATGGAGCTGGTCGTCTCGAATGTCGGTCACATAGATAGCTTTGGGTTGCTTTTTCGCCATTTCCACAGCGCTGGCCCATCTGTTGAAAGCAATTCATGTACATTCTTTGATGAGTCGACATGTCAAGTATTCAAAACTTAAATAAACTTACCCAATGCCCGATGAAGAGTTTGCACCAGTAATAATAATAACGTACTTTTCCATTTTTCTTTTCAATATTAGAGAATATGAAGTCGCGGAAAAAAGAGCGAAAAGAAAAAAGTCATTGGATCTATTTTTTTCTCTTTGTACCTGAAGCTAGTTTCCAGTGACTCGGCGGGGTTTGGATTTTGAGAACTCTGCTTGTTTTTTAAGTTGCGTTGTCACACAGCCATCGGTACGAGGTAAAAGCATAGAGACAAAAGAACCAAAGATTTTACAGTCTATAATAGAGAGTCCCATTTGACCCCTCAAAAAAAACTATATGAATGAGTTATGCCTTCCGATGCTAGGTCGTTGAATATGTTCCTTTCTATTGGTATACTGCAAATGTACTTTTTTGTCATGTCATAGAAAAGTAAATGTTATGTGGAACAGGCGCGGAGTTTTCCTTACATCAATGGAACCCTACACTGTATATACTTTATGTGTTCCGTTCACAGCGACTCTGTATGAAGAGTACTATAAAATGGGTTCAAAAATCAGAACAGAGTTCTAGCAGCGGAACCATCGCTAAGGTTCTGAGTTCCCTTTTCGGTTGATCTTACCATGTCCAAGGTCAAAACTTGTTTTGCGCCTTTTTTTTTGGGGGGGGCGATGTGCTTATATATATATCTGCATGTGCGTGCGTGCGTGTATGTTGTTCATATTTTTATCATCATAGCTTTTGTACTAATGAAAGTATATTCAAATCTATCTCACAGGTATTATTTTAATATATCTTGACTGTGGATACTTTTTGCATATGAATCATGCGCAGGTTTGCATTTCACGAGGAGCGGGGATTTAAATTGTCATGTTGGTGGTTGTTGGATTTTTTTTCTTTTTATCCCTTTTGTCCCAAAAACATATAATCTACCTCTTTTTTTTTGGTTTTGTAACAATACAGTTCGCTTTTGCTTAATAAAGCGAATTCATTTTTGGTTTTTGTCAAAAATAACAACGACAACAACAGCAACATGAATCTTGCTAACGACAAGGGTTATGGTGAAGGCGGTGCTGGCTCAGAATTCAACCCTTTTGTTATTAATATAGCCCTCTTTTTTACTATTACTGGCTCATGTATATCTCTGCTATCAGTTTGGCTTCATTGGAAAAACTATCGGAAACCTGTAAGTTTTCGTCAATATTTGGATACTGCAAGGGAAATTGATTGCTTACTAATCTATCCTCTATTCTCACAGAATCAACAACGTCAAGTTATACGGATCTTATGGATGTAAGTTTCCTAACCCCTCATTCTTCGCAGTAACCCTCAGTATCCCTTAGTGTCCTTTGCTTTAGTCTTATAATATTCATCAGCTTCATTCACTCTTTAATTTTTTTTCTTCTTTAGGGTACCAATCTATGGAATCAGCACATTCATATCATTGATATCGTTGAATACGGCCTTTTACGTCGATACCTTCCGTGATATATACGAAGCGTTTGTGATCTATACTTTCTTTAACCTACTACTGAACAAACTGGGCGGTGAACGGGCGATGATTATTATGTTGCATAGTCGACCTCCATCTGAAAACTTTTTTCCAGGCACACTATGGTCTCGTGATATCTATGTGGGCGATCCATACACCTTTTTATTTGTGAAAAGAGGCATTCTCCAATTTGTTTATGTCAAACCACTTTTGGCAGTTGTCACCATGGTTCTCAAGGCCACCGGGAATTATCAGGATGGGGAAATCTCTTGGTCAAGCTCTTACTTCTACTTGACGTTCTTTTACAATCTTAGTGTTTGTCTCAGTTTATGGTGTCTAATGGTCTTTTTTTATGCTACAAAAAAGGATTTGGCTGGATTTCGGTAAATATACGAATCAATATGAAAAAAGCAAGGAAAAGTGCAATGAATAACCCCTATTTTTTCATATAGGCCCTTACCCAAGTTCTTATGTGTGAAAGCTATCATTTTCTTTTCCTTTTGGCAAAGTGTTATCATTGCTCTCTTGGTCTTTTTTGGTGCCATACGTGATGGTAAATAAAAACAAGAGAAAACGAAAGTATATAATAATGGCAACTTAATATTTGATTATGATTCTGTTATATTATAGATGGACCTGAACATATTTCAGTGGCTATTCAAGATTTTCTCGTATGTGTTGAAATGGTTCCATTTGCAATTGCTCATTCGTAAGTAGCGAAAGGATCAAATTATGGGTCTAAAGGAGGATGTTTTATTATGAAAATAGGAGCCTGACCGAACATGTTTTTGGATCATCTCTTTTACTGACGTAAAACCTTGTATTTATTTACATTTTTAAACAGATTTGCCTTTTCCTATGAAGATTACTATGACGTGAATGTCCACTCTGCAAGAATGCCGATTTTTACAGCAATAAAGGATTCATTTGGATTGAAGGATGTGGTGATGGATACATTAGATACGCTTCGTGGATCAAAATTCAACTACAAATCGTTTGAACCATCTGAAGGTGTACCTCATATAGGCAGTAGTCGTACATCTCGGATCATGGCTGGTTTACGATATTCATCAAGTACCTCAAAAAAACATTGGCTGGAACCTGCCCCGGCATCCAAATTCCTTAGCACTGGACGTGGTATGAATGATGAAGTGGTAGATGAGGACTCTGAACAGCTGGCTTTTGATGATCCAGATCCGCGTGATTCTGTTGAAGAACTTTATGTGGCAAGTCGATCTATGCAATTTGGTGACTACAACTATCCAGTAATCGACTTTCGTGCCCCGTTATGGCGACAACATCGGCGAAAACAGCGATCAGCAGGATACGGCGGAACGTCAACATCAGCTACGGTATTTAGTGCAGCGGAATCATCAACTCGTGGTGGTAGAATATTAGAGCAACGACACTCACGATCACCGAAGAATGCGTACATGCCAATTGAACAGCGAGAAGGGTGTGTAGATGTCATTGTGGAACGGGGAAAAGGAAACTATGTGGTCGTGGATTCTTCCTCAGCGTCAGAAAATGAAGATTTAACGCCTCCATTACAACGTCATGATCGACGCAAACAAAAACAGCGATCACGAACTCCATTACGACATCAACCGCAAGTGCATGTATCACAATCGTCTCCTCCATCATATCTGCAACAGACAATGCCGCTCTCTTCCACACCCTCCACCTCAACATTCTCAACCACCCTTCATCCGCCTATACCCTCCATATCTCGTACTTCACTTACATCATCATCATCATCATCATCTGCTATTTCATCTCCGTCATCATCATCAACGACGACTCCACATAAAGCACCACAAATTCAGCAATATTCGTCTCATACAAGATCACCTACTTCTCGACAACCACATCCGACTCGATCACAACAACAACAGCAATCAAATCGACCGGAATCATATCAACAATGGGCAAGTATTAACACATCGTGGGATAATCAGCAAGAAAGCCCTGGATCCAACATCTTTGACTACACTATTACGAACGACAACAATGAACAAGACGATATGTTTATGACAAGCAACGTATGGAAATAGGGGGCAGTTTTAGTTGTAGATATATTTATGATTAGTAGTATTAGCGGGCTATTAGATTGCAATTGTTTTGGTTGAATCAAAATAAAGAACTCCCTTTTTTATATGATATTGCCTTTTATTCAATTTATGTACTGATTATATTATATTTACCGTTGAGTGATTTGATAGGATAATGAAGCGGTTGAGAAAAAAAATTCATGTAGTCAAGTAGGACAAGTCGAATACTTGGAATATCCGATTTCATTTCAAGTAGTTGATATCTCCTAGCTTGTTACACAAACCCCTTTAAAAGGAACAGGAGTCAGGTTTCTAAGGATTCCAAAAACAATATTACCCCTTCCTGATTTTGTTGATCGACCAACTTTCTCAGTTAGCGGTTTTTTTCAAACAGACGAATAACGGAATTATTATTTTGTCTTTTAAAATAATGAAATATTCAAAAAATCATTGGTCAAAGCGAATGGTTTAAATGATCCATTTCATATATGTAAAAAAAAAAAAAAAAAAAAAAGGACAGTAAGAACAAAATTAAGCTTTGAGAAACTCCGTCAAGAATTTAGTGCCAGGTTATTTTGAAAACACGTTTCTGTTAAGTCTTTGATTTGCTCTACATTTTTGTTCTTCCCTTTTTCTTCTTTTTTATTTTCATCCTACTTTTTATTACTAAATGGCTCATTTTCGAGCTTCTTCTTCCTCTTCTTCTTCATCATCATGTCGCTCGACTTCTGTTTATGCAGTGACCTTCTTCGGTGTTATTTTATTATGGATGTTTGTGATGCCCCGTGATGAGCCTTACTATGCACTTTCTCCTCCATCTACAGCCAATGTCATTGTTACAAATCAAAACCTACCAAAAAAACCATTTTTCTCATTATCATCCACTCTATCTGTTGACCGATTATGTACACCTACCACATATAATCAAGGCCAATGGAAAAGACATCATATACACTCCAAACAAAATTCAACACATTCATTTCAACTCAATGTCAATTATAACTGCCCATCCCATTTTGCACATAAATGTTTTGCTCGTAACGAAAAGGAGCTCATGAGAAACAAGCAAATGTAAATTGATTTATCAGATACATAATTTATTTTGCCTTAAAACTTATTTTTTTCTTCTCCCTAGTGCTGAATGGCAATGGCAACCTGAAAAATGTGACCTCCTTCCCATGGATGCTTATCCACTAGCAAGACATCTGTCTGATCATCCGCTGTTGTTTATTGGGGATTCCATCACTCAATTACAATATGAAAGCATGTCCTGTCTTTTGGGTCAATTCATGTCTACACCGAAAACTCCGACAAATATGACAGGTGGGGATAAGGCAATTAAGGTCAGTGAACTGAAGTTTTCAACGTCATTGCCTGAGGATAAGAACAAGAATGCAAGCAAAATTTCATCCCCTTCTGTTGCTTATCTACGCTCTGATTTCCTGGTTCGTGTGGATGACTTTAAATTGATTCAACCTTTTGAAAAGGAAGGCGATCTCCTTGGTTTAGGGCATAATTTTCCCTGGTAAGGAATCAATCGAAATCATAAAATAATTTAAATGCCGCTAATTTCAACCTTGTTTTTCTTTTCTTTCTTTTAAGGGTTCACGCCTTGCCTCGTTTCGATTATATTGTTATTAACACTGTAAGTCAATTTCTTTTTTATTCATCTCATTTGTAGTCATATATATATATCTCATAACATTTTTTGTAAATTAGGGTGCTCACTGGCACACTAACTTGCGCTGGGGACCTAACACTAATGAAGCTGAACTGCTACAAGGATTCCGCGACGCCATGACGATTGTCTTTGACCACCTGAAAAAAACCATCCAACCTCATCAACGTGTCTGGATTAGAAGCACGCCTTTTGGACATAAGGATTGTTCTCGTCACACCAAACCCGCAACTTTAAAGAAAATGATTCCACCACCAACAGGGCAACCCGGTGAATATGAATGGCACTTGTTTCCAGCTTTTGATGCTGTCTGGCGCGACTGGATTGAAGACTGGCAGAAACACCATCCTTTAGACTATCGATTTGCATTTTTGGACATTTCAGATATGACTAACCTCCGTGGGGACGCTCACTCGAAGCCCGACCGTGATTGCTTACACACTTGTTTACCAGGTAAAATTAAGAGAGGTGGGGGAAGGAGTCAAAACAACACTGAATAGTAATGAAGGGCAATCATTCTCTAATATTGGTATGTATATTCTATAGGACCTGTGGATGATTGGAACCGCCTGCTTTATCATGAGATTGGAAAGAAATCCTTAGAACAATACGAACGTGAACTATCAAGCCTGAAAGAACCTCAAGGTGGTAGAAAAGAACAATAGCACTACACCTTCTTCTCTAGTTTAGTTGCAGCCATAGATATTTATACCCCCAATTGACTGTATATTCTCATTTATATTATTATATTTCAATATATTTGGGGATTTCCCCGTCGAAATAGACTATTTTACAATATATTATCATCTTGTTATGCACGTTTTGCATTGGGGTTTTTTTTCACGCATCATTTTCTGATTTAAATGCCGCGACATTACCAAGCCACAGGACTGTTGGGTAAATTTTTTTTCCCAGACCTATAGACATCAGAATCAAGCTGCCAAACAATTTCCTTCTTTCTCCTTTATTATACACATTTAACCGGTAATAACAGCAACACAATAAAACAAAACGACGATGAACAATAGTCAGAAAACACCCCTATGATACGACCTTTTCATCATCTGTCAAAAAAAAACAGCAACTCATGACCCTTTTTTTATTATTGCATATATAGAAAATGAGCTCTGCTTTGGTTTGGGAATTGATCAAGAACAACAACTCCTTCCTCGTGAAGCGTGATGGTCTCCAACTTTCTTCTGAACCCTCCAACTTGACCAACAAGCACTCTTTCAAGTACTCCGGTCTCGCCAACGAAAAGGTATGGAAACAGTACAAAGAGGATCGACCGCATAGTGGATAGATGAACTAAACATTGCAACTTTCTTTTACTATTATTGTTATTATCTTTTTTGTTGTATATAATGTATATAATAGTCGGTTGCTATCCAAGCCGCTCCTCGTGGTGTCAAGGTTACCACCAAGAAGGCTAAGAAGGCCAACTCCCCCGCCAAGTCTGTCAACTCGGTTGTGATTGCCAAGGGTCGTCGTCAAACTGCCAAGTCTGTTGCCAACTTGATTGCTCGCAGCAAGTACAGACCCGATCTCCTTCCCGTAAGTCAATGCAAATATTTATCTACTTATAGCTTATTGGTTGATTTGACTTTTTTTTTTTTTTTTGATACTTACTAGGCCGCTCTTGCCCGTGCCTCCGCTGTTATCTCCTCTCAACAACCCGTCAAGGCCAAGAACTTGCGTCCTGCCAAGGGTGTCCGTGCTGAAAAGAAGGCTCTTTAAGCTAGCTTTTTTTTAGCGTAGTTTATCCCCATTCCACCTTTTTTTTTGTTGCATTCTAGTTTACTTGGTTTATTTATTTATATATATATTGAATAAAAGAAATGATGGATGTAATGGATGATACTGGAAACTTTTGTTTGTCTGTTGGGTGTTAGATATATATGATTGTATGGAAGTGAGCAAACAATAGTATTTATGATGATGGTTTGGCGAAAGTGATATTATACTGTAGGTTTTAAATGATCAAAAACGGGTTGATGCATGCTGTTCAGCGGGGTTTGGGGAAGTCATCTGTAAAGTGATGGAGATTACAGAGTGAATCATTTGATGAAGTTTGTCTTGATGAGAATCGTCACGTTGGATGATAAGTCTATTTAATATGGATGAGATATATTTTATAGGCGATCAACGCTAGCTACATTGAATGCTTGATGACTCAAAACTGTGGATGGGCCATTGTAATGTAAAAGTAAGGATGGATGACATATTTTCCCTCCCCCTCACTATTCCATGTGCTATCCTTGAAAAACAGTCCATAATAATGCTTCATATTTCATTTTTATTAGGGGCCAGTTCTGTTCGATTCCTATACTGCCTTTTAATAAAGCAAGAAGCTCGCTTAATTTTCTAGTTGACTCTTTTATATATACAAAGTACCAGAAACCAAACTATGTGGTATTCGGATAACGCTTCTTGTAGTTTAAACACTAGTTTATAGTCATCATTTTACAATAAATCAATCAATAAAGTCTCTTTTTTATAAACCTATCGCTTTGTCTTATTTTGGTATACATCGGGTAGAACTTGGTTGGACAGTCAGCCAAAACGAAGTTAATGAACAGTCAACAACTAAAAGGACGTCGACCGACCAAAGGAGAGCAATTCAGTAAGTGAAAAAAATTGTAGTATGTGCAGTTGTTGAATAATAAAGCAAAAGAATGGAGAAATTAATGAGTGAAAGTTCAATACCAAGAGTTACTTGGGATATAATGAAAATCCCATCCCAGCTACCTATCTGCCATCTTTGGTTGAGGGATACAATTTGCTATTCTACAATGCGATGACTGGAAAACAGTTTCATATAATAGCATTGTGGTGATTGAATCATAAAAATAGATACACCATGCCGCTGAACGGAGTTCATGTTGTAAAAAGAATACGCAAAAAATTGGGAAAGATTCCCCTTTGCATCAACAAATATGCTCTTGTCGGTGGAAAATGGGAGACACTAAAAATCATTTTCAGATCCCGACCACGTGAATCAATTTTTTTTTTCCTCTCCGTTCGCCCTCTTTCTTTCATTTCTTTTCTTTTTTTTTCCCTTTTTTTTTCACAAATGTAGCCTTTATGGGATTTTGTTGGACTTGTAATAGCTTCAGGACTAGTTTAGAAGGGGGTTCAGCTCAGGGATTACAAGATGCATGGGGAAACCCTTTCATTTTGGATCTAGGATTCGGGATCACTGTTAGTTGGCTTTTTGGAGCCTTGATTAGCTTAGTTTAGTGTTAGTCTGTCCATAGTTTGTATCTGCATCTCAATAAAATATGTCTCTTTTTATCTGCTGTATTGAAAAATGTCCCATTAGTTTCTTTCATGCCTTGTGCAATAGGCCCGTTATTTACCATTGCATCTCTTTTGATTAGTATTGACCATTGAATGAATCCTTTTACATTTGTCATGACTTTTACTGTACTTTACATTATATTGGCTCCCATTTTACAATTGTTCCTTTAGATTAGTGTTGACCATTATTTAGACCATTCTACAATCTCCATCAAGTTACCCCTTTAGGTCGCGTATTATAATGAACCCTGCGCATTTACCATTATACTTCAAATAAAGTATGTCCTTTTCACTAACCATTCCTTGATCAATTACATAGCGAACAAAGCCACTATTATGGCGATTTTTGAGTATCCTATCAAACACCTTCTTCCTAGTTCACAGATCATGACTTTTCCGCCTAGAAATTCAGTGACTAATAGACTCTCCTACGTTACTTGATACGAAAAGTGTCCCTATTCCCGCTTCACCTTTCATATTAATTAATCAGGGTGTACCGCACATGTATTTGCTGTTATCAGTTATTTTCTTTCACCCTATGATTTACCTCCTGGAGTTCAAGAAACTGGTTTGCGGTAGTAGATCACTTAATGTGAAACGTGGATCTATTTCTGCTCTCCCATAATGTCAATCAGGTCAATATCCAGCCCTTTATTTTTATTGCGTATTAATAATAATAATAATAATAATAATAATAATAATAACATGAAAACGCAAGCAAGTGCAAACGGACAAAGGCACTGCTCACCACAAAGTGCGAAATGATGGAGGCGTCTAATCTCATTCCATAAACACCCGCAAATCAGAACCTCCCCTCCTGGCATCGAGTAAATCGAATATTTCCCAAAGCTCTAGTTTAGCATCAGAATGTGTATGGTCAATTAAAAAAAACCCCCCATTGGGATTTTCCGAGGAACGCAACTTTTTTTTTTTTTTTTTTTTACTTCTTCCTGATCTGCACCATAATAATAATACTGTATTAACAAAAAGAATTTTATTGGTTTGAAAATAAGTGACAAAGTGATAAAAGAAGATGAATGATAAGCTAGGAAGAGAATATGCACTAAAATAAACCAAATATAGAAGGAGGGTGACCATAAAATATGCTAGATTGGGTTATGTGTACGAAAACGTAGAGTGCTGCTTGCGTTGTTCTTGACGCCCACATGATACTGATAGGTCATTTTCTTTGCTGCTTCTTTGATACCAGAGGCAGTCTTGCTTTGGTGATTTTCAAATTCGCCATTCGAAATTGCCAAATTAGGATGCCGTCGTTCTTGTCGATTTTTCCATGCTATTTGTTGATGTTGTATTTGCTGCGTTTCCCGTTGATCCATTACTGATATTATAGACAACTTTGATGAGTCATCATTCTCCTCATCACCTAAATTGCTTCGTTCGTCGTCGTGTGCATCATAATTGGATCGCTGCTTCCGTCTGTAATGCTTGAGTAAACGTCGATTTCCCAATCGAATACCATTTTGAAGTACAAGTTCGCCATTTTGACTTTTTTCGGTATCAACAATTGCTTCATTGCTATCATCGTCCGTCATAGTGCCGAAGTCGTAGTATTGTAAGAGAGCATCCACATCTTCGCTCTCATCATAAGCCATTTTACAATGCCCTTTGTCCACCTAATATATATATAAACCAACACAAATTGAGCATTTTTCGACGATATTGCGTCTTTCTGCCCTAAACATAAACTACTTACCATATGTGTCATTGCTGCTTGAGCGCTTTTCAATTCCTTGTTGCAATAGAGACATGAGAAGTCAGTTTGTATTTTAGTTGATAGGTACTGGACTAAGCCTTCAGCGTTAACTAGGTATTCAGCATCAGGCAAGAAGAAGCCATGGCATTTTGACATATGGTGTAAGTTGGCATCGAATTGATCTTGATTTTCATTGCAAAAGAGACATCGCAAGGTTGTTGTTGTAGAATACCCTTCATCCACAGAAAACGTTGCTGAGTAATCCATTGGGGTTGTCGCGGCAGTTGATCTACCAGTTGGCCCAGTCATTTGTGTATCTTCATGAGGTAAGGCTTCTTGTTGCATTTCATTATCCCTGTGTTTCTTCGATCGCATATGATTTTCGTATGCTTGTTCTGTAGCATACGATTTTCTATAAAGGAATACCAAATAAGCAATCTCAGCCAAAACACATGTTTCCTTGAGCATAGTTTTCATCCAGTCTTTATATCTTTACCTGCAGATAGCACAACAAAAAATAATTCCAGCACGTTCTTTTTCATCCTGCCCTTTGATTTGTTGAGCTAATAATTGTGAAAAATAACAACAACTTGGTTCAGCAAAGTTCCATTTACGAATCATTGTCCTCTTTTTAATAATATATTGGTACACCTACCTAACACCTTTTCATTGAATTGATAGGCAGTAACAGCAGCGAGATCAGCCATTTTTCGCTTCAAGTTGTACTTATGCCAGCTAAAAATAAAAAGACAATTAAAATTCAGCACATTCCTCTGAAAATTATTAAAAAATAAAAAGGAACTTACTCAGTACGATAGTGAGCTCTTTGCAGTTCAGAACTGGGGAAGACCGCTTGACAAGATATGCAAGTAAACTGTGAAGTTTTTGATTGACGAGGTTCTGAGTGAATGGGTAGTGTTTGTACTAGAGACATGTTGTTGAGAAATAATGAAGAGAAAGAGAAGAAAGGTGGAAAAAGGAAGGTTTTATACGATACCCCCGCCGCAGCTTATGCTGCGGTAATTCAATTTTTTTTTTTGCAACAAAAACATTAATAAGCTTTTTGACTTTTTTCTATTTTTTACAGTCAATTATGTCTTTTCCGCCAAATAACAACAATATCAATGATGATCCACACTCTGAACTGGAATTATTGGAAGGTTTATTAAACAATATGTTTTCTGGCGCCACCAGCATGATTTTCCAAACATTGCAGGAACCTTTTCTTAATGATGTCGAACAACAGCAGCAACATGGCTCATACTCACCTATAATGGAAGATTTGGATGGTAGTGACTTTAGACGCATTGCAGAAAAAAAACGCCAGCGAAGACAACAACAGGAAGGTGAATCGGATTTCAACGAAAAGCAAAACAGCAGTATTACTAGACAAGGTGGCAACTCATCAGTCTTTGCACCTGTCAACCATCCATCACAACACGAAAATATTAGATCTATCAGTAATCATGACAGCGCTATCGGCAATGGGCTTGGTGGAATAGTTGCAGCTCTTCTTGGTGATTTCGATCCATCCACTCACCCTGCTGGTCATGAGAATGACAACAACCAGGTAAGCTTGTCAATGTGCGTGGATGCCTTGTAAACGGGAGGAAGGGGTGGAAGGCGGTTTACTGACTAAATTATTATTATTATTATTATTATTATTATGATAATAATAAAAGGGTTGGGCGTTTACGTCCTCAAGTACATCACAGCGAAGAACAGTACGGCCAGATGGAACCGAGGAAACAGTGATCACTACAAAACGCAATGGAAGGACGGAAACTGTGACAACTATCAAGCATCCAGACGGCACTATTCAAGAGACACGAAACATTGGGGAACAGCCATCTATCTTGTCTTTGATATCATCATCAGTATCTTCAGCACCAACACAGCCTGCATTATCAAACGGTGATGACAACACGTCACCTAGCTCATCCACATCATCTTCTACCAACAATCCTCTGACAAGACTATTTCGATCTATTTGGGGATGAACAAATTTTCTGTCGTTGGTGAAAGGATGATCTTAGATATTATATTAGCTTATAGATGTTGATGTATGTGATGGATTTGTTTGATTATATGATGAACTGTTTGCTTCTCTTTCTTTTACAATAAAGCCTTTTTATACACAATGATTTTTATGCTATATGTATTGTGTGTACTATGACTGTACTGTAGTCATCCAGTTTGAAAATTTGAAGAACTGACTGATATATGTTTATTTGAGAGTCTTCTTAAATTGTAATTTATAGACGTCATTTTCCCCTGTTAGATGTATTTGTACATTGAAATAGAATATTTAGCATTTACCAGGTGTATATGCTGCATGTAAGAGATGGATCTGGCCAGGTCGGCATTTCAAAAATAGAATTGAATAAAAGTTTTTTTTTACCAGCTATTGAATTTGTTTTGTTTCGTTTTTTCCCTTAAAACTTTTTTTTATTTTTTGCTAATGGATTCCCTATTTAACCGTAAACGACAAGCCGATTCTACTGATGAAGACGCCTCAAACAACAAGAAACATATTGTCGAAGCTTCTATAGAAAATGGCGATCTGGCTTCCACCACTGAGCCGGAAAATGAACAAGAAACTACAACTACTGAACAAACCAAGGTTGACCAAGAAGAAACAGATTCTACTGATGCTGGAACTGGCACTGGCGAGGATGTTGCTCCTGAAATTGAAACCGTTGTACCTTATGATCGACTTGTTATACTCAACTTGGAAGTCACTTGCGATGAGAACCCTACCAATTCTGCTGCTGTGCTAGTGACAAAGGTATGTATAAAACCAACATGTTTTGATATTATGTGTATGATATACTGATAACCCCCCCTCTTTTTTCGCCTTACTTTTACTCAATAGGAACATGCTGAAATTATCCGTAAGTGACAATACTATACATTATTTTCCAAGTTATTGCATGGCGATTATCAACCGTTGCTAACGTCATTTATTTATGTACAATATCATAGAGCTCTCATTCGCCATTGTGAAAAGCTCAAACATGGAATTGATCAAGGAACAAACTATCTTTGTCAAACCTGAAAGAACCCCACTCACTCAATTCTGCACTCAAATTAGCGGTATTACTCCTGAAATGGTGGCCTCTGCCGGTTCTTTGAAAGATGCGATCGATGCTTTGGACAAGACGATTCAAACTGATATACTGGACAAACAATTGGATTTCTGTTTTGTGACTCATGGTGGCTGGGCGTTACGCATTCAACTTTCTCGTGAAGCAAGAGACAAACAACTAGAACTGCCTCCTTATCTCGCTCAACCCTGTATGTTTGACCTCAAACAAGAAATCCAACGCTGGCAAGTGCACCATGCTGATGTCCATCTTCATTCTACTGGCATTCGGGAACTGTGTGATACCTTTCAGGTCCCTTTGGTTCGAAAGGATGGTGAAGGAAATGACGACTCTGCCTCGACAACGACCAGCAACATTGACATTCCGGCAACAACCATTGGTATCGTGCGATATCTGACCAAATTTGAACACAATGACGTATTTGTCCATCCAATCGACACTTCAGCTGATCTTCAACAATTCAAGAAAGAAGAATCCAAGGTGGTGCATTTGGCTGGTTTACCTTGTGAAGTGACTCAAGGTGAATTGGAAGCATGGTTTTCGTCGAGTGGTCTTCGCCCAGCAACAATGTGGATGATGCAATCAACTGATCAAACAAAGCCCAATCTCTCTGGATTTATAGTGTTCTCTTTCCATGATGATGCGATTCGTGCTTTACTCTTGAACGGACGCTGTCTAAGCGACAAGGTGATCGAAGTCTCTGCAAGCAGTGAACGTGTGGTGGAAGCTGCAATGGCAATGCTCTCTCCTTTCCCAACACAAGTCAAGCCTCGTACTGTCCGTCCCGGTGACTGGAAATGTCCAAACTGTAACTTCCACAATTTTGCTTCTCGCCATCACTGCTTCAAGTGCAATGCTGAAAATCCTGTCAACTCCGGTTCGGTGATTACTGGTGCTCCTTCTGGTGCTGTTGCTGGCGGTAATATTCGGTCTCCCGGTTTTACTCATGGTGCCAATTCCTTACCTATCGGAAATTCTGGCGCTGTTCCACCTCCGCCATCGTCGTCGGCAACTTCAGGACAAGCCTATCCACACCCTCCTGGAGGTGGGCATCATCCTCCTGGAGCAAACTATCCGTCCTCTTCCAACCCAGGTGATTGGATTTGCCCAAATACTGGCTGTAGCTTCCACAATTATGCATCTCGTACCCAGTGTATGAAATGTAACACTTATCGTCCTAGTGGTCCTGGATCGGCGGCCCCTCCTCATCCCCCTCCTGGTCACCATGCTGGTTACAATCCTCATCATCACCATTATGCTCCCCGCCCCCACCATACTCCAAGTTTCCGACCTGGTGATTGGTACTGTCCCAACCCTCCCTGCGGATTCCAAAACTTCGCCTCTCGTATGTCATGCTATCGTTGTCACACTCCCAACCCTAATCCCGGGCCCCAACCGAATTATGGCGGTCCCAACGCTGGTGCCGGTGGCTCACATGGCTCATATGGATATGACAATGGACCTGGTGGCGGTGCGCCTTATGGCGGTGTTGGTCACGGATCTAGTTACGGCAATCTTCCTCCTGGTAACACTATGGCTCCTGGTACTGGCGGACATGGCTTCCGGGTCGGTGATTGGTATTGGTATGTAACGTCCCAATTAGATTTACTCAAAAGTGATTCTTTTTTTTTTTTTTTTTTTTGTATCTCATCTTCTTTATTTTTATTTTTACCATCAGTCCGAGCTGTAATTCTCACAATTTCGCTTCGCGATTCCAATGTTTGAAGTGTCATACAGCAAAACCATATAATCCGTCTCAGCCAACACCTCCGCCCTATGCTGGTGCTAATGCTGGTGGATTTCGTGGACCCCCTCCTATGATGAAGAGTAAGTGAAAAATGAAGGCGATGCATAAAATTAGGTTATGAACTCTTTGTTTTCTTTTATAGATGGTGACTGGGTTTGTCGAAACAGCGGATGTGGCTTCCACAGTAAGTAACAGTAATATAAATGGCATGAAAATAGGAAGTGAAGATTCTAATAATTTTTTTTTTTTTGTATGATTAGACTTTGCCAAGAGAACATTTTGCGGCAAGTGTCATGCTCCCAACCCTGAGCCTTCGTCCTATGGAACAGCAGAGTATTGATTTGGAATTTGGAAGGATAGCGAATGAATGTGGTATTTGGCGGATGGTTGGTCGGATGGTCGTGTATATGGGTTTTTATTATTGAACAATTGCGTGGCGTGGTTATGGTGATTATGTGAAGGTGATTACTATTTTTTTTTTTTTTTTTTTTTTTTTGATGATGATGATATGCTTTGTTTATATTTTATCGTAGAGGGGTGAGGGAGGCCGATGGCGGTTGGATCGGAAAAAGGATATTTGGAAAAAGGTACGTGTATGGATTTGGACGAAACAGCTTTTTTTTTTTATTACTATTTAAATAGATGTGATTGAACAACGAAAATTCGACAGCAGCAAGTTGCCTGTGCCTCTCTCCCTCTCTTCTCCCTCCTCGTTTAAGCTGATTTATGCGAATTGAATTATACTGATATTTTTTTCTTATATCATATAGAATTGGCATCTCTAGATTTAGCTAGTTTTTATTATTTATATTCCATCTTCATCATATTTGCGTTATTAATTATATGTCTTGACAATCAATAAAATATTATTTTGATTTTTACTGCTTTTTTATGGGAATCAATCACTTTCATGTGAAGAAAAAGGCTGACAAAAACAAATGGAACGATTTCAAACGCCGCATGGGGTTTTTTTACTCCAAAAAAGCTTGTGTTTACACTTTTGCTTGCGTTTCCTTCAATTTCTTCCCCACTTTTTTTAACAATACCTTTTTACTTATAGACTATCTTCCCTTCACTGATCCCACATCACACGTCTTCCATTCTGCACCTATTACTTTCACGTACAATCACAAATGTTTACACGATTCAGAACAGAAGGATTCAATGGATACTCAGTAAGTCAAGAAACTGCACCCCTCTTAGTTGAACTAAACTTGTTTTTATGAGTAGGTTAAATGGAGTCCATTTTTTGAAAATAAAATAGCGGTAGCTTGCTCTTCCAACTTTGGGCTTGTAGGAAATGGACGCTTATATTTACTTGGTGTCGGTGCTGGGCCTGAAGGCATGGTCATGGAAAGAGTGTAAGTGTACAAGTGTGGGGTGAGGCGGGGGAGGAAGGGGGGGGGTGACATGTGAGCGAATATGAAGAATGGAAGAGGAAGGCAAGGACAATTTGCTTGGTTACTTCAACAGTGAATTAACAACTACTTCTTTTTTTTTCTTAAAAAAAATCTAGGTATGATACACAAGATGGTCTATATGATCTGGCATGGAGCGAAACTAATGAAAATCAACTGGTAGCTTCAAGTGGTGATGGATCTATTACATTATGGGATGCTACGTTGTCAGTAAGTTTCTCACTATCGTCACATCATCAAAGAACAATTGTGATTTATTAACCCGCGTTTTTGAATTTCCATCAATCTAGGATTTCCCTGTCCAAAATTGGAAAGAACATCAAAGGGAGGTGTTCTCTGTTGATTGGAATCTGGTGACTAAAGATGTATTTTCTAGTGGGTCGTGGGATCATACCGTCAAAATTGTAAGTTGAAAAGAAAGGATATGGCAAAAAACAAAGATATGATGACACCTAATATTGACGCATAATTCTCTCTTACTTCCTGTAGTGGAATCCACAGGCACCGCGATCATTACAAACATACACTGAGCATACACATTGTGTCTACAGCACAGCTTGGTCCCCCTACAACCCCACTTTATTAATGTCTGGCTCCGGCGACCAAACAGTCAAGATATGGGATACCAAAAGTCCACGATCTGTACAAACAATTTTTGCACACAACAACGAGGTTTTATCTGTGGATTGGAACAAGTATAACCCGGACATGCTGGTGACAGGATCAGTGGACAAGACAATTAAGGTATGGGATCTGCGCAATCCATCGCGTGAAGTGATTTGCCTCCCAGGTCATGAATATGCGGTACGAAAGGTCAAATGCTCTCCTCATCGTGCCAATATTATCGCCAGCGCATCTTACGATATGAGTGTACGCTTTTGGGATATCAACGCTCCACCTGGTCAAAACATGGTTGATGTACATGATGCTCATACAGAATTTGTTCTTGGTGTTGACTGGAATCTCTACGTGGAAGGTCAAGTTGCTACATGCGCCTGGGATGAAAATGTCCATGTGTTTATTCCCCCTACTATATTGCAACGATGAAAAAAAAAAATGTGATGGACCGATTGATAGATAGATTTACTCTTTCCTCCCAATATTATTTCTCTCTCCACTCTCTCTTCCCTCAGTTACATGCATCATTTCTTCTCTCACATAGTATATAGCCCTTTATATTCTTTTTTTTTTTAAATTGTTTGATTATGTATTTTTGAATAAAAAATTGCCATTTCTTTCTTATCTTATCTTATTGTCATGTTTGTTTTATAATGGTCATCGTGTCTTGTTTTAGGAAAAATAATTTGGTACGGCAGTCATACTACATCTAATATCAAATGATATGGCTCTGTGCTTTTTATTTTCAGTTTCACAATTGTACAGAAAAGTGATTAGGGGGATCTAGATTCATTTATTTGATTGGTGAGGCGCAATGTGACTATCTTTGAAAAGTGATTCAATGCTACCAATGAGTTCGTGTTGGAGAGGGGAAAATCATAGTAGGCCAACGAGCGAGCAAGTGTCTGAAAAGATACTCACAAAAAGCTACACTAACGACATTGCTTACAATTTGATGAGTCAGAGGATGTTTACTGAAACGCATAGTTTATTGAAGCAGATTAATTGATACTAAAGCTAAAGAAGAGCAGTTCATTGTAAGAAGGGGTGTAATACAAAGATCTCCTGGAGGAAGGATGAGGGAGACTAATGTGAGATTTTAAGACTGGTAAACACTAAAATAAAGAGATAATTATCGAAGCTAGTATATTATACAAGGCACGAGAAGGACAAAGGGGTATATTTTATTAAAGTCCAACAATGGTCAATACTTATCATTAGCGGTAATGGTAGCAAAAAAGAGCTCTATTGAACAAGACATTAGAAATACTACTGAGACATTTTTTTCATTGAAGCAAATAAAAAAGAGGCATATTTTTATTCAGGTATAGATATAAACTATGGACAGATAATACTATACTAGGCTAATGAAGGCTGCATGAAGCGATATGATGGTAGTCTTTATTCCAGAATCCAAAATGAAAGGATTTCCCCATGCATGTTACAATCCCTGTTCTGAAAACGCATCTAAACTAGAGCTGACATTAATCTAAGTCCAACATGACCTCAAAGAAGTTGAATGGTGAAGAAAAAAGAAGGAAAAAAAAAAGAAATTGAAAGAAAGAGATACGAAAAAATAAAAAGTGGGTGTAATAAATATTCACGTGGGCGGGATTTGAAGTATGTTTATCACTATTTCTGCCTCCTATGAGGAATTGGTTGGTAATATCATCGACCTCTCTGCCAAAATGACCAATTTCAAACAGCAAATACTATTTTTATAAACACATTATGCCATTAAATGCTTTATTGTCAAGTAAATGAATGTACTTGGTATTTTCCTTGAGATCAGTATTTTACGTTCTTGCTGAACTGCACCATAATAACAAACTTTTTGCCAGTAATTGGTTTGTCATAGCAGAAGGAACGAGATGACTAAATAATCTGTCTGGAAACCTCTTGAAGATTTCATCCGATATTTTTCAAGTTTCAGTATGGCTACTGAGACTCTATTTCTTTCTAAAAAAAGATCTGTCTTGATAATTATATGCATCCTTCCTTTCTCATTTTGACTTGACACTGTCGTCGTTTAATCCAATAAGAATGAAAATAAAAGACGCATTATATTCGAGAAGATGTGCGATGTTGTCAAATACAAGAACCAATTATGTCAGTAGAGTATGATGAGTGAGTCAATATGATTCTACACTGACCATTTACACAGTTATTAGTAATCAATACAGTATTACATCTTATCAATGGATATAAAAAACATTAATAAATAAGCCATGCTACGGCACAATGTTTAATGGTCAAGTGATCCCTGAAATGTAAAAAAGAATAATCCCGCCCTCCTTTTGCATTATAGAAAGTACATTTCTAAAAATAAAAGTGCATTTAATGCCCAATCATAGTAAATACATAACCATCGTTTGTTTATTCGACTAATAATAATAATAATAATAATAATAATAATAAAAGTGCTATCCTAGGTGTGGAAGTTGAATAATGCAACTAAATGTAAGGAATAACTAGAAAGGAGAAGAAGCAGTAGTGGAGTATAAAACGGTAGAGAGAATTATAGATAAATTCAGAGTTGGCGCCCTGTTGTTTCTGTCGCTTGAGGTGTATTTGTCATTAAGATAGGTCAGTATGCATTCTGGCTCCCGGTTTTTGTAGGAGGTAACACAATGAATAAAAAATAAATAGTGTGTCAGTCGTGTCCATATGACCCTGAATACTGATTTATTATCACTTACTGCATTGTTCCATTACACACACGCATTGAAGTTTATATTGCGGTCCATTACTTTCTCAGTTCCAAATGTTCTACATATGAAGTAAATTGAATGACAAAGTCTGTCATTCACATAATCAATCAATTCACCTGTGTGTTCAGAATAGCAATATTACCATAGGCAAGAGGTACAATACCAAATAAGAGAAGAATCAATCACCGTTTGCAGTGATTAGTCAAGTTCACGCTTTGATTTCGCTCTACAAAGAAACATTTAGACAATCATATTGTTAGATAAAGATACCCTTCATCATACTTCTAATATCATAACTATGTCATATCTTACCGCTTTCAAAAAAAAACCTTGGATTGTATGCTTATATGTAGGAAATGATAGAGCAATATCTTCTATAGTCCTTATTACAAAAAACTGACAATAACTGAAGTGGAAGATAAAAACAAAAATGTAAAACGACTTTCATAGTTCCCATAACACAGATAAAAAAAAAATAAGCAAGTAGCAAAGATGAAAGAACAAAGTGATTAGTAAGTTGATTCCAGTCATTCACGGACACAAGTTTTTTACTTACATCATTGAGCGCCACGCCTTCCTAGGGGAGGCATAGGATTTAAGCGCGTTGAGTCATACGGTATAATAAGATATAATAATATGGGTAGAGGCTTGCTTCTAAAGCAATAAAAGGAGAAGTGTCCAGTTTGAATGAAGGAAAAGCGAAAAACGATACATTCAGAAAAAGAAAATAAATTGAAATTCCGTCCTTAATTGAGACAGTTCCCTTGATTTATTATACTAGAGACCCCCTATTACCCTATCCTGCAAAGAGAAGAAGAGTCTCTGCCAAGACAAGACAATTATACAATACTTGAGGTTTTAGATCATGACCCCCAATTTGAGCTCCGAGCTCTCTTGTGGGGGGTCTGATATGATACTACTTTTATCGTTTTATTAACATTTCTCTTGGATCACTCTTCGAAGACCAATTCTTGGCATTGAGCAGTTGCGGGAATTACGCCGAAAAGTGGAGAAGTAAAAGGGATATCTTTTTCAAATTTTCATTTCATAGTAATCCATCAATTGAGACAAGCTACGATCGCATATCACTAGGATGATTACATACATATATATGTATATATACTTCATTTCATTCTTACCATTGATCGATTTTCAATGGTGGACCACCACACCAATTTACAGTTTGTATGTGCCACACGACAAAATATCGGTGTTTTAAAAATAAATTCCACGGCCAGAAAAAATCAAATCGGGTAAAGTGGCGTACAGCAGTCAACCACTGAATCTCTTAATTTACCATAAACAATGAATAAGGTATGAGATATGGTTCACACAGAAAAAAGAAATGCAAAGCAAAGTTTAAAAAAAAAAAAAAAAGAGAGAGAACAAAAGAGAGAAAGAGGGTGAATGATGATGTTACCTGTTACGGATGAGTCAATTCGAGTGATCAAATTAAGTAAAATACGGTTAACAACCATGCAGATCGAAAATAAAAAAAAATGAGCCACCTTTTTTTTCTTCCATTTCGTCATTACTAAAAACTAAGAGTTAATAATAGAAACAAAGGGTGGGTAAATTTACCGGCGCCTCTCATATTGCTGTATCCCTCTTGGCTGTTGTCTTCTGTTGCACATTTCCTTTAGGAAAATTAATTCACCGATAAAAAAGGGTTTTTTACCATAAACGGCCGAGGTCAAGATGGCTACCTGTTAAGGTAACCTTATCTCGAGCTTGGGTCAAATAAACACCGATGACCGTTTTAGATGTGTTTCGTTCATTTTCATACTCCAGTTGATTCAGTTTCCAAATGAACCCGTCAACGATACATAACAAGATATGTAAATCAGCCTACAGTACATTTACATGAGGCTCAAATATGCCAAATCAACATGTTCCTGTACTGAATTTTAAAAATAGCATTTTTTTTGGCCATTGCGGTGAATATCAACTTAAAATAGTATTTAATGTACGTATTCTTCTATTTCCATTCACAGCTATTGTTTGTGTAATACTGTCACTTGGCTTGACCAGAAAGACGTGGTGTTGGTGAGTGGATGGGTAGGGTGGTGGTGCCCTGCAAAAAAAAAGGAGACAAATGGATAATTCAAATGCCGATTGTCATAGCTGCGGAACCGCAAGTCTATATAAAGTTCAAAGTTCACTTGTTATTTTTTTCTTCTTTCTTTCGTTTTCTTATCACTTTCTACTCTTCTTCTACTCAATCTTCTCTTGACTTTTTTTTTTTCTTTCACTTCTTCCGATTTATTTACTTTTATAAAAGATGGCAACAGAAAATCAATTCTTCAATAAATTCACTTACAAACCTTACGTTGATTATCAATATTACCAGCAATCGTACTCTACTGAAGGAGCATCGCCTATTGCTATCTCCCAACAAACTAATTATGCAACTGTTAATAATGATTTAGCTTCATCTTCATCTTCTTCTTCAACATCATCGTCATTGTTGTCTCCTTATCCTGTTGCTTCTTCAATTTGGCAAAATTCTTATCCCACAGGTATGTGTAAATCAAAAAAGAAGAAATCATGGTCACGTTAAAAACAAGGTTAGCTAACTTACACCATTCCTCCTTTTTTTTAAAAAAAAAATATATCAGATTATCTTGGGTTACCAACATTCGATCAACATCAGCAATCATCACCAACTGTATCCGTTTTGTCTTCTTTATCACCATCTTCAGCATCTTCTTCCTCTGATATGATGATCTATTCCACTGATGACTTTTGCGTTAGTGATCTGATGGATTCCCAGTCGCAACAGACCCATATGCTTTCACCTATGTTTACCAATACCACTACTTCCAACGATCACTATTATGCCCCACTCCCTATGCAACAACAACCTCAACAACAGCAACAACAATTCTCTCCCAAAAGCGAATACTGGATTTCACCTGCAACACCAGTCATGGAATCGATGGAAGGGTACACGACAAATGGCATTGATCAACAACCTGGTTGCCTTTTTATCAAACAAGAAGATGAAAGATCTATGTTTATGTCAACAACTTCGCCGTTCGACATTGAAATGACTACACCTATGACCATCATAGACAACAACAACAATAATAATAACAACAACAAAGGTACGTTATCTGTTGTAGGATCCACCAAGAAGAAAGCCAAGAAGGTTCACCATTGTCCTCACTGTAACCACACCAGCAATCGGGCCAACAATATGAAAGAACACATACTCACCCATGATCCTCATCGACCGAAATTGTTTGCATGTAATACTTGTCAAAAAAGTTTTGCTCGGAAACATGATATGAAACGACATGCCAAATCACATATGAAGGTACCGAGACGACAATCCAAATCAACCTCAGCACAAAAACACCAACAACAAAAAGCTTAGGAAAATCAAGTGGCAGGACTACCTCTTCTCTTTATACATGCTTGTGTGTTTATCAATATATTATATCTTTTGTGCATATTTTTATATTTTAGTTTATATATACATCCTACAATTATTCATTTATACCTATTTTTTTTTTGTTTACTATACATAGTCTCCCTTCTCTCTCTTCTCTTTCTTCCTCTTTCCACCTATTTTATCTATTATACACTCATATATACAACTTTTTATTATTTTGACCTTTATATGTAAATCAATATCATCATCATGCCCCTTATAGTTCTTTTTTTTTCAATCTCTCTTGTATATTATTCTTTGTCGTTTTTTGTTTTATTGAATAAAAATATATTGAAACCATTGTGTCTATTATACGTCATGTCTTTTGTCTTATTTACCAAATTCATCGAAATCGGTCCGATACAAAATGGTCAGTTCCCGTATATCCGAGATAGGGACAAGAAATGTGTCATCCCTTCTCTCCACTTTTTTTTTTCTTGTTCCTTGCAGTCCGCTTACCGGCGTATTTTCCGTCGGCAAACGGCGATTCAATTATCCACAAAGGAAATACCTCTCCCCCCAACATGCATCAAATCAAAAACGAGGCTATGCTTTGAAAAATGTTGTTAAATATAGCAACATCTAGAAAAAAAAATCGCTAATTCGACAGTTTATGGTAATTGTGGCTATTTTAAAAATAAAAATAAAATTTGGTGCTCATGCATCTCCAATTTGTCAATTACTGTTTTGAAACTGGAAAAATGGCTCATCAATTGGGCCACATCTTTTCCCGGACAATCTTTTTAATTGCTTATTGTTATCGGAGATCAAAACTAATAAAAAGGGATTGAAATAATGTATCGACTCCCAAACCCCCACTTTACAATTTGTATCATCCCCACCAATACACAATATAAAGGCCATAAAACCTATTTTATGTCAAAAACCAACACTATCGCTTGTCAAAACAACAACACAAACTTGCCCTAACCAATGCACTAGTTATAGTGATTGCAAGTCCCTTTATAAGCCGTTACTTTACAGTGCTCTTCATTGTGAATGTTTATCATTCATATTTCAATCAAGATTTAATAAAATCTTACAAGACAATTTTGGAAAACTTTATTCAAGCATCGAAAAAGAACGGAGATCAAATAAAGTATGATGGAAAAGGAATAAATAAAGTGGAATAATGAAAATCATAGAAATACAAACCGCAGCAAACTATCAGGTATGTTTTGAGGTAAATTGAAAAAAAAAACCAAGGAGGTAATAATTACTGAATAGAAACCACATAGAAGTATAGGGCAGATTATTGTATAAAAAATCGCGACCAATGGTGAGTGTATAGGATACTACTATTTTTTCAGTGGCAAAACACGCTTGGCTCACAATTTTGAAAAGGGGGCATGGGAGAGAGCGGGGTTTAAACCACGTGTCTGTTCTGGGTCGGATTTTTGGGCACCCCAATTCGCTTTTTTTTCTCCTCTTCCTCTTTCGTTCTATATATCAAATGGCTCCTCAACAAAAGTCTGGTATCGCCGTCGGTCTCAACAAAGGCCACATCACCACTCGCCGTGAATTGAAGCAAAAGCCTTCTACCCGTCAAGGTGTACGTATTAAGAAATGGATGGATGACTTAGTTAAAAAGGATGGATGGATGGATGGATAAATATATATATAGATGTTTATGCATACATGGAAAAGCCCAGTTGAATGGGCTCATGGCTGAAGAAACAACATTGATTGACTGATCTTTTTTTTTCTTCTTTTTTTTTTTATCAATAGGCTTCCAAGCGTACCACTTTTGTCCGTAACATTGTCCGCGAAGTTGCTGGTTTCGCTCCTTATGAACGTCGTGTCATGGAATTGATCAAGAACTCCAAGGATAAGCGTGCCAAGAAGCTCACCAAGAAGAGAGTAAGTATTTGGACAAATTTAGATATATATATATGTATGTGTATGTGCACATGGATACTGTGATATTGACTCTTTTCCGCCCTCTATTATTATTCACTATTGTAGCTCGGTACCTTCCTCCGCTCCAAGAAGAAGATCGACGAATTGACCAACGTTATCGCTTTGTCTCGACGATCCTAATCAACAAACCAACTCTCGAATGGTACACAGCAATCTCGAAATTACAACGATATTCTTGTCAGGATTTAGTTTATATGATAGGATAGCCTTATTATAGTTATTGTTTTTTTAATAAAGAATGGACATATGTATATGTAGATTATGTGTTGAATTGTAGAGTTATATTGATTTAATGGATACATTCTGGGATTATTGTCGGACAAGGGGTGATATGTTAGTGAATATTTTGCCTGTGATGCTAAGTATTGAGCAACACGAGGACACTATTATGTACACTGGAGAATGTATGAATAATTAAGAACAGTGCGTAGAGGGACAAAAAATTATGCTGGAAATACTATTATAATGATGCATGCAGATATGTTTATGTTATTTCATATTGAAGGTCCAGGACTGCTAATAAATAGGTGGTCCTCTAAGGGAGGGGGTTAATCGAAATGGTGAAGCAAAATAGATATCACTAACTATGCTTTGGTCAGAAGGTTGTAAGAAAAAGGGGGCATATTTTATCTGAGGGAATATAATAGATACTAAAACTAAAGACGAAGTGCTCATTGTGACAAGGAATTTGATGGAAGGATCCATTGAAGGAACCATGAGGGACGCTAGCCCATGACTTGAAAAATGGTCAATACTAGTCCAAAATGAAAAAAATCTGAGCTAATATACTGTAGAAGTTATGAGAAAGGCTAAAGGGACTTTTTTTTTATTGAGCACAACAATGGTCATCACTCAACAAAATGGGGGAATGGTAGTCAAAAAGAGATCTATTGCAAAATAAATGAAAGTGACTAATGGAAAACTTCGTATTGCAGCAAATGAAGAGATAAATTTTATTCAGTTATAGATACAAACTATGGACAAACTAACATAAAACTGAACTAATGAAGACTCTAAAAACCATCTAATGGTGGACAAGCATCCTAAATCCAAAATGAAAGGGTTTCCCCATGCATCTTGTAATGCATGAGCTGAAAACCCTTCTAAACTGGTCCTGATACAATTCCAGGTTCAAAATAGCCCTGTTGAAGTTGAATAATGAAGAATAAATAAAAGGAAAAAAAACACAATCATAAACAAAGAGAGCCGAAAAAATAAAAAAGGCGAGACAGGAAAATAGAATATTTCACGTGGGCGGCTTTTAAATTGTTTTTTTTGGGAAAGGGGTGGAGCCCTAGTGAGGATTTGATTCATGCAATCGATTTTTTTTCGGTGGGTACAAAAAGAAAACCCTATCTTCTTTCTTTCACAACAGACAACCTGCATACAGCATGATAAACATGATGGCTCTATTATCATGACAGAAACCTCCAATATTCAACATTGGCAGCATGGTTAGTAAAAAAAAATATTGACCCATACACAGTGTCTGCTTCATTGATTAAAAAAAATCCTATGGGAGCATTGTTCAGCATCTACTCGATTTACATCACTTCGAATTGATGAAAGGAGTGTCTGACATATAATTTGAGGACAAGAGCTTAATTTCAGCATTTTCGTAGCAAAACGAACTAAACTGCTTTAAATGTTTTATGTACCTCATGTAGTTGCTCCACCTAATTGGTGTATATGTGTATTTTGTAAAAAAAAAAAAAAAAAAAAAAAAGGGAATATTTTGCTGCGAGTGCTCTTTCGCACTTTTGGGAATAGTTTTTTTATCTGGTCGACGAGTTCAGCGTTCCGTCTACCGGGCTTCAAAAAAAAAGCGGAGAAGGTTCTTGAGCTGGCCTATAATAAGTAGTGATGGATGCATAAAAAAGCAACTGCCATAACAAACACCTTGGGGACCATTTTTTGTTAAATATTGTCTGTGGTGCTTAGAGATAAAAATAAATCTGTCGGTAGGAAATTGGCGAAAAGAACAACAACGAATAAACGGAGATGGACTCATGGGATGATAAAAATAATGGATGGGAGAAGTTCATAGAGTAACATACATTTCATAACACAATGCCTATGGGCTAGAGTGGGTTATTTGTTCACGGAATTAATACATCAGGCAGGAAAATCGACTTTTTTTTTTTTTTTTTTTTGGGCAAGTGTGAAAATGTTTTTTCCGCATATTGTGTTTGGAGGGGAAGAATACGGGAGTGTAAAGAGGGAAGAGTACGAGCATTGCCCTTCTCGTTGGCAATCCTCAGAATCATTATTTTTTTAAGCACCACATAGTGTAATATAAAAAACATTTGCGAAATAGTATAGTTTTATTTTTTAATATAGCAAAAATTGCAGATTCATTTATTAATAGAGATAAAGACGGTATAAAAGTAAAACTATTGTAAAAATGAATGTACTATAATACAGCTACAGCTAACGTACAACTAAACTACGAAACAGCCCATACCTCAAGTCCAATACATTTGAAGTTTGCAGAGGAGGCCAAACATGGGTTGTCAAAAGTTGGGCAAGGGGATGTGGTACCGTTTTCAATACCTTCATCAAGACATAAACCAAACTGACCATTCCTATGTTTCAAAACCAATGAATAAGTTAGCAAATGTACTAAAATTTCCAATAGGATATCAACTCAACCATATCCACATTTATATTGAATCATACCCATTTCCAAACCCAATGAGGTTTTTGTCACTGTAAATGAAATAATTGTTTTTCGACGTCCAAGGATATCGTTCAAGGCAGCCTACTTGCTGTTTACCAATCATCAGTTGTTTAACCTTCCATAAAAAACTAGAGCAGTGCAAACAAAGAAAACAAAATTAACATACTTGGTCAGAATAAAACAAAAGATATCCAGCACATGCCACCTGATATTACCTTTCACCAGAGCCATAAAATGAAGTACTGACTTTCATCGACTCCGAGATAAAGGCACCAAAGATCTAAGAAAATTTGCAAATACATATTATCATTTGTGGGGTACTAATTCCCGTTTTGTGTTTTTATTAAACTTACATCACCATCATCGTCTTGAATAGCCAACAAACATGGGCCTTTGTTCCCCACCCGATGATAAAGGGTTTGTATACTAGCACCATGCTGGTCCAGACTATAGAGTAGCCTCCATTGATGTTGAGAAGCAACTACACGTCGAGGCAACCATGATAGAATCTGGATAAAAAAAAAAAATCACACCAAAAGTATTGTCAATCATATGGCATTCAGTGTTCTTTCAATTCGTTATTTCAATGTTACCTTTTCCGCCATATACTTTTCCAGCACCGGTCGAGTCGTCTGATACCTTGAGACAAGTTGAAGAGAACGTGAGTCTAGTGTCGTACCCTTGATTTCCGCCGATTTTCCATTGGTTGGGCTATTCGCTGTTATCAAAGACCAACCATCCTCTTGTTCGTCGTCGTCCAGAATAGTGCAAAGCTGGTCGGACAAGTCAAACCATTGGTTATCAGTAGTACTTGGCGTTGACATTGTTATCAAAGAGGCAGTGTCCGTTAAATAAAGCTGCTGAACGAGCTCCCCTGAAACCGAGGAGTTGGGTATAAAAGCAGTTGAAGTCGGTAGAAGGTGAGGAGAAACGTCAACTCGGTCAAGTTGCCGCGATAGACTGTGGTTATTCGAGAAGCTGAATTGATTACAATGTATGCTTGACGTGTCCAATGACGAAGTTGTCATTAAAGAAGAAGAGGATAAAGGTAAGCGCATGTCCATTTTGAAAACATTTCCTTGGCAAAAAAAGAATAAGAAAAAGAAAATGGTGAGAATAAAATTCCAAGAACATCAAACAAATTTAATGCCCGCCTACAGTACCCAGGCATTGACCATCGGCAATCATTATAGTAAAAAAGTTGTATATTTTATTGATTATAATACATGATATATAATAGAGAAGAAATAAATGAGTGAATAAATAAATTATGGATAACTAACATGAGGGTGGGGGGGGTATTTTGTATTGTAACTAAAACTATTTCCTATCCAGGCACTTTTCGACGGCCACCAAAAAGGGACATGATTCTCCAAGGTTTGTTCGACTTTTGTGAAGCCAATTCTCGTTCGCGTTTTTGATGCTCATGAGTTTCTATTTCCACTAATCGTTGTTGTGCAGGTACATATTTTTCGTTCGCAGCAATCTGATAATAATCCTTTGCCACCGGAATATTTTGAATCCATCCATCACCATGATAAAACCTATTTAAAATAAACCATTGTAAGCATTCGAATCAATATCTCCCATTTCTTTTGTTAGCTTTATCTTCACTTACATTTCACCAAGCATATATCGAGCATAGTTTTGAGGGGAATCTTGTTGACTTGCTGCCTTTTGATAATATTCAAATGATTTCATCTGGTCCTTGGGTACACCGAGACCTTGACGATACATATCACCTAGACACGATTGACAATACCCCAGTCCAGAAGGCCAGATATCATCCCCTTTTAAGCACCATTCATACGCCAGTTCATAATCCTGCTTGACATTGGGAGGGACACCTTCAAAGTAAACACGGGCCAACGCTTCAATAGCCAATGGAAATCCTTGTTCTCCAGATTGTGCCAGCCAAAAGAGTGATTGTTGAGTATCATTCTGTTGTAGCAAAATGTCGCCCACCATGAATTGACAATACTTTTCCCCTTTGCTTTCAGCCACCTTTCGTGCATATTGATACGCTTTTTCCATATTTTTCGATTCGCCCTGGCGGTCCCCTTCATAATACACACGTGCCAGTTTCATAAGTGCTTTCGCATCCGAAGCAGATAAAGTGGCCAGACTATGATTCATTGGTGTCGCTGTTGATCCACTATTGCCATTGCTACCGGTTTTTTTCTTCTTTTTGCCTGCCACCATTTTCTCGTACAATGCCACACTTTTTTCCATATCATAGAAATCAGGGTAGTTGTAATAATCTTCCATAATTGTTGCCAATTGGTAGTTCGCACCGTCGTGATTCAGTTTACTTGCCTTTCTGAAGTATTCCACTGCTTGTTGAAGATCTTTTTGTAAACCAATGCCTTTGAGTCGTAAAGTCCTGCCAGGTAACACATGTCTGCTTTAAGCTTGTTGTCATCCTTTTGCTGCTTCGTTGGTTGTGCGTTGCTATCGTCGCTGATATCACCAGTAGCCATGTCGTTTCTGTCCGCATGCGATAGAATGGCGCTTACTAGTCGAAAGCACTTGCTAGTTTCATTGAGGCCGCCACTGTCGTTCTTGCCAGTATTGTTATTCGCCTTTTGTCTTAAAAGCAGATCAGATTCCACAAGGCCATAACATGGTGTCATCGCAAGAGCCAGTCCCCGATCAAACAAACTTTTCCCCCAAAGATCAGCTTCAGCTTTATCCAATACATCTTGCCATAGTTCAAGCGAGCCCTGATCACCTTGAGATGCCGCCACAATCGCCATCAATTGTCCATCCAAGATAGTACCTAACTTGACTTTGGCCTCCACATCACCCTAAACAAGTATAATAAACCACCGAGAACAAAATAAGGATGAGTGCTCCAATATATAGACTAGGGATCCGCTATCTTACCTTTATGGCTTTTATACGGAGATATTGTATCGCATGGTTGAAGAGTGCTGTATTCGGCTTTATAGATGGTGACTGCAGCAATTCGATAACTATGAATAAAATCAGTGTGTAAGCGTAAAGTAATAGAGGAAGTAATAGCAAGTGACGCAATTTCATACCTTTGTGACAATGGAGTGTAGCTGGCACTCCATCGAGAGCTTGTTGTAAAGAAGCCATGACAATATAAACAAAAAGAAGTCTAAAAAACAAAGCAGAAAACCCGGAATTTCAAAAAAAAGTGCTGCACTCCGACATCAAATGGTAAGGAATGAACAAAGGCCAAATTTTTTTTATTTTATATTTTTTTTATATACAAGATAAACTGGAAAACAAGGGGGTGCGAATTAAATGATTTTCGTACAAATGATAATCTAAATAAAACAAAAGAATAAAAGCAATGAAGAAGATAAACTAGCAGTGATGAATGAGGATGATAATGCGGATGATGATGATGAAAAAGTGATGCTGATAAAATGTAAAATAAATGGGAGGAGGATGAGGAGGAAGGGAAGGGGATTAAATAAACGACCTAACTGATGACGGTTGTATCTACATTTGGTGATTCATCATCACATCTGAATTTCTTGTTTGGGTTTTCTGATTTGGGTACCAAAGAATGATTGCTGTCCGTGCTATTTACTTTGCCATTGCTTTTGCTTGGGGTGCTGCCTTTTGTCTACCACAAACCCCAAAAAATAACAATATTAATCTATCTATCTTGATTATTTCATCTTTATATATATATTACCTTCGTTTGTGATCGCTTCAATTTATTATCCTTCCCCAGTAAATCCGCAGGTAACATCGAGCCTTTCAGGTTTTTCAATTCAATGCTCATAGTTGATTCATCAAAGCCATCCCACGATTTCACCAACTTCAAGAATTCCGTTGTAGGCCACACCAAGTTTAGTTTCGGTCGCCCATGCTCACCGTTTGATCCCTCACCATATCCATTTCGTATTGAAGATGCCACCGTAAGTCCGATGTAGAATTTGGTGGTGTAAACTGGTGTCAAATAGTCCATTTCCTGATCCGATAAACCCGTTTTTGCTCTAATTTCGTTGATATGAGAATCTATATGCGAGTCGTTCATGTTGCCTTCTTTGATTTCAATTGACCTGTGCGGAAGAAAGCCACCTTGCTTGACATCCTTCAATTCCTTGTCGTTCAATGTGTAATGCACTGTGTCGATCCCTTTAATATAAGGATGCGCCAAATCCAACATATCCACCAGTTCCAATTTCAAGACCAGTTGCCGTAGTTTGGCTTCCACTAAACCATGCCTAATTTTATTAAGAAAAAGTAAATACATTATCATCATTGCATTGTGGATATTTTTTCTTTTTCAACTTACCATTTTAATTGAGAGTCGGATGAAAATGATGACGCCACAATTTGTAAGTAATGTCGATAATCCTCAAAGAATTTGCTTTTCGTAAACAAGGCCTGCCAAGATTTTTCATTGAGAAGGATAGAATTTTCCACAAGGTCAGCACTACGTTTGAATTCCGCCATCATAATAGTTCTTGTTGAGTCAGTGACGTTGTGAGTGGCACACATGGAAGGATATGCTGGAGTGATGATGGGCATTCGATGACTCTTATCAGCAGGGTATAGCTTAGGATTCCAGACACGCACTTGTAAAGGACCATCCTCCATTGGCTTCAGAAGTACAGGTTGTGGCCAATCCCATTGGTAAAGAATACGGAAGAATCGACCGATAATAGCAGAAGCACATGCATTAGGATACAATTGACATATTCGAGCCACTAGCATCGCCCACGCGACGCCACCCAAAAAACCCATAATGTTGGAATAAATCGCTCGTCGTTTTGCCCAGAGCTTGATGGCACGCAACGCAATTCGGAAGGTAGGAATGTTGGGCACCAACCGTAAAATTTCATCCGTCACCCTCGATCCATTTACACTTCGAATACATCGTTCGTCCAATCCTTTCAGCAAATTGTTGTCCGATAATACTAAATCGTCAGGCACCTGAGGCACACTAAGTCTTGCACATACAAAATCAATCTAATAAAAGAAGGCAAAACATATTAGTCATCACTGTAGAATATATATAAATAGGTATATTTCTTGTTTATGACTTACTGGTATACCGGAGAAATGCATCTTGATCACAGGCACAAACGCGTCTACCACATCCTAAACAATATAAAACGAGTTAAACTATAATCGTCTATATTATAATACAATTGTGATCAGTTCCTTACCGTCAATCCAGTGACTTCAGGCCTTTTTAATAACATGTCCCGCATAATCGTAAAGAAGTGTTCTCGCTCAACGTGGTTTGGGAAGACGCATAAAGTGTCAATATCAGCGCCTAAAAAAAAAGAAAGAAAAACAGCATGATATGGTAAGTTAGTAAATATTTCAGTCTTGGTGTTTGTTGACTATTGCTATTGTTGTTGTTGGTTGTTGTTTTTTTACCCGCACTATGAACACCCAATTGATAGCTACCAAAAGTAAATATCTTCCCACCAGCCTGTTTTGCCACCAAGTCAGGAAAGCCCTTTAACTTGCCAACGCGATATACAAATTCCTTCACAATTTTGTCCAATTTACTTAGAACAATCACCCTGCGCAAACAAAAACAAAAAGATAGTAGATGAGTAAAAAATAAAAACGAGTTCAAATACCACCTACCGTTTTTGAGCCTCTTGTTCGGATTCAAATAGGCCGTTGTTGTGTAGAGTCTTAACAAGTTCTTCTGTCTGTTCAATTTCTAAAGAAGTAGGAAACGCGGAAGATATAGGTGCACTAATTCCCCATTGCTGTTGCCGCTGTTGCTGTTGCTGTTGCTGTTGTTGCTGTGAGGGTGTTGAATGTATCGTTGCCATTGATATATAAAAGGTATATTTTATATATGACTTTTTCACTGTATATAAAAATATATGAGTGTATAAAAATATATAAATATATAAATATATATTTATATGAGAAGCGGATGTGTATGTGGATATATGAAATATAAAAAAGGAAAAAATGTAGATTCAATGAACGTAAAAGAAAGTGAAAAAGAAAAGAAGAGAAGGATTCTGCAGCGAGCGGGGATTCCCAGAAAAGCAAAGATTTTTCTTTAACTGTAGTCACACAACTAGGCCAGCCAATGAAATCAATTTATTCCGCTTTTCCCCTTTTAAGGATTGTACTCACACGTTTTGGCATTGGTATGACATGACATTCAATCACCATGATAAACGAGATACCATAAACAGGCGGTGGAGTACAATGCCATCATATAAATTAAATACGGTATTCAAATCATCCCCTCTTTCTATCTCTGAATTGATTATGACCTGCTTCTAAATAACATATACATTAACTACAGTCTGTTATTGGTTACTGTAGTATAAATATAACGAAGGAGAGAATGGTCTGAGGTGATTTACTACAATACATACAGTACTGTACAGTGCAGTACAATACAGTGCTACGCTGTAGAATAAACGAGTAGGTATCGAGTCGATATAGTAGAAACTCTATTTCCATCTCCGATGGCAGAAAAATCTACTTGCCAAGTACTTTTGCACTAAAATAAAAACAGACTGCACTCTTTTATTTTTTCCCGTGCTTATTTTTTCCCCTTCTTGTTTCTTCTTTTCTCTCTTTTTTTTTTTTCTGCTCACCCTTTCTTTTTACTTTACTCTTTATAATGTCTTCGCGATTGAGCTTGTCGTTTAGGCAAGTTCGGACAAGATGGATATCCGTCGTTTGTTCATTCCTTGGACTGATATTTGTCTTGGTCACTTTATACATTTCACCTATAGACCAATATAAACACAATCTCGATACTGCTTCACCATCACTACCATCATCAACAGTCAACACAAACAGCGCTGAGCCTATGAGGGCATGCTTTGTAGTGCTAGTACGGAACAATGAACTTCAGGGTATCAAGAACACCGTGACACAAATCGAGGCTCGCTTCAACAAACGATTCAATTATCCCTATGTTTTCCTCAATGACGATTACTTCACGGACGAATTCATCAATGAAATATCAAGTTTGACAACGGCGCAAGTTAACTTTGGAAAAGTGGATCAACAAATGTGGGGATACCCTTCTTATATCAACCAAACACATGCTGCTGTACAACGTGCCGAGTTGGCTGCTCAAGGTGTACCTTATGCCGATAGTGAATCGTACCGTCATATGTGCAGGTAAAATATCTGGGATGGGATGGGGTTGTTAAACGAACAATACATGCTTACATTTGGATTTATCTACAGATTCCAAAGCGGCTTCTTCTTCCGACACCCCTTACTCGATGCGTACGATTATTATTGGCGAATTGAACCAGATGTAGATTATCACTGTGATATCGATTATGATGTGTTTAGATATATGAAGGATAATGGGAAGAAATATGGTAATGTCTGCTGAATATACCATGGAGTGACGCGGAAAGTGTATCCCCTTACACACCTTTTTTCTATGTATATATAGGATTCAATATTGCCTTTCGTGAATATATGGCTACAGTACCTTCATTATGGCAAACCGTTCTGGACTTCCAAAAAAGCCATCCTGAAGTTGTCAAGCAATTACCTCAAGTAAAAGACTCACTATGGAACTTTGTCGCCGGAAATAACGGGGATTCTTACAACTCTTGTCATTTTTGGACCAACTTTGAAATTGCTTCATTGGATCTTTGGAGATCAAACGAATACTTGAAATTCTTTAATTATTTAGATCGCTCCGGTGGATTCTTCTATGAAAGGTAAAAAAAGCGCAGAAAAAGGCAATACTGGTTGTATGGATGGCATCAAATACTTATTATTATTATTTTTTAATGACAGATGGGGCGATGCACCAGTCCATTCCATTGCTGCCGCTATGATGTTGAAAAAAGACGAATTTCACTTCTTTAATGATATTGGCTATCGGCATACTGCTTACACTCACTGCCCAACCGAGTCTATATATCGCGACAAGTGCTCGTGCAATCCTGATGACAACTTCGGTAAGATAATTTACTATGGGAGAGGGGAATTGAATAGTGAGAGTGACTAACGCTATGCATTTTTGTGGCTAGATTATAACCCTGGTCTTAGCTGCTACACAACATTCAAAAACGCCTTACTTTAGATATCATCATGTTTACATCCCCCCCGTTAGAATCGCATCCCCCCTTTTTTTTTTACAATAATAAAAATCCTACCCCTCAATCATCTTCATCATTGTCTCTTTTTATATCTGTTTACTTCTATGAATGAAATCAATTTTGTCTTTTTTTTGACTGATTGTGCCACTATGAATAAATTTCTGTGTCTCTGCTTTGCATTAGGCTTGTACATCACAATAACGCCCTTTGAATTCCATACTCGTGAATTGCCTGCCGTCCGCCACAATTTTTCACATGCTCTTTTTTTTTTTTTTTTTTTTTCTGTCTCTGAACACTCTATAAGGCCATTCGCTAATTCTATCTATAATCCACTTCTACACAACCCTGATTATCCTCCAACTGACCACACAATCAATCAATCCCAAAATCACATAACAAATTGATTTGGTATAAAAACCATTTTTTTTTATTACAAAGATGAAAGACAAATAAAGGTATACTACACTAAAAACCAAATACTAATAACTAATAGATGAGAAGGGAAGGGTGTCAAAAACAAAAACTTGAATCAGTTTATTCTTCGTCAACAATAGTAGTTTCAAGGCCTAATATAGAAAAAAGTCAGTAAACTAAGGATATGCACTTCATAGATAGGAGATATATCTCCAACCTCTAGCGCTTTCAACTGCTGGAAACCTTCAGTTTCACTTGATGATGATTTTTTTTTTTTTTGTGAGAAGCAGGAGAAAGAGGATCGATGAACTGTAGTGAATAGCCACAGTGTAATTTTTTTTTTCTAATTCGACCATCATTCCTCTTGACCCATCAATCAAAAAATAAAACCACCATCAAGAAAAACGAAAGACTACCAGACAGCGGTCGAATAGAACCGACAATAAATACACATTATTTTTTTTTGGGGGAGGGGAGGGGAGGTGCTTACCTTGGAAAGAGGCGACAGGGACGTAGGTGACATAAGAATAAAGCTTGTGTTTAGCTTCATCATCATCATTACGTTTACGGGCAATACGAACACGGATACGGTGAGGCACATGACGGACACCACGGGCCCATAGTTGCTTGTTCAAAGAAGGATCAATGCGGACATCTTCTGTGCCCATGTGCTTGGTGGCAAAAGATTTGACGGCCTTGACAGCTTGAGGGGTTCGTGATTTGAAAGAGCGGCCATGGACCAATTTGTGAAGATGAATGGTGTATTCACGGGTGATCACATCGGCAAGGGTGGAGCGCTTTTGAGAAGTGTTTTTGACCATGTTTATAAATTAGTTATTCTGTTTTGTTAAAAGAAAAGAAAGAAGGGTATGAATGGATGGATGGATGGATGTATGGATGTATGGATGGTTTTTTACCTTTCCGAAAAAAAAAGAGCGTGTGCTTTTGATACAAGTTGCAGAAAAGAAAAATGGAAACAAAAAAAAAAAAAATTAGTGACATTTTATTTTCAAGTCCCGCGGTCACTGACCCTGATGAGGGAAGATGTCCCCAAAAGGGAGTGCCAAATTAAGTTTCCCACTTTAGTTTCAACTAAACAAAATAAAAAAATGGCAGATGTAAATAGTGTATTCATTTTGTGGCGATAAATATCGCGAAAAATGATCATAATCTAGAACTATGTTTATGAGAGTCATCCCAATTCATCGATTAGCAATCCGTCCCCACAAAAAAAGTTGAAAATGAGCGTTTGCCCTTTTTTGGACGTGACTTTTCTATAGAATGATAGTGCTTTTGATAGAAGATTGGTTTCACGATAAATTGATCAGATATGACGACAGGTCCCTTTTTTTAAAAGGAATTGCATTAACCGATAGAAATTCAAATACCGCCTTTTCGGGGATACTTAATAGTTCGTTTTTGTGTTTTTCTATCTTTCTTTTTCCCTTGTTTATTTTATTTTTTTCTTTGTCGATTATATAATATACAATAATGAGCTCCTTAAAAATGTTTTCCCTTGAAGGCAAGAAAGCCATTGTCACTGGCGGTGGACGGTAATTATAAAGAAGGATCAGGACTTTTGATTTCATACGACACGTCAATACTTATACATTTTATATTTTAATTTAGAGGTCTTGGTTTGGAAATGTGCAAAGCGTTAGCCGGTGCTGGTGCTGATATTGCCATGATGTACGTCTCAAGTGATAAGACCCATGATACTGCTGCTGCTGTTGCTAAAGAATTCAATGTCCAATGCAAGGCATACAAGGCTGATATGGGTAACAACGATCAAGTCAATGCCGCTCTCGATCAAATTTACAATGATTTTGGTAAAATCGATATTTTGGTCGCTAATGCTGGTATTGCTATTGAAGGTCCCGCTGAAGTAAGTCAAAAACTTTTTTTTTTTTTTTTTTTTTTTGTTTTGATGACTGATGTTTTGAACTTCCGATGCTTATCTAGACCTTTGATATGGATGATTGGAAACGAATCTTTGACGTCAATGTCCACGGTGTGTTCAGCTGCGTGAAATCCGCTGGAGCGTAAGTAGAGAAATATTATATTGCTAAAAAAAAAAAGGGAGGACATCACACCTAACAAAGTCTTTATTTTATAAATTGCCATTTACTAGTCGTATGTTGGAACAAGGCAAAGGCAGTATCATCCTTATTTCATCCATGTCAGGCTTGATTGCCAACCGCCCTCAACCACACTGTGGGGTAAGTTGACTGCCTTGTACGCTATCCCATGGTGCTAATTTTATTTTTGTTTTTAGTACAACGCTTCTAAGGGTGCCGTGACAATGATGACCAAATGCTTGGCCCAAGAATGGGCTACTCGAGGTGTAAGAGTAAATTCTATCAAGTAAGTGCTAAACCCCCCCCCCAACCTGGTTAGAGTGAAATTGGTACCTGACCCTGATCTGATCTTTTTTTTTTTTTTTTTTTTTTTTTTTTTTTTTTGTAGTCCTGGCTATATGATGACTGAAATGCTGAAGGATGTTGCTGGCGCCAATCCTGCCTTGTTGAGCAAGTGGGAAGAATATACTCCTATGGGCCGTCTGGGAAATCCAGATGAATTGAACGGTGCTGTGGTCTATTTAGCTTCCGATGCATCTAGTTATATGACTGGATCTCAACTTTACATTGATGGTGGTTATACTTGTGTTTAGTTTATTTTTATGTATTTATTACTTGAAATAAAAATCTGTAGATATTTGGAACATTTGTAATTGTTTTTCCTAAATGATATGACAGGACAAAGGCCGTATGAACCGGATGATATACAATGTAAAAAAGAAAACGGCTGGGGAGAAGTGGGCAGGGTTTCCTAAAAAAATAACGCTAGATTTAAACCTTCTCAAAAAAATAATCGCCTATACTATGATGGGCCTTTTTTTTTATAAGATGTGGATCGACTCCTCCGCTATTTCGCACCCCATAGAGTCCAACAGTCTCTCATGCGGGTTTTTTATGGGTTCTTTTTTTCTTATTATATCATACGCAATGAAACCGATGAACTGGACATAAACAGTATATTCAGTGTAGTAGAGATTATGCTGAACGCCCAACTTCGGTTGAATAATATGAACGGTAGATCAGGAATGGAGCCATTCTGTATATCAAGTGACCCATGACTGCTAACAAGAACGGGAAGTGAACAGTCAAAGTCAGGAAAATAGAAAACATGGCAAATCAGCCTATAGCGGGGGGCTACACTCACTGCACATCCAGAGTTCATTGATGTAATTGGTCGGTCGTAAATTTGGCCCCGTTTGGTATCAAATAATGGCATGAAAGCTATAAATTAGGTAAGGAACTCAAAAAATAGTCTCAAGAACGACTTTGCACACTATATAATGGGTCAGAGGATGGGTAATAAACGGGCATATTTTATTTGTAGATACCAAACTAAAAGTACATGACTCATTGTAGTAGGGGATCTATTAAAGGCATCATGAATGAAACTAATGGGAGACCTAATAAATGACCAGCACTAAACTAAAGAGGCAATTGTAAAAGGGGAGCTAATATACTGTAGAAGTCATGAGGAAAACTAAAGGGGCAGGTATTATTGAAGCATAGCAATGCCCAAGGCTAATCATAATAGGTAATGATAGTACAAAAGGAATCTACTGTAGAAGACATGAAGGGGACTACTGGGACATTTCATTGAAGCATGTGAAAAGATACATATTTTTATTCAGAAGAAGATACAAACTATGGACAAAGTAGTACTAAACTAAGTTAATGAAGGTTCCAAAAAACCAACTAATGGTGGTCTTAAATCCTGAATCCAAAATGAAAGGGTTTCCCCATGCATCTTGTAATCCCTGAGCTGAAAACCCTTCTAAACTAGCCCTGATGCTAATCCAAGTCCAACATAACTTCAAAGAAGTTGAATGGTGAAAAAATAAAAAAAGAGAGTGGGAAAAAAATAGGGGGCAGTAAATAACAATTTCACGTGGTCGGGATTTGAAGTTTGTTTTTTTTTAACAATGAACACCATACAACACCAACAAGGTTGTTATAGCCTCATGAGAGTAACCACTGCCATACAACTTCTTCAAAATGATCGCTACCTCCTATTGATGTCTTTGCAGCTGCGATGGAGCAAATCGATCTAGTTTACTCCCCTCCCCCCTTCAGTAAAGAATGGTGAGTGCCTTGCCGTCTTTTGCTTGGAATCTTGCTTTGATTATTTTTCGTTCTATAACTAGAAAACCCTCTCTTTAATACAATCTGCTTCCCTTTGAATGTCCTCTTATTAAAGCTTGGTATCATGGGACTGTTATTAGCTTAGATCAGTATCAGTTGTCGTAATTTATATATGCGCCCGAATAAAAATTTTCCTGTATTTTTACTACTACTACTAGATTCATAACAAAACCGTGTCTGTGTGTGAAAATAAAAATAAACAAAGGGATGGATATTTTGTAACCTCGCGCAACCGCCGTGCTCCAAAAAAAAATGTTTTATCAATCTCGTTTATATACCGTGCTTATCTTGTTTGACACATTTTTGTAAGTTATATGATTTATTGAGACCAGGATTTTAAATTGAAGAGTTAAATGTACATGAATATCATAGTAAATTAATGAATGAATAGTTTTGACGGAGCTTGGAATATATAGTTGTGTTTTATTATCGTTGCCATTTTCGATTGGATTCTTCGATTGGATAGTATTCCATTGGCTCTATAATGTTTTTAAAACATGAATGAGGTAGAGGATGAGCTTTTTTTTTTTTTTTTTTTTTTTTTTTAATAGTGGTACTGTATTTACGTTTTCCTTTTCTATCAGGCACCATGTTGCTATTTTGAGCATTATCCTGATATCTCGGACAGAAAGAAGAAGTGGAAGAGTACTCTTGATATTTACGTTTTCCTTTTTTTGGCTCAGGCACGATAGCTGGTGCACCGTTCAAAGTAGGGTGAAACGTTGAAGCGGAAGAAAAGGTTCTGAATTTGCTTGGCCCTTCCATGGGATCACCCTGCGTATATTCTACAGAAGAGAAAAAATAAGGAAGATTGAGTCAACATATGTATGTGTACCTCTTTCGATCGGTTTTTTTTTCGGTGGAACACTTACTTTCAGTCTTTTTATTGGGCAAGGAAGAAATGTAATTACTATAGGCATAATAATAAACATTTGGCAGGGACATGACTTCGTCTAGATAAGGTTCAGAGTAACGTGAGCGAATGTTCTCAGTTGAATGTTTTGCTGGGGGATATGAGGTGCCAGTGGAAGATGAGGAATTTTCACCCAGGGGAGAGCGAGAACCTGCTGCGGCTTCAATGGATGATGGGCTTGTTGGTGTTGCGTCGGGAGATGAAATTATTACCTGCTCCACAGGTAGCGGGAATGCATATTCTTCATTTTTCGATTTTTCTTGTTTGATTATTGGACTTGGTGATTTTGATAGTATTCCCTCAGCTTCTCTGATAACGTCAATAAATGATCCAACTACCTCTTGTAGACTTGAATTCTAAAAACAAGCGAAGCTATTAATCTAATTTGATTTTCTGATAAGAGATGACTTGCCTGATGATGCCATTTACGAATAGTACATTGGTTATTCAACAAATATTCTGCCATCCAATGATCTTCTGCTCGATCGATGGGATACTTGGTCAAATCCAGGCTTTTTTCCAGCTCATTGATAGCGCATTGCTTTAGTGTGATGGGCAAATCATCCCACATTATTTTGATCGTAGAGATGGTTTTACCTACTGCCTGGTAACTGGCCTGGATTTTGTCGACCACAGCACTGGCTTTGCTTTGTAGCATTTTATAGTCAGCTACTACATTTTTTACCCCAAGTATGTTACTGAACGCAGCAATAAATTTTGGTTTGCGAATGGGTCTTCGAGCCATCGGGTTGTCGGTAAGCATACTTGGCCATGGGATGACTGCGTTGGTATTAAGAGAATTTTGCTGGCGGAGTTTATTTTGAAATTTATGCATGTTTGTTTGAAGCTGTTGAATTTGTGCCTGAAGCTGCTGTTGGATCTGTTGATGCTTCACTTGCGTCTCTTGGATTATTTTTACTTGCTGCTGGAGTTGGATGAATAGCGGATGCTGTTCATTAACATACTGTTGCATAATTGCAGCGAAGAAAGAAGTCTTTAAAAAAAATAAGAGAGAGAAAGAGACAGAGCGGTCTTATTTATGTAGAGTACTCTTTATGTTGGATTGTTTCTTTGTTATGGAAGTGACTCATTTTATCAAGCTCCCCATGATATTTCAAAAAAAGTAATAATAAAAGTGGTCAATTTTTTAAAGAGAATCCCTTTTCACTTTTGACCTTTATCCTGTCACAATTGGGAAAATGATGATCCATTTTTCAATTTATAATATTTATCTCATACACAAAACTTGGAAGTTCAAATCTTCTTCCCGGTATTTATTATTATTTATAATTCTTCTTTGAGTATAGATATATTGATATCAATGGCATCCCAATAAATGAATACTGGAATCATAGAGCATGACATGTTTCGCCATGGTCATTGATGAATGTTATTTTCAAACACCGGTTTTTTCATTTTTATTATTTTTCGGATTCTTAAACTTTTTCTCTATCTTCTCTTTTTTTTTATTTTTCCTGTTTATGTAAAACCCTCATGGAATCCACTTTATTGTTCCATTCACTTTCGAATTCTACCAGGAATATCATTTTTTACTAGATTATGATTGCCTACGACGCAATATTTAGCGTAAGTATCCTTGAGTTAGCCCTTATTTCTTTTATAGCTAATTTAAGCCAGTATTATTTTAGGTGCGGGGTGGTTGTATATTGTTTAGTGGGATGCTATTAGTACCTTACCAATATATTATTATCCCACTTGACGAGACTCATTGCGTACAACAATAGGATCACTAGCTTAGTTTGTGGTGTATCAATAGTTAGGGTATGGATTTGGAAGCAGGTCTCGTAGCGGTGCAAAGGGAATAGTGATCTAGCGAGTGAAAACGCGATGAAAACGCGACATTCTTATTAAGAATACATAAATACAACGTACCATGCTAATGTTTTCTCTTTATTAGGCAATCTACGAAAAGGATTTTATTTTGCATTGTATGGGACCAGGGAATGGGCGTTATGTGACGCAGTCTACGGCTCATTATAGGTAAGAAATCGGGGAGAAGGATGTCTAATATATATTCTAAATGGTATATATCACTGATATAACCCTTTTTTATATAGAAAGCGTCCATCCGTTTGCTACAATCAACGTTTTTCCTCCCGCAAAGCTGCTGATCTACTAGGTAATATTAATTGGCGGTGAAATAAATAAAAAAAAAGACTCCATCCCTACCGCTTTTGTTTACTTTCTCCGCATATTCTACATTCTTTCCTTTCTTTCTCCACACCTGCTCGCTTCGTATTCTCATATATATTTCTATATATTTTATTTTTTATGTACAGAACAACAAGAATGACTCCAGCATCATCATCACCACAGCATCCTGGAGGACCTCTCTGGAAAAAATTCAGCGACTGGAACAAGACTCAAACGCCTTCAAGTATGACGATGCCACTATCCGCCAAAGAAGAACAGCAAGATCTATTAAATAGGTTCAAGCTACAAGATGATTCCAATCAGCAAGATGCCTGGGGTCAAGTGGATCTTCATCCAAATACCAATCAAGGCTGGGGAACAAAACTAAGTACCAACAATGACAATGGTGGATGGGGTAGTACTGGAGGCGGAGGTGGTTGGTGAACCCTGGTGGTGCGCCTTAGAATTAGCTTCATCTTTAGTTTTATTATTATTATGATGATTATTGTTGTTGTTAGTTATTGTATAGATATTCATATATTTTTTTTTTCAATAAATTGGCCGAGGTTGATGAATGATATGAAAAAGATGATACTGGTTGTGTGAACATAATGCAGTGTGGGCCATTGTTGATTATTGACTGATATGAACAATATGATGGATATTTGACCGATTGTGTCTATGTGAATATAACGCGGTAAAGGTTTTTATTGATCGGCGATTGATAAGAAAAATATGATGGATTTTTGACTGATTGTGTTAACGTGTATATAATGCGATGGGGATATTGTTGATTTTTTATTGATGTAATCATATGACTGGGAATCTGTTTACACCAAGATTGGTATTTGTCTAATTATACATATATACGGGACAACAATGATTGCAATACATAATATAATGATTAAATAAAAGTGTTTGAATTTTTATTGTTAGAAAATACATAAACTTTTTTTATTTTGTTTTGTTTGATCTATATTGGGCACAATGTAAGATTGCAAAAAAAAAAAAGGGGGGGAGGGGAGAAGCGGGGGGCTATTTGGGGTATCATAAAACTAGTAATACTAAAGGGATTAAATGCATAATAATGTAAGAATAAGAATAATAAAGATAGTAAGAAGAATGATAATATAACGATGAACATATACAAGATAATATAGAGAGGAAAACAATATAAAGTAAGATGATACATACAAAAGGGAGGAGGAGTAAGAGGAAGGGACAAAAAGACTAAAACTAAAATAAAATAAACATAATCCGACCGAACGGCATTACCAAATCGTAAGGGTAAGAAAGAACCATAAAATGTTGTAGAAGCAGGCAGATTTTGACCATGTTAGACCGAAAATAGAGGAGACATATAATTTGTCGGGTAACACCGATTCAAGCCAGGATCGTCACATGTAGAGTCATTCAAAGATATTGTTTCCATAAAACTACCAGTCGTCATTGGAGAAGCCGATGAGTGAGATTGTAAAGTGGACGTGGATGAGCTGTTAGATAATGGGTCGAAGATAGGCGTTTGGTGGGACATTGAAACGGATAATATGGACGTTGATGTTGATGACGATGACGACGATGATAGTGAAGACGCAGATGAAGACGCAGATAATGATGAGTAAGGTCTAGTGAGTGTAGTATTCTTTCCAGCCGCCAACGCCACGTTTCGTCCAGGGGCGACCAAACAGTCAGGAGTTTCTTGCCACTCTTTCTTGTTGTTGTTGATGTTGTGGTTACGTCGCCCATCTTTTTGTAGTAGTTTGTATCGGTTCACTGCTTGTTGAAAATCATTGTCGGATATAGAGAGGTTAAAATCCTATAAGAAGAAAGAGAGAGAGAATGAGAGTTCCGGTTCGCTAGTTTCACCGCATTTCTCCTATCATTATTTTTTCCCTTCTTACCATAAGAGTCAAGAACTGTTTTTCCATCAAGTTGATTTCGTCCAATTCAAAATAGTCGTTGGCAAAGGATAGCCAGTGTTTGTTTTTTGGTGAAGTATCATGAATGAGTTTCGTGCTAATGATCAGCGACGCCAAGAATATTCGTTGTGGAGCCGATGCCATCCCTGTTGTAACGTGACCTAGTCGATGAGCAAGTCGGGTCAATAGGATCAGTGCCACCAATAATGTACCAATGTGCGTATTGGACCGACGAGATAAAATGTCAATAAATTCGTGTAAAGGAGGAACCGTGGTTTCAGTTGTAATATGTGGTGCTATTGTTCTTTTTGGTTTCTGTCGTCTAGTTCCAGTGGTTGGTGTGACAATCTTGGCAACTTGATATGTTAACAACGAGACGAGTTCGTGGTTAATTCGTGAGTCCAGCCATGACTTTTCAAGTTGAGAATAGTGCATAATGGAGTAGCTAGTGATAAAATAGTAGAAAGATAGGAAAGAAAAAGAGAGAAAAAGAGAGAGAGAGAGAAAAAAAAAAGAAAAAAAAGGAGAAGAAAAGAAAAAAAAATGTAACCCCCTACTCCTTTGTAACGCTTGCCAAGTCGGGGAATGAAAATTGAGGCGGGAAAATTCTCGTTTTGGAGACAAAGTTTAACATATGGAAAAAGATAGATCAACTCCAAACAGTATAATAATCATAACATTTCCCATCTCACTGAATAAACTGATATTATACAATTTAATATAATATTGAATTATTTTATAAATACAATTAAATATTTATTTGATAATTCGAACGGATAATAAAATTTATTATCTAGTCGGCTGTCCTAAACAGAGTAAGCTGGGTTATCATAAAGAACCAACCCAGAAAAAAGTAAGAGTTTCAGTTGCCATTCAAATTCAAATCTATCTTTCCTTTGTTACTAACGTAATACACATGCGTTACATAAAGTAAAAAACAACAAGTGTCAAAAAAAGCGTGTGTCATATCATCATACACGCAGTTTTTATTTACGTTTTAGAACCATGCGGCCCTATACGCCATTCTGGTGATGCAGTAGGTTCCACAATTGACTCACACATGTAATTATGTAACAGCCTATTTTTTTTTTTTTTTTTTTACCAAAAATTTTGCCATCCTCCGCCTCCTTTTTTCATAAAGTTACAAATGACACCGGATGCGTGGGTTAAGATGACTTGGTGGCAAAGGAATTCATGCGGCATAAATATCTATACATTGAAATGCCGACGCCGATAACGAAGTTCCGGTAACCTCGTCACATTTTTCTTCCTCCCTGTATTGTGAAGTGGACCGCGCCTATGAGTCTATATATAAAAATTGTACTTTTAGAGAAGTTGGTGGTTAAAATGGTAGTATTATATAACGTAAAAGTCAAATGGTGGATATGTTTGCCTTTGAAATTGAGTGGAATATTTCATAATTGCATTACTGTCCATGTATTATAAATTTTGAAAAAAAAAACCACCATTCCTTGTGGAGACACATAGTTACCGTGGTATTTATATAATTGACGTATAATATAAGTTATTGTTTTCTTCTGTAATACATATACCTCTGTCGTTGAATTCGTGGGCAGTGTCAAACCAGTTTCATCAGGCAGGCTCAGCTGCTGTTCACATTTACTTCTGAAAGCTGTAGAAGATCACCCTTTAATTTAATGATGGTCATAGCAAATATTTTTATTTCCACTAAAAAACATGTAACATCATAGTCGCCTTGTCGTCCCTTGCAGCCCTATCCTTCAGTTAATACAACCTTCTGACGATCTATTTAGTTCGATCACAATTCACTTTATTAGTCAAATGTGTGCTTTTCTCTCTTCAATTTTCCATAACAGAATATCCATATTTTTCCCATCCATTCATACAACTTCAAGACTCATAAAAATACAGAATTATCAGTATTGACTATAGAGAATAGATACATTTTATTAAAACAACAAAAGCATTTTCAATACTAAAACTACTATTACTACTACTACTACTACTACTACTACTACTACTACCATTAATAAATATACACACAAATAAATCTAAAACTATACATATCGCTCCTATTTCCCTTGACTATACTGGTCGCCTCCATGTTCATCCTGATCTTCATCATGTTGGCTTTGTCCATATTCGTTTTGATCTTCTTGTCCATAGTGATCGTTGTCCACATGGGTGGTATCATTGTTGTTGAAGTCTCTGTTGTTTAAAAGCTTTACACCTAAAGGATGCACTTGGCGTTGTTGAAAGGTTCCAATACATATTGCCCGTGTTATTTGCTCGCCAATATTCCTCCGTAACAATTCGTCCTTCATATAAGTAACCCCCCCAAAAAAAAATGCACGTGTGTGTGTGAGTGGAAAACACTTCATGAGATACCCTATAATATTTCCCTTACCTGGAGATTTGCGTAAAATGTATAAGGGCTTCCATGTTGTTCAATTATATGACGGACGTGATCTTCATCCAGCATCCAGAGATTCACCATATCCACTATTATCAATATATAAAAACCATATTCCGATATTCAATAATGTGTAAACCAAAAGTCTTAAGCCCTTGCAAATAGTTCTTACCTTTGGTGAAAATAATGGCACACTTGTACAAAAGATATTCAGGTTCCATATGTGCAAAAGTGTCTTCCAGGAGTTTCAGGCTCGCAGTATTTGTCATGTCCACGAAAATGAGCACATAATCCATGTCCACTAGACGATCGAAACAGTCCATATCCATCTCGTCCATTAAATGCCTATCAATAAACATACAAAGATTACATATTTGAGATAAATTCAACCACTGATGGGTGTGTTTAGGACTTACGTTGAATAGAAGATCTTGGGGGATCGCATCAATTGATTGGCCAAAGTCCGTTTGCCGCTGGAAGCAGGTCCAACAAGCTACACACACAGAGAGAGATAGAGAGAGTTAATGTATAAAAACAAGCAATATAATTTGTTTGGCTTCCTTACCAGTACTTTGGTTGCTCTGTTAGTATAAAGTGGACGAAGCATAAAAAAAGGAACAAATGTAAAGAAATGAAAAAAAAGAAAGCTCATCAAATTTATTTAACGTCCGCTTTTTTTTTTTTGAGTGACCCAGAAAATTACACGCGGAAATGTGGCGTTTCTGAACTTGAAACTTTTTATGTCCCAATGCTTGACTTCAACGATCCTCGATACTATCACACTATTCAACTTCCCTCCTCCTTCTTTTTTCGACTACCGTTGTTTATTAGGAAGGTGAACCCTCACTTCTGAATTTTACTATGGGAAGTCCAAAAGCCAAAAAAAAAAAAAAAAGAAGGATCGTCATTACCCTTTTTTAACTTGATACACGCATTTTGAAGGTCAAGCGAATGAACAAATGCACAAATAAAGCGTCCCTGTAGATGAGTGCTTTCCTCAGTGAAATGTATTATATGAACGACTCCAGCTACCTTCACTAGACCTGACAAAGCCAATCTATGAATGTGGTATTATCTTCGACAGTGTTTGCAAAAGTAGCGGCTCTTTTTATGTTGAGACGGGTTGTGAAAGACTACAGCTATCACGAAAATACTCATTTGACAAAAGTATACCGAATTTGGAAATGATGTGGCATGTACAGATGGACTGACGGGCTGACAAGGGGCACGTGGACATGGGTCAAAGGAGTGAACCGTGGGCGACTAGTCATTGAAGACAAGGACACTGCTCGAAGGCGTGGCGCTCATCATCAAATTTGATTTGTAGATCATGTAGACCAGGCAACGAAGAATATGCTTTTTGCCTTTTTTTTTTTAATCCAACAATAGAATGAATAACAAATCTATTCTCCTTACCAGTAGTGTAGTTAGATTATAGTATTGCTTTAGTTCTGATCTTTATCTCTAAGTTATATGTTCTATATATGATCTGACATTCTTTTTAATAAAAATGATTTATGCATAATATGTATGATATTGGTTTCTGAATATTGATTTGACGTGGTTGGACGGGGAATTAGACCGCAAGACAATCATCAATTATTACATGCTATCATATACACATTATGATTTTATCCTCTACTGTACTGTGCTGTGCTGTGCTGTGCTGTACTTCTGTATAAATAATATTCCCCCCTTCCTAACTTCCCCTTATTACATGATTATATCAAAAACGTATCTTCCATTGAATTAAAAGAAACTCATGCATGTATATATTTTAGTGGCAAAATTTACAAAAAAAAATTGACTCAGGGTCAAACAACGGCATAAAAAAAAAAATAAAAAAAGAGACTGACTTTATCGCAATGTTACATATTTAATGATACAAAGACCAAAAAACATATATCAACTGAAGCAAAGTGAATGATTTTTCTGGGTACGATCCAACAAGACGAATCGGAGTGCGTAAAAAACCCCTTTTTGAGAAGATTTTCTGATGATGTTATTGAGAGGAAAGCGAATCACAGGGCAGTGTATCAGATCATGATCCCACTGATTGGTTGTTATTATCATTATATGCTTCTACTTTATGAACCTCAAATGCATTATGAAAACTTGTTCATTATTCATTATGTATTCATTTTGTCCTTTACAGTCCATTTGTGCCTTTCTTTCTTTTTTTTTTTTTTTTTGTGTAGGACGTATATAATCATTTTCATGGACCAGCCGCCACCTAATTATTCGTCACTTTTATCTCCACCGACTTATGAAGCATCCATCCATGCTGCACGGAAAGAACAGGAATCTATCTGGCCGCGTAATTATAAAAGGCAAACTCCCCGCATTGATGTTGCAAATTTTTACCACAATTTGGTTCTAACTTGTCCAGATGAAACGAATCCATTTCTTTGTTCTGATGATGATAATGACGACGATGATGATGAGCAAATATTGCTACCTACTCCAGTATCATCACCATCTTCTTTATTGTTCGATCATCATTGTACCATAGCTGAACTAAATCAGCTTTTATTACAAACATGGATCAAATCAAGCGCTGTGCCTAGCTATGAAGCGTTTAAAGCAAAGATACAAAGTTTTGATCTACGCCCAATTCCCAATAGACGCTTTCAACCAACATAAATTTTATCCTTTTTTTTTTTTTTTGTTGTGCATGTACTGTTTATATATTTATTCTACTACAATAGGGTAGCTTATATTCATTATCACTGAATAAAAAAATACCCTTCGTCGACTGCCTGATTAATGCAACGTAATGAAATGGAGCCAACAAGGACAGAGCGGAGGTCTCAAAAAGGAAGCGTCAAAACAAGCTTCCTTTTTTGTACTTTAGTGCCTTTTCTTTTTTTTTTGTTTTCCTTTCTCTTCTTTTTCTTCTTCCAATTTTTTTTTTTTCTACGTTCTTTAAAAATAAGAATAAAATGCTCCAAAATTCTTCAAGGAATATGCCATACGAAGCATCCCCATCACCATCTTCGTCCAATCAACCACAACAACAACAACCACGACTCCTGAACCGAATGTCTGAGTTTTTATTCCAGAAACGACAAGGACCATTGCTTCATGAAGAATATTCGGAACCATCACATTCAGCCCATTCCGGTATAGTAACCTCATCTATTGGCGGTGGTGATGGTACTTCTGCGAATTACTCAGCTATGGATGAAGATAATGGATCACGTGTGGATTCTATGTTCTCTTCTATTCAATCAAACCAATCCAGCACTTGGGTTAATCCAAACACTCCGCCTCCTTTGCGTACAGTTCGATTGGATGGAGGCATTATACATCGTCCGGGCGGTGGTCCTCCATCTCCTCCTCAACGTCGAGCCCCTTCACAGTCAACAGCGAATGATCATACATCAACTACTCCAACTACAGCAACTATGTCCAACTCCAAGGCAACAACAGCAGCAACAGCTACCTCACCCTCTACCGCAAATACAAGTGATAATGTAGTATCACCATCAGATGAAGGATTTGATCAAGCTTTCGAAAAAATGGCTGTAAGTCTTACTTATCTTCTTTGTTGTTTCGTCATACCAATTAAATACCCTCTTTATCATTTTTGATAGAATGAATATGGACTTCCAGACAATGTAGCAAAGACATTATCGTTGGATGCCAAACGAGTCCTCCTACAAAACAGTCAGGCAAACTCACAACAACAAACTAACGCAAGCAATGGTTTCTTTTTATGGCGTACCTGGGGAATCCAAAAAAAACAAAAGCACCATATGGACGTACGACACGATCAATTGTTTAATCCATCCACTTCTTCAACACAATCATCATCATCGACAACAACAGCAACAGCAGCAGTGGCAGCAATTACAGGCAACTCTGCTCTTGAAAAGAGAAGCAATAAACGTGGTCACAATGGGAACAGTATTAACAACACAAGGAAAAAGGCGTATTCAACATCAGCACGTGGTCGATCACAACATACTTCTATCATTGGTTTTGGTCAGGATCACGACACTGGCAAAAAGTCAACACAGCGTTATCATCGATCGTTGAAAAAAGTGTTGTCGCCGGAATATTTTATACACCTACTGAAGGATTGTCATGTACGTGAATTAGATGAATCTCAAGTGCAAGATCTGCGAGTATGTCTACGTAGTGTAAAGGCAAGGTAAAACAGGAAAAAAAAATTGAGCGTAATATATCATTACAAGGAATACTCATTTTTTCAATACGTAGCTGGACAACTCAATTCCTACAACTGGATGGCTACAATGTACTCTCTGATCTCTTCCGTCAAATGAATCAAGCTCCAAAAAGGTAAATAGACACTATCTCATTTTCCTAATGACATACTCATCATGTTTATTTTATTTACTAACCACGTAGATCTCCCAACGATGATAAGATTCTCCAACATTTGGCCAAGTGTTTCAAAGCCATCATGACTCACGAGGTAAAAATAAAGGCATAGAACAAATCAGTTTTAGCCAGCTGATTGATTGATGGATCCAATTGTTTCTGTTATGTAGCAAGCTGGAATTACGATTGTTTTGACAAATCCTGTGGGACTGGAGCATATTCGCGATTTACTCTTTGGGCAAGTTGATCAGAAACAACGGGCCCTTTACAGTTTATCGGTGATCACGCGGGCTCATCTTCTGAATATTCTATGCACATTGGCAAATCTGCAAACGACGCAAACAGATACGGTACCCTACATACATGGCTACGATGTTTTACGACGACTCCTTCTAGACCGCTCTTCCACCACCCAACCAACGATGCCATTGGAAGACGACGACCGTTCACCAACCTATCCTACACATGATGATAACCATCGCTCGACTGGATTACCACCTTCAACTCCCGACGATACGAACTCTAGCAGCAGCACAGCATTTCCTTTCCGCATGACGCTCAAAGAAGATCCGCAAACCATCATGAAGATTATTTTGGAAAATGATCCTTTTTATACTAGCGGACAGCCTTTGAAGCCTCGGTACACAGCTTGGATGCGTGAATTACAATACACGGTGGAGAAAGAAATCGAACCCATCACCTTTTTGGCTCAAGTCCTGGATTACAAGTTTGAAAGTGCGTTTAGGCAGCTACGTATTACTCCGCCTACACATCAGCAAGATGCAACCATCGCCGCGAAACAGCCTGAGCTGGATACCATCAATGGGGAAAAGGATGCTCAGGAAGAGGGAACAGGTAGTGTCATGGTGGACGATGGCGTCGTCGAGTACCTGGTAAGTAATGGTGCAGAAAGAGAGAGAGAGAGAGAGAGAGAGAGAGAGAGAGGGTGACAATGGTTGTACGATGAGTGTGAACGTATCTGACTTTTATTTTTATTTATGACATAGATTGCCCATCTCCGTTTGATCAATACTGTGGTGTCCACTCAACCGACCTTCCACACAGCTCCTTACGATGATTATGGCAGGGAAAAGGTGCGCACAGAAGTGATGATGTCTGGATTTGATAAAATCTCCAAGGTAAGCAAGGAAAAACAAACAAACAAACCAAAAAACAAACAGTTGTTGGGATATATGACTCTGATTGTCTCCTTTTTTCTTTCTCTCTCTTCATACTAGGCGCTTCAATGTTGCCCTCATCCAACTCTCTATGCATTCTATTTTCGGTACCTTCAGCCGTTATTACAACCATTGGCTGACATTACCCCCAAAAGTAATCAACAAAGACAGTAAGTCAAAATATTGATACCTGCAATATGTATAACCTGTGTTTGATGATAAACATATTACTCTTATTTATTATCATTTTAGTCTTTCCAACCCAGACGCCCATGAGTCTCCAGAACCTCAGCATCGTATATCATCATCAGTAACAACGGCATCCTGCCCACCATCAAACGACGATATGGTCCGATGGGAAGATGAAGTCCGTCAAGCTGGAGGCAGTGGCATATTCTTTGAACAACCTCCATGGGAAGACGACTCCTTTTATGACGACGACGACAGCGATGCGTATGAGGACTACGACTCTGACGATGAAGATCAGATGGAAGCATTCAATTATAATGACAGCTATGAAGAAGGTGATGATAATGATAGTCTGGCTATTTCATCTGTGCAAGATCGATGGCGCTGATGACAAGCCAAGCTCAGCTATTCTCCTTGTTAAAGAAACCACCCTGGTGATGCGATACATTTTTTTTTTTTTACTCTCCTCCTTCACTTTAGTATAGCACACAATTATACCTCTCTATTACAAATTTTACTATTATATATCATTCTCCCCTTCCACCTTGTTTATTATATATCTATGTTTACTGAAATCATGCCTTTGCAATATGTAATAAAACAAGAAATATATTTTTGCCTATGTATCTACATTTGTTTGATGTTAATGTGAATTGGCTATGTTTGTGTGTGTTTGAGTGAATACGTGTGTGGTATCAATGTTTAAACGTGTGATTTTGAGCTTGTAATCATATCATTGGTCGAGCAGGAATACCACTTCCTCTGACACTGCGAGTTTTTAAGAGGGAAGAATAGTCAATGTGGGTGAACTAAAAAATGAAATGTCTCGTAGGACACTCATAAAACAGCTACAATAGCTACATTGTTAATTATACGGTGGGTCAGAGTATAGTTGATAAAAAAAAAACACATGTTTATTGAATCATATTGGTAGATACTAAAAATGAAGGCGAAGGGTTTAGTGGAAGAAAGGGTGCTATGGAAAGATCTATGGATGAAGGAAGAGGGAGTCTAATGAAGTACCTGAAGAATGATCAACACTAATCTAAAGCACGATATACAAGTTGGAAGCTGCGAGACTACAAAGGTATGAGAAAGAGTAAAGGACATGAGTAGCTGAAGCACACGAACGATCAACACTCAGGCGATAAAAAAGGAATCAACTGTACAAGACATGAAAGAGACTAATGGGACATTTTTCATTGGGGCTAGTAAAAAGATATATATTTTATTCATACATAGATGGAAACTAGGACAAACTAGAACTAAACTAAGCTATTGAAGGCTTTAAAAAGTCAACTAATGGTGGTCCCCAGATCCTGAATTCAAAATGAAAGGGTTTCCCATGCTTCTTGTCATCCCTGAGCTGAAAAACCTTCTAAACTAGTTCTGACACTAATCTAAGTCCACTAGAACCCATTCAAGCCACAATTGTGTAGAATTAAAGAAAGAAAAAACAAAAGAGAGAGGAAAAAAGAAATAAAAAAACGACGAGAAAATAAAGTTCACGTGGACGGGATTTGAATGTTTTTAGTTGCCTCATGTGAAGGTTTGAGTTATCGATTTCTTTCTTTTACATCAATCAACACCATACCGCATCATCAGCAACGTGGCTTCTCTTTACATAAAAGTAATTACCGCTGCTCAAAATTGATTGCATGGCTGGTCTCTTCTTTTGATGCCCTGCAGGCAACATTGAGCAATTTGGCCCAGTTTAGTATATCCCCTTAATTGTAGAATAGGTTGTCGCCTACCAAAGATCCAATATATTTTGATTCGCCTAGCGCATTCAACATTATGCTTTTTTTTTTTTTAACAATGTCCCCTTCCCGTATACACTCAACACACACACACACAATCGCCTCACATTTAGATATACGTCAGAGTACTATGATTAGCCTATGTACATAGTTTACAGCAGTTGCCATATCATAGATTATATCTACACTTAAATAAAATATGTCTTTTCTTTTTGCTTTTACATTTTTTGTCATACTTTTGGTTTACCATAGTGAATGGGAATACCTACACTGTGCAATCCGTGTGCATGTATATAAAAAAAGCTGATATATTTGTGCAAAAAAAGGGGGATAGGTATGAGGTGACTTCGACCAGCTGTCATGCACAATTATCCATATACTGTATGTACACTGGTTTTCAACAAGAAAAAAAAAAAAAAATAGGGACTAAAGAAATTTTTTGAATGGGTTTAAAAAACGGTTGTGGTGGACGCATGCAAAAATGATAATGAAGGACGTATAAAAACAAATGCAGCGGTAAGCGCATACAAATATGATGATGACGCGCACTGGAAGGTATTTTGTTTATTCGCATATTCCTTCCTTTTTTTTTTTCTTTGTTAAACGTCTTGGTGTTACGATTCTCTCGAAACATTCAGCCAGCACCAACTTCAAATACACTATGATAAGGTGGTTTTGATAGATAAAAAAAAAAAAAGCAAACCAACCACATAACTTTGTTTCTTCTTTCTGAATTACATGATAAATAAATGGGTGTAATTTTCATGATATGGTAATGCACATGATCAGAATGAAGCAGAAATACATATACTTTCATGCAGGAACTTGTCTTTTTTTAGCCAGCAGGTGAGCGTCTGTGTCTGAGATTGAATATTTGTAGGTTTGTAAGGATTCCCAACTCAATAAAAAAAAGATATGCAAATGAATATGGGTGAAAATCACGGAAATTCCTTGGGAATCAGTAAATACAATTTATATTCAAATTATAACAAAAAAACAAAACAAAACAAAAACTATTGCATCATTAAATTTGCTGGAGGCATAGGAAAAAAAAAAAGCGAATATCAGTTGACTTTTAGTGCAACCATTTACAACCATACACAATAAACTTGGTTGATCTTTTTGGCTTATTCAAATAATCATTGGTCCAATTGTATTTCATCATGATTCCCATTATAATCATTAATGTTCAGTTAAAAAAAAAAAAAAAAAAAAAAAGGCGGTCGATTAAAACCTTAACTGATCAAAAGAGAAAAACGATGGGGTAGGCTTTCTATTTGATTTTTTTCCACTTTTTTCTTGTTATCTCTTCTCCAACTATATATACAAGCATATATAATTACTTTGTAGAAAAAGGAAAATCATCTTTAAGCGTAGTTTACCATGTCATTCTATTCTAGTAAGTGTTATAAGCACATGATAAAAGACATGGACTTAATACCCACTCTTTTATTTTATTTCAAGTGTACAATTACAACCAAATGCCATTCATGTATGGGAACTACAATAGATACCATAATTCTTACTTGTATGGTGGCGGATTGTTTCCCCCTCAACAATCATACTACTACGGGTCGCATGGAAACATGGGTAGCGGCGGCTATGGAGGTTATGGCAGCTATTACCCCTATTCTAGTAGCTACTATGGAAGCGGTTACCGTCAGCAAGGTTTATTTAGAAATATGTTGAATCGTCTACGCTATGGAAATTCCTACTACTATCCAGAAATGGGCTACATGGGTGCAGGCTCAGGAAGATGGCCTTATGAAAGGGATTTCGGATCAACCAAAAGTGTCTGGAAACGAAATGGGATCTATTGATTTATCGCAAGACCCTACCACTATCCTTTTTTCACACACATTGTCTTTTCCCCATCACACACGTACAAACCACACACACACACACACACACACAGACACACATGCTTTAATAGTTTTGTATATATTCATCCATCCGATTTTTCTCTTACGACAATCTATCTATTAATTGCTTCCTTTCCACATTTTTACCCCATTCAAAAACAATAATAAAAAAGAATGACTACCAGTATATATTTTCCATTTTCCATTTATTGTATTGTTTTGAATAATAATAATAATAAAATATGTATGTAGATATAAAAAGAGGGGCGAATACATAAAAAAAGATCACTAATATTCAAAGGACGAAGAGGAGGAGGAGGAGATGGTGAAGGGGTATATAATCAGTAAGGAAGAAGGGATGGGGGCGTGAGGAGGGTATCAAAAAGCGACTAAATGGATATATATATCAATGCCGATATAATAGCCACCATCACACCTACAAGAATTTGCACAGATCGTATCTAAAAAAATAAAAAATAAAAAATAAAAATAAAAATTAGTATCCCATCATCCAATTATGATAATCCTGTCTTTTTCCTCAAAACTGGCATATCCGTAAAACTTACATGAAGAATATCAACAAATCCAGGGGAAATATTTCCTTGATCATGCTGTAGTGGATGAGATGATGCTTTGGTTGGAGATTGTTGATTTTGTTCTAACGTCCATAATTGTCTTTCTAATGTTGCACATTTTTGTTCATATTCGTTACATCGACTTTTTTCCACCGCTAGATCCTTGTCGTATTTTTTCTTCTCTTCAACCAATTCCAGCCGCATTTGTTCCAATTGTTGCTGCCATTCAAGTCCTCTTGATCCGTCCATGCCTGCATTTCTTGATTTACTTTTTGATGACTTTCGAGTTTCCAATAACTGTTTATGTGCTGATGATAATGCTTCGTCTTGGAGTTGTGTCTTTTTGGCATATTCGTCAAGCTGACGTTGAGCTTTGTCGAGTTGATCCTGAAGCGATGTGTTTAGAGCATTCTATAATATAAATTTGATTATTTATAAAGATAATACACACATGTCACAGAAAATAAATATTTATCCTTTCATTTTCATTTACCAATTTCCTGAGTCTATCATCATCATGAGTTTTATCTATTTTTCCAACAGCTTCTTTCAAATCAAGTAGCTCCTTTTCAACATCCTGTGATCTATGGAATTCAATCTATTATACATAGAGATAAGCAAATCAAGACATGAAAGGGGGTCAAAGAAGGGGCATACAAGTATTCAAAAATATTTACCTCTAATTTCGCTAATAGTAGTTCCCATTGCTTGTTTTGATTCGCCATCGGTTTTGATGAATGGTTTGTGATTGTGTCCTTGCCAGATGCTACCGAGGAGACTGAACTCCGGCGTTGCTGAGACGTCTATATATACATAACAAATGAATATATATAAGTAATCATTCATGCGCTGTTCCCCTCATCCTGCTTTTTTTTTTTTTAAAAAAAAAAAAGTTGCCATTGCCCCTCTTCTTTTGAAAACACTTACATCGCCCTCCGATGTCAATCCATTCATCAAGTTGAACCCCTTTAGCGTTGATAGATCCATTTGATCCACTGGTATATTGAATATAGATATGCTGCAAGCTACTTTGTGATATAATACTAAATAAAAACAAAATAGGGATAGGGATTCATGAATACAACATATACAAAAGCATCATTCCAATTTTTTTTTTTTTTTTTTTTCATACTGGATCCGTCCTCCCCAATGATATCAATCCCAAATGCAATCTGATCGCCAGTTTTCAATTCAAATGGTTCACTTTCTTCTAGTTCTTCAGAGAGCCGATGTCCATTCAAAAATGTCCCATTGCTAGATTTTGTATCCTTGATCCACACTCCACCGCCTTCAGGTTCTGACCATAAAATTGCATGATTCCGTGATAATACCTTCGAGTCAAAGTAGCCATTCAAGGGTTTTGGTACTGTTTTCGCATTTGATTGTCGCCCAATTCGGCACTTCGTATTTTCTTTGATTTCAATTGTTTTCACCGGAAAATGACTGTCGAAAGGCTGTAGTACCACAGTGTAAATGACTGATGACGGTGAAGTGGTTGGAGAAAATGACCGATGATGGTTAGCACCATTATTATTATTGTCGATATTGCTGTTGTAGTTGTATATTTCACCATCGCCACTATTGCTGTTTACAAAACTAGTCGCACCTAAAGTTGAGAAACAGTGTGGTAGTAAATGGAAGACAGTGAGTCAATGAAAGCAAGTGAACCATTAGTGTAGGATGTGATGATCCATTTACAAATATTACCTTTGCATTTTCCAAAACGATTCGTGTCTTCTATAAGTTGTGTTTGTGACAATGACTCTGTCATATTTTGTATTTTCAAAATAAGATAAAAGATATAGAAATAAAGGGAAGGTAAAATGAAAGAAAGAAAGAACGCAAAAAAGGATACCCGATGTTCAAAAAGAGTCCGACTTGAATTTTGCGGTAACAAGCGGAGTGTATAAAAAATGGTATCATGATTTCATAACATTTTGCCTATTTTTGATACATATATTTACAGGCCACTGGCTCAAGGCACAGGGGAGTCAGCCTCAACAATACTAAAAATTGATAAACCAGGATGGGAAGACTTCAGTTTTTGAATTAATTTATTGATGTCACTTACCACAGGAGAGATGAAGCAGGAGGAAACCCAAGGTGTTGTTGGTAGGACCATAATCGTCCTATTGTTGGAGGCATTGACGTCCGGGGATCGAGCAATACAACCTAGTTCTTGCCAATACAATTTGGATTCACACAGATAAAAGTAGCAAGATTAACCTTTCTTTTTATCCTTGTGAGGATAAGTTGTTGGTTGTTGACACAGGCAACAAAGTTTCGTTGTACGTAATTTATGCATAATAAACATCGGATTGCTACTCAAATGTTCCAATCAAAGCGGGATGTCCCCGGCGAAAAAAAAAATTGCAAGTTGACACTTCAGCAAGTATAATCAGATAAATACGCAATCTTTAAGTTGTTGCCACAGCTGTTGTCGCTGTGTTCCTTTGCCATCATGTCTTGTTGTTGTCTCTTAATGACGTTTTGACCGGCCTTTTTTATTGACTTCGTGTTACGAATGTTTTTTTGGTGTCATTTTCCTTGATAGAACTTGCGTAGTATTTCATTGACAGCTAGTCAGTCGCTGGGGTTCTAGGGGCGGAGGGCAAGTAAATATAGTGAGTGAGCTTAAAGACGTTGTTTGGTAAAGCATTCGCAGAATAGCTACTATGGCGGCATTATGGAATGTACGACATAAAATGATATATACGAAACTAAGGATGGGAGATTCACTACGACAAGAGATCTATAGGTGATGGTATGGAGGGCACTAATTTGAGAGTTAAAGAATGGTCAATACTAATCTAATGGAACAATAGTAAAATAGGATCAAACATAATGGTACAGTACGAGACGTAAGAAAGACAAAAGGAATATCTTTTTATTCAAACATTAAAGCAATCAACATTAACCAAATGAGGATTGTAGTAAAAAAGAGATCTATTGCACAAAACATGAGAAAGCTAATATGTTTTTTATTGGAGCAATAAACGGAGACATTTTTTATTCAGAAGTAAATACAAACTATTGACAAATTGAAACTAACTAAGCTAATGAAAGTCTCTAACAAGCCAAACTAATGGTGGTCCCAATATCCTGAATCCAAAATGAAAGGGTTTCCCATGCATTTTGTAATCCCTGTTCTTAAAACGCCTCCAAATTAATCCTGACACTAATCTAAGTCCAACATGATCCATAGAGACTACAATTGTGAAGAGAAAAAAGAGAAGTGAGAAAAAGAAAAGGAAAGAAAGAACGACGAAAAAATAGAAAAAAATCTTCACGTGTGCGGGATTTGAAATATTCTTTTGAGGATTTCTGAGCGTAAGGTTTTCCTCGTCGGTTCCTGAGTCGATACAAAAAAAGGAAAAATCGTCCTAAACGATAACAATTGACAGCAGTTTAAAAAGAGAAAATAACACTCGACATTGTACCACAAGACAATCAGTAGTTTTATCTTTTTAATAAAAAATATTTCTGAAAAGTCTCCTTCCCTCAAAAGTAACCTTTCAACCTTTCAAAAAGTACCTTTTTTTTTTTTTTTACAACGATCGGCAGCATATTGACTTTTTCTTCTTTTCAAAGCGATTGTTATCATTCAACGTAGGATTTATGCTGGTCCTCTCTTTCATAACAGCAATAGCCTTGCGCTGTCACCATCAGTATGATATTTATATGATAAAAAATAAAACAAATTTACTAAATGAAAAAAAAACTCAATGACCAGCCAAAGACCAAAAAATTGTAAACTTCTGTGAAAACGGGATAAAAAGGATGATTGATGACCGATCCTGAACCATTTGAGCAGTAGTAGCACACAATACACCTGATGGAAAAGTGACAGGATTTGGATTAGAACAATGCATAAATGAATCAGGGAAATAAAGCAGGATAATAGAATAAGGGAAAAAATAAAAGGCTGGTATAAGGGGGCGGGGTGATTAAATATTACACAGAACCTTGGAGGCCGCGAGTAAGGGCCATGAAAAATTTCAAACATCGCTCGCGGCATTTTATTGGTTTCCCTTATGAAAATATAAATGACATCTTTTTTTTTCTTTTCTTCTTCTTTACAACTTTAATGTCTTCGCAGCAACCTCATCATTCTGCCAGCAATGGCTTTCAAAATCAGTCAACCAACTATGGTAAGGACAAAGTAACCAATGAAATTCGCAAAAAAACAAACAACCAATATGATTTACTGTTGTATATTTTAAATCTGCAGCGCTCTCAAGACCCAAGTATCCTCAGGAAGCTATAGACTTTATTCGAACCATCGTTCCAGCAAAGGCAAAAGTGGTGGATCTGGGGGCTGGGACTGGAATCATGACCAAGTTTCTTGTTCAAGATTCTCATTTCGAAGTGACGGCGGTGGAACCTGTGGCAGGAATGCGTGAGCAGCTGGGACAATCTTTACCGGAGGTGAATCTTGTCGATGGAACTTCATGGGATACTACCTTGCCTTCTGAGTCATATGACGCTGTCATTGTTGCCCAAGTAAGTTTACTTAGATATACTTCCCAGTGACCTGTCATGTATGTTAATACCCTGCGTGTTTTGGTGTAGGCCTTCCATTGGTTTGATGACTTGAAAACACTGCAAGAACTCCATCGTATCCTTAAGCCCGGAGGTCAAGTTCTGTTGATATGGAATATGGAATCCAAGAAAAACTCGCGCTGGGTAGAAGAACTACGCAAGTAAGTACCTTAAAGGATCATGATCTTGAAAAAACAACAACAAAATATTGAGTGATCGTGATCTTTTGATATAGTGTATATGAAGAATATGATGCAGCTTCACCACAATATAGGAAGAACCACTGGCAAAAAATCTGGGGAACTAATGAAGCCAATGAATTATTCGATACGCCTCTCAAACACCGCCAATTTGATTACACGATGCCCTTTCTCCGTAAAAATATCTTCCCCCGTATTCTTAGCAAAAGCTATATTGCCATCTTGCCCAGGGACGAACAAGATAAAATCGAGAAAAGGGTGAATGCTGTTTTGGATGACCCTTCTTTTGGCTTCGCAGCTGATGCTACCGGTGCTTTTATATATCCGCATGACACTGATTTGTATTGGACTCAAAAAAAATAGATTATAGCCTTTGTAGTTTATGTGCTTTTGTTTAGAAACTTTTTATTGTTTTTTTTTTTTTTTTTTTTTTTTTTTTTTTTTTTTTTTTTTTTTGCAAATTTGTTAATAAAATTTGAATCATTTTGATAGATGTATTATTTGGTGATCTACTGACTACTAGAAATGATATGATGATGAAACTGCGTTGGGGATGCCGTTTGCAGAAAGAGTTATGTTCAATTTGATGACTACTATAACAACTTGCAATAGGTAGTATTCGCAAATGTGGACAGAGACATTATGGAGAAGGAAAATATTGGCTACAGTGCCGCATTATGTTAGGGAAAAGAGGATCGGGAAAGATGTGATCATCACTTTTTAAATAACGGTAGCCAACTTCTTAATTATATATCTATTTGATACTACTACTACTACTACTACTACTACTACTACTACTACTATGACTACACAAAAACAAATCAAAAATAATCATCCAGTGACAATCAAACAAGTTATCATACTTGACACTTGCCACCGCGTGTATTTTTCAATAGTACAAAGGAGTACAATATTTATGAAGATGATAATAAAAATTTTTATTGTAAAAGTATCAACAATCAATATATGTAAGGTGGGAAATGGTATAACTAAATAAAGCAAAGAGGGGTGAGTGGGGAGGGGGAAATCAGGTAGAGAACTAAACTATGTATATATTTATAACTAGATAACAACAATAACAATAAGGTACATGGGAACAAAACCAAAAAAGAAAAGCGATACAAGGAGTGAAAATGGAAATGGGATGAAGTCCAATTCACCAGCCAGATTTTATTTGATGAGCTTGATCCAAAAAGTTGGCCAAAGTCCCAGGTTGAGCATTCCACTGCTTGGCATCATACTGAAGAGCGAAGATACCACTTTCGCCAACTAGAATTTTCGCGTCGCCGCCATTATTTGGTTTTTCAAAGAGTTGGAAGGCATTTGTATTTGTTGACGAACACCCATCCGCCAAATTCATAAAGCACCAAGGAAGCAGAGACCAAGGCCGAATTCCATTTTGAATCATATTTCGGTACACCGTCCTGTAAACCTCCCCAAGATTCATCCTCTTTGTTGTCCGACCCTCAGTGGTAGCAGTTTCAATAAGTTGGCATAACAAGGTCGAGTTTGCAAAGAAATGCATCACCGTTCGCTGCTGAAGTCCGTTGTCAACGAGAGATACGTGCCCGGTATGCGTTGCTTCACAATCATGTTGAATCATCCATTCCCGTTTTCCAATCAGTGCCGACCAATCACGTATAAACACCGTCGAAGGATGGAACCAAACACCACCGTGCTGCTGAAGAATGAGTAGTCCGATAAAATCCATATTGTTCCAGTCTTGATCTTTTGCTGCTATTGACTCCGGCATTGCTGTCCATACTCCAGACGTTAGTTCCTGTCCCAGTTCTTCCATATGCTGTTTTGCCAAGTGCCAAGTTTCCGAATGGAGCAATAGCGTTTGTTGATGTTGGTCGTGTACCCAGATCTTCATTTTAGGAGAGTACCCGGTTTGAGTCGCCGAAAATGATCGAAGCATTGACATGAGCTGAGCACTAGTTTCCGAATCCGAGTGAGACGCAGCTGTCCAATAGGTATGAAACCAGATACTACCATTTTGTTGTATAGGACTACCGACATTGTTTATTGATTTGGCGAAACCGAGGCACTCATTCAATCGAGTTAAAGGAACACCTGGTGTCAAAGGAGGTGATTCCCTTAGCTGAGTGGTATAAGGAGCCCGGAAACAAGACGGGTTGGGCGAAAAAGTTGAGGTGCTGATAGTATCAGTTATTGGTGAGGAGTTCCAGTGCCGCAACCAAGGTTTAATACTGATGTGTACGTTCCAATCAATAGTGTAGAGTGAACATGCAACGACTGCTGTAATAAAGAGAGTGTAGACCACGCTACGAAACAAGAATTTGGTTTTGTTTTGCTGATAAAGGCAAGACCGGTTGTAGAATCGCCGAAAAAGAATCATTCTTTTTAAGAAATATTGAATTCGAATGAAAGGAACAACGACGACTTTTTTATTCTTTTGCACTGAAAGTCCGCTTTTTTTTTTTTTTTTTTTTTTTTTTTTGATCGGATAGTACTGTATGATGAGCCCATTTTTGATACGCTGACACTGTTTCGTTTCCCTACCCTCTTCAGTCTGGATTATATTTTGAATATAATTCGTAAACGATATGCATACTTTCATTAATGCCAAATCATTTTGATGTTTCTTATTTTTAATTTCCTGCGTCGCTCTAGTTTGAAGTATGATCCACGCTTTGACATGATCATATATTAAAACCTTCACTGAAAAATGCTACATTGTCTAAAGCGACCCGATTATAGTCCCGAAGCTATACTTTCAACTCTATTCAAGGCTCTTTTGACTTATTCTAATCTCTAGAAGTAATAGTCAGCCTAAACCCAACCACAATTTCCATCATGGGCCATCACCCTCCTAGTAAAACATCACAGTCAAATCCCAAACCATGTAATGCTCGATATTCTATCAAAACAACACCTTGCCCAATTTAGAGAAACTATTTTCTAGGACAAAAATATACGAATATAAATAAAGGAATAAAAAAAAAAAAATATCAGATAACAAAAAATAATAAGTTTTATTCAACAGGTAGTTTTGATTTTATCAAGAAAATATAATAATAATAAAGAGAAAAGATAGCATTAACCATTGCAGGATGAATGAAGAATGATAAAAAATACAAAGTAAAAAAAAATGGAAAGGGATGAGAAATCAATATTGAGTATGAAATAATAAGAATGAAATGGGGGAGGGGGGGAGAATGGAGTGAGCTAGACTAAATAGTGTTTCTAAGATTGCTTGCATTCGGGAGCATTTTCGTTCTTGTTGGGAGCCTAATCAAACCAAGATATCAAATTAGATAAATCAACTATTCATGCGTCGCACACTCTCTAGTCTTAGTCAACTTACAGCATCATCGTCATCGTCGTCATCATCATCGTCGTCTTCATCGTCATCTTCATCGTCTTCATCTTCATCACTGAAGTATTCACCATCGAATTCATCGTCTTCGTTGCCAAAACCGTCATATTCAAGAGCTTTTCCAGTGAAGTAGTCGACAGCATGAGGGATGATCTTGTCCTTGAATTCTTCACCTAAAATAACAAATGTAATAATAAAGCAAAATAAAGTCAATATCATGTCATCTCGGTCATACCACCAGATTTTTCGTTTTTTTTTGTTTTTTTTTTTTGCGATTTCTTACCAGCTTCATAATCGGCTTCCAACTTGGCATCTAAACCTTCGGCTTCTTCTTCATCCAATTCTTCATCTTCATCAGGGAATGCAGGAGGACTGAAGAAGTTGAAGAAAGAGTCAGCGGGTACAGTTCGCTTCACCACACGAGTCTTGTTGGTTCCCTTGTGGCGTTGCTTCCTTGATTCCACGGTGATGGTCAAATCCTTGCCTTCCTTCCAGTCGATAGAGCAGCCTTCGGCGTGATCATACACAAAGTCACCAGCGTAAGCGTGATCTTGGTAATAGTATGTCTTGGTCAAAGTAGTATTGGAAAAGAATTCGTTGTCTTCAAACACAAAGTCCAACTTGAATCCAGGTTGATCCAAATATGACATGCGAATATCTACCAAATGTTTGAGTACTTGTTCGTCGTTTTCAGTAATGGTTTCTGACAAATGGGGGTGGTTCTTCAACAAGGTGAGCCAGAATTCGGGGATACCCTTGATATCAGCAGCACTTTCATCCTTGTCAGCAGACTTGTCGGCCTTCTTTGCTTCAGCGTCTTCTTCCATCTTGTCATCTTCTTCGTCTTCATCCACCTTTTCACCAATGGCCACTTCTTCATCAGTAGGTTCATATTGACCAGTGATTACTTCAGTACGCTTGACATACAAAGGACGGTAGAGCTCCAAATACTTCTTTTCCAAAGCTAATACTTCTTCTTGGAATTGGATTTCCAGTTCAGAGTGTTTAGATTGCAAGTACTTGAGACCATTGATACGGCGTTGAACAGCAGGAGGAAGCGATTCAATGTAACCAGAGGGACGGCCAACCAAAGTATCCAACTTTCCTTGAAGCATACTAATTAAAGCAGGGTTGTTGGTGAAGGCACCACTGAGAGCTGAAGCATCAGTACCAGCCACGCCTACAAAAAAAAAACAAGAAAATATACATTCATTAGCTCCCATCCAATAACGTCTCGTTTGTTCTACTAACCAGGTGTAGTCACAGTTTCCATATCTTCAGAAATAGTGGTAACAGTAGGACGGTAATCAGAGGTAATGGGTGCAGGATTGCTGGGTGTGTTTTGAGGTGTAGGAGCTGAAAAGGATTCCAACTTTTTGTTCTTGATATCAACGCCTAAAGGAATAGATAGAAGAAAAAAGAAGGTTAGAAAGCTGGATTCGTCATCGTTTCTTTGTGTTCACTAGTTTCCTTCATGAAGTCTTCAAACCAGTTCCACTTCATTTTATAAATGCCGTAAAGAAGAAGAACTAAATATTACCTGCTGATTGATCCATTTGTGTACTTGTAGTTAAAAAAGAAAGATTGGAGTTGAAAAGAAAAAAGAATTAGAAAAGAAACAACAACAACAAAAAAAAAAAAAAAAAGGAAGGGCGGGGCGTGAAAAACTTTTTTCACCAAATCACAATTTTCCATTTTCGGATTTACCGCGCTGTAACGAGTAGACTTCTCTTTGTTGTCGCCCCATTCTTATTCTTAATAAGGGAGGGGAGAGAGAGAGAATATTTTTGATAGGACAGACTATTTCTTCATGAGTAGTGTCTTGATTTTATAGAAGTTTATTTGACAACAACATTCAGCAAGAATAATCAAGTTTATAGCTACTCACATAGATAGCCTGAAACTTTTTTTTTTTTTTTTTTTTTTTTTTTTGGCCTATAGCAGCAAACGTTGGATGTAGAATGTGGCCATGATATCTATTTCCTTCAGAATGTCTTTCTTTGGAAAGAAAATGAAATCGACATTTTGTATTAAACATGACAACTAGCATTCCCACATTACAGTATAGACTCAAAAATAATTACTTTATCATCGACGAGCATGTATCATGAATAACAAAAGCAAAATAAAACTTGAAAAGTTTATGAATATAGTATGATTGATTTTTTTTTTAAAAAAAAGCGTTAAAAACGTATAACAAAAAAGGATAGAAAAAAAGGCACTTCATTTGCGATAATTTGATTGGCTGATTTCAATTGCTGTTGGCTTGAAACGGCGCACAGACCCGTTCAACCAAATACACCACAACAAAAGACCAAACCCATTTTTCTCCCTCTCACTACAGACGATGGCCGTATTTCATCAATAATAAAAATATTTAAGTTTATTGATTGTAGAAAAGTATAAATAATACATACGGTAAGACTAAGAGTTGATCCCACAATGTATAATAATCTAAACTAAAAATGATTGTAAAAAAGGATAATGGAGACTGAAGTCAAAAAGATGCAAATATAAGTAAAAGAGAGAAACATAAAACTAGGGGTAGATGAAGAAGTAAAGTAACCAAATTGGACGCGAGCATCGGCTGAATGATCGCCAAGATGAGACCAAGGAAGGATGAGCCGAGAAATATTGTAGCGCGGGGCGTATTGGTCGGCAATCACAGAACGGGCATTGAGATATTCAGGATGATGGTAGACCACATATGCTTCATCCAGGAGAGAAACCAGATATTTTGACCCACTAAATCCGCCAGTATTATTGAAATGCCATTTGGATTCGTCAATCGCAGAAGGCAAGAGATAGTCCAGAGCCAATCGTACGCTTTTCTGTTCCGGTGATGTATAGGCGAACAGGTCCACACCAACACGTTTAGCCATGTGACATAATTGAAAGAGACCGCGAAGGTTGTATATGCTATAAAACCAACTGAATGGACGTGCTGTTTCAGAGTATTGTTCACCATCTTTGCGGAGTTGACTGGCGATGCGAATTTCGGCTGCCCTTGAGCTGGCTTTTTGAGCTAGGTCAGTTTGGTTGAGGAATATGTTTAACGCGATCTTTTGCACATCATAATATGTCCCTATAATGGCATAATAATAAACTGCAGATGAGTATCATGGATCTATCATAAATTTGTTATGTTTTCAATGTCTAACCGTGATTGTTCAAAGCATTGCTCTCTTCAATTCCATTGGGGCTCGTCGTAAGCCAATCCAAGTAAAGTGTAAACCAGTGTCGTAGATCGGCATTAAGTCCAGCTTTCCAGGAGGCACTTTTCTGCAGGATGGCAATGCTATCAAGCACATCGGGAAGAGGACTAAAATCAATGATACCCTTTCCTCGACCTCTAGGATTGCCCCGAACCAATGAAGCATAATGGAGGTGAGGATTCATTCTTGTTGCAGGTTCAATAAACCATTGTTGGATACGCTGTACTGCTTTTTTTGCATATGTTTCCTCATCAAAAAAGTAGTAAGCCAAGGAGAGGTATTGCAGCTGTTTGGCCTAGGAATGTTAAAAAAAAGAGACGAGGAAAAAAGAAATCGAAAAGTTGAACAGTCTTTGTTTTAATGTCCGCTATCAAAAAAAAGAATGAATCAAGGGCGATGTCAATGCTTACCATTTGACGGAATGCTTTGTAATCAGGTGCTGTATGAATTTCCGGATTGACTTGACCATCTATACGCACATAAGGCAAACCGTTTGGAGAGGTATGATCTGGCCAAAAGTATCGAGCAAGTGACACATAGTTATGGGTATCCACACCCGACTTGAACGCATTGACTACCGAAAGGATTTCCTTATCCATAACAAACCGATTGGCGGATTTTTTCAAGTACCAAAGCGCATGTTGCATGCCTCGATCAAAATCATGTATATGTTCTTTGTTTTCAGCAAGAACATCAGGGTCAAGTAACGTGAATAAAAAAGGCGAGTCAGAAGTTCCAGGCGGCGAAGGTCCGGCCACAGGTAAGATTGTGGTGATATTGTTGGTAGGAGGAGGAGAAGGAGAGCCAGGTTTGCCGTCACCATTAACATTTTCATTGTGAGGCTGTCGCATTTGTCCTGTTGCATCGGTCTCATTGCCATTCTCGACGTCAAAATCATGTTCCACAGTGTCCACATCAACGTTCACATCGTCTACTTCACCATCGTCTTCAAGATCATTGCTCTCCATATCGGTAGGAGCCATTTGGCTACGTACCACCACAAAGCACAAGATCAATAAAAGTAGAAAATAAGCATAAATTCGATTGGCTCCCACCATTGGTTTGTATAATAAAAAAATGAAGTAAATAAGATGACAAAAAGAGTAAATAACAAAGAAAAAAAAAAAAAAACAGGTGAATAAATTTGGACGACACAGTCAAAATATGATATGAGTCAAGTGTTTAAAACATGGAATATACAATTTTATTGTCTTTGATAAAAAAAAAAAAAAAAAAATATCTATCCGAAGAATAATCAACTAATTATGTCTTGGTTTTGTTTTTCACCGATGAGAATAGTCCAATGTCTTCATGCAAAACCCATATGCAAATTTGCCAAATACTATTCAAAAATATATTAGTATCCGTCTTATGCAAGATTTTTCTTCTCTGCCCCTCCCTCCACAGAGTACGACCCACGTGTTCCCTTTTTCTATGTCAATTACCGTCACAATAGCTTGATCATCACCAAAGACATGAAAGGTCTGTTCCAAAAAGGTTTGACCTCGGCGTTCAGAGGAGTAAGATCGGGTATCTGATTGACTTGACATACTGACGCCACCGTCCGGTAGTCGCGTTTTTGGTCTTCCATTCTGCCGTTGTTGCTGTCGTTTCTTTTGTTGAGAAGGATGGTATTGTTTCCGTTGGGTGGAGCGTTGTTGTCTATCATGTACGGACTCACCATCATCACCATCATCCTCGTAATCGCTGATATTTGTATCGAGAGTATTGTCAATGTGCCGCCAAAGATCCATGTCGCTTTCATTGCCGTCACCGTAAGAAAACGTGGATACAAAAGATGAGCTTGTGTTGCTACTACTATTTCTTCGTGATGCTGATGACATAGAATAAACGGAACTTTCGCTAAACGTTTCGCTTGTTCGTCGAGAGTCAGTTGCTGGCATGGCTATCGTCGACGTCGTTTCATATTCTTCTAATGGTGGGGGTACTGCTGCTACTGTTGTTGTTGTTGCTGTTACTGTTGTTGTTACTCTCGGCTTGTCTGCTGATGCTGCTGTCGAAGATGGCTCTCCGCTTACTGATTTCGGTGATGGCGGATTCCAATTTAATTGTGTCACTAAGAGTGGAGGCTGATTTTGGATGTTATCTAATGTTACTGTGGCATCGTTGTCTTCAGAATAATGGTCACTCAAAGTTTCATCTTGTTGGGGCCGTATTGATGACGATGACGATGATGATGGTATAGGCTCCTTTTTGGGAGAGGCGTGATGTGGTTGTTGAGAAGAGCTTTGCTGGATTTGATGCTGACGATGACGATGATTACGGTGTGTTGTTGCTTCAAATTGAGATAAAATATGTGATGGTATAGAATGAGGAGTAATCGTCGTGGGGACTAACAGTCCTTCGCCGTTTCCGTCAGATGCAGATATATGTTGATGTAATAATGATGATGCAGATAAAGGCGATGAGGAGATAGAAGAAGAGGAAGAAGCGATCGGAGATGAAGTTGCCGAGACGAAGGAGATAGACGCTGCGGAGGGAGTTGTTGAGGTTGACTTTGGTGAAGTATTAGTGATACTGATAGAGTTGTTGGCATTACCCACATTTCCAAAATAATCGTCAGGTACCCCATCCTCAATCCTTTTCAAATAATTCACAATCCGGCGCACACTCCATTTCTTGCCAAGGGGTCGACGATCTTCTTCCAAAGGGGATCCATTATACGACGATACTGAGCTGTGTGTACCACTTTTCCCATTATGCCGCATATCAAGTGATGTTGCTGATGTTGAATAAGTGTATCCATCATATGAATCGTCATCGCCGTCGTCTTTATACTTGTGATAATAAACATAGGCAAGAAGAGACATGTCCATAAACATTGCGTGCAAGTAGCCAATGTATGATTCATCAGTCTAATAACAATATTAGTGAGTGAGTGTGTGTGTTCATATAATATATACTGTTGGATGACGTTGTCCTTACCGTATAAAATGGTATTTTTGCCAGTAATCGATAGATCCATTGCCCATCAAGGTAGAGAGGACTTGTAATAAGACGGCCATTTCCGTTTAAATGATCCACTTCAAGGCAGGTGATGTCCAACCTGTATAAACTTGGGTCAACACTAGTATCTGCTGTTCCAACCAACTTCATTGACGAAAGTAACTCCTCATTCAATTTCCCACCACTAAACCACGGAACGATTTGATGTTGTTGCTTAGATAAACCAGGTACAAAAATAGAGAGTGCATAGACAATTTCCTGTATTCGACTATATTCAACCAACAACAATTAGTCAGATTAAACTAACGTTTTCACTACGTTTGTTTTCCAGTGTTACCTTTTCCCGTCAGGATTGCCCATAACAACAACAGAACGCCCCGTCAGCAAAGAATATATTACATGGTGAATATATTGGCTGTGTTTTCGAAGTATATAAATAAGGTTGCCGTAATTCTGCTTCTGTTTGGATTCCCATAGTTGAGTGGTGGGCCGTAGGGGGGAGTAGTACCTTGATTCTTCACTGGCTTCAGGAGCTTCATCTTCCGTATCGTCGTTGTCGTCATCATCTTCTGACCTTCGTTTCGACGTTGATGTAGGTGAAGGTTGATTATTTGCGATGGCAGGATCGACACTCTATAAAATTTAAAAGGTGAATCATTGCCCTTCATCCAATTTCAATTTCCGTCTGTGTATGCATTTACCATCTTGGAACCTTGATTACTAACATCAGAGAGAGAGGTTGTTTCATGCCTAACGTAAATATAAAATATAAATACATAAAATGATAAATCGCACTGATTTCTATTGGTATTTTACCGTAAATGAGTGTCTTCCAAATTGAGCATAAATACACGACCAAACGTCATAGCATGCGATAGCGGTTCTATATTATTTAAAACCAACGTTAGTTTTTGATACCCCATTTGAGTTGGTGAAGTTCATTTTACTTACCTATGAATTGAGTATCCTCCTCTTCCAATTCTAAAGCAACACTACTCCTTCCTAGTTCAGCTGTGAGTTCAGTGATATACTTGATGGCTTCGGTATACATATCATGGTTGGTGATCTTGTCAAATAACCGTCGTTTGATAGCCTTGTGAGTCTTACGCCGTTGAGGTTCGATGATAGACACCAAAGGTATAACAGAAGTACCAGGTAAAGAGCGAGGGTGAGGACCATTATTGCTGGAATGACGATGTCGCAGTATTTGATCACGATCTGGTTTATGGCAGAGCTGAGATAGGGTCCGTAATTTTCGATCAAAATGAGCCACGGGATACAGAGTGTCAACATATTTAGGCTAGATACAATAATATAAATGGTTAGCACATAAACTCTTCCCACGAATAATAATACGTCTGTGTCATACCTGGTAATCTTTTGCTGGTTCGAAGGCATCTGGAGAATCTACCACCTGATTCTTGTCGACATAAGTCGGTGATATGGGTGAGTCGTCTTCCAAATCTGTTGATAAATCTTCACTATTGTCGCCATCATGCGGTGTACGTATCCACTGAGTTGCGTATGTATCCATGGCATCCAACATCAGTCTTGTCACAGTTTGCGCTTGATGAAGAGCTTCCATTGATAAACATTCTTTATGACCTACGGGCGCAGATGCTAGTTGTTGCTTTGTTAAAGACTCGGTTGTTGTAACTGGTTCCTTGGGTTGTGTCACAGCGGGTGTGGTGATGATTTTTGGTGCCTTTTCTTGGATGTTTGACTTTAATGGTGTAACGGAGGGTGATGATGATGGATTCTTCTGTTCATTAATGTCATCATATTTCGCTGATTTGTTGTCGGTGGGTGATGTTGCATCAATGGTTGTTGTTTTGTCAAGTTGCGTTGAAGCTCGATGCGTGGAACCTGAAGTAGTAGTAGTAGTAGTGGTGGTGGTGGTGGTAGTGGTAGCTGGTGAATTTTTGATTTCGGATAGGGCAGGTGATTGTATAAGCATCTTTTGGCTTTCGAAGGTAACAGAAGAATTTTTGGGGATTAAATGGTCAGGGATAGATGACGACTGTGTTGATTTTGTTGTAGTTTCCGAGGTGGTAGTTGGTGAATAGGTTGATGGATTGCTTTCAGCGCTGAGAACTCGTTCAGTGTACTCCAAATCCAGTAGCCGACATTTCAAATCCAACATAAAGTTTGTATAGTTGCCTTTTTTCATCAATCGAGATACCTGAGCACAAACAAATATGTAATATATAATCGTTAGTAACAGTAAAGCAATGTGTATTGGACGTGGACGCCCGACTCATTTCACATGATCCATTCTCTTTTTGGTTTTGGACGTACCTCATTGAATCGATTCATGAATTCTTCAAACCTTGACACAATTTTTTCAGTATCCCTGCTGATGTAAGAGAGCGCCACAGGATGCACGTAACCTCGAGCATTGATATCAAATAGTGTCAAATGGTGAGTCTATAAAACAAAACAATAGCAACAACGGTCCGGTCAGTAGTAGTTAATTTGTATTCCTTTTCATTTTTACTTACAAAGGAATACAATTTGAGGTCAGAATCAGTAAAATAAACTTGAGTGTCATCAGGTATGGAGAATGTACTTTGGGTGTTATTATTGCCAGTATCCACTTGTTGGTCCACTGCTTGCATTTTCGATTGGTCCAATAACGATGACGGTGTAGCAGGAGTGTGATTTATCAAACTATGATTAGTTGTATCCAAATTGGTTGGGCTATAACAAATAAAACAAACATAATAATGGATGATTAGAAATCACGAGACAAAATAGTGATATCAATCACTTTACCGCAATGCAGTGCCGAGATACCCTTCACCCTGCTCAGTTCCCTTCACTTACTTACTCGTAACAATCCGCACTCCTATCAGTCGACACCACCCGTAAGGCAAAAGCATTAAAGTCAAAACGATCCAAACCAAGAGCATGAAGGTCAGCCGCCAATTGTCCATGTTGTTCAGATGAAGAGCCGTTGGTTGGAGGAGGGGTTGTATAGTCCTTGAGATCGATATAGGTTGATTCACTGACCACAGCCAAAGGGACAGGTCCTTCTAGTTCTGAGAATTCACTGATTAGTACGAAATCTCGATAGCCTTGTTGAGACCCAGGAAAGACTTCGTCACTCCACCAACATTTGCCAAAGAAGGTATCCGCCTTGACAGGCAATCTAATGAATAGACGGATACGATATTTTGTAAACGACAGACAAATAAAAGCAGTTAGATAAAAAGAAATATTTGAAATAATTGTCAATCATATGGCTAATAATATAACTGTAGTTGACATGTGTACCCAAAATATATATAGAAAGGAAAACTTACGAAAAGGTGGTACGGGGTCGAACATCCTTATCCCCAGCCATACTAATTCAAAAGCAATTTTGAAATAGACAAAGAAGGAGGAAGGACTGATATACAAAAAAACGGATGAAGAAACGAAAGAAGGGTTTTGATTGAAAAAATAAGGCAACTAGACAATGTGGGGTTTTTGTCAAGAAAAAAAAAAAAAAAAAAAAAAAAAAAAAAAGCGGAAGGAAAGATGTACAAACCTGAACCAACGTTTTATCCTATAAAAAAATTGAGGTGACACACCACTACTAGCGTACGGCTTACCATCAAGATTGAGCCTCGACTTCCCCACACACTCCACTACCATAAAGATAAATGTGCCGTACAAATAGTACCATTGATATCCACATAAAGTAAAGAATAAAATATACATTTACAAAAGGGTTTTTATTGACTTTGATACTACAATACAGCTAAACTACATATAGAGAGTACTAGTCCTTCTTGTCGCTAAGAAGGTCGTTTGTAAAATCTTGCACCTTATCCCGAATATCATGAGCTTGCTGGTCAATATTTCCTTGGAATCGTAATAATTGAGGGCGCAAGACGCGAGTATACAAGACTTGAGCACCGCGGAATCGAGGCAGAGTAAGGTAAAGTACAAACAATGTCTTGAAGAGGTAGTAAAATGGGAACCAGAATAAAAGAATATCGGAGAAGTATTCAATCAATTGTACAAATCCAATCACAGTCCAATAAGTCAACCATTGCTTATCGTCTTCAGTAGAAGGTGTTTCTATGGCTTTGAATGATGCGTAGGCTAAAAATAAAAATGATAATTGCGTATGTTTAAATACGCGTTGTTTCACTCTACCAACATATAAAAACCCGATTTTTAAAATACTTACCAGGATAAAGCCAAGAGAGAGCGTTTGTTAACAGTTGTCCAGCAAGATTGAAGAAGATCATAATAGTGAAGACACCAGCCACACCAGCCGCGACATAGCTTTTACGCACACCAGTTAAGCGTTCCACGTCATTGGCATACTTGTATTGAGAAAGTTCAACATCCACCTTGTTGAAGATTTCTTTGGCTTTGGCTTGGACACCTTCGGCACTGTATTGTGAATTAGCAGTTGACATTACCTAAAAAATAAAAAGGAGAAGAAAAGAACAAACGGTAGTGAGAGAAGGAGAGGAGACTTTTTATTTTATTATTTCCATTTTTAATTACCGCGAGAGAGCAAGTGAGGAGTCAAAAATAACTGCTGGGCACTGTAACACAAAGCAGAATGTCAACCAACTGCACACACGTGATATCGACTAAGGAAGAATAGATACCAAAATGTGCTTGCTAAGTGGTGGCGCTCATCCAACTACATTCATCCCGATTCTAGTTGTTTAGTACCTGAAGAAAAACATGAAAGAAAAAAGTCAAGAGTAACATTAAAAAATTAAGTCATTTTTATTTTCGAGTTGCAAAAAAAAAATTCTACATGTAAAGACTATACCACTACATTCTAAACAAAACAAAAAAGAAGAAAACACAAACTAACACAGTTCTATACTAATAAATTTCATCAAAAGGTCGAGTATCAGCAAAACAACTTTCATACACACTTGATACCGCCCGTTCCGCTTCAGCCTTGTCTTTGCAGTGAGGGTTTTGAGCTACAGAAAGAATAGCTCTTCGCTTGACACAAGCTTGATGTTGTTTAGTAAAGGTATAAAATCCTCGCTGTATTTCACTTGACCATCTGCAATCTCCACTAAGACTAGCCGCGCGAATCTATGATAACGAAAAGTGAAAATGAGTAGCTTTTCTGATAGTTAACAATAAAGGTACTTACTTCGCTGCACGCATGATGTCTTAAATTGGTCCAATCCACCTTGAATTTGTGATGATCATACATGTGCACCATTTCATGAACCATCGTATGCTCTTGTCTTGTCTTTGTCCCTAATCGGTTTTGACACAATAGAATACCATCATCAGGTGAGAATCCTCCAGACCTTGTTTCATCACAGGGCATACAATGGAAGTCTTCCTTTGTCACATCGCGTCCGATCTTTTTCATTTCATCCATCATAAACCGAACTGGGGGATCTATCCAAACACACACACACACACACACACATACAATAAAAGGTGATTCATGATCAAAGGTTTGCATCATTACTATTTTTAAATGGGAAAGATCAACACTTACTATTCTTTATCAGATTGGTCTTCCACCGTTCACATTGTTGACATTGATAATCTTCAAGTTCTATATCGAGTTTATTACGGAAGGCCTTTCGTTCAGTTTCATCCATCCCAAGACCTGTCAAGTACTGTAATGACTTCCGCCAGCGTTCGAATTTTTTCATGTCCTTTTGTGAAGTATCTTCGGCAGTATTTGTTGTGTCAGTCATTGTTGTTGAATATATGGGTTATGTGATGAAGATCTGGTTGCTGTGGAATGAGGGAGTAATATATTGGTCCAAACCAAAGAAAAGTGAATGTTTTTTTTTCCACTGTTGACCCCACGGATATAATGATTTCAAACACCGTCGTAATTTTTTTTTTTTAGTTTTTTTAATTTCTTCTTTTCAATTCATACAAAATAATATAAAATTCTATGCTGAAAATTTTGTCACTACGTACAAACTCGCAACGCTGCTTCCATACCCAGTCTGTATTATATCAAAGACATCACAAACAACATCACTATGACATTCTCCAAATCCATCGACATTCTGACAAAAAGGCCATCAAAACTCAATACTATCGACTATCCAAACGGTACCATCCCGATCTCAATCCTTCCGACAAAGAGGCCCATGAAAAGTTCCTACAAGTGAATGATGCTTATGCAGTGTTAGGGAATGAAGCCACACGACGACAATATGATATGGAACTGGATCGCATGTCCCCAACTTCAACATCAGCAGGTTCTGGTTTCTCACACAACATGCGGCAGCCATCTTCAATGTACTATGGAGCATCTCGACCAGGCTACAAAGGCCCTTCGGCGGCGTGGCGGGCAAAAGCAAAGCAAGCGAAAAATACTGGATCAGCAAGTGCTCGTGCCCAAGCTGACCAACAGCAACAACAATCATCAACCCACTTCAATCATCAAGAACATTACGCAAAGCATTATCAAGCGGAGGAACTACGACGGCGTGAACGGGTAATAAATGCTGCTAAACGAAGGAAGGAAGCTGGATTATATGACGATGATGATGTTGACAGTGGCGAAGCAGGAAATATAAGTGATCGTCGTCTGAATGTTTGGTCAAGACTTTGGCGACTCGGCGTCCTTCTGGTCGGTATCTCGTATGTGACTCGACGGCTATTTGAGTATGAAGACCAAAAGAAGAAGAAAAGCAAGGATCAAAATGGATTTTTAGTAGAATAGATTTAGTTTAGTTTAATGTAGTGTAGTTTATATGGTCATACTGTTGTTGTACATTTTTTGAATAAAGATATACTATTTTTTATCACAATACATTCTGTTAGCTCGCTATAAAAAGATGTTTGAAGGATGTTCAAATTGATTAGAAGAACGAATACCGGCTTTTTTTTTTTTATTGAATACTTCTCCATTTAGGCTTGAACGATGGGTTATATTTTTCATGCTTTGGTCAATGAAATGTCAAGACTAACATAGCTCATCAATAATGCTTTAATATGAAAAGAGCCTCTAGTCCTTAAAACATCATATGTTTTTAATCGGTTCCTGATTTTTGACTGTTTCTCATAACTTGACTATGATAAAACGGAATTTTTGTGAGCTCTAATCACTACTGAGCTACTCTCTCATCCCAACAGAGTCGTTGCAGCTTCATCATAGTGTGAGCAAAACATCAAAAATTAGTCTAAAAAGGAAATTCAGGATTGAAGTTGGAGTCAACGCTTCTTGGTGATTTGTGGAGTATAATGTAGTATCAGTAGAATGGGATTGGAATTAGTATATATTTTTACTATTGCTGTATTAGCTGTACTATATTTATATTTTATTGTTGTTATTATGTTTTAATGTCTTATATAAATAAAACTGTCAAATGAATATGTCACACCACATGCTAGATTACATGCGTTAGGTGATACAACAAGGGTTGATCTACTCAGAGATGTCTTGGTTTGTTGATGCTGGAGTTATTATGATATTATCATTACTATTGTTGTTGTTGTTTTGTTACGGGTGACTTTATATATAAACAGAGGGAAGGGGAAAAAGGGGTAGCTAAAAGGAAATGGAATGTAAAGGAGAGATCATCATCCAGATATCTATATACCTTCATCCCTCATCCCCCCTTTTTTTGTGCAAGCGTTGCTCCTGTTTGTGTCTTATTGTAATGAAATACTCTCATGTTTATTAAAAAGAGGAGCAGAAACAATAAAACGAAGAATATTGCTTCGGTGAAAAAAGCGGGAGGTAAAATCAATACTGTATGGATGGGATGTGTTACTCATTATCATCAAAGGTGTCATAATTAAATTTTATTTGTTGTTGTTTATGACTATGGGGTTAATTTGAATGTACGGAAGGATGAAAAAAGGAGGAGTGAGGGGGTGGTTGAATCCCATTTCTTAGTTTTGCACTTGTTCTATTTCATACCCTCATTTTAACTTTAGGTACTCACGCACGCTCACACTCGGTCAATCACACGAAAATTAACATACTCCAACATCATAACTGGAACATATTTCTCTGCCCCATCCCTCGCTTTTCTGTTTTAAAGTCCGAATCCATTATTTTCATGGATTTTCCACATTTCTTCCGTTCTTTCGTTTTTCTTTCTCCATTTTTTTATATATATTTTTATTTCTTTATTTTTTTGTATCATGTTGAAGTCAGGTCAACCTATACAAACCACCGGTAATAATCTTGTAGGATTATGGCGACCGTCATTTGTTAAAGTGGACCACCGATTGATTGTATACGGTGGAGGTGGTGTAGTGACAAACGATTTACATGTCCTAAATTTATGCGATATGAGATGGGAAACGATTCAGGTATGAAGACTGCAATAATATATTATATTATCATCATCAATAATCGTGTTTAAAAAAGAAGGGGTAAATAAAAACAAGACTCAAACAACTTACTCGTTTTTTTTTTTTATTTTTTATTTTTTGGTACGCTTTTTTTTATTGTTTGTATTTAGACTGTTAAAGGTGTCGCTCCATGCAAACGATATGGTCATACTGCTACTTTGTGGAAACACTACATTATTGTATTTGGTAAAGCAAATAATATTTGGCATCAATACACAAAGAAATATTTGAATCGCCGCCTCTATGCACAAATACTGATTCCTTACCTCTTTTTTTTTTTTTTTTTTTCTTCCTTTCTTTATTAGGTGGCTGCAATGAATTCCAAGCATATTGCAACGATGTCCATATTTTTGACCTGGAAAAGCTAACGTGGTGTCAACCTGAAATCAATGGCTCTGTTTCTGCAAGGTATCTTCATAGCGCTGTGGTTTATGGTGACAAGCTTTTTGTTTACGGAGGTTTTGCCAAAAACACAGACTGTAAGTCTTCTCGACAGAAGCTACTTGACCTTTTATATTCACATTATCTATATACTTCTACTAGGTACATATGTTCTGGATGAAATTAGCGTTTTGGATCTCAACACTTTAACTTGGTCTATATTCAATCGGGTGCCACCAAGATACAATCATTCTGCTACTTTGATAGGGCACAAGATGTATATCTATGCTGGAAAGGACGAACAAGGCAATACTGTTTCCGATTTGTTTATGGTGAATCTCAACACTCCTCCCTATATACCTCACACTATCCTCAACGGATCACAGTCCAACTCTCAAATGGTTTTATTGAAAAGTCAACACTTCTGTGAAGCGGTCTGTGGCAAATTACTTGTGTTTGGACGTTATATCAACAACAACAATACCACATATAATAGCCATGGTTTAGTAAATGGGTCATGTGGTGTAGGCGGAACAACTTACAATAACAACGCCAACAACCATCGTATCAACGCAGCCAGTACTACTACAACAGCACCATCTACAACTGCTGCTATCACAGCCAATACACAAAACGCTACCCCTGAATCAATGTATGGTTTATGGATGTTGGATTTGGATACTTTGGAATGGGAGCGACAAGAATGCAATTCCAGTTTTGATATTGGTGGATGGAATTACTTTACAGTGATTACTGAAAATATACGACCCAATGGCGCTACTTCCAATGATGAACAGTCTCAAGTTGCTCTCAACAGTCTCTTTTTCTTGGGGAACACAGAACTATTTAGACCTCAAGGACATGATCATTTCAGGTAAGGGGAAATATATTGTTAGGAATTAAGGAGTTGTGGTGACTTATGTATATGATGATATTAGTGGTGGTGATGTTATTATTATGAAGAAGAAAGGAGCAAAAGGGAAAAAAGGAGGTAGAGGAACACTGATATTTTTGAATATGTAGAATTTTTGTTTTTAATTGTTGGGTTTACTAATCGATTTGCAACTTTTTAGGGACGCATTGGTTATCAATGGTGAATCCTTGGGTTTATACGATATTCCTCCACTAAAAAGCTCAAATGAATTTGGTCAATTGTTAAATAATTCTGAACTCTCTGATTTTGTGATTGTGGCCTCCTGTGGTCAAGAACTTCATGTCCATCAAGTCATTCTCATTACACGATGGCCTCACTTTCGAAATATGTACAAGTCGGGAATGATGGAAACGCAACAGCATCGAATGGAAATCTCCGAGCCTTATCCTGTCGTACTGGCGTTCCTTAAGTATCTTTACAGCGATCATTTGGATATGGATGAATCTTGGCAAGTGATTTGTGAAATCTTGGTGATGGCCAATATGTATTTGCTGCACAGGCTTAAGAAGATATGCTGCCAACGACTTTACGAACAACATTTGACCATTGATACCTGCACAACCATCTTTGAAAAGGCCATTATGGCTGAGGAAATGGGTCTCAAATTGCTTGCTTTGGATTTCATGTTCCATCATTATGGTGCTATCCTCAAGGCGGATCTCCTACATCAAATGTCAAGTTTTGCAAGGCAAGAATTCTTGGAATGTGTCCCTGATGATGCTGTCTTACAGGTAGGCCGATCACGGAACCAGGGTGTCAGGAGCATCGCCTCTGTTTGCTCAAGGATGGACAGTAGAAATAGCAGGCTCAATTCATCGGCGATAGTTGCCACACCGTCTCTTGTAGCGAACTCTCGCTCTTCCTCAACATCAACAACAACGACATCCTCCTCATCATCATCCTTAGATCAGCAACCTTCCCAAAACTATCATTCTACTTCTCTTACCAATGGATCACAATCTCAGCCATTATCAACATCAACATCATCCTTTTCTTTTCAGCAAGTAACTACATCTTCACCAAACTACAACAATCATATTCGATCATCCATGACCAACACTGCGACTCAGACAAATGACATGATGACTTCTTCCACTTCTCATCAGCGGTTATCTTCTTCAAATGGTATGGTGGTTGGTGTCTAATGGAAAATACAAGGTCTTCCTCCTTCTCAATAGTTTGGTTTAGTTTAGCCTCATATTTGATTTAGTTTTAGTTTTATGTTTATGTTTTTTACCACTGCATTTGTAATGATAGATTTATCTTTTTCTTTTAATAACCCTACTTTGATGTACCCATTCTCTTTTTTTTTTTCACTTCACTTCAAATTTCCCCCATCCTCTTCACTCCGCACTCTGCACTCCTCTTTATCATCTCGTCCCACTAGATCTTTTTTTTTTTTGAACCATCAGTTTATCTTCATCTCCTTCCTTCCCCTTTTTTTATCACTAATAAAAAATCTCATGGTTCTAGTCATATACTCTTTGTAAATAAATATTATCATTCGTATGCCACTGAACTCTTGACTCAATTTTTGAATATTCAATTTTTTTCCTTGAAATATCTCACATCACAGGTGGATGTATTAGTTTCCTGAATAAACGACCCACCGAATCTTATAATTATTATTTTGTGAAATGGATGACACTGTATTAGCTTTATTACTAGTAGATCAATCCCTCTACGGTTTTTTTTTTTTTTTTTTTTTGCAACAACCTTTCCTCCAAGTTATTTTTACAAAAACAGCCAGAGACACCATCTAACAATTGATGGACTCCAAGGTTTTGTTATCACAAATATTGTTTATATTATTTTTTATATTTATGTATCCATCATAACTATTTTTTAAATTACTCCTTCTATCCTTTTTTTTTATGCTCGAACCAGTAATTAGAGCTCTGCGCATGGCGACCGGACACCAAGGGACTGAAGGCCGACGTGTGGAGTGACACATGTAGCCAAAAAAAAAAAAAAAAAAAAAAAAAAAAAAAAAAAAAAAAAAAACAGAACAGAAAAGTAGAACAATATATGCCAGCTCCTTCGTCATACACATATACATCTATCAGAGTGAGCATTATATGAAGTATGTAGGCGAATTATTGTAAGCAGTTAAATAGCTTTAATTGATTTCTTACGAAGCACTGATATTAGTTCCTATCATATCCTTGAATTATATGATATCTGTATAAGAACTCCTTCAACGAATTGTAATGATACAGTATCATACGTACAGTGCTTTTTTTTTGTGATATAGTATCATATTAATCAAGCAGGAGTTATCTACAATAATATTATCATTCATTTAAATTAATATATTACATATCAATCTTACTTTATTGTAGAGTAAATATAATTCGAGATAATTTAAGGAAGCGAACAACCCTACAACGAGAGACAACTATTCTCTAGGAAAGGAGAAGCTAGTCTACGGTGCGTTTTTCAAACTATTCCATAATGAAAGAGAAGGAGATCTGTACAAAGACATCGTGACAATTGCAAATGATAAAAAAGTTACCATGCTATTGATATTGAATGTTCTTGATGTTGTAAAAGAGAAGATGCAAAAACAAGGATTTCCTTTTTGGAATCGATCAAAAAAGACCACAAAAACATTTCAAATCCCGTCCACGTGAATTATTTATTTTCCGCTGTCTCTATTTTTTTTCATTTTCATTTTCTTCTTTTTTCCTTAACATTATAACCTGAGGTTATGGTAATCTTATATTAGTGTTGGGACTAGTTTAGAAGGGTTTTCAGATCAGGGAATACAACATACGTGAGGAAATCTTTTCATTTTGGATTCAAGATTTCGGATCACCATCAGTTGGCTTTTTGAAGTCATCATTAGCTTAGTTTAGTCTCAGTTTAGTGTTAGTTTGTCATAATTAGTATCTACATGTAAATAAATATGTCACTTTTTACACCCTTCAACGAAAAATGTTCCCGTTGTCTCTCTCATTTCTTTGCAATAGATTCCTTTTTTTACTACTTTCATGTCTTTAGATTAGTGCTGGGCAGCGTTATGAGTTAGTAGAAATTTTCCCCATGCAATGTACAGTAAAAATATTGGATCCATTTTTCAGATAGATTAGAGCTGACCGTTCTTCATATGTCCCAATTAACCTCCTTCGCATTACCTCTAGTAGACCCTTTGTCAAAAATGAACCCCGTACCTTTGTTTCAATAAAATATACCCCTTTTTCTTTATTAAACATCTTTTTACCTGACGGTTACGGAAAAATGCCACTATCATAGCTGATTTGTGCATGTGCTATCACACATCTGCTTTCTAGGTCATCCATTTTCATTGACCCCCCTTTCCTAGAACCTCAGTGGTTGACCTGCAATTCTAAACTATTTTATATTAAACTCAACTCTCTCCATTCCCGCTCTACGGTAATAATTAACTTGGGCCATATTACCAGGGCAGCCTTTTTTTTTTTTTTTTTTTTTTTTTTTTTTTTTTTTTTGGACAGATGGGAAAATCGAAGAAAGCTTTCAAATTTGACATCTCTCTAGGGTTCTGAGTTTAGTCTTATTGTACCTTGGGTATCTGTCTGAAGTCTAGTAATGGATCAGATTATTTTTTTCTTTCGCTTCTGAATCTAATACCAGTAGAAAATATTTGTAATAATACATAGCATTGTGCTACGATAATACTACACCACCACCATTGCAAGTAACTTGTAATAAATTCTATACATAAATGAAAGAAGGCTCAAAAAAAAAAAAAAGATACAGCAGTTAAAAAAGTGGTGCCAAAAACCAGTTGGAAGTAAAAAATATAGCTTTTTATTGATAAAAGGGAATCATGACGATGAAATGACAATGCAAACAAGTGTGTGATTAAGTACATAAATGAGGGACAGTGAAATATATGTTACTAAAATTATAAACCAGATAGTGAATATATAATATAATATATATATGGATGTGTGTATATAAAGAATAAACAATAAAATTAAGAATAAGAATAAGAATACTAAAACGTTACAAATAGCTAAACTACAAATCGAATTCTTCCATTTTTATATTAGACAGTGAGGATGATGCTGCTGCGGCCAAGTTGTAGTAATTATTTTGTTGCTGTTGCTGTTGCTGTTGCTGTTGCTGTTGCTGTTGCTGTTGCTGTTGCTGTTGCTGTTGCTGTTGCTGTTGCTGTTGCTGTTGCTGTTGCTGTTGCTGTTGCTGTTGCTGTTGCTGTTGCTGTTGCTGTTGCTGTTGCTGTTGCTGCATGAGTTGGACGATATCACGACGCTGTGGTTGTTGTTGCTGCATTTGCAACGATGGTTCCTGCGTTTGGGTGTTCTGAGATAATGCTTGCTGCTGTATTGAAAGTCCTGTTGCTACTGATGTTGGATGAAAGAAAGACGATTGCGCTGTGTATGGATAAGTTGATTGTGGGAGATAGTAAGAATTGTTCGGTGTGATGAAAGCTGGTGAAGATGCTGATGCTGATGCTGATGCTGATGCTGATGTTGATGTAGACGCTGATGCGGATGCGGATGCGGATGCTGATGCTGATGATGATGATGGTGATATTTCAGGTGATGGATTGACAGATTGACCAGGCGTTCCTAAAGTAGGGTCGTCATCCCGTTGTTTCTTTATTGTTTTCCTTGAATTTCCAGGTTGTACACCAGTCATCCCGTTACCGTCATATCTTTGTCGCTTTTTGATAACGTCAGTTTTCATTGATAATGGTCGCTGTTCGTGATGAAGTTTGAGGTACAGTCCGCAGGCATTGCATAATGGCGCTCCATCATCGTCCCGTCTCCATAAAGGCGTATTTGTAGTATGGCAATTTACACATTCCAGTTGAGGTTCATCGTTTGGCATTTCCTTTTTGTTGCCATGAGGTTTCAGCGTTTTTGGTCTTGGTGTATTGTGCAGCTTTTGACTAGGAAAAAAAGATAAAGAAGTATTAGGGACGGAACAAAAAAAGCTATCAATGTAATACTAAATATGAAGAACGCTTACTATAATCCGCATGCATTGCACAAAAGTTGGTCGTCCGGTGAGCGTCTCCAAAGGGGCGTCGAAGTTGCTTCACAATTACTGCATATGGGTGGTGTAGTAGAGTTATCCGTAAGTCGACCTTGTAAAAACATAGGTTGCTGTGATGCTGGTGGTTCATAAATCATCGAATATTGCTGTGGAGGTGAATGTGTTGGTGTGGTGAATGCTGATGAAGTGTTCGAGTAAGACTGTGAGGACGGTAATCGCATATTTCTATTAGGAAAAAAATTAGTATTTTTATAGTAAAATAAAGAAGAAGGGGTCACTTACAAGCTACTGTAATCCATCATATATGAAGGCGGTGTAGTCATGTTAACTGCACCCCCAATCAAGTATCCGTTGCTGCCAGTATTGCAATTGTGATTGTGATTATTTCTTTCACCTGAAGGAAGAGCGTTATTCATTAAGCGTTGTTGTAATGATAGATAATTCGTATTTGGTGGTGCCACAGGCGCTGCCATATACATTGTATTGCTTTGATTGGTGAGTCTTGTTGGGCTAGGAGGTAATGAGTTCACTGGATGTTGCTGTTGCTGTTGCTGTTGCTGTTGCTGTTGCTGTTGCTGTTGCTGTTGCTGTTGCTGTTGCTGTTGCTGTTGCTGCTGTTGTTGATTTTGTTTTAATGGAGAAGTCGCTACATCATATAAAGCCGAAGAAAATGGATTGGAAGAAAGTGTTGTTTGAGCAGTAGTGTTGGTAAAGAAAAGATTGCCGTTATCCATGGCACCAAATATATTTTCCAATTCAATGCTTTGATCAGTTGCTTGATCTGAAGTAAATTGTGGTAAGGTGAAGTTGTAAAAAGAGTGATCCATGTCGTACATTTTGGTATCGTCTGAAATAGGTGGAGTAGCATCTGTATCCATTCTATCCGTCATTGGTTCTTCTGCTGCTGCTGCTGCCACTATACAAGCTGGAGAAGAGGTTGTTCCCAAAATAACTTGCGCTGTTGATGGTGCTGGCGATGCTCGTGATATCGATTGTTCTACTTTGACGGGAACAGTGTTGTCTTCTTCGGCACAATTCATGAGTGATGATCCTGTGGTGTTAGCTTTCGTTTTGGTTAAATGAGATGATCGTTCTTTTGGTGGAATACTGATAGAACGATGACGGTCTAATTGCTGAGCGGTACGTTTAGAAAGGGTGGTCGCTGTCTTGCTTTGATGTTTGGAAAGCTGTTGTCGGAACCAAAGCCGCCAAGAGAGATTTTCCAGCCTTGACCCATTTTCCAACGAATCTTTGACTTTGGTACACACTTGCCAAGTTTTCGATAATTCCTCTTCCGAGTCCAAGTCTACAAAAGATAAAAAGGATTTGCTTCCCTTAATCTTTAGTACAAGAGGTGCCATAGATATTCCGAATTGATGATAATAGATGAGAGATAAAAAAAGAAAGAAGAGGGGAAAGAAAAAATTCGGGAAAACAGGGAATTTTTTTTTGTCGTCGGAAGTTTAAAAACCTGATGAGAATATGGTAGTGATGATCAGTTACAAAGATCGTTCATTTCCATAAACGTTAATTAAGACCATCCACACAGATAGCTAATACATTTAATACCTGAATACATAATAAAGTATTATTCACATACCTACATGATGAAAATTTCCCACTTATTGCGATGAAAGTCAAAAGAGTGAAAATTTTTTTGGATTGTGCCTGCATTATTTCACATTCCGCTATTACAAATCTGGTGATGTTCAGAAAAATTTCCATCATACCTATCATGAGCACAATATGACATTTATCTCTACAGTTATATAGAACCCTTCATATTTATCAGCATCAGCCATCACGACCTTTCCCATCATAAGCATTACACAATATTTCACCCAGTAACTGTACAACGTAAATACTTTATTCACAAAAATAAATAAACATAAAAAATATAAAGTAAACTCAGTAACTATACACTAATCAAGGAAGAGAAGAAGATAATAACTAAGCATATCTAAACTAATATAAACTAATAATCCGCTTCATCGTAGTCATAATAATCTTCGTTCGATACTTCAGCACCAGTACCCCAACCCATTTGTTCACGAGCACGTTTCAGAAGGACTTCATCTTCAGCCATATCATCAATATCCATATCTTCGTCGTCTTCATCTTCATCTTCTTCCCCTTCATCAGCATCGTCACCTTGCGTAGATACCATTGGGTTCCCATTTTCATCCATCCGTTTCTTCTTCTTTGGCGCCGGTACATCGCCAGATTCTTCGACCACTTCCATGACTTGATTGCTAACATCAGCGTCCGTGTGTTTTAAGCGATCCATTTCCTTGATTTTAGCGATCGTTTCTGGTGATTCAAACATATCATCAAATACAGCTTGGTTGATTTTTCGGGATATCTTGCGGGTATTGAGTAGTTGTTTGGCGGCTTCAGCTGGTGTTGAGGCAGCAGGTAGTCGTTTTCGCTTCTGTCCTTTCTACAAATATCAAAAAAAAAAAAAATCAGTTACAATAACAACGTTCTGCATATAGAAGAAGGACACATATATAGTTTAAAAAGTACTTACATTTCGTTTCGTATATACACCATTCTTCTTGTCCATTTCAATTTTTCTTGCCTTTGCCTCCATTTCATCCAAGTATTCCTTGTTCGCATTGTACCAAATCACAGTTTTGAGTTCCACTTCCATTGGAGACAGTAGCATTGCTTCAATTTCTTCATCATCTACGTCAGATAAACTAGATTCCTCATCCTCATCCTCCGAGTTGTTTTCTTTTTCACCTTCTATACCGTATGAAAAGAAAATCCAAGTCAGTATCAACCGATGTCTTTGTCTTGTTTTCTCGTTCCCTTACCTAATTCTTCAGACGCTTTCAAAGCATCATCCAAATAAGATTCCATTTCTGAGCGGAGTATTTTTGATTGTTCTTCCAATTCCGGATTGGCTAATTCTTCTTTTTCGTTGATATCATCTGATTCGACTTGTGTTGCTTCATTATCGATATTTTCGGATAGCTGTGATAATGGCTCTTGTGAGTGGACGAGAGTGGAACCTTCTAGTGTGTCATGTTCCTGTTTTGCAAGCTGCTCAAATTCGGTGTTTTGTGTTGACTGTGGTGAAGATGGTGAAGGCGGAGAGGTAACCTTGATGTCGTTTTCTTTGGATTTTTCTTGCTCCTTTTCTTGAAGTTTTCGATTTCTGATGTAGGATGGTGGGTTTGCTTCAGTTTCAATCCAGATATCACGGAAGTCGCGCACTGACAAACTTGCTGATTCAGTTTCCCCAAATTCCTTCAAACTAAAATAATGAATTTGTTAAATATCTGTGCTTGTGGAGTATGAGTTTTATTTTTATTTTATTTTTTTGATATTTACCGCTTGTGAATAGTCTGTTCGCCCATTTTTACAATGCGAATGATTTCTTTTACAGATCGTTTGAAGCCATTGATACGAGCCGCAATGAGCAAACAAGCACCACATATCCCAGCTGGTCGACGGCCTGTTCGAATCCAATCACGGTCCATGCGCTGCACCAAACGAACGGCATCCTGCGCAACACGCTGCGTATAATCACCGAAATCACTTTCTGCTGCAAAACGAGATATGTAAATAGAAGGATCAATCAAAGGAAGTTTCAAGTTGAGCACACGGAGCAGCTTCAGATAAGTACTACCGAGAACGAATACGTTGACCTATATCATGACAATATATCGAATACAAAGTGAGCACAAGAATAATGTCCTAATTATTCCATTTTTCTATGACTTACTTGGAGAAGGTCTGAGAAGTCAATCATCATTTGTGAGCTTTGTTCGTTTCTGCAAACAATATAAAGACAGACAGCAGCTACCTGGTCACTTTTTCTACCACGAGTAAACCGATTGATGACTGCCAAGTTGTAGTATCGTTGTGCTGCTTCACGGTACCGTTCAGGAAGTCGTAGACCATGAGCAAGTCTTGCGATTCGTTGCCGGCCTGAGCGAAAATAAAAGAAAATAAAGAATTTCAGTTTGAAAGTAGACTAGATTGAGAGTAGGTATGTTTTGGCTTACCATTGTCGATAGCCTGTTCTTGACCTTCTTTGCCTCTACCATGACCAAACGGACCACCACTAGAGATACGACCTGTAAAGGAAAAATATTTCAGTAGATTAGATTAAACAAGTAAAAACGATATGTAAGACTTATTTTTTTGTTTATACCTGATTCACCAGCAAAAGCACCTTGTAAGACCGTTTTACCACCAGATGATTCTGAAAAGGTCACTTCGGCCACAATATTGTTTTCTTCAAGAACCTAAATCAAACAGGAAGAGAGGCAGAAATAATAGAAATGATTAGTAAATAACAGCTTTCAAAGATCAATATGTCAAGGAAGACGGCAAATAGATCATTTTGATCCTTTATCAACTTACCCCACCACAGGATACACAGTAAGTAGTACCAGTAGAAGGATCAGTTTCTACACGTCCAGATCCACAGTTATGACAGCGCATTTGTTATTCGGTGTGCTAATATTCGTTCAAAAGAAGTGAAGTGTATGTGTAATAAAAAATAGAGAATTGTGAAGAGAGCTTTTTTTTTTTTTTTTTTTTTTTCCTGACACCCAAGAAGTAGTGACCACTTTTTGAATTTCCGCCACCAATTCGGGGAATCGGACACTCCTCTCTTTTTTTTTTTTTCTTTTTCACTCTTACAAATTTTTATGCTTGCATAATGAATACGTGCTACCGTACTCTTTGCTATGGTACGGCTATACAAAAAATACTGCGTGGATCCTTCTTCATGCAGGATAATTTGGACTTAGTACTTGTCAAAGTATGTTTAATTACAACAACAAATAGGCTTTTTCAATCATATTCACTCACTATGTTTTTTTTTTCTTTTTTTTTTTTTTTTTTTTTTTTTTTTTGAAAAAACAACACAAAATAAAACTGGTGTTAATAATAGAACTACTCCTTTCAATATATGCGAATACAAACAGATCACTCGACCGACGAAAATGACAATGATATATTACAGCCCATATTTGAACAGCAAGCATTTGGCACGATTTTGGATGCAAAAGTGCTACCTTGTGCTTTTCAACAACCTGAACGATCTGGCACCGCACCTCACGAACACGTCAATTTGAAAGCAATACCGAGCTATGACAACAAAATGGACGGTCCTGAAAAGCAATTGGCATATACGCAGAACACCCGGTTTGGTCATTCCGAAATTCAAGGAAACGATATGATTGTTGCGATATCGGACTACGGGCAGCTCGTTTTTTGCACTGTCGTTGGTCAACATTCGGACCCTGCTACTACATCTCGATTTGAATGTGTCACTGAGGTACGAAACAGGAAACGACAGTTTTTTTCTGGGGGGTGTATTGCTTTACAGTGCTCTGATTCTTTTCTTTTAGATTACATTAGATGATTGTGGATCAGAATATACGAAAGTAAACAAGAAACTAGCTGTCGACCCATGGTAAGTACCCGGCATCGACATTCAAAAATTGATACTAATCTTTATATAGGTCTCGGGCAATCGCCATTGCATCTTACCAAGATCGTATTGATATCATGATTTTAAGTGACTCTATGTCAAGAACTCAATTCTCTCCTGTCATTGGCGTAAGTATATGAGAAATAGCAAATGGCCAATTGCTAGCTCATTGATGATACTTACTTATTTTGAATTTGTAGATGGGGTCTATTATTGAAGAAGGCATTATTTGGCATATGGAATTCTTACATACTCCAACGAATTCACTGGACCGTATAATACTAGTTGCCATTGTGTACAAGTAAGTGTATACTATATTTTTGTTGCTACAGTGGCTCTGACCCGTCCCCCACTTTTTTTTTTTTTTTTTTTTTTTTTTTTTTTGCGTACAGCGATATTTCTAGGTTATGCCGGATTATTCTTTTCAGTATTGATGCAAGCGACTCACAGAAAGCCTCGATCAAAGTTGTTGGACGTTTGCCTCTGGAGTTTAGTAAGAACTATAAGAATTGGTCGATACAGTGCTTTATATTCATTTCATCTCCCTTTCTCTCTGTCTTTAGAAACACCTCTGCCTATCCTATTATTACCCCTTCAATGCTATCAAGAATCATTTATGGTCATCACGGTAAGATATCAGATATCCTATTGTTTTATCCTAATGTGGATTCTGAATTTCTTTACTTTATTATTTAGGAACGTACTGTTTGTGTTCTATCTGCTGATGATATCTCTTGTGGGAATGTGTTATATCCCGTCGTCCCTATATCCAGCAATGACTTCGATTCTAATACAAACGAAGGTAAGTTTTAAAAGATTCAATTATTTCTTTATTAATCATTCAACTTTCTGTTTTCGGATGGCGAACCTTTAGATATCCTTATTACTTCTTATTCTTTGTGTGCCGATCCGACTCTGCCATACATGTACCTTGGAACTGCTGAAGGCTACTTACTCAAGCTTGACATCTCCGACCTGGACAGCATGAAATGGATAGCGTGTCAAAAAGTAAATCCGATCGGACAACAAATGTGCGTGCTTGGCCTAATTCAGGTTGATGATGACGAAGGTGAACTATGGATGGCTGAAGCTCTTTTTTATGTTGGTGAAAGTGCTGATAGTCAATTGGTCGCGGTAAATATATATATATATATGTGTGTGTGTGCGTTTATATTTATTATTGTACCTGAACTCACTTGCATTATTGCTATTAGATCCCCTGGAATGATGGTGATAGCTGCAACACCTCAGCGCCTTTTGTGCTTCAGACTCTGGTCAACAGGGCCCCTCTTACTGATTGGCAGATTGTACGTAAAAATGGTCAACCGGACAGGCTTGTCACATGCTCAGGTCAAGATGAACAAGGGGCACTGCACTATATCTCTCGTGATGTTGATTCAACTACTTTGTATGCTTCAGATGTGAACTGGAATGGGTATGTCTAAATGTATGTGTGTTTCAAGTTGTTTATTAACGCAATCGTTTCATACTTCGTTTAGGATTACCAAGATGTGGTGCCTTAGCAATTCTTTAGGTCGGTGTCATTTGGTGGCAAGTTCTTCATATAGCACTCGTGTAGCGCTGCTTGATTATGGTAATAATATAAAGACTAAAAAAACGGTATGATTTTATGACTTACCATGTGTTGCTTCAAGAGGATAGGATGGATGAAGATACTACCGAAATTGTCGAAACTCAAGTGCCTAGTATATATGCTGGATCATTCAAGGTGCATTTACATGGAACGGTGGTTATACAAATTACTCAAGATGGAACTACTTTGCTAGATGTGGATGGAGGTAAAGAAAAATATACAAAGCTTCAAAGGTGTATATTTGACTTACTCGATGCATTCTGTACACTTATATTTCATAGTATTACTGCTTCGTTGCCCCAACTCAAGTGGATTCACTACAGTAATCGTACCTCATGGTTAACTGATAATATATTATATATATTTACATGTATATCCAATGGGGAAAAACACTCGCTTCAAATAGTTACAGTCTCGTTTGTGGGAGGGTAGGTAAAAAAAATATAAAGCAAAAAAATTAAACATTATGCATTAACATGAACATCGTTTAATATATACACTTCATTTAGATTCTCAAATATTGCGACAACTCTGAATTTCCTCACAACTCTGGATCATCTTCCTAGCTGCATATATTACTTTACAATGATGGATCAAGCTGATGGCAAATCTCATCCAATTGTTGCTATTGGGGCATATGACGCAAAGGTATCTCTTTATTCCATTGTTACTGAAGACCTCATCAACCTGCGACAAAAAATCGGTAGGTGCAATTATGATATTATCACCACCGATTTCATACTCATTTTTATACTTACAAAACTTAGATTGTCAAGACATACCCCACTCGCTTGCCACTATCAAGACATCTGGACAATTACACCTTCTTATTGGCACTAGGGCAGGGAATTTGGCCACAATCAATCTGCTTTCTGCATTTGACCAATATTCTAATCAAGTCATTACAGCCGATAAATATTGGGTCCAATCATTAGGTTCCTCCCCTGTGGTGTTATCTATCAGTCAAAATGATGACCTTGCTTTTGCTCTGTGTGAATGTATCTGGCTCCTTTATTATGATTGTAATTCTCGACTGATGATGGAAGCTATATACAAACAAAAGGCAACAAATATTGAAGCGCTCCTTTCCTTGGACCTATCCTCCGATAAGCAACGGTCATCAGATTGTCAGAAATTGGCAATTGTAGCGGATCAACGACTTCATATCATTCAAGTGAAAAGGAAACCCAAAATGATGACTCGGAAACACATCTTGGCAACGGTAAGACAATAGTGAAGAAAAGAGGGGATGCATCATATTGATATTTACTTACTCTATACTCTATAATAGACGCCTCGAAAATTGCTTTTACATGATCATTCAACAAGCTATTTGGTCACATCATCCAAGCACCGAGGAAAAACCTATCATCAACTTCTGCTACTTGATCAAAAGTAAGCATAGCAATATATAGAATATTCGTTAGCAGTTGGATTCTTACCATGATATTGGTTGAAAAACTGACATACTCATTTATTTCAATTATAGTGGCGAATTGCTATGTGAACATCGTTTTGCTTATGGAGAAACTGTACTATCGCTATCAAGTAAGTTAAAATAGTTGAACTCCACAGTTGAAAGCTAAACTAATGGTACTTTCTTAGAATGGCAGGTCCAAAATAAAAAGAAAGTATACCACTATATATGTGTTGGGATCGAACACCAAGATAAGACGCAAAATCACAGCAATGGTAGCCCTCACGATACTCCACATGGAAATGGATCTCTACACTTGTACCGCCTCAAAGCTCAGAGGGCTGTTGGGAAAGACTCACACATTCAGTATTCTATTCGACTTGTTTGGAAAAATGAAGGTCTCAGTGGTGGTGTCCATACTATATGTCCTCATCCTTCTGGGTAAGTCATCCTTTTCTACTAAGCACGAAATAAGATATTCGTTTTGATTTGATTTGATTTTTTTTTTGACTTTCGACTTTATCTAGTTTGCTCTTTTCATCGGGGTCTACCTTACACTTGCATCATTTAGATATGGCTCAGGGGGCGTAAGTAAATAAGATGATTGAAATACAACGATCATATACTGAATCTTTTTGGAGGGGATGATAGGTTAGTAGAAATTACGCATAAAGTCCTTCGTTTTCCGATTACATCTATTCATGTTATTGGTGATCGAATATGTGTTACTGGCCATGTTGAATCGGTGTCCTTTTACTCGTATGATAAAGAAACCATGCACTTGAGCTTTTTGAAAAGGTAGGACACAAAATAATCTTATCAATAACTCTTACTAACCATTTTTCATGAACTCACTTAGTGATTCTATCTCTCGGAATGTCCACCACTCATTGCTTCTCAACAACCGTACTGTAGTCGGAGTATCATTGTCGGGTGGCGTGTTCGCATTGAAAGAACCAGTGGCCGACCCTTCTTATGATGGTGACTCACTTCAAACTCTCTTTTGCTTCCATTATCCTGACATCATCATCAACCCCCATTGTATGTCATTACACTCTTATCACTCGACTGAATATACATGTGGAATTCTCGCCAAGCATTTGATTCCTTGGACTACAAGTGACGAAAGCCACGCAAATATCGAGCACGACGACGCCGCTCCAACTCTTACCACCGAATATACCATATCGAACGAAAAACACATTCTCCAGCAAAAACCACAACCGCAGCGCAACAAAGTCACAACTCAGCCTATTATTGGATGTACTATATCGGGTGGTGTGATTGCAGTTTATCAATGCTCAGGGACACTATTCACTCTACTCGATTCATTACAACGTAAATTACTACTATATGCACCAACACAGCCTTTACTTGGATCATCATCACGATATTCACAATGGTATACACACCTTTCCGGTCCTGAAGTATCAACAATACATTGTGACTTTATATCCTTATTTATACGTTTGACATCAGGACAACAGCGCCAAATTGTCAGATTGGCAGACAATACGACTGAAGGAAGGGTTAGTGGAGAGGATGCCAAGGACATTGACAGTGGTACTGAAGGTGGTGCAATTGCTAGTGAAAATAGTGATTTGGATCGTAATGGTAGCGACAACAAAGGAAAGGCGAACAGCTCGGTTAGACCGGGCTCTTTGATTGACTTGACTCTGGAAATGGTTGAAAAGGATGATCACCGCTCTTTCCATACTATTCCTGACTGGACCCCGCCTCCTGATCATGACAACTATGAAAATCTCGTTTCTTGGACTGCTAGGACGTTGGTGCTACTTGTTACAAACCTGGAACAATATTACTTTTAGACCAAATCCCCGTCCCTTTTCCCTTACATCCTGTTTGATATGTTATTAGATTAGTACTTTTGTGATCTTGATTGAATAAAATTTTTAGTACATCTTGTGTACTGTATTGACTCTTTTATATATATATATATATATCGTTTATGAAATGATTAGTGTGTATGTGTGTGTAATTGGTTCTGTTGATGGTTTGAGCAATTATTGAATTTGTATTGGCGTACCCATTTCTCTCTATGAATTGCCTGCTACGTGCATTTTTTTTTCGGAATAGCTCAGCCAAAAAATAAGTTGATTTTATTTAGCAGCTTGTGTGGTGTATGTATGAACAATAACGCAGTCTATTGAAGATGTGTACAGTACAACCAAAGGACCTAGATGGTATAGTACTGTACAGTCAAGAAAGATCGTAAAGCTCACCTTAATTGTTGAGGTTTATTTATTTATTCTCAATCGTCCTGTAAGACGAAGACTCGGAACCTTAAAAAAAAGCCTACTGGATATATACACTGTACCTAATCTCGGGAAAGTTATGCGAGTGATCCGGATTAGGTTGCCTGACATAAATGGTGAAACAGGAATGCGACCACGTTTTATATCAAGTGGCCTAAAGCTGACAACTATGTTATCATTTAGGTTTAATGAGTTGGGGAATTAGTCATAGATAATCTAGAAAGTAGTGAAAAATTCTGTATGATTTACAGTAGACTTGATACATGTATATGACTGGTCGAGCAGGAATATGACGATCATTTATACAAAGTGATCGAGGTCTAGCAAACAAGTAGTCATGGAGTTTTAAATAGAAAGCTAATGTTTGGTAAGATATTCACAAACCAGCTACAGCAATAATATTATTTACTATCCAACGGAGCAGAGTATAGTAAATTAATTAATAATAAAAGGCGCATTTTATTGAAGCATGTTGGTAAATACTAAAAATATATGAGAGGGGTTCATCATAACAAGGGATTTCATAAAAAGATTCAGTGGAGGAAGATTTTGAGGATCTAATGGGGGATCTGAAGAATGATCAAAACCAATCCAAAGGGACAGCAATCAAATGGGATCTAATATACTATAGAAGCATGATAAAAGCTAAAGCGTGTTTGTCATTGAAGCTCAACAGCGGTAAACACTCATGAAACAAGAGCGGGACGAATGTAGTGAACAACGGGATCTATTGCAAAATCATGAGAAAGACTAATGGGTAGTTTTAATTGAATCAAGTAAAAATACGTATATATTTATTCAGATATAAATGCAAACTATGGCAAACTAACACTAAACTAAGCGAATGAGGACTTCGCAAATGGAGGTGGTTCTAAATCCTGAATCCAAAATGAAAGGGTCTCCCCATGCAACTTGTAATCTCTGAGCTGAAAACGCTTCTAAACTAGTCCTGACACTAATCTAAGTCCATCATAATCCTATAGGAGTCACAATTGTGAAGAATAAAAAAGAAAAAGAAAATGAAAAGAGAGAGCGTAAAAATAAAAATTGGAAGAAAATATATTTCACGTGGGCGGCATTTGAAATAATTTTTTTCTTCAGTTCGTTTGTGGGCGCAATATTTCGATCTCTCAGTTAAACCGACCAACTTCAAATGGCTACATAAGGGTTTATTATAGAAGCTCACCTCCAGAAACGTACCTTTTGTTTTGTGAATGTACATTTAAATTACACCGCGCATGGTGCTTCATAATTTAATTTACGACACGGCAAAAGATCAATCCATTGCTTCGGGTAACGAAAAAAACAAAGAAAATGCCTCCCCCTTGTCAAAAAGGAAATTGAACACCACGTCCTATTGCCCCTCTCCTCCTGACCTGACTTATTCCTTTTTTATCTCTCTCTCTCTCTCTCTCTCTTGAAGCTCAAACTAGTAAAACGAATCCTTGTTATATTAAATACATCAACTGATCTTATATTTTTGGAGCGGATGACTCCTGCGTCAAATATCTCTGCCGCCAAGATTTGAAACTCAGGACCAAACTTAGACTGAGGTGAACTTGGAGCAACAACATACAGCACCTGCGACTTATAAACGGTACACGCGGCGCGTGGAGGATGGGGTAAAATTGCAGCAACAGAAATGATGTCAACATGTTTTAGTTATAGAATTAATATTAGGATTAGAATTAGAAATCTTATGATCTGTGGAAAGACTATATATATTTAGAGTATGTAGTTGTAGTTTTTCTTATTCGTATATTGAAAACCAATATAATAAAAAAGATGAATGGATGATGTAAAGAAGGAAGAAATTTTTAGTGGAATACAGTGGATGGTGACGGTAATAAACTTTAGATATATAGAAATAATTAATGGTACAAGCGAAAAAAAAGGAGAAACAGAATAGGAACTGGGATGGTGACGGTGTTGGAGTAAAAAAAGGATAGGAGAATTAAGAACAGCTGTTATAAAATTCCTCAGGGAGTGATACTAATAAAGGAGGAAAATGGGAACTATATGAGATTATCACATACACAAGTGTGTTAGAAAAATATGGAATATAAACGCGAGGGTATCAAAATTTTGATTGTTCAATGTGAGGATGATGTTGTTTGTTTTTGTCACCTGCTGACCAGGTTTGAAGACAAAATGGGGTCAATGAGCAGAAGAAGCACTCAGAAACTTTTATAATATATATATATTATGCATCAGCATCATTGGCCCAACAATCAAGTATATAAATTAACTTTTTTTTTTCCAACACCACTTACTACTTTCCCCCCTTTTTGTTGTTGTTTTTCTCTTCTTTTTCTCTTTTCGATCCAAAAACATAATACACAACAATCCATATCCTACAATGACAACTTACACTTCAGTTGACTCTCTTGACTTTATTAAAGTAATGGAAACTCAAATCGCAAAGTGTCAACAATCCAATATTCTAGACGATGTAAGGACTATAGTAAGAGAACTAAAAAGTCAATCAGATTATAGATTTTTTTATTGACCGACTTTTTTGTTTCTCGGTACTTAAAGGAATATCTTGGTCTACTACAAGAGAATAAGGAAAAATACAGAGAGCTATGCAACCAAACGGACTATTTCCAAAAAGTAAGCTTTATCGGTGTTTGTATGTGTGTGTGTGTGTGTGTTTCCCTTAATGCACGCCTATTTATATCGTGAACTAACTTAAATGTACAGCAAATCCTGTTGATGAAACGAGAGAATGCATGCCTGATAAAGACTCAGCAACGATTAGAAACACAAATATATGCACAGGATCAAGAATTACAATCTACAGCAAAACAGGTCATGACATTAACTCGTCGGAACAAAGAGTTGGAATCTCGTTTGGATACTGAGGTAAGAAAAATTACCCCTGAATTCCAAGCGGTCTTTGAACTTTATCATTTTAAATTTATACATGTAAATTTATACATATATATATATTTGATAGTGTCAGCACTATGAAGCCGATAGATTAGTGTGGTATCAAACTGAAATGGAGCTAAATTCAGCAATTAAAAAATGCTCGTTACAAAATAGCCAACCTAGAAGAACTCGGAGTGCCACCGCATCCAATATTTTTTATGCACCCAACAAAGGAAATAGCGAATCATTCTGTTATCATCCTTCACTGCCATCATCATCGTACAATAGACCTAGCTCAGGTAAAAATTGATATAAAGTAATATCAACAGAAAGATACAATTAATAACAATAAGCCTGGGTATATAGATGGCGTGCAACGTAGCCAAGAATTCAATTTATCCAAAATTCAGGCACAAGAACGATTGCTAAAGAGCTTAACATCGGAATTGGAAAAACAGAAAATAGCCCATTTGGCATCAATCCATGAGCAAGATGAGCAATTGACTTCAATTACAGCAGAATTACAAAGCATCAAAGAATTAAATCATACTCTTATGGAAGATAATGAAGGGTATCAAATGCTTTTAACCGAAAAAACTATGTCTGGCGAATTTTTGAAGGTAAAAAAATAAAATGATAACGATATGTTTTTTATCATACTGATTTTTATAATGATATCACACCTATACATAGAAAGTAGAACAAGAAGAGAATATGAGTCTTGCTACTGAAATGAAAAGAACATCTTTTGTCAACGATCCGGTTAAAATACAAGGTAAGCAAACATGTCGTATAAACTATTTTTTTTTTTATTGCTCATCATACATATTTGAAATTTATAGAGTTGACAGATGAAAACAAAACATTGAAAGAATCTAACAAGGCATTATCACTCTATATGAACAAGATTTTACTGAAGATAGTAGGGAACCATGATTTAGTAGATGTTTTAAATATCGATATTGAAGCGGAATCGGAAAAAGAGAAGTGCCCACTGGTCAGTGCACCGAATCCACCCAGTCCTATGCAGCAACAGCACCGAGCCAGACGAAGTACGATATCAACGTGCAGAAATTCAAATAATCAAGAGAAGGGGTGGACTAAGGCATTAAAAAGAATGACAGTGATGGGATGGTCAGCTGGTAAACCGTCGGCTTTAAATTACAATAGGGAAGATATTACTACTACCGCCACCTTGGAATAAAAATATAAATTGTTCTTTGACCTTCTTTTTTAAAATACCGATTTTTTTTTCATCATTCTGATCCGAAATGAATGATTTTCCTTCTTTTTTATTCCTTTTTTTTTTTTTTTTTTTTTTTTAGTAGCCCAATTGCAGATACAATAAAGGAACTGAAGACTTGAGGCGTGTTTGATATTTTCTTTTCCTTTTGTCTTTCTTTTTTTTTTTTTTTTTTTTTGGGACATTGCGTCTATTATATAATACAATTACTATTGTCTCATGTCCCTTGCATCTTCAAATTCCCAACGTGATCACTCCAACTCAATGAATACGCAATGGTCACCCACTTCATCGCATCAACAAAGCAACAACAATCGAAGCAATACAAGACATTCCTCTCAGCGTCATAGAACCATACCATGCACACGATCCATACTCTCAGTCGTTGAAGTCAGATTTATTGAACTCACTCGATGCCTATATCAAGCCAAAGCAATAGTCCAAGATTTGTCCTCATTTCATGCCAGTATTTTGCCCACACTTTCACTTTCAACTTATCATTGCCCAACTCACTTATCAAATGAAGGGATTGGCTCTGCACCCTTTCTTCAACACATCAAGCAATACTTGGACGAAAAATTTAAAAAATTCACCAAACTTTGCAGGATTTTGATGATGATTTTATCTAGGTTGGAACAAAATGTACAAGTAAAACCAGAGCGGGTACAATCCTTTCGCAATGAAATCATGGAAGAATGGCGGGTGGCAAACGATATCAAACAACAAATACAGACTTACTTACACCAGAACAATCATTTATTCGATGGATCACAGCCGGATCTACTTCATGAAACATCACCATCACCACCAATTTGACAACAGGAAGCCATGCTCTGACTTATTATGGACGTCTCTTCCCCTATCATAGCTATATTCGTGCTTCCTTAGATCGATCGATCGGCTTTGTAGTTACCCCTCCTCCCCTTTCATATTACTCTTTGATCTCAATGATACCAAATCTCATTCTCCCTCGTTGTTATCATTTTTTATTATACTATAATATATTATATACACATGTCCCCTCTATGCCATCATTTCACCTTAGTTATTCTTTGATTCTAAAATATCACTTCCGCTAGGTTATTATTAGCGATATCCCTTTCATTTTATTGTACATATATCATCCCTATATTCACACACTTTTTTTTCCAATTTGTATTCCATGCCACTGTTCTTTTTTGTTCTTTAACCTTCTGTCCTTTTTTCGAAATAAATTTTTATTATTCGACCCAACAAATGATTATACCAATCAAATCCTCAATAAAACTGTCTCAGCGTTCTTTTTTTTTTTTTTTTTTTTACAATGCATATCAATGATCTTTTATAGAATGTATGACAATGTGCACCAATATCTGTCTCCCTTTCAGACCCCCCACTCTCACTTTTTTTTTCTTTAACCATTTCGCGCACCGTCTGTATACAGCCACTCTCTAGCCCCATTATCTTCGCTTCCCACCCCATTCACCATGACAACCAAACACTTTCTATATACTCTCATCCACACTTCCATTTTCATTTTCATTTTCATTTTTCATTTTCATTTTCATTTTTATTTTCAATTTTATTTTTTTAAAAACAACAAAATGAAGGGCTTCAGCTGTCAGAAGATATCCAAAATTCTCAGTTTCACAGAATAAACACTTCCAGGGCTAAACAAAGACTGGTACTGAAACAAACTACTCAACTGATATAAATCAGACGATGTTACATTTCCAGTGTTTCTTTCATAGTCCTGTATTCAGATTTGGCTAAGTGATATATTCATCATCCAGCTTTGTTTTCAAAAGTAAAAGAGAAAAAAAAAAAAAACCAGTATCACTCCTTATTTAGCGACCAGTGTTGTCGCGCGTGGTTGTGACAGTGAGAGACTATTGTTTTTTTAAAATATTTACACGCCGACAACATGATATTTCTATTTTTATCAATTTTTTTTTTTCTTCTCATCACCCCCTTTTTTTTTTCTCTTCTTTGTTCCCACAAAACATCAACTTCAACGGTGACTTCAGTAAGGTGAAGGGAATCTTGAATTAGTCCTAGAACTTGAATTAGGGGCATTTTGAAAAATGCAATATAAACATGCATGGGGAAACCCTTTCATTTTGGATTCGTGATTTGGGAGCGCCATCATTTAGCACCAGGAATAGTGCTATGGAATCCTTTAGTAGCTTAGCTTATTCTTAGCTATCATAGTTTATGTCTACATCTGAATAAAATATGCCTTGTTTTTTTTTTATCAATTATACCTCTCATACGTTTTATTATGAACCGGAAAAAAAAGGCAGTGTGTTTTTATGTGAGCACAAAAGGGGATCTGGGTATTCAAGGGACCTCCTCCAGCCGTTATACTTTGTACTGTGTCTACTAGCTCTCCTCCTCAAAATAAAGGATGGGTGTGTTTTTGAGTAGATTTTTTTTTAAAAAAACAAAGAAATGGTAGGGACGTGATTGAAAAGGCAATGATGGATGCGTAGTGACGTCAGGGATAGATGACTGAAAAAGCAGTGGCAACCGCATAAAGAAGTCATAACAAATAACTACTGTAACAAGTTGAGGAACGTCTACTATTATCTCTGACATTGAAAACAAAGGAGATTGGCGAAAACGAGGGAGGAAAACCTGGGCAGTATTATGAATTTGAAGAACCATCCATCCAACTTGATTATATCGAACCTCGATTTTATGGTTTTATGAGCCTTTTTTTTTTTTCCCTTCCAAACAAAGAATAATACAATGACATATAGAGCACTACATAATTTTTTAACCATAGCCAGTGATCCATACAATATATTTTACTCTTCCCCATTCCACATAAATTGTAATCGAGCACTTATAATTCATACCAAATGATTTCATATGATACATCCATAAATTGATTGACCCATAAACATTTGTTTTATTAGACTTCAATAAGATAAATATAAAAATATGTACATAGTATAACAATTTACATAAGAGAAGATAAGCATAAACTAATAAGAATGATAAGGGGAAAAGTGCAAGACTAATTTTGTAATCATAAGTGAGGCTGTGTTAAATAAAACGGGGGACAGTTGTAATAGTGTAATATGCTATAAGGAATGAGTGTCGGTAGGTATAAAAGAAAGATAAGAAGAAACTAGTTAAATCATAAAAAGTGTTGCCCAAAATGTATAATGCAATAACAGTGATAATAATAATAAAAAAGGGATGAATCCGATATATGTATAAGAAGAAAGAAAGAGGTATAATGTTGTGTGGTCAGAAAAAAAAAAAAAAAAGAAGGTATGATTGAAAGTGCGTAAGGGAAAGAATTGAAAAAAAAGGGGAACTAATCTATTGAGTCAATGTCCTTTTTCGATGCCATTCCACCACATTTTTCTTTGATTCAGATGAGATTGTACGTATAAGAGGTTCAGTAGACAGTTTCGTGGTATCGTCACCACCTAGGACAATTTGGAATCGGCCTTTATGAAACACACGAGGTTTTGGTGCAGAGGAGGAGGAGGAGGATGAACAAGTGGCTGAGGATAGTGAGGTTGACGATAGGCTGTTAGATATGCATGTGTCTGTTGTAGATAACGAGAGACCAGAATGGCGACCAGAGGAAGAAGATAATATCGATTCAGCCGGAGAAGCAGGTGTCGAAGTCTTGTTGTCTTGATTTTGCCCTGAATGTATATCGCCCAACCCATTATGTTGCTGCCAAAACCGGACGTCCCATATTGGATGATATTGAGCAGTAGATAACGAAGTGGAGTATGATGTCATACCAGGAATGGACCCATGGTGCATCTTTGTTGCTTTCGTTGTCAGCTGTCGTATTTGTGGATGGTCCAAAGAAAGAGCGTGCATACCATCCGTGTCGTCGTCCTCGGTATCATCACTATCATCACCTGTATCGTCATCACTATCTTCATCATACATGAGTTGTTGTGGAGTACCAAGTTGTTCAGTATCTTGATGGTTTCGGCCGCGCTTGATTTTGATGCCAGCCATGTCAGCAAATTGACTTGCAGTAAGGTCTTCCGTTTGAATAGTTGCTTTCGGTCGTTTAATAATTTTTTCAGTAGCAGCAGCAGCTACGGTACCAGAATGTGGATAGAGATGTCTAGTGTTGGTTTTCCATTTTTTCGATAGTCGAGCAAGATTCCTGCGCCATGCCGTTCCTGAAAGCATCGAAGAAGCGGTTACCGAAGAGCTGATTGCAGAGGTTGACAAGGAGGTTGGAAAGGTCGTGTTCAAAGATGACATTGGTTGTTGACAAGTCATCATGGCTGGGAATTGTTGGGGTTTTTCGAATTAAAAAGTACACAATAAAATAATACAATAAGAAAGAAAATAATAACAACAATAAAAAGGGGGCGGCTGAGGATAAAGGAAGGAAATCGAGCGAACTGGGATTTTTATTTTTCCCAAAAAAAGAGGAATTTGGCTTTAATTTTAAATCCAGTTGTTGAAATGCGATTGAGCCAATTTCTCACCAAGGGCAAAATCACCTCAAAATGAAATTGAAAATACATCTTATCTACCCACCTCCTTAATGACACTGATGTCATTTTCTATTGGCTAATCTTCCTTGCCACTCCTTTAATTCTCGTCATTTATTTCCCTCATATCCTAACATAAGAAATCTCGCAAGTATGCTAAAAAATCCAGAAAATATTATGGCGCACATCTCACAGATGTCTATTTATTTACTAATTTATCTTGGTTTGTAACATAACACAACTTTCTTAAATGAGATCTTTATTCTCATACCATTGCACGTTTTGTACAGCTCAGCTTGGTGATGAGAGGCATCCTCGTATTTCTTGACAATTGCTTTGTTCGCCCAGGACCAACAGGCTAAAAGGCGTAAGTCATGCGGAGTTTTTTAGCCAATAAGAAGTTTCTCTTCTTCCTCTCTGTCTCTCTCTCTTTCTTTTTTTTTGTTTTTTTTACTACCATTGGCAACCTCAATGAAGTATTGGACATCTTGGATCAGTGTTTGAATGTGAATCAGGGGCGTTTTGACAAATGCAATACAAACATTCATGGAGAACCCCTTTCATTTTGGATTCAGGACTTGAAACTACTTCGATTAGACTTCATGTATGGAACCGTCATTAGCTTAGTTTTGTGTTAGCTATCATAATTTTATATCAACATCTGAATAAATCATAATTTGTCTTTTTATTATTATCATGTCTCTCTCATCCGTTTAGTTTGTGCTCAACAGTAGAATCCATTTTACTAGTCACCCCGCTCATTTAGATTAGCGTTAACCATCCCAGTTTACGTTTATCTGTTCTACAATAAAAAAATCTTTTTATTTTTAACAGCCATTGAATAAAACCCATGTTGACACTGGATCCAGCCTCATTATTCTGTGATATATATGATAGTATGCCAATCAATTCCTCTGCGTGTTTCATATGCATTTCGTGCCTTCACTTTGAAAAGTCATATCGAAGTTCAACTTTTTTTTTTTTTTTTTTTTTTTTTTGCCTTCACTTATTTTATGTAATGAAATGTACGTTAATGCATTTACTTTCTCCTCTGCCTATATTACCTTCATCATCTCACTGGTTTGCCTTCTTGTTATTTTGGTTTAGCTTCACACAAAATTCTCATTTCATTCAATTTTGCTTTTTTTTTTGTTCATAACCTTGAATAAGGGAATGAGACCTTATTTTCAAGTATATATAATGATATATGTAAGAAAATCTGCTGTAGGTCGATTGTGATTGAAGAAGTAGTTACTCCTCAAAACTTTTCAATGGTCTCCAACTATTACATTCTTATGTTTCCATCGTTGCTTATTTATGGATGTGTTCATCCCTTCTTATTTATTCACCATGGCTGTTTCTTAAAGATTCACAACCCAATCTCCACAAAAGTTATTTCAAATCCCGTCCACGTGAAATTTTTATTTTCGCCCTTTGTTTCGTTCTTTTTCTTTTCTTCCTTCTTTTTTTTTCACCGTTAACCTTCTTTTAAAATTATGATAATCATAGATTAGTGTCAGGACAAGTTTAGAATTTTTTTAACTTAGGGATTACAAAATGCATAGGAAACCCTTTCATTTTGGATTCAAGATTTAGGACACCATTAGTTGGTTTTTTGGAGCCTTCATTCTCCTAGATTTGTATTAGTTTAATAATAGTTTATATCAACATCTCAATAAAATATAGCAGTGGCTATTATTACAATAAAAGACATCCATTGATAGTCTTTCTCATGACTTGTCTGACTTGAAGGGTATATTGAATCCCTTTTTAAAATCGTCCCTTTATGCTAGTACTGATCTTTTTCGGACCTCCTCCCAATAGTCTCCCTCAAGTTAACTGCTATAGATCCCTTGTGGCGTGTGTTTGGTGTGTGATGCCGGGGTGGAAGATGCGTGGGAGGCGCTAGACGCTTTTTTGTTTCTACTGTACTCCGCTAGTATCTAGGGTTTTACCGACGACGGTGTTGGGAAAATATGAATTTTTAGTCTATCTTTGTCGAAGAGCATGGATTGCTCGGTATTATATATACTACAATCAGTTGTTCTTTAGCGAACTGAGGGTGAATATAAAAAACGTTTGACTTTTAACTACTTTTATTTAAGAGAAATTTGGAGTCGATCGAGCTCGTTGTTGAAGTGTTTTGAGAATTTTTGTCATTGAATGTCAGAATTCCTTATATACCTTCAGTCTTCTACCACACCACGTAGGATGCTAACCCAGCACTCTAAAATTCGCTCCTAATTCTATTTTATATATTAATTACTCAAGCGCCATTTCTCACATATAAAGGGGATCCGCCCAAATTTGCATCCACCCACACTCCGCAATCAAAATGGATGTCCAAATGAAAATTCGTTATTCGAAGAACGCTAATTATGTTTTCGAAAAATGTATCGTTATTCCGGATATGATTAATGTGTGCCACTACTGTACGGATAAAAACTAGGAAATACGCTCATTAATCTACTAGCTATACGATTCTGGAAAATAGACAGGGCGGCACAAATAATTTGTCCTTTTCAGTCCACCTTTGGTTCGCAAGTTTGACAGACATAGATATTGACCCTTGTGAGATACATTAAATATTAAGGGTGTATCGACAAAATGTTGAACAACATCTCCCTCACAGTCTCTGTGTCCAGTCTCAAGTCCCACACCAAAATAAGAATGGCTTCAAGACTTGGCATCAGGCGATGAATCGATGATGCATTACCAACGCTGAACTATAGATTCCGATTAAACGTCCGCCACTAATATTTGCGTAAACTTTTATTTTTTATTTTTTTATTTTTTTTCATTATCCTCTTTACATCTTATTTCTTTGAATAATAATGGTTGCTAAAGATACAAAAAAAAACTCCTCACCGAAACTAGCAACTGAAGCTCTTCCTGATGTACCTGCAACACCACTACAATCACCACCAACGAAACAAGAGCATGAGCCTATTAAATATAGTATCAAGGATGGTAAAGTACAAAAATAAAAAAATACTGAAGGCCAACATTCTATCTGCTAACGCGGTTTTCTATATTATGTTTCTGTGGTTTTTTTTGCTCCAATATAGAAACAACCTTCAGCCATATTATACCGAAGCCCACTGAATTGGAAACTGATGAAGAAGCTGTTTATCATTGGGATATTACGGACTGGAAATCTCTGGAACCCAAAACAAAAAGTCCTCCGTTTAAGGTGGGGGAATTTTCCTGGTAAGCTCCCCACCCCAACTACCAGCACAGTCTGTGGAACTATCAATCTTCTAAGTAGTGTATTATACTTACATGATATTTTTTTTTTTCGTTGGTAGGCGAATTTTACTGTTTCCAAAGGGCAACAATCAAGCTGACTTTGTATCAGTTTACCTTGAAGCAGCGGATCCAATGGAACAGGGTCACAAGGAAAACTGGCATACTTGCGCTCAATTCTCTTTGGTGATATCTCATCCTCAAGATCCTACGAACTTTTATAGCAGCAGTAAGTAAAAATGAATCATGGTGAACGGGAACTGTTGGGACTGTTACTGACTCGGTCTCTCCATCTCTCTCTCTCTTTTTTTTTTTTGAAGACGCTGATCATCGTTTCACGCAAGAAGAAATTGATTGGGGGTTTACCAGATTCTATGATGTGAAACTTCTACAGCAACCAACCAAGGAAGGAAAAGGGCCATTTCTCGTGAACAACCAAGCAACGATCTCGGTCTTTGTCCGTGTCATTAAAGATGAAACGGGCGTCTTATGGCATAATTTTGCAAAGTAATTGACATGACAACAATACTAATATTATTCGTTTACTCAATGTTATCTATTGCTATTGTTTTAGTTATGATTCAAAAAAAGAAACGGGTTATGTTGGGATGAAAAATCAAGGCGCTACCTGTTACATGAATTCCCTACTACAATCTCTCTATTGCACCAATCTCTTCCGAAAGGCAGTTTACCAAATCCCTACTGAAAATGACGAACCTACGAATAGTGTGGCACTGGCACTACAACGATGTTTTTACAATCTACAATATGAAGATTCACCTATTGGCACAACTGAACTGACAAAATCATTTGGCTGGGACTCTGTGGAAGCATTCATGCAACACGATGTTCAAGAATTCAACCGTGTTTTGCAAGATAATTTGGAAGTCAAAATGAAGGTAAAAACCAATATGGCTTTATCAATATCAAATGGATTCTCATAAGCTCTTTCTCCTTATTAGGGTACGCCTGCCGATGGTGCTATATCCAACTTATTTGAAGGAAAGATGAAAAGCTATGTCAAATGCATCAATGTAGACTATGAATCATCTCGTGTAGAGGATTTTTATGGTAAGAAAAAGTCGGGTGCTAATATATGATCAGTGGCATTTTTTTTTAAAAATTTATACGTTGATATTACTATAGATATTCAACTGAATGTGAAGGGATGCAAAACTCTATACGACTCTTTTCAAGAATACGTGGCTATGGAAACTTTGGAAGGTGAAAACAAATATCAAGCGGAAGGATTTGGATTTCAAGACGCAAACAAAGGGGTTATTTTTGAAAGTTTTCCACCTGTGCTCCATCTACAGTTGAAGCGATTTGAATATGACTTTATGCGCGACACAATGGTCAAGGTAGAAATATAAAATATAAAATTCAACAAGAAAACGTCACAATGATAGGATATGTCCTCATTATTATTACTGTTTCTTTTTATTACCTGTAGATCAACGATCGACATGAATTCCCTGAAGAAATCAATCTGGATCAATTTGTTTCCAAAGACGCCGATAGAAATGAACCTTATGATTATGTACTACACGGGTAAACCAAGAATCAATTGAAAACAGCAGACAAATGAAATATAACCTTCTTTTTTCTTTCCCTTTTTTATCCAATCAGCGTACTTGTACATAGTGGTGATCTTCATAGTGGACACTATTTTGCATTGATCAAAGCTGAGAAAGAAGGAAAATGGCTACGATTTGACGATGATCGGGTGACACCTGTTACAAGCAAAGAAGTTTTTGAAGAAAACTTTGGCGATGATACTCAAACAAGTCCTGGCGGCGGAAACAATAGCTTCCCTTTGATGAATGGCGGTGTAATGCGTACAAACAACTCTCGGCTAATGAAACGCTTTACCAATGCTTATATGCTGGTGTATATTCAAAAAAGCAAACTGAACAAGGTGCTGGCCCCTGTTGTGGAATCTGATATCCCCGACCATCTTAGTACGTGACAAGATCTTTGTGAGAAGTGCTATTATGATTAACTTTATTTTATTGAATACATGTCTTTAGAACGTCGCATCAGCGAAGAACGAGCCGCCATGGAAAAAAGGAAAAGGGATAAGGAAGAAATGCATTTATATGTCAACGTAGCTGTAAGTATGCTAAAGTATTTTGATCGACTAAATGATACTAACAATAATACGCGTTTTATTATTATCTCATAGGTGATTACAGATGAAACATTCAAAAATAGACAAGAATTCGATTTGGCAACCTTTGATGATCGTGCGATACAAACTACTCCAGGTGTTGATGTGTTCAAGGTGCGCAAAACGGATACAGTTTCAGCATTCAAGGACAAATTGATCGATCATTACAAATTGGAGAAAGACAGGGTACGGCTGTGGAATGTGATTTACCGGACGAATGAAACCGTGCGTATAGATCAGCCATTTTCCCCAAATGAAGAACAAGATAGTAAGCACGTATTATTTATCATGACTTTTTGTCGCTTGATCTAACCCATCCAATCTTTTTCCTTTTTTTTTTTTTTTTTTTTTTTCAAAACGATATAGCGTTGGAAAAATTACGCGAAAATTCCTGTGCATCTTTACAATTGAATGGATTTGCTAAATTGTACTTGGAAAATGTCAAGTCACCTGCAAAACTACAGGATGTCAAGTCAGATGTCTTGCTGGTATTTATCAAGTATTTTGATATTCAGCTGCAAACAATAAGGTAACATATTTAAACACAGGTGAATGTGAAGAAATTTGAAATACCTCAACACGCGTTTCTCTTTTTTAGGGGACTGGGACATTTGTTTGTCAGGTCGAATGACAAGGTGGGTGACGTTATTCCTAGTTTGCTCAAGCGCGCTGAATTACCACAAGATTCTGCTATTGATTTATACGAAGTAAGTGTAAAAAAATAAAATGCAACCTAAACTGCCCGGAGCATATTACTTATAGTGTACATTATCATTGTCATTATCATTATTATTATTCACAGGAAGTCAAGCCATCTATGATCGATAAGATGAATCTCAAGCAAACCTTCCATCAATCTGAAATTCAACACGGTGATATCATCTGCTTCCAAATGCCAGTTTCCGATGAAATGTAAAATAAAAAAATACAGAAAAACTATATAGGAAAGCACTGCAACTGAACTAAATTTATTTAATTTCAATATTGTAGGTCACAGGAACTCCATGGCCAAGGAAAACATGCAACGGTAAAGGATCATTACAAATCGATTCTTAACAAGGTTATGGTCACTTTCAAAAACAAATTGGATAGGCGCGATGGAAATGAAGTTAAGCTGGTGATGGATCGACATTCTGGATATTCGCAAGTAGTACATCAATTGGCTGATAAACTTGAAGTGGAATGGACCAAGATTCGATTAACATCGGCACATGCAGCGACGCAACAACCGAAGGAAGTGATCCCTTTCCGAGCGCATCTTCAATTGAATCAAATGGCTCTAGGTATGGCCCGTATCCACGATTATGTCCATGCGGTGAATATAGATGATGTTTTGCCCCAGCCTATTATCTTCTACGAAATTTTGGATGTTAGCATGGCGGACCTGGAATCAAGAAAGTCGTTACAAGTGACATTACTTGGACCTGGTGGATTACGTGAAGAAACAACAACAACCGTATTTGTACCTACGATTGGCACTGTGGCTGATATCATTCCCGTCCTCGAACAGAAAAAATGTAAACTGGATCTCTCCCGACCCGATCTCTTGCGGTTTTACGAAATCATGGATGGAAAAATTTCCAAGGAATTCACTCTTGATCAGCCGATTGACAACGTCGGTGACAAAAGAACATCTACTTTATACATAGAGGTAAATAAAAAAAGAAAAAGAAGATGCATACACATATGAATTTGGGTATTGACTAATAATTGATTCTTCTATAGCATATACCTGAAGACGAGTTGGATATGGACATGGATAATGATCGTTTGATCCAAGTGGTGCATTACAGCAAGGATCCTTCACGACTACATAGTGTTCCCTTTAGATTCACGGTGAAAAAGGTATACAGATAAAAGCTCATAAAAAGAGAATTTGAACTGACATTTGAATTTATTAGAATGAAATATTTGATGATACCAAACGAAGACTTCAACAAAGGCTCGGATACGGCAATAAGGAATGGCAGAAGGTGAAATTCAACGTCATTAAAAATATAAATGCTCCTGAACCAGAAACCACGCTTCTTGATAAAGGTAGTGAAAACAAAAATGCTAGGCAATATATATATATATAGATATATAGATATATATATATTATAGTAATACTGAACTTGATATTGATGTTAGATGATATTGTGCTACGAGATATTCGAATTGGTGAAGATGATGCGCTTGGTTTGGAACATCAGGACAAGGCAACTAAAAACGGTCGGTTTGGCGGTGCATTCGAAAGAGGTATTTTCATCCGGGGGTGAATATCTGGATGGAACCCCTCTCTGACCCTCCGAAAAAAAAAATAATTGTTTAGTACGTTGAATTATTGTCCCCCTACTCCCTTTTTATCCTTGTCTACTTTTTTTTTTTTTTTGTCTCATTTGCAACCTTTGTACGTTATATGAAATAAAATCGATTGTTTTTAACTATTTATATTATATACTGTGGGCCTTTTTTTTTTTTTTTTTTTTTTTTTTTTGCATGGATGATGGATGGATTGAGAATGGTTCAATATGGTGAATTAGGATGGTGTGATGGATAGTTTCTGATTGATATGAGGTAAGGCTAATGTTTGTGTGTTGGATATGTGGCGGTGGGTCATAGTGGTGCATTGGAATAATCGTAGAGTATATTGCCGGTGACGAGTCAAACTACGCCAGTGTGATATTCAAGTAGATGATACTCTGTGGATGCTCCTGTACATAGTGTGGTCAAATAAGACGAATACATATTAAATAATTAATATTTATAAATCATCAAACAAAAATAAAGTATGACATGGTGCAATTTTGCGCTATAGCAGTGGTAACAAGAACATCATGACCCGTACTCATTTATATCACAGGTTGGGCAGACATATAACTATATTTGATAGTAAGTGATCTAAGAGTGTCAACCAGCTCTTTAGTAACGAGGGCAAAATAATCGTAATGGTAGAACACTCACAAAACAGCTATAATAGCGGCATTGTTCAATATATGATGTGTCAAAGTATGATTAATAAAGAAGCGTATTTTATTGAAGCATACATGTGGGATTCTAAAACTAAAGGCGTGGAGTTCATTATAACGAGGAATTTATTGGAAGGATCTATTGAGAGCAACTATGAAGGGGGGGATAAGCCAAGGTTTGAAAAAATGGTCCTGGAATTTAAAGGAACAATTGGGAAATGGAAGTAAATATATTGCGCAGGGTATATAAAGACTAAACGAGTAGTTCATTGAAGCACAACATTGGTCAACACTAATCAAAAGGGATGCGGTAGTAAAAAAGGGATCTACTACGCAAGACATGAATGAAACTAATGGGGCATTTTTCATTGAAGCAAGTAGCAAAATATATATTTTATTCAAATGTAGAAACAAAGTATTGACAAACTAACACTAAACTAAGCCAGTGATGGCTTTAAAAAGTCAACTAATGGTGGTTCCAGATCCTAGATCCAAAATGAAAGGGTTTCCCCATGCATGTTGTAATCCCTAAGATGAAAACCTCTCTAATCTAGTCCTGACACTAATCCAAGATCACCAAAACATCAAAGAGGTTGAATGGTGAAAAAAAAAAAAAAAAAAAAAAAGAAAGGAGGGAGAAAAGAATACGACAAAAAATAAAAACTAGGGAGAATATAACTTCACGTGGGCGGGATTTGAAATATATTTTTTTGTGAGTCAGTAAACTATGGTATTTTTATTGTGGTCATGACGGATACTTATTAATATCAACCATGGTACATACAAACAATAAAACCTGAACTAAGCTAATAAAATACTACATACTATAGTAAAAACAATAAAAAGATACATAAATAAAAGTCATACTACAATATGTATATATACATGATATCATAAATAGTACTATAAAACTACAGATGACCCTGGTACTGCATTTTCATAAAGGAGCTAGTAGGCCGCGTCATAGTTTGCTTTTTTGCACAACTATTTGATACAGGTTCATAAAGGCTTTTTGAGAATCCAGTTCGTCATCCAGTATATCCATTCTAGTTTGCCAATCTTCATCTACAGGAGTGTTCCCATATTTGTCCATCGGTGTGACAATATCCAGAGCATCCAGTGCATCATAAATGTCGTCACGAAAAAGGACGCCTAAGCGACCACCCCACACACCCAGCGGCAAGGAGGTATAGTTGACTTGATAGCTGTCTTGACGTTTACAACTCCTATCCGGTTGATCATCCACTAAAAGTTGGAAGAATTGATCTTGGAGATGTCGAGGTAATCTTGAATCCAAATTCTTTTTCTTCATTGCCGATGCCACTACATATAGTCAGAAGAAAGAAAATCAAATTAGTACCCGTCTAGACCTAAAACAGCGCCATTGTTATTATTTTCTTTTTTTCCCTTTTTGCATACCTTGTTCGTTGATCCATTTGATGAATTTGCTATTACCAATATTTTCATAGATGCGCATATCCATTTCAGTGAATTCCACAAAACCACCCGGTTTGCATACTCGCCAACATTCGGATACCAAGAGCTCATAATCCTGTGAGGGGAGTGCAAGTGCCAAGAAACGCCCATAAATCAGATCGAAACTATCATCCGGTAATCGTTTTAAGCTTTCAACCAAGGAGAGGGTACTTTTCATAAAGAGAAAATTATCCCGACGACCGCCTGATGAAGATGATAACGAAGCCAAGGATGAATTGGATGAGGGTGCTGGTTGATTCATGACTGGAGGTGCTGTCTTATCACCAAACGATATTGTTTTCCTTGCCAAACCCGTCGAGATCAAATCACCACCGTCTTTGTTGTCCAGTCCTAATACAAACCACTTTGGGAATTTTCTGGCACAATCAATACACCAAGAGCCATCACCACAACTATGAATAATATTAGTCAATGATGAGATGCAGGTCTTTCTCTTTTTTTTTTCAATGGACTTTACCCAATTTGAAGGATCTGCCTTTCACCTTCCTGATCAGGAACAAGCGGACTATTAAATAAACTAAATGGGAAAAGCGAGGGGTCAGCATAAAAAGAAAGCGCATAAACATGAATATATGTATATACATATATTTCGTACCCTTCCAATGCCAGTTTCATCAAATCGTGATTCAGCGTGATTCGATTTTTGATAACATTCGTTGGTGATGGTGGTAAATTGTCTTCCATATCCACGGTATGTTCAGAGAATGGACTTCCGCGTTTCAGCAGGGCTTCATAAAATTGTGGACGCTTGGATGGTGGCGCTTGAGTTGGCATTGATACACTGTGAGGCGTTGATATCAAAGAAGAGCGGTGTTGATAGTGTTCTTCAGATGAAGTCATGGGACAAGAAAGAGGAATGATCGACTGTGGCATATTTCCAAGATGGTGATTGTTGTTGATCGTTTCAGTAGGATGATGTTGATGTATAAAAGGAAATCGACGATGTTGTTGGAGACTAGATTGTGACGCAGAGTATGGTGGTGAAGTTGTATCGACAGGTTCAGTAGAAGAAGGCAGAGGAGAAGGGTTGCTCCTGCTGTGGCGGTGAACTGCAGTATTGGCGATAGGCAGTGTTGGTACTGAATCAGTCATTAATGTAGAAGTTGAAGATGATGTGTAGTAGGATGGAGAAGATGACATAATTTCAGGGTAAGACTCTTGGCATCCAGTGGTTGATAAAGGTCTTATAGAGGATGTTTGCTGTAAGGACATGACTGAAGCTGGGTTGCTTTTTCGTCTATGGAAGAGATCTAACACCGACCCTTTTGTAATGCGTCTTGAATGGGTAATTATGGATGAGTTGGAAGGTGATCGTGATGGCGAATTAGTTTGTGGGTCCATTTCAATGTTCATTGGCGTTGATCGAATAAGATCGTCCTTGCTATTGTTGTACCGCATAGGATCGTATTCGTTTCTGTATGTTACTTGATGTCGCAGATGCTGTTCTTTTTCGTCTTCAGTGGAACATTGAGTTGTATCTGGATCTGTTCGATGCCAAGGTGAAGTCCAACCGAAGAACCAGTTTGTTGTTTTATTTGAGTGTACCATAAAGATTTGTGTGTGAGTAAGAGTGAATAAAAGATAGGACCAGAAAAAGGAAAAGAAAAAAAGAAAAAAGAGAAAAAAGGAAAGATCTTTTATTGGAAGCCAATGAGAGATGAGCAAAAAGGAGCGGGCATTACAATTGGTATATATTTTTATTTAAATTGATTTGAGACAGGCAAAAATAAAATAACAATGATGGTAGACAAATATAATAAGCGTTGATGTTTTTATTCAAAAATTTCATGAACCAGAGCTATAAAAGTATATGTTTTCCCATAAAGACAAATAGTCACGGCATATCACTATTAGGTGCCCTCCGCAAAAAAAAAGAATAATGAGTAAGAAGTCGGAGTGTGTAGCTGATGTTTTCTCAGTTTTCTCACCTAAAAAGATATTTGCAAGAGGTTTATCTTCGAAGTGGCTGCATAATCGTTCCAGTTTCGGTCTATGAAACAATTTAAAAAAAATGAATCATCAATATGCTAAAATATTTTTATCGCTAATACCTCGTCACCCAAATATAAAATGCTCCTTTCATCAAGTATAAAGCCATGAGTTTGAGACGTCGCTGGTATTCATTCGTCTCCAAAGACAACATGCAGTATCGTCCGACACCATTCTGCTGGATGCCAAAGTTTGACAAGAGGTCAATGCTGAGAGACAAATACCAAGGTTTCCATGAGCGGCGACCCCATACTAATATTGCAAACACATAAATTGTTGGACGCATAATAGACACTATTTCAGCCCCGCCTGCCCAAATATTCATCGCTCGGACCATCTGTTGTGGGTGTTGTAGTTTTTCCGCCGTCAAGACCTTGCCCATTAAATAATCGTTCACTTCCGTACCTTCGATAATGGTTTGGACTTGTTGATTTTTCTGTTTCCCACTAGCTTTGATCATGGTCGTCAGAAGAGGGATGTTCTTTCCAGTACGTTGTCCCGTCCAGTATGGTGCTTTTTGTTGTAATTGCTGATGCTGCGGAGGAGACAGATAGGAAGGTGTAACATCGCGTACCGTATGATTGGGGTATAAATTCATTCGTCGATTTGTTATTCGGAATATGGCGAGATTCAATATAGATCTAATATTATCATCATAGTTTAGAGCGATACCCGTGTTAATGATTTTTTTTATAAAGGGAACTTACTTGATCAGTTCCAACCCCGCAATCCATTGGTAGTGTGATTTGCGAAAGCCTTGCCGTAAAAGTCCCATTTCCATCCATACCTGAGTATAGGCAATCACGGAAAGAGTTCTTGATATCACTCGATAAAAGCGTGATTTATTGCACCAATAACGTTTGTACTTGTTGAATTGTGATTCTTCGATGCCATTAGTGTTTAACTTTTGGAGTCGAACTTGATCCGCTGCACGTCGTAAAATGGTGTTGTGATATAGCTTAATCAAATTCAACACAGAATATACTTAACCAGCGTTGTGTATTGTTTGAAGATACAAAAAAAAAAAAAAAAAAAAAAAAAAAAAAATACGAAGTTAGATCCATCATAACGTTGCTTCACATATGGTATAGCTGCGCATAGTTTTGTCACGTACTTGTTTGCGAGGCGAACTTGGTATCCTGGAAACGACCTATATCATGAATGCGCATCCGTTTAATAAAATTTTGGTAAATAACTTCTCATCTACTTTGTCAAGAAGTGCGTACCTGGCAGAGTATAGTACCTAGCAATAAAATAGTGGAAGTGAATTGAAGAATGCAGTTGAAGAGCAGAGCATTACGTTTTAATATATAAAAAAGTAACTTACAACACCCGAAGGACTAGTTCAATGCTTGTAATATGAGATATATTTTTAAACAGTATATTTTCATATACTTGAAGAGGTTGCATCTTATTTAGAAGTACAGGAAGAAGGATAAAATATTTTTTCAAACTACGCCGGCAATAATGAGACTGTGGGGAAAAAAAGTGGCATTAATATATATGGAGACGATGACGGATAATGGATATACAAAAAAAAAAAAAAAAAAAAAAAAGAATTTATTTCAAATTGTATACAAAGAGCTAATCTAATGAGGAAAAATAATAAAAGGAAAAAGGTGTTACTTTTCTAAGTGAGAGGGAGTAAAAATGTGTACAAAAAAAAAAAAAAAAGAAAGAGAGGGACACTTTGGTGATATAAACGAATAATAATAAACAAATGATAAAGTTCTAAATACAAAAAGAAAGAGGATAAACAGCAGGGTAAAATATGGTAAACTATCCTAAACGATGATGATCAATAAAAGAGAATGGAATGGTCATAAAAACTATGAGTATGACCATTCAAATAATGATTTGATGAGAGATATGATGCTGATGATGTTATTGATGCTGCTGATGGTGATGATGATGATGATGATGGTGACGGTGACGATAATAATAGTAGAAGAGCGGTCTCATTGATCAAGTGCAACCTTTTTCGATTCTGCAGCTTCGGCCATAACAACAAATCGTTCCAGTACCTTTGCAAATCCTTCACGACCCACCGCTGCGTTTTGTTGGAAGCGTTTCAAAGAAAAGTCTTCCACTAAATTTCCCCACCGTGACATGACACTTCCGGCAGAAATGGCGGCCTGTTGAGTAAATTGCGTTCTATCATCAAAAAAGAACGTTCATTATTTATCCCCTAACAACAGATGTACAATTTTTTTCAGACTTACTTTTCTTTATCCTCTGGGTGTACTTGGTAGACTATAGTTTCTTCAACCTTCAATAGGTTTGCCATGGTCAAATTGATACTTCGCATCGTTACAGTCTTGGCTTTTGGATCAATAATGGAGATTTCACGAACATATTGTGTAGTTTCTGTTCCTAAAATCTAAAAAAAAATATAAAATAAATAAATCACAAGCATTTAGCATATTTGAATGTAAAGAATGTATATCTTGGGTATCATACTTTGCGAATAATGGTGGGGACGTTTTGCTCAACAGTAATTAATCGTTCAGTTGTAAGGACACCAGTCGTGCGATCCATAGAGCGGTTCAAGACATCAACATGTTGTACGTGAGGACAGTTTTCGTTGGGGTATTTTTGCCATTGGGCTGTTGAAACAAGATTCCATTCATAATTAAAGTCATGCACACTTTTAAAAAGTTTCATATTGGAATGAAAAATAATAATAAAAAAGAAAGGAAGGAAAGGAAGCAAGAAGAAAGAAGTTAAAAACAAAAACAAGGAGTTGAGAAAGATTTAGCCGACGGGGACCCCTCTTTTTTTAATTTTTCCCTATCGATATGAGAATTGTAACCCCGACAGCCAAGCCATTCAGACGTCCAAAACTTAAACAATGGTGCTTATTCAGTCAACTTATTCATGATGTCATTTACTTGTAACTTGATCAGTGCTGGTTCTTTCATATAAATGAGAATAACTGGTTTGATAAATGAAGCACATAAATAGATCTCCAAAATTGCGACCGCACTGGATCAGTGACAAAAAAAAAAAAAAAAAAAAGGTCCAAGGGATATGTAAACAAGTATGGTTTTTGCATAATGAATAATATTTGTAACATGCCAAATTAAACTAATCCCTATAAATCATTTGAGCTATCATCTCCAAGAGTCAATGTTTTATAGTACAAATGCAACACCGCTGTGCTAATCATGGACAGATATTGCGACTGTCATTTATTTGTGATAAGTAAAATAAAATAAAACAAAACAATAACTAAAAACTACGACTAAGACTAGCTAATATAAAAGTAAACTACGGTATCATTTCTTCCCTAAGAGTTTCAAGGTTCCATTAGGCAAAGTTTCACCCAAGACACCAGTCGTATACCACCCATCAGCATCCACCACATCCGCCGTCAAATCCGGATCGTTCCAGTAGCCGCTGAATACGTTATTGCCACGAATCCAAATTTCGCCACGAGGATTAGGTGAATCGTCACAGTAGAGTTCGTTTTCAGGTAGATCCATCAATTTGAGTTCATTGCATGGGAGGGGCGCACCAAATGACTGAGGATCAGTATCGTAGTCGTAAAACATGGATGCCGTCATCGTTGAACTTGTTTCTGCACTGTTGAATACACGAAGTACTTGAGTTCCCAACACAGCTCTCAAAAAGGGTGCAATAGGAGGATCGCTTTCATCTATTCAGGAAGGAAGAAAACCGGATCATGAGAGTCAATATTTATATAAATTAATATATATATATATATATATCCATACCATTTTCAAGATAAATCAAACGTAGTTGACCACCAAAGAGTTTGCGCTGAATATCCCGGAACACAAACATGTCGTATTTGCTATCTGTAACCAAACGTCCTTCGGCAAAGAAAGAGCATTTCTTTTCATAACCACGACGGAAAAAGAAGGAATTGCCGTAATGTTGTTCGATGTGTTCCCGCACAGTTTCAAAGAATCCAGAACCACTATAAAATTCACAAAAGAAGAAAGAAAAAGAAGCTCATTTAAAATACACTATCCACTTGCGGTCTTTCCGCCCAGCCCTCCCCCAAAAAAAACCCCTCTTACCTTGCAAAAACAGTGGGTTTAGCATCCACAATAATATCAAGATAAGACGTCAAATGTTCACTTGCGGAATATTCGTTGTCAAAGGCTATGGATCCACCAACAAAGGAAAAGACTGACGATAAAACGAACCCAAATACATTGTCTAGATAGAGAGGGAAAAAAGAAAGAAACAATAAACCAATAAAGTGGATGAGTCATTACAACCTTTTGCCAAAAAAAAAAAAAAAAAAAAAAAAAATCATTGTTTTACCGAGAGGGAGGTTATACATCAATCGATCCTTAGAAGTAATCTTTTCTTGAGGAGGAGTCACTAACAGGTAGCTTGCTAAAGGACAGCATTGAGTGGGTTAATTTCATGATATTTAAAATAGTCCATGATGTGCTTACCAATATTCGAAATCAAGTTCTTATGCGTGAGAACCACACCAGGGTTAGATTCCTTCCAAGATATTAACAAAATAAAACAATAAGGTAAGTACAATTAGATAACATATTCAAACCATTCTTACCAAAGCACTCGAAAAATAGATACTGGCAATGTCATTGGGTTCTATGAGGAGAAGGAAAGAAAAATGTTAAAAAGTAGTTCCCTCATTCCCCGATCAAACGAATTGTATTATGTTTTGTTATTACCTGGAAGGACAGGTTCAGCAGTAGAAGTTCTGCCCCTTTCAATGATATCCTTGAGATAGATCGCATCCAGATTTCCATCCACCTTATCGCCATCTGAGAGAACCAATAGTTGAATGTTCGTACCTTTGATCAATGGAATCACTTGATCCAAATGAGGACGATCCACTGCCAATACCTGTAATCCACTCGTCTTGATAACATGATCAATATGGGAAGAGGATGATTTTGAGCCAATAGGTACAGTCACTAAACCATTGTTATGACAAGCTAGAAGAAGAAATAATTCATCAATATTAACTGTGAACAGTAATGATGGATTTGATTACCTAAAGTCAATACCATCGTTTCTAGAAGAAAGAAAAAATAGTCAGAAAAGAGGTGAATTCACATGACATCAAATCTTATTGTCCCTTTTTGGTCGAGATTCCCTTTTTTTTTTTTTTTTGGCCATACCACTGGAATTATAGGCATAAATTCCTAGAAATGAAGACGATTGACCTGATCTTGGTACCAGACTTGTCAGTTCACGTAAACCACCATAGATGTGTTTTGTCAGTTGTGCCACCGATTCTATAATCAATATATAAAACAGGTGAGCAGATAAAAAACCCCCCCCCACCCTTCCATATTTGTCAACCAGCATCCTCCCTCCTCCCCAGTCAATTTTCCCAACCCCATTTGATTGCTAATCTTTGATATTTTTACTTACCATACGATTGCTTATATTAAAAAAAAAGGGGGGGAGCTGGTTAGTTAGTATTCCAGTGATATTCGCGTCCAAATTTTCTCCGTTTTAGTGTGTTCACTTACCCACTGTTGCTTTTGTCCCAGAAAAGGTGATTTTGGTTCCTTGAGCTTTCCACCTTGTTGATAGAGATCATTCAATGTACGCACGCTACGATCGAAGATGGAGAGAAGTGGTGAACCATTGGGATACATGCGAGACCGATAAATGGCGGATTCGCCAGCATGACGTAGACGAGAGACATCAGACTGTGTATTCAGGAGCAAAGGATGGATATCGGGACCTTTAAAGTTTCGTAAAGACAAAAATGCAGTAGCCCCAAAGATGGAGGTCAATAAAGCATAGCTAGCGGTATCGATTTCAAAACTCATTTTTTCAATGAAATAAAAAAACAAAAGAAAAGAGGTGGGGCAAAAAAAAAAAAAAAAAAAAAAAGAGGGTAAGACACACACACATACACGCTACATTTTATCATTTTAAAATCCCGCAGACGGGTGAATCAATGGGCCGGCCGGCGGTCTATTCTATTGACAAACTAAAACAAATGACATTTTTATTTTTTTAGGAATAGGAGGGGATGAGACAGTATACGATATTAAAATAATAAGAATAATAAGAATAATAAAAATAAAACAATAATAAAATAATTGAAAAAAGTGAATAAACAAACAATATACTGTACAAGGTGTGTGTGTGTGTGGTAGAGTGCGAGGATGAAGTAAAAGCAGTGGAATATATAATAAATAAATAAAAGGTTCTATGTAAAATATGAAAGATATTGAGATAATCTAAACTAAAAGATAATAATTTTCGGGAGAGGGGGGAGGGCTGGAGACCAAGTTCCTAAGAGCTAGGCAAGAAAGAGTTGATGTACCAAAACATCCGAGTGCAAATCAGCCAATATGCAATCCTCCACATCAGGTGTCCAATCCATATCTTGCGCTGCAAAAATATCTGTTGGAAGTCGTGATGATGGTGATGATGATACTGTCGCTGTTGTTGTCTTTGTGTCAAACATATAAAGATCAGTCATTGCACGGACAGGATGAAAATGCTGACTATCATTCGGCATCACAAGTAAAGGATCTGCAAAAGTATCTTCCGATAGTGGGACGAGGGTAGTGTATCGATGAGGAGGGGTGGTGTGGCAGCTGTCAACGCTAAGATGACAGCTAGTATCATCCATGAGTTCAGACGAAGACGTCAACGTGGCAGATAAGGATTGTGTTGGTGGAGAGGCTAGGACGTCCACTATAGATTCGAAGTATTCGTCGCCCATCAGAGGTGGAGGTGGAGGAGGCAAAGAAATGATGGTGTTGTTGATATTAAAATCATTGAGCTGCTGTTGTTGTTGTTGCTGTTGTTGCTGTTGTTGGTGATGGTGATGGTGATCGGCCGTCAGCATTGGGATAATAATAGGATCCTCATATGTAGCAAATTCGTCCAATGGCGTTGTCGTCGTTTCTGGGGGTGGCGAAAAGCAATCACGAAAGTCAAGCGAGTCTGTAGTTCCTGTGTAGATTGTATCATTGTCATCATCGCCTTGTGTCTCTTTCTTTTTACAAACATAGCGTACACTGTTGCTAGTGTCATTGATTGTTCCGTTCTTTGCTGCTTGCTGCTCCTGTTGCTGATGATGTGCTGCTAATGCTTCGGCCGTCAGCGGTGTCGGTTTGGTTTGAGGTACTGGTGTATACAATTTCGCCGTACGAGGTGATTGTCGAGGTGCTAAATGAGGAACAAATTTGATCCGGTAAATGTCAAGTATGCGCTGCAATAAATTCTTCTTGTTGGCCAAATGTTTTGGATTGAGCCATGCCTATACAAAAAAAAAAAAAAAAAAAAAAGTATCCACCAACCCCATTATCATAAGTATCAGCCATCAAACAGTTTTGTAGTTTAAGAAGAAAATAAGACATATATTCCTTACCAATTTCCATCCGATTTCGTTGCATTTGGCTTCATCTTGTCGTCGTTGAGTGAGATGAGAAGTCGATGACAGGTTCATGGCGCGAGGAAACACACAGTTATTCTTCCGGAATGAATCATCAATGTTGGCCAGATCAATCGATTCAATGTTGATACGAACCCGGCATTTGATACCACGATCATCATCGATAGTCAAAGTTTTTGGGCGCATTTTGGTTTTTTCATGAGTAGGGTATATCTTGGGTATATTTGTACATGGTGTAGCGTTAGTCGCAGAGGATGATAATGATGTAGATGTGTTGTTAATGTTGTTGTTGTTGTTGTTGCTATTTGCGGAATTGGTGGGGGAAGTGGTTGTTAAATAAGTTGTGTTTGGCGATTTACAGGAGGTGATCCATCCATGTCGTCTTCGGAAGCTGGTGATTGCTTTCGTTTCCGTAACGTGCCTCTGAGCAACTTTTCTTGTCGAGCCACTCTCCGAGATCGCATACTTGGATACCGATTTCTGTACGAATCTACTGCCCGTTGAATCAGACCCCGTTTTCCAGCAATTTCATCCACATTCAAATGAGCCAATTTCCATCCCAAAGTATTACATTCCGTTTCATACGCCCATCGATTGCCTTGATACTCGTCCTTTGGTATATTTGCCCGAGGGTAAACCTATCATACACAGATATATAAAATAAATATCCATATCTCTAGTACCAATAAGCCCCCTCACCCTGCCCAGCTCCAGTTGACACTTGTTAACTTACGCAGTTGTCGTTTTTGAACTTCTCGTCCAAAGAACTGACTTGCACGGTATCCAAATCAGTGCGAATACGATAACGCCGAACCACCCGATGATGCGAATATACAAAACTAACCCACTCTACGCCGTCTTTCATTTCAGTCGTAGGTTCCACCAAGGCCGGTTTATCACATGTAGTGACTTCGTACATTGATGAGCCTGATGAAGAATTCGATGCTATTGGTGAAGTAGGAGGTGTTGCCGTTCTGTCAGTCGGTGGCTTAGAGGAGTTGTCGGTGATTAGAGTCGCGCCAGAAAAGGGGGAGCGTGGTGTTAAAGTTGTCAAGGTAGCAGATGAGATAGGGCTATCGACATTGGTGTCATCACCAGTAACAAAAGTCGACGAGGTCATCTCGGTCGTCACGGTTGGCTGTTGTTTGTTGCAAGTCGTGGTCAAAGCTTTTGCCATTTGTTTCGCCACCACAGTCCAATCATACGATAAAATTGTACCACCACCTAAAGGTTATACAAGAAGAAAATTTTAGGTGTCATAAAAAAAAAAAAAAAAAAGGTGAAGATTTACCTTGTTGGTCATTAGACAGTAGGGCATCACGTTTGCTTTTGATTTTCGCCAAAGCCAACTCGATGATTTTAATTTGTTCCAGAGTCATTGTTGGTTGTAGCAGGTCTGTGAGGGAGAAGTCATGCTCGTTATCGGAAGTTGGAGGGGAAGGGATGTCATCCGTTGGTTGTTTGTTGTGTAAACTCTGTTCCTGTACAGACATGTTTCTTCTTGAACAACGTCAAATAGATATAAGAAGAAGAAGTAGTAAAAAAAAAAAAAAAAAAAAAAAAATTACGCGGCGAATAGAAAGAGCGAAAGAAAGGAAGAAGGAAGACAGATGGAAAAATGTGGAGTCAAACGGAAAAAATCTTTTAAAACCCAGTCGGAAAAAAATTGTTCTTTTGTTCGATGTTTGGTGCTTCTACAGGATGAAAATAGCGGAGACGTTTTTATTTTAGTTGCTTCTTGTGGGTATGATTTCTAAAACCGTTGGTCATGAGCATGTTATGACGACACTATGACTTGTGAATTTTCATGACCATTGTTTTGAACGAAACAATCACTGTTCCTGAAAAGAAACTTTCTTTACTTTGTTTGTTTACTGATACATCTTAAATTTGACATGTCGGCAATTTAAACATGGGCTTTATTCATACACATTATCAGGAATACATTTAACCCAACGACAATCCCGAGAAAATTATAAAATATAGAGTAACAATGATCTCAAAACGGTTTCTAGTACCGAACTCCCAGATTTTATTTTTATTTTTCATTCTTGCATTTTACCATGGAGTCACATGGGTTATAAAGCCGAGGGAGTTATGATGACATTTCTTAACGAACTATCATTATCACCGTTGACTAAACGTTATATGCTCAGGTTTGACATGACAAGTTATAAAGAATGGCAAATCGAATAAATTTAGGCATTGAACCCTTTTCTGTGTTTCAATTACCAAGAAATCAAAGAATCAGCTTCTCGGGGGAATTTAGAGACCAGTACTGCAGAGTGTAGACACTTCAATGGCTTTTGGATTACCTAAAAAATTGGTTACATGAACGGGTCCACCATTGAGATGGCGATAAGCGTGTTTGGTCGTAGGATGTAAATTTTGAACCAGAATGCGTTGGTTAGCCAGCATTCGCGGCAAACTCCAGTCTTGACACTGGGGCAAAGGTACGGGTTACACAATGAATTAAGTAAGGTTTCTTGAAGTTGAATTGGCTAAAGCAATCCCTGGTCGGGAAATGAAAAGTGGCAGGAAGCCATCCGTTGATTTTGCATGCTCTTTTGTTGTCTTTTTTTTTTTTTTTTTTTTTTTTGTTTGTTTCAATATTTAATGGTCTTGTTCAAATTCTAGTCAATATATATATATATATATATCAAAACACTTGTAGCACACTTTGGATGTATTACGGTAATATAAAAAATAATGACTATCATGAAAATAACAAGACTTTTTTTTTCCAGGAATCTCGGAGCGAATGCGCTAACATTATCTGTTAATTGATGAGATGTACTTGATGAAATTGCTACCACCATGCTAAGCAGTTTATTGGAAATTGAGTATAGCAATTTTGATAGTCAAGGTCCTGAAAGTATAAAATGGATGCACTGATTTTAATGTCACTCACATTACTGCGCTGCATTTGCATCTGCAATCGACTTGAATAATTTATATTAATATTTTATCCACACTCTTATAGATTCACGCACACATTCGATAACATAGCAATCTTCCTCACACTACTTGGGGCCAATCCACAAATAGACCCGGTTACAAAGGGAATAAGACTGAGAATATTCAATGATGGGACCAACGACAAATCACCAACATACAGGTACAGCATGAATGGAGAACTGGAAATTCCGTATATCCTAGTGCCACTGACGAATTCAACCACTTGTCTTCAAATAGGTCACTCTTCGACTTTAACCAAAATAGAATAAAAGCCAAGGTTAGTATGTGTGTTACTAGGAAGAACGGGGAAATGATGCATGGACGTTCATTTTGATACACCTTTTTATTTCTTAAATAGGAACCTGTCAGAGTTCTGGCTGTACTATCAATGACTTATTTTGTTATACTTGAACATATAGCGACTTGAAAATGTTGGGTTTAACGTAAGCTACTATTTATCTGATACAAGGTTACAACTTCCTCTTCAGCTTCTCACGGTTAAGGATTATTTTCATTTTTCCTCTTTAGAATAGTAGCTCAATATTCAATAAAGACAGAATACAATATGATATCAAAGGTATTTGCTGTTTATCTATTATATCACCATTCAAATCAAAGGACATTGCGGTTTGGAAAATTTAGTAGGTTGATACTATTTTGTGTTACCAGTAACTGGGGGAAAAAACAGATTGGGTAAATAATCTCCTATAATGTGACTAATATGTATTATTATTATTATTTTGTCAATAGGGTTTTCGCATGGCTTGGTGATGCCAAGCTAGAATCGAAACAACAGATAAAGTATACACCAATGATGGGATCATGGCCAAAATTTATTTTGTCACCATGTAGAGTCATTTCAAAAGTGGCAAATCAAGGTATGTAAATGAAGATGAAGACACTAATATGTACTACGATTAGATAACATGTATCCATTCCTCTATTATAGAAGCACATTATGTAGACAGAAAACCAGATCGGCAACATCAAATGTTCGATTTGGATGTATACTGATATATCTATAAAACTCATCATCACTTTTTTACCATCAAATAGCGATCCAGTTTTGGATTAAATATTGTATATTTTACGCAATAAATTATACTTTTGACCATGTTTTTTGTTTTTTGGTAGCATAGACGTGTGTGAGTGTGTGAATGATGATTATTGAATTTTTTGTGTTTGTCGGCTACTTTTGCCTATATTTATATATGAATAAACTAAATATTGTTCTATCATATTGGGTACCTTGAATTTTCACCATTAAAGTCAGATAAAGCAGAAACTCCCAGATTACAAAACCGTGAGTAAAAAAAAAAAAAAAGACATTAAACCTTGAACCATATAAATAGGATCCACAAAACTTCTTCTTGATCTTTTCTTTTGATTTTACCATAGATAAATTTATTATGTGCCAACAACACGAAAAAGAATACCCCAAGACCGAACATTTTAACCCACCCCCTTATACCGAATCGCTGGATGAGGTACCATTGAAAAAAGAAATTCAAACTTAGAAAAGCGGGCTTTAAACACGTCATTTTTCCTTCCTTTTTCATTTTTAGGTATTGAAGCATCTTGACTTGAAATGTAGTTTTGAAGAAGCTGATGCCGTTATTAAAGACGCCATTGATAATGTTGATGCTGAACTCCGAGACATCAGTCTCAATGTAAGTAACCAAAAAAAAAAAAAAAAAAAAAAAAAAAGTACGTCTCTCCTCCCCCCCAAAAAAAAGTATATGTGCTTACCTTTTTTTTTTCTCACCGTTAGCTTCATGCTCATCCTGAAACAGGAATGAAAGAATACCATGCTCACAAGTTACTGACTGACTATTTGGAAGGAAAAGGTTTCAAGGTGACTCGTCAAGCCTATAACATGGAAACTGCATTTACCGCTGAATATAGTCAAGGTGAAGGTCGCCGTGTTGGTATCTGCTCCGAGGTAAGATATTCTACGGAGGAGTAACGGACTACATGAAAAAATAAACCAAATCAAGGGATTGATGACTAAACGTATATTACCTTATAGTATGATGCGTTACCTTCTATTGGTCATGGATGTGGTCACAACCTCATTGCTATCTGTGGCATTGCTGGTGCAATTGGTATCAAGGCATTACTCGAACAAGGCAAAGCGCAGGGCAAGGTGGTTCTATTTGGTACACCTGCTGAAGAAGTGTTTATTGGAAAAATAGAAATGGTCAATCAACACGCTTATCAAGACAATGTAGACGTTTGCGTGATGCTTCACCCTGCGTAAGTTTTTTTTTTTTTTTTTTTTTTTTTTTTTTTTTTTTTTTTTGGCGGGACTGGGTCAAAAAGGTCTCAGTAATAGGTGACTAATTGTGTATATTTATATAGACCTCTTGATGCTCAATACGTTCCAATGATTGCCTCTCAAGATGTGGTACTGGAATTCTTTGGAAAACCTTCTCATGCCGCGGGTTCCCCCTGGAATGGTGTCAATGCATTGGATGCCATTGTTCAAGCCTACAATAATATCAGTATGCTTCGACAACAGCTACTCCCTACTGACAGGTAATCTTCTTAAAGGCTTTCTATTGACAATGAATCTATATTCGATATTAATTATTATTTGGTTATATATACATATAGGGTACATGGAATCATCACCAGTGGTGGGGCAGCAGTAAGTTGGTTTTTAAAAAAAAGGAGAGGATTTCGAGAAAGACAATACTTCCGCATGATGTGTAATTATTTTATCTTTTGATTTTCTAGCCAAACATTATTCCTGACTACACCTCTGGATGGTTTTATGTTCGAACACAGAAATACAAGGATATCGCCCGGATAAAGGCAAAGGTGGAAGCGTGTTTCGAAGCGGCAGCGAAAGCATCAGGTTGTCAAGTCAAATACAAATGGACAGAGCGCGGTGCAACGAGGGATGTAGTGCAAAATTCAGTATTGGCGGACACTTACGCGCACTATATGAAACAAACGGGCGCAGTGTTTGCTGATCGAGCAGAACAAGATCGTTATCCCAGTGGTTCAACTGATATGGTAAGTTTACATACACTCCAACACTCTCCCTACGAAAGTGATTATCGACTAAACTCGTTTATATATATATATATATAACAGGGAAATGTCAGCTATGTGGTTCCTTCTATTCATCCTGTATTTGCCATTCCTTCTCAAGGATCACTCCACACAAAAGAATTTGCCGCCGAGGCCAAGACAGATGAAGCTCACAAACGTGCAATCGCTGCTGCCAAATCAATGACAATGGCCGCTGCCAAAGTGTTACTCAGCGATGGATTTTACCAAGCAGTCAGGTCGGATTTCACCAAGACAGTTAGCGAAGAAGAACGTCAAATTTAGTCCTGTAGTTTAGTATATTGTAGTTTAGTTTAGTACCATATATGTGTTTACTTTTATATATAGTTTTGATATAGTTTTATATTATTGAAATAAATAAATAAACAGACTGATGTGTTTGTATGTTGTTTTTTATATTATTACGTCTCGTGATATGCTGTCTTTGTGGATTAGTTTGATATTGGTAGTGGTAGAAAGTTTATTTATGTCATTCTTCATCAAGGTTTAAGAGAGACTAACGGGATATCTTTCATCGAAGTGAAAAAGGGACATACTTTATTTATTCAATATGGATACAAACTTTGGATAAAATAATACTAAACTAGACTAATGAAGGCTCCAACCCAGCTAATGGTGGTGTTAAATCCTGAATCCAAAATGAACGGATTTTCCTACGTATCTTGTAATCCTTCGACTGAATACGGTTCTAAACTAGCCCTGGTACTAATCTAAGACATATATCATAAATATTTCTTTATCGTAGAACAAAAATAAATTTATATAAACTAAGGGGTAAACATTTCTACGACGAGTAAAAGATATCCTACTGTACTGTACATACTATACAGTAAAGGGAGGGGCTACTTTACAGTACAATGTGTGCCAAGCTATTCAAAAAAGAAGAGGCGGGGTGAGGGAGTTGCGTCACAATTGGAGAACCATTAAACTGCCAACGTTGAATAGTGGCATCTGCATATATATAAAAAAAGTTGAGTTACAATGCTGCCGATTGTTGTTATGAGAAGAGAGAACCAATGTTGAACGACGAAGGTTTTTGTCAAAGAAAGAGCATGGTCATGCTGCATGATATTGATGTTGTATAAAAAAGACAAACAAAAAGAAATTAAACTAGAGGTTACCATTTTTGTAATGGATAAAAAAGTCAAAACGCATACATTGAATTATACGCGATGCAGAAGTACATATCTGATAAATGTCAACTTATGGTTGACATTTTTATCAGGAGAGGAACCAGAGATAATATTTCAAATCCCGCTGCCTTTTTATTTTCTCTCAACTCTTTTTTCCTTTTTTCCCTTCTTTCCCTTCACAATTGTTGCCTCTGGAGATTATGTTGGACTTAGATTAGTGTTAGGACTAGTGTAGAAGGGGTTTTCAGATCAGGGATTACAAAATGCAAGGGGAAACCCTTTCATTTTGTATTCAGGATTTAGAACCACCCATTAGTTGGACTGGTGGGAGTCGTCATTAGCTTTGTTTAGTCTTAGTTGTCCATAGCTTGTATCTACAACTGAATAAAACATGTTTCTTTTTACTTGCTTCAATGAAAAATATCCCATTAGTCTCTCCGACATCCTCCGCAAGGAACCCTTTTTTACTACCATCACCTCCTTTGATTAGTGCTGACAGATGTTGTGCTTTCATGAAAGATACGCCTTTAGCTTTTTCTCATGCCTTGTACTGGCTATTAGCTCTCATATTACAGGCATTCCATTAGATTAAAGCTGACCATTCTCCAATCACCCGTTAGTCTTACTCATGTTCACCTTATTTAGTTCCTTTGGTTGCTGTTTGACCAACGCAGTTTATGTTTATCCATCAATAAAATTTATCCTCGTTTATTACCAATAATCCTCTACAGTCAGACCCAACTGATATTTTACAATCTTCTTTCTTTTTTTTTTTTTTTTTTTTTTTTTGGTGTATGTGTCTGTGTATAGTTCTGTGTATGTGTCTGTATGATAAGATATGAATTAAATATTATGTCGTATACGACGATGATTTCGGTGACGCTGGGGGGGAAGTTTCTGAACAATCAACATCATTTCGTTAGTTGGTATTTTTTGCAGACATGCTTCAATGTGTCGTCAACAAAAAAAAAAAAAGAAATAAGATGGTCATATCATATGTACAGTACTGTAATGGAGAATTTAAAACTGTATTATACTGTACAATATAACATACTGGTCAGCTAATATGTCCGTATAAAATTTTTATATTTTTTGACAATCAAATGTGATATAAATGACACAAGAGCTCGCATATCATATCTTTTTATAGGGTCTATGCAGAGCAGGATCTGGATTCCTTTACCACTGGTTTTATAAAAGTGCCTACCATTTTTGGAAAATTCCCATTTCAATTTCAAAACTCCCCAGCCAAAATTTCTCAACCCATTGGCCTATAAAGGTTTTGGACTGATATTTTTTATTCATCACAGAATTTAAATACAACCTTGAATAATGGTGCATCTAGATGAAATGCACCATATAGGAAGCTATCGTCGCAATTTTATGATATTCGCCTGCCTTCCTTTGATATGTATTCTTAAAGTAGTAATGTAAAATTTTTCAATGGAATCCCACATTTTTCTTTCTCCGGGCATTAAGGGATGACTCACGGAAATAAAATAAAGAGGGAGGGAGGTAACGTGATCTTCAATTTATGTCAAAAAAGCTTAAATGTATGATATCAGGAACACAAAAACCTCGCGTGGCTGTCATTGTGTCATATCATATGGATACACATAAAAACAAGTAAACAAATACCTATGCACGTACCCATATAATACACACCCATGCGCCCACCGCCATATAATACATACACACATTTATAGAATTCAAACAAGTTTCATCTAAAAAAAGCCCATATCAACAAAGTAGGTAAAAATAATGTTTGTTTTTTTTATTGAAAGGGTTAAAAATGGTATATAAACAGGGGACACAAGCGAGACACAAATATATGTACTAATTAAAATAAGTAAAATAACTGATATATGATAATGATAAGAAGGAAAGGAAGATGGGGCATGACAAAAGGGACAAACAAAAAAGACCGGCTCTTTAATGTTCATGAGCGTTGTAATACTAAGGGTTGTGTAACCAGGTAACAGGAAAGATGAGAAAGGGGAATAAAGCTATAGACTAGGGATTTGTTTTGAAGAGGACGGAGGAGTAGAAAGGCAGGTGGGAGGTTTTCGAGCAGTAAATATTGTCCAAGTGACACTAGAGTGGTAATCTTCAAATTCATCCATAGCTTCGGAGCATACGCGGTCATATTCATGTTGCGTAATCCCAGTTTCCGCTAAGCACCATCGTTGGACAGATTTAAACATGGCTTTCACTTGTTCCTTGTACAAAAAGCCATGTTGCTTTTGCACTATTATTTTTTAAAAAAAAGACAAAAATCAATACCAATTTCTATGCCCTTTTTTTTTTTTTTTTGGACTCACTAGGATCATCCGACCATTCACCAATAGGGATATTATAAACAAGGACTTCAACTTGATCAAACCCAACTGCCTCCAATTTTTCTTTCATGACATCCTGGAATCCAGTCTTGACACCAATGCTATCCGCCGCGATCCGATACCATTCATTGATCATGGCTAATATAGGTCCAGGATTCTTGAAAAAAATATCTACATGTTTTTAATAATAATAATAATAATAATAATAATAATAATAAAAGCATCAATATCTGTTATGATCGTTCCATTCCCATTTTGTGTCTTTGTTTTCTTTTCTTACTGTGTTCCACTAATTGAATTACGCCGTTCACTTTTAAAATTCGATGGAATTCCTTCAGCAAGGGTGACCAATGATCAAATGGAACAAAGGTACCCGCTTCACGTTGATGTATCAATCCAAAATAATCGTCTTCAAAAGGTAAAGGTTTCAATAAATCACCCTGCATAAAAGAGATGTTCTTGCCGGAAGTCACAAAGCTACTATTGTCGTTCCCAGAACTGTTCTTCATAAATGGAATGGAAGGTGTTGTTGATCCCCAAGGCGCTGAGCGTGAATCCGGTACGTTAAAGTCTAGTCCAATCACTTCGCTGTTTCTGTATTCTTGACTTGTTTCCCATGTCCATAATCCAATGCCACAAGCGCTATCCAATATATGTTGCGGTGCTGAATCCAATTTCGGGATGATGTTTTTTCCAAATACTTGTTTCAAGACGTAATGCTAAATACACATAGGAAACAAGGAATAAGTCAATATCAACAACAAAAAAATTGTTTTTATGTCATTACCTGACGTAACTGTCTAGAAGTAGAAAAAACGAGAAATAGTATACATTGAGTAAAGTCATATGATATTCATTATCTTACATTTTTGTATAATATCATACCTGTTGTATTCATTTTCATAGCCATAATCATATACCCAGTGTGATGATCTTTCTTGTTTTGCATGCTGTTGTCCATGCTGGTAATCGTAAGTAGAATCAGGGTGAAGTGTCGGGCTAGGATCCATCGGGTTGATAGTTGTATCGAACACAATAGGACCGTATTTGGCTGAGCTATTAGTGGGATGATGTGATGATGTATTCTTGTTGCCGCCACTGGAACCGTAATTGCTGCTATTGGAGACACGACGATGTAAAAAATGAGCTTGGGTTGGTGAGAGTTGCATAGAGCTTGAAGAGTCCAGAGAGTTTGAATACATAACCGATCGAGAGGAAGAAGGGTAGGTATGCGCATCGTCGTCTTCACTTGTCATTCCAGAAACAGCACTGTTGGTATCGTAGTGTTGATTGCTTTTCTGTCGATGGAGACTGAGTTTTCCACTGCTTTTATTGTTGGTGCTACTACCGCCACTGTTTCGTTTGTCACCAGAATCTTGTTTACTTTTCGTGCTGTTGTTTCGTCGTAGATGCCTCGAGATAGAAACCAACGAAGATAAAGGCACCACCTGATCAGATAAGACAACTTGATGTCGGACAGGTTTAACAGGGTTGCAAGGTAGTGTCCCTTGGTTCGTTGGAGACGTGGTTCGTTTATAAAAAGGACTGTATCTTGGTGTCTTGTGAATATCTACGCCAGTGGCTGGCTCTTCAATGCTGATATGAGGTTGCTGCTGTGGTATTGGAGATGGTGTAGGTTGCTTGAGTTTTACATTGGCCGAGCTTATCGTGGTGTTATGATCGCTTGCCGAGGTTGCACTTTTTACAGAGGTATTGTATTTCCTTCGCCGCCCTTTTTCCCCATTGGATTTTTCCCTACTGTGATGAGCACCCATGATATTCTATGGTTTCCACAATATGATTACGGACAGGCCCAATGTATTGGATAAAAATAAAAGAAGTGTAAAAAAGAAAAAAATTCAAACCGGAAAAAATGTGTGAGTATTTTATTAAAGTCCCGTCAGACATACCGTGGAACGTTGCCTTTGCCCCTCTTCACCAGGTGATGTAAAAAAAAAAAAAAACCACCCACCATGTTGACCATGTTGAGACGCCGTTTAAACAATTGCATTAACCAGACCACTAAAGCAACTGCTGGTTTTCTTTTTTTGGCTACGTTTGATCTAGATATTCAAAACGGGGCACGTCACTTTGGATCCCCTTCCCCCTTCCCCTCATCAACCACTGCACATATATATGATAAAAAAAAATTATAAATAGTTTTTTTCTTTATTATACGTAAAAAAAAAGAAAAAAAAATCGATAAGTATATGTATAAAATTTGGTTTGTACAATATAATAAAAATGATACTCTAAACTAAATATGTAAGAGAGAAGATATAGTAAACTAAGGGGCAATCAATACGCGGATGGTGTTTGTATTTCCGAGTCCGCCCTTCCAGCCTTGCACCACCACCACAGAATCATTGGACTTTATCAAACCAAACTTCTTTCCTTGGATAATGCCCCATCTAATACGGTTTTCCACATCAGCATCCCAGTTCTTTTCAGCTTCACCATTATATACAAAAGGAAACACACCACGATGAAGATGAGATTGCCGGGCTGTTTGCTCATCACGAGTGACTACGACAATAGGCTGAGAAGGACGATACTTTGACACCAAGCGAGCAGTATGACCTGATTTGGAGAGCACAATAATGGCACCAGCATTTTGTTCAGTAGCAGCAGAGACAGCCGCACAGGCCACTGTTTCCGTAGTTTCCGTTGGCCAGGGAGTCAATTGACGCAGTTCATTGAAGAGAGGAGGATAACATAAGACAGATTCTGCCAATTCACAAGTAGTTGCCATGGTTTGGACAGCTTCAATAGGATAAGAGCCTTTTGCAGTTTCACCAGAGAGCATGACAAGATCAGCACCATCAAGTACCGCATTGGCCACATCAGACACTTCTGCACGTGTAGGTCGAGGATTGTAGGTCATGGATTCCAGCATTTGAGTAGCACAGGCCACTGGCTTTCCCACCAAGTTGCATTTGGCAATCATCATCTTTTGAGCAATAAAGACCCGTTCACAGGGAATTTCAATCCCCATATCACCACGCGCAATCATCACACCATCCGCTTCTTGCAAAATCTCGTCAAAGTTTTCAACCCCTTGATGATTCTCCAACTTGCAAATAATCTTGATCTTGCGTTCACCCAGAATACGACGAATATCCTTGACATCTTGAGCACGACGAATGAATGACGCAAAAATCATGTCCACGCCATTTTCAACACCGAATTTCAAGTCATTCTTGTCCTTTTCGGAGAGAGCCGGTAGATCCACTGGAGTCAAGGGAAGATTCACGCCTTTCTTGCTAGCCAGTTTGCCAATGTTGAGTGCCACTACTTTGACATGGTCGCTGCCTTTTTCCAGTACTTTGAATGAGAGCACACCATCGTCCACATAAATAACTTTACCAGTTTCAATCACTTTGGGTAAATTCTTGTAGTCGATATACATCACCTTGTCATCGCAAATATCGGCATATTTGTCATCAGTGGAGAAAATGAGAGTGGTACCTTTGGTGATGGGAAGTTCTACATCGTCACGCATTCTGCCTGTGCGGATTTCAGGCCCTTTCGTGTCCAAAGCAATAGCAATAACATTGTCAGGACGTTCTATCGAGAACAAAAAAAAAAAAAAAAAAAAAAAAAAAGGAGCGGGGTGTAAATGATCTTAATGTGTGTGATCACTGTGAAAAATCACTTACGAGAACCAGCAGACCGAGCATTTTCTAATACAGATTTGTGATACTATAGAATGTACACACAATGGAATTGAGTTTATCCGGTCAAAATATAATTCACTATAATATCACTTACAGTATAATCACCATGAGAGAAATTCATTCGAACAATGTTCATACCAGCATCAATTAACTCCACTAACTTGCCAACGTTGTTTGTCTTTGGACCAATAGTGCAAATAATGGATGTCTTACGTTTGGCAGATGGTGTTACATCGACATCCATACTGGCGACCCACTGTTTCGGAAACGTGATAGGACCACTTCGCATTTTAGACACTGACATGGATATGAGAAATAAAAATAACAATATACAAGAACCTCTTACGTCGTTCAAATTCATTGTTTATATATACAAGAATATATACCATTCTATTGTTACATGGGTTTTTTTTTGTTTCTGATCTTCAAGCGATTTCATGGAAAGTCCGCCCGATACAGTTGCGTGATGATAAGAATCATTGAAAATACTGTTATTATGGCCTGATCGGCGATTGAACAATGGTTGCCACGTTCACTGAGGTTAATATGATAATAATTGTATTTGTGAGATATATATCGTACTACGAAAATAATAAGAATAGAAGAATCGCTCAAGATGTTAAAAAAGTTACACGGATGACGTTCCTCCAGTCGCTTCAGCCATTTTTACCTACCACAAAAACGAAAAAGAGCTTTCTATAAGAAAATGAGTGTGGAAATTGCCTCTGTTACTCCTCCACTCTTACTTGCCTTTCTTCAATTCTCGCTGAGCAGCTTCCAAAATTGGTAGAATAAGAATCCTATATAATATCGTCCTGCACACTCTTTCTCCTGCCCTTTTTTTTTTTATAAATTTTTAAACACCTCTCTCTTTCTTTCAAACTTCACTCTCCCCAGCTTTTTTCCCCCCCTTAAAACCGTACTTTGATTTATTCACCATTACTTCTATTCACATTAACTCGTTTATATACCAACCACTCTCTTGTATCTCTTCCTGACATTATGACTTCTCTTCACGTTTGCTTCTCCAATAACCCAGTCAAATCTCAACCTGAAGTGGGGCTCTCACTAGATTTCCTTGATTTCGGTCAGCTTGGTCATGACTTCACCCGTCCTACATCTATTCCAATCCCTCCCAATGCCATCCCTTTGAATGCCACTGATTATCGACCTGAATTGGATTCATATGGTAAACCTATGCCTTTTCTCTTATCCCACTATCAAGGAAATAGGTACCTAACCGAACGATTTTTTTTTTTTTTTATGTGTGCCTGTAGATTTAACCTCTTTTGGTTCCTTCTCCTCCGCTGCGGAATCTTTAGTGCATGATCATGCCATAGTGATTCCGGCTTATAGTCCACCTTCAACGCCTGCCGCAACCACCCAAGACTTTTGCTTATTGGACGAACAAGAGCCTGCCTTGGCAGCAAGTGAAACACAATTGTATTCCGAACTGCAGCCACAAGATACTCCATCGGCACTGCTATCATCATCTTCAACGTCCGAGCAAGATATCTCCACCCCTTTAACAGCAATGTTATCGCCTTATGGGTTTTATGTGGACGATATGATGCTCATGTCTTCTCCCTCGTCTCCTGGTTCCTGGTTGACCAACTCAATTGAATCTGGATTATACATTCAATCACCTTCCACATCTCATCTTTTTGGTATGGACTCGTCAGCAAGCGCAAATCCGGCAGATCAACTTCAAATACCACCACAGCAACACTCATATTATGCGTCCTCATATTCATCTTCTTCAAGCGTTTCACAAGCATCTGTAGCAACTCCATCAGCAGTACCACAACACCATGATTCTGCTAACAACATTATGGATTGGTCTCTTCATCAGGATGCTCCAACCGATTACCATATGGATATGATGACAACTATGACAGCCACACCAGCAGCAAATCAAGTAAACAATGGCAATGATAATAGTGTCGGGCTTCATTCTATGGTGGAAAGTGAAACTGCTGTGACGCAAGACCCAGTCTTCCTCCAACATCACGGCAAGTCTACTCCAGTCATGGGCAAGAAACACAGTCGTCGACGTGAATATGAATGCCCTCACTGTCATCGCAAGAGCAATCGATCGAACAATATGAAAGAACATATCTTGACACACAATCCAAACCGTCCCAAGAACTTCCCTTGCACTCTTTGTCCAAAACGCTTTGCCCGCAAACATGATTTGAAACGACACCATCAATCTCACGAACGCAGCATCGAAAAAATGATGGTAGCCTGTGGACTTGTTCCTGGTGCTACTTCCATTTCCCTTTAGATCTTTTTTCTTTTTTTTTCTTCTTATTTGATCACTTTGACTTTATTTTATCTGTATATGTTTCATGTAGTATTTTTTTTTCTCTTTGTATATATATATATATATTTATATCCTCTGCTTTTTTACCACCACCCTCTCCCACGACTCCCACAAAAGGTGACTATCCCAGTACCCTTTCTTTTTTTTTTTTTTTTTTTTTTTTTTTGTATGTTGTTTACTTCCTTATTCATATACCTCAATAAAAAACAGTTTATTATATGCTTGACATGCAATCACAAATTGACTTATGATGTTCATTGGTTTTTTTTTTTTTTTTTTTTTTTTTTTTTTTACAGTGTGATAATAAATGGTGTATTATTAATATGTAGATGTAAGCAGTCTATATTGTGGAGGCATTGTAGACGTGATTTGATTTGATTTCAATCTGGGGAAACACATTGTTACTATTACAACTTTTTCCAGAAGATCATGTGTTGTAGCAATACTATCATCATCATCGATCTGGTCAGCCACCCTACCGTAAAATGTCACAAAGTACCACCAAGTCTATAATTAAGTTCCCGATAAAAATAGCACCAAATCAACATCCTTCGCTATCATCAATGCATCACTACCACATTTTTATTTTTTTATTTTTATTTTCTATTGAAATCAAAATCAAATACACTAATACTAAAACTAATAACCAAACTACTAAAAATAAACGATGTCTAAACTATCCAAGTAAATCCTGGTTCCAGTGTAGCCTACTAATGCTTGTAATGGAGGTTTCTGTACTTCCTGCAAGAGATATTGTCTTCCACTTATATAATGACCATTCCTAATTCGCGTTTCTTTTGTTCCTGACATCATTCAACCATCCGATTTGCGCCCGTCGCACAATATTGTGTATTTGAGCAGCACCGCTATCCCATGCTTATTTTTTTTTCCGCAACCCTTATCTGCACACATCTGTCTTGATCAGCTCATTTCCGTAGATACGTAGTTTTTTGTAAGGGTGTGCTTGGAATTTGCTCACAGAGAGGTTGGGCCACAAAATAATCCCGTTTGGCTGCCACTATCTGGTTAGTCCGTCCCCACCCCCCCCCTTACGTTTTTTAAACACCGCGTTCCAGTCAGGTGGAAAATTGTCAAAATTTTATATTTTCGAAGGGCTGTCCACGAAAAGTATGAAATGGGCTGGGGCGTCAGTAGTGGTGGAGGGCGTTTCGCTCTGCATATACTCTTTTTTTTTTTTTTTTTTTTTTTTTTTTTTTGCTTACACACTATATATTCAATAGGCAGGAACATTGATCCCGGTGAAGTTGCCCAATAATCAACACCTCTTTTTTTTGACACAGGCACACTCACATCCATTCATTCATTAGCACAAGGCTTATATCTACACTTTTACGATAATCAACCAACATATCAAAGATGCCAAAATTAAGGTTTATTTGATTTATAAACCTATTGTGCCATAGCCACCTTTGGAAAAAAACTTAACATGTCACAGGTTTCAAACCCAGCAATCAGTTTAGTCTATTGATCATTGATGGAAAGGCCATGGAATTTTTAGGCGTATCTTTTTTTGTCTCGACGTGCTCATATACCAAAAAAGAAGACATACAAATATCAATGATATTGCATCATAGTGCTGTAATTGCTGCAATATGTATATGTTGATTGGGGTTTTCTCTTGGAAAAATAGTTTATATTTTCTTGTGGTAATGGTTTTTCCCACTCTCTTTTCCTTTTCTTTTTTTCTTCTTCACCATTCAACTTCTACGAGGTTATATTGGACTTAGATTAATGTTAGGACTAGGGTTAGAAGGGGTTTCAGCTCATGGACTATAAGATGCATAGGAAACTCTTTTATTTTGGATCCAGGATTTAGAGCCACCTTTAGCTTAGTTTAGTATTACTTTATCGATAATTTGTTATCTACAACTGAATAAAATATATATCTATATACACTTCAATAAAATATGTCTCATTAGTTTTCCCTCATGTCTTGCACAAGAGATCCTTTCACGCCCCTTTAGATTAGCGTTGACCATTAGGAGGATTTAATAAAATATATCTATTTAGCCTTTCTCATGTCTTATTAACTACTTCGATTTTTTTTTTTTTTTTTTTTTTTTTTTTACAACCGTCCCTTTATGTTACTGCTGAGAATTTTTTAGATCCCCCAATAGTTTTCCTCATGCTACGTCCAAGAAGAGCCCTTGCAGTGTGTTCTTGATGTGTGTTGCTGGCGTGGGATATCTCTGGAGGGATATTTTGTTAGCGATTTTATTGCTTCTACTGAGTTTTTACCAGTTTCTAGAGCTCCACTGACGACTATGATGTTGGGAAACGGGAAGTTTATACTTCTATATATCGGGCGAAGAGTATGGTTCGCTCGGTATTAGGTTACAAACGCTGTTTATGAGCAGATTATGTGTTTTTGCGTAAATGTTTGCTTTTTTTTATTATCTTCTATTCAAAGAAATTTGGGGTGGATCTGTTGACTGGTTGGAGTGTATTGAGTAATTTTGTCATTGAAAGGGCGAGTTTCATTGTTTACACTTAGCCCTTACCTCTACACATACCAATCCAGCATACACAACACAAAATGCAATGCTCTCTTTCTTTTATATTAATAGCACAAGTGTCATCTTCCCCGTCTATATAAAGAAGGAACTCGCCCAAGTTTGTATCCAGCCTCACCTACATCCAAAATGGATGATACCAACGATGCCGATATATATATATATATATATATATATATTATAGTTATTCAACATGCGAATTTTCGCAGCCAACCACCAATGCTTTCCAAAAAAAAAAAAAATTATTCCCGGGCTTATCACTATTTCGTCTATCGCTACTCTGGGTCCTTAATGAGTAGTGATTCTCTTACGAGGCACGCATAACTCCAGATATAGTGTACATCATGTAGACCAAAAGCGATGCACCAAAAAAAAAAAAAAACGAACATTATAGAAATCATAAATTATCAACGAAATGTTTTTCACCATAAAATATCTAACCAGCAATGGACTTTAAAAGGGTTCTTTGAGATCGTTTGGTGTCTTTTGTCACTAACTATATGTATTTGGTAGGTTTTCTAATGCGAGAAAATTTATAATAGTTGCAATACTGAGAATTTGAACATACCGTTTGTAGCATCATACATATATACTTGTAATAATAACAGAGGTATAATTCAGCATGTACAGAACTTGTTTCCAAAAGGAGAGGGGGATTTTTTTTTTAAATAAAGCTCCAGATGGTCAATGAGTATACAAGAGAAGAGGGGAAAAAAAAGGGAGGGTAGACGTCCCTTTAACTCCTGCGCCGAAGGTGATTGAGTGATCATGAAATAAGAACTCGAGATCAGATGGAGCATGCAATAAAATTATATTAGAACTGAAAAAGAAAGAAATTCCTCTTTCAGCTACTCCTTTTGCAAAATAACATCGTTGTTAAACATTTTCAAGACAACAGTATGTATTTTTGACCCATACTGTCGGAGTTGCTGAATTTATGCATGCTTTTCCAAGGTAGCATTAACATTTGCACTGTCCACTATTTCTTCTCATGCATAAGATATTATGGTCTACACAGGTATCCTTGAATGTAATATAAGTATTAGATATGTAATTAATGAATACATTTATGATATAAAAATATGTGTCGTTGCTCGCAGAGATCTAAATTGAAAGGTGAATAAAATACCTACAGTTTCCATGAAATAAAAAAAGAATCTCGGACTTATCATATGTATTTTAGACAATGGGAACACTCCATGTCCCTGAATTCAGGATATCTATTTTTTTTAGCTTCGAGTTTGTATGTTCCCTCCTCCCTTTTAATTTAATATCTATATTGAAATTTTTACCGAAGTCGTTTCCATATGCTAAACTTTCTATCCAATAATTTATCGTCTAAAACGAAAGTCCGCTTTACTTTTTTGAGGTGTGTGGCGCTCTTTTTTTTTTTTTTTTTTTTTTAAATCTCTTGAATGTTTCCAACATCGATAAATCGCTTAAAATATCTTCAACTTTAGCACATTTACATGGAAGCGATTTATTACTGGCAACAGCTCTCATTAAACAATTGGTACAGCACTGACATATAGTAGTTTTGTCTTTAACTGCTATAAGCACTGAAAGTATCGTTGGGCAGATAAAGCGACACACTAGAAACTCCACCACCCCCTTTTTTTTTATGACTTCCACAACTCCGGATGTTCCCTCCTCTGGCTGAAAAGCAACCCAGAACAATCACTTTGGCAACAGATATACACAATCTATTATCAACAAACTCGCCGCTGAAACAGTCCATTCATCCTTTCTTTGAAAACAAGAAGATACACGCGGTGATATGCATACAGGTGTGTTGGTAAAGAATACAAAGTAAATTACACAATACTCATTCTTGGCTATCAATACCTTTAATATCTAGGGCGCATATTTTGATGGATTATATGCACCGGAAAATAGCTTGATGAAGGGGACGGTAGTGGTGCATGCCAGTTGACCAGTTGACAATACAGTAACGGTCTAGAAAGATTGGTGCGACCGTACTGATGTGACTTTTAGCAATGGAATCACATGCATCACGATGTGAAGCGGGCCACTGTTGGGTCTTCAATATTGAAATAATCCGAACCATGATGCTGCTTATGACTGAACGATACAGGCAAGTGACGAAGAAAAAAGAAATGCATGTCCACAGCCCCTCGTGCATGAATGATGAATGGATGGGTATTTTATTTTTGTTTGTTTGTTTACTTACTTTCATTTCTTACCGTGTTAGTGCACGTTACCTCAAGGCATCAAAGCAGACCAACCATTCAACTCCATTATAATTATATTGGCGACCTTTTTCTTTTTACTGAAAAAATGATCTGGATTGAAGGGGAAGGGGTCGATTGAGGGGATGAAGGAGGCATATGATTTGGCTTTTTTATTTTACTCCCTTTAGTTAGCTTTTATGTAAATGATGGGCATGAACCATTGTTTAGCTGTTTAGCATTATTCTTTTTGATTACTAGTTAGTATGATTGTTATTGTCATATTATATTTTATACATCTTGTGATTATCAATAAAGAAAAAAGCTTGTTTTTTTCTATGATTTTATTCCATTATGTATTTATTTTACAATGTGTGTATTTTTGATATGGTGTGATATAAGGAACGAGGCTGACACTTTGAACGTACCACATTTCCCTTTTAGTATTAATACAGTATGACATATAATCTTAGACATTTGCCATGATGATGGTAATATTAGCAAGGAGGTGGATGATGACGATACTGTATGTACTGTACCAGCATCTGAAAAAAAAAAAGGTTCATTGGTATTGAAGGAAAGGGGAGGAGAATGGGTGAATTTATTTTAGGCGCAAACAAAGTCAGTATCGTAATATCATAGCCATTACTACGTACAGAACACTGCATGTGATACATAGTAGGTTTTTTTTTTATTTTTATTTTTTTTTGACAAGACTTGCATACGTGCGTATCAAAACTTGCATAAAAGCCCAAACAAGGAGAAAAAAAGACTTTGGCGAATATCCTATAAGGCAATCCATCACTGGGATTGGCTGGGTCCCTTTTTTGGAGCGCTCCTTAAAAATTATTTAAAAAAAAAATCTCCACCTTTTTTGGATTTTATCCCTCTTTCTCTTTCCTTTTTTTTCTTTTTCTTATATATAAAACTTCCTCTTTTGTTTTACTGACGAAGTAGTATTTGGAAAGAAAAAAATATACACGTACATTTATTATTTTAATTCGTAATCATTCATTCACCAACAACGTCGCCTACATACTAATATGGCTTTTATGACATACCTTGCTCGTCGAACAAAACAATTCGCAGCAGATACAAAAGCTATGCAGCAACAACGACAACGTCATCCCCTTCCAGCACTCCTAAACCATCAGCACCATCTCAACAAAAAAAGGAAATCGGTGACTACTGGCTTGGAAAAACAATCGGACGAGGCGCTTCAGGCATGTAGAAAAGAAAAAGAAAAAACGATACTCACACAAAAATGCATAGCATTACACTTACAACATTTTTTTTTTTTAGGACGTGTGAAGATTGGTATTCACAAACAAACTGGTGAAAAGGTAGCCATCAAAATGATTGCACGAAGTCATCTGGTATCATCTATCACCACTGCTAAATCAGTTCAACGTGAATTAGCCGTCCTTCAGTTATTACATCATCCACACTTGGTCGAACTCAAACAAGTACTTCAAGATTCGTCGTATGTTTACTTTGTGATGGAATATCTCGAAGGTGGCGAACTCTTTCAAGTTTTGGCTGAAAAGGGAAAATTCAAGGAATCGGATGCCCGGGCTCTTTTTCATCAAATGGTTAGTGGTCTTGCATGGTGTCACGCTCATCATATCTGGTAAATATTAAAAAAGACAAAACAAAAGGAATGCATGATGAAAATTTAACACACAGCTTCTTTCATCTAGTCATCGGGATTTGAAGCCAGAGAACATACTTTTGGACAAGTCGAAGAAAAGAGTCAAGATTGCTGATTTTGGAATGTCTGCTATGAATACAAATCTGAAAACAAGTTGCGGGTAATAAGCTTTTCTTTGACAAAGTTTTTTTTTTGGCGATCCTTCCTCTCATCAACTATTTATTCTTTTTTATTATTATTTGTCTAGATCGCCACATTATGCTAGTCCCGAAATCGTCAAGGTAATTCTTCAATAAAAATAGAAAAAATAGAAGACAAAAACAAATGCCCAACATTTTTCAATATGTTTTATGATAGGGAAAATCTTATGACGGTACGTTTACTGATGTCTGGTCCTTGGGTGTGATTTTATTTGCATTATTATCCGGATATCTTCCGTTCGATGATGAAAATATGGGTCGCTTACTCACAAAAATCAAAAATGGTCGATCTCGTCCTTTACCAAGCTCTTTGTCAACTGAAGCAAAACACCTTGTCAAGAAAATGTTGGTGGTGGAAGCACACAAAAGGATTAGCGTAAGTTAATAATAATAAAAAAAAAGGGGGGTTGGATTGGGTTTACATAAAGTTTCATTCTGGCAGAAAAAGGGAGGTGTTTTCTTTACAGTTTTGTTGATTTTTAGCAGCGAGGTGCAGTACATACGTACATATATACTGGGATCGTTGATATTAAAACAAACCATTTTTATTACTTTTTATAGATGAATGAAATCTTATCTCACCCATGGCTATCATCGTATTCCTCAACAATCACTGATCCTTTCAAAACTTGGTCATTGGAAGCTCCTCTGATTAATCATGCCTTGGATTTGGAAGGTCGTATCTGGGAAACACTCAAAGTTTTATGGCGGGATCTCCGACAAGAAGAAATCATTTATGCATTGTCCTCCAATGAGTAAGACATTCTCAGTTATACAAAAAGGTGGCAAATAGGAAACTTACTCAAATTCTATTTTTAGGTCAAATCTTCAAAAACTAACGTGCTTGCTATTACAACAAAGGGCAAAAAGGGTGGACCAAGAAGATGGAAAGCTTTTGGAAAGTAAGTAAAAACAATAATGCCGAAAAAAAAACCCACGTTATTCATGATCCCTTTCTCTTACATTTTTTATATGACAATAGAAGAGATAGATTCCCGCTACTCAACAACAGCATCCCCGGTGCATCGTACATATTCAGCAGATGAAGGCTCGACTCGGTCTCCGATTCCTGTAAACAACAGCAACAACAACAACGACAAAAATATCATGCATGGTGGTCATGAAAATGATGATGTAGGGTCAAAATGCAGTCTGGCTACCCCGTATGATTCGTCAGTCTCTACCGTATCTTGTACTCGAACTATTGATATGCCACCTACACCAAAGAACGCCACGTTTGATAAGGATTTGACTATGAAATACAGTCCCTCTTTGATTAAGAAGCCCTGGGACAAATGGTAAGTGCGACAACTCATAGCCAATCGTGAGAACGTTGGGAGAGGTGTAACTATTTAGAATGAATGTTGGGGGGTATGAAATCTTGTATATGCATGCACACTCCTCACTCCTTTTTCTATTTTTATTTAGTGATCATGCATTTGCATCAGGAAATGATGATCCATGCATCAATTGCCCTCAGCAACAGGGTAACTCGCACTCCTCTGCCCCATCACCTACAGCACTATCAATTAGATCACGATGGATTTATCAGGCGCAACAGTTGACATTGACTCCTATTTTAAATCAGTCGAATCATCACCATCATCATCATCATCATACACAACAACGCGAAATCACCAATGCTTCATATCAACAGAGACGTTTATCAACTATTTCACCTTCATTGGTATCTTGCAGCAACAACATTTGCTTGACATCTATTCATGCGGAAGGAGATATTAGATTACAACCAACTTCATGCACCGAAAAAATGTCTGCGTTATCGAAAACCAACTGCTTGCCCACCACCTATAATCTTATGGAACAGCTACATCGCCAACAATCCTTTGCAACAACCGATCACCAACAATCCTCTCCTTCTTTGACATCTATGGTTCAATCCTGGTTGCCACTTACTACTGCGCCTACGGTGATGACGACTACGTCTTCCTCTTCCTCTGATGTTCCATTTAATGTTATTTCTCATTGGTGGACAAAAACCCTGGATTATGTACTACAGCCATGGATTAAAAAACAACCAAAGGTATAAGAAAAAAACAAAATATTCCAGTACCAAATTAAATAGTGTCATTAATTCATCCATACTCATTCAATCGCCTTTTTTTTTTTTTTTTAAAAAAAAAATAGCTGGTCACATTTGATTGCCATGGCAAACACGAATGTGAAGTGGCTGGAAAAATTCATCAAGTACTGAAGGAGCAACTCAATGGAAAATTAAGTGGAAGAATGTATCCCAATCAACAAATTGTGTGGAACGGCACTTTGGAAGTCAAGAATCCAAGCTCTTCTCTGAATTGTCATCGCGGCAGCAAAGAAAACTCCTCATCTTCAATGCTATGGTTCCTTTGTCAAATGATACATCAACATGGTCGTCATTTCAAAGTGAATATGATTTATTTGCAAGGTAAGATATTTATATATAAGCACATAAAATATATACAGATGATGATATTTACTTCTTTTTTTTTTTTTGTGATCATTTATAGGTGATGTCTCTTTATGGAATCAAGGTACCGAAAATTTGATTTCAACACTAACGCAATATGAACAAGATGCAAGGAAAGTGATGACAGCTAATGGGTGGTAGAATACAGACCTTACACTTAATTTATACCATATTATACATAGTTTATACATATTTACACATTTACAATTATCATTATTATTCACCAGTTTATCTTCACTGTATGGTATTTTTACACTTTCTTAGTATAGTATTCTCTTTTCATACCCAAATTAATTTTATACACTTGATATTCCACTCCTTTAATACCATTTTTTTAATAAATCAAACATCCGTCATCTTCCTTATTTGTACAGGCATTTCTCCTCAGATGCGATTTGCTTAACGCGAGGGGGAGGATCAATATGATATTTGAACCTCCGTCGGACTTGTTACCTTTTTTTTTTTTTTTTTTTTGTCATTGTCTACTTACTTTATCAACTTCCACGTAATGCGATTATACATTGTTACGCGACAAGATGAAATTGTACCTGTGGATGCCAACCCGTCAGATTCTATTCTACGACTTCAGGCACTTGTAGCGGAACGTCAATGCCTCCAATACAATTCCATCACTCTTGATCATAGTAGGACTGTGCAAAGTTACGGTATTGAAAACGACTCGATTCTTCAATTGACCGCTCGACCTCAGGAACGCTTTAATTTGTATATTCGGGTTTACGGTGGACATACGCTGACTATCGAAGCTACACGGTTGGACACACTTGCAACTATCAAATATCGCATTCAACAGAAGGAACGTCTCTATCCGTTTGGCCAGCAGTTGCTTTTCTATATTGGTCTCTTACTTCAAGGCGATGACCGACCCCTAGCAACCTTCCAAATCTTCCGAGATACATTACTGGATCTAGCATTGAACACAATTCCAACAACATCTGCTCCGGTCCCTCATATGACTCCAGCAGTACCAACGCCAAATTATATGACCACTCCACCTACCCGAACTACACCTCCCATCATGACGCCTACTCCTGCTCCTCCTTACACCGATTTATATACTCATTCTCGCACAGTTATACCTGCTTCAACTCCTCTCACCTTTACACATACTCCAGCTCCTCGTTCCACTATTACAACTAATGCAACGCCTCCTTCCACCATCAGCCGCTCCAAACAAACCAAAGAATACACTCAAAAACGCCCTTATTCTGTATTTGCATCATCCACCCAAACCAAATCCAAATCGACTGCACCTGTCTCTTCGCTAGTCGTCTCGAAGAATATTATTGTCCAAGTCCAGTGCCACACAAAGCATATCAAGATTGCCATCAACACCTCTGACAACGTCTCTGTACTCAAATCGAAAATATACAAACATACAAACGTGGCTAATACAGCGCAAAGCCTTATGTACAATGGAAAAAGGTTGAATGATGATGAAACGATCAATTCTTACAAGATTGTGGATGGTGCGCATATCGACATGTTGGCCCGACCACGTCGAGTTCCTGGAAAGACCAAAGCAACCATCACCTCCAAATCCACCCTGGAAACACCACACCCATCGTCATCATCATCACAAGCGCCAACATCAACATTTTCAAAAATGAACCCAGCCTTTTACTAGTGAAAAAAGAAAATACCAAAAAGACGATAAAACCAACAACGGATACGAAGATCTTATACACTTGGAAAATTGGCGGCAATGGCGTGATCGATTTGTTGTCGTCGGATGCGGAAGAGGAGACAATCGAACCAAAACAAAAGCAACCACCACCACCACCACCACCACCACCATCATCATCATCATCACATCAACAGCAACAGCAACAGCAACAGGGAAAGAAAAAACAGCGCAAGATCTCAGTTAGGGTAGAAGATGGGTCCGTACACAAACTTCAAATGGATTATTCTGCAGAATCAACCTTACTAGACGTGATCCGACTGTATCAAACAACCTCTGGCGAAGACCTTGGTAACAGGAAATCCATTATTTTTGGCGGCGTGGCTTTAGAGGATGAATTCTTGATTGATGACCTGTATTTGGATGAGGATTCCATTCTCAATTTACTATGAATTTAGCAATTTTTATTATTATTATTGGTAGAAATAGTTTTAGTAGTAGCTAGTTTGCATATTTAATGTTTACTGATTCATTGTATTGTTTTTCATCTGTAGTTATAGTCCTGTGCATTTGTAATAAATAGTTTGGTTGCATATTATTTTTCAGTTGATGAGGATCGTGTGGCGGGGTTTTTCGAACAATTATTATATTTATATGCGTGTTGGGTGGAGAGGGGATTTCTGTTTCAGCTTCCTTTTTTTTTTTTTTCAACAATATTTATGGGCTATGAACAGATTACTACAAACTCCACCATTAAAGGTGCTTGGCAATGCTAGTGTAGGAAAAAGTAAGTTGAATACAAAACTGAAAGACAGCTTGTACATGCTAATATGTATATTTAGTTCGCCAACACAAACAGGAACCTTTAGTACCTAATCTATGGTCAAAACAAACAAGGCTGGATATGCATATGCACTTTCACTTTGGACAACTGGAACTGGTGCTAACAAAGTGGGACAGGCTGAAGCTTTGGGGACTGGAGCAAGAACCATCGACAAATGTAAGTTACAAATGAACCCCTCTGGCTATGCACTCTTAATGAACTCACCACTTTCCTATATAGGCTTTTAGGAATCAAGCCAATTTAATTGTGGAAACTATACAAGCATCTTGGTCTACTTATGATATCAAGGACGAAACAGAAGTGAAGGTAAGAATAGTCTCGTATGCATACAGCCACTGTAATGAAACTGAGCTTGTTTATTATTGTCATAGGATTATTTATCGAAGTCAGACATAAAGACGCTATATTCAAGGGCGGTGCGATACATCTTTTCCAATGATGATCAATTTAGCAACGACGATGGAAATAATAGTACAGAGAACAATATCCAATGTAGGTGATTGTTAATATTATGGAATGCATGCCGATTTTATCATCTATCTCACCTTACAATTAATATAGCGCACTACCATCGTATGGCATTACTGGGTCAAATCTTGGCCACTTGCGACTGCATAGTTACCAGTTTACAGGAGGCTAATAGACTACCGATAGCCCATCTCTTGGCTTTTCTCTACGTAAGTTAAAAGCGAAGAGCGGTACAAATATCTAGGACGACGGGTCTTTATATATACATATATATGTACTTACCTTTTTTCGTTTTTATTCTCACTGCACTTCATAGCAATGTCTGACCATTCAGCATCAGCCCGGTTTGGCGGACTACAGAGGACGGATCGAACAACGCTTTGATGAAATCAAAAACGAACTAAATCCAACATTGAGCCAAGATCAACTAGAATGGTAAGCGAAATATACATATATGTACATATATATCATAAAGTGGGTGTATGTCTGGGGAATTAATAACCGGTTTCTTGGTTTTTTTTTATTTTATCTAGGGTGAAAACTTTGGCCAATGATATTCAAACCAATATTTTGTGTAATTCGCCAAACGATCAACACCAGTTTATTCGTGGTTGCTCAAGTGTATTTGATGTCATGAAACAAAGCACAGCACGTCCACAACATATTCCGCTACCATTACCACCACTATCATCATCTCCATTATAGTACAGTAGTCATTTTTAGCAATAGTTTTGTATTCAATATCCCATATTTTACCCTTTCATTCCATTCCCATCATCTCTTCTCACGTCTCTCTTTCACTAAATTACACAATATTTCCTCATTACGATAGTTATATTTGATATCTCTTTGATTTCTACGTTATCCTTTTAAAATAAACTCCTGATTATTATTTGTTATATATCTCTATTGTTGTTTTAGCGGTTCGGCAAGTTTTTTTTTTTTTATATATTCAACTTTAAAAAATTAGTCTATTATATGTATGTACTGCACAGTACAGTACTGTGATAGAGGCGAGATTGTTGAAGTGTGATCACTTTGGCTTCAACAGGCCTTTAATTGGGCTTCTATTTTTTTTTTTTTTTGCTATACCACACGCAGAAAACAAAAACAAAAATAACAAGTTAGGTATATACACATTGCCATGTCTAGTGGAGAGTATGCTGGTAGTACGACCTAACGTAATTAATAAGAATAGTACAGCAGGAATAGGGCGACGGTGCACTTTAAGTGATCCTAATACTGCCAACCAGCTATTAGGCATTTGGCAAAGTCACTATATATAAGTTGGAAAGGCAGTACAAAATGCTTTATACTAACAACTACACGCACAACACAATCCAGATTTATTTACATGGTTGGACAGACATAAATATGACTATTTTATGTTTGATTTGAAGTGATCGAAGACGACTAATACGTGTCTTGATCTTATGGAGAAAAGTAGTCATAGTGAGTGAACTAGAGAGAACGTGTATGGTAGAACCCTCACAATAAAGATACAATAGAACATTTTTACTATCAAATGAGTCAGAGTATATTTATGAAAATGTAATTTTTTATTGAAGCATATTGGTAGATACTAAAAATAATAGGGAAGGATTCATTATAATTGAAGAATGGTCAACATTCATCAATAAGGGTGCTGGTACCGAAAAGAGGTCTATTGCACAAGACATGAGAAAGACTAATGAGGCATTTTTCACTGAAGCAAATAATAAAAAAAGACATATTACATTGAGACGTAGATACAAACTACGGACAAACTCATACTCTACGAAGCTAATGTAGACTCCAAAATGCCAACTGACGGTGTTTCTAAGCCTTATATTCAAAAAAAGCGATCACTTATACAAGACATGAGAGAGACTAATGGGTCATTTTTCATTGAAACATTTAAAATTGGACATGTTTTATTCAAATGTAGATACAAACTAAAGAGAAACTAAAATAAGCTAAGCTAATGAAGAATTCAATAAGCCAACTAATAGTGATCCCAAATCCTGAATCTAAAATGAAAAAGTTTCCCCATGAATCTTGTAATCCCTGTTCTGAAAACCCTTCTAAACTAGTCCTGACGCTATTCTAAGTCAATAGTAACCCATAGGGACCACAATTATGAAGAATTTAAGAAAGAAAGAAAGAAAGAAAGAAAGAAAGAAAAAAAAAACAAAGCGGGGAAAAAAACAAATAGGGAGTACATAATAAATCCACGTGGGCGGCGTTTGAAATAAATGGGTTTCTCAGGAGGATGAGGGTTTGCCGAGTTCTTTTTAGGGATTGCTAGGCGTAAAGTATGGTTTGCACTGTCAGTCAGTAAATAAGAATTCTTTTTACATTGGTTATTATTCACTGAAAATATGTCTGATTACTGTCCCAGAAGCGTATGCAATTTGTACATTGATGAACCGCCGTATGTATGCTGGCACGTTTTCGTTGAAACGGATTCGCGTTTGCCATTTGACCGGAGTAGATAGTCACAAACATGGATATTTTGAAAATAAAGTATGTGCAACAGGATGATTACCGTGTCACCAAAGGTTAAGGGGAAAAAAAAGAAGGCAAAAGTTGAGACCATCAAGATAGCTATTGGAATAGCGGCGTTTATATATCATATTAAAAAGTGTGAGCACGTTACGTGGAACTTGTGAATAACACCGGAATCAATAAAGGAAGATGAGGTGGTATGATTAAAAAGGTTAATTATATATATATATATATATATATATTGATTTACTATACGTACAATGACCTTCAGAAAACTAGGTGTTGGAGGAACTTCTTGAGTGACGTTAAAAAATGACATGAAAAAAAAAATCAGTTAAGGGCGCGTAAAATATAAGTGGCGATGTGCGCACGAGAATAGGAAGGTTGTAACGCATTTACGGTATTTAGTTTACATTACACACATAAGCATGTTTATGAGAGCCAAAAGAAATATTTTGGTATTGCAACACTTCAATCATAGCCAACCCAATTTCAAATACCTTACACCGGATTTATTACTAAGAAGTAAAGAGCAATTAACCATGTAACTTGGTACCTTTTCCCCTTCACCATCATATTAAGTGGTTAAATATTTTTTTGTCAAATAAGCAACACATATATGATAGCATACTATAGGCAAGACGTAAATATACCTTATCACAGTGAGCACATTATACACTGTTATAACCATTACATCATGATACCCCGCCACAGTCATTGCATTATACCTACTCACTCGTGTGATATATTAAAGTCAGCAACGATACACTATATCACGGTCCACATCATAGTATTATAATCACCACATAATCCACTATCAATTCATCACCTCATACCCTATCATTATAAATCCAGTATCCCATTGGCATAATCAACACATAAATGTTTTTAAGAAACTCTAGCGGAGCAATAGAGCATTTATTATTCAACAGAAAAAAAAAATCAAACGACGCTAACAACCAACTGACTATATAATAATAATGATAATAATAATAATAACAAAGTGATAATATAAGGTGAGGGGAAGGGGGTTCTAAAAATGTGGTCACTTCGAATTTACACTATAAACAATCCACCTAAGTCCAGACATACTATTGATTTAAAAAAAAAAAAAAAAAAAAAAAAGATGATGATCAGAAACTATGATATGTAGTAGTTGCATCGTAATATAGAAATTCTTACTTGAGGGCCACCACCACCTTCAGGAACAGTCCAGTCAATGTTCTGAGAAGGATCCTTGATGTCACAGGTCTTACAATGAATACAGTTTTGAGAATTGATTTGTAATCGTTGTTGGCCAGGGTTGGCTTCGTCTTCTACAAATTCATACACGCCAGCTATAAAATAAAAAAAACAATTGAATATCTACTGATTTGCTCCAATGCTTTAATTCTTCCTAATGCTCTGTCCATCCCGCCCTTTTTCTTTCTCCCTTCCCTTTTTTTTTTAAAAAAAAAAATTGTTGTTTAGCTTTACCTGGGCAGAAGCGACCTTCAGGGCCATCATAAGTAGCCAAATTTCGTTCAACAGGTTTGGCTTCATCACGTAAACGTAAGTGGATAGGTTGGTTTTCAGCATGGTTGGTGCCAGTACGTGAAACGCTCGTCAACAAATCAAAGGAAAGGACGCCATCGGGCTTGGGGTAATCGATCTTCTTGCATTCAGCCGCAGGTTTCAAGGTTTGCCAATCAGCGTGCTTGTGTTTAAAAGTCCATGGTTCTTTGCCCTTGAGGAACAAGGTTTCAATACCAGAATATAAAATACCACCCAAAACACCAAGAGAGCTATTGAAGGAGGGCTTGCAGTTGCGCACTTCGTATAATTCTTCATACACCCATGAGTTTTGGATCTTGTCTTCATAGTTGTCCAACATCACACCACTTTCATCAGCAGCAAGCGCGTTTTCTTTTTCAGCAGCTTCTGTTCCAGCAAATAGCTTATCATAAGCAGCTTCGGCAGCCAACATACCAGACTTCATGGCAGTATGCGTTCCCTTGATCTTGGGCAAATTCAAAAAGCCAGCTGTACAACCAATGAGCGCACCACCGGGGAAAATGAGTTTGGGAATAGATTGATAACCACCTTCGTTGATGGCACGAGCACCGTACGAGATACAGGTTCCACCTTCCAAAACATCCTTGACTAAGGGATGATGTTTGAATCGCTAAAATAGTAAAAAAATGAAATAAAATAGATTAGCGGAGTTTTTTGAGAAGAGCCCATACACAAATACTTTAACCAAATTTTTCCCACGATAGCGTGTCCATTTTTTTTTTCTATATCTCTTCATACCTGGAATTCCTTGTAAGGACTCATATAAGGATTGGAATAATCAAGACCCACCACTAATCCAAGAGCAACCAAGTTACGTTCAGGTTCCAAATGATAGATGAAGCTTCCACCATAAGTGCTGTTGTCCATGGGCCAGCCAATGGTATGAGTCACAGATCCAGGTTGATGCTTTTCAGGCTTGACTTCCCACACTTCCTTGATACCAATACCATATTGTTGAGGATCGCTTTCCTTGCGAAGATCGAATTTTTTGACCAATGTCTTGGTAAGAGAGCCATGACATCCTTCGGCAAATAAGGTGACTTTGGCGTTGACATGCATACCCCGTTCATAAGTATCCTATAATTACATCAATTAGTAAAAATGCCTTCTCTTTCTTTCATGAAATATATCTATATTACCTTGGGATCAAAATTCTTGTCCAAACCCACATCGTTCAATGCGACGCCACGAACACTACCATCCTTATTGTACAGAACTTCAGAAGCAGCGAAGCCAGGATAGATTTCTACACCTAATTCCTCGGCCTGTTCACCAAGCCACTTGACAAAGTTGTTGAGAGAGACAATATAGTTGCCCTTGTTGTTCATTTGAGGGGGATGAGGTAAAGGGAAAGACATGTTCTTGGTCAAGAGGCGCATGCTGTCGCTGGTGACAGGTGTATTGAGAGGTGCCCCTTTTTCCTTCCAGTCAGGGATCAATTCGTTCAAAGCACGGGGTTCCAGCACAGCACCAGACAAAATGTGAGCACCTACTTCTCCGGCCTTTTCAATCAACATGACACGGATTTCCTTGTCAGCTTCCAACGCCAATTGCTTCACACGAATAGCCGCCGCCATACCAGCTGGGCCGCCACCAATAATAACGACGTCCGTTTCATCTTCAAACACTTCACCACGTCTAGGATCTTCTTCTTCTAATTGTTCACGATCAGTAGGAATCCAAATGGAGCGCACTTGACTAGTGGAGAGACAACGCACAGCTTGAGGGACGAGACCGCTAGCACCTTGATTGAATCTAGGCAACACCGTTTGTAAAGAGGTACGACCTGCTTGAGACCCAAGTAAGGTTCTTGATTGAGTATGAAGGGTACGACGTAAACGCTGGGTGGCCGAGGTACGTAACATTTTCTTTAAGGAAAATAAAAAAGAGTGGGGAGACAATAAAAAAAAAGAAAAAAGAAAAAAAGAATGAAAGAAAAGTAAAGAAGAGAGAAAAATGACAAACCAGCTCTGGATCTCTTTTTTTTTCGCTCTCAAGGTAATCGGGGTGTGAAATAGATCTAAAAAAGTTCGACTTCATTCACATGCGACTGATCGAACGTCACGGAATTAAAGCGGGATTGGCTCCTGCCCATTAATCGCAAACGGTACAATAATTTAGTTCATGAAATTATTTAGTTGTTAAATTATTGTGGGGAAGGGGATGGTCAAATGGTCCAGTGCAGTAGTATGATGATTTGTAGTACACTTTCGTCGCCCTGGCTAAAAGATCATCACGGATAGTAAAGTTTACAGAGTGAGGAGAGAGGGGTATTTGTGTCACACAGGTAAAGTGATAAATACGGTAAAGAAATTTGTCATGAGAATTGTGATTTCTGCCGGAATGGCCTATCACCCACTTAACCTTCTCTGCAGCCTCAGTCATTTTGAACATTGCTATACAACAACAAGGACATGATATGAACAGCCCTATGATATAGTATAATTGTCCATTGACAGTAAAATAATATTATCCGTAATACACAAGCCGATTATTTTCTTCCAATATAAATATAACACTGTGATATGATACTGGTTTCAGCACGATAACAACAATTTTGAACGCCGGAGCTTTCGATTACCCCAAGATGTCTTATAATAATTACGATTCCATGCTTTGGCAAAGATATGTGAGGTGCATTCAAAACTCCGTCATTACCATTTTTAATGTTAGTGAAGGTTCCTCGGGGATCATTACAAGTCATGTTGACTTGAATTAGGCAGTTTTATTTTTGGCTAGCTTACATTTGGTGAGATAAAAAAAATTCGATGCATCCTTTTCTGTCTAAACCTTTATGGCGCGCGCAGGAATATCAAGTAAAAATCAATTGTAGCAACTTTTTGTATCATATTCAATTTTAAGTTATCCTTGCACTTCCAAAAAAATTGATCTACCGAGTGTCAGGTGGATAAGACTTTGAAGTGTGATTTTTAATTAAATTAAGATACCCTTCGTATTTTGCATCGTAGTAGGTAGTTCTTATGGCTCAGTTGCTTTCAGCTTGGTTCTTTAATTTTTTTTATAATACTTCCTGCAAAATAAAATAAAAAAATAACGACCTGGCTGTATGTAAACCATATGCCCAATTTAGCAGAGGTCATGCTGACAGCATGGCTTGGCTGAGTAGATGAACGGTATAGCGAGAATAGGAAAATATGAAATGCTAAGTGACATAATACTATCAATCAGCCAGATGGCCTCTAAGGGTTGAGCAATAGGTCCTAGATAAATTAGAATACAGCGCAAAATGCTCTATAGCGGTGGCTACACTCATATCACAGCCTAGATTCATTTACATGATTGGACGAGCAGTAATATGGTTATTTTTGTTAGTAAGCGACTTAAGTCTACCAGCCAGTTCCTATAGAAGGAGGCGGCAAACATAGTGAGTGAATTAAAGGTCTCAAGCATTTGGTATTATTGAACACTGAGCTAACAGCTAAAATAGATACTTTGTTCACTGTAGGATGCTCAGAGCAAAAGGTATATTTTATTGAAGTATATTGATAAATACTAAAACTAAATATGAGGGTTTCATTATAACGAGGATTCTAATGGACGGATCTACTAGCGGAAGAATAAGGAAGGCTCTAAAGTGAGATTAGAAGAAAGTCAACATTAATCTAATGGGACAATTGTAATATGGGAGCTAATATAATGCACAAAGCATGAGAAAGCCTAAAGGGATATATTTTATTGAAGTCAAACAACGAACGATCAACGCTCATCGAACGGGATGGTGGTAGTAAAAGAAAGGAATCTATTTCACAAGACACGAGAGAGACTACTGGGACATTTTTCATTAATTTATGTAAAAAGAAACATATTTTATTCAGATATAGATACAAACTAAGGACTAGCTAACACTACACTGAGCTTATGAAGGGTCCAAAAAGCCAACTGATGGTGGGTCCAAATCCTAGATCCAAAATAAAAGGAATTCCCCATGCATCTTGTATCCCTGAGCTGAAACCCCTTCTAAACTAGTCCTGACACTAATCTAGGTCCAACATTATCTCTGGAGGTCACAATTGTGAAAAAAAAAAAAAAAAAAAAAAAAATAGACAGGCGAAAAAATAGAGAGCGCGAAAAAAAAAGGGAGTCAATAAATATTCACGTGTGCGGGATTTGAAATGCTATTTTTTTGGGTGAGGATTTGGCTGGCGATAATTTTTTTATTGATTATAAAAAAGGATCCCTCTTTTTTTTTTTTTTTACAACAATCAATGCCATATCTAAACATTGACAAAGTGTTCCTCTTCTTTTGATGACTTTGCAGTCAAGACGGAGCAATTTGGACTGGTTTAGTTACCTCTTCACTGAATAATATTTTGTCCCTCACCATAGAATACTTATCCTCTATTATACCATTGTATTATTTTATGCTCATTCTACAACACACGCCCTCATCCTCACAAAACACTAATCCTTCACCGTTATATATGTGACATGATGTTATTATTAGACGGGATAGTTTGATTATTAAATTTTATATCTACATCTGAATAAAATATGTCTTGTCTTTTTTACTTTTACATTGTCTTGCAAATATTCAATTTGTCTTGTCGAATGAATATGCCCACATTTTACGTTGCATGTGCGAGAAGAAGAAAAAATGCTGATGTATTTGTTCAAAAAGAAAGATCAAGTGTGAGGCAATTTTGACCAATATTTGTACTTCATACTCCATTTACTGTATGTCTGTACATCAGTCTCCAAAAAAAATAGGGGGTCAAGAAAATTCTTGATTAGTTGAAAAGTGGCTGTGGAAGACGCATGAAAAAAAAAGACATTGCTTACTGGAAGGCATTTAGTTTACCCGCAAAACATTCATTTTTTTGGCGATACAATCCCTTGACCCCTCAGCAAAAGTAGACCAACTTCAAACTCCCAAGACGTTCGTTTTTATATACAAACAAAAGAAGCAAATCGCTCAACTTCGTTCCTTTTCATTTTTACTATCATATTACTGTACGAAGGTTTAAAGTTTCATTATCCAGTATGTGCAAAAGAAATATCTCCACCACATGAGAACATTTCCCGGAATAATTTCCCAAACTGATCTTCTTTCCATCTTATTTATTTTGCAATAATGTTTGTGTCAGCTTAGTTTTTGCCAATTTGTTATCCTTTTTTTTTTTTTTTTTTTTTTTTTTTTTTTTTTTTTTAAAAAAAAAAAAAGAACCAAATATGGACAATTCGTCATACGCCTTGACAACAAAGTGAGGGATTTATTTTTCAAATATCTTAAAGAAGAAAATTAAATAGGGGTACAGTATCATGGGAAAGAATGATCAGACTCGTGGACTGTGCTTACCTGCCAATGATAGATCGAAGCTGATAGCCTATCATCAAACATCTGCTTAATATTTTCATCACACTATAATAGAATATATGTTTGATTCACTACTATTTACATTACAACAACTCTCAGTAACAATACGTGGAAAACACACACACATACAGACACACAAAAAGAGATTTTCATGTTAGTGTTTCAATCGCAAAGTAATTGATCTTCCTTGGCAAACACAGATCAAACAAACCATTTGATGGGGACAAACACAAAACAAAATAAAATAAAAAACTATTGAACATTCCTTAAATGATCTATTAACATGTGAATGCAGTATAGTTTTCACTTTCTTTTGTGTGTATCATAAAAAGAAAAGGAAGATAATTCTACATAGATGAGTCAAAACGCGATCATTTTTTATTTGTGATATAAAAATAAGTAACACGCAGGCTATTCTAATAAGATAATGAGACATGTAATAATATAAATAAATAAAAAATGAGGTTGCTAAAAGAGGAAGAGAGGGCAAGATAAAATATAATAAACTATAGTACAAGGAAGAGGATAAGAAAGTGGATATCAATGGGACTTGGGAGCACAGTGGTAATGACGCCAACCATTAGGTAGTTCACCATCATTGCATAATTCAACATTCTGCATCCAATCACTGCCTAAGGCGTGATCGACGGTCCATCGGGTTGTTGGGTTTGGGTCCAATAAGCGGGATAAACAAGCGCGCATTTCCATGGATAATCCCTCAGTGTCGTTACCGGTCTCTTGATGTCGTCCAGGTCCCAACCAGAGATCACATTGCAATGGGTCCTCGTTATGTTGATCAAAATACCGCTGATAATCAGGATCACCATGATCAGGAGCGTTGGCCGCCACCATGGCAGGTGAGCCTTCGATAGCATGTTTGGGGCAAGGGGGTGCACGGTAAAAACTATAGCTAAATGGCAAGCTATGATATCGGATACAAAAATAGGTCACGGCAGCGCTCCACACATCCAATGCACGACCATCGTAATCATCCTTGGCGCTCGTCAGCGTCCACATTTCCGGTGACCAAAAGTTTTCAGATCCACACCATTCATGACAAGGATGGGCTTCTTTTTCAAAACAGGTCTGTACCACATCCGCCACCCCAAAGTCAGCAATCTTCAGTGTACCGCCACGACTCAGAACTAGATTTTCCGGTTTGATATCACGGTGTGCAATGCCAAGCTTGTGTAAATGCTGCAGTCCAAGTAAAAGTTGCTTGAATAAACAAGAGTGTTCCATGAGTGAAAGCGATGGTCGTTCTTCCAATAAACTAAACAAATCACCCCCAGCACACTACAAAAAAAAAAAAAAAAGGAAAGGAAAAGATAAAACGAAATAAAAAGTATGAGTATATAATACTTTCTTCCTACCAAGAACATGTTACTTACATATTCCATCACAGTACACCAACGTTCATGTTCATCCAAGACAAGGTCCATTGTTTCCACCACATGAGGATGTCCTCGGGCCGATTTACTGATACAGTATTCATTCTGCATTCGTTTCCGATAAGTACGTTCGTCTTCATTCTTGTCCTTTTTCATGAATTCCTTGACAGCCAAGAGAGCAGACCCATCACGAGGCTGGACCAAGCGAATCACAGCCGTTGCACCGCTAGCGACATTTTTTTTATTTCCACCCAGATGTTTCTTTTTTTCAACAGGTTTGATGTATGGACCATATTTCAATTCCAGCCGATCCACATTGTCAAAAGAGGCAGCAGCACTAGCAGCAGTAGAATGATGATGATGATGGTAATGTCCAATGCCAGGTAATCCATTAAGAAACCCACCTACACTATTTGACGTTGCTGTTGAGGATGAAGTAGGCGTTGACGCTTGTGATGTTGATGAGGAGGGTGTAAGAGGATGATGAGGATGAAAGTGACGCAGTATGCTACCCAGTGATCGACCTAATTTTGCACCAGGACTATCCGTACCACCAACAAAACTGTGAATGGATGACCGCCGACTGTCACTTTTCGAATCATTTGACGGATATGCATTGTGTTGCTGTTGCTGTTGCTGTTGTTGCTGTTCAGTTGATGGTGGGGAAAGGTCAGGGACGTTCGCTGAGGAGTGGGTATCCAAGTTTCGAGACGTATTGGAAGTGTGGGAGTTGGAATGAAATAAATTACCAAGTCGACTGTTTTTGCGTTTGCAGGGTGTTGGGTCAATCATAGTTGGAGGAGATAGTTTATCAGCATTGAGATCCACTGACGATCGAGGTTTGTCAATATGAGGTTCTTCCCCAAAATGATTGTCAGGGTCGGCTACCGTTGTAGCGGAAGGGGACATAGTTTTGGTTTTCGATGGTATGATAAAGTAAAATGTGATATATAAAAATAAATGAAAAGTAACCCCACTGGTTTCTATTTCAAGTTTAAAAGCATGGGCAAAAAACAAAAGAGAAGCTAAAGAAAAGGAGAAGAAAAAAATGAAACTTTTTTATTACCGACCGGGGATTGAAAATTGTGGAGGGTCGCTTTTTTTTTTTTGATTTTGTCTCACTTTTAGGGCAAAATGATAAGGCGGGCGGGGGATAGGGCTTTTTCTGCGTCCTGATTTTATCCACACGAAACGTAAACAGTTGGTTGCTAAATACCTGACGAAATTTTTATCAGTTTTTCTATGCCATCGCTTGTAATTCCTGGTGAATAATATGCTTTTATTTTTAATTTTTCTCGGTTCTGGGAATCCCTCTAAAACAAAATGCTCATCATTTTAGTTACTCCGACGATAAAATGACGCTTTGCAGTTACACTGTGGGTTTTTCAAGGTTTACTCTAACCATTTATTGTTTGCTCGAAGCTATGAAAAGTTTTTAATCGCCGCTTTTTTAGAACTTTTTTTTTCAAATTTTTTTTTTTGCTCTTCCTTTTTCTTTCCACCACTTTATACAACAAAAAGGTAAGTTATCATTATTCATTCATCCATCCATCATCCATCATCCATCCTTCCATTTTATTCATCCATCTTTATCATAATAATATAAAATTTATTTGATTTACTGATTCTTTACTTCCTTGATTCATTTTGTACATTCTATAGAACTATATCAACATGAAGGATATTTACAAGTCTGAAGAACTCGCTATCCCTGCTGGTGTGAAGGTCATTGTTGATGCTCGCAAGATCACTGTTACTGGTCCCCGTGGTACTTTGGTCAAGAACCTCCGTCATTTGAATATTGAAGTCAAATTTATCAACAAAGACAAGTTATTGATTGGTGTCCATCATGGTAACCGTAAGCATGTGGCTTGTATTCGTACTGTGCGTTCTTTGATCCACAATCTCATTGTTGGCGTGACCAAGGGTTTCCAATACAAGATGCGTTACGTCTATGCGCATTTCCCCATCAACTGTATCATCAACAACGACGGCAAGGATGTGGAAATCCGTAACTTCTTGGGTCAGAAGGTGGTCTTCCGTGTCAAGATGCGTGAAGGTGTAACTGTCGCTGCCTCTTCTGGCCAAAAGGATGAATTGACTTTGGTTGGCAATGACTTGGAAGCTGTATCCCAATGTGGTAAGATACTGACAGTGAAGGCAACCTATATCATCTTAATTCTTATCCCTTTCTCTTTTTTCAGCTGCTGATATCCAACAATCTTGTTTGGTCAAGAACAAAGATATCCGTAAGTTTTTGGATGGTATCTATGTTTCCGAACGTGGTGTCCTCGGTGACGAGTAAGTTTTTTTTTGTGTATGACGCCGATGATACCTGACAAAGCTGGTGGGATGTGGGGTTTTTATATGTTTTTAATAAAGATACACAACTGTCTTCGGGATCGGCTGCAGAGGTCTGTTCCCACCGTCTTTTTCAAGTGCTGTTTAAAATTGACTTTTTGATGACTTCTTTTATAATGGAAAGCTTCCCCTGTGATACTCTTCATTGTAAATCATCATCATCGTTGTCTATACATAGGTCTATTGAAATGTCTGCGTTGATTGTTGGTCATTGATAATATGGTTGTGATTACTTTTAGCGATGGGTATTCGATTGAAGCTTGTTTGATAATGGTGACGTTGGGATACATGTTGATTTTGAATGGGGTTGCTTATCGTGAAATGATGGGCTAAATTTTGTAGTTTAGTATTGTAGTTATAGTTAATCATAGTTTACTTAGTTGATTCTAATAAAAAAATATTCCACCCAATTTTATTCGTCTCTTTTACGATTCAATGATGATCTTCAATACAGTACACTGCTGACTTTTTTCATTTTATTTGTCAGTATACTAAACCGCACAATTTTTGGACTCAGTTTTTATTTTTGCGGTACCTTTTTCATATCACTATCATATGATATTTTTGCCATACTCTGGTCCCATTTACACAATACTGAAAAAACAATAGATATGAGCTTTGAATTCATAGAATAATCAACATGATTGATATCACAATATACGTTATATTTTTTGTAGTACAATATTGTAAACAGTGAGAAGTTTTATTCATTATCAAAAAAAAAAAAAAAATTGATAAAGGTGGAGGAGGGGTGGGGATATATAGTATACCAAAGTAAAAAATGGATGAAGTGATAAGATGTATTTGGTGTTTGAATGGGGGGGGGGAGCTTTTTTGTATATATTTGAAGTATAGATCATATTAGGTAGCTACAAGTAGCCAAGGTGGGGGTGGGGATTGATAATAAGACTAATGGGGAAGGGAAGGCTAAATCAAAAATGAAGTATATGTGCGGGAGAAGAAGGGGATTCTACTTTTTTTTGCTAGAGAATTTGAGGCCAAAGAATTTCTTTTTTGTCGATGATACGCCACTGGAGTTTTTGGAATCGCCATCGTAAAAGGTATTGCCATCATCACTTCGTGGATAGGATTTAACCGGTGAAGGATAACCATATTCGTTTTGTGCCGGTAATGATGGTGATCGAGAAGAGTTGTTGTAAGACGATAAATTCGAGCTTGAGCCACCGCCATTGCCGAACCCAGTCAAGCCGCCGACAGTAAGAGGAGGAGAAGGAGAATGACTATCATCAGGTTTGAGTTGCATTTGTGATAACTGTCCATTAATATCATGTAAGCCACGTTCCAATGTTTCAAAAGCAGATGTAAATGTAAAGACCCTGTCCCGTATATGCGCCTCTATTTTTATTTCCGTGTGGCCAAAGAACATTTTGATGGTCATAAATATGGGTTCGCCTTTTTGCACACCATGGAATTTAGGCATCTTGATAGGAAACCGTGCCACCTTGAATACATTAGCGTCTGTCGTTAATCTTGGCGTTTCACCTTGTCCATCAAAAGCAAACAAATCTGGAACGCACACACACATAAAAAAAAAAAAAAAAAAAAAAAAAAGAGCGTGAATAAAAAAAGTTCGACGTTTCCACTTAAATGCCCCTTTTTTCACATTCTGTTTGTCACTGACTACTTCTGATTCTCAGTTTACCTGTATCTGTGTCATTTGGATAAGCAATCATAAAGTTCTTGGAGACACATTCATCCACTTTGATCGTCTGGCCTTTTTCTACATATATACTGAATCGCTGCTTGCAGAATAATCGACCATCATCACCCTTGATGCATTGTTCAGTAGGATCAAACCGAGGATCATAAAGCATGCGAGTTTCCACACCGTACGTACGTCTGGACACACGTTCTGTCACCATACGAGGATTCAAGCCAAAGTACACAGCACCACGGGTCACAGCGAGTTCACCACGAGGAGGGACACCAATAAAGCCCACGCGATCTTCAAAAACTTCACGCACGCGGCGATATAAGTATACCGATTGACCAAAGCCACCCACCAAAAAGATAGCATCCAGCATGACATGAGATTGATGCAGTTGTTCATCGATTAAATAGAGGACTTGATGAATCACAGGTTCAAAAACGTATTCCCGTAGTTCTTGAGCAGGTAAATGCAAGTTGCCATCCTCAATACCCGCATCCGGATCGTCCATATCACCTAATCCCAATGAAGCAGGAAGTGGAAGGAATTGATCTTCTTCTCCATCGAATTGAGGCTAAAATAAAGGGTATAAAGTAATGTGAGAAGAGAGATTAAAAGAAAAAAAAAGAGGGACCGTTCTTTTTTTTTTTTGGTTTTACCTTGATTGCCTCGACAAAAGTTTCCATCATTGATTCCATAGCGGTGTCACTGATTTTCCCATGATGATAAAAACGATTCTTCAAATAATCTCGCATACGCACATCTAAGAAGGTCGAGCCACATGAATCTCCTTGTCCCTTGGTGACTTCTTTCAGAGAGCGACGATTACCCGAGTCATCGATTTCAAAAACAATCAAATCCACCGTTCCACCGCCAGCATCACAAATCATAAAACGTTGGGCATGACCAAGATTGAATTGTTCAGACTTTTTTTCACAGTATAGAGCAGCGGCTTCAGGTTCACTAATCAGCATCAGACGATCAGGATGGTCCCATCGATTCACAATCCCAGCGCGGATAGCAGCTTCACGCATTGTCGCTTTGGCCTTGTCACTCCACATAGCTGGTACAGTAAGGCAATACCGGAATTTTGATTGGTCATAGTTGGAGGCAAACCCACGTTGCAATTCGCCGGTGACATGAGCATGGAAGGCTTCGAGATAATCAGTGATACAGTCTAAGGCGGTCAATCCATCAGGTAAGGGTGGTAAGTCCAAATTTTCATCCAGATGTAGTTTGAATCTTGATAGTAAATGATCCATATTATTGCGTTTGAATGACAGTTTACGTGCCTCTTGACCCCAGGCCACCAGTTTATTGGATCCGTTTCGATAAAGTGATAATGTCGGAGTCTTGGGATATACGTTCATTTGCTTCGGCCTAAAGTCATAATAATTTAAGTGTATCTATATTAGTATATCAAACAATAACAATAGCAATCCTGATTAAAGGTCAAGGCACATTGCACACACACTATTTTTACTTACCATCTAGTAATGTCTACGATTTCGTCCCCACCGTCTTTGGTAAAAGCATAACAGCACCCTGAAAAGGTTGTACCGAAATCTATAAATAAAAAGGAGTCAGAAATACAAAGGTCGAAGTTTGAGTAGTTCTAACTGGCTCTTTTTTTTTTTTTTTTTTTTTTTTTTACCGATGCCAATGACATAAGAATAGTCAGAGAGATCAAATGGTGGTGTATCAGTGGACGACATTAGTGTATATTGAGAAGGTGGAGTTAGTTCAAGTAGGTGTATACAGTCAGGTATGGAAGAGAAAAAAAAAGGGAAAAAGTACGTGTAAGAGAAGATATAAAAAAACAAGAGGGAAGCAAGAAGGGAAGAAGAAAAAAAAGGAGTTGCCAATAAAAGTAAGGAAGAAAAAAACGCAAGGGGATAAAAATACTTTTTTTTTTTTTTTTGAAAGGTGGATCTTTTTTTTTATATATATAAATATAAATCGTCTTAGGTCGATTTTATAAACGCCGCCTGAATCCGACCTCAAGAAGGTTGCTTGTATCTTATTTCCCTTCTCGTTCTCTCTTCCCATCTTTAATATATCAACACTTGGTACACTTTTTTTTTTTTGCTCTATCTGTTGAAATACATTAATTGACACATTCTCCCGCGCTTTTGACAGAAATGGAGTGTTATAGTGATTACTTGGAGGGGCAAGGGGGGAGGGCAACATACTTCATTACTCAACACGCACACTTCTGAGTAGGTAAGTTCGTCTTGGCATAAAACCCTATATTTAAATATTCTAACCTATATAGCTCTATTTGGATAAATAAATACTATAGGGTTGGATACACCTCTTTTATCTTTGACAAGTCAACACGGACGACGACTGAGTGGATGCCGAGCTCAGCAGTAGTAGGAACCGTTCACTTAGATACTCTCTTTGATTTGAGGCCTTGTGTCAATGGCTCAGTGGCGTTTAGAATTAGTATCAAATATACTTGGACAGTACTTGTGCCTGAAATGTTATGAAAAAACGCACATCAAAACCTGTGGATCAACAACAATAACAAGCCGAGCCACGCATATATTTTATACTTGAAATCTGGGAAGTACGATCAGGTAAAACCAAGAGCCATAATGTTACACGAAATTAGGCCCTAATGATCGACCAATTCACTTCATTATACATATATTCTAGAAACACGGTAACATTCGGCTTGATAACTCAGGGATGGAGGAAGCACCTAGTATATCGCATCATGCAGTGAAGTATCTTCAAGGTAAAATGAAATACATTGATCATCTGACTAGATTCCTAACGAGTTTTTTTTCTTCCAACTGTCATAACAAGATCATTGGTGGGGGTATCTCTCTGAATAACTTTGACCCAATGACGCGACGATATCCTGAAGCATCATCCTATGAAAACTGCCTGATTATCGTATGATTTCGATGGGGGATATTTTGAACAAGAAGAAAGGTCAGGAAAAGAATAATGTAATGACTGGCATTGTTTTGTAGGAAGAAAGGGATGCATGTGCGTGTATGCAAAGGGAGTAATTATACCATATCCTCACTTTGTCTTCTTTTTCTTTTTGCTTATTGTCTTTAGGAACTGGATGAACGTGAAACGCTGGTCGGCATCCCAAACATTACACGTGCTCGTCATCAATATTGGTAATAGACAAACTCATGTGTTGACATCCAGTAAGCGTTGTTTTCTTCCACTTCAAAGTCTTATTTTTTTCCCATCCGTGAATCACATTTACTCTTTTATTTTTATTAGTGTCTGTTATATAGGAATGGATGCATATTTGGTGTAAGTCAGGCAACATAGATTGGAATCTGGGGTTTTATACGCAACGATTTCTATACTATATCTACTATGTATAAGAATTCCTGCTCAGCGCCATTCAGCATTGCAAGAATAGTATATTGCCAAGGCGTTTTACATATATGCATGAACTATCTGGGCTCTCTTAAACAAATGATGAAATAATGGCGGTAGCAAGCAAGGCATTGATATTTTCATATATAGTTTAGTTTATTACATTGAATAAATATATAAAAATCTTTATCTACCTATTATTTGTTTTGACTTTGATGACGAGATGGCAAGCGGGTGGGGGCGGGTTGCATGGCTATATAGTTGACCAATGATTATGATTAGCCATATATTCATATTATTGTATGTAATACATGTATTTGAAAATATGACAGGGGGAAGTAGGTGACAAAAGTGTGCAATATTTGTCCTGTGATAAAAAAAGGTTCTTTATTGATATAATTGATATGCTTAAAAAATAAAAAATAACTATGGAAACTGTAGATATGAAAATAAATGTAAGCCTATTTTATATGACATAATAGGGTGGTGTAAGTAAACACAATCTAAATAAAACTGAGGTACAGTTTCCATGTCAGATAGTGTGTACCTAGCCAGAGAAAAGAAACAAAAGAAAAAAGGAAGTCAGTAGAGTTAATCTTATATCCAATTGTGTGTGTGGGAGGGGGTAGATTTTACATACGGTTGTGGTTTTGAATATGGTAGATTTCAATTCATTAAACTTGATTTCGCCTAGAGGAGAAAATCGAATCATGTTGTCATCGGGAAAGTTGTCAAATAAGAACGATTCAGTCGGTGATAGAGAGTTGGGCACATTGTTGAGACAGTTTGAAAAAGGTAGGAACATCATTTCGGAACCTACAAATAAAGAAGTAATGAGTTGACTTTAGCTGATATTGTAGTTATTTATATTTGATGCATAAAGGAAAAAAAAAAAAAAAAAAAAAAAAAAAAAAAAAAAAAAGAAGCTTTACGTGCTCAAGCAAGAAGTGAACTAACACTAGATTGTCTACTGGTTGACGACGGTAAAATATCCAATTTCAGTAATTTTCTGTGACAATATAATGAATCCATAAACATAATTTGTAATAAACTAATAAATACTTTGATGAATGGGGAAGCAAAAGACAAGGAAAAAGAAAAAATGACATTGCAAGAATTAAAGGGGATTTCAAACCCCACAAACTGCTTGAATTTTTGGATGAAAGGGACAGGGCTCGGGCACTCTCATTATGCACTAGTAATACATACACCAAGTAAAACTGGTCGATGTATTAGTTACGTGAACAAATAACTCCCGCAAACTTACAAGTATTTATCTCGCATACATATATTGTATAGATATATATGTAGATATAATGTACAATGCATCTCCCGTTTCACGCCAAATTTCGAACAGATTTTTTTACTGGAGATACCATAAAGTAAAAATAAACAAAGTTGCGCGGTTGTATGGTTTGCTTCTGTAAAGAAGAAAACAATCTTAGGCATTTGAAATTGGCCGGATTTGGCTGAAAGGATAAGAATTGCAACAAGACATCTAGAAAAATTAATTCAAATTCCGCCCACGTGGATTTTTAGTGGCTCGCTCATTTCAATTTTTTATTTTTCCGCTCTCTTTCTTTTCATTTTCATTTTTCCCTTCATTAATTCTTCACAACTGTGGCACCTATGGGTGATGATAGGCTTGGATTAGTGTCAGCACTAGTTTAGAAAGATTTTCAGAACAGGGATTACAAGATGCATGGGGAAACCCTTTCACTTTGGATTCAGGATTTGGAACCACTACTAGTTGGCGTTTTCGAGCCTTCATTAACTTAGTTTAGAATTACTTTGCCTATAGTTTGTTACCCACAACTGAATAAAACGTATATCTTTTTACATGCTTCAATGAAATATGTCGTATTCGTCTCTTTTATGTCTTGTGCAATAGATCCCTGTTTCACAACATCATCTCTTTAGATTAGTGTTGACCGGTGTTGTGCTAATGCTAGAACAATAAAAAAAAATCTTTCTTAATCTTGTAGAATGTACTGGTACCCATTTTGAAATTATCCTTTTACATTATTGTTGATCATTCTTGAAACCTCACTTTCGTCTCCCTCATGAATCCTCTAACAAATCCTTCTCCTATTACAATGAACCCTTCGATTTCAGTTTTAGTATCTACCAATATGTTTCAATAATATATACCTGCTTATTAACCAGCCACTAACCCAGCGTATAATAAATAGTGACGCTATTTGCAGCTATTTTGTGAATGTCTTCCTAAATATTTGCTTTCCAGTTCACACTCTATGACTACTTTTATTCCTAGAGACTCAGTGACTGATTGGTTCTCTTGATCACTTAATATTAAACCAATAATACGATGGAATCTACGTCGTGATATGCTTGTAACGGTATATACCAGTTTGTGCTTACTTTTTAGCTTTTCTATGACTACTACACTCCCCAATTCCAGAAGTCTAGCAACTAGTTGATAGTTCTGGCTTGCTTCATGTTAAACATGGCGCTATCCTTGCTACATTATTCATATTAATAATGCTATGACATGCCACTTACGTAACCTCCGCTAGACTGAACATATTGCATATATCCTGCGCTTGATTTTTTTTTTTTTTTTTTTTTTTTTTTTTTTTTTTTTGCATGATTAAATGAAACTCAAATTGATATCAGTTAATTTCAAGCATGAATTTATATGATCTAAAGAAACAAATAGGATCTCCAGCGTGAATATACGACGAAGGGGTGATCGCCCATAACAATAAAGTTAGACTATCTTTAGGAAATTGGTATTTGCTGTATTTAGAGGCTATTTTTTTTTTTTGACGAAAAACATTTTGGGCGTAACAGTGACCTGTTCTTTTATTGGACGTAAAAAGCATACTGAGTTTTCATACCAATGAAAAAGCTAAATTACATGTTCAATTTGGCAGAGGTGTCGATTAAACTAATTTGTTCTTTTTCCATCACACCACTGTGCCTTGTGATATAGTCTGGTGTTTGGAAAACCGAGTTTTCTTGGTAAGCTCGTCTCAGCCGTTAATATTATTGGGCAAAAGACTTTGAAGTTTCAATTGAGACAAAAATGTCCTTTTTTTTGGGCTACGGGAGGATTGAACATCGAGAGTTAACAAACTGTACCCCGATCAGTTTATTTATTTATGTAAATGACTGGACTCGATTGAAAACGATGCAGTGTTTGATTTTGAAACACCGGTGATTCAAAATATTTTATTTTTCTTCTTTTTGTGTCTTTTTCTTTCCTTTTTTTTTCTTTCTTTTTTTATATACCTTTCATTATATATACAATCAATTTCCTCTACCATATATCCCCTTTTTGTATTATCTATCTCAAACTATGCAACAAACAGATCGCATGGCTTCCGAATCTTTGGAACCCACCACTAAGACTCCTTTACTCAGTGTCCAACGACCTCGGCATGCAACAGTTAAGAGGGTGCCGACTTTTATGCAAACCTCGGTGCCAAATAGGCGATATATCCTTCATTCATTTGGCAACATTAGTCTACATATATTGTTAGAACTGGTGCTACCTGTTGGCCTTTACTATGTTTTCCGGACGTTCCTGTCTCCGCTGCTCTCGTTGTTACTGGCTGGTGTTCCTGCGGCTCTTATTGTGACCTTCAAGGGGTAGGTGTCATACATGTATTATTGATGATTATTTATTTATATACATATTATTATTATTATAGAATCTACGAACACAAGGTTTTGATGACAGGTGTGCTTACATTGGTTGGGTTTGTGGTATCTGCTATGCTGGCCACGTTACAAGCAGACCCCAAACTGTATCTACTTCGGGAATCTACCATGACTCTGGCAATGGGATTTATGCTTTTGATGACTCTTCTACCCCTCCAAATCAAACATCACAAATTACGGCCCTTTATGTTCTATGTGGCACGGCAAATGGCGGTCTCGGGATCGATCACGTACGACGATAACAATACGGTACGGGAACACTGGGATTGGTTTTGGGATGCTTGGCCAAAATTTCGTCTCTTTTTTAGACTGCTAACGGGCGTATGGGCGGCGGGGTTGATCAGCGAATTCTTGGTACGAGTAGTGCTGCTTGAGTCTCTAGACGATGTAGACGAAGTCATCTATTATTCCAATATGTACATGTTTGTGGTCTTGGTTATCCTTGGAACACTCACAATTTCGAGCACCCTACTGCTACGACATCTTTACAACCGGAAACAAAGCAAGATCAGGGACGCTGAACAACGATCTGAAATCGAACGTATTATCCAGGAGGCGGCGCATGAAGAACCATTGGCTGGAGGACCATCAGCGTGATTAGATTATTTAGTATTCCTACTCTTTCTATTTTATTTAGGTTATATCCTCTTTTTTACGTTTTCAAAACTATATTCCCTTTTTTCTTTTTTTTTTTTTTTTTTTTTTTTTTTTTTTACAAAAAAAATAAAATAAAAAACTCAGTGATTATACCTTTTGTGTCGTGTGAAAGAATGCCATTTTGGCAAGTACCGGACATTGAAAATCAAACGCGCGTCTGATAAAATAACTACTGTGGTTCTTTTTTTTTTTTTTTGTTTCTTCTTCTCATCCCTTTATTTTATTCTAACAATGGCTGCTCAAGTTGCTCCTCCTCCTAGTCTCGACTTCACTATCAATGCTGAAGACATTCATCGCATCAACCAAGAAATCATGGATGAAGATCTCTCTGTGAACGATACCATTGCCGCTTTGAAACCTGAAGAACAAACCTATGAAAATATCGTTGTTCCTCTGGTAAAGATTGAAAACTCTTTGTCTGGTAAGGATAACTTCAAAAGCATGCACTTGCGGACTGGGGGTTACGAAACTAACGTTTTTTATTTACTTTTTTATTTTGTTTTGTTTCTGTTGCTTTGTGTTTGTTTTTTTTTTTTTATCTAGGCAAAATCTCGTTACTGGCTTCCCTTAATCAAATATCACCTGACGCTAGTGTACGCGACGCTTCTGTGGCTGCCGAGAAAAAGTATGAAGACTTTAGCATTGATCAAGGTATGCGTCACGACTTATATACTGTGATTCAAGGTTATATCGACCGCACCGACTTGAATTCTTTGGACCATGAGGACGCGCGAATGTTGGAAAAGACTGCACGTGCATTTCGTCGTTCTGGCCTACATCTTCCTGAAGACCAACGCAAGGAACTCACCGAGTTACGCAAGCGCCTTAGTGAAGTGTGTATTGAATTTATGCAAAACTGGAGCCGTGAAGACAGCAGTAAGTGGAAAGATACTACATAGAAGATTATTCAAAGCAACTCACAACTACTCTTTCTCTACCGTTTTATTATAGCTGTCAAGTTCACCAAGGTAATCAATTCAAGGATATAAGCCATTAATTATACTCACTCTTTCAATATGGTACTTTAGGATGAATTGGAAGGTATGGACGATGACTTTCTTGGTGGATTGAAAACGGAACAAGACGATGGTGTCACAAAGTATATCCTTACTATGAAGTAAGTCAAAAAAAAAAAGAAGCGGATGTCGTAGAAATTACTGAAAGAAGGAACTCACTGCTTTTTCTTCGTTTTAGATATCCAGGTGCGAACTGAAAAAAAAACATGCTTCTTCTTTTTTTTTTTTTTTTTCTCTCCCTTTTGTGCGATGCTGATTCTTTTCTCTTCTTTTTCTCACGTTTTGACGGTTTTAGATGTCCGTCCTGGTAAGTAGAATATAAGATTCTGAAAATGTGCACTTCGTACTAACCGAAATTCGACTTTATTTTTTACCATAGTACTCAAACTTTGCAAGAATGAAAACACTCGAAGGGTCCACTTGACAGCTTTTGAATCTCGTAACAGGGAAAACATTGTTCTTTTGGAAGAAGTAATACAAAACATATAATTCCGTGTCATCATTTCAAGCTACTTACACACATCTTTGTTTGGTTATACTAGGCTCTGAACCTCCGCCGCAAGTGTGCAAAGGTATTACATAGTGACATAAGAACAAGAAGGCAATGGAACCTCAACTTATGGTTTTTATAGATTTTGGGCTACGAATCTCATGCTGCGTATGTGTTGGAAGTGAAAATGGCAAAAGAAGTCAACACGGTGAATAAGGTAAGTAAATATCAAGATGGCCCGACATGCTAGCTCAATATTGTATATTTAACATTGGTTTACTTTGGCCATTAGTTTTTGGAAGATCTCAAGGTCAAACTGCATGACGCCGGTATCAAAGAAATTGAAACTATGAAGGAAATCAAAAAGGTAATGGTTTAGATAGAATAGGAAAAAGAGTTAAAAAGGATAAAATTGAGTGTATTTACCTTGCTTATTTTATAGAAAGAAAAGGAAGAACGTGGTGAACAATATGACGGAACTTTCAACCCTTGGGATACAAGCTATTACGAACGTATTTTACTTGAAAGCAAATACTCTGTGGATCAAGAACAAATTAAAAAATACTTCAGTTTGGAAACAACTATCTCTAGTAAGTACTCTTGACACTTTGTACTGTATTTTATTTTATCTGACCTTGTGTGTGGTAGAAATGTTGGACATCTATGAAACGGTTCTTGGATTGAAGTTTGTCAAGGTCCCTTCATCAAAGGCTGTGGTATGGCATCCTGATGTGCAATTGTATGAATGCTGGGACAATGCTGAAGATAAGCACTTTTCTGGTTATATGTATTTGGATCTCTTTCCTCGTGATTCCAAATGTAAGTTTGCTTACCTTTGTTTTATTATTGTATCCAATTAGCTGCATTTGCTCATACTTTTTTTTTTTTATCATTTACTCTTGTTGAATAGATCCTCATGCTGCTTGTTTCCCTCTTCATCCTTCTTATTTGGATGACAATGGTGATCGTGTACCTCCTATTGCTGCAATGGTTGCTAACTTTACCAAGCCGTAAGTGTTGTCTCACTGAAAATATTCAGTTGGGTTTATATTCATTTCCTTTTTTTGTATACTATTTTGAACAGAACCCAAACCAAACCATCTCTTTTAAAGCACGAAGAAGTCGTTACTCTTTTCCATGAACTTGTAGGTTACTATTTTTTTGTGTAACTAATCTTGCTGACTGATTGCTTCCTATTCCTATGCATATATGCTGTCGTTATATAGGGCCACGTCATGCATCATCTTTGTAGTCGCACTAGATATGCTCGATTCCACGGTACCTCTGTAGAAGGTGATTTTGTCGAAGCGCCCTCTCAAGTAAGTGATATGAACAAGCGAAGATCCTTCTCACTAAAATTTTCGCTATAAATAATTTTGGTAGATGTTGGAAAACTGGTGCTATGATACTGAATCTCTCAAGACACTTTCTTCCCATTTTGAAACCGGTGAACCTATCTCAGATGAAATGATCGATCGTATCATCAAAGCCAAGAATGTCAATGCCGCCGTCATGAACTTGCGTCAACTCTTCTTCGGTATTTTTGATATGACCATTCATACTTCAGAAGGTAAGAATGAAAAGAAATATGATGTTGTGTTGCATGATGAATACTCATTCTATCTTCTTGTTCTTATTAGATGAGCATCTGGATAGCACCAAGGTTTACAATGATCTTCGTAAAGAAATCTCTCTAGTGGAAGCTCCCAAGGTAAATGAATATATATATGTAGTTAGACAATGATTGACTAATTTATATTGTACATTGACTTACTAGGGAAGCTGTGGCCAAGCTGCATTTGGGTAACGGAATCAGGGAAAAGAGAAGGAAGGGAGGACATGGCATTCAGGAATACTCCAGCTTATATGCTTTTTTTTTATATACATGCAGACATTTGATGGGCGGATATGACGCAGGTTACTACGGCTATATGTGGTCTAAGGTCTTCTCGAGCGATATGTTCTTCAGCAAATTTGAAAAGAACCCACTTTCCGGAGAAACTGGTTATGCTTATCGTAAATCAATTTTGGAAAAAGGAAGCAGCGTGTAAGTTACTAAAGAACAGAAATATATGTAAATAATAGATTTCTGATCCTCATCTTTTATTATTATTATTATTTGCACGAACTATAAAAGTGACGGTATGGACATGCTCAAAGACTTCCTCGGTCGCGAGCCTTCTTCTGACGCATTTATGCGTGAAGACATTGGCACACATTAGACTGTTCGAAATTTAGGTGGATTGAATGATCGTTTCGTTGGATGTGTTAGTTTTATCTTATTTTTAGTTTTTGCTATAGACTATATCATTGGTTTTATTTTTTGTTTGTTTTACTTAATAAAAATCATTCGTCTTCATCCATTAGATGCTTATGATTAAATATTGAGATTCTTATGGGTTGGTGATGCATGATTCGGCATAGATCGGTCATATGATTTTTATTTTGTAGACTAGTGATTTGCAGCGAATTTTCTACTTATTACAGGATAATTTGTCAATGATTTTATGACATTGCTTAAAGAGGATCGATGTTTTGGCTGTTATTATGTGATTTAAGTGCAGTCAACAGGGGGATTTAAAACGGCAACAAAGTAACACGTTAGTAATTCATGCTTGGGAATTTTTATTACTAAAACTTTTTTTCAGGTACTATTTTTGTGAGAAATGGCTCATTACATAATAAAATATTTACAAAATTTTCTTCTTCTTCTCTTCCTCTTTTGTTGTACTCTAGTCTCTTTTTTTTTTTTTTTTTTTTTTTTTTTTTTTTTTTTTTTGTAGCTTGGTATAAAGGTGTACAATATAAAATTCCAATTCTATCATGATTAACATTAATAACTTATTTTCTGTCAAAAACAAGGTAGGATTTTTTCTTCACTAGATACATATATTTGGTATGATATTCACTTTTTATATAGGTCTGTTTGATTACAGGTGGAGGACGCGGGATTGGCCTTATGCTGGCAAAGGTACAGTACATAAGACGGACTTTTAAACCAAACGACGGTTTTGACTGATTTTTTTTTTAGGGGTTTGTCTCCGCTGGCGCTAAAGTGTATATTTCCAGTCGTGATGCAGCCACTTGTGAAAAGGTAGAGAGCCAGAACAGGCATAATTTTTTTCTTGCCACTCACCTCTTTTCTGCCTTACTATATTTAGGTTGCCCAAGAACTCTCGGTCTTGGGCCCTGGTCAATGCTTCTCCATTCCAGGCGATTTACAGAAACTGGATGATATTAAAAGCATCGTGAAAGAACTGTCCAACATGGAAGATCGTAAGTCGGGGTAATTGTTTACTAGGAACAAATAGAACTACGTTATTGACATGTTTTTTATTTGTAGATCTTGACGTTTTGATCAGCAATGCAGGTGCGAATTGGGCAGCGTAAGTACAAAAGTTATCGTTATAGAATAACTCGACAGTGCGTTCATACTGTTTTTTTTTTTTTTTTTTTTTTTTTTTTTTTTTTTGGTGTTTACAGTCCTATTGACGACTATCCTGACTCTGGGTTCCAAAAGGTATGTCCAGGCAAGAGGGACAAGGAAGGACGTGGGACGAGGTAGGAAGGTATTCTGTTCAATAACGTGCGATTGTTTGTTCATATCACTCTAGGTAGTCAACTTGAACCTGACACGGGTTTTCACTCTCACTCAAATGTAAGGACTTCTGCTAAAAGAGTTTACTTGGTGCCGAGTACTTTAACCAACCCTTATTTTTCTTTTAGGTGCCTACCCCTTCTACGGGCAAATGCCACAACGGAAAATCCATCTCGAATCATCAATGTGGGTTCCATTTCCGGTGAAACTGCGTAAGTAACAAAGACTAAGAATGTTGAGCCTCCGTGTCCATTAATTTGAAATTGCCTTTTTTTGTGCATTAGACCAAAGCTTGAAATGTATGCATACAGCGCAAGTAAAGCGGCTGTGCATCAACTGACGCGACACTTGGCAGCACGTTTGGGGTCCGACAATATTCTGGTAAATGCAATCGCGCCTGGCTCATTCCCTTCAAAGATGATGGCTGAAACTCTCAAAAAGGATGGCGATCAAATTTTAAAAGGTATACCTGTGGGGAGATTTGGGGAACCTGAAGATCTTGCTGGTACCTGCATCTACTTGGCTTCAAGAGCTGGCGCTTATACGACTGGCGCTGTGATTGTTGTCGATGGTGGGGCACTACAATCCAAAATTTAGCTTTAGTTTTATTATATATTAGTTTCTATTAGTCTTACGGTATTTTTTTAAAAAATAAAAATACTTCGCTTCAACTATTGATATTTTGTGATTTTTTTTTTTTTTTTTCATCATACTTTAAATGAAATCTGTATTCTGGGGGAGATATCGTCTGACACTTGCGGTAGAACAAAATTATAGTATAACATGCACTGGTATTACATATATATAGGAAAGATGGGCCAGTAATCTAGTGTTATGATGGATGCGGAACTGGGATATATTTTAAATATTGAAGATCGGTGTTATGTTTTTTTTATATATTGACCATAGTCATTTCACAAAAGTGCAACCACAAAAACCATTTTAAATGCCGCTCACCTGAATTTTTATTTTCACCCACTTTCTCTTTTTTCATCAACATTCGTGAGTTTCTTTTGGATTTATATTAGCGTCAGGACTAGTTTAGAGGGTTTTTTGGTTTAGAGATTGCAACATACAAGGGGAAACCCTTTCATTTTGGATCTAGGATCCGAGTGCACCATTAGATGACTTTTTGGAGCTTTCATTAGCTTAGTTTACTGTTAATGTGTTATAGTTTGTATCAACATCTCAATAAAACGTGCCTCTTTTTTACATGCGTCAATGAATAATGTTCCCTATGACTTATAAAAAAGGTTGCTTTTTTAGTCTGCTCACCCTATTTGATTAGCGTAGAAAGTTGCTGTGCTTCAATAGCAAATATCCACCCCCCAGTCTTTATTACGCCTTTGCAGTGTATTAAACGCTTTTTTGCAATCGCGATTTTAGATTAGCGATCGCCACTCCTCTGAGCTCCAATTAGTATCCCTGGTAGTCTTCCACTTACTACCTCCACTAGATCTCCTGTGATAAAGAACTTCTCGCCTTTAGTTTAGTACAATCGATATACTTCAATAAAACATTCCTTTTTATTAGTCAAACGTACTATAGCCCATATGATAGTGAGAAATGTCGTTATTGTTGATCTTTTGTAAGCACATGCTTTTTAGTTTACCCACTTTGCCTACTTTTATAACCTCTCCCCTCTCTCAAAACCAATGCGATTGATTGGTAGACCTGGATCATTTAATATGAAAATAGGCATATTGTCGCTCTACTAAACAATATTATTAAGCCTAGGTCATTCGACCAGTTTAATCTTCACTATGAAATATTATAGTCTTTGCTTCACTAGACATACTGTATACAGTACTTTATTGTTTCCATTGTGTATGGCTTCATAATGATAATAATAACCTCCATAAAACCCAAGCGAAAATCAATGAAGCTCTAAGGAGATGTTCACCAAAGTGTGAACCCACTCGCAGGAATAGCCCCGGTCGAGGTGTCGCACACTATAGCGTAAAATATGTTGAGTGTCCCAATACCATCAAAACCCACACTTCAGCAACATCGACAAACCCTCTTGTACTCAAAAGATATTTTTCTATTCTTTCCTTTGCAACCATTGGAATACTTAAATCCTGTATAATCCTTTGTTTTTTGAATTTGGGAATGTGAAATGAGAGTATCAATATCACTGCAATTTTTTTTTCCTTTTAAGTCACCAGTATTAATCCTGCCCCGGAATAATTAGCATTAATACTCACCCTTTCATCACTACTCTATATAATCCACTCAAGTGCGAAACGTAGAGGTGGCTTTTTCTTTTGCACAAACACATGCCTTTTTTTTCCTACACCGGATTTTACTCCCATATATATCATGCCCATCCAGCGAGAAAATGAACGGCATGAAAGAGATTAACGGAAAAAAGACAAGATATGTTTAATTCAGATAGATATACGATATAAACCATGACAACTAACATTAAGCTAAGCTAATGACAACATGCTAAGATGAAGGCTAGTGTAGTGGGGATTGGAAATCTCGAATCCAAAATTAAAGGGTTTGCCCATGATGTTTGTTTTGCATTTTTGAAAATGCCTCTAATTCCAGTTCTAACACTAATCTAGATCACCAGTATCCCAATGAGCCTTGCCATTTTATCATTCAGACCTTCATGAAGGAAAAAAAGCAGAAAGAAAGGAAATGAAAGGAGCTAAATAAAAAACAGAAATCATGTGCGCGGAGCCTGAATTGACTATTTTTTACACATTCCATGATGTCTAACACACTAACCCATATTTCTTTTTTAACACCCCACTCTCAATTAAAAAATATCTGACACCCAGTATCGATAGATTTCCAAAAAGCTCCAACAGAACACCAGAGCGCTCATTAAATTTATTATTGTGAATATTGCAGGGGCATTGCACCTAATGCAAAAATGAAACAAACATATATGCGAAGAGGAATATTTACACCCCGCTTTTTTTTAAAAAAAAAAAGAAAAAAAAACATTTTTCCCTTTCGCTATTCATTTATTTCTTTACCTTCTTTCCTTCACATTTTCGAAATGATACGTGTTATCCGACCTTTTGCACATTTGAAATCCTCAGCTCTATATGGATTTAGACCGCAAATGGTGCATTCATCCAAATCCTTCTGTAAGTAAACCTAAAAGATTGACAAGCATACAACTCACGAACTTCGTATAATGAACTCACGTCTTTTTATTTTATTTTAATGTTGCCTTAACATTGAAACATTTCTATGAACCAGCGGTATTTACAAAGTCTCATACTGCTCTTGGAGTTAGTCATCAAGGACGAAACCTCATGGAGAGGTCCGGATTTACTTCATGGGCTGGTCCAGCAAAAATGATTGGTGCTATTGCGGGAACGACAGGGTCTATGGTGACAGGCTTATGGGTCAAACGACCCCTTTCTTGCCAGGGTAAGTGTCGATGATTACATTTTTGATAAAGTATGAAGGACAATAGAAAATTTGTGATACTCATTGTGTTTTTTTTTTTTTTTTTTTTTGTCATCGTTGTGCCTACTTCCGACCTAGCAACTCAAACGCACGTCTCCGGTGTAGACTCATATAGAGTCACCAATACAAAGGATGAAGATGCAAAAAAATCGTTAATTCACAAGGGAGAATTGTCGTTTGGTATTGTTCTCGGTTTTTGCTCAGGATACTTAATCAAAAAAGTCGGAAAATTCTTTGCTTTGATGGTTGGTGCCGGATTCATGTTTTTGCAGGTAAGATTTTCCTCGCTTTTCAAAAAGGAATAGCTCACACAAAACCATTCTATTTTGTTTTTATTGACTCTTATAGTATTTATCACTGAATGGGTACATTACTGTTCATTGGGATCGTATGGAAGGTGGCTATAAGAAACAGATGGGTGTGGACAAAGACGGAAAAGTGACAACTCAAACGATCCGCTCAAAATGGGATGCCTTTGTTGGCTTCATGACACACAACCTCCAATTCAAGTCTACTTTTATGGTCGGTGTCTACGCTGGCATTCATTATGGGTAGAAATGGTGTCTCATAGAATAGATGATAGTAGAATAGCTGGTGTTTTATATTATATATTAATATATATATATCTTTATACATTGAATAAAAACTATTATTTATTTATATTTAACAATATGAAAGACGTTTTTATGACATGTTTTATTCAGCCTCTTTCGAGGAGACTTTTATTCATAACTCCACACCTCCTTTTTATGGCTGAAAAAATTATGGAATAAAATGATGTTCTCCACACAAGTAGGGGAAGGAGAAAGATTCTATGGGGAAAATCGAGATTTTTATTTTTATTTTTGAAGAATATAGCAAAAATGAATTTATTTGATTCAATAAAAATAATAATAACAATAAATATAGATGGGAAACAAAATAGAATACGAAATTGACACTATTTACTATACCATATATAAAGAAAGAGTGAATAATACGGGAGTACCATTTATCGTTCGTGGCTGCTGGACAGCGAACGAGCCATATGTCGGTTGCCGGAAGCACCCTGTGGAGAATTTTGCGCATGGTAATTCCCGGCAGTGCCATTTTCAAAGTCATCACCATCTTGATCATCATCAGTATGATGTGAACGACAGCATCGTACGGCACAACATTCATGTGAATCTTCAGCAGCTGAACATAAGGATCGTAAAACACCTACATATCCTCGAGGACATTCGCGAAGACAGGTAAGTGTTGAATAGGCTTTACAATCTATATACAGGAATAGAATAAAACAGAAGATGAATAATCCAAGCTTGGACAAAAAAGCAAAACGCAAAAAAAACATTACCATTCATGTCTATTTCAGCTAGGTCATGTTCGAGTTCAGGCACAGCAGACACACTCATCATCAAGCCAACGGCAAGAAGAGAAATAAGTTGGAAACGCATGATTCTATATGGATGTATATAAAATATATGTTTTTTTTTTCTTTGTGTATAAAGAGACTTTCTTTTTGTCTGCAATAAGGACAAAAAAAAAAGAGACGTTCTATTAAGAAAACAATTATTTTTATATGAGAGCAATCAGGTACACAGTGGCAATTGTTAAAACGCCGCTTTTTTTTTTTTTTTTTTGTTCTCCTATTTCAATGAATGCCAGGCAGACAAACTTCTTTTTGTCATTCCCCTTTGCTGCTAGTCATCAGCTATTTTTTTTTAAAAAAAAAAAAAATTATCGGTACACTCCCTAAAAAGTATAAGGATAGAAAAGGAGTGCGAAAAAATGCGAGGGAAGGGCGGAAGATGAGCGGGTAAGGTAATTTTGTTAAAATTCGGGAGCATGGAACTAAAATCATACTAAAAATGAGGTATGTATCATTTATATTTACAAGAAACAGTAAGTTATCTATTTTGTCGATGTGCGATAAATTAGAATTATCAAATGTTGCCATTTCAAATATAGTTTAATTTATTCGAGTACAAATCATACCTATTGTTTTTTTTTTTTTTTTTTTAGGGGAAGTGAGATATCAAACGAGGTATTTTGAGATACCTGGGAAAAACTGCGTTCCTGACAGACTTTCTCTTGTCCTCACTCCCCTTTCTTGATAAAGAAAAAAGTTGTGTCCTTTATTTTAAAACGTGTATATGATATATAGAGTCTAAAGCATAGCATAGCGTAACGACCCGCTCCGTCTTTATGAGTGTCACAACGCTACAATAGGTGAAAAACACTACAGTAACAAAATTCAGACGCCAGATAAAGAGTAATAGGGTTTTATTTTTATTTTGGATACATTGACAAATGATAACTAAAATAACAATAAATCTAAAGCTAATACTACTGCGTATACCTTATTAAAACACCATAATCATACATATCATACTATATGCTACAAGCTATCCACAAGGTCATAGGTCGAATACTGAGGATACCACATATAGTTTGATACAAGTGATTCCAAATCATCGTCGTTGCTATTTTTGTTGAGCTTTGATTCACCGGAGGCTAGAGCTTGTTTAGCCACGGCGATGCCCACCTTTTTACAAACCGACCGGATGTCTTGAATATCAGGTAAAAGACTTTTTGTTGGGTCCTGAGATCGGAAGGCGGGTGAGCAGTGACTGATGGTGTCTGCCGCACTAAATATCATATCATCCGTACAGCGCTTGGCCTTGCTGACGATACATCCTAGTCCAATTCCTGGATACACAAAGGCGTTGTTGCATTCGGTGATTTCATACGTTTTGTTTTCGTGGATAACGGGTTCAAATGGTGATCCAGTTGCCACAATTCCTTTTCCTTTTGTCTAACGAAAAAAAAAGGAGAGGAGATATGTCAGTGCATATGTTTCAATTGATTTTCCTTGTTTTCTCCATAACCCTTGTTACAGTCCTTCTCGATTGAAAAACCATATCAGTCTCCGTTTAATCGCTCCTATATTCTTCTGCCCCATAATCATTTTCCAATGTCCATATCTTTCACATCCTTTTTTGTTCGCTTACCCAATGAAGCAAATCACTGGGAATTGCTTCGGCTAGATTTGTTGGATTTGACAATGGGAAGATAATTGGTACATCACAGCTTGCAGCCATAGTAAGAACGACTTTTTCGGTAAATGCGCCAGCACATGTAGAGACTCCAATCAAAATCGTAGGTTTGACATTTTCGGTAACATCTAGAAGCTGGGGAGGCTGTCCTTTGTTTTTCAAAATCCAATTTTCAATATCTTGCTTCGACTTGATGTATTTTCGCTGCCCCTCCGAGATCTTGAATCCAGTGTCATTTTCATTTGACAATTGATCATTCATAAGTAAACCAATCTTGTCGATACACCATAATCGTACTAGTGCGTCCTCTTCCGATAGTCCTTCCTTTCGTACCAGATATCGCCGTATCTAATACATACCCGAGAAGAAGAAACAAACAGACAAGATCAATAGGTTAAAGTCGGATAGATGATATTGGCAACTATGTAAACATGGACTTACGTTATCAGCAATACCGACACCAGCAGAGCCAACACCAAAGATGATAATTCGTTGATCAGCTAAAGATTCGTTTTTCAAATGGAGAGCCGCTAGGAGAAGAGCAAGAGTAATCGCACCAGTACCTTGAACGTCGTCATTGAAGGTCGCCATTTTAGGTCGGTATTTTTCCAAAAGATTTCGACCATGTTCGCAGCCAAAATCTTCCCAATGTAAGAAAGCGTTTGGAAACTTGCCACGCACCGTTTCGACAAAGGCATCAACAAATTCATCATAATCTTGACCTTCCACACGTCGATGTCGCCAGCCAAGGTAAATAGGATCATCCAGTAAAGCTTGGTTGTTTGTTCCCACGTCCAGTACAACAGGAAGCACTCTGCCAGGGTGGATGCCGGCCATTACAGTGTAAAGAGCTAGTTTTGCAACCGAAATACCTATTCCACCGACACCTATTTAAACCCAGAAGTAAATTGAGCTTTTCTTCATCTTTGATATTATGATATTGATACTAATATCCTTATCGATTGTTTGTTTACCTTGATCACCGATACCAAGTATTTCTTCAGAATCAGTCACCACAATCAAATCTACATCTTCAGTTGAGATACTGTTTTGCAGAGCGCCTTCAATCATCATTTTTTGGATATTTTCTTTCTCTGGAAAATTGACAAATATGCCACGAGGTCTATGGAATAAATGAGAATACTATATGGAAGGAAAACGAAACGAGTGAATAATTTTTAAAGACAAATCACACTTCCTGTCATGTATTCACCTTTTCAATATATTCCCCTTCAGTTGGTGTATAAATAATCGGCAGCACCTTGACCAAGTTATCCAATACAAATCGATAAAATAGCACTTCATTCTGGTCGTGAATCCCTATAATCAAATAAGAAACGCGTTAAAGAGGATAACGCTACTGCTTTTGTACATGCCTTTCTTTTCTTTTACCTTGTAAAAAGCAATTTTTTTGAATGCTGAGATCAAGAGAATCATATTGTTCACTGAGTCTTGCTAGTTGTTCTTCCAGACTGCCCACTTGATATGGTAAAAGACTATTGAGATAAAAGAGATCACGTTCGTTTTTTGTGAATGCTGAGCCTTTGTTGAGGATAGGCCTATCAAGTAAAGATTGCCCAACAAGTACAGTCTTCACAATGGATCGATTTCCTGGTTCATCACCATAGTCGTATAGTTTTTTGGGTTCACTTTGAGTCGACATGTTATTTTTTACCAAGTAGGAAAGTAGCAAGTGGAGAAAAAAAAAAGTAAAAAAACAATTGCAAACAAAGATTTCATGCGCAAATAAAAATAGGCGAACTGTCTTGGTGGATTTCAAGAGCCGATTTAAAAAGTGTCCTCCAGATTTTTTTTTTCTCTTTTATTTTTTTCCCTCCTTTACATATTTCTCCATGTCTTATAATCCTTTTCTGGTTACGAAGGTGGATACTTTAAAGGAAGCCTTCCCTAATATTGATCATACTGTTCTTGAAAATGCTCTATGGTCGGAAAATGGCGATATGGCCAAAACCTTTGAAAGACTGCTAGCAATATCCGACCCTTCGGCTACTTCTGCACCTGACACGACTACTGCTTCTTCTGGTCCTGCTCCCCCTCCTCGTACAGCTACTACCGCCAATCATCCTCGTATTCGTCCTCCAACTCAATCAAGCCAACAGGTAAAACCAACAAGAAAATATGACATTTTACTTATATACTTGTTTTTCTATGTTTAATAGAGACCACTTCTTACACCCCCTGCCAAGCCTGCCTTTCAAAGCGTACGAGAAGAATTGGCTCAGTGGCGCCAAGAACTTTCTAACGATCGGGATCTGCGTCGCACAAGCAGAAGATCTCATCGAAGAAATGAACCTCACTGTGGTAAGTTATGAAGGTGAACATTTTTTATTTTGTTGTTTACTATTACTCACTCCCAGTTGTCTTTTTTCTATCATGTAGGTCTACGGTCATCAGCTGCCTCCAACTATGAATTGCAAAGTATAGCTCATCTTTATTAATATTTTCACTTTGGCTGTAGAAACTCAGCCCTTTTTTTTTTTTTTTTTTTTTTTTTTTTTGTTCTTTTGCATAGGTTCTTACAGAGAAGTGTATTCCTCCCTTGGCGACGTTGTGAATGAAGGAAAGACTAGTAAGGAATAGGATAAGGAATTTTGTTGGCGCTCGTTTTATATACTAACCATGTATCTTTACTTCATGTAGCGGCAATAAAAGCAGCAACATCCTTATATGATCGAATCGTCGCCGCGCATAGTGTCTACGGAAATCCATCACTATCATCGTCTGCATCATCATCTTCACCGCCATCCTCGTCATCGTCAGTAGCCGCCTCTTACGCTTATCATCAAAGGTAACTAGGCATTTATAAACACCCATGCTGGATAACTTTTAACTTTTTATTATTAATCCATTCGATAGTAACAACACAACGCCCAATTTATACTCCCGGTCGTCAGTATCTTCAGCAACCATCTTGTCACCTTCAAGGTCATACAACAATAACGGTAATAATCTACCATCATCATCAACAACATCAAGAAATAGACCTCTACCTCATACTCCTCAGTCCACGCAACAAAACCACGGTAAAGTAGAATCGTTTGAAACCATAAGTATGTGCTAATTTTTTTTTTTTTTTTTTTTTGTTATATTAGCACGAAATCCGTTTGACAGCTCTGATCATGCCGAAACAATGCCGCCTCCTACGTATGAAGCTAGGGAAAATGATGCCCTAATTGACCCTGTGGAAGGTGATAGGTTATTACTCCATACCCCATCCCATACATCGTAGTCTTTAGTTGTTTTTATATGTTATATCTTTCAATCTACCTCTTGACATTTTACATCAAAATATATCACCCACCTTATCACATTTTTACCTCTTTGGTATAGCTTGACACTTTCAATTCATATATTCAATTAACTGACAAATAAAATACATTTTATTATTCTATTTATTCATTTGGGAAAATTCTTTGAATCAATTTATCATCAATTTTTTAACTTGGAGTCTTTATTGAATCACAAATATAAATAAAATAGAATAAAAAGCACTTATACTATACTATACTATCACTAAAAAACATCACCATCGTTAACACACAAAGGACCATCATGACCACCGCCACTAACCATTAACACCCGAGTCCCGAATTCAAATGGATCCCCATTGTATGCTACAAAGTCCGCTTTGCGACCGAGTTGAATTCTTCCCACATATTTATCCAAACCAAAGATATCAGCAATATTCCATGTCACCAGTCCTACTGCTTGTTCAGATGTCAAATCGGCGTTATGTGCTAAATTCCATCCAGCTTCCCAGATCAAGTTGCGCGCATCGCCGTTATCTACATCCGTGCTAGCAATACCAACCAGGACACCGTGTTTCAAAAGCACATCGAGGACCGTGTCCTTGGTATAAGGATGGCCAGGAAGGCAGAGACGCTGTGACCAAGTAGAGGGGAAACATCGAGCAGGCATCAAAATCACAGGAATGGACCATCGATGTAAATGGATAGCTACCAAATGCGCTTCGGCGCCACCCAATATAATAAATTGTATAGGATAGCCCAGTTCCGTTTGCAGTTGTCGCTTCATTTGGATGATGGAAGCAATCTCGTCTTTGTTGTCTATTTCTACCACAACCGGTAACTGTCCATGAGCTGCCCTTGCAAACACATTCTTCTTAGGATCTTCCTTGGCGTTTGTCGTTAAAAGTTTTCGAATGCCTGCCATTTGTTGAGATATAGTCATCTTGCCATCATGATCGATCACAAAATGTAATGCTGCTTCTTCTTCGATAATAGTGTCGTTGGTATCCAAAACTAGAATAATTAAAAAGGTTAATTGGCATCAAAGTTTCAAGTCGATCATACCCAAATCATTAATAATATATATATGGATAAATAAATAAAGATAATCTTACTTGTATTTTCCACACCAATTCTAGCAGCAACAGACACTCCTGCAAGTGGTAAGGAGCCAATCAAAGGCTGTGAGATAGTTCCAGTCACGCCTATAATAAAATACACTGAGTGATTCTGTGTTTCTTTGCCATCCTTGTCGGTATTCTATTATTACCCGCTTGGAAAGCCTTCCGCATATGCATTCCATTCATCTTGATGCCATCAATTGCCTTTGTCACTGTCTTGGGTAGTTTTTCATCATCAATATCATTCGAAGTGAAGCCATCCATAGTACTCGATTCAGATTGAATTTCAATCATTCCCAACGGTACCCCTGAAGAGATCATACCCTTGATAGGAAAAAAAAAAAAAAAAAAAAAAAAAAAGCCATCATAAATATCTCCAACGAAGACAATAATGAAAACAATAATAATAATCTTACCGGAATGATGACGGCACCATTCATATCGAAGACAGGACTAGATGTCGGCCAATCCACTTGATCCCGATTACAATCATGCCCAGCACAAACAACCATTTCATCTTGTACCACCAAAAAGATATCACGGTTGAATATAGACGACGACGATGAGACACTGTCGTCATGATCACGGTGAAATTCTTGTCCAGGGCCCATCACCAAACGATCGATATTGCGTAGAACAAAAGAACGGACACCTTTCGCACAAGCATCAGCCATTCGAATCGGGTTATTTAGTCCATGATCTTCCAAATGCATCGTTCCTGTAGGTCGTTCGCGAAGTGTGGCATCATCCAAAGGAGAGTTGGGTAAACTAGTGTCGCCGTGAGAATCATCCATTAAAAACTGTTCATCCATAGCATCTTCTACGCCTTTCGCCCAAGGTTTGGTAAAGTCCATCACCTCCCCATCAATGATCACCTTTTTCGGTCGTGCACCTAATCGTAATGGATGGCGTTCCCAGATCACAATGTCAGCATCTTTTCCGGTTTCAATACTATCGTTGTTGTGTTGGTTTTTGGAAAGAAAAAACAAAACAAAAAAAACCCCCATTGAATTAAATGCATCAAGATGAAACAAGTGAATGCATTTTTTTTATTTACCTTCCTATCCGATGTCCTAAGCCTAGAGCGTTTGCAGGAACGCTTGTGAGAGCTGATAATGCCTTGTGTTCACTGAATCCATAATGATGAGCCTTTTGTGCCTCGTGTACAAGGTCCCTCTAAAATAATAGAAAACAAACCATGATTAGTTGATCTTCTTTGTGTTATACATTCTTGATCAACTTACCGCATTCATAACTGGGTGATCACTTTTGAAAGCAACAGGAACACCGGCGTCCGTCAAGATGTTTGGCGCATGGACATTTTGATACCAACCTTCTTGCTATGATTTTATGACAAACACAAGAGAGATAGAGAGAGATTAAATAATTATTTTTGTAAGATATATGCATATTATCAACCTTACCTTATAACCCCACATATCTAAGCCCAAAAAAGAGAAGTTAGACGTATTCATCATTTTTTTGTCATCATTACTAAATTGTTGTCGTTTTACCAGCAAATGTTGCCACAGTAATATTCGTTTTCGCCCGTTTGAGAATATCAGGTACTTGCCAAGCAGAAAGAGCATGATGGAATGCGGCGATTTCGAAATCATATTCCAAGGAGTGATGGACCATCGCTTCCAAATCCTGAGGTAGATAACAATGCACATTCAGTTTGACTTGTCCACGCAGTAATGCTACCAAACTTTCAAGTTCCAGGGTTTCCGGGAATCGATCAGATAATCGCGATGTACTTGAGTCTCCATTTTCCATTTGTTCAGCAGCCTCACACCAATCATTTTGTTCACGTAGTAAATTGCGCGCTTGCTCGAATCGCTTTCGGAATAAATAACCTTCACCCATCCCTACAAGAAAAGAATGAGTTAATAAAAAGGATCATATGTGTACGTCATTTTTTTTTAAAAAAACGAAAAAATTAACATACTTGTCATAGGCATCTTGTTCAAGGAGTCACCGTAATACGATTTGGGATTTTCGCCGCAAGCCATTTTCATGTAGCGGTGTACGATTTCTTGGTCTTCTTTGGAAACACCAGCACCAATCAGCATATCATAGACAGAAAGAGTAGACACTGGACGGAGTTTTACTACCGCCGCTTCACCACCCATCAAGTTACCAGACCCTATTAAAAAAAAAAACATACAGTTTAGATGGATCAATGTTGAGATTGTCAAAGCGCAGTTTGATGCTACTCATTTAATTGTGTATTACCGGGTAGAATCAAACTTGTAGTGATACCGCCACTAGCTACGATCTTGATCCCATTATCACTTGGATTGAATGCATCGAACACACGCACCTATATATGGAATACAAAAGTAAATGATCACGAATAGACATATTGATTATGGTTTATGGCTTACAAAAGGAGTAGTTGGATCAGTCATTTCATTTCCATCAGTATTTGCATTCAGCGAGGGAAGACTTTCAACGCCCATATGAGAATGCATATCCACAATTCCTATTAAAAAGAGTTAGATGAGCGAAGCGGAGGGGTTATCCCTACTTACCAGGTGTAACCACACGTTGCTCGGCGTCCAAAATAGTTGTTACGTTTTGATTGTACGAAATATTGTTTCCCACCGCTTTGATAAGACCATCCTGAATCAAAATATCACCATCCACATAATGATCACCCAGCCATATATGTCCATTTTTTATCAAAAGATGTTTTCCCATACTTGAAGGACTTGCTCTCGGGTTTCGGTGACGAAGACGAGTCGTGTTTGTAAAAGCACCCTCCCTTTCTTTGATATCACGACATTGAGCAAGACCTCGTTGAAGAGAAGCCAAAGATATACCAGGTGCCACGACGTCATTCGCAAAAAATCCACTGTCTTGAATGTACGCGTCGTTGCCGTAACTATTAAGAGTGGTGTTCGACGGAGAGGCATGAGGGAGTTGGCGTGATAGAAGGATGCAGGAAGTTCCAAATGCAACCACGGCACCAATAGTCAATGCCATTCGTGTTTTCCATTTTGCTGCGCGGGGAGTAGGATATTCTGAATGAAGTAACGGTATTGAGGCATCCTTCATTGTTGAGTCAACTTTCTTTTTCATTGTGCTTTTCGTATCAAAAAAAGAAAGAGGAAAATGGCGCTTAAAAAACGGAATCGTTCGCTGAATTTAAAAAAATTGAGAGGATGGGGACTGTCTTTGATCCCTGGCTCCACCGTGGTTAAAATACTGTTGTTCCTTTTTTTTTTTTCTTTCCTTTTTTTTTTTTTTTCTTCCTTTGATAAAAACGAAACGATGCATTTCAACCGTATTTTCACTGCCTCTCGTGGTGCTCTCAGCGCCCAAAAGGCTAACACCGCCCTCTTCGCCAAGTCTGCTATGAAGCCTGCTGCTGTCAAGGGTAAAGTAAAAAATTTTACAAAGAAAGCCTGTTTTCATTTGTTTACTAAATGGATCTTGTTTATTATTTTATAGGTCGCCAAT